>CM057458.1:166022500-167502500 GCA_016271365.2 Neoceratodus forsteri | reverse complement strand
AACAGAATGCTACAGATGAAACTGCAAAGTGACAGAATGGAGGAATGGTATTCCACTTGGAATACCAGCATGATGAAAATTGTATTCCACCTCGAAAACTGGTGTGCAAAACAGGGCGGAATACCATTAAATTCGAGCCATGTGTATTCAGCGAAGTAGTGAGGTACTGCAATATAAGCTAGCTGAAACTGAAGTCGGACGTTTTGTGCAGGAAATTTGTGGTACTGTGTAGCCAAGTGGTCAGAGTCACAGGTTGTGTGTCTGCATTCTACTGCAACAGACCAGAGTTTGATGCCCATGGGTAGTAGTGGTTCACGGCTCCCCCCTGTTCTGTACCCCTTCCAGACTTTGTACCCCTCCAAGCTGCATCACCCCCCCCCACCGGAGTAGGAATTCATAATCTGCACCCCCACCCCCAAGTTTCCCCTACCAGATTAATTTCATCCCCCCCAATAGTTACTTATTTTAAATTGGGGGGGTGCAAGCCCCACAGAAAAAGTTAGTACACTCTGCTGTTTGAGCACGCTGTAGTGCTCATCGCTGTTTTGGTTTTGCCGGCACCATTTTGCAGGTGCTCTTTTCACATGGAATCATTTTTAATATGGCCTTTTTTAGGACCCTGCCTCATGACCAAAGGCAGTGAAATTATTTAACTCTGGATAGAAAAAGGCGATTTTGTGGTCACTTCATGAAAAAAAAAAAAAAAAATCACCTTTTGGGCAGGATTTGAAAAATGATATTCACTAACCAGGTCCATGAAGTGGAGTCAAATTATACAAAAAGTTAATGAGGATACATTGAATATTTTCTACGCTCACTCATAATTTTGGTAATTTGCAATACTCTGACCCCAAATTTTCAAACATAGCCATTTTTTCCCCTTCGCACCACCTCCCAAACATGACAGGTGTTTAAAGCCTGGATGAGAGAGGTTTTTGCACTTCTGATGCAAAATGACGTTTCAGCCAATATACTATAAAATGCCAAGTGCCATATATAAGGGCAGTCACAAAATGACATCTTGAAATTTGGGGTCAATATTTAAATAAAATTATGAAGAAATTTTGTGTGTAGTGCCAATCTAGACCCCTGCAGTAATGCTCCATGATCCTGTGCCGGTAAACAGAGTTCAGGGGGCAAGCTCAGTGAGACAGCTAGATGGGGCAAAGGGGGGGGGGGACACTTAAGCAACAACCCCCCCACCCAAGCAGGGAATTTAAGGTGCAGGTTGCCCGCAGGGGCCTAGGTACCATCTAGTGAAGCATAGGGCCCCGTACCTCTGCACCAATGGGGGGCAGAAGGCCCTGTGCACTGGCTGAGAGATGAACTCTTTGCCCTGTGCATCTGTATCTGTAGCCACATGGAAGGGCAGGGACCAGAGGGCTCTGTGTCCCACAGAACACCAGACAGCCCCATGAATTCTTGACTTCTGTAAGTGGATAGCATCTTCCCTTAGCACAGGGCCGGAGGGCCCTGCGCATCTGTTCATGCAGGTCCCAAAGGAACCCGAGTGAATGAGGATACAATTCCACTGACTCAAGGAAGAGAAAATACTTTATGTACCAGTCACTGTTCAAGTTAATGCCACAAAAGTAGGGAAATGTGACGTCAGGGTTTCTGACCCTAACTCCCCACCCCCCCAAGCAGCAAATGGAAAAAAAAAAAAAAAAAAGTGTTTGGGGTCTCCAGAGTTTTGGCGAATCACTGATCGTATCTTCCTTGGGGTTGTTAACCATAATGCGCAATCCCTTCCCCGAGTAAACAAGATCAGACGTTATCTGCCTTCTTTACACTGGGAGGGCCCTTCGTGAAGAAAGCTACAAAAGATTGTGTTGGCAACATGTGGCAAGACATACTTCTCTACCTTTGAAGAGTGTATTACTATGAGCAAGGTCCCTGGAATTCTGCAATTCCACAGCTGTGGAATTTTCCTGCGGAATCTGCATCATGCCACAGAATTAGTCTTTCTTGGTGTATTCTCGTTCATTCAAATATACCGTTTTTCCCCATGGTACCCATCTCCCTTCCCCATTTTGTTTATCCTGAAGCCCCTCCCTCTTATGCTCAGCTTGTGATGTCATTGGTAACATCACATAATATTTTAGCCAATGGCAGGACTACATTCTGCCACAGAAATGAATAAATTGTGCCACAGAATCTTAGGAGCCCTGCCTAGGGTTGACCACCTGTCCCGATTTTCTCAGGACAGTCCTGATTTGGGAAGCTGTGTCCTGCAAAAAAAAAAAAACACATGAAAAATACTAAATGTCTCCCGATTTTATCATAGAAAAAATATTTTCTAACTTTCCACTAAATGTTGCAGAAAACTACAATACCTTAATTAAAATACCTTAAAATGATAATAGCAGCAACTAAGAAACTACAAAACTTAGCCTTAATTCTGATTATAGAGAGAAAATAAGTCTGTTGCATTGGTCGAGGTCACGTACTGTCCTGCAAAAAAAAAATAATATTTCAGTAAGAAATGTTTCACTTTGGGCTTCTTAAAAAGGTGGTAACCCTAGCCCTGCCACAGAAATCAGGACAAAATGCCACACAACACTAGGGGGCCTGACTGAGGCACTGGCATGGAGCTTGTATACTGTGCTTTGGACAGGAGGCTATGGGCTTGGGGGGGGGGGGCGGAGGGAGAGCATTAGGGTTCACAATCCCAAGTAAGACCCCACCACTGATTCACCAAGATTCTCAAGACCCAAAACCTAAGGCTGTGTACACACTAGACTTTTTAAAATGTTTTAAGTGGTTTAAAATGTTTTAAAAAGAGGAAACATGGTTTGCGCCTGCACCTAACAGTTTGAAACAGTGTTTAAACAAACAACAAAAACACACAAACTGTGCTCAAACCCTGCAAGGGACCTAGGCTAAAAACCTGCTTTAAACACGGTTTCAAACCAAGCATGGTTTACCGTACAGTGTGGACAGGAGATCGATCCATGTGTCCACTGATCCCTGCTGCGAACTGTACTAGCTTACAGTTACAGGGCTGCAATGTGGATGAGACGGCAGTAACACGACCTTACTAACACACAGTGGACAGACATCCATGGTGAGTTTATAACAGTTTTAAAAAAACTGTTGTAAACCTGGACTGTCAGTGTGTACATAGCCTTGATGGTTCCCCCCCCCCCTTTTTGCTGTTTGGGGTGGGGAGTTAGGGTTAACCCTAATGTCACATTTTCCTACTTTTGTGGCATTTACGTAAACCATAACTGATGCAGCAATGCAGTTCTTTTGCAGAGTATGTTGATAAATGTATGTGTTGAGATAAAGGTAAACGAGAGCTACACGCACATAATATGGTTATAAACATGTATACAAAAGTTTGTTAAAAAAAAAAAAAAAAAAAAAAAAAAAAAAACCACCACACACACACACCCCAGATAATACACTACATAGGGATAATGGCTGAGATCGGGTGATAACCACACTGTAATCACCTCGAGTGGTTGCTAGGGCAACATGGTAAACCTCGAGAGCGCAGCTCGAGAGGTTTACTGTAGCCCTAGCAACCATGAGAGGTGATTTCAGCGTGGTTGTCACCCAATTCCCAGCCATCATCTTTTATAGTGTATGGTCAAAAAAAAAAAAAAAAAAAAACACTGTTTGCACCAGAGTTCCATAATTCTCACACATAGAATGCATTCTTTTTTCTCATGCCATTGTTTGGAAGTTCGGAAGTGTGGTTAACAACTTTTAAAATTCTAAACAGTGCATAACAAAGCTGTGTGACTGCTGATTATGGTGGTTAATAGGCACTTACCATACATTATATAGTGTGTGCAGTTGTGCTCTGGTATACGCACCCCTTGGGTGTGTTGTGAGGCACAAGGCTGCAGGCCGAGTACATTCAACCACCCAAGATGTGTGTATATCACAGCACAACCACACACCCCACAGTGGATTATCTATCTTATAAAATATCCAGAAGGTTCTGAGAGATGTAAAGTGCTGCTGTGCAGTCATTGTGGAGTAATGCACGGTCATGTGGTGTGTTTCATCCAATTTTTCTTAAATTCTTACACGTGACATACGTATATTTTTCTACAACTCTATCCGATAACCATCCTGTATTTATTTGCCCACAGTCCACCATCCTGTCCACCAGCCCTCTCCTTAATAGTTTGATAACATCATCCAGCAGCACCACAAATAGACAGCAACAGCTTTTCTAAGAACCAGAATAGCTTGGTAAAATGGACTGTGCCTTTAAGGAAAAAAGAAAAAACAGCTCTTCGTCCATTTAAACATGTGTTCTATGCACACTGAGCCCTTTCACTAACAACACCCTGAAGTCCAAGAAGTACGTCACTGGTCTATATACTCAAGATTATTCTGCAGACACCGTCGTCCTCTGGAACAGTGCCGTCACGGGGGCCTGTACATTACTGCATCACGTAAGGCAATCAATACACAAGAACCAGAAAAAAAATTTCTATTTTCCTGCACAAAGTCTCCCATCCCTGCAGGCCCAACTGCCCAATGCTTGGTACATCATTGGGGGAAGATCAAATCTAGTATCCTTTATTAAGCATCCTTTCGCTCAAAGATAAACATATTTTTGTGCCAGCCATCATGTTTAGGACTGGCAAGCCTATATTCTAGGCCTTCAACATGTATTACAAATAAATAATTTATAATCGTATCAAGTTGGCATTACTTCATCAAAACAATCTTTCTAACACAGGCGGCTGTTTTCGCTGTACTGTACTATACTCCAGTCCTAAACTAACAAAAAATGTCAAATGGCTGCAGTTACTTCTAAACAAAATAAAGATCAATCCTAATAAAATTTAAATGCCATCCCCACACTGCATGCAGCAAAAAGAATAGTCATTTACTGCAGACCAGTACTACAAAAAGGGCTTGGCTTAAAATATACCAGTTCAAAATATGTAAAACTAAAGGGAGCATGTACTCATGAGTTCAATTTAGCTGAAATGGGATGAAAATTTCTTAACTGCCTCCCATCGACTATACTCTGACAAAACCACCCTTAATAATGATTTGAGATGCTACTGAGAGACCTACTGGGGAAAAAAACCCTTGTTCTCTTTTGAACAGCTGCAGAATACCTGCGGACAAAACTGGAACTGTAAGACTGCATTATAAAAGTAAAATATAAAACACTGTTCAGTATTACTGGACACTGGTCCCCACACCCAACAAAAAAATAAATAAAAATAAAAAACAGCCTTTCTGAAGGTCAGCCTAATGTAATAACAATGGAGTTCTTTATGGAGAGCATACAATAAGTTGTTCCAAATCACAGAATCTGCTTTGCATCTCAATTTAACACTTACACCTTCATATTCTAGCAGAGGTCCCCAGGTGATGGATCATTTGACAGGAGTAGCAATTCAGCAAGCAAGCTGCATTTGTTTTTTGTTTTTTTAATTATATATCAAAAAAAAAAAAAACACCGAATAGCTTCTCAAACCTCTGTCAACGCCTTTGAGATAGGGAACACAGCATCAGAACAACACAGAAACTCTTTCAGTAACACTAAAATGGGAAACACAAAAGCTTGTAATTGTAATAACATAATATGTCACAATACTGAAATTATTTTGAAAGCCTGGGTAAAATGAAGTCTGCTCTGCTTCAGTACATGATATGATTGGGGGTGTTAAATAAAAATAAGCAGCTTGTAATACAAAAAAAAAAAAAAACACCAAGATAACTATATTTCTAGCATTTCCTCAGTTGTAATCCCCACCTTCCAATTTCTAGACACCAGTTGATGCGGTAATATTACCAAACTGACTTGTATCACCTCATATGAATCCAGTCTAAATACAAACATATTCCAATAGGTATGAAGTTTGAAAATGCACAAGCTTTTCCCCAGGCTTTCATTTTTACTCATCTTTCTGTCTGGGAATTTGTTTTAGGGGAAGGTGGGTTTTTTTTTTTCCTGCCCAGACAGACAAGACCAACAGCCGACAGCCCCCTGTTCAGAGGGCACATCCGCAATGCACGAATATTCTTACCACAAGAAATAACAGCAGCGAACGGTGCACAAGTAATCCTAATTATTTACAATCACCTCTTCCAAACAAAACATAAAATTCGTTCCTAGTCAACTCACCGCTCTGTTCGCCCAGAAAGACCAGCTTGAATTTTCTCAGAGGGTTCCCGAAATCTCCTCCAGCGGACATGATGAGACGACAGCGACGCACGGAACGAACGAGAGGAGACTGGCAGGGCCGGTGTCTGTTACTGCTGACTCGTAGACAGGGCGCCGGGGACACACGCGATGCTACCTAGGCGACTCGGCTCCTTTCTAGCACTGGTGTTGGCGTGGCACTGACCGGTATGCGCCCCGCGGCTCAGCCCCGGCTGGCAGGTAGTGATTTCCAAGCGCAGTAATTACCTCGCCCTCCTCCCTCTTTTCACAGGCGCGCGCACTCTCTCGGTAACTAAGGGTAGTGGGGCCACTAGAGATAGCACAGCCTAAATTGCTACCCGGCAAGCAGCCTCACCCACAGAACTAGAACGGCGAGGTTGAACGATGGCTTTATCTGCCAATCGAAGTGTAGCACTGGAGAAGGGGGTGGAACGTATAGCATTCGCCGTGGGGAGGTGTGGCAGAAGAATGGGTTTAGTGATTGTCAGCTGTGTCACTCGTTGGTGTGGTAGTCAGAAACCCTTCGCAGTACTGACCGATCCACCGTTTAATATGTATATAGATTTCTGACCAACATAGCCTGTGCTTGCTACCGAAAAATTATTTTCCATTAATCATTTTGCCAGCACCAAGATGGGACTCTTCTGGGCCATTCTCTCACGTATTTGAGCCAATAACCTGTTAGAATAGGCGGATGCGGTGAAAGGTTGCTTGAGGTCAGTAGCCGGACTGATTGTCATTCCTTTGGTCCAATGACTTCCCAGAAAAATCAGCGAGCACATATTAAGACGAATCATTTGGAGGCCGAGGCGGGACAGCTGGATTGCTCAAGCTTGCTTTTACAAGCGGGGCAGCCACGTTAGCCTCTCCGCCCTTCGAATGACGTCATTGAGAACTCGACTTTGGCCCGAGGGTGCCATCATCATCGGAGCTGACTTGGTCGGTTTAATTATGTCATCTGAAGGGGCTCATTGTTTTAGAATTTCGAAAGAGTGGAAATCAGCTTTTGCTGTTTTGAACTTTGTGTTCCAACTTGCAATAGTGGCTTTATAGGAGTTTTCACAGGTTCTTCAAAGTGGGATGATTGGCTACACCCATTGGCTGGCAAAAGTACAGTTAAACTGGTACCACAATCAGTAACATGGTGTCAGGCGTGTTTTTTGCCTACCAGGTTTATTCCCCTAGAGAGAGAGAGTGTGTGAAATCCCCTATATCATGCAGTATTCACAGCATGTGATGTAAGCGCCATACCGACTGGTTGGCAGAAAATGTACCTGTCACTGGAGTAGCAGTGTGGGGCCAGATTTTTGGAAGAATGTATGATGCAGGGATGTGGGAACGTGAAAGCCCCTCCACCCCCCTCCCCACCACCCCTACAAAAAAAATCTGTTTTAACAAACTTGATTCCTCACCAGCCGCACATTTGCAGAACGCCAGCACATGAAGTCAGTTCTAAGAATCATCCAGTTGGTTTCAAACTTTACCACTCTCACACCTCTTGCACAGCTCTTCCTAGTCATCAAATCTTTCTTCTCCTCTGCAGAGATGGCCACACCAGGATTTGTTTCATATTTCTTCAGTTTGAAATCAGCAAGGGAGTCACCAGGCCCTAACTTCTTATTTGTGAAGACTGGTTACTGTGCCTTAACTCAGCAGGCCATGAATCCAGCCAACCCGGTCAACAAAGCTTGGGTCTTAATTTTCCAAAGTCCTGCTGTCTCACCAGATTAGGTTTTAAGTACAGTCAAGTGCTAGTTTTAGCACCATTCTCACAACTTTTTGTAAGTTGTTTCTATATTTTTCCCTTTTTATTGACTTTTTATCAGCTCCCTCCTCCAACTCCGTCTAGGTCTCTGTAAGGTCAAACCCTTCAGATGGCTTCAAGATCTTCACTTAGTGTAAGAGCCAGATAGTCACAATGTAGAGTTTCTTAAATAACTGGAGCCGGACATTTTCTTCTGAAAGACTGTCTTACCTGCAAAAGTCTGTGGCTAACAGGAAATCTAAATTGGAATTGTCCTCCGGTAAATTTTCTCTCCCGGGTTCCAGTTGAGAAATCAAGGGAGGTGTAGGTGGGGAAGGGTCTGAAAAGTGATAGAGCCAAAGATGTAAGGGGTAACTGTCCTCACCTCACCCCCAGTTTAGAGGGTTCACATACACCCCTGTGTTTTTTTTTTAATCAAACACATTTGTAATATGTGGAGTAACTAAATTTCCTCCCACCAACGAAGCTTGTCCCTGTGCCTATAGTGCCTTGATGCCCCCTCCCCCAGAAGGCCAGGCCATTTATTTTCATTTTTGAAGTCTGACCACTGTGCTTTTACTCAGTAGGCCATGACCTAGATACATAGACACATAGACAGTGTCGGCAGATAAGAGCCTATAGCCCACCCAGTCTGCCCATTTGAGCTTGTAAGTTCAGTTTATGTTTTCCTAGAAGTCTGTTGCCCCTTACCCCTGACCTCCAGAATTCCTTTATGTCTATCCCATGCATTCTTAAATCCCGTGATGGTTTCAGCCCCCACCACTTCCTCTGGCAGGGTGTTCCACTTGTTCACCATCCGTTCTGTGAAGAATTTCTTCCTCACGTTTCCTCTGAATCTTCCTCCCACCAACTTCATCCCATGCCCTCTAGTCCTGGAACATCTTTTTTGCTTAAAAATAGTGTATTCCTGCACCCTGTTCCTCCCTGTAAGATACTTGTATGTCTCTATTATATCCCCTCTCAGCCTCCTCTCCTCCAGGGAGTACATATTCAGTTCCTAAAACCTGTCCTCATAGGACTTGTGATGCAATCCATGTACCATCTTTGTTGCCCTCCTCTAAACCTTCTCTACCTTGTCTATGTCCTTACGTAGGTAAGGTCTCCAGAACTGTACATTGTACTCCAGGTGGGGCCTCACTAGTGTCTTGTATAATGGAATTATGACCTCCCTTTTCCTGCTGGTGATGCCCCTGCCTATACATCCCAGCATCCTATTTGCTTTACCCCCAACCCCCAATAACATTACTCGGGCCTTCTCTTTCTAAAATTTTTCTGATAACCTGCAAGCCACAAAGTGATTAGTAAGTAATACTGTTTACTGCCACTGTTTCATTTTAAAGGCACAGTCCTCCATAGTAATAAATTAATACAATTGCAAAAACAGGGCCAGGCCGTACCACATATGAAAGTGTAGGGCAATGGCCATAGTGTCCCCGTCCCCCACCCATTCTGGCATCTTCGTTGGGAGGGTGGGGTCTTGTTTTTTTTTTCTTTGGATTAGCGTGACAGGGTTAAATAAGGCCCTGTTCCATTTGTTGTGTGGAAAGAACTAAACACAAAGATCTGTTCTACCCTCTTTTCTGTCTTTTATCTGTCTGGTTGCACAACTGAATGTTCTCCTGAAACCTAGGAGTGGATCACTCTGACAGTCTCGTGATTTTTCACTTCTCACTATCTCTCTAACTTCACTTGATGTTTCTGTCTTTTCTTCCCCCTTGCATATCCATGGTTATAAAAATATATGTGAATCTTTAAGTAATATTGGGATCCCTTGTTTTGAAAATGTATATAGTTATACTGTTGAAATGATTGCAAAATGCTATTTGGAACTTGAGGGGTTAACCTGAGATGCTGGTTTGCAACATCTTTGCAGAGCTGTGAACAAGAGGTCAGTTCTGGGCCACTATGTTCTTTTTGTTGCACCTGCAAGGAAGGAAACTAGCAAAGTTCTAATGCATTTTTAGAAAAACAGGATTTCTCCTTAACGAGTTCCCTGGCAAAAACTTGTTATAAAAAGAGCAGCAATTTTTTGCTAGAACCCAGTCTGCAGTTGAGTTTTTTGCACCTTCTGTGATAGGGTCAGGACCCTGTTCCCATTTTCATAGAGAAGTAAAATTACTAAAATAACTATTCTGTTCTATACTCCCCATCCTTTACTTGTCCTTTAGTTTTTATCTTTTTGTAAGCCCCCCCCCCATTTCTAGGGGTTTACCTGTGGGGTCATGGGCCTCTATGTTCTACTTCCAGCATCCCCTCTCACCCATCTTCACCCTCTGGTCCCCCAGGACTACAGAAGGGAGGACCAGCAAGGCAGCAGCAGCCATGCTGGAGACCTGGGTGGGAGCAGAGTCCAAGCTTCTTGCTCGCTGCCATTTGAGCCACATATTGGGTTCCCCAGTCTTGGCCCAAGGACTGGCATTGGGACCACAACTGAAGAAGTTTCCCAACGCCAGGTCCAGCAGTGGGGTCAGGGAACAACAAGGAATGCTGCTGAAGAAGCTGGCATGGCTGTGCATGCATGGCCACACTGAAGTGGAACTGGAGCTCCTATTTAACAAGCAGGCTGAACATCCTCCTTTAAATGGGGTCCAAGCTCCAGGGAAGGCAGCAAAGTCTGGACCAGAGATAAACAGCCCATTCGAGTGCAGTCACCCAATTTCCTGGCCCCAGGGCAGGAGTGTACCCAGGGCATCAGACAGCTCACATGCACATGCTTGCCCTGCAACAAAAGAGAGCAGCTCCAAGGATGTCTCTCTCCCCTGCCCCTGACTCATGAATGGGGCCAGTACACAAGAAAACACCAACCTGGCACTAGAACAGGCATCGGGGCCAGGACATGCCACCAGCAGCCCCTCAAAGGATAAATGTTAAAGCAGCAGAGGTTGCTTCATACTGCATACTAAAGTAAACCGAGATGAAGGCAGCCATGCTACTCCTAAGCCCTCCAACTTTGTAAGGACTGCTGGGAAGGAGTCAAAGATGAACTATGAAAACAGCCTGCAAAGTTTGACCAGTCACAGCATGAGTTTGCAGCAGAGACTGCTTGCATGCCCTGCTTGGCTAGACCAAGATTCTATAGCCAGTTTGCTCGGGGAAAATGACTGACCAGTGGGGTGTTGGGTTTCAGTCCTAAAAAAGGGGCTGTCAACAGGATTCTGGAGGAGTTTCCCAGTGTGAAGTAAGGGAAGCTGTGAGCCAGAAACTGCAGGCCTGGTACACAGCTGCAGAACTGTCTTGTGACAGAAACAAACAGTTTTAAACAAAACTGACAGATTAAAGGCAAGGGGTGGAGTTGGAGATTTTCCTGCCACAGCAGTGACTTTTCCCCTCTGGGGGACAAGCTCCATCAAGAACCTAACATCCGAGGCCATTGTCTGTTTCAGAGTCCTTGAACCGCCCCCACTAACAGCACCAAGAGACAACTGAAAGAGAACAGGGATCAGGTAGAGAAGACCATAACTCCAGGGAAGCCTGTCTAGCCATTTCACATGCTTAGCCATCAGAAACCAGAGGTATCTGTGAAGCTCCAAAGCAGTAAGTATCCACCAGGGTTTTGACCATGCAACTGCAATGTTTGTGATTGTGCCTCTGGGATAGGGAAAAATCCCTGGACAGGACCGTGCCAGTTGGATAAGCCCAGGCAGAAGCCCTTTGGCAGCCATCCAGCAACTCATTTGGGTGGATTGCAAATATGGGTCATATTTCTGCAAGTTAACAATTTAATTGCTCAGCAACAGTGTTTTTTTTTTTCAATTTAATTTTTATTGGCATTTTAAAACTCACAAGTAGCTTCTTCATCTCATACATCAGCAGCAATTTTCTTTTTGTACATTACGTATCTCATATCTGAATAGAGGTAGCTTACTAATTTATTATATAATATTTCGCCCTTACTATTAATTGGTTTGGGTTAAGATATTGGTTAGCATTTTCTGCAAACCCGGTCCCACACCCATCAGCAGCGGCAGTGCATTCAGGATATATTCTTTTTTTTTTTTTTTTTTAGCGCCTTTACACCCTTGTCGTCCTTTTCCTTCCCCCTCCTCATTTCAGGACAATTCAGGGAAAGAATTCAAGGTCAGTCTCTGATTGGTAGATAATCCAACTCTGCCGTTTCGTTATAAATGTCTGGGACTGATTTTGAAGGGTGGCGGTTAAATGCTCCGTGTGGTAAATATTTTTCATTATCAATCTCCAGTCATTTATGGATGGTACTCCGGGTGTCATCCACCTCCTGGTAATTGATCTTTCTGCTGCCAACATGTATATGGGTAGTAGGGTTTTAGCCCGGGGGCGGTGGGATGATCCAGACAGATAGCCAGAAGGATAATTTCTGCTGTCAATTCAGTTGGCTCTCCCAGACAGAATGAACATTCTACCTATAGAGTGATCCAAAAAGGCATGAGGCAAGGACGTTGCCACATGACGTGGGCTAGGTCTGCCAGGGAAAAGCCACAATTCTTCCAGTAGTGGCCAAATCTGTCTGGGAAATATTTACAGTAGCCGGCACCGCTGGGGGGGGGAGGAATATCTAGATCTACATTTCCAGGAGAATTCTCTCCAAAAGTGGGAAGAGGTGACCTTCACCGTCCACAATGCTGTGTCAGACCACTGGTCTTTTGTAATTTCCATGCCTAAGTCCTTATTCCAACTCTCTAATATAGATTCTGTGGATTTCTCCACTAGATCTTGCTGGCTTTTGTATAGAGATCCGATAAGATGGTTCCAATGATTACCTTGTATATGATCTATGAATATTTTTAGCAGGGGAGGGATTGGGAGTGGTATTTTAGCTTGTATCGTTTGGTTTCGGTGAATATGATTTCTAATTTGAAAATACCTTAAGAGGTCAGTTTTCTGGAGGTTATATTTTTCCATAAGATTTTCGAATGAAAGCACCCCTGTCTGTCCTCAGAATTGAAATACATGTTTCAATCTCACATGTCTTCAACTAGAAAAAGTTAGGTCCAATTGGGACGGGAGAAAGAGTTTGTCTTCTGATATTAGTTTACAGTATTCAAAAATTGGATTAAGGTCACCCTTCCTCCTCATCCCAAATCACAGCTTCAACGTGTTTGATGTGATGGTCGTAAAAAAATTTAATGGCGTTTTTTTTCATCTGAGGAGAATAAGATTTTTTTTATATCATACATGTCATTTAAGTGAAATTCTAATGTTTTCCAGAGGGCCTCATAGCTATCTGATAACCATAAGAGAAGGACCTGAAGGAAAGCTGCTTTGGCAACTTTAGGTTAGGGAGGTTTGTTCCTCCCTGAGCCAGGGTCAATTTTAGAATAGATAATCGTATTCTAGGGCAGTGATTTCCACATATGAAATTAGAGATCATATTATCCCAAGATCTGAAGAAGTAAGGGGATGGGAAGAAGGGGATGCTTTGAAATAAATAAAGGAGGCGCGGTAATATGTCCATATGAATAATTTCTAGTCATTGAAAAAATGTGAAGGGGAGATTTTGCCATTTGTCTAGATCAGTTTGTATGGAAAGTGACAGGGGCTCATAATTGACTAGTTCCAGAACATTTAGGTTGAAAGGGATATGAATTCCTAGGTATTTCATTTTAATAGTACGCCATTTGAGCGGGTATGTTTGTCTAAGGGACTTGGACGTGGTATGATTAAACATTAAAACTTCTCTTTTTGTAATGTTTACTTTAAAGCCAGCTGTCTTTTCAAATGATTTGAGTATGTTCCATATTTCTGGAATCGAATGGACAGGGGACAGAGGGATAGCAGGATATCGTCTGCAAACAAGCCAACTTTATATTCTTGTTGGCCTAAAGGTATCCCCTCAATTCCTGGGGCTTCCCTAAGGGCTGCAGCCAGAGGTTCGATGTAAAGGGCAAAAAGGAGGGGAGATAACGGGCACCCTTGACGGGTTCCTTGTTGTAGTAAAATTGGGGTAGACATGCCTCCGTTAGTTCGAACATAAACCCTCAGAGAGGCATAGAGGTTCTAGCAACAGTTTGGGTTTTGCAAGTTTGTTTTGCCTGCAACAGATTTAAGCCTGCCACTGAGCACCTGCCCAGCTAGCAGCAACTGCATCCCCAGTGAGGTACCCACTACAACAAAAAAAGAGCTTGCACCTATGGCATTTGGAAGAATATAAGTTGGGTGCATCCACTTGGGGATTTGTGAAACTGCCAAGGGTAGGCAGATTGTGTAGACCTACTGCTAAAGTATATACAGTAGTATAAGAAATGTTCTTTTACCCATTGCTTCCATTTCCCTACTGTCCTATTGTTCTCCCTGTACCTTCCCCTTTTAAATAATTTGTTTGAACTACATTTTTTGGTTTAGGGGTTGTTACTGTTGTTAAAGTGTCACGGAAGGACTGTATGGGCCAGGTTATTTAGTGTTTCCTGGGGGGGAGGGGGTGATAGCTTTGTATGTCAGCATCCAGGTACCCACATATTGCTATCACAGGTTGAGGCACATGCCATGTTTAGGCTGATTACCCACTGTAGCACAACTTTAGTCAACCCAGGCCAGCCCCCTCAGAGGGTTGGGAGAGGTGAACCCTGAAGACCCTGGGTGGTTGCTACAGTTTTAAAAATTGCTGCATAACATAATTCCCAAGTGATGTAGGAGCTGGACTCTCCAGCAGTAAGACGAGCATTCCTTGTTTCTTGTACTGCACTTCCCTGTCTTGCTTCTCTTGCTGTCTTTTGCTTTTCAGAGTTTCTTTTTAAGGTCACTGGGAGGTCAGATCAGACAATCACTAAATAGCCATAGGAAGGCTGCAGAAAAAGTAGGCTCTTAACATTCTCTGAACTATATGAGAAGAAGGAGCAGACTGCCTAGCAAAATGAAAGCAAGAAAGACCTAACCTAGTCAAACCTTGCCACTGCAGTCTTATAGCCCTACTATCCATGATATCAGAATTACTTGAAAAAATTGTCTGCAGGCAACTAACCTCATACCTAGAAAAATACAATCTACTAACAGTTTGCTAGTCCAGATTAAGAGTGGGCAGGTCCATGTCTTCCATGCTTGCAGACTTGGTCAGGGAAGTTGTGAGGGGCCCTGAGCAGTAGGGATTCTGTTGAAGTGTTATACGTTGACTTGAATGCATTTGACATGGCGGGTCACAACATCTTCTTAGAAAAAACTAAGTAAAATGGGAGCTGCGGCAGAAGTGATTTAAGTGGAAGTACTCTCACTTATTACAGATAGAATGGGAGTGCATATGGACCAACAGCCTTTTCATTCTCCTGACCCTTAGTATGAACCTTAGTATAAGTGAACTCCTGGTTCCAGTCTTACTTAACCAACTGCAGGCAGTCAGTAGTCATAGACAGTACCCCATCAAAGGTGGGGTACCTTTTCAGGGGGGTCGCACAGTGATAGATACTGTGTCCCCCTGTTATTCTTAGTTTACATGAATGACCTCCCTGGCCATATACACCATTCCAAGATAAAACTCTATGTAGATGACACAGTCTTCATCGCGAGAAAGACAGATTTCTCCCAAATGGAGAAAAAACTCCAGTCGGAATTAGATACCATCCAAAAGTGGTTGTCTCTGCAAAGATGGTACTTAGTGGGAAAAGACCCAGTCTATTGTCTTTCACAAAAAAATATACAAATAACACAAAGACACGTGTACCAGGGAGCAAAATATCTAGCTCCTAGATGACTCCACCATAAAAGAAACCAAAGAGTACGAATGCTTAGGAGTGGAAATTGACAATACCCTAAGCTTTGAGAACCATATTAAATCAACGGTCAAAAAGTGAATACCAGACTGGGAACACTCCACCACAACATGTACGCCATGCCGAAAAAAAAGCTAGACTGATTCTTGTCACCCAGCTGCTGCTTCTAAGTCTATTATTTCTAGTATATCATCTTTATTAACACATATATAACATATGTAAATATGTTTATCCCTGTTTTATATTACATAATTTATACACTACTATTTCTCGAGTAGAACTATATTTATCTTCCGTGCAATTTTTAAGAATTCAGATTTCCAACAAAAAAGTTCAATTGTAAGAAGGGTGGTAGCACTTTTAGTATGGAATTTTAAGTGACATCGGTTTTATGTGAAATGGGCACATACAGAACAGCGAGACCATAATCATAACTGCACGTCGGTGAGGACAGAAACGGCGACAAATGTTTTTTTGTGGGGAGCTTTGCCTCCCACACCCCTTTACTTAAATAACCAACTCCAAGGTTGTAGCACCTCAAGGAGAGGGTAAAACATTTGTCGCCGTTTTGCCCTCACTGACTTTTGGGCTCAGTGTTTTGTATACGTCCATTTCACTTGCCACTGTGACATCTTCACTCATCCTCAAAACAAGTCCTGCAACTTCAAACTCCTCATTCACTCTGGGTCCTCTTTCCTACTTGAACAAGTTTGCTCCTATAAATACCTAGGGATCCATTTTGATCCCTCCCTCTCCTTCCATGGACACATCGCTGCCCTAGCCACTGCCACTAATATCCGATTGGGCATCTTACATGGTATAAACACTGCCTCCCCAGAGGCTCTTGACTTCAGTCACCTCCTCTATCCTGTCCCTAGTGGACTATGGACTGCCGGTGTATGGTGCTGCTGATCAGATCGCACTCCATAAAATCTTCACTACTCTGAATAAGGCCTGCAGGTTAATTACTGGGGCACCTAGGCTAACACACAACCTGTTCACTGTACGCCAAAGCTCTGGTACTTGATCTTGACAAGCGCTCAAATATCTGACCTGTACCCTTACAAAAAAGACCCTCCTTGGGCTATCCCCGCCAGGATTGACCACCACCACCGCCGCTCTGTCCCACTAGTTCATACTCGGACCTCTGGGAAAACCTCGCTTGTTATCCCTAGAGCTAGGACCTCTCACGGCCAAAGAGCCTTCAGCTTTAGGGCCCCCTCCTGGTTCAACACACTGCCCCCCTCCATCTCCGAAGTTCCAACTATATCGTGCTTCAAAACTTCCTTACGTAACCACCTTATTAACACCCGAAGCTGTAATTGCCACTAGTCAAAGCCGTACTCAATACTTATGACAAAGCTTACTATTAAGCTGCTAAGGACAACATAACTCTGGTATTGTTTGCATCAATCCTACCTGTACCAGCTTGTTTATATCTATGTTTTAAGTTACTGTTATACTGTGTTGTACTGTTATACTGTGTATTTTCGTTTGTCTTACTGTGACAAGGTACCTTTGTAAATGAGCCTATGGCTCAAAGGTTTTCCAAACTGCTGTTTTAAATAAATAAAATAAATCAAGCAGGTCTTCTCCATCAGTTGTATGATCTATTATATGTTCAAAAATCAATGTAGTTTTAAAAATTGGGCCCACTTTTAGGAGTTAAACATTGGTGGTCTGATGGAGTTCCAGTGTTATAAAATTAGCTGTTTTGTTGCAATTGATGCATGTACACAAATTGTTTGGTCTTTTTTTTGTACTAGTCTATCTCAAAAAACATAGAACTCCTGGGGGGAGATATTCAGACTGCGCTAGGCAATGGCGCAAGTGAGGGCGCAGCGCATTTTAGATGCGCCGGGGCCAAGACAGGGAGATATTCAAAGGTGATGCGCCGTGACGCATCACCCTTGAATATCGCACAGAATGTGCATGGTGCAGTGACATTGCGCTGGTGCATTCCCCAGACAGGGAGGACTGGGAATGCACCAGCACAACTGTAGTTGTGCTGCAGTTGCGCTGCATGCATCACCCGCGATATTCAAACTTGGGCATACAAACGGGGCCATTTTCATGTCACTATGACCTCATTTGCATGCGTTGCGCTGGGCATCCCAGTGCAATGCACCTGGCACCCTGCGTAGCTGCTGTCAACATGTAGTGAATCCCTGGTGGTCCAGTGGTAACTCCCCTTCCACCCCATTGCCACGGTCACAAAAACTGACATATGTTAGTGGCCCTGGTGATCTAGTGTTACCCCACCCAGCCCGATTGTGGTAATATTGTGAAACATATCAGCCCTGGTAGGCCAGTGTTGCCCCCCTCCCTCCCGTAGTGGCGCTCGCCGGTAATAATGAAGTAAACTAACATGCCCTGGCAATCTAATGGTAATCCCCACCGTAACCCGATCTCGGGTGGTAGCACCTAAATAAATTCCTTAGTAGTCTAGTAGTCCCCCCATCCCTCCTGTAGCCCCAATCAGCTGAAATAACATCCATGAACAGCCCTGGTGATCTAGTGGTACCCCCTGCCCCCCTGTAGCCCCGATCGGGGGGTTCAGTATCGTAGCCATAATCCTTAGTGGTCCAGTGGCACCTCCCACTCGTACAGGACCCCTGGCCACCCAGTAAACCCCGTCATCACTGGGCGGCTGCATGCGCCGGCTGAATGACAGCTTACAGTATGGTCTGTAAGCCCATTGGTCCACAGTGTGGACCAATGTGATTGCAGGAGCATACAGTACTAGACAGTCACAAATATGGGAATGAAGTTCATTCATATTGTCAACTATCTAGTACAGTATGTGCAAGCCCATTGGTCACACTGTGGACAATAGGCTACAGACCATACTATAAGCTGTCATTGATGGAGCGGCACGGGCAGTATCACGGGCGGGATGGCCGCCCGCTGATGGCGGAGTGCTGAATGGCGGTGCTATGCTGGTGGGGCGATGAAGATGTGCCACTGGACCGCAGGGATTACTGCTGGGCTTATTGAACCATGATTGGAGCTCACGGGTGAGCCGGGGTACCACTATCCTAGCGCATTTCATGGCTGTTATTTCGGCGATCAGGGTTACAGGAGGGGTGGGAGCCACTAGACTACCAGAACAGGATGGGTGCTTGTGGATGGTGTTCTGGGCGAGCGGGTGGCCATTGATGGCTGGGCTACTGTGTTGCACCTTGCAGTACAGCCATACCTGTGGCATTGAGCCTTTTTCGGCTCAACTTTGTGCCACGGGTATGGCGCATCTGGGGTTGTGCCAAGCGGACACGCCGACATCCCGGGCTGAATATCGGATGTGCCATATGCATGGGCACGCCTTCAGATGCACTGCATAAATTAACAGTCGTCCTGGTGCATCAGGACTTGCACTGCACTAGGCTCCTTTGAATATCGCATCGGACATTGTAGGGCTGCACTTGGCACAACCTTGAATACTCCTTGTCTCCTGTATTACATAGAACAAAACTCTGTCCAAATTTAAAACCATACTACACACAAAATACACCAACATGTGTAATTGTAACTAATTTGAAACTGACTGGATGATCCTCTAACAGCGGAACAACCTTCCCTGGATCAACATCTGCTATCTTGGTCCATACAATGTGTTTGTACTCCTGTCTGTCAGTGTTGATACTAATGTAATGAATTTGCCCTCCTGTCTATAAATGTCTAAGCTATTGTAACATACTTAATCATAGGACAACTTTAAAAATGGTCCCAAATATAGAATCTGACAGCAGGTAAGGGCTGCTTGGCCCACCCAGTCTGCCCATTTTTGCCTTCATTTTTGCTGCAGACCATACTTGATCTACAGCACTATTTCTCCCCAGACCCTTCCTTACCGCTACCTTATTCCTTTGTGCCTATGCCAGGCATCTTTGAACCCCACCGCTCTTTTCGCCTCAACTATCTCTGCTGGATGGCTGTTCCAGGAGTCCACCACTCTTTCTGTGAAGAAGTACTTCCTCATATCTCTCCTACATTTACCCTCCTCCCTCAGCTTCATAGCATGTCCCCTTGTTCTAGGGCACACTTTTTCTGAAAAAATCTCACCTCCTGTACCTTATTTACCTCCGTAAGGTATTTAAAGGTCTTTGTCATATCCCCCCTCTTCCTCTTCTCTTCCAGGGTGTACATATTGAGCTCCTTTAGCCTGTTTTCCCTAGGGCTGTTGATGCAGACCTTGCACCATTTTGGTTGCCCATTCTGAACTGCCTCTACTCTGTTTATGACCTTCATGAGATGTCTCCAGAACTGGACACAGTACTCAAGATGGGGGTCTTACCAGTGATCTATATAGGGGCAACACCACCTCCTGTTTTCTGTTGGTGATATGGCTTCCTATGCACCCCAGCATCCCACCAGCCCTCCCAACTGCCTTGTCACACTGCCTGGCCACCTTTAGGTCATCCAGTATGATCACCCCCAAGTCTCTTTCCTGCTTGGTCGTTGTAAGTAACACTCCACCCATTTTGTACTCAGCCCCCAGA
Organism: Neoceratodus forsteri; assembly: GCA_016271365.2. Classification (NCBI taxonomy): domain Eukaryota; kingdom Metazoa; phylum Chordata; order Ceratodontiformes; family Ceratodontidae; genus Neoceratodus; species Neoceratodus forsteri. The sequence goes on along the minus strand of CM057458.1, from coordinate 167,482,412 downwards.
TTTCTGTGTCCCAGGTGCATTATTTTGCACTTCTTTGCATTAAAACCCAGCTGCCATACCCGTGACCATTTCTTCAGTTTTTTCAGGTCTCTGTGCATCCATTCCACGCACACCCTGGAGTGTCCACCCTGTTGCAGATCCTGGTGTCATTCGAAAAGTTCCAGGCCTTCCCTTCCAAGTCTGCTGTTATGTCACTTGTAAAGACATTAAAGAGGACCAGTCCCAGCACTGAACTCTGAGGTACCCCGCTGGTCATCCACCCTCTGTCTCCTGTCTCCCATCCCCTAACCAGTTTCTTACCCAGCGGTTGTCATCTTGTTGCCCACCGCTAAACTACCTAGCTTGCTTACCAATTTCCTGTGTAGAACAGAGTCAGATGCTTTACTGAAATCCAGGTAGGCCACGTTTACTGCTTCTCCCTGAGCTAATTCCTTGGTCACCTATCCAAAGAAACCAGACTTGTTTAGCATGACCTCCCCCAACCCCCGTGAATCCCTGCTGCCCCAGATCCTGTAACCTGTTGGATGCAAGCTATTCCACAGTCTTTTCCTTTAGTGGGGGTTAGGAGGAAATAGGCTGTTGGTTAACTAGGATCTGCAGCTTATCCAGTAGGTAGGGAAATGGGTAGACTGGGTGGGCCAAGTGGTCCTTATCTGCCGTCAAAGTCTATGTTTCTATGTAGCAATGTTTCCATTAACATGCCTACCACCAATGTCAGGCAGACGGTCCCTAATTGCCCACCTCTTTCCTGCTACTACTTTTGTGTAATGGGGCTACATCTGCCCTTCTCCAGTCCTCCGAGACAACTCTGGTCTCTAGTGCTCTATTAAATAGGGAGTGTCAGAGGTGCAGCTAGTACTTCTGTTAGCTTCCTCAACACCCCTGGATGCACCTCGTCTGGCCCCATAGCTTTCTCCACTTTTAGGTTAGCGAGTGCTTTCAGGACTCACTCCTCAGAAAAAGGACTAGTGTCCACTTACCTCCCATCAAAGCTCCTGATGCTTTTTTGCAGTCCCTCCCCTTCCACTTCCACTGTGAACACTGAGCAGAAGTAGTTGTTTAAGATGTCTGCCTTTTCTTTGTCCCCCTTATAGTCTCCCTCCTTTTCTTTAACCTTAATTCCTCCCTGTGTCTCCCTTTTTCTCTTACATATCTAAAAAAATATCTTGTCCCCTTTTAATACTGCCTGAGCTATTCTTTCTTCACTCTGTACCTTTGCACTCCTTTCTGCTTCCCCTGATGCACCCAAGTGGTCCTAACAGTTCTTATTCTGTCTAAAAATGTCTGTCTCACTAAACATTTAACCTGAAGCTGCAAGGTATTAATTCCTACTGTTTAGAAAATAGGTCTTTAATTTTGATACAAGCAAAATCTTTTAGAGCAGATATGGAGTGTACAAAAGACTTTGCTGAACTTACTTTTTATAACTGAAGTAAAGCAGCTGCAAAATCAGTTTACCAAATCCATTTGCCATTCTGGTGCTCTTTGACAGTTCACATTTTTTACTGTATATTTTAGTGCTGTGTTGTAAATAAAATATAGAGAATACTGGATGGGCAACTATACACAACCAGTGTGTTCTGCCACAGAGGGATTCTGATTCCCTGAGAGGTCTGTGGGAATCAGAATCCCAAAGAGGCAGAACACATTGGTTATGCATAAAGTTGCCCATCCTATATTTTTATAGTGTGTAGTATTATGTGAAATGTATGCATTGTTGCTTTTTCTCTTTCACAATGAAACTGACTTGTGCATTATCTAGAGGTTCTAGAATGCTGTTCTACCAGGGTACAATCACATTCCATCACCTTTGAACTGTAGTACAACAGCATTTTGAAAAGGATGGATTTCTATACAGAACAATGCTCTACTATACACTATAATGCTATTTTCACCTTGTACTTTTTTCCATTGTCTACCTGCACCTCCTTACTCACTCCTCTATCGCATCTAATCCGGGTCCACCATCTCGGCCAACCTTCCTGACAAGAGGAGCCACAAGACAGGTTCCCTGGGCTAAGTAGGTGTACTCAGTGCCTCCCTGGGTTTTGGCAGGCTACCTATTTAGGGCATTATGCCAAATCCCAGCACACCCTATGGTCCTCAGTCATATTTTGGGATCTGACCTGGGAATATCGTCCATCAGTGAGACAGAATTTGGAATCTTCTGAGAAGCTAGTATTTCTAAACTTTCCTTCTATTTATTATTTTTTTTTTCCATTATATATTTTACTACTGTTTTGTGCTGAAATTGCTGACAGAGTGGAGAGTAAGCACCCAGCTTTAACATTTTGTTTAGCTTTCAGAAGCAGTGCATTAAGGAGAGCAAAGAGACAGAGCCAGCTAAAGTTCATGAGGTTTAGTGGGGAGTAAATCAACTGCAGAAACTGTGGGGTGCTCTTCTGAAGAATGGGTAACTGCCTCTTCTGCAGGATCTTTGCTGAGCTCCATGCTAAACTGGTCACAGCAAGAACAGAAGTATCTGTCCGGCAGCACCAGCTCAGCTAGAGCCCTTACCCTCACTCCCTAGAGGCTCACTGGTCCAGGGGGGTGGGGACGGATAAGGTAGCAGGGGCAACCACAAGGGGGTCAACCAACCCCACACCATCCTGACTACAAAGTGCATTGCACCCCTGGAGGAGATTCAGGTACCTGACTCCAGCAGGGGGGACTCTGGGTCAGTCAGGGGAAATTGGAGTCACAATCTGGTGACACCAAGGGGTGATAGTAAAGACAATTTATTTATTTAAATTTTGGTAACCAGGTAGGCCCACTGAGACAGACAGTCCCTTTTTCAGGGGCGACCCAGTATTACATTCAGGTAAAGAAACCAGCATGAAAACTGCTACAAACAAGTAAACTAATGTACAGCAGGAGAATAATGTAGAGCTAGGTTACAAATAACAAAGACAATGCATACATTAAGAGAAGAAGGCAGCTAGGGTAGTCTTGCTGGCTTTAGATGCTATGATCATGGGAGTAGAGAAGGTGGTGAGTCGGTGGGAGGAGGGATAGAGGATGGTCAGGTGCCTTCCTGAGGCATCAATAATCTGGAAAATAGAATAGGGAGGATAATGGAGAGGGAGGAGGGAGCTGGGGGTGCTCATACACTTGGGTACCAACAGTCTGGCAAACCAGCAAGTGAAGCAAATGAAGCAGAACTTTCAGAGGCTGTGGGCAGACTGCATGCACAATCAGTCTCCCTGGTCTTTTCCATAGTCCCCCCTGTGTGAAGTAGGGGGAGAGAAAGAGTACTGAAGGAAGTGACAGAGGACCTAAATGGGTGGGTAAAGGGATAATGTCAGGAGAATGTGCTTTGTGGGGGATTGGGGGGACTTCTGGGAAGGAGGAACTTCAAAGTTGATGGCCATCACCTGACAAGCGAGGAGACCAGTGCTCTGGGGCAGAAGTTTGATGTCTACATTAGACAGTTAAACTGACAGCAGGGAACACAGGCCAGGGGAACCACAGTAAAGGGAGTGAGGGAGGGGAACCTAGCTAGTGCTCCCCATATACTGGGGACTGGTTGCAGTAAGGTGGCTGGGTAAAAACATGGTTGATGTTCAAAAAGGAGTAGTAGAAGCAAAGGGGGAAGCCACACAGGGTCTGCAAGCAATAGGAGAACTCAGGTAAGGAGAATAGAATGAAATGCAGCTGTAGGATCTCAAAACAGCAAAAGAGGATCCAGAACTAGGTAGAAGGCAGTCTGCCCTATTACCAGGAGTATGGGTAATACAATTGATGAGCTCCAGACATTGGTGGCAGACCTTGAGGCAGACTTCATAGCCATCACAGAAACTTAGGCCACAGAAAATAATTAATGGGACTTGTCAGTCCCAGGGTACACAATGTTTAGACAGGATAGTGGGAAAGGCAAAGGGGAAGGGTGTAGCCCTAAATGTCAGGGAGGGCATAGAGGCTGTGGAGAATGGACACATCAGGGGAAAGCAAATGGGAAACAGTGACTGTGGGTTCGCCTCATGGTGCCCTCAGGCAAGAAAATCCATGTGGGGCTGATCTTTAGACCATGAGGACAAGGGAAAGAGAAAGATAGGGAACTCAGGGAAGAGCTGACAAGGGGAGTGAAGAAGGGGGAAGTGGTAGTGGTGGGTGATCGGATCCTGCTGGATATCGACTGTGCCATTTCAGCAGCCAGGAGCAGCAGAAGTCAAGCCCTGTTGGATACATTGCAGTACTGCCTGCTGGTGCAGCTGGTTAAGGAAGCCACTAGACAGGCAGTCATTCTCAGTTTGGTGCTCACCAACTCAGAGATGGTGAGTGGAGTTTGGATAGGGAAGTCACTGGGATCTAATAATCATAACTCAATTTTTTTTATCGTATTTCTCTTTTTCTTCTCCTGCAGCCTGACTTGGGATCATCCAGCCACTGTTCCACTTCCCCCGAATGAGCCTGGAAGAACGTCCACACACTGGCTGGCATATGCTGTCTTACCTTCAAGAGGGACCTCCCTTAATCCCGGCACCAGGCCGGGAACCAATACCAACATGCAGCCATGCACTACGGGCCCCCTCAAGCAAGGACGTTGCGGCCATCAAGCTGCCACGGTCAGTGCTGCTGCTATTTTTCCTCCCTAGATCCACCTGGAGTGCAGATGTGCAATGAGGCACAGTGTGCTGACATCCAGTGCACTCCACCCCTGATTGCACCGACTCTGACAGTGCCCCTGATCATCACCAGGGGCCACTGCAAAGTGGTAAGAGCCCTCAACCCTCCCTGGATAGGAGAGCAGTCCTCCTGACGCTCAATCCTAACCCCCGACACCCTAACAACCCAGGCTTACATCCGAACCCGGATCGCCAGCGTGGTGCAAGGTGTGTCATCCAGCGCCTCAGCCCTCCGTGCCACTGGGCCTGCCAATCATAACTCTATTTGATTCAGGCTGGTCCTCGGGACCAGAATGCACTGTCAAAAACTGAAGTCCTAGATTTCAGAAAAGCAGACTTCAACCAGATGAGGGAGCTGGTCTGAGACACATTGACCATGGTGGACAGCACTGGAGGTGTAGATGAAAGATGGGGGAGGGGGCAAATAAGTCCATTCTCAAGGCAACAAAATCATACACAAGAATTGTTACAAAGCAAAAGCAGGTACAAAGAGTAGGTAGGAGGCCAAGAAAAAGGCTTTCCATGGCTCAAGAAAAAGCAGGGGGAGCTGGAATGGGAAGAGTACCAAATAAAAATTGGAACGCAAACAGGACAGTCAGGGAGGCAAATGCAGACACAGAGCTGTGTATTGCAGAGTGGGGCAAAGGTGGGGAAAAACAATTCTTGTTTTGCAAGAATTGTTTTTCTTCAGATATATTAAGGAAAAAAAGGAAGCAAGGAGGGGGTATTGTTAGACTACAAGAGGGGAGAGGGTACTTTTTACTTTGTAAGATTAGGACGCAATTAGGCATAAGCCCATTGTCTACGTCCCCCTACACAAATGGGGCACAGCTTTCAGTAACCCAAAAAGTTGTCTAAGGCCTTTTTTAAACTTATTTTGATCAGGTATGTTTACTACATTACTAGGCAAGCGATTCCAAAATGCTATTATACGCATTGTAAAAAAGTTTTCTCTCATTTTTGTATTTGTCATTGGAATTTCAAATTAATTATTGTGTGAGCTTAAGTTTTTGTTTCTATCATTACTAATTATACCACATCCATTTTTCAAGGTCTGATAGTTTATGATGTTATGGAAGAGGAGACAATCACCACGCTTCCTTCTAACCTCTAGAGACATAAGATTTAATTTTTTCATTCTTTCACTATATGCAAACTTTGATAAACTTGGTATCATTTTAGTTGCACATTTTTGAACCCGTTCAATAAGATAAATATCCCGTTTATTATATGGAGACCAGAATGGGGATGCATAATCCAAATGCAGTGTACATAGTTTTTATACAGATTAATTGTTGTGTGTCTGTCAATAGTTATGAAAGATTTTTTAATAATGTGAATGATTCTATTAGCTTTTTGAACCATTGTTCTGATATGAATTTTATGCTTAAATGAGTTGTTGATTAATATTCTGAGATCTCTTTCACTTTCGACAGTGCGTAATTTTATAGTTTCCATCGAATAATCAAGTAATGGATTATTCTTACTTAAATGCATCACAACACATTTTTTATGATTAACTTCCATGCCATTTTTTATATACCATTTAGAAATTGTATCAAGGTTATTTTGTAACTGTTCCCCATCCAACATACTAGTTATTTCACTAGATAATTTGGTATCATCAGCGAATTTAATTAAATTAATATTTGCATTCATTTCTTTATGTAAATCAGATACGAAACAGTTGAATAGGAATGGTCAGAGGTCCAATCCCTGTGGTACTCCACTAGTCACTTCGGTAGGACCAGATAATTGTCCTTGCACATGAACTTGTTGTGTTCTGTCCATTAACCAGTTTTGAACCCAGGCTATTAGATAGGGGATATATTTCATATCTACAAGCTTGTTTATCAATATTTGATGACAAACCTTATCAAAGGCTTTTTTGAAATCAAGAAGAACAATATCACATGGTTTTCCTTCATCTAAATTTTTTCATAGAATATTATTAAATTGGTTATACATGACCTATGCTTTCTAAATCCATGTTGGGTAGCGTGCAGTTGTTTCAGATTTAAGATTTCGACTTCAAATCTCTCCTTCAGTATGATTTCCAATATTTTGCAATGGACGGATGTCAGGCTTATTGTACAATCATTTTCTGGTTGATTTTTGCAACATTTCATGAAAAATGGACATACCACTGCAGTCTTCCATTCCCTAGGCACCATGCCTGTTCTGATTGACATATTATATAACATGGTCAGTGGTTTACTAATGACCATTGATAATTTTTTTTAAAGTGTTGTGTTGATCTTATCTGGTCCTGCTGCAGCATTAATTCTGAGTTGGTCAATGACTTTTTTGTTTCATTTATGTTGATGGGTATTGGATCATCATAATTAAATGCTATTTTTTTGGGTTTGGATCTTTTTTACAAAAAACTGTACAAAAATAATTATTAAGTGTTTCAGCTATTTCTTTTGGGTCTGATGTATTTATTCCATTTGATGCTATTGTCTGAATGGAGGTATTACTATTTTTTAATTGGTTGATATAAGAAAATAATGCTTTATTATTTCCTTTTGTCCTTAGACAATTTGATCTCAAATTAACTTTTTTCTATTTTGATTAATTGTGTTGTTATTCTTACTTTCCATTTGTAATTAGCATGAGCTAATTGTGTTTTACTTTTTTTGTACTTTATGTAGCTTTTTTCTTTCCTTTTAATTTGTCTTTTGATCTTATTAGTCATCCACGATGGTAATTTTCTCTTTTTACTATTTATTAATTTTACAGGTACAAACCATTCTTCAAGAGCAAATAATATGTTTTTTGCTCTAGTCCAGCACTCTTCCACATTAGAATTTTGATATATATTCTCCCAATCAATATCATTTAGAACACTTTGAATTGCTCCATAATTGGCCTTACTGTAGTTTTTAATGTATGAAGTGTTTTTGTTAATTGTTTTGTTCATTTTAATAGTATACGGGATAGTATCGTGATCACTATTGCCAAGTGGGGGGTTTACCAGGACATCAGTCAACACATCTGGTACATTAGTTAGGACTAAATCTAATACGTTATTTGCTCTTGTAGGTGTGTCCATTAGTTGGTCGATGCCTACTTACCCCAAAGCTTCAAGAAACAGCCTTTCTTGATTATTTGCTGGTGTACCATTTCCCCACTCTATACCTGGATAATTAAAATCCTTATAATAATTACATCATGTGATTCTGTGACCTGAACTATTATATCTCTTAAATCCCTATTATAATCGGGTGAACTAGAAGGGGCCTATAACAGGTTCCAAAAAGAATAGTCTTTGTTGGTGAAAGCTCAGCTTTGACCCAAACTGCTTCAATAGTTGTAATCTGTCCATTTATTAATGTGATTTCAGTACTTTTATATTTTTTATGAATGTACAAACATACGCTGCCACCCTGCCTATCAACTCTGTTATACTGATATAATACATAATCTGATATTTCCTTTGACCATTTTGAGGATTCATCCCACCAAGTCTGTAGTTATTGAAATTATATCTATATCATTTTCCTTAGCTATTAATTCCAACTCTGCCTTTTTTAAATAAATTTAAGCTTCTGGCATTTGTAGCTAGTATTTTTGTTTTAGATCCTATTTCTCTTTTCCCACTAATACTTACACTACCCCTTTGCCCCCCACATACTAGTTTAAACATTTATTTATGTACTGATTGATACATTTTCCTAGATATAGACTTCCTTTTTTATTCAAATCCAAACCATCCCCAACAGTATGATTTAAAGTCATGTTCTGGGTGTTCCCAATGTGTCAAGCATCCCATATTATTTTCCAAAGTCCACTTACATAGCCACTCATTTATTTCTTAAATTTTTTTTGTTTTTTAGAGGAAGATGGACAGAAGCAGCTGCGCGTAACAATTACTTCTGCTCTGTCTTGGGAGGGGAGAGTACTAGAGGTAGATGAACAAAAAGCAGCTGTCCTTAACAATTACTTCTGCTCTGTCTTCACAAGAGAAGACAGTGGACCCTTGCCTAAAAGTAGCATCAAGGTGGCTGTCAGGAGCATTCCTGAAATGAGGCAGCCAGTATTTGCCAGAGAAAGGGTCCAAAAGGGGCTTAACGCCCCAAAGGCACATAAATATCCAGGGATGGATAGGATGTACCTAAGGGTGTTTAAGGAATTGGTTGTGGAACTGGTTGAACCCGTAGTAGGGCTATTCAGAAGCTCAGTTTATAGAGGGGCAGTTCCAAAAGACTGGAGGTTGGTGGACATAGTCCCCCTACACAATGGGGGGACTAGGAGCAACCAGGGAATTACAGACCTGTCATCCTTACCTCTGTAGTGGGTCAACTGAGGGAGTCACTGGTCAAAGAAGACCTTGTGAACTACTTAGAGAGCAGTGGTCTACAAGATGATAAATGGCATCGGTCTGTGGCAGGGAGGGTTTGTCAGACTAACCTGATAGTTTTATGTGACTGGATAACAAAGGTAGTAGATAAGGGCCATGCTGTGGATTTACTGTACTTTGATTTCAGCAAGGCTTTCAAGTCAGTGCCACACAGAATATTGCTGAAGAAAGCTGTAGGATCTAAGCGCAGTTAGGGACATAGAGGGTAGGGAACTGTGTGAAGGAGAGACAACAGAGGGTGGTGATAAACAGGGTCAGATCGGAAGACAGGGAGATCATGAATGGGGTGCTGCAGATATCTGTCCTGGGTTCTTTCTTTCTCAATATGTTCATCAACTACATTCGAGAGGGCATCTGTGGCAAGTTGTGTAACACGAAGCTCTGTAGTAGGGTAGATAGTGAGGAAGGGATCAGGGAGATGCAGAAGGATTTACAGAGGCTAGATAGGTCTTTTACGGTTTGGCAGTTGAAATTCTACACCAAATAAATTGCAAGGTTATGCATCTAGTGGAAATAAAAATAGCCCCAGGACAGAGTACTGGATGGGAGGGTCAAACTGAGCACTGAAGCAGAGAAAAGGGACCTGGGAGTCATCATTACTTAGTCTTTCAAACAATCAAGCCTGTGTAACAAGGTCAATAGTAAGGCTAATAGGATACTAATCTTAACAGCAGGAAAAAGGGGGTACCACGAATTCTATATATAGGGTTTATAGGAGGCAGTATAGCGCAGTTGTCTAAGGCTCTGAGCTGCAAATCTGGTGACATCCAGCAGACCAGACCTGGGGTTTGAATCCCACAGCTTCCACTTGCATACTGTGTGACCCTGAGCAAGTCACTTAACCTCCTTGTGCTCCCAGGTCGCTCCTGTAAAAAAGCTTTCAGCTTAGTGTGCTATACCTAGTTAAACAACTAAATAAAAAAAAAATATATATAGATCACTGTTATGGCCGCATCTGGCATACTGTGCTCAGTTCTGAAATCCTCACCTAAGGAAGGACAGGGACAGGCTGGAGACAGTGCTTTGCAGGGTGACTAAGATGATTCAGAGTCAACAGGGCAGATCTTACAAATATCATCTGAAGGCACTGAACATGTATTCACTGGAGCACAGGTATGACTGAGATCTTTCGGTTCCTGAAGGGAATAAACAAGGTGAACTCTGGGGAACTATTTAGCAAGAGTACATAGTCAAGAACCCAAGGTCACAAGTGGTAACTAGAGGAGGGAAGGTTTAAGAGGGATGTAAGGAAGTTTTATTTTGAGCCGACCTGGTGGTGCTGAGGGACGAGGTCCTGGACGCCATACTTCATGCCACACTGGCGACCCGACTTTGGGAACAGACTCTGGTCATTTGGGGGTTGGCCGGGGGAGGAAGGATAGAGCGTCTGGAGGACTGCTCTCCTTCCTCGGGGTGGGGGGATTTGCGCTGTGCGCTGTCGACTGACACCCAGCAGTGGCAGGGGGTCGGCCTCCATCCAGGATGATTGGCTGCCTCCATGGAGGTGGAGACAGACTCCCCACCCATTGTATGGGTGTGGGTGTGTGACAAAAATGGCAGAAAATCCAGGACTCGACAGGACCCGTGGTGGCCCGATCGCTCTGGTAAAATACCACATTTTATGTACCTGGGGAGGGAGCACACTGGCACTCTTTGTCCTGGCCCTGCCGCAGAGGGGGAATCCACAGGGGAACTCCAGAGGATGGACAGATGGGGTGATAATGGGCCGGAGGGTGTACCCCTCCAAGGGAGTGGTCATAGCCCCTCTCGGGTCCGCGGCAGCGAGGAGAAACTACATATAGGAAAAAAAAAAGGAAGTTATATTTCAAGGAAAGCATGGTGGAGCAGTGGAACAGTCTGCCAGTGAAGGTAATAGGGACCAAGACCTTAAAATGTTTCAAGCATAGCGGGGCTGAGTGAAAGGTTTTGTAGTTGTGCTCAGGTAGGTAGCAGTGTGGAAGGGAACAGGGGGTGGACCAGGAGAGATATAATCCTGTATGGACAGTAGGTCCCACACGTACTGTACTAGATGATCCTTGGTTTTTTTTCTACCATCATTGTCTCTGCTTCTATTAGATCACAGTCAGATATATAGCAGTACCAGCCAGGGTGCAAAGCAGTAATGCTGCAGTATAACACAAAATGCTGCAGTATACTGCATGGAACAATGCAATTCAGTGGCATTTAAAGGAACACTGTCAGCCATGTATTTAGTATCTTATTTGTAGCAGCATCCATAGTTTTTCTTTAATAAAAGCCTTTACGTAACAGTTTGGTGTGTTGTGTTTTTTTGTTTTTTTTTCATTTTGTATAACTTCTTATCTGAATTTGTTTACATGCTGTGTCTCCCATTTAAAAGTAAGCGGTTCATGATGTGCTTTCACAGTGTTTCACTTTCCGTGTATTCTAAGAAGATGCACAGACAGAAGGATGTGGTATCGTGCACACTCACGCTTTGGTTCTCATGTACCCATATCAAGCGTAGTGCACGCACACAGCTGTACCACTCTGGTCGTCTGTCATTTAGTTTCTCGATCCTAGGGAAAAAAGTTTGCTACAGTAAAAAATGTCATCCTCTGAGGTAAAAGTAGACACAAATGAATTTTTTTTATACATTATAGCATTATTTATTCCCAAATTGTGATGTAGTATGAGTATTCCTAAGTTTTAGTTTCTTTTCTTTTTCAAAGAAGTAACACTCTGTGTGATGTTGACATCATGCTGTTTGTCAAATGACATTTTTTTTTGTAAAGTTTCTTATGTGGTTGCTTTATTTCCACAGAAGATGGGTGTGTTGATGTATGTCAGACTCTGTATAATGAATGTATTACCCTGACATTCACTGTAGCCCACTGCGGAGTTCCTCGGCGTCTACTGTCACATTCATTGTGATTTAATTTATCAGTAGGTTTATTTATTTATTTGCTTTTGTTAACCAGGTAAGCACACTAGACAGCACGTGCCTATTTTCAGGTGCGACTGTGGAGGATTACAAGATTACAAATCAGAGTAAACAGGTAGGCAGGGTGCACACAAAGCATTGAAACATCAGTTACATTAAGAGGTACATGGTGATCATCGGGCAGACAGGATTCATACTGAAGCAAGAGTGCAGTAGAAGCAGGTGCATTCTTGATTGTGACAGTGTATTGCCGTGCATATCCAGTGGTAGTTTTTCTTTTTCTTTGGTGCTGGTACATTTAATAAAAAAAAGTAACAAAACATAGGGTCTGCTATTACACAGTACCTGCAAGCATCTCAACATTCTATTGGACCACATGAGAACCCTATATGCAGCCAACAGTTATACATTAGCATCAGACTAACCAGCAACTAAACAGGGTGGGGGTTGGCTGAGGGGTGGGTGGGCCGAGAAATTAACAATGTACATAAAAATAGACAATGCAGTTAAAAAATAACCTACTCCGATTGATTGCTGCAGACCTGTGCTTTGGCGGTGACACGAAGGAACATGCTCAAGGCAGATTAAGTTAGGGTATGAAAGGTAACAATACTACAGTGCCATACAGCTAGAGACAGGACCTGTATCAACAATGTGCTGCTATTCACAATGGACATGAGCAATTCATGTTACAGTGTCCAACGCATCAACAATTATGATTGAAAATTAAAAAAACAAACAGAAGGGGCAGTGGGTGAAGGAAATAGCCAGAGGAGCAAAAAAACAAATGTTTCTAGGACTTCCATTCAAACGAACAAATACACAGCACAAGGAGAAAAAAAAACAGGGAAAGATAAAGCAATAAAAAATGAACAGTATACAAAACAGCTACTTCTAAGGAAGGATAACAACATCTTACATTTCTGAGACGGGATAAAAGCGCAAAACTGCTGCAGTAAACTGGTGGGTATTATCTAAACTATGCCGTTTTACTTCGCAAATAGAAACATCGCTAAGGAAACTTGAAAATGCATTTCAAATCAGAAATTCATAATGGGATTGTTAAAATAAACATCCTGGCAACTGTCAACCCGCTACTTCCTAATTTACGTTTTACTGCACATATTACAAATTGCATTATGAAATCAATGAATTTTACCTATGTTCAGCACTGTACTCCCCCCCCCCCCCGACAACCAGTACAAAACCATTTCTATTTTTATTATCCATGGTATGCAAACAAACTAACATTTGTTAGAGCCTAATTGAAACAAACGAAATATGACAGAACAACAAGAAAATGAAATTTTCTGATATTTACAAGACAAAAAATTTAGCTATGCACATTGCAATGGCTGACTAAAACTGAGACACACAAGACCAGTCACCATTGCTCGCCAAGAAATATAGCACAGTGCAATATAAAGAATTACATCTCTAAACATAAACAACATAATTGAAAACTGAGGTACAACATAAAATATAACCTAACAGCATACCTCTCACTCATAACTTTGTTTCAAAGATATCCCCAATGACAACTCTTGAAGAAGCCCTAATGCTATGACTGACACTATGCTAATGAGGAGGGTCGTGAGCGAGCACGTTCAAACAGGCAGACGTGCGGCACATGTTTCAGCGAAATCAAAATGTAAACAAAACCCAGATGCAGTGTGGTAACACCGATGTGGAGGAGCAACTGAAATCAGTGAAACACTAGTTTACCGAGCATCATACAGACAAGCAAATGTGATACAAACAACTCTAACTCGAGTACAAACCTATTTATGTATAAAAAAGCATAGGTAAAAAAAAAGCGTTCTTGAGGTTGACGGTGTCCTTGAAAAGGGGAATTGTCATCAACAGGATTACTTAATGTCTGAAAGCCCATAAAAAGCTAATTTGAGTGTACCATTGTGTTGATCTGTGAATCTTTGCAGTCCAGAGTTATTCATATGTAAATCAGCCTGGAATTAAGGGCTGGTGGCAGCCATATGTTTTGGGCTCCTGACAGGGAATTATGTCACCGAGGGTCTAGGTCCTCCTTTGACTGTATTTAATACAATAGGTTAAATAGGAAGTTGACTGTTTTATTAAGTGTGTTTTAAGGTGTTATTATAACACTTTCTACAATTCTACATCTGTAATAATTGTTTTGTATGTGCGTTGAAACTAGTGAGTTATCACCTTTACATTTCAAAATGTTAGTAAAAAATAATCCATCTTCAGAATTGCTTTAATCTCTAGGCTATACTGTCAGTGCCAGCTGATCAGTAAAAACTACACATCTCAAAATTGGCTTTGTGGTACCAACAGGCATTGAGGCCCCATATCAGGATTTCTAAACCCTATCTGTGTTCATGTCAGTACAGATTTCTGGGACTGCCACAGCACCAACTTCAGTCTTTTTCCATTCCTTCTCTTGCAATTTTGGGTGTGAACTCAGGTTTACAAGATTCAAATGTGGCTACGTACCTATTGGCCTGGCATCATGGGGCCAGCCTTGAAATGTGTAGCTTTTGATTATCAGTTGGCAGTACAGCTGTGAACAAGCTTCGTTCATCCATCAGAATGGGTTTTGAGCATGTGTTAAGATTCTGAAAATATTATACTCTTTCTATCCGGATTTGACTTGAAAAGAAAAAAATAGAATTCAATTACTTGTTTATTGGGGGCACTGTTGAGCCCGAGCAATGAACAGCAATCTTTCAGAGCTCTGTGCAGATATCTCTGAAATCTGCCCCAATCCACCCTTTTACTGACTCCTAAATTGAATTCTGACTGCACCATTGGAAGGAGCACCCTTTTTTACCTCAAGATTGGTAATCCTAAACGAGATAAGCCATCTGGAGCCATTGGAAAAACTAGAGGGACTAGTAGTCCTGAAGAAACCACGCAGCCTGAGGAGGCCTTTAACACTGGGGAAACGCTGACTACCTTAGGGACTAAAATGCAAACCCTAATTGCTTCTATCTCCATATTAAATCAGAAAATGGATGATTTTAATGGCTGGGTCCTGGTCCTTGAAACATCGGTAGATGGTATGAAGGAAGAAATATAACAAATTACTAAGCAGGCCGATGCATCTACTGGAGCCACGGCCTTAATGGCCAAAGAACTGCAGCATGTTCGCGGTAGGCTGGAAGCACTTGAGAACGCTTCACCTGCAGCAAATATTCGGATAGTGGGACTACCGGAAGGTCTGGAAGGTGACCACCCCACTATGAGTATGCAGGAATGGTTAAAAGAAAAATTGCTGCCAGAGGGAACAAAAGAGGATTGGGGAATTCAGAAAACCTACCAGGTGACCCCACGTGGAAGAGCAGCAAGTAATGAAGAACCTCGCACTCTGATGCTGGTAACTTCAAGTATTGGAGCCAGGGATAAGATCCTCCAATATGCATGCAGGGCCGCCCCTCTGATGCAGGATGAAAACCCTGTACATGTGTTCCCCGACATCAGTTACGCCACGTGGCAGAGGCGCAAACAGTTCGATGGAGTAAGGCGTGTGCTCCAAGATTAGCATATTCCGCACACAATCATATTTCCAGCGTGGCTTCAAATTGCTTATCAAAATAAAACTTTTATATTTTCGGATCCTATTGAAGCTGGCAGGTGGGCTGAACGCAGAGCGGCAGAATCGAGAGCCGAACCAGAAGACTCGAATGGCGAGGTAGACCCAGAAATACCAGTACCCTGGGGGGGGTGGAAGTGTCTCTTTCTTTTCTTTGGGACTAAATAAATGATTGTAGTCTATAAGTGCCACATTATGAGATACCAAAGTTCATAGCTGTTTAAAAAGTTGCATATGATTGCCATAATAGATAACAGGGATGGTATCTCAAGTTAGTAGAGAACCTGGATTATGTTAATTTAGGTCAATTGTTTCTCTTTCCTAATTATCTTGTTAAAGTTTAAAGTCTCTAGTGGAGTCATGGGGGCTGGGGAAGCAGATTCTAAATATTATAATGAGGGGTTTGCTGTTAACTCAGTATCTGCTTTACTTTTTTCATTATGCATTTATACATGGCTACAATAGTCTCATATAGGGATGCTGAAATGTTTGGATTAGATTGGTGGTCAGTCCTCCTACATCAAGAAAAATCCATGTAGCTCCTGGACTCTCCAACAGCAAATATGGACTTAATTATAGGTAATGAAGAAATGTAGTTTCCCTCTAATGATGTACCACTATACAACAAATGCAAAATGTATCCTTTGATTAAGGGACTTGGTTCCCAAATGTTATGTGAGAAGATGGTCTGTTTGCTGTATGTACTACTTGTCATAAGATGATTATGATGCATCAATAAAAGCAAATATATAAAAAAAAAGATTACTTGTTTATTAATGGCAAAAACACATAGATGGACAACATTGTTAAAACATGCATAACCTTCAGGTTATGCATGTTTTAACAATGTTTTAATGTTTTAACAATGCATTATTAAAATATAGAATAATATATGGGTGGGTGTGTGTAACCAAAATTTTACACAGACCTGAGGTGTGGGATGCAACATAAACCCCAAGGGGTTTATAAAAGCATTGCACACTAAGTGTGTGTGTAAAATTCTGGTTTTTACACACAAGCGTGCGCACACACACTATTTTATTTAATTAATGGTGATGTTTTTTCCCTTTCAGCACAGTTCAGTTAGTGCAGCACTTCTGTCAGAGATAGACACACACACACACACACACACACACACAGACACACACACACACACACACACACACACACAGCGTGTCTCTCCATTTGGTTTTTGCTTTTCTTTTTTTCTTTACAGTAGTAACGACATTCTGGAAAGTCATGGTCCATCAGCATTGCTGCATAGCGTGACACATGGACAGCCAGTTCTGAGTACACTATGATTTTTTTTGTAATATAAAAATGTGTTATGGATTGTCTCTCATGAGAGATGCTGAGACAGCATGTGAGATGACACACACACACACACAGGTTTTAGATACAAGGTGTTACCTGGAAGGCCAGAAGCTAATTACAGACTAGAACAGGCCTTAATCAAGAATCTCCTGTTTATCTAAGTTAAATATAGCTTTAACTGCTAAGTGGGAAATCAGTATCCATTTTGTGATGTTTTGAGGAGGAAACCAGGTTTTGCACACTGGTGCGAAATCATAAATGCTTTGATGTCTGTGTGAGAGAGGATACTGCTCATAGATGAAAGGAAATTTACAGACTTGATTGGGGAAGTCACACGGGGAAAGGAGTTTCCTTAATAAACTTTCCTTCTAAAAATGATAAAACTTCCTGGGTATATGATTTTTAATAAACAGAGGAGGGGCTAGGTGACCTCACACAAAGGGGTTGGCGAAGACAGTTTTTTTAAACAGTATTCTGTTTTCCTTCAGAGACACTTTTATCTACACTTTGACAAAGAAACATGTTTGAGCACTTTAAGCAAGTATACAGGTAGAGAGAGTCAAAATATAAGTACTGTAGTAGGAATTGCACTGTTAAAACCTTGTTCTTTTAAAAGATTGTATGATACTTGTGATATATGGTTCTGTATTTTATGTTTTACATACTTTTATCTATTTTAGTAAAATTCTATTTTTAGAGCTTACTTGGTCTGTCTTTGAATTTCTTTTCTTTAACAAGTGAAGTATATATGTTTAAAGCAGACACTGTGCATAAGTTTGAATGGTGATACCAAATTGGAAAAAGGTAAGAGTAATCTGAGGTCTTTATTAGAGTTTTTTTAAGGGTTCATTTTGTACACCTGTTTAAGTGCCCGTAGGCAAAGGTATCTGGCCCCCCGAAGACAGAATTATCTGATCCTGTGCATTGGGTACACTAGCAAGAGGTTCACAGTTTGAATCCCTCCAGAACTGAGACCAAAGGTTGATTCGAACCCACAAAACAGACAGGAGGTTTACCCTGTTTCTGTTAACTGTTCACAAGACTGCGCTCGGAGGTTGGCACTTTGGGAGCAGAGGGCTGACCTGCTGAGTGAGTTTGTGACAGATTGTTTGGCAGCGGTGTGACAAATTTTGGTATTACACACTTTTATTGTTCAGTGTGTTAGCTTGAGACCGTCAGCTCACTTGAAAAGAAAGAAAAAGGCAGTGATTTAATTTTTTTTAAAAAGGAGACAGAACTATATCACTTGGCGTACAGTCAAGTTCCTACCCTTTTTTTTTTAAAGTGCAAGTCAGAGTAGCCTTAGTTAGGGAAGAAGGTGGCTTCCAACTACAGCAGGCACACTGTAGACTACTTAAAGCAGTTGTGCAGGGACAGAGGAGTCCCGTTTGAGGTGAAAGCCAGCAAACAGAACCTAGTGGATGCCCTAGTGGTAGCAGGTACCCAGAGCACTGAGTCACAGTCCATGACTGAAAAGGACCAAACCTTGAGTGTGGCAGGGTTAGTGGCCAGTGCAGTATCCAGATCCGATGAGGAGGCAACAGGGCCACTGTCAGCAAAGGGTCACAGCAGCAGGGGAAGGTCACCAGTATCCTTGATCCAGAAGTAGTCAGGCTGCAAATTGAGTTGCACAGGATGGAGCTGGAGTTCCAGAGGGAGAGGGAGTGAGAGAATCGAGAGGTGGACTGTGAACAATGAGAGGCGGACCGTGAACAGCGGGAGGCAGACTGTGAGGAGCACGAGTGCCAGTGAGCTGCAGAGGAGAAGATAGCGTGAGAACGCCGAGATGCAGACCGTGAGGAGCAGGAGCGCCAGAGGCAACACGAACTGGAGAAGCTACGACTCCAACCAGCAGCACCAGAGCAGGTAAGTGGCTTGGGTTTAACTGGGACTGCAGGACTGGGTTACAAATTGAACTCCAAATTGATAGCCGAATTTAAAGAAGGGGAGGATATGGATGCCTTTTTAAATTTTTTGAAGAAGTTTGTATTCAGGCTAAAATTTCTAGAGCGTCCTGGAGCTTTGAGCTATCCCCGCTACTTACCGGGAAAGCTCAGGATGCATTGGGTCAGATGGACAATGAGGACAGTGATGATTACAGCAAACTTAAAGCTGCACAGATAAAGAAATTTTAATTAACTGCTGAATCATACAGAACCAAATTCTGTAAGCTCAGGAGAAGCCCTGATATGAGCTATGAGGAGCTAGCCATGAAACAACGTCGGTTTTTAAAACATTGGTGGGAAGGAATTGAGGCAAACTCTGTAGATAAAATTGAAAATGTGATTTTGTTAGAACAGTTTTATTGAGCATGCCCAGCAGAGCCAAAAACCTGGCTGGAGGACTGAGATCCCAAAACAGTGCAAGAGGCTGCTGAACTCGCGGACCGCTATGCCAAGAGCAGACCTACTCTGAGAGTGAATGGGGCAGGCGTGGCAGCGCAGAAAGGGAAAAGCGCACCTTCAGGGCAGCCAAAACCCTCACTGCCTCCACCAAAACCAGTTAGCCCCAGGTTTCAGAGAAAAGATTTCTCTGAAAAGAGAAGTGAATGTTGGTTATGTAAAGAAACTGGGCATATTGCCAGACAGTGTCCCAAAAGAATGAGCAATAATATGCAGAATGGTACTAGAAAAGAACTGGGTTGTTTGTGTGTCCCTGGAAGCATGCCTGTGAACATGAGGGAATACATGCACCCAGTCATGGTGAATGGTGTTCAGACGCAAGAGTTAAGGGACACGGGCATCCCTGACATTGGTAAAAGGGGATCTAGTAGAGCCTGATCAGCTTATACCCAATAAATAAGTCACTGTACAGGACTTTACTGGTGAGGCAAAAACATTGCCCCTCGCTAGTGTTCTCCTAGACTGGGGTGAAACAGGGTGAACTGTGCAACAGGTGGCAGTAACCAAAACATTAGCAGTGGATGTGATCCTGGGCAACAATCTCAAACAGGGGATGGTATGTGCAGTTACCCGTAGCCAAACGGTAAGGGAAAATTGTAGTTCCCTGAACCCCACAGAAGCCATTGTGGAAACCACTGAGAGGCTGGTTCCTCAGCCTGTGTCTCCAGATGGGGAGACTAATGAAAAGAGGGTAGAAATATCCCCAGTAGCAAGTAACCACACATCTACAGAGGGTTACTCCGAAGAGGGAGGGGTGACCCATTGTCAGAGGGTTGGGATTGACAGTGATCCTGAGTGCCCTGACGCTAGTGCTAGGGACCCTAGCTTAGCGACTGAAGGGAACCTGTCCCATGCCTTGGGAAAGTGTGAGGGGTTTGCAGCTACTCAGAGAAGTGACCCTAGTTTAGAGAAGCTGAGGGCTTGGGCAGACTCAGACGGCGCATAGGGAGGTGACGGCAGACATAAGGGTTATTTGGAAAATGGACTTATGTATACTCAGGCAGTACAGACAGAGGGAGGGGTGCTAGGCAGGCAGCTTGTCATTCCCCAGGGGTATCGTGAGCAATTGCTCAAGAT
The DNA here is from genome assembly GCA_016271365.2 of Neoceratodus forsteri. NCBI lineage: Eukaryota > Metazoa > Chordata > Ceratodontiformes > Ceratodontidae > Neoceratodus > Neoceratodus forsteri. The sequence goes on along the minus strand of CM057458.1, from coordinate 167,462,155 downwards.
TGCACATGATATTCCCGTGTCTGGTTATCTGGGAATCGCGCGCATGACGCAGCGGTTGGCCCAGAATTTCTATTGGCCTAACTTCACCCAGCAGGTAGAGGAGTATTGAAGTTCTTGTCATCGGTGCCAAGAAATAGGGAAGGCAGGCAAGAAAACCCAAGCCACCCTGATTCCATTGCCCATAGTGGAGTAGCCATTCCAGAGGGTGGGAATGGATAATGTGGTGCCTTTAAATACCCCCAGCTCCTCAGGGGAAGAGATTCATCCTGACTATGGTGGATTATGCCACCTGGTACCCAGAGGCAGTCGCCCTATCCTCTCTGAGGACAGACAAAGTGGCAAATGCCTTACTTGGGATTTTCTCCAGTTTTGGGTTTCCGCAGGAGGTTATCACTGATCGAGGGGGTTCCTTCATGTTGGACCTGATGAAGTGTTTCTGGGAGAAGTGTGGGGTGGTGCAGAGATGCACGACACCGTATCACCCACAAGCCAGTGGGCTTGTGGAAAGATTCAATGGTACCCTAAAGTCAATGCTCCAGGTGTTTGCTGAACAGCTTGGGAAGGACTGGGAGAAATACCTTTCCCACCTGTTGTTTGCATACAGGGAGGTGCCCCAAGAGTTGACAGGATTTTTCCCCTTCGAACTCTTATATGGACGCTGGGTACATGGGCCCCTAGACTTGATCCGGGAGGACTGGGAAGGCAAGCACACCACCCAGGGAACTCCCATTGTGGATTACATCCTTAGGTTTAGGGAAAGGCTGAAGGAGTTTATGGGGACAGCCCAGAGCAACCTGGCAGCTGCCCAACAGAAACAAAAAGTGTGGTACGACCGCAGAGCCAAAGCTTGCTCGTACATGGTGGGTCAGGAAGTCATGGTCCTAATTCCGGTCTGGAAAGACAAGCTGCAGAATGAGTGGGCAAGACCGTACAAAGTGGTTAGGAAGGTAAATGACCTGAACTACATTGTGGAGTTACCTGACCAAAGACAGACAGAAAAGATGTACCATGTCAACATGATGAAGCCATATGCAAATAGGGCTGACATGGTGTTTGCAGTGTGTAGTCCTGGGGAGGGGACGGACAAAGGAGACCCCGTTCTGGATTTGCTGGAAGAAAGTAAGCGGGAGTCCTCTGTGGAGGCAGTAACATTGTCTTCCCAGCTTGCCCCGGACCTGATCCAGAAAGTAAGGGATGTTTTAGCAGACTTTGCCCCATTGTTTAGTGCCAAGCCTGGACTAACCCCCTTAGCGACTCATGATGTGGAGACAGGGACACAGACACCCATGCGGCGAACAGCATATCCGGTGTCAGAGGCTGTCTGAAAGGACATTAGGAGGGAAGTGGAGGAGATGCTGGATTTAGGGGTAATCCAGAGATCCCACAGCACCTGGGCCTCACCTGTAGTCATTGTGCCTAAGCCAGATGACTCTGCTCGGTTCTGTGTGGACTATCGTGGACTGAATGCAGTCATGAAGTCAGACGCCACCCGATGCCCCAGACGGATGAACTCCTGGACAGTTTGGGAGGGGCGACCTACCTTACGACGATTGACCTGACCAAGGGGTATTGGCAGGTAGAGTTGACAGACAGAGCTAGGGAGAGGTCAGCCTTCATCACTCCGATAGACTTATTTGAATTTAAAGTAATGCCTTTTGGAATGAAGAAGGCCCCAGCCACTTTCCAAAGGTTGGTGAACCAGGTGTCAAATGGTGCTGAGGAGTACGCTGTGGCATACCTGGATGACATTGCCATTTTTAGTACCAGCTGGAAGGAACACCTATCCCACCTTAGAGAAGTGCTGGGCAGGATACAGAGCGGTGGGCTCACTGTCAAAGCTGAGAAGTGCCAGGTGGCCATGGGAGAAGTGGCATACCTCGGGCATGTGGTAGGCCAAGGACAGCTCTGTCCTAACCAAATAAAGATAGAGGTAATCCAGGCATGGCCCAGACCAGAAACACATAAGCAGGTCAGGAGTTTTCTAGAGACAGCAGGAAACTACAGGAAATTTGTACCCAATTATAGTGCCCTGGCTGCTCCCCTATCTGACCTGACAAAGAAAAGGATACCCAAGAAAATTACCTGGGGCCCAGCCTGTGAGGAAGCCTTTCCCAAACTAAAAGAGGCACTGTGCAGTGCTCCTGTTTTGACAAGTCCTGACTATAGCAAACCCTTTATAGTTCAGACTGACGCCTCAGACGTGGGTATTGGGGCAGTGCTGAGTCAGACATCTAGCCAAGGGAGGGATCACCCAGTAATGTACCTGAGTAGGAAGCTACTTCCCAGGGAGCAGGCATACTCTACTGTGGAAAAAGAATGTCTTGCCATAGTGTCTAAAGAAGTTGGAGCCATACTTATATGGTCAGCATTTTGTGGTGCAGACTGACCACAACCCCCTGGTTTGGCTGACGCAGATGGGAAAGAACAATGGTAGATTGTTAAGATGGAGTCTTGCTTTGCAAGGGTATGATATGACAATCGTACATAGAGCTGGAGCCAAAAACCAGAACTCAGATGGTCTGTCTCGTGTGTATGAGGAGTGAACTGATTTGGGAAGCTTTCCGAAGCCAGTGATAGAGCCCCCAAATTCAGTCTAGGTGGGGGAGGATTGTGACACGTGGACAGCCAGTTCTGACTACACTATGATTTTTTTTGTAATATAAATATGTGTTATGGACTGTCTCTCATGAGAGATGCTGAGACAGCATGTGAGATACACACACACACACACACACACACACACACACACACACAGGTTTTAGATACAAGGTGTTACCTGGAAGGCCAGAAGCTAATTACAGACTAGAAAAGGCCTTAATCAAGAATATCCTGTTTATCTAAGTTAAATATAGCTTTAACTGCTAAGAGGGAAATCAGCATCCATTTTATGACGTTTCGAGGAAGAAACCAGGTTTTGCACACTGGTGCGGAATCATAAATGTTTTGATGTCTGTGTGAGAGGGGATACTGCTCATAGATGAAAGGAAATTTACAGACTTGATTGGGGAAGTCACACGGGGAAAGGAGTTTCTGCTGATGTAACCTTAATTAACTTTCCTTCTAAAAATGATAAAACTTCCTGGGTGTATGATTTTTAATAAACAGAGAAGGAGATAGGTGACCTCACACAAAGGGGTTGGCGAAGACAGTTTTTTTAAACAGCATTCTGTTTACCTTCAGAGACACTTTTATCTACACTCTGACAAAGAAACATCTTTGAACACTTTAAGCAAGTATACAGGTAGAGAGAGACAAAATCTAAATACTGTAATAGGAATTGCACTGTTAAAACCTTATTCTTTTAAAAGATTGTATGGTTCTTGTGATATATGGTTCTGTATTTTATGTTTAACATAATTTTATCTATTTTAGTAAAACTCTGTCTTTTTAGAGCCTACTTGGTCTGTCTTTGAATTTCTTTTCTTTAACAAGTGAAGTACAGTATATATGGTTAAAGCAGACACTGTGCATAAGCTTGAATGTTAATACCCAACTGGAAAAAGGTAAGAGTAATCCGAGTTCTTTATTAAAGTTTTTAAGGGTTCATTTTGTATACCTGGTTAGGTGCCCATAGGCAAAGATATCTGGCCCCCCAAAGACAGAATTATCTGAGCCTGTGCATAGGGTACGCTAGCAAGAGGTTCACAGTTTGAATCCCTCCAGAACTGAGACCAAAGGTTGATTCGAACCCACAAAACATACAGGAGGGTTACCCTGTTTCTGTTAACTGTTCACAAGACTGCTCTCGGAGGTTGGCTGACCTGCTGAGTGGGTTTGTGACACGTAGTGTAAGACGTGCTCCAAGGGTTGAGTGGCAGGATCAACCAGATTTTTTTTTCATTTTCAAGGCAGGATCAACTAGATAGATATTTAAAAATATTTAAAATCATACTTGTCTTAACTGTGTGTGGCAAAGCTTGAGTGCTGGTACCTGTGCTCGGTAATGGAGCCACCATGTTGGGCAAGATGTTCAGCCTGGCCACGGTGAAACTACGTGCCAGTTAGCTTTCTGTGGTGATGCTTGATTTAAAGGTGATGATTACAAACTCCTGGTTGTAACCATAAATATCAACCGTGAGGTTGTAACTGGAGATAAATGTGTCTTTGTATGTAAAAAATGATCACCATTAATTACTTAAATAGTGTTTTTTTTTTTTGTAATTTATGATATTTTCAGTTTTCTTCAATCCCCCAGGTCATGGCATACACATGTGTGTCTTGCACTTTTGCCAGGATCCGTGGCCCCATCCACCCCTCCTGACTTGCATCACTGTTCCAACTGCCTGCGCTGCCCACTGGACCTCCATCCAGTGGGAGCAGGACTGCAGTGGAGGGGGCATCCACCCCTTTGAAAGGGAGAGCCACAGTTCGATCCTGCTCTTACCCTCCCCCCCCCCGAGCTGGCTCCCCAGCGACCCAATGTTGTTCCTGAACCCGGGTCACCGGTGTAGTGTGAGATAAAGCACCAGCGTCTCAGCCCTCTGTGCACTGGGCTGGCTGCTATTAAAGAGTATTTTACTTCTTTTGATGAAGTTAAAATTGTAACAGTTTCTTACTGAAATACTTTGGATGGAATGGGATTTTCTACTGTAACAATGCCAGAATTCTATTGGATTATTAGGAGGCAGTATAGCACAGCGGTTAAGGGCACTGAGCTACAAACCTGTACTGACATGACCACAGATGAACAAGAGGGAGCTTTGGGCGGGAAGAGGATGGACCTTGAGTGCCCACTCCTGAGAGTTCAGGAAAGTAGGGACGAATAAATAAAGATAAAATTAAAAAAAAAGTGTGATGAGTTTGCTCGATTCTTTGCGGATAAGGTGGCCAACATCAGGGCTGAGATCTGACCAGCTCACTCTATGGGGGTTGGTGGCGGTCATTGCTTCGGCACCTCTCCTCTGTTTTCTTGGACATCTTTTGACTGGCTGGAGACCACAGATGTCGTGCGTATTGTCCAGAGTATGCAGCCAATATGCTGTAGTTTGGACCTGGGCCCAACACACCTTGTAATGGGGTGTGTAGATTCCATTGGCCCCATCCTTGATGAGATTGTTTGGTGCTCTTCAGAGTCAAGTGAGTTCCCAAGCTCACTGAAGGAGGCGTACGTGACACCACTCCTTAAGAAAGCTTCTCTTGACCCAAACTGCTTTGCTAACTACAGGCCTATCTCAAACCTTCCCTTTGTAGGGAAGGTGATCAAGAAAGTAGTTGCGCTGCAGCTGGAGAACCATCTTACCATCCATGATTCCTAAAATCCTCTCCAGTCTGATTTCTGGGAGAGGCATAGTACTGAGACTGCTCTGGTTCGGGTGCTCAATGATCTCCTGATGGCAAGAGATCAGAAGTGCCGCTCCATCTTGGTGCTTCTTGATGCTTTTACACTGTGGACCATGGGGTGTTGCTCGAGCACCTGAGGATCATCTATGGCCTGGCAGGCTCGGTCCTGAGATGGTTTCAGTCATTCCTCACTGGCAGATCTCAGAGGGTGGTGTCGGGGATGTTTTCCTTGGACTCATTCTCTCTGCCATGTGGGGTCCCTCAGGGCTCTGTGCTATCCCCAGTGTTGTTTGCGGTGTATATGCTGCCTTTGGGAGACATTGTGAGATGGTACAGGCTGAGGTTTCCCTGCTATGCAGATTATACTCAGCTCTACCTGTCTTTTGTACCCGACCAGGATAGTGCAGTCTCAGTCTTTAACAGCTGCCTCGCAGAAATCCAGGACTGGCTGAAGTCCAGCTAGTTGAAGTTGAATTCCGGTAAGACTGAGGTGCTGGTGGTGGATCCAGATCACTGGATAGAGGGGTCGGTGGCAGGGTCCCCTTTTGGGCTTTGACTTGGGGGTAACCAACTGCCTTCCTCCGAACAGGTGCGAAATCTGGGGGTGATTCTTGATGATGGGCTGACACTGCATTCGCAGGTGTCAGCAGCAGTCAAGTCCTGTTTTTACCATCTGAGGAATATCGCCCAGGTCAAGCATCTTGTTCTGTCCAGTGACCTTCTGATGCTGATCCATGCCTTCATGACCTCATGCCTGGACTACTGTAACTCCCTTTACCTAGGGCTTCTGGGGGTTGATATCCACCGCTTGCAGCTAGTGCAGAATGCTGCAGTGTGGCTGTTGACAGGGGCTCCTCACTTGAGCCACATCACTCCTGTGCTGCGCAGTCTGCACTGGCTGCCTGTACAGAGGCGGATCACCTTCAAGGTCAGTCTTCTGACCTACAAGGCCCTGCAAGGACAGGGTTTGGGCTACCTGCAAGATCTCCTGAATTCTTACTGTCCCAGCTGACCACTCCGCTCAGCTGATGAGGGGTTGTTAGAGATTCCCAGGGTATGGCTGAAAACCTCTGGGTCTCAAGCTTTTATGTATGCAGCCCCTACCCTGTGGAATTCTCTACCTTGTCTGATTCGAGAGTGCCGGACCATGGAGAGCTTCAAGACGGCCTTAAAGACCCATCTGTTCCATCTGGCTTATGGGGATTTTACATAATAATTTTGTTAATATATATCGTATATAGCCTGAAATTGGATTGTTTTATTATCTTATCTGTTTAAATATGTTTTTATTGATTAATTTGTACAGTGCTTTGGTTTTGGAATTGTGCTTTAGAAATAAAGATTATTATTATTATTTATTAAACACAGGGCAGGTAAAAGAGTGTTCCCAGCTGTGACTTCAGGGACAGGTGTTTTGCCCTCGGGAAAGACCATTTTACTGTGTGAGCCATGGCTAGTGGCAGGTCTTGAACCTAAAGATACCCCAAGTGAGAGTCAAGCTGGATAGTGGCAGCAGACTGTGGTGACCATTCAGGTGGCCGAGGTGTGTGAAAAGCTGATAGTGCAGTGCAGACTGAGATCAGAAAGGATGAGTCTGTGACAAAGTAAGTTTGCAGGTGACACAGAGCTAATGAGGGTAGTAGACTACAGGGAAGAGGAAGACAGTTTGCAAAATGAACTTTAAATGTACTGGGGAAGTGGGTCAACAAGTACTGGAACTGATCTAGGTATCACCACTGATGGGAAGCTGAAGCTGTCATAAAAAAGTGGCAGTATTTAAAGGAGATCGAATGCTGGGCTGCATTAAGTACATTAAGTAGGTCAAGACCTTCTTCAGATACATTAGCGACAAGAAAAAGACCAGAAATGGGATTGTTAGGCTGAAGAAGGAAGGAAGAGAAAGGGTGGGGGATGACCTAGAAAAGGCTGAGATACTGAACAAGTACTTTTGCTCAGTATTCACCAGGGAAGGGGAGGGTGAGGGACCGAGACTTGGAAAGAGAGGTATTCAAGGGAGGGAGGGAGGTAGACTTCAGCTCATACATGGTAGAAAGAGGCCTAGAAGAACTTGGGGAAAATAAAAGCAGATAAGGCAATGGGGTCAGATGGGATCCACCCAGGAGTACTAAAGGAACTCAGGGAAGTGCTGGCTGAACCACTGGCTGCCCTTTTCAGTGCATCATTAGAGACAGAGGAGGTACCTGAGAACTGGAGGAGAGCAGATGTGGTCACTCTCCACAAGAGTGGAAGCAGAGAGGAGGCAAGCAATTACAGGCCTGCGAGCTTGACCTCAGTAGTGGGGAAACTAATGGAGTCCTTGCTTAAGGAGAGGATTGTGAAGTGTCTGGAGGATAGCGGAGCACAGGATCCAAGGTAGCATTGATTCTCAGTGAGAAGGTCCTGTCAGATGAATCTTATAGATTTCTTTGACTGGGTAACCAGGGTGGTAGATCAGGGAGGGGCAGTGGAGGTAGCCTATCTGGATTTCAGCAAGGCCTTCAACACTGTCCCGCACAGGAGATTGCTAAATAAGTTGGGGAGCCTGGGTGTGGGTCCTATGGTGGTAAAGTGGGCTGGGAACTGGCTAAGGGACAGGACTCGGAGGGTGATGGTAAATGGCATGAAATATGAGGAGAGGGAGGGGACAGGGCATGGTGCCACAGGGGGCAGTGCTGGGGCTGGGCATGGTGCCACGGGGGCAGTGCTGGGGCCAGTCCTATTCAATGTCATCGTTAGCAATATTGCAGAGCATCCGGAGGGAAAGGTGTGCCTCTTTGCAGATGACACCAACATCTGCAACAGAGTGGATGCACAGGAGGGGGTGGAAAAAATGAGAAGGGACCTAAGCCTATTACAGAATTAGTCAGGTGTCTGGCAGTTGAGTTTCAATGCTAAAAAGTGCAAGATCATGCACATGGGTCACAGGAATCATGGGGAGGAGTACAGGATGGGTGAGGAAATTCTGGCCACTACAAGTCAGGAAAAAGATCTGGGGGTTATTATATCTGACGGCCTGAAGGTGAGCAAACTGTGTGAAAAGGCAGTGGGGAGAACAAACAGAATGTTGGGGTGCATAGGGAGGGGCATAACAAGCAGGAGGAAAGAGGTGGTGAAGCCACTGTACAGATCACTGGTGAGGCCTCAAATGGAGTACTATGTCCAGTTCTGGAGACCACATCTCCGGAAGGACATTGACAACATGGGAGCAGTCCAGAGAAGGGCAACAAAGATGGTACATGGACTGCACCAGAAGCCCTATGAGGAAAGACTTAAGGACCTTAACACCTATTCACTGGAAGAAAGAAGGGAGAGGGGAGATATGATAGAGACTTTCAAGTACCTTAGGAGAATAAACAGGGTACAGGTGGAAAGCATATTTCAGAGAAAACTCTCCACAAGAACAAGGGGGCATGATATAAGGCTAAAGGGTGGAAGGCTCAGTGGTAATGTCAGGAAGTACTTTTTCACTGAAAGTGTGGTGGAGCCGTGGAACAGCCTTCCAGCAGAAGTGGGTGTGAAAACAATACAGGGGTTCAAGAGTGCATGAGATAGACATAAAAGTGCCCTGGAGATGTGCAGAGCAGGAGAGCTGCAGATCAAATAAGATCCTGGGCTGCAGCAGTGAGTAGGGAAATGGGCAGATTAGGTGGGCCATATGGTCCTTATCTGCTGACAGATTGTATGTTTCTATAACATCATCAGAGTGCTATTGCCACCGGAGAACCAGAAACGGAACCATAACCAGCAGAACCAGAACCAGCACTAGTGCCAGTGTGAGTGCCAGGGTTCGTGTGACACAACACGAGTACTCTGTTTTTATAGTTATAGAACAGATCTAGGGGTGTCTTGGTATGACTCAAGCAGTTTTATTATAAGAATAATTTCATACCACTAATAAGCATAAACTGTATAAAAGAACATTTTCACCATTTCTCATCAGTAAGGTTCATTAGAACTGTCATGAGAAAATCATTCTTCTTTTTACCCAGCAAAGCAAAAAGCAGTTCAGTTTATTTTATTAGTTTGACTTACAGAGTCATTACACATATATTAAAAACATTTAAAACATGAACGAAAATACATTTAAAGTATATCATTTGTTTAACTAAACATTCTAGCTAATAATTATCACATTGTATTATATAGAATGATCAGAAAAATTCCAATATGTGAGTCTGATAATTCTGAGCTGTGTATTGGAACAATCCAGGGATGAACACTTTAGCTAATTCAACAATACATGAATTTAAACAGGACTCCCATGGGTTCGGAGTCTGGCTACCTACACCCCCAAAAGGAGTATTGCAACCTGTAATCTTTAATACAATCCTGGGAAAAAGATCCATAAAGGGCCATAAAAAGGTTAGCCTATGGATTCTTCCTTATTCAGAGTTTCAGTGAGAATTAATTTATAACATATTATAATACATTGTAATTTGGAAACAGTTTGTTAATCTCATTATTAACATGATTGTAAATGGATATTTATAATTCTGAGAATCGCATAATTTCAGAATAGACCAAGAAAAGCAGGAGTAGAATACAATATACTGTATACTGACCCATCATTAAATTCATAAGTTAAAGTAAATGCTGACTGTTCCCATAGCAAATGGGAGTAGTAAACTGTAGGTGTTATGAATCGGTCTCCTGCCGTTCAAACTGCCAAAGAGTGCTGTTTTCCATGAAAAAAATCCTTTTAGTTTGGTGCTCTGCATCATTTGCATAACCTGCCCCTTTTTTTCTCAGTGCTGCAACCCCCAACTGTGACATCATACCAGGGAAACAAAGTTCTTAAAGGGACACTGTCAGTTTTTAGTTTTAGAGAGACAAATCAGTTATGTACTGTACCCACAATGCTTCACTATGCAGATTAGTATAAGGCTATTATATTTCTGTGCTCACTGCAGAAATAGGCAACTACATCTTTCAGTATAGAAGTCTTATAGCTAGATATAGTATGCACAATGCATTGTTGTGAAAATAAACATACAAAAGCTTATATTGTTGACACCACTACATAAATATGGGACAGCATTGCACAGTAAGGAAATTGGGAAAACAAGTTCTTATTTTACCCACAATGCCTTGCTATGGACATTTACATATTAGTGCTCACCACTATTAACCTACGGGACTTCTGTGGGTACTTCTGAGTAAGGCACATTTATGTCAACATTATAAATTACCCAGAATTCCTTGTCGCTGTATGTAAAACAAGACAGCTTCCTGGTATGACATCATTCTGGGTGTGTGACCACACACAGAAAACTGGAGAACAAAGCGCTGATAAAACATTAAAAAAAATGACTGACAGATTCTTTCACAAAACAAATTGCAGCTTCAACATCTGAAGCATGTCTGTCCTTGGCATGCTATGTGTAAAAGGCATTTGGGGAGCCTTCAACATTTACTTTTAAATTATTTGGACTGGACCAAGCAGGGCCTTGCTTTCAACATGCTCAAAAACTGTGAGAGAAGCTGTAAAATCAGTGAATCATGTGAATTAAATAATGTAAGAATTATATCATTGGTTCATAACTCCATATTTGTGAGGGTGGGACCAAGCCAGTAATCACACTGTTGCATGAAAAAGGGATATACGAGTGTTACGTGTTTCAGGTCATCTTCATAACCGTTCCCACATTTGCAGTAAGGTGAAGAATAAACAGGTCTTTGTTGTTTGAAATAAATATAGTTTGCCTCATATAGTTCCGTTCTGTATAGGGTAAGTACTCTATGATCATTAGGATCAGATAAACATTTTAGGTAAGGTTCCATACCATGATGGGTTTTAATCATTTTATGCCAAGAAAAACAATTTAATCTTGATACTCTAGCAAAATCTGGAGATACAGCAACATCTCGGATTCTGGTCTTAAGTATAATTGATAGATCTTATTTCGAGAGGGTTCTTGCAGTAGGTCTTCACATATAGGACTGCGACCTCTGGCGTCAGGTTCCAACGGCAAACTTGTAGCTAGCAATCATCAGTAGGGACACCTGACATCAGGTGATGCAACATTAGCCCGACTATAAAGGGGTCTCGCCCGCCCACAGTTCTTTCCTGCCGTCCGCCTCAGTTCGCTCAGCTCACGAGTAAGAACAGCGATCTAATGCCCACAACAGTCGAAGTTTTTTCTTCAATCTTGTACTTTTTTTCCTCATCTGATTCGACGATTGTATGTCAACTCACCCAAAGAAGAAGTGCTCTAAGTGCGGAGCTCAAATACCACACAGGGATGATCATTCCTGTTGCCTCCTGTGTCTAGGCCTCAAGCACAACTCGGATGAGTGTGCTATCTGTCAGGCCTTCAATCAAGCCACTCGGACAAGATGCAAGTGGACCCTCGAGGCCCACCTCCTTACCTGATGGCTGGCGTCGATGGAGAAGGAGCTCCAGGAGTTAAGAGAAAGGTCATCCTTGCCAGCCCTGAGAAAAAAGAAGGACAAGAAGAAGCACCAGGACAGGAGTCCATCACCGTGGGGGAGGCCTGCTCCAAAAACTGTGAGTACTCCTTCAGGTACCCCATCCGTCTCTTTGGGCCAGGCACCTTCTCCCCCTCCTGCCGAGGTAAGCAGGCAGCCAGGGGAAGCCTCTATCGAGGTTGTTGTTGTGTCTCCTCCCAGCACTGCCGATAAGTCACCCATCGACAGGTACGTAGCCTTGACTGATAAGCCTAGTAGCGGCCTTTCTGCTTCCACTAGCCTGGTCAGGTCTGATAAATCGGATGCCGGATCTTCCATCACCCACCTGGACCCTTCTTCTCACCCATCGGGCTCCCATGAGGCCCCCAACACCGACCTGAGTGTACTGTTGAGAGACTCTTCATCCCTCTGGGTCCTTCATCCCAGGGATTCGCCACCCAATCCTGCTTTTTCCCTGCTGTCAGGATCGTTATTAGACCTTTCATTGGGGTTCCTTCTGGAATTATCCCCATCACCTGGTCTCTTGCTGCCTCTGTACAGGAGTCCATCACCAGCCAAGGATCCTTCTATGGGGCCCCCTTCCTTGGGACCATTGGTGGCCCTTTGGCACCTCCCCCGGTAGGTCCAGTCGAACCTCCAGGCAGTCTTCCGGGGACAGACCCCATGCTCCGCCACCAGGTGGCCCACCATCGGCACCACTTTACCTGATGCCAGACCACGTGCTTCCGTCGCTGGGATACCCGATGCTGGGATACCCTGGGCACAACCCTTACAGCTATAACCCAGGATTTCCAGGTTTCCATTACCCTTCTTGGCAATATCCGCAGTACCCAGGCTACCTGGGCTACCAGCCTCCTCCTCCTCCACCTCCAACACCAGAATGACAGACAATCCCCGTGTGGTGGCAGGATGCCAGGACCCAGCTCATCACGGAGTTAAGGCAGTCTGTGGGTGATATCCCCCTACCTAGGGCCCCTCCCCCACCGACACCTTCTGGATGAGCAGTAGGTGCTCTACCAGTGGGCCCCTCTGGGGTGGACCCTTCCATCCCCAGCAGTTCTGAGCCTTCTGACTCGGACACCGACTCCGACCCTTCGGACCCTCAGTCCCCAGTCAAGGTTCCACCCAAGGGGTCCCCAAAATTTCCTCCAGAAGATCCCTCCTTTGGGCACCTTCTGCATACTATACAGGCAGCAGGAGGCTGGCCTTCCAAAGAAATGGATCCCCAGCGTAAGAGACTGGCAGAACACTTAGATCTGGCCACTGCAGATCCCATACCCATTCTCCTCTGGATGGGTCCTCATGAGGATCTGGTTACTACTATCTGGCAGCAGCCATCCTCTATCCCTGCTGTTTCCAGAAAGGCTGATCATACCTACTATCCCCCAGAAGGGATCCAACATCTTTCTGCTCATCCTAAGGCTGACTTCATGGTCATTACTGATACTTACAACCAGTCAGCACAACCAAAACATTTGAGTTCCGCAGCCCCCACCAAGGACTCAAGACAGTTGGATCAGTTTGGCCGGAAGGTTTACTCCTCTTCCTCCTGTGCAATCTGGACCCTGAACTATGTTTCACACATGGTGGCCTTCCAGAAGGCCTCCTTCTTCAAGCTGGAGAGGGACCTTCACGAGGTCCAGGATGAGACATTCTGTAACAAGTTACTGGACGAAGTCTGAATGGGCAAGTCCTCCTGTTGTCATGCTTTAAGAGCAACGTATGACTCGGTGGACTCAGTGGCTAGGGCGGCAGCCACGAGAATCTGCATCCATCACCTTTCATGGCTCAGGATTGCAGGTTTGGCACAAGACATCCAGTCGTCCCTCCTGGACACTCCTTTTAGGGGTTCCGTCCTTTTTGGCAGTGACGCCAAAGATATAGTCACTGGGCTGCAGTAGAGCGGATGCTGCATGTACCAGACGGGGCAGAAGAAGCAGCCTTTTCATCACCAAAGACGATGGAATAAAAACCAGGGTAAACATCAGGGAAAGCGACGAGCCCCTGATTCGGGAGCCCAAACCCCCCAGGCCAAATTCCCTAAGCCGGCCTCTGGGACTAAAGCTCCCCTCCCCTCAGCATCCTGACTCCTTTCCCCTCCTCCTGCTACCTCCAGCTGATGAGGAGAAACCGGTAGGAGGGAGGTTCGGCCTCCACCTGGAGGGGGTGGAGGTCCATCACTGCAGAGTCATGGGTGTTACAAGTCATCCAGCGAGGTCACTTGATAGAGTTCACAGAGATACCAGCCCCTCATCCTCCGGGATGGTCTTTTTATCCAAGGGATGACTTCAATTCATTGGAGCAGTACTAGACACAGTTCAGAGCAAGGCTTTTCTGCCATCTGATCGAGCTGAGACCTTAGTTTCTCAAGCCACTCTTGTGGCCCAGGCTCGGTGGATCCCAGCACACACTGTGCTCCTTCTTTTGGGACTGATGGCAGTGGCCATTTCGATGGTTCCCCTGGCCAGACTACATATGAGGTTCACCCAGTGGTCTCTTCGAGTCCAATGGGATCAGAGGACGGACGACATGAACCAGAAGGTCATGATCTCCAACAGTCTACGGAAAGATCTTCGCTGGTGGCAAGATCTTTCCAAACTTTAAGGGGGAGCCCTTTTTCATTCCCCTAACCCTACCCAGATACCACGTATACCTTGGACTTGGGCTGGGGAGCCCATCTGGGGATTTACAAGACACAAGGGTCTTGGTCTGACCAGGAGCTTCTGCTCCACATCAACGTTCTGGAGACAAGAGCAGTTCTGTGTGCCCTCCAAGCATTCTAGTTCTTCCTTCTACCGGGATCACTTCTTATCCAGATGGACAATATGTCCACAGTCTGGTATATCAACAAACATGGAGGAACTCACTCTTACCCTCTCTGCAGAGAAGTAATGAGGGTTTGTTACTGGGCAATTCAGCACAGCCTTTTCTTGACAGCAGTCCACGTTCCAGGCGTAAGCAACGTCCTGGCGGACAGTCTCAGTCGATCAGTGGCCAGGGTTCACGAGTAGGAGTTAAAGCTAGAGGTGGTCGAAGATCTCTTTCTTCGATGGGGTTGGCCAGAAATAGATCTGTTTGCCTCCCCATTCAACGCAAAACTACCCAACTTTTGCTCGCTCGTTCCCGGGCATGGTGCTTTTTGGTGAGATGCACTGTCTGTCTGTTGGACAGGGAGGTTTCTTTATGCTTTTCCTCTCATTCAGAAGGTTCTGGTGAAACTTCAGGAGAAAGGAGCACATTTGATTCTGATCGCTTCCCTCTGGCCCCACGAGATTTGGTACCCTCTCTTGCAACATGTGGCGCTAGAACCTCCGGTTCCCCTGCCGTTATCCCATGACCTTCTGACTCAGGAGCGGGGCACCCTGGTGCATCCGAGCCTTCAATCTCTCCACCTTCATGTGTGGCACCTGTGGACATAGCGGCCTCCCGCTATGGTGTTTTCTCTCAGGTTGCTCATATTTTGGTGAAAGCCAGAAAACCTTCTACCAGATCCACCTACGCCATGAAGTGGAAAAGATTCTCAATCTGGGCCCTAGCCAAGGGCTGGTATCCCTTTTCATGTTTGGCAGCACAGGTGTTAGAGTACCTTGCACATCTATCGGAGACAGGCCTTAGTTATTCCTCTATCAAGGTCCATCTCTCTGCGGTGTCGACCTACCCCCTCCTGGTGAAGGGCAAAACTTTGGCTCAATTGGAGGTCGCCAAAATCTTTCTGAAAGGCATCCTCCACTTGAAACCTCTGGCCTGGAACCCCTGCACCCTGGGACCTTAACATTATGTTAGAAAAGCTGACCCTGCCTCCCTTTGAGCCAGCCTCTAGCTGTGACATGTGCTTCCTTTCTTGGAAGACTTTGTTTTTAGTTGCAGTCACTTCCGCCAGAAGGGTTTCAGAACTTCAGGCGTTTGTCTGTAAGGAACCCTATTTGATTTTCCACAGGGACAGAGTCATCCTGCAGACTAACCCTTCCTTCCAAAGGTAGTTTCAGAAACCACTGTCAACCAGAGTGTCGAACTACCGGTCTATTATCCCCAACATTCTAACGGAGGAATATATTTTGCACACATTAGATGTGCATAGGATTCTGAGGTATTATACAAACCGGACTAAAGAAGTCCGTAAGATCAATCAGCTCTTCATGGCCTTTGCTCCCCAGTGCCAGAGCAAGGCTATTTCCAAACAGACCATTTCGAGGTGGTTGGCTAACTGCATCCACTTCACTTACCAAAAACATGGGAAATCCCTTCCAGGGCAGTTAAGGGTCACTCCACTAGGAGTGTTGCTACTTCTACCGCCTTTTTCAGGAATGTATCTACAGCAGAGATCTGCGCATCGGCCACGTGGTCGTCTGTCCACACCTTCACTAAGCATTACAGTCTGGACATTGCCTCTAGGCGCAGGACTGGTTTCGGTCTTGCGGTTCTGCAAGGACTCCTGTCATAACTCACTCAGTTGGTGATCTCTCCTCCTCCCGGACGTATCTCTGAATTTTTCTTTTGGACTGCTAGGTATTCAGTCCTGTATGTGAAGACCTACTGCAGGAACCCTCTCGAAGTGAGATATTGCAGTTACGTAAGAACTTACCGTAACAGTAGATCTTCAAGAGAGGTTGCTGTAGTAGGTCTAGTTTCCCACCCACCTTCCCCCAACTTCTGGAACGTTTTCCATTATTTTTCATCCTGCCTAGCCCTTGGGTCTAGAGAAGAAGCATAGTCCTAGGAGTTATCACTCCTTTCTTTCTACTTACCTTTCTTTAGGTCTCCGGTAGAAGAGAACTGGAGGGCAGGCGCGGGACCACCCCTTTTATAGTCGGGCTGACGTCATATCACCTGACTTCGGGGTGGTCCCCGCTGATGATTGCTAGCTACAAGTTTGCCGTTGGAACCTGACACTAGGAGATGCAGTTCTATATGTCAAGACCTACTGCAGGAACCTCCCTCGAAGGTCTACTGTTACGGTAAGTTGTTACGTAACTGCAATTTCTTCTTTAGAACAAATGTATATTTCATGTAGGAGATAAGCTAAAGCAGTTGGAGAAAAGTTGATCTTTGAATAGCTTGATTGTGGGACATAAGAATCCTTGATGGGAATAATTCATTTGTTCCTCTAAGCAAAGTCTTGGTAATCAAGTTTCAGGGAGAGAAAAAATAACCAGTGCAAAATTAAGGCTTCTCTTGCTGATTGACGTAGACAACGAAAATTGTCCCAATTCTACTCTGTTAACTTCTGCAGAAACTGAATTGGGTATCCCAGGTATGTATCTTAGTATTTTATTATGGATAATTTCCAGCTGATAATAATCATCAAGTTCCCAGATTTCCACTGCATACAAAATGCTTGCTCAGATTTTAGCGTTTAATACTGTAATAATTCTGTTTATGGGGCCCCTGCCTAACTTGACATTGAAGATCTTAAAGGTATTAAAAGCGCTATTCATGTGATCCAGTGTCAATTTTATATGATTTCTCCAAGAGAAATTGTTCATAAATCTGACCCCTAAATAATCGTAGCATGTATCTGTGACCAAGGGTTTAGTGTCTAAGAATATCTTATATTTGGGCCCACATATTCAAAGGGGATGTACCCTGTGCAACTGAGTTGTGCTGACACATCCGTGAAATGCACCTCTGGGCCATATTCAACAGAGGATGATTCACCACACAACTCCGGATGCACCTCAGCTCAAAGATAATATATATGGTGCATCCGGAGGGGCATTCTCCTGTATACGCGGCACATCTCCATATTCAGCTGAGATGTGCAGCGCAGCTGCCCGCACATCACGGAGATATGCTTCGCAAAGATAGGCATGGAAAAGGCATGCCTAAGACATAGCCACCCACAGGTGGTCTGTTATATTGCACAGCACAACACAGCAGCCCAGCCCCTGCGTGCCTCCACCCCCCCCATCCCTGAACACGTGCCAAGCAACTGGGCAGCCGTCCCTGGTAGTCTAGTGCCCCGCTACCCAACCCTGATCATAGAATAAAATAAATCCACCATCCCTGCAAATGTTTTTAGCTTCCTCTGGAGACCAAGTAAAGAGGTTGAAATTAATACAATATTGTCTGCCTACGCCAGATAGCTGATCACTTTATTAATCACCATAGGTGAGTGGTACTCAGGGTTATATAACGTAGACAAAATAGTATTAATATAAAGATTAAATAAAAGTAGTGCTAAGACACATATGAACATATAAAGAAGCCAGCAGAAGAAGGTCATTTGGTCTATCCAGTCTGCTCGTATTGCAGGGTCCACAGCTTGCGCTACTGTCCCTGCCCTGCCTCCGCACTCCTCCCATCCTCCCTACCCATGATCCTTACCTACCCCCATGCCAATCCCAGCTTCTCTTAAAGTTTCCCACTGTCTTCAATGAGATCACCTCTTCTGGCAGTGCATTCCAAGTGTCCACCACCCTCTCTGTGAAGAAGTGCTTCCTGACCTCCCTCCTAAACCTCCCACCCTCCAGCTTAAGACTGTGCCCCCTCATGTTATGGTTGCCACCCAGCTTATAGAGACTCTCCTTATCCACCTTATTTATCCCTTTCATATACTTGAAGGTCCCAATCATGACCTTTATTCATTTTTATTGGGGAGTAAAATTGCCTAGTTGATCAAAATGAACCTGGGTCCAAGTGTTGTAATGCATTCTTATTAAAACGTCTGATGGGAAGGGGTCGATCCCCAAATCCTGGAGCTTTTGCTACAACAGCCAACGGCTAATGCTGTTGAAAGCTGACCGAAAGTCAATAAAACAGCAGTACATGCTGAAAATCAAGCCAGGAGAAAAAATGTAAGGATCTACTATATTCCGGAAGGGTCTGAGGGAAATAATATAAAAGAATTCATTGATGCCCTTCTACATACGGCTTTAGAACTGCCCCCAGATTTGGACCTGCACCTAGAATGGGTGCATCGATCATCAACCCCAAAGCCAACTGCACAAAATGCTCCACCTCAGTCCATTATAGCACGTTTTAACAGCTACAACATAAAGGAGCAGGTGCTGCTTACATCATGGAAGAGACAGAAGGTTTTCTATGGGCAAACTCGTATTTATTTAGATCATGATTATGCCCCCGAGACAATGAGGGTGAGACAAGCTTTTCTACCCTTGTTACTGCTAATTAAAAAGGCGGGATATAAATTTACTACTCCATGTCCTGTGCGTCTGGTGGTCCAGCTACCTACAGGGAAAGGAGAATATAACACTGCTCAAGAGGCTCGAGCTGATCTCACCACACAAGGGTTGCAATTTCCAGAATGGCCATCAGAGGGCAGGGCAATGGACCAGCGTCCAGCAAGATGGCAGACTATCTCTAGCAAGCAACGAGGACAACAGAGCAACCTGGGAGCAGTGAAAATGGCCCTAGAGGTCTACAGCAGAGACTTTGTAATGGCTGCAACTTGGCTGCCCTAATCAGAGGGTTTCTACTACATCGGATGGTGAGTGGATCGGGGGGGGGGGTTCTCCCTGTCAGGGTATGTTGGTCCGGCTCTTTGCTACATCGGCTCCAGACTCTGGATAGACCCTCTATTACTGAGCTAACTCTGATCGGCCAGCTGGCTAGGTCTGGGACAGTGTTCCAGTGCTCCCCCTTCCCCTCCACCATTTTCCTTGTGGGGCAGGTTCAGATCGTTAGTCACCTAATTCTGCTCATTGTGAACTGCACATTGTTATATTTTGGTTAAGCCGCATGGTTTCAGCGTAACCAGTTGGACTCTTCTCAGGTTCTTCTTTTGAGCTGATTTTTATATTGACTGCATTTTTTTTAGATTTAAAGCAAGGTACTGGTTCCTGGCTACTCACCTAGTGGAGGACTGCAGCCTTTGACTTGGTGGACTTTACTGAAAGTTGGGGGGCAGAGGGATAGATGGGCTCCCATCAGCTACAATGGGTTATTGCTTCCCTTGCCTTTTTCTGTTTTTCTCCTCTTGAGTTTATCCATTTATGTAGGGAACAAAAGGATTTGTTCCCAGAGGCCCCTGCCTGGAGAAGACCGGGATTACCTCTATCTTCAGAGAAACTAGGAGTTGAAGTGGTTTTCCTGGAGGACACAGGGAGGAGTAATGTTCTCTCCCTATGGATGGAAGTCTTTAGGTTAATACTGGAAACAATATATATTTTTTCTGTATATAGTTTAATAAATGTGAATGTTTTATGGGGCTGACTTTGCTTCAGTATTATCTAGTTCAAAGTGAGACATGGAAAATACAGGTCACGTTAAAGCAATTTATAACCTTAGTATTTCAAAGCTATGGCAAACAAGGATCTCAGAGTGGAAAGGCAAACAATGGGAATATAATAGGGCATGTTGAATTCCTGAGCTTGTATCAGAGGAAACATGAGGGGGACACTTCTGCTCAATGCAACCAAGGGCTTAAGGTGACTGTAAAGAGGAGCTTGAATAGGTTTTTAAAGAACTGGGGTATAGATAATACGGTACCCTAGCGGATATAATTCTCTCCAGGCAAATATGGCGGGGGAAGTGATTAAAATTCTCTCTTTGAATATAAATGGAATTAACAGCCCTATTAAGAGAGCGAGATTACAGAAATACCTTCTTAGATGGGGTGGAGTTAATATATTTGCAAAAGATACATCTGTCTCAAAATGAGCATGCAAAGCTCTCGGCAGGAGGTA
Source organism: Neoceratodus forsteri (assembly GCA_016271365.2). Taxonomy (NCBI): domain Eukaryota; kingdom Metazoa; phylum Chordata; order Ceratodontiformes; family Ceratodontidae; genus Neoceratodus; species Neoceratodus forsteri. Next base: position 167,441,801 of record CM057458.1, on the reverse strand, counting down.
GATATTCTATATTTTCCGAATCTAGTAAATCAGGAAAATGCCGAGGGGTGGCGATTTTGATACCTTCAAGCACGGCCTTTGAAAAAGAGCAGGAATGGTCTGACTCAGACGGCCACTTTGTATTTGTGCAGGGCCAGTTATTTGAAAGAGAGGTCACTCTAGCCAATGTTTATCTCCCACCAGGTGCCACTCCGAACCTGCTGAGAAGGTTTTTTAACAAGTTGTTAGACTTGCAGAAAGGGGTTAGGCTGATGTGGGGGGGATTTTATTGTGACTCTCAATCCACAGAAAGACACCTCACATCCTCAGCCCCATAGGCACTCTCCCACACAGAAATTGCTTAAGCTACAGTTGCCACGGTTGGGACTGATAGATGTCTGGCAACATTTTTATCCCTCGAGGGGAGGTTATATCTTCCTTTCTCCTAGATTTCACACTCTTTTGAGAATTTATTATTTTTTCACTTCATCTGAGCATTTAGGTATTATAACTGATATTGCAGTAGAAACGCATGTCACGTCTGATCATACACCCCTCTTATTGAAGGTTGCCCTGGGCAAACCTAAGAGAACTTTACTGTGGAGGCTAAACCTATCACTGTTAAAGGACAAAGAGTTTCAGTCTAAAATAGTAGCACGCATCCCTCAAATTTGTAGGGAGAATTCATCACCCGAGGTTTCCTCAGTCCTGCTATGGGATACAGTCAAGGTGGTAATAAGGGAGGAGATTATTGCCCACTCATAGAAACATAGACGTTGATGGTAGATAAGGCCCTCAAGGCCCATCCAGTCTGTCCATTTCTTTTTCTACCTTATGAATGTGCCTTTGGCCTCTGCTCTGTCAATGGCCTATTTATTCATACTTGTCTGTATTGCTCCCTTATGTCTGTCCCATGCCTGTTTGAAGCCCTGCACTGTATTCATATCCACCACTTCCTGAGGTAGGCCGTTCCATGCATCCACCACCCTTACTGTGAAAAAGAACTTCTTCACATTACCCCTGAATCAGCCTCCCTCTAATCTCATGCTGTGTCCTCTTGTCCTGCTATTTTTCTTATATTGAAACCTGTTAAGACTCTTTCACCTTGTTAATGCCCTTAAGGTGTTTGAATGTTTCCATCATATCACCTCTCTCCCTCCTTTACTCTAGAGTATACATATTGAGCTCCGTTAATCTGCCCTCATACGTTTTCTGATGTAGTCTCTGCACCATTTTGATTGCTCTTCTCTGGACTGCCTCCATTTGGTTAATGTCCTTGTGAAGGTGTTTATTTATTTATTTATGTATTTATTTATTCTCAGATTAACAGTACCTTTGGGCACAGGACAGCTCATTTACAAAGGTTCCACATCAAAGAGTGGGAGAGTAGAACAAACAGACAAAGGATGGCATAATGTACATTTACAGATAACAAAAACAGCATAGTACCAAAATTGTAAATACATTCTCAGATAAGATTATGATACAATTGCGAAGAACAAATAAGGAGTGGAAGGGAAGTAGGGGCAGGAGATTAAACATAGAAACATAGACTTTGACGGCAGATAAGGACCACTTGGCCCACCCAGTCTGCACATTTCTCTACCTACTGGATAAGCTGCAGATTCTAGTTAACCAACAGCCTACTTCCTGCAACCCCCCACTATAATTGCCTTGTGTCTGTCCCATGCATGTTTGAATTCCCCCACTGTTTTAGACCCAACGACCTCCTCAGGAAGGCTGTTCCATGTATCCACCACTCTCTCCATGAAAAAAAATTTCCTCACATTACCCCTGAGCCGTCCCCCCTCTATCTTCAAATTGTGTCCCCTTGTTCTTATACATCTCTTTTTCTGAAAGATGCTACTCTCCTGGACTTTGTTGATTCCCTTGAGGTACTTGAACGTTTCTATCATGTCCCCCCGTCCCTCCTTTCATCAAGAGTATACATATTAAGCTCTCTCAGGTTAGGGATGGTGAGGAGGATAGCAGCCCAGAGGCTTTGTCGGAAGATAGTGCATGGAAGGGGAGAGGGTGAGTGTAGAGAGAGTAGCGGGAAGGATAAGAAGACATAAGCCAAAGGAGAAAAGTCAGAGCTGGTGGCCAAGAGGGTTAAAGTGGAAATGGCTAGGTTCTTAAGTGGGCAAGGCTATTCTTAATTTAGGTGGTCACAGATGCTTTGTAGCAGGATGCATTGGCGCAGAAGGCGTTTAAACTTGGACATCCCAGTTAGGCTTGTTAAATTGAGGCCAAGGCCATTTAGCCAGATGGGGGCTCTGTAAAGGAAAGACCATTGGCACTGTGTAGTTCAGAACCTAGGTACAAGTAGAAGCTTAGAGTCCAAGGCCCGGGTATGGCGGACCTTGAGGGATCTGGGTAGAAGGTGAGAGATTCCAGTAGATAGATCTCCACTGAGCGCTTTCTTTGCTAGTATCCACATGAGTGATACTTGATCCGTCCTTGCAGATTGAGCCAGCCAGTTTCTGCATAAAGATCACATGCATGAGTGAGGCAGTCTGAGCTCGTGATGAGCCTACAAGCTTTGTTAAATGTTATGTTTAGCCTTTTTAGTGATGTGGAGGTGGCTGTTCCATATATTGCCAGGCCGTAGTCAATGGTGGATACTACTGAACTGATGACCGCAAGTCTAAGTGCTTCCAAGGTGAGATTCCTTCTATGTTTAAACAGCAGGCCTAATTTAGCATTCACAGACTTGGCAATGGTCTCAATGTGTGATACACAGGAGAGACAGCTGTCTAAGGTTACTCTAAGATATTTGAATTGTTGAACTTGTTCAAGAGGGGCTCCAGGGTTGTTTTTCACTAACATAACATGCAATCTGTGCTTATGTCAGAGGGAGAAAAATGGCAGAAGCTTAGTTTTTTTGTAGTTCAGGACAAGTTTGTGCATATGGAACCAGGTGTGGCCTCCAGTACTGCACGCAGTACTCCAGATGGGACCTAACCAGTGTCTTGTAAAGAGGGATTATTACCGCCCTCTTACGACTTGTGATACCCCTACTAATACACCCCAACATTCCCCTAGCCTTACCTACTGCTTTAGTGGTCTGCTTAGATGATTTTGGGTCATCTGTGATGATGATGATGCCCAAGTCTCTTTCTTCCCTTGTGACTGCCAGCAACGCCTCTCCCAGCCTATAGGTGGCTTCAGGGTTTCTCTTCCCTATGTGCATGATCTTGCACTTCTTTGCATTAAACCCCAGTTGCCACTCTTCAGACCATTTTGCCAGTTTATCCAGATCTCTTCTCATTCTGCCCACCTCATCTGGATCATCTACTCTGTTGCAGATCTTGGTGTCATCTGCAAACAGACAAACCTTACCCTCCAGTCCATCTGCAATGCCAGTGATGAAGATATTGAAGAGGACTAGCCCCAGGACTGATCCCTGAGGTGCCCCACTTGTGACTTGCATCTCTTCTGACTATATACCATGTACCACCACTCTCTGTTTTGTGTCCGTCAACCAGTTTGCCACCCAGTTGACTAACTTCTGACCCACCCCAAGCCTACCCAACTTATTAATCAATCTTCTATGTGGAACAGTGTGGAAAGCTTTGCTGAAGTCAAGGTAGGCAACATCAGCTGCTCCCCCTTGGTCCACCACTCTGGTTACCTAGTCAAAGAAATCTATGAGATTAAGGACCTTCCTGTTGTAAACCCATGCTATCTTGGATCCTGTGCTGCTTTGGATTCCAGGTGTTGCATTATCCTTTCCTTAAGGAGTGCCTCCATAATCTTGCCCACTACTGAGGTAAGACTGACTGGTCTGTAGTTGCCTGCCTCCTCCCTGCTACCACTCTTATGGAGCGGGATCCAGTCTTCTGGGACCTCCCCTGTGCTCTGAGACTAACTAAACAATTCTGATAATGGCTCTGCTAGTTCCCCCCTTAGCTCCTTTAGTATCCTGGGATGTATGCCATCAGGTCCCATTGCCTTGTCCACCCTGAGCTTATCGAGCTCTTGTAGGACCCTTTCTTTTGTGAAGGGACTAGTGCACACCTCCCCCCCAACGTGTCCATGGTGCTCAGCAGTGGGCCCTGCCTACCTTCTCTTCAGTAAATACTGAGCAGAAGTAGCTATTTAGGATAGATGCTTTTACATGGTCCTCCTCCTCCTCACACGCCCCCTTATCCCCTTTGATCTTAGCAATACCCCCTCTGGACTTTCTCCTTTCACTAATGTATCTATAGAAATTCTTGTCACCTACTTTTACTGTTCGTGCTAGTCTTTCCTCGGCTTGGGCCTTTGCCTGCCTTACTGCCTTCCCTGCTTCCCTTAGGGAAGTTTGGTATGCCTCCCTATCGTCATCCTGCTGCGTTCCCTTACATTTCCTGAAGGCCAGCCTTTTGGCTCTGACCTTTTCTGCTACTGTTTTTGAGAACAAAAGTGGCTTCCTTCTTCTTTTGCATTTCATTTTCTCTCTAGCACAATGGGATGTTGCTTCAAGTATTGCATCCTTAATGCTTGCCCACTTTGCCTGTACCCCCTCTCCTGTATTTCTTTTTGCCAGGGCTAGCTTAACTTTGTTGGCCATCTTATTGAAGTCAGCTCCTCTGAAGTCCCATATTTTTGCCTTGGAATGGGATGATTTAGTTCTAGTGGCCAAATTGAACCATACTATGTGATGGTCACTGGCCCCCAGGTGACCTTCTACCTGGAGATCTGTGATCCTTTCCCTGTTAGTCAGTACTAGTTCTAGAATAGCCCTGTCTCTTGTGGGTTGTTGTACCAGTTGTTTGAGCCCCCCTTCCCCCCCGCAGGGAATCCACTATGTGTCTAGTTCTGGCAGATGTTCCTGCTGGTATTGACCAATCTGTATCTGGCATGTTGAAGTCTCCCATTATCAGAGCCTCCCCTTTAGCTGTCATGTTTTGTATATTTTCTAACAGTAAAGTGTCTATGTCCTCCCCCTGGTCTGGAGGCCTGTAGACACCCCTGTTTGTATGGCTGTCCTATTTCCTGTTTCCAGGGTAACCCACAGTTGTTCTGGCTCCTTATGTGTATTCTGAATTTCTGTGGCCTTGATATTTTCATTGACATAAAGGGCCACTCCACCCTCCTGCCCCTTTTTGCACCTCAGTCTCCTCTGAACAGTACATAGCCAGGTACTGAAGTCTCCCAAGTGTGGTTACTGGTAAACCATGTCTCACTAATTGCTACTATGTCCAGTTTAACCTCTGTCATTATTGCCTGCAGGTCTGGGATCTTGTTTCCCAGACTGTGAGCATTTGTGTACATGAATTTCCAGTGGCCAGATTTCGGTGTGTTAGTTGTTGGGTGAGGTCTGGTGTTTTCCCTGTGCATCGTATGGGGAGCTGGACCTTTTCCCTTATCTGGTGATGCAAATGAACTACAAACATGCTGAACTCCTGTTTGACCACTAGCTGATGGAGGAGGGGTGTTCTTCCCATTCGATGTATCGGGTGCTGCACCCCTCTCCCCATTTGCTAGTTTAAATATCTTGACAACTTTGAATAAAAAACGGGAAACTAGATATAAATATTTACAAACAAGGCTCCAGGAGTTACAGAATGGGGGGGAGGACTTTGTGTAGCAAAGATCCATGAGGTGCAATCAGAGATGCAAAAAATGTTAGACTGCAAGGTGCAGGAAAAACTCTTATACCTTAAAAATATTTATATGAGGGTGGCGGAAAAGGAGCCAGGAATTTAGCCAGGAGAGTGTGTGCCTCTAGACATTCAGCCACAATTACAAAGATAAAAGATCCTACGTCAGGGGTATTCCTCAGGAAAAACTCTGACTTTATGCAGGCATTCCAGCATTTTTACAAAACACTTTATGCTGAAGACAACCCCCCATCCAAAGAGAATATTCAATCCTTTGTAGCCCCCCCTCCAATTTCCTAAACTTACACACACACACACACACACACACTCACACATAGCAGGCTCTTCTGTTGAGTCCCATTTCTAATACTGAAATTAAAATGGCCATAGGCCAGTCCAAAACATTAAAGTGTCCGGGGCCAGATGGGCTCCCGGCAGAGTGGTACAAGTCTTTCTCCCCGGTGTTACTACCCCTGGTGCACCAAGTTTTTTTAGAGGTCCGGGGGTATTCCTCCTCCGCCGTCATGGGAATATGCTGTCATTTTGGCTATCCCTAAGCCGGGTAAGGACCCAGCACTCACAGAATCCGATGGCCTATAATGGTCTTAAACTGTGATTATAAAATATATACGAGTATATAGGCCAGAAGACTGGAGAGCATCCTGCCCAATTTAATCCATTCTGATCAGGCAGGCTTTCTCAGAATGCGACAAACAGCAGATCATATTCAGAGAACAATTCATCTGATGACTCACATGGTTAAGGAGGCAAACTCATCGCTTTTAATAAGCTTGGATGCATGCAAGGCCTTCGACAGGGTCTCCTGCTGATTCCTGTGGAGGGTCTTGGATTTGTTCGGCTTCCCAAGGGATTTTATTAAGTGGGTGTCTCAGGTGTATGCCTCTCCAAAAGCATTTATAACTGTGAATGGAAATATTACATCTTGCATACCATTGGAGGGGGGACACATCAGGGGTGCCCCTATCCCCCCTGCTCTTCGCATTATATATTGAACCATTGGCTAGTGCTATACGAGGTTCTCTGGAGATACATGGGATATGGGTGGGGGGCAGGGAATGGAAGTTATCCCTTTACGCGGATGATGTCCTTTTGTCCCTCGGGAACCCTGAAAACTCCCTCCCGGCTCTGTGAGATCTGTTGGAGAAATTTGCTCAGACATCAGGGTATAAAATAAATTCTACGAAGATGGAGGTTTTAACAGTTAATTTTATTCCATCCCCAGAACTGAAAAGGAGACGACCATTAAAATGGTGTAGTACCAAAATACAATATTTGGGGATATTTCTTCCCCAAAACATTGAAGACATTAATTTGGTTAATTATGAACCTCTTGCCCTTAGAATTGAAGCAGACCTACATGAATGGTCTTAACTTCACCTCCCTTTTTATTCTAGCGTAGAGTTAGTGAAAATGAATATTTTGCCATGGCTGTTTTATTTGTTCTATACATCCCAATCTTCCCACCCTCTATGTACGTTAATTCTTTGGAACCATATATTGGCCAGATTCATTTGGGGGGGGAGGGAGGCCCAGAATTAGGTGAACTGTCCTACAGCTCCCTAAAGACAGAGGAGGGCTAGGCCGCCCGGACCTTCAGAGATATGCTCAGGCCACAGTATTGACCAGAATCCTACATTGAAGTAACCCAAATTACTCTATACCATGCAAAACACTTGAATTATCTCTTAACCACATACAAGACATACTTAAAGTAAGTTACTCATTAGATCCTCAGGCATTGAGAAGAAGCAACCTGTACATGGGGGCTAAATCCAGTTTATCAGTCTGGGATAGGCTCAGAGCTTCTCCCAATATGTCGCAGGTCAACTATTATTAAAGAACTTTAGAGACAGAGTTATCTAATCATTCGCCACACCTGATGCAGGCTATAAATAAATGGTATAACATAGGTCTGGCCTTCATTTTTCAATTGGTAGATGCTTAGAGAATTGTCCCTTTTTCTGCTTTGCAAGAAAAATATGCTCTTCAACGAGGGGACTATGCTCTTTATACACAGATTTGAGAAATATTGTTACAGTGATCCCCGGAAAGACAGACCCTCCCTAATCCTCCTCCTTTACTATTGAATATCTTTATAACTACTATTGGAGGGCAGGTCTGGCCTCATATCATGGGCTTGATATACAAGGGTTTACAGGAGGCATCAGGAGAGTCCACTGTGGGGATCCTTGGGGCATGGAATAAAGAACTGGCAACTCCAGTCTCTGAGGAAGACTGGCTGAAATTTATCAGAATATCAGTGGGAGTCTCTGGATCCCCATACTGAGGGAGTTCGACTGGAAGGTGAGAAATAGATTCTTTATCACTCCAGCTAGGCTTACGAAATTCCTAGATTTATTCCAGGGTTCATGCTGGAGAGACTGTGGGGAGCCTATGGCTGAACATGTTCACATAATGTGGTCATGCAGGCAATTAAAACATTATTAGAGAGAGGTGGGGGAGGCACTGGTGGAACTGGTAGGAGAGGAACCAGTATTAACACCTGAACTGGTACTTCTTTCTGTCCCTCCAGAAGGGGTACGTATTCCGATGGGCTTCCTTCTTGTTATGTACTTATTGGCTGCCAAGTAGGTAATCACTCGCTTTTGGGGTAGAAAATCCTTCCCATCAGTTCAGGAGTGGCATAAAGTTATGGGGGAACTTTATGTACTGTAATGGAGAGGTTAATTGCCAGGGGAGGGAACAGAGAGGGGCCTTTTGAACTAAAGTGGCGTAAATGGGTAATCTGTAATCAGCAAGACCCTGAATGTATACCTTAATGACTCCTAATACACAGACTGATTGGGGAGAGTTAGGGAAAAGCAGACATTGAAATCTTTGTAACAGTTTGCCTGTATCTTTCCTGTGGGATAAACTTTGTTCCTTTATTTTTATACTTAAACATGCCTAGGAACTGTGATGTTAACTGTTTATTGCTGAGACAGAGCATTAATCTTAACAAGGACATAATAATGAGCCTGTTTTTTCAAGGTAATCTGGATATCACACTGAAATGTGATTCAACTGCTGTACATCTCACATCCATTGTATTTGGATTTTATATTGAAAATAATAAAAATAAGAGTTAAAAAAATAAAATAAAACAGCAGTACAGTCTGGACTTCTTAATCATGATGTGCTTATGGACCAGGTGAGACAGTACATAATAGTGCTGAATGGCCTATTTTGGTGAAAGTCATTTTGTGCTTTATCTAAAAGACAATTGTGGTCTAACCAGGATTCTAATTTCCGTAAAAGTATTTAGCAAAATTATTTCTGAGAGACATCCAAAAGGCTTATGGGCCTTTACGTACCTGAGTCTGTAGGGTCTCCTCTCTTATAAATGGGAAAAATAATGTTACCCTTCCAGGAGTCAGGGAAGTTAGCACCCTGGAGGAAGGCATTAAAAAGGTTAATAAAAACAGGGAGCCACCATTCAATAAAGGATAAGTATACTGTAGATCTGTCAGGATCTGATCAGGGCCGGGCGCCTTGTTGAGTTTGAAAGAAATTATGGCTTAATAAATTTCTTCGGGATAAAAAAACAATAGGTCTTGGTGAATAATAGGACTGAATTAGTTTCATTAGATCAGAACAGGCTGGCTGGTTTAAGTCTTCTCGTGATGAATAATATAATTTCCCAAAATGTAGAACCCAACAGTCAGATGAAATGGCTGCCTCCACTCGTGTAGAATAACAGTTCTATATGAAACTTACTAAAGACCAGAAGGAAGAGGTGTTATGTTCTACCACAGCCTTCCTGAGTTTGCCCCACATCTGTGACTGGAATTTTTGTTTCTGAGTTTCCAAAAATTTTTTATATTCTTTCCTGTAATTGTTTAGATTCCTGAAATTTGTTTTGGTCTTATATTTTTTGGTGAATCTTACCATCCTGTTCATTCGTGATTTTGCTTTCTGACATTCTCCATTAAACCAGGTAGGAGCACTAGGTCTTACTGTTCTTGCCGTTCTAAACATAGGTTTAAGATATTGGTTCATTATAGACCATTTAGTGACCAGTCCCTGAAGGTCCATTCCTGTACAGCAACAGATCTCAGTTTTGTTAGTCAAAATAGGGTCAGGCATGAGTATTAGAGAAAATTTCTCTGTGTAGTCATGGTGCCACTTAATTCTTTTGGGATTCAGGATCTCCATAGGGGCTTCTTGGCGCCAGTGAATTCAAAGGTTCCACAATAACCATAGACAATTTAAAAGTAATATGAGTCAGAAAATGGGACGATTCTAGTTTATCAATTATATGAAAATCAGTCATGTGTATAAATGCATTTTGGTTGGCCCATGCAAGGTCAGTCATAGATGCTCCTCTGGGGCACAGGAATGTAAAATCACCCTCTGAATCCCCAGGGAAATGATCATTCACCAGAATAAAGTTCAGCCTTTACATTAGGGTCCCCATATTCAAAAGACCATTGCAAAATTGTGCAAGTGTCTGCACCGTGCATCTGAGAAGCACCAGCCCAAAATAATGAGATATTCAGAAGATGCACTGTGAGATGCAGTCGTGCATGTCCAGCTGATTATCCTGAACATGTGCGATCATGCAGTGGGAAATGCGTGGTGCAGCAGGTGACCTGAGCTCTATGCAGAGCATGGGGAAAAGCACAATGCAAAGCCACTCATGCAGTGTACAAAATTGCAGTATTCCGTGGGGATATGCAAATGAGCTCATTGCATGTTCCAAGCCCATCTCCCACATGCACAGCCCATTACTGGAATGTATTCAGGCCATTTGCATACCCGGGCATGCTCAGTTCCAGCTTTGTAGGACTACCCCACCACTCCACAAAGGTGAAAAGGAGGTACTGCAGCCTAGCAGGCAGGTGTGCTGGAATGTTTGTGGGTGGGTGGGTGGACGGCAGGGTCGGACTGGGGTGCAGGGGGCCCACATAGACAGTGGCTGTAGGGGCCCACCTGGATGTGCAACAGGGGAGGGCACAGGGTGATGCAGTGTGATAGGTATACCACATGCATGTGATACACCAGCTCCATATGCAGTGTACAGTGACCTGCAGTGCCCCACCCCCTGGTATGAGAGGAACAGAGTGATAACTGCAAGGAATGGCAGTGTGCAGAGGATGCCCAGGTACCCGAGTGGGTGGGGCCCACTTGTGTGCACCAACCATGGGTGTGTACCACAGGTCAGTCCCTGGCCTGTGCCAGGTTGCCACTCATCTACCAGGCTACCTGGATACTGTTGCCCCAGATGGCACCCTGGGTACATGCCACCACGAGGTGGCACCCTGTAGGCTGCATGGGTGCAGGCCATGGCCAACAGTACATTTACTATATTGTGACTGTCCACTCCGCTGGTGTGCCCAGGGGCACTCAACATCACTTGCATGTGGCTGCTGGGTGTCGATGTCCAGGATGTGGTGTGGGGGGGTTGCTCCCTGGATGGTGCTAGTGGTGACACGGAACCTATAACTCTGAGTACGTCCATTCTGGCATGACAGCTGTGTGTGGGTGCCTGGAGCATGTTCTGGGGCACCTCCGAGGCCTGTCTCCAGATGGCCTGTATGCAGTTCTGCAGCCTGCACGTGGGTGGGTGGCTGGCTGATTTAGGCCATCTTTTTGTATGCCTATCTTTGGTCGGCTCATTTCTGAGATGTGTGGAGGTTTCGCCACACATTTTGGCTGAATATAGGGATGCATGGCATATTCATGGGCATGCCCCCTTTATTTGTGCTGCATACATTATTTCTGTGCAATGGCGCATCTGGAGATGCGCGACACATCTCTCCCTTTTGAATATCATGCTTCCACGCATTTTCTAAGATGCGCCATGCATCTCCGTTTTGGGCTGCGCATCTCCTTTGAAAATGTAGGCCTAGATCTCTAGGCACATAGCCTTCTTGGTTGTTCTTAAGATCCTTAGATTTCCTTAGTGGATTAACTCTGGGATTGAGGAGGCGCAGCGTAATGTGTATCCTCCTGCAACTCCTCAAAATCAGTGCATTTAGAGATTCGGGCATTAAAATTACCCACGATTATAAAGAAATAATTACAGTACTGTGCTAGAAGACCATCTGTCAAATCCTGGAATTCTGTCCATTGAAATTCTTTATATATTTTACTATTCGAAGGGGGAATGTATACATTTATCAAAATAATGTTAACTGTATCCTGAACTAATTTAAGTATTTGAAAAAGCAAAACTTTACTTTATATAATTGCTATGTTAAAATTCAGAGAGGTTTTGGTAGAAGCAGCTGGACCTGCTGAAGACCAGCCTAGTTTGTTTACTCTAAGTGAAAGTATAATGTGTGGTGTAAACCCTGGAATCAATGGAGGTACAGGATTATTCCACCAGGTTTCTTGCATTAATAAAATATCAAAGGAAGACAAAACGTTTTATATGTTAGGGTCTGCAAGTTTAAAAGCAAGGCCCTCAATATGACATGTAAAATGTTTAAATAATGAAGATTCCCACTGTTAGAAGGTAATGGAATACTGTATTTTGAGTAAGGTCATGCAGTACTGGAATTTTGCAGTGTGGAGAACCTATTATTTGTAAGATTTCCTATGTTAGTTATAGAAGGAGAATGCCTGCTAGTGTATGGGTTCTGTCCAGAACAGTAGTTAGGCTGACTATTTGTGGTCAATAAATGGCCTTCAAGATTATTCACATCCACTATAAAGAGATCTAAAGCATCAAGTACAGAATTTACTGCTAATGCAGTTGCTGCAAGAGCAGGTCTCCTAAATACAAGATCTATTTGAGAACTTTGTGAAGTCTGATTATATATGTTAATCCATTCCAATCCATTATTTCCCAGATTTGTTTTGAGTGTCCAATCCAAAAATGTTGCAAGTTCCTTTTTAACCCTGCTTATAGATTCTTCAGGAGTTACCCTACATCCAAACAGTGAAAGGATTCTAGTTTTCAAAGGAACCTCTTGGGTAGGGATATGATTGAGAGAATGGAGTCCATTGCTGTTTGTTTTAGCCCTGTTTGTGGCATCATATTCAGCAAATGGGGGCTTTGTGATTTTGGCACTCTTTTGGGTGGATGGATGGTAATATTGTTTGTAAGAAGCAATGGGGCCATTGTCCAAATCTGAGTCACCATTCATAAGAAGATAAATACAGAAGTACACAATCAGGGTAAGCAGGGTTAGGGGGTCTCATTACATGCATCTCTTTTGAATCAGGATAGATATGAAGTAAATGACAAACCCATTGATATGGCTTAGCAGGGGTTTCCTGGGCAAGTCTCCCTATACCATAGACTTCAATTAATAGTTCAGTACGATCACTCAAACTCTCAGAGCGGTGAAATTTAACTGATGAGTTTTTCATTTGTTCTTGATCAGTAGAGTTAGTTGAAACATCTGATCTCCCCATATCAGGTTGCATTCCATCGTGTTGATTAGGAAGTGCATTTGAATTGGAAGATCTTCCTGGACATAAGTCTCCACCACTTATTCACACTATTGGGATCTGCGCCGGAGGCACTAGGACCCATCGGGAGCAAACTTTTTGCTGGAGGGTCGGCGCCAGAGATGGCGCCATGAGGAACAGCGCCACGAGCCATAGCTCGCGCGGTACTGCCTATCTCGGCGTCGACTCTCCAACCGCCTCAGTTCCTTTTTTCCCGCCGTCGAGTGCACTTCAGTGATGATGTCGCTCGCCTGTCGGGAGTCAAACTTCAAACTAGCAGCATAGTTTTCAGTTTTTATTATTTTGTAGTATTATCTCGATACAGTATCGCTTAAATTTATTCTTATTTTTAAAATAAATACAATAAAGAAGTCTCAGCCTACTTTGACGGAGTCGACCATGAGTAGGTCAGGTGATGGTAGGGAGACTTCGTATGAAAGCTGTTCAGTCAGTCGGGCTGGGTCCGGTCCGCCACCTTCTCTGGAGGGGTCTGACAACAGTCAGTCAATGCCCGGGGATGGCGATCCCGGAAGCATAAAAATAAATGAATGACTCTCAGCACCTGCTCGCCTTGAGCTCTTCTTCGCCCACAGGTCTAAAAGAGAAGGCATCACTCGAGGTTGCCCTCTGATATGTCTGCGCGTAGACGCTCGGTTATCAGGGCTAGTTGCCAGTCTCCTCCTTCAGAGTCGCCAACCTCTGCTTCTGGTAGCCAACGGCTTCGACATCAGAGCCCTACCCCGCCCGCAGGTAGGTCTTCAGATGAGCAGTTTCATCAGTGGGCCACTCTTATGGAGCAATGGGCTCGGAGGTTGGTTCGGCTACCTGGCTCGGTCGCTCGTGGGCCTTCGGGCTCTTTGGGCAACCAGGTAGGGCGGTTGGACCTTCCTGGTCGCGTGGCACCTTCTTCGGTGCCGTCGACTCCGCGCTTAGGTGTTTCTCCCCCTCACATGGCTACGGTGCAGGGGGTCACACCAATGCCCTTATCTCCTGCTCTTCTTCCTTCAAAACCTGTTTTCCGGAGTCTGGGAGTGTTTTCGGCACCCTCGGCATCATGTGGCCTCTTGGTGCCGTCCTTGGTGTCAATACTGCGCTTGGCGCCGTCCCTCGGCGCCATTTTGATGCCGCGTGGTCTCGCGGCATCGTTCCAGTGCTACAGCCGCCTCGGCGCCTGGGGCCTCAGGACCCTCTTTTCACTTGTTTCCTTCTTCCTCCTCTTCTGATTTTCATTCCTTTCCTGTCCATACAGTCCCTCCTGGACTGTCAGGAGATGACGTTGAGCTTGACCCAGACCTTCGGTTGGGTGATGAAGTGGATGAAGCAGGATCTATTACTGCTACAGAGCCTGTAGTCGAGGACCTGTCCTTTAAGTCTGTTGAAAAATCTGAGTTCCACACTTTCTCTCCAGACTACAGACATCAATCCTGGGAAATTGTTAAGACTCCAATATCTTCATGCCTCGGAGATCCCTACGGATTTGACTTCTCCGGTTCAGCCTTCCTTTGAGACGTTGTCTCAAATGGTATGGAATAATCCTGCTCTCACCCCTTCGGTGGCTAAATCCATTGATAGGAAATATTCAGCCCCCAAGGATCGTCCCATTTTGGCATCTCAAGCCTTTGAGGATCCTATTGTAGTCCTGGCAGAGAATGATAAGGTCGTTCTTCCTCAAACTACTACAGCTCGACCTATTAACAAAGAATCTCATAAGATAGACACCTTAGGTAAGAGAGTCTTTGCTGCTTCTACTCTAAGTATGCATATTGCCAGTTACCAGGGCTATTTTTCCCAGTATGAGTATATCCTGTGGCATTCTATCAAGCAAATGGTTGAAGCCCTACCGGAGTCGGATTCAAAGCCAGAGCTTCTTCAAACCATTACCAGAGGTATTGAATCTAACAACCATCAGGTTAAAGCAGCCATGGATGCTTTTGACACTGCTTCCCGTTCAGCGGCTGCTGGTATTTGCACCCGCCGTCATTTCTGGCTGCGCACTTCGGGCTTCATGAATGACGCGCAGCAGCAGGTGATGGCATTGCCCTTTGACGGTGCATATCTTTTTGATCCTCCGGTAGAGCAAGCTCTAGAAGCTACACAAAAGACTAGGTCAGCCATTAAGTTGGCTCGGCCCCCTCCTGCCCCCTCTCGAGGGCATGCCAGTAAACGTCAGTTTCATAATCGTCAGTCCTTTCGAGGCAATAGGCAGAGGAAGTTTCCATAAGAACCCACCTGCCCAACCTCAAAAGAAGGCGCAACAGAAAGCGCAAGGGCCCAAAGCGCCCAGCGCTACCTTATGAATTGCTGGTCCAAGTTCCATCTCAGCTGCCTGAGGTGAACTTTTCCTCTCCGGTGGGAGGTCATCTGATGCACTTCTACAACCAGTGGAAGTCCATAACCTCAGACAAATGGGTCCTTCGGACAATTCGCGAGGGGTATTCACTCAATCTTGTGGAGACCCCTCCGGATCGTCCCCACAAACGGCAGTCCAGGCTGTCAACCCTTCAGTCAGACCTTCTCGCCGCCGAGATTCAGGGCCTTCTGAACAACAGGGCAGTAGAAGTGGTGCCACTGCATCAACGAAACATGGGGTTCTACTCCCACTACTTTCTGGTTCCAAAGAAGTCCGGGGGAATGCCCCATTCTAGATCTCAGAAAGCTAAACAAATTTCTCCCCAAGGAGAAATTCAAAATGATTTCTTTGGGAACCCTGTTACCTCTGCTTCATCAACACGACTGGCTAGCCTCCCTAGATATGCAGGATGCTTACCAGCACATTCCTATTCACCCGAGGCATCACAAATTCCTGAGGTTTGTGGATCTGGGACAACATTATCAGTTCAGAGTCCTGCCCTTTGTGCTATCCTCGGCGCCGCGAGTTTTTACAAAGTGTTGTGCAGTTCTCGCAGTGCACCTCAGAAAGGTCAGAATACAGGTGTTTCCTTATCTGGATGATTGGCTTCTAGCAAGCCCTTCCAGGCAAGGGACTCTGGACACCGTAGAGACGGCCTCGCGCCTCCTTACGTTCATAGGAGTTCTGCTCAACCTCAAGAAATCGCAACTGCAGCCCTCCCAGAGGCTCCTTTTTATAGGGACTCTTCTGGACACCTCCTGTGCGAAGGCTTTTCTTCCAGAAGACAGGAGGAACGATATCCTTCAGATGGCCTGTCACATCGGGGAAAACAGCTCAGTCACAGCTCTCTCGATGCAACGGATGCTAGGCCTCATGGCATCCTCAGTGTTCACTGTACCCTTAGCACGTCTGCACATGAGAACCACCCAGTGGATGCTCAGTACTCAGTGGTTCCCAACCACTCACCCGCAGTCCTATCTCATCAAAGTGACAGAACCTTTAAAGAGGTCACTCTCCTGGTGGTCTCAAGAGAGCAATCTCCTGGAAGGATATCCCTTTGCTCCTCTGGACCATCAAATCTCCATTACCACGGACGCATCCCTAATGAGGTGGGGAGCTCACTGTCAGGCTCTCCACACTCAAGGTGTGTGGACTCAACTCGAGTCCCAGCTTCACATAAACATCCTAGAAATGAGAGCCGTCCTTTATGCGGGCCGAGCGTTGAAGGACATTCTCTGTCACAAGAACATTCTCCTTCAAACGGACAACAAAGCAGTGATGTATTACATCAACAAGCAGGGTGGTGCTCATTCTAACCCCTTATGCAGGGAAGCAATGAGGGTATGGGAATGGTGTTTGGAGCACAACGCTCTAATTCAAGCAATCTACCTGCCAGGTATACAGAACGACTTGGCAGACCGTCTCAGCAGAACAGAGACAGATCCTCACGAGTGGTCTCTCGACTCAACCATAGTTCAGTCTCTATTCAAAGAGTGGGGAACTCCAGACCTGGACCTTTTTGCATCCCCACTCAATGCAAAACTGCCTCTCTTCTGCTCCAGAAATCCAGGACCTGGCATTTTCTGTCAGGATGCGTTCAGGCTGCGGTGGACAAGACGCTTTCTTGACGCCTTTCCGCCTCTTCCTCTAATTCAGAGAGTACTCCTCAAGTTCGAATCCCAGGGGGACAAGATGATTCTCATTGCTCCCTTTTGGCCTTGGCAGCTGTGGTTTCCACTACTCAACAATATGTTGGCAGTTCCTCCAAGACCACTTCCCTGCAGATGAACCTTTTGACTCAGGGACCGGTGGTCCATCCCAACCTGAGATCACTTCACCTTCACGCTTGGCTCCTGAAGAGGTCAAAGTAAACCGGTTCAATGTCTCTTGAAGAGTTTCAGATATTCTTCTGGCTACACGGAAGCCAGCCACTCGGAAAACTTACAGCCAAGTGGGCGTTTTTAAGCTCTGGTGTCATGAAGTCCTCTTTGAATCCCTTTTCCTGTCCACCAGATAAGGTTTTGGAGTACCTTTTAGACCTCTCAAATTCAGGTCTGCAGTACTCTACATCAAGTCAAGGTTCACCTTAGTGCCATTTCAGTATCATGAGCCCATTTTTTCCTTAACACTGGCTCAGTTACCTATGGTTAAGAGATTTCTTAAGGGATTCTGCATACCAGACCTCCTACAAGATGTCCAGTTGCAGCCTGGGACATTAATCTTGTGCTAGACATGCTCACTCAGAAACCTTTCGAACCTCTGGCTACCTGTGAGCTAAAATTTCTCACCTGGAAGACTGCCTTCCTAGTGGCCATTACCTCAGCCCGCAGGGTCTCTGAGATACATGCCCTGGTCACAGACCCTCCGTATACTGTGTTCCATAAGGACAAAGTAGTTCTTCGTACTCATCCTAAATTTCTTCCTAAGGTTGTGTCAGAATTTCATCTAAACCAACCTTTGGTCCTTCCTTCTTATTTTGCGGACTTCCAAAATGAAGGAGAACGTTCTCTTCATTCTTTAAATGTTAAGAGGGCCTTGCGTTTCTGTCTAGATAGAACCAAGGATTTTTGCAAAGCTCAGCAACTATTTGTTTCCTTCAGTGAGACCCGGCTGGGTCAACCTGTCGCTATCAGATGTATCTCATCATGGCTAGTGGCGTGCCTTCGCCACTGCTATTCCATGGCGCAGGTTAAGTTGGAGGGTAGAGTTTACGGTCACTCTACTGGAGCGGTCGCAGCATCCCTAGCGGAAATCCGCAACGTGCCCATTGCAGACATCTGCAATGCGGCCACCTGGAGCTCAGTGCATACTCTCGTTAAACATTATGCACTAGATGTCCATGCCGGATGACATTCTTCCTTTGGCAGAGCCATCCTCAATGGACTTCTGTCCTAGAAACATGAGCTCTTGGTCTCTCTTGATGCCCTCTCAGGGGATTATTAGCTCGGTACTCTCCCAATAGTGCGAATGAGTGGTGGAGACTTATGTCCAGGAAGATATGAAAATTACGTACCTACCGTAATTCTTGATCTTCTTGGATGAGTCTCCACCACTCATTCACACGCCCACCCTCCGTCCCCCGAGCTCACCTGTTGTTGGTCTTCACTCCCTCAAATCTTTAGGCCATGAAGACTTCTTTGTTGACCCTTCTTACATGGGTCGCCCAGACTATCTTATGTCTGGTCTTTAGGTTAGGCTACCCTTCTAGGTTAGTTACGCTGCACCTCCTTGGTAAAAAGATGCTAAGTAGGTTGGAGGGTTGGGCGCCCGACGCAAGCATTACCGCCGCGAGCTAGGGCTTGGCGGCGCCATCTCTGGCGCCGACCCTCCTGCAAAACATTTGCTCCCAATGGGTCCTAGTGCCTCCGGCGCAGATCCCAATAGTGTGAATGAGTGGTGGAGACTCGTCCAACAAGATCAAGAATTACGGTAGGTACGTAATTTTCATTTTCCCCTGATAAGTTTAAGTTAGAGGGGACTTAAGTAGGATTGTTGCAAGGAGAAAGCGGCTTACCTATGTCATTAACCAACAGCAATCTGTTCTCTGGTTGACAAAAATTACTAGTATTTTTAGGTTTAGAAACAACTAAGCCAGTACTTGCCCTAATAATTTTTGAACAGGTCTTTTTGTCATAATTCCTGTGTTTCCTTTTTCCCCTGCCATCAGATGCACTTGATATAGGTTGATTGGAGGAAACAGGTTCCTCCTATTAAAAAAGGGGAGGGAGATTGACCTGGATTCCTCTGTTTGTCATTGTGATTGATTTGTTTCTGCTGTCCTCTTCTAAAAATATCTCGTCAGAACCTTTTCATGTTTTAAAAGTTTCTTTAAAATTAACAATCTGGGCTTGGTTAATAGCAACATCAACGAGTAAATTATCTATTTCTTGTTCAATCGGCCATAGATTCTCCAGTATAGCAATAGTGACGTAATAAGGGAAAAAGGGAACTGTTTAACCAGGAAAGGCACACTAAGCTGAAGCTTGTTTCCAGGTGCGACCTGGGAGCACAAGGAAGTTAAGTGACCTCCTTACGGTCACACAGTATGCAGGTGGGGGCTGTGGGATTCAAACCCAGGTCTTCAGGTTTGCAACTCAGAGCCCTAAACCCCTGTGCTATACTGGATGTTTAATAATATCCAGAATTTGATCAGATAAGAAAGAAGCAGAATCAAATTCTCTCATAGAGGCATGAATATCGTCTCGCGTCTTAGGGACATAGGACTCCTTAGTGGGAACATTAATATAGTTCAAAGGTCGAGGTGTTTTAACAGCCAATTTCTCTGGGGAACCATTAGTTGGAATCTTGTCCCCAGTTGGACAATTGGAGGTGGCTAATTTTTTGAGTCCTAATATTATTTTACTAAGAACATGTATAACTGAGGCAATATTACTTACTCTTTGCTGATGATATTGTTTATGATATTGTTTTAGGAGGCAGTATAGCGCAGTGGGTTAAGGCTCTGAGCTGCAGATCTGGAGACCTGGGCTTGAATCCTGCAGCTGCCTAGGTGTATACTGTGTGTTCCTGACCAAGTCACTTAACTTTCTTGTGCTCCCAGGTCACATCTGGAAACCAGTTTCAGCTTAGTGTGCTACTTCCTGGTTAAAAAATATTCCCTTTCCCTTTTTCCCCATCAAGGACTGTGTCTGCAGCTTTATGTAAATGCTTTTTCCCAGAGTCCAGATTATGACTGGGTAAAGGGGTACTCTCCGAGAAAAAGGCCAAAGAATGGGAGCAAATTGAATCATACAAATAAGCGTTAGACTGTGACTCAATAAATACGCAGTCAGAATCATCATAATTAAGAGTTTCACCATTAGGTGTGTGTGCATTTGAAGCAAAATCAGGCCTTGGAGACATTAAATTGGCCTCGTTGTTCAAATCTGGTATTACTGACAGTCTCTCATAGTGATCCGACCTTACCTCATCCTCAATATTATTACCAGAAGCAGCCATACTTAATGCTATGTCCCCTTTAGAATTATATCCCCTTATGACCTGCAGAATTTGAAATAGCAGTAGGAGTAATGTTGGGGTGGAAGTGTTTCATTGCAAAAATGTTGAAATTTTGGTTTGGCTTTTGTTGTTTGCCATAATTTGTTTAGCTGGAAAGTTTTTGGTGGGAGAGCTTTGTATTAATGTTTCCCCCACCTTACCCTTAGATTTAGATTTTTTTCACCTTTAGATTCATTATTTACCACCAACTGAGGAGAAAGTGATATATTTTTCTACTTCTAGTAGTAACCATGCCAGTAAGGCTGCCAGAAATGTACAAACTAGCATTTCCTGTGTTCTTGTGTATACTACTACAGCGTGTTTAATCTCACACACACACACACACACACACACACACACACACACACTTAGCATGAATGGGGTCTCTCTTTGGTGTAATATTTGGAACAGTTTAAGCTAACCCATTTCTATTATATACTCCATTCCTCTTTTATAGGGGTATGAGTCTTTTTCAGACCATTTATTGACCTCTACCCAAAACTGAGAAGTAAATTACCCATGTAAATGGCATGTAGCTTAAATTCACTGTTTATGTCCTCTTAATGTTTTGTTTGATGTACTGTACAGGACCTATTTTTTGATGGAACAAAATTTTCACTATATTCACTATTTTGAAAATCAAGTGATAATTACATGGCAATGAAATACTACAGTTGACAAGTTTGTTACCTTTTGATGGTAGGGTAAAGAGCTGAGATAGAAATGTATGTATTTTTGAATGTTATAGAAGCCAGAAGGGGAAGGAAGCATATTCAATTCAATGCTTTACAGTAACTGGCAATTGCTGTTTTCCTTTTAGACTTGGATTGTGGGCTTTTGGTGACACTGTACTTTCTTTGTTGTCTTTACTTAGAATTGTTTTTGGGCTGTTGAGGATTTAAAACATAGTGGTGGTGTATTTCTTTGCTGTCTTTGGTTGCTGCAAATTTTCGCCCCCCCTTCCCCCAACTCTTGATTATATGCCCTGTTAAATCTGATTGACAGGAGCTAAACACTGGGTATAGTAAGGGGTGTGGAGTAGGAGGGGCATACCAGGAAAGGAACAGCAGCAAGTGAAGAGGTGACTGCTCTCTCAGTGGAAGGAAGAAATGCAAATCTAGGAGCTTTCATTATTACTTCTTCGCATTGATATTGCATTGTGGAAAGGAGGAGTAAGAGTTTGAAGAAGGTTGTGCAATGGCTACTTAAAGTCTGTTTTTGAGTGTGGATAGGAAGGATAGGAATATAAAAAGCAGTTGCTCAATATATCTAAACGTGTGCAACAAAGGAGGTAAGGGAAATAAAAAAAATGTTTTGCACTGATAGATGGGAGAGAGAGTGAAGACTTGGGGGAGTGTTTGGTATCCTGCATCTGGAAGGGTGGGGGGTCGCTGGTGGGCAGCGACAGCAATGGCAGTGTGGTGGCCGCAACAATCCCCGCGCACCAATCTTCTAAAACTGCCTGGAGTGTGGAGGATGTTTAGTGCAACCACATAGAAAAACTTAGAAAGGAGATTGAAGGTCTGCAGGAGGAACTAAGACAGACAAGGCAAATTGGGGTGGGTTTACCCCAATACTGGAGGGAGGAAGAAGGGAGATGAGGGAGGGTGATTTAAGCCAACAGTGGTGAGGAGAGGTCAGAAGAGGGAAGCAGAGACAAAGGGGCCCAGGCCAGAAGAACAATTGCCTGGAAACCAGGTCAGGAGACAAAAGACAAATGGAAGGAGAATAAGGACTTGTGAGGGAGGCGAAGAAGTGGCAAAAGTCATGGAGTGGAAAGGAGAGAACAGGCTACTATGAAGAGAGAGGGGCGAGCATTTGTGAAGGTCTTCAGAAAATAGTTGTGCACTGCTAGAGAGGAAGAAGGTGGAGGGGAAATTATGAAATTAGAGAGTAATTGATAAACTGCCTGGACCAAACTGGAGCGGGGGAAGTTCTGCTGGGAGAATTGCAACAGGGGTAAGGGGAAACAATGTGCAGGAGGAAGAAGAGAGCTGGAAATGAGAGGGAGATGAATGGAAGCAAGCAGGGAGTAAGAGGGTGGAATCTTGGTGCTGGGGACTCAATACTAAGAGGAGTTAGGTGGAGTAAAGGGGAGGCATAGTTGCATTTGGGTGGAGGCCATGCCAGGAATGACAGCGGAAAGGGTGGGACAGTCTGTTCTGAAATATGCTAGAAGGGTAGGGACAAGCCTCATTTAATTATACATCTTGGGACAAATGACCTGGCTGACAAGACAGTAGATACAGTCAGAGGAGGTTTGAGGAACTAGCACAATTATGTGAGGGGCAGGAAGATCAGTAACTTTTCAGAGATACTTCCAGTGCCAAAGGCAAGCACAACAAGAAAGCTGAGAATAGAGGAATTTAACGGATGGCTAAGAACCTGGTGTTGTGCTAAAGGGTATGTGCTGTTGGAGGGTAGGGAGGGACCTGGGAGGACAGTAGTCTCTATGCCAGGACAGACTACACTTGAGTGAGGAGGAAAGAAAGTGTTGAAACAGAGGATGGAGGAGTACATAGAGGAAGTTGGGAATTTAAACTAGGAGTGGGGGTGGCAGTTGGGGAAGAGATATGCAGAGACCACAGGTTGGGAAACCATATGAGCTTACCCCCCATAACAGTGACAAAGGACAAATGGCAAGTACTGTTGGTGATGCTAGGAAAGGAGGGCAGGATGGGAGGGAAGGGGGAAAGGGTGGAAGGTGGTTACCCTTAATGCTAGGAGACTTGGGAGGAAAACTGCAGAGTTACAGGTTCTCATGGCAGAGAGAGAGATGGACATTGCAGCCATCACAGAAACATGGGCCACCCAATACAATGACTGGGACCTGTCTGTACTAAGGTACAGGTTATTTCGTAGGGACAGGGTGATTGGGAAAGGAGGGGGGTGGCATTATATGTGAAGGAAGGACTGAAGTGTGTAAGGGAGAAAGGGGAGGAGGGTAGTACAGAGTCACTTTGGATGCAAATCCAGGATTCCAAGAATAGGATTCTTAGAATGGGAGTGGTGTACAGGCCACCATCTCAGACGGAGGGAGTTAGACAGGAACTAGTGGGACAGATCAGGAGGACCTGTGAGAAGGGTAGTGTGGTGATTGTGGGGACTTCAACATGCCAGGGTGGACTGGAGCACCCCAACAACCAGGAACAGAAGGAGCAGGTACTGCTGGATGCCTTCCAGGACAGCTTCCTGCTGCAAATGGTCAGTGAACCAACCAGGTTAGGGAGTACCCTTGACCTTGTACTGGCAAATGGGGACTTTGTGAGAGAACTTACAGTGGAGGAACCGCTGTCAGGGAGTGACCACCACTCAGTATGGCTCACATTGGATATGGGCAAGGAAGGAGTGGAATCTGGCACAATAGTGCTGGACTTCAGGAGGGCCGACTTTGGGAGGATGGGGGAAGTGGTAAAAGGGTACCTGGCCAGAATTCAATCTAGTATGGACACTAACCAGAGGTGGGAGCTCATAAAGCCGGGGATAGTGGAGGCAACCAAAACCTGCTGCAAAGCCCAGAGCAAGAAGGCTAGGGCTAAGAAACTGATCTGGTTAAGCAAGGAGGTCATGGAAAAGGTAAGGAGGAAAAGATCTGCCTTTAGGAAGTACAAGAAAACAGGGAGGGGGAGGACAGGGAGGAGTACTTGACAGAATCGAAGGAGGTGACAAGGGCAGTAAGGGAGCCAAAGCATCTACAGAACTCAGGTTGGCCAAGGCATTAAAGAAGGAAAGGACTTCTTTAAGTACATCAGGAGAAAAGGAGCTGTAAGGACCACATAGTAAGGATTAGGAAGGAGGGGTTGGGTGGAAGCAGGGTGCGATAAGGCGGAAGCACTAAATGAGTACTTCTGCTCAGTATTTACTAAAGAGAAGAGGGGGGTGACACCCAAGGTGGGAGAAATGGCAGAAGCAGGGTGGGAAGTGGTGACAGATGGGGAAATCATGGAGAGCAGAGTTTGAGAGGGTTTGAAGGCACTGAGGGTGTACAAGGCACCAGGCCCAGATGGCATCCACCCCAGGGTACTGAAGGAGCTGGCAGAGGTCCTTGCAGGACCTTTGGCAGACCTATTTAATGCCTCACTACATTTGGGGTGTGTACCTCAGGACTGGAGGATGGCTCATGTGGTTTCCCTCCACAAGAGTGGCCCCAAGGATGAACCGGGAAACTACAGACCAGTGAGTCTCACATCCATCGTGGGTAAGCTAATGGAGACTATCCTGAAGGAGAGACTGGTGGCCCTCCTAGAGGCCAAAGAACTACAGGACAGCAGACAGCATGGCTTCATACGTGGCAGATCCTGCCAAACCAACCTGGTCAAGTTCTATGACTGAGTAACTAGTCAACTAGACAGGGGCCATGCAGTGGATGTCCTGTATCTGGACTTCAGTAAGGCATTCGACTCAGTGCCACATGGAAGGCTGGGAAGGAAGTTAGTAGGCACAGGGGCGTGTGCAAAGCTGGTGAGATGGGTAGGAAACTGGCTGCAGGAAAGGCAACAGAGGGTGGTGGTGGGTGGGAGCTCTCACACCCAAGGGCAGTGACGAGCGGTGTTCCACAGGGCTCGGTGTTGGGACCAGTGTTGTTTGGGATATTCATTGCAGACATATCATGGGACATCAAGAGCAAGATCAGTCTGTTTGCTGATGATACCAAGGTAGGCGCGGTGGTGGATGACCTAGGGGATGGCAGGGTTGCAGGATGATCTGGCAAAGCTTGAAACCTGGTCAGACACCTGGCAACTGGGCTTTAATGCCAAAAGTGCAAGGTGCTGCATTTTGGGATGAAGAACCCAAGGAGGAGTTACCAGCTAGGGAAGTGCAGCTAGCCCAGACAGAGGAGGAGAAGGATCTGGTTGTGCTCATTACAGGGTCAATGAACAACTCGGCCAATAGGAAGGCAGCTGCAAAGGCCAACAAAATGCTGGGTTGTATTGCAAGGGGTATATCCTTGAGGAGGAGGAGGTGATTCTGCCACTGTATAGGTCATTAGTTAGACCACACCTGGAGTACTGCGTGCAGAACTGGCGTCTGTATCTGAAGAGGGACATTAAGTTACTGGAGGGGTGCAGGCGCAGAAGCGACAAAGATGATCAAGGGGCTGGGGACTTAACATACGAGAGGAGGTTGAAGGAGTTGAACATGTACTCACTGGAGAGAGGAGAGACAGGGTGACATGTTGAAACCTTTAAATACATGAAAGGAATAAACAAGACAGGTACAGACGGGCTGTTCAAAGTAAGGGAGGGGGGGACCACCAGGGGCCATGATATGAGAGTGGAGCGAGGAAGGTTCAGGAGGGAGATGAGGAGACACTTTTTTACAGAGAGGGTGGTGGCTGGGTGGAATGCGTTACCTGCTGAAGTGGTATGCCGTGAGAACAGTGGACTGCTTCAAATGAGGATGGGACAGGACAGGGGAGGGTTAATGAAGGGGAAGGGTGGAAAGGAGGGGCAGCTGCAGAATAAGGAGTGCTAGCTGCACATTTGAGCAGACTTGATAGACCTCTAGGCCTTTATCTGCTGGCAAATTTCGTATGTTCGTAAGTTAGTAACAGTGAAATTTAAGGGCTGTGAATTCATTGTCCTCTACAGTATTTGATTTTTGGTAATCGTTGTATAGATTCTTAAGTTATTTATTGCCCAATGTCCTAATTTGAGATGGTGACAAAATACTTAATGGATATAAAGTTTAATAGCAGGTTTGTGAGATACTGTGGTATCCGCCTTACATTTTACATAAAGCAGCAGTCCATGTTTGTGTTGGCATCATTTTATCCAAAACATAGATTAAGGAGCAGTCTTCTATGTCAGTAGTCAAGTCAAGATCAAGTTTATTAAATTTATGTAATCAATAGATTAAAAACATTAAAAATATTAAGAAATATTAAGAAATAAATCATCAGCTAATTACATTCATGTGATTTACATATTGTGAGTTATGCAAAGGATGCAACAGCATAAATTATAGCTGAAGCAGAAGTAAACAACAAAACTTCTATTTTCCTCTTACTTGTACAGCATTCTTTGCCAGCTAATACTGGCATAATTAATTTTTTTTTGCTCAGGCACCAATGCTTCACAATCAAAAAAATAAGATGTATTATAATAAGCTGCTCATTTTTGCAAGTACATTTTTTAATAACCCCATGTTTTAACATTCTATGGGTTACAACTGGGAGAAACCCTCTTAAGATAGAAGAGTTAGTGTACATTGGGTATTGGGAAGGCAATATGGCGGTCATGCTGGACTAGCCTTCACCTCGTCTCTACCTCGCTTTTGTTTTAATTTGGTTTCATTTGTCTTAATACGTTTTACACGTTTTACATGTTTAGTTTTATTTTCTAGTTTTTTACGTTCGTTTTAGCAGTGTTGTGTTGCCGCTTTTATGTTTTGCTGTGCTTGTCCTGGCGTGGTCGCGGTTGAAGGATGTTCTAGCGGGGGAATTGTTCCCATTCTTTAGTTGACTGCTGTTTTGCTTTTCCTACAGCAGCTTTATTCAAATATTTTTCGCCCTTGCTTCAGAGAATCTAGCAAGCAAATTCCTGCTGGGATTTAGATTTGGCTGCCACCCCATCGCTTTTGCAGCTGCTGTCTTGGTGTTATTGTATGTAGGAGTTTTGGGGATACGAGCGAGCAAATTCCTGCTGGGATCCAGATTTTGTTGCCATTTCATCGCCTTTGCAGCTGCTCCCTTGGCGTCTCTGTGTGTGGGAGCTCCGGGGAAATGAGCGAGTGAACTTCTGCTGGGAATCAGATTTTACTACCAGTTTACCGCTTTGCAGCTGCTCCCTTAGCGTTTTGTGTGTGTGGGAGTTTTCGGCTCTATTGAATGTTTGCTGGCCCCAGTCCCAGGGATTAATGGTTATCATTTGATACAGGATGTATTCTTTTTGGACGCAGGATATACTGTGAAGGTTTCTACAGTGTCGTACTTGGCGAAGACCTGGATTAGTTGGTGTCATTTGCTGTGACTGCTATACGACTTTGGGCATGAAAGAATAATTTGTTTGCCTTAGATGTATCATGAGTACTAGGACTCGATTTATCATCGTTGTCCTCTGTTTCTCTGGGACTCTAAATTTGACTTTAAGCTGTGTCCAAGGTTTCTTGGGGTAATATTGCCACATTGTTGGTCTTGGTTTTGGGAGATTATCCCCCCCCCCTTTTCTCTTTGCCTGGGCATTTGGTGTTGTGCTGTCTGGGACCAAGCAAGAGCCTCTCCTGTTCCCTTCAAGGAGTTGGGGGTTATTGGGGGGGCTTCTAAGTTACTCTAGGGCCGGCCTTATTTGTCTGGTCTGGGGGTATCTGAAGCTGTGGGTCTCAGTGGTATAACTGGGCCTTATTAGGCAGTTTTGGGGTGTTGTGGGGGGGGGGAGCCTCCTGTGCCTCACAGCTAAGTCGATAACTATCTTCAACTTTACAAGAGACATTTTTTTCCTTCCATCCATGAATTTGCACTAAGTCTGCATACTGTTGTTCTTTGAATGTATATTTAGAATATTTTGGATTTTGTCTTAGTTTATCGCAACACTACTGATTTTTTATTGGATGGACAGTGTGCGCAGTGAGAGGGCCTCACTGTCCTTACATATTTGGACCTTTCAACATTATATTCATTGGCAGTGAGAGTGCTTAAAAATAATTGCAATTTCATTTTTTGGATCCTGTTTCATCATATGAAGGACAGTGGGTGCAGTGAGAGGGCCTCCCTGTCCTTATATATTTGGATTCTTTAATAATTGCTTACAGATTATTTATGGTTGTGTAGTTTCTAGGTTTTATTAGTTTTGTTTTGTTTATTTGGTTTTGGATTATGTTATTGGGTGGGCTTTTAGTCTAAGTGTAATTGTGGGTATTTTATTTAAGAGGTATTCAGGATTTTTATTTATCTGTTTGCAGCTAGTTTGTTTCCCGCTTTTGTTATGTGTTGTTTAGTTACCCCGGTCATGCATTATTCGTCTTCCAACCTCCATGCCCTTCGCCCTTTTTGCCCTCCTCCCCTCACATTTTTCACCTACCAGTGCTGTCGGGCGCTTGGTATTGCTCGTAGGAGGGGGCGTGTGGGGTCATGGGCGATGGTAGAGGCGAATGAACGGACCTTTCATATAGGGGTGGTTAAGGCAGAAGGCGCCCTGGGGCGAAATGGAGCCTGGAACATGGTCATCCATGTCTAGTCTCCATACCCAAGGGCTCCACCTACTCGGATGGGCAAGTAGTCAGGACGGCTCCGGAGCCCTGTCCAACTTGGGCGGTGTTGTGCAATACCAGATCTGTCAAAAACAAATCAGCCATTATTTCTGATTTTTTTGGGACAGCAGATCTGGCTTGCATCACCGAGACCTGGCTGGATGGAAATGCTGGCCCCATTTTGGAGGCGACTGTTCCAGCTGGGTACTCAGTGATTCACTGCCCGAGATTGAATTGCAGGGGGGGAGTAGCGGTCTGTTTCAAGACCAGGTTGGGGCTCACGGGTGTACCAGTTGAGGAAGCTGAATCCTTTGAGTGTACCGTAGTGGCTGGTGTGGGTTGCAGGATAGCCCTCATCTACCGTCCACCAGGAGACAAGAGATCGATTCCTGCAGGAAGTGGCAGACTTCGTCACCGATATGGCGTTGGAGTCGCCCAGACTGATGGTTCTGGGTGACTTCAATGCCTGGGTCGACAACGAACTTTCTGCCTTTGGTCAGCACTTCCTCCAGTTGATGACATCACTGGGCCTTACACAGATTGTTTCCTCAGCCACTCATAATCGCGGTCACTCTTTGGATTTAGTTTTCTCCTGGGGATTGAGGCCTCTGATTTGGTGGTGGAACCTGTCAGTTGGTCTGATCACTACACCGTGGGCTTCAATTTTTGTGCTCCCCTTCGTAGGTCTGCCCCTGTGGAGATGGTTCGATACCGCCCTTTACGGGATGTGCGCCCTGAAGACCTGATGGCGGTGTTGAACCCCTCAGAGTTTCCGATTGCCAGCTTGGGGCTTATAATCAGGCCATTTCCTTGGCCCTGGACTCAATTGCTCCTGTTCGTGTTCATCCCCTCTCTCTCTCCGCCCTCGGGCCCCATGGTTCGATGGGTCCTTGAGGGAGTTGTGACGTGTGGGATGACGGTTAGAGCGCCGTTGGAGGAAATCTGCTCTAGATGCCGACTGCCTTAGTTTGGAGGAGCATTACCGGCTCTACCAATCAGAGATCTCCCATAAGAAGGCAGAATTCCTGTCCAGGGAGATCTCTGTTGCTCAGAATCGACTGGCTCAGCTCTTCAGAACTGTGGACAGGCTGTGCAACCCAGCCTGTCTCCAGCTCCGTCGAGCCTTTTCACAAAAGGAGTGTGACGAGATCGCTCAATTCTTTGCAAATAAGGTTGCCGACATCAGATCTGAGATCCATCTGACACACTCTAAGGGGGAAGCTGTTGGTCAGTGTTTGGTCACGGAATCCTCTGCCTCCTGGTGTTCCTTTGACCTGCCGACGTTCAGTGATATTATGTGGATCATCAAGGGGATGCGCCCTATGTGCTGTAGTTTATATCCGGGTCCTACCTCCCTGATTTTGGGTTGTGTTGAGATCGTTGGCCCATTTCTGGTTCAAATAATCTGGTGCTCCCTAGAATTGGGTGAGTTTCCTAGCTCCTAAAAGGAAGCTGGTGACTCCTTTTGAAGAAACTTCTTTGGACCGAGATATTTTTCCAACTACAGAACGATCTCTAACCTTCCTTTATTGGGAAGGTTATTGAGAAAAGGTAAGGCAAACCAGCTGGAGGACCATTTGACCATCCATAATATCTATGAACCTCTCCAGTCTGGTTTTTGTAAGAGGCATAGTACCGAGACTGCTTTGGTTCGGGTGCTCAATGATCTCTTGATGGCGAGAGATCAGAGGAACCGCTCTATCTTGGTCCTCCTTGATCTCTCTTCAGCCTTTGACACTGTAGACCATGGGGTTCTGCTCGAGCATCTGGAGTCCATCTGTGGACTGTCTTGTACAGTGCTCAGATGGTTTTCATCTTTTCTATCTGGGAGGATGCAAAGAGTTGTGTTGGGGATTTTTTCCTCTGACCCATTTCCTCTGCAGTGTGGTGTCCCCCAGGGCTCGGTGCTTTCCCCCATGTTGTTTGCAGTGTACATGCTGCCCATCAGAGACATTGTAAGAAGGTATGGACTGAGGTTTCACTGCTATGCTGATGATACCCAGCTCTACCTGTCTTTTGCCCCCGACCAGGTTAGTGCTCTCTCGGTATTTAATAGCTGCCTCGCTGAAATCCAGGACTGGATGAATGCGAGCTGGTTAAAGTTGAACGCCGGTAAGACTGAGGTTATGGTTGTGGACCCGGGTCGTGGGACAGGGAGGTTGGGGTCTGGTCAGTCCTCTGGCGTATTGCTGGGGGGGGGATCTGATCCTTACCTCTGAATGAGTGCGTAACCTGGGAGTGGTACTTGATGACGGGCTGACTCTTCGTCATCTGGTGTCAGCAGTCGTTAAGTCTGCATTTTACCATCTTAGGAACATTGCCAGGGTGAAACACCTTGTTCCGTCCAGCCATTTACCCGTGTTGGTCCATGCTTTCGTGACATCTCGCCTTGACTATTGCAACTCCCTTTACTTGGGGCTTTCTGGGGTTGATATCCACCGCTTGCAGCTAGTGCAGAACGCTGCTGCAAGGTTAATGACAGGGGTGACTAGAAGGACACATATTACCCCTGTGCTGCGCGATCTGCACTGGCTGCCTATACAGTGGTGGATCACCTTTAAAGTAGGTCTTTTGACCTTCAAAGCCCTGCACGGACTCGGCCCCGACTACTTGAAAGAGCTTCTGATTCCTTACCACCCCTTGCGACAGCTCCATTCAGCCGACGAGGGGTTGCTAGAGGTTCCGAGGGTTATACTGAAGTCTTCTGGGGCTAGGGCCTTTGTGTTTGCGGCCCCAACCCTTTGGACCTCTCTGCCTCGCCGGCTTAGGGAATGCACAACCGTGGAATCCTTTAAGCAGGATTTTAAGACTTTTTTTGTGGAGCAAGGCTTTCATGGATTGATGCTGCTGTGAATGCTGATTTTATATGTATATTTTGATTTTATGATTCATCTGTACAGCGCCTTGGTGCTTGAAAGGCGCTAAATAAATAAAGTTTTATTTTATTATTATTATTATTATTAAGATTCCATATTGAAATGTACAATATGAAGCTCTCAGGATTTTATTTTCACAATTAATCAGATATCTTTCAATAAAATAGTCATCTTTAAACTGGTTATACAATATATACCATTATTATCTAACATGTGCAATATGCTTAGAACTTTTTGAACAGCCACATCCTTCAACCTTTTGGACAACTTCCACAATAAATGCTGCTAACAGCACCTACAGGTACCGAGAGTGGACTGAGAGGAGCTACATGTGTCTGCAATTGTGGAGAAGTTGTAGACAGCAGGACCGTTTCACTTGTTTTAATTTTATAAAAGTTATGCCATCCATGTCATTGAGTTATACGGTCTTACCAGTTAATCTTACTGCGGCTTAGTCCTGTCCTGCCTGCGACTCTTTCTCTTGTTTTGCCATTTTAGGAGAAGGGCTTCCTCATTGCTAGGGTGGCTGCACTGAGGAGAAAACGGCTGAAGACAGCACCACTCGGACTGGTGGAGGAAGAGTTTGTGCTAAGGACGTGCTTGTATGGCTTGTATCGTGCTTGTATGGCGAGAATATAGAGAACATTATTGAAAAACTGCAATCCAAAAAGGGCTGAAGATTGCTTCATTTTAAGGGCTGTATTTTATTTTCTGTGAAATTTTTAAACAATTTTTATATTTTATACATACATTTTATGTGCGTCTTTTTGTGTCAAGCATGTCTAGTGTGATTTAGTAAGTCCATTGTTTTATTAGCCCAGTTCCTTTTTGCTGCTTTCGTGGATTAGGTATCTAACATTTGTCTATGTATATGGTTTTACGATAAATTAAGTTTTAGCTATAAAGTTCGAAATAATAGATTTAAAATTTCCCGGGGTTGAAAGATCACATGATTAGAATCCTCCAATAAGCTCCTAGTCTTTTTCACTCTGGCTTTAAAGCACTGTGCAAGCTCCACTAAGAACAGCAGTATAACAAGGAGCTGACAGAGCTGACGGAGCTGCAGCGAATTGAGAAATAAATGCTTGTTTAGTTGCTCTAGTAGTAACATTTCACTCGCCCGTTCAGCGTTTAGCGTTTGGCGTTTTACTTAAAACATGTTACACTGGAGTAAATAGCATGCTGTACACAGCACTTCAGTAATTTTTTGAGCGGTGAATTGCGAGCCGTGAGTTACTGAAAACAGATTGGCTTTCTTGTGCGAGCATCCTGCCACAATATATTTAAATACTATTTTGATTATTAAGCAAGAAGGATTCTAATAGTAAGTTTTTTAATATTAATTTTTTTGTGTGTAAAAGTGTATCTATGTGTATGTGTGTAGGTGCAGCTGAAAGTCATTTAGCGAGACATTAATTGTTATAGGAGTTTTTATTTTCTTATGATATTCCTGTTTTTCAAAATGGCCAGGTAACTGTTGTTTTCCTTTTTTTTTTATACTTCCGTTTTATTTTCTTCAACTGTGGATGATTATACATTTCATCTCCACAGAACATATACATTTCAGTAATTCTACATTTTCAACACTCAGTCATTAATTTATCTTATACATCAACCTTTTCAATACAGTAAACTGTAGCCTATATTCCATTTACTTTATCATATCTCTTGTTTATATTTACTCATCTTTAAAATCAGAATGCATTATACTCTTGTCTATATCATATTTACTTTTCTTGTATTCTGCTATCTTTAACCTATCATTCATTTCTTTCTTACAGGTATTAATACAGCTATTGATAAAAGAAGAAAAGAAAGAAGAAAAAAAAAGGGGAGAAAGGGGATCATCTCATCTCTACACGTCCTGCTCATCTTCACTCTGTCTCATTCCCTATTTCTTATTTATCTATACCTAGTCTCCAGATTCCCCTTTTGCTATAAATAAAGCAAATCCTTATATTCCATTCTCTGTGTTGTTTTTCTGTTTTTTTGTCTGGCAGTGAGCTTGCTGGGACAGTTACAATCTACTCTCAGTCAAGGAGCATTTCAAGGAGTGTCTCCATTAAAGGCTGATAAATTAAGAGAGACCAGTTTAAGGACTTGGCTGAAATTTCTCTCTACAAATGGAGACTTACCAAACTTGGTCTCTTTGTTAAAGCCTAACAGAAGCTGTAGTTTTTGGATTTTGGTCTAACTTTGAAACAGAAGTAAAGCAGTGTGGTTTATGGGAGAAAAGAAGATTTTCAAGTAAATAGGTAATACACTAAAATTTGGTCTCTTTGTTAAAGACTAACAGAGGTGGTAGCTTTTGGATTTTGGATACCGGATTCTGGATTAACCTTGAAACAGCTGTGGTTTATGGGAGAAGAAAAGAGAAGATTATCAAGTATATAGGGGTCATTATTGGAACTTTATCCAGAACCTACAAAGAACATGACTTGTTAAAAGAACTTAAAAGAATTTATAGCATATTAATTGGTGAAAAGTTTTCACTGGTGATCTGCTGATAATGTTTAGAAACCAAGACATCTACTGTACCAGAATTGCATATTTGTGGTGCATATTTAAATACTGAATTGTTTGCTCTGTGAATTAATACTGAGAATTAATTTAATTTAGAGAGGGTAGATGTAGCAATTTTGTATCGCATGTTAACCTTTTATATACCATCTACTTTTCTGTTTTCTATCATACACTAAGCAGTGTAAGAAGTGTGAAGTGGTTTGAAGTTTGAATAGTGAGTTGGATATTCGGATAGTATCATATAGATACTGGCCCAGATATTCAAAAGGGTTGCGCCATGTGCAACAGAGATGCGCCAGTGCAAGTCTGAAAATGCGCCGTTGTGCAATATTCAGCGGGAGGCAGCTGCGCCCCCCAAATCGCAATGCGCAAGAGTGCAATGGTAATGAATGCATGTGCAACTGAAGGGGGAGGAATAAATGGCGCAGTGCGATATTCAACAGCATGTGCCATGCGCAATAGGGGAGCAAGTGGAAGTTGCACGATAGTGGAAATGATCCAAAATAAAAAGGAACAAGAGAGAGGTGCAAGAATACTACAGGGAAGCCAGAGGTGGGAATGAGGTGACAGCAACAAGGCAGAGGGTAGCAGTGAGCAGGACTGGGTAGGAGCAGGACAGAGCACACCTGGAAACAACCAGGAACAGGATAGGAGTGGGGAGCTTGTGCCACTGTGCAGCAGTGAAAGGGAAGTGCCACAGTGGACTGAGGGCAGTGACAGTGGGCAGGACAGCCAAATCTTGGTGGTGTTCCCGGTGCAGGGGGAGTAGCACAAAGGATAGTGGGGAGAACGGGAATACAGCTGCCAGGGGGGAACACAAGCCAGGGACACGGCCAGTGCCACCATTCAGGTGGAGGCAGTAATGAGGGGTGTGAAAAGGCAGGCAGCAGGGGGGCGCGGCTGTGGAAGGACCCATCAGTGGTATGCCCCAACAGGCAGTACTGAGTCCGCACCAGCTTCGAGCACTACAGTGACATTGAGATAGTGGGCCAGTACCGCCTGAATCGGGTGATCCTGAGGCAGCTCTGTGAGCTGTGCAGTGATGAGATGCAGGCACCCACACGACAGAGCCATGCTCTGTCAGTGGAGACAAAGGTGACAGCTGTCATGTGCCTGCTTACCATGGGCACCTTCCAGAGACCAACTGTGGACACCATAGGCATAACCCAGTCGGCCACGTCACGCCACCTCACTCAGTTCCTCAGCGCACTGCTGCCACATGCTGAGGAGTACATCCATTTCCCCAGCACAGCGGCAGAGCGCACAGCAAACATACAGGAGTTCCACAGGGTAGCACATATGCCTGGCATGCTAGGGGCAATAGACTGCACCCATGTGGCCATACGCACACCATCTGGCCCCGAGGGGGCTGCATACATCAATCAAAAGGACTATGCCAGCATCAACTGCCAGGTGGTGTGCGATGCTAGGGGGCGCATCATCAATGTCTGTGCCACGCACCCTGGGGGAGCACACGATTCTTTCTTCTGGCACCAGTCGGCACTGTGCCACAGATTCGAGAGTGGGGACATCCCCACTGGCCACCTAGTGGGTGAGTATGCAAGCCACATGGACAAATATAGGGCCTGGGGGGGCATGGCCAGAGGTGGCATGGGTAGTGGCCTACATGGCCTGGGGCAGGGCGATGCTGATCATCAAACTAACCTCCACCCTCTACACACAGGTGACAGTGGATACCCACTCCATCCCTGGCTGCTCACACCCTACCGGCGGCCCACGACCCCATCGCAGCAATGCTACAGTGAGGCACACACCACCACACGTAATGTCATCGAGCAGGTGTTCGGGATGCTGAAGGCACGTTTCCATTGCCTGGACACCTCTGGTGGTGCCCTACAGTATGGCCCCTCAAAGGCCTGTGGGATATTCCTGGCCTGTTGAATCCTGCACAACATGGCCAATGAATGTGGGATAGCCGTACAGGTCAAAGAGGGGGACAGCAATTGGGACAATGGGGCGCTGGTGATGATGGTGATGGGCAGCCCCTCCTTGGCCGATGGGACCCCCGACTGCTTCGGCTGGCACATCTGCACCGGGACACCATCACGAAGGAGCACTTCAGCCAACTCAGGTAAGTCATGGGGCCATGCGCAACCACCAGTGGCCAAGGCACAACCCACAAACACGCAGAAACCCACACTGGGGGTGCATGCTGTCAAGGGAAGTGGCAGGGCACAGAGGCACACACACAGCCAGGGATGGGTGAGAATTAACATGCCGCACTGAAGGACACACACACATGCACACACACACTGCAACAAACATGTACAGAGGGCAGAAGGCACACCGACCCAGAACACACACCCTAGCAACACACATGTCCACAGGCCACCACGCCCACTGCCTGTCCATGTGCGTGTGTTAGGTGCTGAGCACTATTGCACTTTGGTGTACAGCACAATGCAGGCATCATCATGCTCACGCAACTGCGGACAGCAGCCGGGAGGGTGTGCAGGTGGACTGTGTGTCTGTGTGCAGGGCCGGGTACCCACCCGTGCACTGCCCACTGACATGCACAATGCACACAGGGCAGCACCAGACAATAGCCACGCTGGGAGACAGGTCAGTCCCGTGACACAGTGCCACGGCCACCACGGATGTGTGGGTGGCCCCGCTGAGACCCGCCAGCACTGGCAGGCTGACCACTGGCCTCATGGGGTGGCACCGATGGTCCCCCAGGGGTTCCACTGCATGAACATGACCGTGTCCGTGCAGGGGTCTGCAGCACACCGAACATGCCTGTACCAGGAGTGCTCGGGATGCCCACAGCTGAACCCGGTGTTGACAGGGCGGGAGTCGCATGACGCTGGGAATGGGGGGTGGATAGTGCACTACGTGATGTCTGCGATGCATGGGCACCTGACTGTGTGCCCATTGTGGCCATGACAGCAATGAATGCCTGTGCATGCCTGTCAATGGCAGCGGTCACATCCTCCCGCAAATGGTCCATCCGTGCCATGATCATTTCGGCGTCCCTGCTGCGACGCTCCTCTGCCCACTCCAGAGACACACGCAGTGCATCCACGGACATCGCAAGCCGCATCTGCTGCTGGACTAATGCTCGCAGTAGGCGGGTGTGCTCATCCAAGAGGTCATCAGCCTCCTCGGCATCCTGTCCCTCAGGGTGTGCAAGGGCCTGATGTTCAGCACCCCTTGAGGGTGGGTGCTGCGCACCAGGACCAGGTCTGGACATGTCCACAGGCGGTGCACAGATGCCGCTGCTGAACCCTGTAGCCCCAAGCCCAGTGGGCGACTGCTGATTCTGCCCCTCCGGCTGCCGCACCCCAGGACTCAGTGGTGCTGCCGCAGTGGCTGTAACAGTCCCACTGTCCTGAACAGACACCAGTGCTGCCCCACTGGTGCTGACAGGCACAGCCTGGGACTGTGCTGACACGCAGGCCTCCACAGCGGCACCACCCACAGCCATGGGTGCGAATTGCCCTGCTGTGTGTCCATCCTGTGACACACACATGTCACTGCCCAAGATGGTCATGTCATCATCTCTGCCCCGGCCACAGCCACAGTGTGCTGGCAACCGTGGACGCCAGCACACTGGGACACAGGCAGGGCTTCCTCCACACCTGTCTCAATGACATCAGTGTGGACAACCAGGCGGCCCCACTGTCATACTGATCCACAGATACCGGTGAAGATGATGGTCCCACCTCCGACTCCATCCAACTGTCCGCAGTGGACAGGCCCACCGCCGCTGACCCATGCAGATGCTCAGGCTCTGTAAGGGAAAGCAAAGTCACGTTACTGCATGTGACCTACCCTGCCCCCCCCAGACAGACCATGACTTACCATGCAGTGATGGGCCACCACCTGTCTGGAAGTCATCACCCAGAACACCCTCAATGGCACTTCAGTGCATGCTTCCAGCAAGTCTGTCCTCTGCTGGGGTGAGCTGTACCACCTCCGGCTGTCCCCCACCTGTTGCAGCACATGCTGCCCTGATGGCAGCCACCTTCTCCTTTACCCTCCTCCTGTCTGTGGCCATCTTCTTCTTACACTTCTATGCAGAGCGCTGGTGGCTGCCATGCAGGTTCACGGCACGTGCCACCTCCTCCCATGCAGCAGCACGGGCCTGAGGGGTGCCCCGCCGTCCACTGAGCCATGGCTCCTGATCCAGGTAGGCCTCGAAAAGGGCCTCGGTTTCGGCCTTAGTAAAATTCGGCCTCCTCCTCCTCCTCCTCCCACCATTGTTGTCCTCCTCTCCAAGAACCTGCTCGGTCATTATGTAGCCTGTAAGAATGGCAGTTGTTACCTGTGACTGTGCAGTCCCATGCATGTCCCTGAATCCACAGTCCACACTCCCAAACAGCATGCAACTCACCAATAAACTGCAGTAACCGACTATGGCCACTGCAGCACATTGTCGCACCTTTATAGTGCAATCCATGCAAATGAGGCGAGGAGCAACTTTAATTAGATGCAAATTGCAGTGCTGCGCCACTGAATGGCTGATCGGATGATTTGCATATGACAGCTGAATATCGCGCTGTTGCACTTTGTGCAATTATGTTGAACATGCTGAGCCAATGGTGCAGTTCTGTGGCATGCATAGTACACCTCACTGCGCATGCCTGAGTTGCTGACGCAGGCATCTGCCACGCTGATGACGTGCTGTGCGCAGTAGGCAATGCAGGGCACAGCCACCATTGTGCCAGTGGCGCTATAGCGATGGTCACTACATGGCACTGTGGCACTGGGCCTTCATAGGTGCAATGGCCCAACTGACCGATAGTCTGCTGTGGCACTGGCACACAGGCAGGCAATCATGCTACATGCATTGTCATCCAATGGCGCTGTGCATGGCCTTGTGCCAGAGACTCTTGATCCTGTGCCTGACCTTTGCTCCCTTGGCGCCATGCATCAGGCATAGGTGCACCTCTATCACGCTGTTCGGTAACAGCATGATAGGGAATGGCAGCACTGTACCGTGCAGCATATGCACGTGGGAAGCCACACTGCAGAGCGCCATGTTGCCTACTGTAGCTATTGGAATGGCGCGTAGATGAGCTGCTCCATGGACTGCCATTGAGCTGGCCAATCTGGTGGCCATAGTCGAGCCACACCATGGGCCTCTCTTTGGGGAGGCCCCCCTGGATAGGGCAAGGACCCAGGTGTGGCAGGAGGTGGCCACTGCCCTGGATGAGGCAACAGGCTGGGGGTGTTTGGCTGAGCAGTGCAGGCACCGCTATGGTGACCTGTGTAGGAGGGAGCCAGAGCTACTGGCCCAACTGCAGTCACTTGCCAGGAGAGGCATGGTGCCATGTCCAGGTAGGGGTTCCGTCAACACACTTTTATTGTCCATATGAGTCACAGTGTTGTATGTGTCCAGCACATAGGGGAGGGACCGTATGGGGTTGGCCGTGGCGGTGTTCACAGGATGTGGGGTGGGTGGGTCTGGCTGGGTGGGTGGGAGCACACACACCTTGAGACAGGCGGACTTTGCTTTGGGAATGTACTGATGTTCTCTCCTTTTTGTCCCCACAGGCCCGGAAGAACTACGCAGGGTGTGGGCAGAGCAGCAGAGGGGTGTTGAAACCGCAGCCAGGTGGGCCGAGGACCAGCAATGCCCACCTGACTGGCCTGATGAGGGTGAGTGCCAGACCTCCATGATTAGTATTGCATGCTGTGTGACAAGGTGGGCAGCGGGGCATGGCCACCATTCATTAACATCACTGCCATGCACGCCACTTGTTACAGTCAACACTGTCCAGTGGCAATGCATGTCTGGTGTGCATCACTGGTGGTCCATGCGTGCACCAGGTGCATGGCTGTGCCACTGCCTTTGCACCACATAGCCATGTCACTAAACAGCCACGGTGGTGCTGTGCATGACTTGGCCGGTGGGTGTGTGCAGCATTCTGCATGGCTGTATGCACCTGGGTGGGCAGGTCCCATGGACGTGATCACTGCGGGTGGTCACAGACCATCACAGTGGTATGTCCCATGGCCATATGCCATGCACAGTGGGTGGGCTGTATGGGGTTGTGCATTCACACCTATTGACTTTGCTCCCTTGTCCTAGGTATGAGACATCTCAGGGAGATAAGGGACACCATGAGGGAGCTCCTCAATCTGGCCCGGGAGTCAGTGGCAATCCTTAGGAGGCTGGATGTGATGGGAGTACTTCGGTGCCACAGAGCAAGGCAGACCCAGAGCCAGAAACGGCAGTCATGTTGACAGACCCTTGGTCCCTGACTTCCTCTACCCCTCTGGACCCACCCTCACACCCCACCTATCCCATCCCATTTGTCCACTCCTTCCCCCTGCCCACCCCCACCTTGTTTGTGTCCCCCATCCCAAGCTTGTAAATAGTTATTATTGTACATAGTTAAGTTTTATATTTTTACAATACATTTGAATTTTATATGAATACCATGGTGGTCTTTGATTTGCAGTGGGCTATAGGTGCTCAGCTGCAGTGGTGTGCATGGCATCAGGGGTGGTGCAGTCATGGGTATGTGTGTGTGTGTCCGTGTGGAGGTGACTATGGTGTGGGGGTAGATATCAGTCAGTGTCTGTGTTGTGTGTGTTGTTCCCTGTGCACTGGATGACTGTATGCAGTGGTCCATGGTGCGTGCTTTGTGTCCATGGCACACCCATTGGCCCATCCATGGCCTGTGCAGCTGACACACATTCCTGTCTGTGACCTGCACGGTCCACTGGCATGTCAGTGGTGGCATTCC
The DNA here is from genome assembly GCA_016271365.2 of Neoceratodus forsteri. Lineage (NCBI taxonomy): Eukaryota > Metazoa > Chordata > Ceratodontiformes > Ceratodontidae > Neoceratodus > Neoceratodus forsteri. The sequence goes on along the minus strand of CM057458.1, from coordinate 167,401,159 downwards.
CTGCAGGGCAGACACTGTAACCATCACTTTGCTGTGTTGCCCATGTCACTGGTGTGGTGCATGCCTGGCTCAGGTGGCACTGTGGGTGACATGGTCATTGTCCCACCTCCATGCTGTGGTTTGTGTGTGTTGCAGGGGATGTGCCCCACTGTCTTTGGCTTGTGCTCCGGGTGAGTACTGGTGGTGTATAGGTCCACGGTGCCTGCACAGAGTGGCTGGCACTCCAGTGATATGGTGAACTGTGGGTTGTGTGTACACAGCTTACATGGGCCCACAATGGGGGCTTGGTTGCCCCACCACTGCGTCCCTGTGTTGTGCCCTTGGGTATGGGTGGGTGTCTGTCCATACCCTGTGTGGCATCCGGTGTGGTGCATGCTTCCACGCACCACTGTGGGTGTCTGTGCTGGCTGTTGTGGCCAGTGGTGGGCTGGGATGTGTCACTGGAATACTGTGCAGGGTGCTGTACCACTGGTGGTGGTGTCAAGGACATGACCGTCCCATATGGGGTACCTCTTGTGCCAACGCATGGTCAGTCTCTCAGCAGTACCTCGGGGGACTGTGCATGGTGGCACTGTGTCTGACATTGTTGCATTGCCGTGTGCTGCAACCTGCTGATGGGTGCTCATGGTGGGGCTGGCTTGCATAGTTCTGTGGTGCACAGGGCTGCATTGACACAGTGGGGGTGGTGGCATGCATGGGGTTTCCTGCAGTGGTGGTCACTGCTCATGGGGGGGTGTCTGAGGGTCACAGTGCAGGGTGTGCTGTGCACTGGGGGGGATGGTGTGGCACAGGGTGGTCTGCCCTCCTTGTGTGCCAGTCACAGCTTGCCGGTAGGTGTGATGGGGCACCATGGCCAGGCTGTGGGTTGGTTGCTTGTCTCCATGGACCAGTGGTTATTCCAGCCCTCCCCTGGTTGTGCTGTTCTTGGGGTGTGGGGGGACACTGTCTGTTCTGCTGTGTGTTCCTGTGCCCATCTGTGGCATGGGTGGTGGGCCCCTACCTCCCTGATTGTGCAGTTACATTGCTCTGCAGCTGGAGGGCTCCCTGGTTGTGCTGTGGCACCTCTGGACTGCTCAGCTGAAAATCCCTTGTTGCGCTATGGCGCATCAGATCTGCTCAGCTTCCCCTCCCTAGTTGCGCTATGGCGCAGGTGGTGCGATATTCAGTTGTTGGCTGTAGGCGCAATTTGGCCTGCTCCTTTTTTGAATATCACATCTCTTGGGCATGGGTGAAATAGACTTGCGTTTGCTTCTGCTATTGCGCACTTTTTGGGCGCAGTTTGAATATCTGGGCCTATATGTTAATTACTCCATATAGTTTTCATAAGTATTGTGATCTAAAAATAATAAATAGAACTGAAAGTGATCACTATTCACTAATATTATATAGAAAAAATGTGAAAGACGTTAGTAGGGAACAACAATCAGAAATACAAATTATTAATAAAAAAATTAAATGGGGAAGAAGGATGGGATATAAAGCAATGGTATTGAACACGGAATTTATACAGAGTTTAGATCCAAAAATGAACCAAGAATTAGACCCCAAAAATATATATGATACAAGTATCGCACGTTATGAAAATTTTGAAGAAACTATCGAAAAACCCAATGATAATGATATGGGGAAAATTATGAAAATTGTTTTTTATAAAAACTGTAAAGAAGGGAAAAGGAAATTGTCACAAGTAATAGGGAAAGTAAAGAAGAATCCTACAAAAGAAAACAGGAAAGAGTTGAATAGTTATAGAAAACAATATAAAGATGAGATAGAAGTACAAAAAAATAGGCATCGGATGGAATTGTGGGACAAGATGCAGAAGGCAATTTATCAAAATGACGATAAAACTTATTGGACACTTGTGGCTAAATGAACAAATACATTTAAAAAACAATTTGATTACTATATAGGGCCAGAAAAATGGGTCAGTCATTTTCAAAATATATTTTCATTGGGGGATGATACTCATAACATAATCATAAATGAAATTGATGACAGTTTCACCTGGTTCACAGAAGCTGAAGTCAGGTCAGTTCTGGAGAGTTTTAAGAATAACAAATCACCAGGACCTGATAAAATCCCAATTGACTTTATAAAACTAAGCGATGATTGGTGGGTGAAGGCACTTACTAGATTATATAGTTTAATGGTCATGTATGCATTTACACCAGACAGCTGGAAAGGGAGTCATATAGTTCCTATACATGAAAAAGATTTGTATGCTGATCCGACAAATTATAGACCTATTGCCCTCATTGACACTATAGCTAAGATTTATGCTAAAACAATTCTAAATAGAATAACGATAGAGTTAGAAAGAACAAAAACATACCTGACTTATGGGCTGGTTTTCGGAAAAAAAAACAGGAACTGTGAACCAATATTTATTTTCCAACATATTATAGAAAAATATTGTAACATAAAAGGGCAAATGTTATTTATTACATTTATAGATTTTACATCTGCCTTTGACACAATACTGCGAACACTGTTATGGGAAAAAAATGAAGGAAATGGGGATAGATAACAATTTAATTATACTAGTACAAAGAATATATAGAGACACCTGGGCAAAAATCAAATATACAGGTACAGGATTGTTAACTAATAAAGTGCAAACTAATATAGGTGTTAGACAAGGGTGTGTTCTAGCACCAACACTCCTTAATAAATATATATAAACAAAATTATCGTAGCCCTAGACAATCTAGATTTTCATCCTCCTAGAGTGGGAAAAATTAGAATACCCGTCCTGGCATACGCTGATGACTTAGTTATAATATCTACAAGCCATTTAGGCCTACAGAGGGCTCTTGACAAAATGGAAACACTCTGTATGGAGCACAGTTTAAAGTCAAACATAAAAAAAACAAGGTAATGGTGATCGGAACTAAGAAAAATTATAGAGCATTAAAGCTCATGAATAAATCTTTGGAATTTGTAAATGAATATAATTATCTTGGAGTAATACTATGAAAAAATCTTACGTGGAATAAGCATAGGGAAATGTGTACAAAAAAATTGCAGAGTACACCGAATGCCCTAAAAAGATTTAATTATCTTTATGGAGGTAATACCATTCTCAGGTTTTATATGCTGCAGAAATCTTGGGGAATGAAAGTATAACTAAGATGGAAGCCATACTGAACAAAACATATAAACATTTAATAAAGATCCCTAATGGTACTCCTAGTGCTCTTGTTAGAGTAGAACTAGGGCAAATAAAACTTCTGGATATGATATATATAAGACAAGTAAACTACTGGATCGAATTAAAAAATGAAAGAAAGGATTCTGTACTGGGAGAATGTCTTAAAGAAAAGATGCAATATCTGGCACATGGTAAAAGCAAATGGCTGGGGAATGTTAAAATTATTTTGCAAAATGTAAACTTGGAATATATGATGAATTGGGTTGAAAATGGAATATGCCTTAACAAGGCTTATTCAAAAACTGTAATAAGCACTATAAAAGAAAGATCATGAAACATGGATTTACAAACAATAAAAAAAATCAAAAGTGGCCATTTGGCTTACCAATAATATGAGAGAGCACACCTTAAAACCTTATTTAGATATAGTTAAGAATCCTGAACTTAGAAATGTAATTGCTCAATTTAGGTTTGAAGTCTTTCCGAGTAATGTCATTGAGGCAAGGTATAACAAAGAGGAAAACAATTCCTGTAATTGTTATTGCCACTTACAGGAACTGGAGGATTTGAAACATGTAGTATTAAGATGCCCATGGTATGAACACCTTCGTAGTAAAAGATTAGGTAAATATATTGGTTTCTTTTTAATGCCTAACAAATATATATTGGATGTTCTGTTTAACTTAGAAAACTCTGAAATGCTAAATGAACTGGCTATGTTTCTTATTGAGGTTAAAAAGCTGAGATGTAAGTGTATTCAAGGATTTATTGTGCAATAAGATACAATAGGGTGACTTTAAGTTTGGACCTAGTCGATGAAAGCGGGAAATGTTTGGGATATACTAACATACTAACATACTAAAATGCCAGCAGAATAGGCCTAACGGTCTTTCGAGTCTGCTCGATTGGTCAGCCCCCACCCTGGGTGCTGACCTTGCTGCCCCCCTCGCCTTCTCTGGCTTCTCCCTTCCCAGTTCTGGATATTCTTGCTGCATTGGATTTTGCTTCCAGAACCCTTCCCCTGTACCTGTCCCAGCCCCTCTTGAACCCCTCCACCGTCTCTGCCTCCACCAGCCCCCTAGGCAGTGCACTCCATGGCTCCACCACCCTCTCAGTGGTATATGTGGTATAAGTGATATGTGGTATAAGTTTTTATAAATGTTTGAAATATGTGTTACCTGTTTGTATGTATGTATGTAATTTATTGACTGTCTTATTTGTATTGTAATGGCAAAATGCCAAACAAATAAATTTTTACTTATTCCACAATAAATGCATTATAATTTAACCTTGCTGCCTTTATCTAGATGTCAACCATTCCATTTTTTACCAAGCTAGCATTAACTTTTGAGAACCAATTGTTTCCATTATCTTGAAGCAAATATTCTTCTAAACATTGTCTTTGTAATCTAGTATCATTCATAGCCATGATTTTCACTAATAATCTCACAGCTCCAATTTCCATTGAGGCCTCCAGGGCAAGTAGACCACTTTCTGCTCTTATAAAGGCAGATGGAGTATCTTGTGGCAAATTTAGAGTTACTTTAAGGAAGAAGTTTTGGACTGATTCAATTTTATTGATATTTTTATGAGCCTCTACAGACATTCCCCATATTTCACTCCCATACATGATTCTTAACTTTAGCATTAAACACTTCTTTAATGAGTCTCCAGCAAAAACAAGTTATGCAAACCCAGTAATGATTAGTCTTGACTTATTGACATTTAATGTAACTTATTTTATTTGTGATAACCAATTCAGTTTAATGTCAAGCATCACTTCAAGGTAACAGTATTCTTCAACTTCTTCAAATCTCATTCCTTCTATTACCCAACTCATTGGATTAATTTTTTTATTGCCAAATACTATTATTTAAGTTTTCATTGTGTTTATATCTAGTTTTATTTTATTAAAATGTTCTATTACAGTGGTCATTCCTCTACATAGGTCTAATGTAGTCTGAGATAACAAAATAACATCATCTGCATAGAGCATTATCTTTATAGCCCTTACATTAACATTGGGGGTAAAGGTGTCTACTATATTTAAAGCACTAATTAAAGTTTATTTTTTTTAAATATGATTTTTATTAAGAGTTGCACTCACAGCTTATACATCAGATAATTGTAAGGTATGTTGTAAAACAGTTGCAGCTTCACAATTCAATTACAGGTTCAGACTATACAGATTCTTCTGGCTTCTTCTGAGAAAAGAAAACTCACTTGCTACCTCAACTCTGACTAAGCCCCACCTCCAGTTATCACGTAGCTGAGGTCAGAGGCCAGACAATTAACACCCCTCACCCAAACTACAGGGCAAATCAGACAAGCCAAGACAAAATTTGCAGCAATTAAAGACAGCAAAGAAATACACCACCGCTACATTTTAAATTTTCAACAGCAGTGTCTACTTTCTGTTATTATCCTTACTTTCTTTAGATACCAACACAGAATCTGACTTTTTCAGGTTCAGTGACTCCGTACATTTTGCAGAAAACTTATCCCCTTCCCCCTCAGTGGAAGCAGTACCCCAACCCACTCCACAGGATCAACTTTTCATAGAACAAAACCCTCATCAATTTGAGCCATGTACCATATCCACTTTTGCCATTTCAAATTAAATGTATTAACTCCTTCGGTCCCGTAGCTGCCACATGGCATCGGAACCATCCATTTCTGAGCCCAACCAAAATGGTCACCGGGAGAAAATGTGTTAAGCTTATCATGAAGATCGGCCATGAGTTTTTCAAGCTGGTACAATATATGTCTAAGACAACTTTCCTCCAGTCTGCCACTGTTGGAATAACTGGTGTCATCCACCAGCTAATAATAGCTTTTTTAGCCGCCAAAAGAAATATTGGTAGTAAAGTTTTATGCCAGGAAGGATGATGTTGTGGCAGAATTGTCAACAGTACCATTTCATCTATTAGTTCTATCACTTCTCCTAAACACTCCCGTAGTTCATCCTGCAAAGTACACCAAAATGGAGTCAAGGAGGGACACAACCAAAACACATGACCCAAGTCATAGTATCATAGTCATAGTATCATAGTAAAACCCAGCAGAATAGGCTCCATGGTCTATTGTGTCTGCTTGGAAGCTAGCCCCCTACTGGGAGCTCGCTCCTCCACCCCCAACCCCAGAGGTGGCCCTCCCTGGCCTTAGCTTCCCCCTGTACCTGTCCCAACCCTTCTTGAATCCTTCCACTGTGGTCTCTTCCACCAGACTCTTGGGCAGTGCGTTCCATGGTTCCACCACCCTCTCTGTGAAGAAGTGTCTCCTATGCTCCCCCCTGTACTTCCCCCTTCCAGCTTCCACTCCATGCCCCTGATAGGTTCCCCCTTCTTAAGCCTGAACACTTCCCTGGCTCTGCCCTTATTTATCCCCTTTACATACTTGAAAATCTCTATCATGTCCCCTCTGTCCCTCCTCTCCTCCAATGCGTACAGATTGAGTTCATCCAGTCTCTCCTCATAGGTCCTACCCTCCATGCCCTGAATCATCCTGGTCGCCCTCAACAAGTTGCTCATCTCACATGCATCCTGGGGGGAAGGGAAATGTGGAGATACAGATAAAAATACAAGCGCAGGCAAAAATACACGCATTCATATACAGTAAAAGCAGAATTGTACAGACATTGGCTATCACGACAGTGATGAATCAGGCTTACAAGGCACATAGTTTGAGGCAGTAATAAAAAAATGGAGAAGTGCAATCAGTAGTTACAAGAGCAAGGGGACAGCTACCACTGAGTGACAGTAGAGCCATGAAGCAATGAGTAGTGCAAGGAAATTAGGTGATCTCAACTAGGGGCATGAGTAGTTTGAGGAGTAATAATTTGTGAGGGCTAAAGAGATAGAGTAAGGGGAAGATGAGTGTCTAATTTGAGGTGGCATCAAGTTCCAAAGTCTAGAGAAGTTGTGTGAGAAAGCAGACTGGCCAGCAGCGGTGAGTCGGCGAGGGATAGTTAACATCCTACTGTCAGTGGATCTGAGTGAGCATTCTGGGGGAGGAGGGATTGTCAGGGCAGTCAAGAGATACGGGAAGGGAGTTGAACCAGAATTTAAAGGTGAAGTTTGCAATATGGGTTAGTTGGCGGTTGGTAAGTGAAGGGAAAGCAAGGGAGTTGTAAAGATCACAGTGGTAGGTGTGTGGAGGCATGCCAGGAGCGAAGCGGCAGAAGGAGTTGAAGAATGAGTCCAATCTGGTTAAGGTGGACTTTGGGGTGGCACTATAGACTACATCACAGCAGTCAAAAATAGGGAGGATCATCTTCTGGACTAGTTCACACCAAGGTAGTTATGATTCCTAAAGAGAGCACCAAGCTTGGGGCGTAATTTGTTCAGAATAGTGTACACATGTTCAGAGAAGTTGAGGTGCTGGTTGAGCCAGACCCCAAGGTATCTGAAGGAGGAGGTATCCTCCAGAGAAGTCCCATCAAAGGTGTAGAAAGAAGGAAGGGAGGTGAGCCTGGAGAGTCTCTGCCTTGTGCCAAAGGTCATTGAGACAGTCTTTTTGGCATTTAAAATAATAATGAATAATAACATTTTATTTATTAAGTGCCTTTCAGGAACCAAGGCGCTGTACAAATGAACAATAAAATCACAGAAAAATAAATAATATGTAAAATCAGAACGTCACAACACATCAACCCATAAAAACTTGACTCCATAAGTAGGTCTTAAGTCCCTGCTTAAAACTCTCCACGGTCGTGCATTCCCGAAGCTGATGGGGCAGAGAATTCCAGAGGGTTGGGGCTGTAAACATAAAAGCCAGGGCCCCAGAAGATTTTAAAATAACCCTCGGAACCTCCAGCAACCCCTCACCAGCCGAACGGAGCTGTCGTACAGGGCTGTAAGGAATCAGAAGCTCTTTCAAATACTCTGGGCCCAGTCCATGCAGGACTTTGTAGGTCAAAAGACCTACTTTAAAGGTGATCTGCCACTGTATTGGCAGCCAGTGCAGTTCACACAAGACCGGGGTAATATGTGTCCTTCTTGACACCCCTGTCAACAACCGAGCAGCAGCGTTCTGCACTAGCTGCAGGCGGCGGATATCAACCCCAGGAAGCCCCAGGTATAGGGAGTTGCAATAGTCAAGGCGAGAGGTCACGAAAGTGTGGACCAACACAGGTAAATCGCTGGATGGAACAAGGTGTTTGACCCTGGCAATGTGCCTAAGATGGTAAAATGCAGACTTCACGACTGCTGACACCTGATAATGAAGGGTCAGCCTGTCATCAAGTACCACTCCCGGGTTATGCACCCATTCAGAGGTAAGCATCTGATCACAACCCAGAAATAAACCAGAGGGCAGACCAGATCCCAGCCCCCTCTATCCTGCAACCCGGGTCCACAACCATAACCTCAGTCTTATCTGCGTTCAACTTTAACCAGCTCAAACTCATCCAATCATGGATTTCAGTGAGGCAGCTATTAAATACCGAAAGAGCACCAACCTGTTCAGGAGCGAAAGACAGGTAGAGCTGGGTATCATCAGCAAAGCAGTGAAACCTGAGCCCATACCATTTTACAATGTCTCCAAGGGGCAGCATATACACTGCAAACAACATGGGGGAGAGCACAGAGCCCAGGGGTATCCCACAAGGCAGAGAGAAAGGGTCAGAGGAAAAAATCCCCGACACAACTCTCTGCATTCTTCCAGAGATTAAAGATGTAAACCACCTGAGCACTGTACCAGACAGTCCACAGATGGTGCTCAGGCGCTCGAGCAAAACCCCATGGTCTACAGTGTCAAAGGCTGAGGAGAGATCAAGGATAACCAAGATAGAATGGTTTCTCCAATCTCTCGCCATCAAGAGATCATTGAGCACCCGAACCAGAGCAATCTCAGTACTATGCCTCTTACAAAAACCAGACTGGAGAGGTTCGTAGATATTATGGATGGTCAAATGGTCCTCCAGCTGGTTTGCCACTACCTTCTCAATAACCTTCCCAATAAAGGGAAAGCTAGAGATAGGTCGGTAGTTGGCAAAAATATCTGGGTCCAAAGAAGCTTTCTTCAAAATGGGAGTCACCACCCCCTCCTTCAGAGAGCTTGGGAACTCACCCAATTCTAGGGAGCACCAGATTATTTGAGCCAGAACCGGGCCCACGATTTCAACACAACCCAAAATCAGGGAGGTTGGACCCGGATCTAAACTACAACACATAGGGCAAATCCCTTGGACAATCCGCATAACATCCTCGAACTTCGGCAGGTCAAAGGAACTCCAAGAGGCTCGGGGACCTGTGACCAAATGCCGACCAACAGCATCCCCCATAGAGTGTGTCAGGTGGATCTCAGATCTGATGTCGGCTACCTTATTCACAAAGAATTGAGTGATCTCATCACACTCCTTTTGTGAAAAAGCTCGATGGAGTTGGAGACAGGCTGGGTTGCACAACCTGTCCACAGTTCTGAAAAGCTGAGTCGGTCGATTCTGAGCGACAGAGATCTCACTGGATAGGAATTCTGCCTTCTTACGGGAAATCTCTGATTGGTAGAGCTGATAATGCCCCTCCAAACTAAGGTGGTCGACTTCAAGATCAGATTTCAGCCAACGACGCCTAACCGTCATCCCACACGCTGCAACTCCCTCAAGAACCCATCAAATCAAGGGGTCCGAGGGCGGAGAGGGAGGGGACAAACACGGACTGGAGCAATTGAGTCAAGAACCAAGGAAATGACCCAATTATAAGCCAGAACCATCGCCTCTGGACTCATGCTGGCAACAGGAAACTCTGATAGGTTCATCACCCCCATCAGGTCTTCAGGGCACACATCCCGCAAAGGGCGGTAACGAACCATCTCCACAGGGGCGGACCTACGAAGGGGAGCATAAAAGTTGAAGCCCACGGTGTAATTATCAGACCAACTGACAGGTTCCACCACCAAATCAGAGGCCTCAATCCCCAGGAAGAAGACCAAATCCAAAGAGTGACCGTAATTATGAGTAGCTGAAGAAACAATCTGTGTAAAGCCCATCAACGTCATCAGCTGGAGGAAGTCTTGACCAAAAGATGAGAATTCGTCGTCGACCCAAGCATTGAAGTCGCCCAGAACCATCAATCTGGGTGACTCTAATGCCATATCAGCGATGAAGTCTGCCACGTCCTGCAGGAATCGCTTCTCGTCCCCTGGTGGATGGTAGACGACGGCTATCCTGCAACCCACACCAGCTACTACAGTACATTCAAAGGATTCGGCCTCCTCAACTGGTACACCCGAGAGCCCCAACCCAGTCTTAAAACAGACCGCTACCCCCCACCGTGATCCAATCTCAGGCAATGAATCACCAAGTACCTGGCTGGAACTGCTGCCTCTAAAATGGGGACAGCATTTCTATCCAGCCATATCTCAGTGATGCATGCCAGATCAACCGTTCCAACAAGATCTGCAATAACGGCAGACTTGTTTTAAACAGATCTGGCATTGCACAACACCTCCCGAGTTGGACAGGGTTCCTGAGCTGTCCCAGATCCTTTTCCATCCGAACAGATGGTGCCCTTGGGTACGGGGACTAGACTTGGAAAACCACAATCCAGGCTCCATTTCACCCAAGGCATCTTCTGGACCTAACCAGCCCTATATGAGAGGTCCGTTCATTCGCATTCCAATGTCCGCACCCCCCACCATACCCACCCCGTCCCTCCTACGAACAATACCAAGCGCCCAACAATGCTGGTAGATGGAAAAAGGGAGGGGAAGGGGGGAGAAAGGATGGAGGGCATGGAGATCGGAGGATGAGTAACGCACAACCGGGGAGGCTAACCAACACATACCACATGTAAAAACAAGCCAGGGACAAAACCTCAAATAGGAGTCCTAATTACCTCGGAAATAAATTACCCTAATTTACAAGTAAACTAAAACCCCAAACTTATATCTTTCTCAAAAACATAACTCTAAAAATCTGATTCAAAACAAAATAAACAAAGTAAAACTTCCACCAACCCAGAACCCTCTCACAGTCCTGAGGAGGAAAAGACACAATCAAAAAAGAAAATAACGTATTAAAATATTTCGTCCCAAAGGTCGTCTCACAGCCAGTAGGACAAAAGATACTCAAAAACAAAAATATAAATAGTTCCTTTGTAGATTTGGCACTCTCACTGCCAACAATAAGTAATCTGCACAAAATCCGAATACATAGAAATAGTGAGGCGCTCTCACTGCACACACAGTCCTTCGTAAGGTGAACACAGGATCCGGCAAAAGTCAAATGGAACTCCAAAAACTAGGATCAAGACAGTCCAGACTACTCCAACATGAACATCCAAGAGTAGTAATATATAGTCTCGATGTAAGTCCATTAATGGGAGCAAAAAATCCCAAATAAAGGCCAAAAAAGTAGACAAGCCAGGCCGCAAGGAGTGGTGGCACCACCCCACCCACACCCCCAAACTGCCTAATCAGGCTCTCTCGTACTACCCAGGACCCACAACTTCAGATAACCTGAGGCTAGACTAACCAGACCAACCCAGGAATAGCCTAGGAGCTCCCCAATAACCTCTAACACCTTAGGGAGAAAATGGAACAGCTCCCGCTCGGTCCCGGGCTACGCGACCCAAGATCACCCAGGCACAAAAGGGGGGGGGGTAAGAGCCTCCCACAACCACGACCTAACACACTACTATAGCCCTGCTTCCCAAACAGTACTGGATACTCAAGTCAATGAAGAACACAATTTAAACAAGAATAGAATCCCAGGGGGGAAAAAGGACACTGATCAATGAATCAGGTCCCATCATTCACAGTACTTTAATCTGGCACCAACTGTTCTTTCGACCGGCATTCTCACAGTAAAAGTTCCCGGCTCTTCCACGAACAGCACTGTAGGATCAATCAAAGTTCTGAATCCAATATGTGGAAACTAGACACCAAACAACGCCAACAGTAAATCGAAGGGTCCAAATGCGAGTCCAAACAACCCAAAAAGCCAGGTGCAAGCTTGGGGAACAAGCCACTGAAGTCCCCAGACCAACAATATCCTCAGCCCAATGTTCAGTGGAAAAACGGCTCCCAACGAGACGACTCACTCCACTGCACTGAGCCGACTTGCAACACCACACTAGGGAAGCTGCCAAAACAACGACCAACCAAACGACTGAGCGAGCGATAAGCAAAGGCAACAGAAGAAGCAGGTTGTAAAAACGCTACAATTAGACGAAAACAAATAAATAAGGGCAATATAACAAATAAATTATGAGGTAACGTAAAGAAAGTTGATCAGTGCTAAGCCAGGACTGGAGCTTGTTGAAGTCCCACTGGAGCCTGGTTTCAACATCTGAGACATTGCAGCCGAGGTGAACAGGACTGTGTCATCAGCGTACATATGGATGGAGGATGAGGTACATGCTGACAGAAGGTCATTTAGGAATATAGAGAAGAGTATGGGGCTGAGCACTGATCCTTGAGGGACACCGGTGCTGGTTGGGGGGGGTATTGAATCAATGATCCTGACTGATTGTGTCCTACCTGTAAGATAAGCTCTGAACCAGTTTGTGGCAGAGACAGGCAGACCAGCTGAGGAGAGATTGTTTCGGAGGAAGGAGTGGGAAACCATGTCAAAAGCCTTTGCAAGATCTACAAAGATGGCCGAGATGATTAGGCTACTATCCTTCCCTGTGAGGATGGAGTCTGTGAGCCTAAGTAGGGAGGTGGTGATGGAGTAATGTTTCCCAAAACCAGATTGGAAAGGGGTGAAAAAGTTGGAATTAGAGAGGTAGGTGGAGAGCTGAGACAGGACCAGATGTTCCAGGAGTTTGGCTAGGATGGGGACAAAGGAAACTGGGTGGTAATTTCCAGGGCAGGAAGGATCGCCTCTCCCCCTTGGGTAGAGGTAGGACTATTTTCAGGTTTTAGGCACTGTAGCGAAAGAAAGATTTAGGATGTCAGCCAGTGAGGGCGGCTATTGCTGGTGCAGAGAGATAGAGGAGCTTAGGGTCCAGGCCGTCAGGTGAGCAACCTTTGGTAGGGTTTAGGGCTAACAGAGCGGAAAGGATATCTGCTGGGGTGACTGAGGTGAAGGAGAAAATTTCACTGCCTGAGGGTGCATTTTGAGGTGTTTGGGTAGTCTGGTGGGAGGGAGGGATGGAGGGGAGAGAGGCAAGAAGGGTGGATGCACAGGAGGAAAACAGGAGTTGAATTCTGTGGCTGCAGTGAGATGGTCAGAGACTAAAGTATTGTTTAAGGGGGGGAGATTTGGATGGGGGGGAGAGCATGGACAGCCTTCCAGAATTTCGAAGAGTTGGTAATATTGGTTTGGAAGGAGTTTCTAAAGTATTCTGCCTTAGCCAGCATGGTAGCTTTTGTGCATTTGTTTCTTAGGGTGTGGTAAATCATGTAGTCGAGTGGATTGCTAGAGGCTTTATGCTTTTTCAAGGCTTGGTCTCGAGCCCTTTGGCATATGAGAAGCTCCGGAAAAATCCATGGGAGATGGTTGCTGTGAGCCCTGGAGCATCCTTAAGGGGTGAATAAGTTCCAGGTAGAGATGATTTTGTCTTTGAAATAGTCCAAAGCATTGTCCACAGATTGGGCAGAAGAGATGGGAGTCCACTCAGTTTGTGAAAGACTGTGGAGTAAGGGGTCAAGGTCAAGAGACTTAAAAGACCTTAAGTGAATAATCTTGGATGGAACTTTGGGCTTATAAATTTTCCAAACCATGAAAATCTTATGGTGGTCACTCAGTGAGTCTGGTAGAAGTCCAGATTTTATGACTGTGTGGGTGGGAGGTGAGGGCCCAGTCAATCAAAGAGTGGTTTTGGGACTTGTAGTTTAGACGTGTTGGTTCAGTGATTTGTTGTGATAGGTTCTGCGCTGTTATGTCAGTTCGGAGTTTAGTGAGGAAGGGGGCATCCCAGTTTTGATTGAAATCCCTCATTATATATAGCTCGCCAGCAGGGGAGTGGGTGACAATATTAGCGATGAGCTCAGAAGCAATAGCAGGAGATAGTCCAGGTTTGCAGTAAATGCCAGCTACTTGGATTGGTATAGAGAGAAACGTAGTCTTAAGACAGTCTTAAGAGGAGCACTTCGTAAGTCGCTGGGAGGGATGTGCAGTGGATAATATCAGTATTGAGAGATGTGGAGACATACATATCAATACCGCCTCCTCTACTTGCTCGGTCTTGCTGGTAGATTGAGTAACCAGAGATGACGATTTCACTGTTTGCTATTTTGTTGTTTAGCCAGGTTTCAGAGAGAATAAGGATATCGGGGCAAGAGGGACGACAAGGGGTTGTAAAGTGTCAAGCTTAGGTAACAAGCTACGTATATTTACATGGAGTAGCTTGAGGCCACAGGGAAGGGCTTGTGTACTAGCAGAGTAGGGAGTGACATATATGTTAGTATGAGCAGCAGGGGAGTAAGCTAAGGGCCTGGGTTTAGGTTGATGTCCCCTGAGAGTAGCAGGGTATACACCCACCACAGCGACTCCGGCACTGCAACAGAGAGTATAGCGACAACATCGATAAGTCGCTGTACTGTCTCCGCGGGACCCAGCACAGCTTCCGGGTGGTGTTGCTCCCTCTCCCCGACACAACTCCAACTCGGAGTTCGTTAATTAAATGGGGGGTGTGGGGGCAGAGCCCCCTGCATGGGGTGTTTGGGGGTGAAGCCCGTGAAAGAAAACACTTGCAGCTGTGAACAGCTCGTGCTGACTGCAATTGCAGTCGACATGGTGCTGTCACTGCGATGCCATTCGACAATGAAATTGTTGAACCAGCATCATAGAGCTGAGTAGCAGTAGGTAGGTAATGATGAGGTAGTGAAAACTGTCTCTCTTATACCAAGGTATTGATGTGAGTGATCGTGGAATGTGGCAGAGAATTTGGATTGGAGGATTTTGCAGTTTTAGCAGTGGTATTAAATAATAAGAATTTAAGTGGGCGAGATGGAAGCTGTAGGGAGGGAGGGGAAGTAGGATCACAAGGGTTTGTCATATATTGTAGTGGCAGGATAGGGGATATGGATGGACGGCTTGACAGGGAGGGTGGTACCCTGCGCCAAGTATGGAGGGGGAGTATGTATGAGGATAGCTGTGCGTAGTATATAGGACAAGTATGGGAAGGAGTGTAAGGAGAAGCCAAGGTGTATAGGGATACATGTTGTACTGAGAGGCTATAATGTCAAGTGAGAAAAGGCACTGAAGAAATGGAACAAACAAATGAGTGATTATTATCAATGGTTTATAGCCAGTAAGGTAATTCTTAGAGTAGGTACAGTTACTTGTGGGGGAAAAAATGGCACAAAAAGGAAAATGGAGCAGGAATTAAGCCCCAAAAAGAAAAATGGCACAAAAGGGAAAAATGGAGCAGGAATTAAGCCCCCCAAAAATAAAAATGGGGTAGAAATTGCAGGGAGGAGTTACAGGTTTAGCTGGTGGAATGAATACCTGTAGTAGGTATTGATTGTATTGGGAAATTACACAGGAGGCAAAGAGATGCAGTATTTGTGTTCTTAGTGGTACTAGGTTATAATAAGTCAGGGAGTCTCGGGTACTGGATGTGGTCCTGGCAGACAGTGACCAGATTGGGGGCCTGGAGGTAAGGGA
Organism: Neoceratodus forsteri; assembly: GCA_016271365.2. NCBI lineage: Eukaryota > Metazoa > Chordata > Ceratodontiformes > Ceratodontidae > Neoceratodus > Neoceratodus forsteri. The sequence goes on along the minus strand of CM057458.1, from coordinate 167,385,452 downwards.
CCCATTGGCAGGGAGTGACCATGCCATGGTCTGGTTCTGCCTGGACCTAGGAGGGGTAGAAGGCTGCACAAAGACGGAGGTAACTGACTTCAGGGGGGCGTATTTTAAGGAAATGGGAAGGATCCTTAAGGAGCATTTGGATGGGATTGGGTCAGACATGGACGCTGATAGTAGGTGGGAAATCATCAGGAGAGGGGTGCAGGATGCTACCAGCACCTGTGCAAGAATAAGACGAAAATGCGGTAGGGCCCGAAAACCCTGCTGGTGGACCAGGAAGGTCCAGGAGGTGGTGCGGGGAAATAAGGCAGCCTATAGGCAATTCAAGTGCTCAAGGAGTGAAAGGGATCGAGGGGAGTACGAGTTGATGGCTAGAAGGGCCACTAGGGTGGTGAGGGCGGCTAAGGCAAGAAAGGAGCAGAACCTGGCCAGGGAAATTAGGAGAGGGAACAAGGGGTTCTTTAGATACATTGGGGAAAAACGAAGGGTGAAGGGGCAGATTAGCAGGATTAAAACTGGAGAGATGGGCACAAGACCTGGGGGAGCAGGCTGAGGTACTAAATGAGTACTTCACCTCAGTTTTCACCTAGGAAAATGGGGGTGCTGCATCATACATGGGAGGAGACAGTGATACTGAGGAGGGGAGGGACCCTTACCGATCGGCGGGTCTGGGGAGAGAGGGAGGCATCACTGGCAGGAGGGGGGAAGGCTAAGCAGGGAGAAGATGTAGCTGAAGTGGAAATCACAGCAGAGAGAGTGAGGGAAGCCTTCAGGTCCCTTAAGACGGAGAAAGCACTGGGGCCGGATAAATTACATCCCAGAGTGCTGAAGGAACTTGCGGATGTCCTGGCGAAACCCCTGGCGGAGCTTTTCACCATCTCTCTGAGGACAGGGTGGGTGCCCCAGGACTGAAAGGTGGTGCATATAGTGCCTATCCACAAGGAGGGATCAAGGGAGGTGGCAGGGAACTACAGGCCTGTCAGCCGGACATTGGTGGTGGGCAAGGTGATGGAGGGCATTGTCAAGGAGAGGCTAAGGGGGGACCTGGAAAAGTCAGGGTGCCTGGACGATAGACAGCATGGATTCGTCCCGGGGAAATTGTGTCAGACAAACCTTGTGGAGTTCTATGACTGGGTGATGAGTGCCTTGGACCTAGGTAGACCAGTGGACATCCTCTTTCTAGACTTCAGCAAGGCATTTGACTCTGTTACTCATGAGGGCCTGTTGGATAAGCTGGGAGAAATGGGGGTGGGGAACCAGATAATCAGATGGATAGGCAATTGGCTCCAGGACTGGACCCAGAGGGTCGTAGTTGGTGGGATAGTCTCATCCCCAAGGAGGGTCATTAGTGGGGTCCCACAGGGATCAGTCCTTGGGCCCCTCCTGTTCAACACCTACGTCTCTGATATAAGGACAGGTATCAGGAGTGAGATGAGTCTCTTTGCAGATGACTCAAAACTGGGGGTGGTGGTGGATGGGGTGGAGGGGAGGGTGGCCCTACAGGGGGACCTGGAGGCTCTGGAAAGATGGTCTAGAAAGTGGAAGCTGAGGTTCAATGCAGGGAAATGCAAGGTGCTGCACCTGGGGGCCAGAAACCTGGGCCAAGTGTACACCCTGGGAAGGGAATGCTACAAGTCTCGATGGCTGAGAGGGACCTGGGGTGATAGTGGATGTCAAGATGAACAACTCGGAGACTTGTAGGAGGGCAGCAGCCAAGGCCAACAGGATGCTGGGATGCATCGCTAGGGGGATCACCTCCAGAAGGAGGAACGTGATACTCCCTCTGTATAACTGCTTGGTGAGGCCGCACCTCGAGTACTGCGTGCAGTTTTGGAGGCCACACTTAAAGAGGGACATTAAACTCCTGGAGAGGGTCCAGAGGAGGGCAACCAAAATTATTTGGGGCTTGGGGGACAGGACCTATGAGGAGAGGATCGAAGAGCTAAATATGTACACATTGGAAGAGAAAAGGGACCGGGGGGACATGATAGAGGTCTTCAGGTACATGAAGGGGGTAAATAGGGGAGGAACAGTCAGGGTGCTTCAAAGAAAGGAGGAGGGGGTCACTAGAGGGCATGGGTGGAAGCTGGAGGGGGAAAGATTCAGGGGAGAAAGGAGGAGGTGCCACTTCACTGAGAGGGTGGTGGAGCCATGGAATGCGCTGCCCAGGGGGCTGGTGGAGGCAGAGACGGTGGAGGGGTTCAAGAGGGGGTGGGACAGGTACAGGGGAAGGGTTCTGGCAGCAAAATCCAATGCAGCGAGAATATCCGGAACCGGGAGAAGCCAGAGAAGGCGAGGGGGGCAGCAAGGTCAGCTCCCAGGGTGGGGGCTGACCAAACGAGCAGACGCGAAAGACCGTTAGGCCTATTCTGCTGGCATTTTAGTATGTTAGCATGTAAATACCTGTAAGGAGGCTGGGAGTAGGTAGAGTAAGTGCCTGTAATAGGTAGTAGGGATTAGGGGAAAGTAGAACTTGGGACAGGGCCACTGTTGCCAACTAATTTAATTGGACTAGATGGTTGTGAGGTGGCAGGATAATCCCCTTTGCTATCAAAATCTCTTTTTCTGCTCCTTGTGCTACACCTCTGCTGTAAGCACAATCTTGCCATTTTGAGCATTGTACAATTGAACCCGTCCTACTATTCTCCTTGAAATGTACCTGTTTATCTTTATTTTTAGCCTTATGTTGTTTTTTTAATTGCTGTACAACCTACTTCTCACCCTCATCCCAACTGGGTGACAGTCCCACTCCAACTGCGCCAGATTTAAATGGGGGTCAGGGTTTCAAATAGCTGCACAGTACCCCATGGAAATTTAAAAGCAGCACCCTTTTCTTTTTGTCCAGTGACTCTGCTTTAGAGCATGGCACAGGGGTAAGGCATGCACAGCGCAGAGTGCCTTAAGAGCTGTCAGAGGGCACAGCTGATAGATTTTGTGCACAGGAAACTGCACAGATTTACGGTAGTCTGACAGCAGGGGGACTGAGAGCAGCAGGGGCTGATTGAGAGCAAACAAAGCAACAAAGAAGAGTGGACACAGCAAAAGGGAGAGCAGGAGGAGAAGAAGCACAGCGAGGGAACTGAACTATATATAGGGATACTAACCTATAGTATTTCCCTCCCACCCATCTGGGTATTGCTCAATATATAGGGGGCTGCAGGAAGTTAATAGCAGAGACTTCCTGGGAAATAGAAGGAAGGCTCATCCGAGTCTAAGTAGAGGCTGGAAATTGACAGATGCCACCTACAGGCAGGACAAGTAACTAAAGTGAAGGAAGTAACATTTTCCAGGTGGAAAGACTGCCAGACGGGAACTAGGCAGAGTTGCAGGGGAACACAAGACTCAGGACCAGGAGTAACAGCAACATCAGACAAGGCAATATGGATATCGATGGATGCCAAGGATGTGGAGCACTCTTCCCTAGAAGTATTCTATGGAGAGTGGGGCATTGCCCCATATGTAAGTCATTGGCTGAACTGAGGGGGCAGCTGTGGGCAACACGGGAGGAGATAGCCCAGCTCCAGCATCTCCTTTACTGGAACAGGAAATGGGACCCACAACCTCAACTGCAGGAATCTCAGGTCACCCCTAAAAATCCACTTCCAAAAAGACAATCAGGTCCAGGAGGATTGAGGATGCTGAAGGGGGGAGGAGGACAAAAAATTAACAGAGAAGACCAGAGACACCATAATCATGCCATCCCTATTGCAAACTGTTTTCCACACTAGTAGAGGAGGAGGAGGAGCATGGAAGCATGGAGGAGGATATCAAGCAGGTCAAGGGATATAGCAAGAGACCAGAAATGGCAAACAGTGGAAGCAAGGAAAAAGGCAATGAAAGAAGGAGGAAAAAGGTTCTCATAATTAGTGATTCTATGATAAGGGGAGTGGAGACCCTGATAAGTGACTACGAACATACAAAGCTGCTAATTAAATGCCTCTTGGGTGACTCAGCAAAACGGGACATGGATCATATCATAAGAATGGCGAAGAAGGAAGGAGAAGACCTTCATATCTTAGAACAAACAACCTGGCTAATCAGTCAGTCAAAGAGGCCAGACAAAACTTAACCAAACTAGGAGAGCAACTAGCTGCCCAGAAATCATCACTTGCCTTCTCTGAGGTTCTTCCAGTATGGAGTAGAGGCAGATTCAGGAAGAAGGAAACAGAAGACTTCAACAAATGGCTACAAAGCTGGTGCCAGGAAAAAGGGTACCACGTCATAGGTGCCTGGGAAGAATCCTGGGAGAGGCGGCTATTCAAGTATGATGGACTGCACCTCACCAGGGAAGGTGTAAGAGCACTTTGACAGAAGCTCAACGTCAGCATTGGATGGTTAAACTAGAGGAGGGGGAGCTTGAGGTGAAGGAACCTATCACGGTGACATTGGTAGATAGAACCTTAGCTGTCACTTCCCCACAAACAGGAGATAGACATGAACAACAAAGAAATAGCAATAAAAATAGGAAAGAAGGTCAGATCATAATTGACAGACATTCAACGAGAAGGGTAGGAAATACACTTGGAAGGGGGGTAGGGAGAGGGTAAGCATAATGTCAACAGAAAAAGAGTAAAGAAGCGAGGCGTCAAAACTTGGAGAGTCATGTGTATAAATGCCCGCAGTTTGGGGAAACAAGATACCAGACCTAATGGCAATAATGGCAGAGGCAGAACTGGACATTGTTGCTGTGACTGAAACATGGTGCACAGTCAACCAGAAATGGGATATAGTAGTGCCAGGTTATGCTCTGTTCTGGAGAGAGAGAGTGGGAAAAAAAGGAGGGGGAGTAGCTTTCTGTGTAAGGGAAGGAATTCAAGCCACCCAGGTACAAGAGATACAGGAAAAGGTTGAAGTACTGTGGGTCACACTGGAAACAGATAAGAATACTGCCATTCATGCTGGAGTAATCAACAGACCCCTGGCACAAGGGAAGGAGCAGAATGGGGCATTGATTGAGGTTATCAACAGGATGGCGGATAAGGGGGAGGTGCTGCTTAAGGGTGACTTCAATTTGACGGCTATAAATTGGAACACCAATACTGCAGTTACAACAAAGAGTAGGGACATCTAGTATGCTCTGCAGGGGGGATGCCTCAGACAGTTAGTGTAGGAACCCACCAGAGAAAAAGTGATATGGGACCTAATGCTTACAAATGGGGAAAGAGTTACAGATGCAGAAGTAGGCAACCACTTGGGGTCCAGTGGCCACAGTACAGTGTGATTCAAAGTAAGAACAGTAGAAGAAGCAAACCACATGAAAGCAAGGGTTTTAGACTTCAGGAGGTTAGACTTTGTGAAGATGAGAGAACGTCTTAGGGAAACCATGACGGGAAGAGAATAATAATAATAATAGGCTTACACAAGTAATAACAGGGGACGGGGTGCCAGCCTGCTGCTGTCACTCAGAGGAGCCTCCCTGTGGTGCCGGGGCCTCCCCCCTCCCTTTTTTGTTCATTTATTTGAATATGTACCTACCTAATTACTTAATCCAGGAGATATTTCACAAAGTACAACCTAGCCCAGAATAACTGCTGATGTAAGTTCACCTCTAAGCAAGAAAGGACTTGATTGATCTTTTGATACTAAACAATAAGTTAAATATCAATTCTCAACTCATTTATATTAATATTGATTTATATGTTATATATAGAGTCCACTCATCCTAAGACTGGATACTTTATTAGTGAAACTCTCAATCTTGTCATGTACAGTACAATATACTCCTGTATGATTACAATGTGATCCTTAAATTGTTAAAAATGAAATAAAAATAAAGTTATAAAAAAAAAAAGGCTTACACAGCGTACATAGACCTACACAGCTTTAATCCTAACTTATATACTGCTTAACCCCAGGCCCCAGTCCCCTCCCCAGCTCCTGAGGCGCCACTTCAAATCTCAGGTCTTCATACCACCTCATTAGTCTCTCCTTGCCCCATTATAGCACTTATTCCTCTCCCTCACCCTGCCCCCTTTTTCTCTATCACTCCTTCCCATTTATTTTTCCGCAGATGCCTCCAGCTGCATCTTCATCCTCTCCCTCTCCTCTCATCCCTGTTTCTCTGCCACCCCCAAGCACCTGACCCTACCCATTCCTTGTGGGCACACGCGTCCTAGCTGTATTCACCATTTTACTATAGCTACCTCTAACTACCTACATCTCTCCTCCTCCTCTACACCCTACTCTTCCTATAATTGACTCCTTTCAATAGCACTGTTGTACATGAATTGTTTACTGTTATTTCACTGTTGCTTCCTTGTTGTTTGTTATTTCTGACGTGGAACCTTTGTAAAAGAGCCTTGGCCCAAAGGTACTTGTAATCCTAGAATAAATAAAATTAAAATGAAAAAAAAAATAAAAGCTTTATTTATATAGCACAATTCAAACATCTCAAACACTTTACACAATTAAAATAGAACCACAAATAAACCAATTAAAATGCAGATATTCATAGCTAAAATCCTGCATCTCGAGTACAAAAAACCTGATTAAATAGGTAGGTTTTCAGTGTGGCCTTAAAGCTCTCCACCGTCAGGCACTTCCGAACCCAACGAGGTAGAGAATTCCACAGGGTAGGTGCTGCATAAGCAAAAGCTTGAGCACCAGATGTCTTCAACTGCACGCTGGGAATCTCTAGCAATCCCTCGTCGGTGGAACGGAGCAGTTGAGAGGGGCAATAGGGGCACAGAAGCTCTTGCAGGTAATATGGTCCTAATCCATGTAGGGCTTTATAGGTCAGCAGACTGACCTTGAAGGTAATCCTCCACCGAACTGGCAGCCAATGCAGCTCGTGTAGCACGGGTGTAATGGGCTAGATCGAGAGAGCCCATTCAAGTAACCTGGCTGCCGCATTCTGCACTAGCTGCAGCCGGCGGATGTCCACCCCCGGCAACCCTAGGTACAGGGAGTTACAGTAGTCCAGATGTGAGGTCTCAAAGGCATGGACCAGTGTCAGTAGGTCGCCAGGTGGAACAAGGTGTTCAATCTGGATGATATTCCTCAGATGGTAAAATGAGGTCTTGACGACGGACGACACCTGAGATTGTAGGGTCAGACCCTCATCAAGAATAACGCCCAGACTCCGCACCTGTTCAGAGGACCTCAGCTGGCAGCCTCCTAGCACAAGACCAGTTGCCTCGCCTGCTGAGAACCCTTCTACGTGATGTCCTGGGTTCACCACCAACACCTCGGTCTTGTTGGAATTCAACTTCAACCAGCTGGCACACATCCGATCTTGGATCTCGGATAGGCAGTTGTTAAATACTAAGACCATCAAATCCTGTTCAGGCACAAAGGACATGTACAGCTGAGTATCATCTGCATAGCAGTGAAAACAGCCCGTACCACCTTACAGTGTCCCCCACCAGCAACATGTACACCGCTAACAACATGGGAGACAGTACAGAGCCCAGCGGTACCTCACATGGCAGGGAAAAAGCATCGGAGGTATAAATCCCTGACAGTACTCTGTGAGACCTGCCAGTGAGGAAAGATTGAAACCATCTGAGGACTGTATCTGACAGTCCACAGATTAACCACAGGTGCTCCAGCAATATCCCATGGTCGACGGTGTCAAATGCCGCAGAGAGATCAAGGAGGACCAAGATGGAGGGGCTCCACCGATCTCTCGCTATAAGGAGGTCATTGAGCACCCGAACAAGGGCCATCTTAGTACTATGCCTCTTCCAAAATCCTGACTGAAAGGGATCATAGATGTCATGGATGGCAAGATGGTCCTCAAGCTGCAGCACGACCACCTTCTCAATAACCTTCCCGACAAAGGGGGAGGTTAGAGACTGGCTTGTAGTTCGCGAGACAGTCTGGGTCGAGAGAAGATTTCTTGAGGAGTTGGGTCACCGCTGCCTCCTTCAGGGAAGCAGGAAACTCCCTGGTCTCTAATGAACGCTGGACTATCTCAGCTAGGACTGGGCCGATGACTTCCACACATCCCACAAGGAAACGTGTTGGGCCCGGATCCAAACCACAGCAGGTCGGATGCATGTTCTGGATGACCATTATAACTTCTGAGATCGCCACTTGGTCAAAACCCGACCAACCAGCCCGAGGCATTGCGACCCCCCCACCAATCGCTGCCAATCCCAATTGAGCAGGCAATGATGACCTCTGACCTGATGTCAGTGATCTTAACTGCAAAGAAGCGAGCGAACTCGTCACATTTCTCCTGTGACAAAGCTCTCCATAACTGCGACAGGCTGGATTGCACAGTCTGTCCACAGTTCTGAAGAGTTGGGACAGTCGGTTCCATGCAACAGTGATCTCCCTGGACAGGAACTCTGCCTTCTTATGGGAGATCACTGATTGATAATCTACATAATGTGCCATCAATCTAAGTTTGTCGGCATCCAGGCCAAATTTCCACCAGCAATGCTCCAACCTTCGCCCAACCCTCTTCATCTCCCTCAAGGCCCCGTCAAACCATAGTGGACAAGGAAGAAAAGTGAGAGGGTGAACGTGGACTGGAGCAATGGAATCCAGAGCATCCACCACAGCCTTGTTGTAGACCTGCAGTAGGCTGTCTGGATCATAGCTTGCTCTCGGAAACCCTGAGAGATCAAGTACTACCATCAGGCCTTCTGGGGTCAAACCCCTTAATGGGCAATACCGGACCATCTCCACTGGGGCAGGCCTATAAGAAGGTGCCTGGATATTGAACCTGACAGTGCAATGGTGAGACCATCCCACCGGCTCCACCACCAGGTCAGCGCTCTCCATTCCCAGTAGGAAGACCAGATCCAGTGAGTATCCCGACCTATGGGTCGCAGAGGAAACTACCTGTGTGAAGCCCAATGTATACATCAATTGGAGGAAATCTTGTCCAAAGTGCGAGAGTTCATCATCGATCCAGGCATTGAAGTCACCCAGCACCATCACTCTGGGGGACTCCAACACCGTGTTGACAATGAGGTCCTCGATTTCCTGCAAAAATTGCTTCCCATCCCTGGGTGGATGGTAGACAAGAAGAATTTTGCATCCCACGTCTGTGCCTAAGATACACTCAAAGGATCGGGTCTCCTCCACTGGAACAACTACCAGGCCCAATTCCGCTTTAAAACAGATGGCAACACCCCTTCCCCTATGATCCAACCTCAGGTGGTGTATCACCGAAAACCCGGCCAGAACAGCCGCCTCCAGTATTGGGCCAGCATTCTCGTCCAGCCAGGTCTCGGTGATCCAAGCCATATCCATTGACCCGACAAAGTCGGCAATCACTGCCGTCTTGTTCTTGATGGATCTGGCATTGCATAACACCATTTGGATTGGATAGGACTCTGAGTCAGACCACACTACCTGCCCACTTACAGTAGGGCCCTTGGGTATGGGGACTAGACAGGGAGGACCCCTCTCCAATCTCCATTTCTCCCCAGGGCATCTTCTTACCCCCACTACCCCTATTCGACCACCCCAGTCCCCTCCTCTCTGAGGTCCTGGCCCCCCTCCTCCTCACTTCTACTATCCCCAGTGCCCGGCAGTGGACATACACATCAGCAGGCAAAGGAGGGGAGTTAAAGGGGTGGAGGCCACGTAGCTCAGTGGAGGAGTAGCACCTGACAGGGAGAGCCACCAGCCCACACATACTCCTCTACTAACCCAATGAACCAACCCACAAAATAAATTATCCCCACCCCACAAATAACTAAAACTAACAATCTCACCCAATAACAAAAAAAAAAACACAATAATCCTGCTCCAATTATCCACCCCAACACTCTGTTTAAAGCCCACCCACCCAAATAAAAACCATAAGACAAGGTGCTTAACTTAACAAGTCCCAAATAGTCCAACATACAAATCTGAAGTCCAGAGATCAAAAGTTAACCAAACTTCTAAAAAGTGTATTTGGGCGGGTGAGGCTCTCACACTCACCCAATCCCTGCAGTCAGTATCCAAACGTTTGCTCTCCTCTCCCACCAGTAGCAATACTGAGTTTAAGCTGGTTCAGCAAAATCTTCAGAGGTACTCTCACTACCTACCCATTAATATCCAGAGTCAGGCCGCCAGTCGTCACAACCGTCACATCGTGGCCTTTTTGAGTGGCCAGCACTTCTAAATCCTCCCAAATCCTCCAAATCGCTGGGGCCAGTTCTCTTTAGGAAGGAGGGAGAGCAGAAGAGCAGTAGGCACATCTCCAAGGGGCCATAGCTAAAGCAACAAGCTTGTGCATTAGGCAAGTGAGTAAGGCAAAGAGAAGAAGACAACTGTGTTTCTCAAGGGAAGTAGCTGAAAAAGTAAGGGGGGAAAAAGGATAGCATTTAGGAGGTACAAGAGTACTCAGAGTGAGGAGGACAGAAGTCTGTATCTGGAAAAATAGAGAGAGGCAAGAAAGATAGTTAGAAGAGCAAAGGCACAAACTGAGGAGACAACAGCACAAGCTGTAAAAATAGGGGTTAAGACTTTTATAGGTACATTAGTGAAAGGAAAAAATCCAGTGGGGGATTGTGAGGCTAAAAAGGGCAGAGGGAGGTTGCGCTGAAGAAGACACAGAAAAAGCAGAAATGATGAATGCATATAATTGTTCAATTTTTACGACGGAGAGGGAAGGGGAGGGTCCACAGTTAGGCACTAGAGGTAACAGGAGGAATGGACAACAATCCGTTCACGGAGGAGAGAGTCCTCCAAGAACTATGAAGGCTGAAGGGGAATAAGGCTATAGGACTGGATGGGATACATCCCAGAATACTGAAAGAACTTGGAAGAGAGCTGGCAGCACCACTGGCAGCACTGTTTAACAAATCGTTAGAAACAGGTGACGTTCCAGAAAACTGGAGAAGGGTGATTGTAGTCCCTATCCATAAAAGTGGGAGCAGGGAAGAGGCGGGCAACTATAGGCCTGTTGATCTGACATCAGTAGTAGTGAAAATGATGGAGTAATTGCTGAGAGAAAGGATCGTGGCATATCCTGAGGAAAATGGGGTGCAGGATCCAAGGCAGCATGGATTGACAGTGGGGTGGTCTTGTCAAACAAATACGATAGATTTCTTTGACTGAGTGACAAAGGAGCTGGAACAGGGAGAGGCAGTGGATGTGGCCTACCTTGACTTCAGCAAGGCCTTCGACACTGTCCTACACAGGAAGCTTCTAAACAAGCTAGACAGCCTGGGAGTGGGATCCAAGGTAGTAAACTGGATCAGGAACTGGTTGAATGGAAGTAGGCCGATAGTAGTGGTAAATGGGGCCCAATCCAATGACAGGATAGTGTCCAGTGGGGTTCCGTAGAGTTTGGTGCTGGAGCCAGTTCTCTATAATGTCTTCATAGGAGACATTGCAGAGGTGTTGGAGGGGAAAGTGTGCCTCTTTGCAGATGACACTAAAATCTGCAATAGAGTGTACACTCTTGAGGGGGTGGAGAAAATGAAAAGGGACTATGCAGGCTCGAGGAATGGTCAAGGGTGTGGCAGCTAAGTTTCAATACTAAAACGTGAAATCATACATTCGGGACACAGAAAATCCAGGTGAGGAATACATAATGGGGGCAGGTCCTGGCAACAATGAATCAAGAAAGGGACCTAGAGGCGATCATAACTGATGACCTAAAGAGGTCCAAGAAGTGTAAGAAGGCAGTAGGGAGAGCCAGCAGGATGCTGGGTTGCATAGGGAGGGGTATCACTAGTAGAAAGAGAGAGGTGGTAATGCCACTTTACAGGCAATTAGTGAGACCGCATCTGGAATACTGTGTACAGTTCTGGAGACCGTATCGCAGGAAGGACATAGACAGAATAGAGGTGGTTCAGAGAAAGGCTACAAAGATGGTACAGGGGTTGCATCAGATGCCATATGTGGAGAGGCTGAGGGACCTCAACATGTATTCGCTGGAGGAAAGAACAGAAAGGGAAGATATGATAGAAGCTTTCAAATACCTCAAGGGCATTAACAAGGTACAAGGGAATAGCCTTTTCCAGATGAAAAGGGGTTTGAGAACAAGAGGTCATTATATGAAATTGATTTATTTACTTATTTATTGAATTTTGGTAACCGGGTAGGCCCACTGAGACAAGACAGTCCCTTTTTCAGGGGCAACCCAGGAAGTGCAGTACATTGACAGTGCTTTGTGTTGAGAACAATACATTCACTAAAACACCATGTTAAAAATAGCACACACTAAACGAACAATACTGATGCAGGATACATTTGGAACAAATAATACAGTAATTTTAGAGCATATACAGTAAAAGAAAATTCAAAAACAGGCAGTAGTTGGAGAACACAGATACCTTGTGCTCAAAATCTCAGATTAAGTCAGAATTGGGGGTCAAGCTTTTACTAAATATCATACACTAATTGCAATTAGCAAATATAACTTGCAGGATGGATAACCAGGCATTAGATAAGGTTGAGCATAATTTATCAAGGAAATACAGGTTGGCAGGTCGGAGTATCAGACTCCAGGAGTCAGTGAAAACAGTTGCATTGTGTGGCAGCAAGGAGAGGTAGCAGAGACATTTGAAAAAGAGGAAGAGAGGTGATAGCCAGAATGGTTGGGGGAAGCGAGTTCCAAGAGGATACAGCTGAGAAGGCAAAAGGCCTTCGGGCCACAGCTAGCCGAGTGTTAGGCAATAGGAGTAGGGGCAGCAAGGCAGATCTGAGTGGGCACCTTGGGTGCTTACATTGCACTAAGTCAGCAAGACAGGGTGGGGTATATCGGTGTACCATTTTATGAATAAAGCTTAGGGTAGAATACCATAGTTTTGATTCATAAGGTAGCCATCCTTGGGAAGATAGTACATCACAGTGGTGATGTCGAGCATTGACCCCCAAAGCAAACCTACCCACTCTATGGTAGACCCGACTGAGACAAGACCTGATTGTGGAGGAAGTAGAGAAAAGTAAGGGGGCTGCATAAATTAAGAGAGGAAGGAGGGTGGCAGACTCTATCTTGTGACAGGAGGACAGAGTGAGGAAAGGACGATTTCGGTATAATACACCAAGCTTTTGGTTTAGGGTACATGTGTGTCAAGAGAAAGAGAGGAATCTAGGTTAACACCCAAGTAGTTAAAGGACTTAACCATTTCGAGAACAGCCCCAGTTCAAGTGGGAACAACCAGAGGGGGGGAGAGGGCGCAAGGTAGGCTTGGAAAATGCCATACACTTCATTTTTTTAGTATTACGTATAAGCTGTTTTTGCAGAAACTAGTCTTCGAGTGTGTGGAAGTCAGAGGTTAACGTTGAGTTGATCCACCCTATGTCGGCCAAGGAACAGTAAAGGATAGCATTCTCTGCATACAGATGAACAATGGCCCCTCCACAGTTATCCGGGAGATTGTTGATAAAGAGTGAAAAAAGTAACGGTTCCAGAATAGATCCCTGGGGACGCCATGGGTAATGGCTCGAGGGTCAGATAGTGATCCTGCTCACTTTACTGTTTGGGTGTGGCCTTGAAGATAGGATTGAGTCCAAGTAAGGGCACCAGCATCAAGGTCAATGAGACACCGCTGCTGTAACAGAAGACCATGATTGACTAGGTCAATGGCCTTAGTCAGGTCCACAAAGATTGCTCTAGTGGATTTACCATGGTCCATTCCTTGGAATATGTCTGAGGTGACTTTAATCAGGGCTGTGAGTGTGTTGTAGTTTTTTTCTGAACCCATGCTGGGAATTTGAGAGCAGATGGTGGAATTCTAGATAATCCTATAGATGGTCATAAAGTATTTGCGCTTGGATTTTGGCTAAGAGATACAGAATTGAGATTGGACGATAATTTTCAACAGTTGTATTGGACCCGCCCTTATGTATAGGTACAATCACTGCTACCTTCCATTTCTCAGGGACAGTACCAGATAGGAATGAGCGATTTAAAAGGTCACGAATGGGGCAAGCGAGGGCATCAGCCCCCAGCTTGAGGAATTTTGGATCGAGTGTATCGTGACCTTGTGAGCTATCTGCCTTCAGGTTTTTGAGAAGCTGATGCACCCTCATTAAGAGTAGCCAGTTTAAGATGAAAGGAAGGGCGGGCTAATGAATCAATGGATGAGAGGGGGTCAGGACAGGGAGAAGGAGCGCTAGGAAAGAATGATGTATATTTATGCAGATCAGTAAAAAATTTGTTAAAGCCATCTGCAATGGAAGAAGGGTTATTGAGCACAGTGCCCGTGACTTCAATGGAACTAGGGGTTTCCAAGATATGGCCCGTTAGGAGGGAATTAACCTGCTTCCAGAATTCCTTAGGGTTGCTAAGATGATCAGCTTGTAGATTCTTAAAATGCTGTCATTTGGCTTTTTGGATGGAGTTCTTGCAGTGGTTTCTTAGCTGCCTATACGATTGCCAATCTGAGGGAAGCCTGCTGGCCTTATATATCTGCCAGGCTTTATCATGAGTAGACATGAGCTTCCTTAAGTCCTTTGATAGCCAAGGTACTTTAGAACCCTTTATCCGGCATGACTTAATGGAAGCATGACGATTAACAATTTAGGTGAATTTGAACGCCAAAAAATCAAGGGCTTGATTGACATCCCTCAGGGTATTTATAGGGCTCCAATCAGTGTCACGGATTGTGGTGGAGAAAGGCAGTGGGGTTGAAAATACTCATATTCCGTACCTGGATAACTCTGGATGGAGTGTTTGGGGAATTGTTGTGCCATATGCAAAACGTAGGAGAATGGTCGCGTATGCTGTCAGGAAGCACACCCACTGCCTTAATCTTGGTGGGACAGTTAGTGACTATCCAGTCAAGTAGGGTGTGATTACTAGACTTGTTATTGATTCTAGTTGGGTCCCCAATAAGTTGAACCAGGTTGGAATCAGCAAGTGCGGAACGCATTTTGTGGGAGCTAGGACTTAGCCAGTCTATATTAAAGTCCCCTCAAAGTATTAGGTTGTGGTGAGGAAGGTTTGTGAGGGAGGAAATCAAGGGGGGGGGAGACTGGAAGTGGCTACCTTGGGGGGGTAGGTAAACACATCCAACCAAGAGTTTCTTAATGGTGCCATGGGTAAAGGAAAGGAATATGGATTCAACTGAGGTGAGTCCTGGGTCAGGCATTGGGATTTCAGCCACATCTAGGTTATCCTTGGCATACAGGAGGATACCACCTCCTCTTTTTCCCAGTCTATCCTTTTGGAAGCACTTGTAGCTAGATAGTGCCACCTAATGCTGCTGAATACAAGGCTTCAGCCATGTCTCAGAAATACCTAGGATATCCGGGGTTTGTTGGTTAACTCAGGCTTCAAGGTCTGTCATTTTGGCTCTAATACTCTGAGCATTCAGATGTGCTATTTTCATCCCTTTAGGGAGTAGATGTGTTGATGGTGGGGGAGGGGGTTAGGCAAGGTGTAGTTGGGCCAGGATTGGGCTCGACATCACCCGAGAGGGTTAAGAGGAGGAGAGCTAGAAGGAGGTACCTGACTGCAGGTAGGAGATGACACTTTATGGATGTGGTGCTACTAGCAGCCATTAGTAGCCTTCCAAGGTACCAACGTCCAAGATATGCAGTGTCTCATTTAGGGAGACAAGGTATGAGGAGGGGCACATGTTGGGGTACATGAGTCACAATAAGTGGGAAGACAGGCTCACTATGCCGTTGAGATTGTATTAGGGTTAAGGATGTGAAGTAGTCAGCAGCAAGAAGTAGAGCTAGGTAGGAGGGGATGTGTAAGAGAGAAAGTTAGGCCATCATTATAATGTCTGATATATAATTAGAAGGGAAGAAAATCAGGAGGGGTAGAAAGGGGGTAGCAGCAAGTCTGAAAGGCAGAAATGGGAGCAAAGAGGGTGAGCAGGCAGATGTGAGGTAAGGATAGAGCGTATAACTATCTGGGGGGTAGGAACAATGCTCAAAGAACAGTCTAGTCCTTGCTAAACCATGCACAGGAATTATGGATTCCCCTACCAAGTTTGCAGCATGCCAAGCCCTACAGCCAATAAGAGGGGAGTAGGGTTGAACGGGAGGAGCACAGGCATATTTAATTAAGTTAAATTGGAGGGAGGCAGGCTCAGGTGTAAAGTGAGGAAGTACTTCTTCATGGAAAGGATGGTGGACAAGTGGAACAGCCTTCTCATGGAGGTACTGGAGGTGAGGATGGTAGGTGAATTCAGGAGAGCATGGGACAAATGTAAAGGAACGTCATCAACAAAGGAACGAGGGGAAGCCGCAAACCAAATGAGGTCTGTGATATTAACAATAGGTAGAGGAAAAATGGGCAGACTTGGTGGGCCAGGCGGTCCTTATCTGCTGTCACATTCTACGTATTTCTGTGTATTCCCCTTTGCTGTTATTCTAGGCTTCTTTTTTTTTCTTGCTTCATTTCTTCCTCCAACATTTTTTACCTAATGTTAGTTCTCTCACTATCTATCTCCTCTGCTTCTTTATCTGCAATATTTTTTGCTGTTTTCTGTTACCTTCTGTTTTTGCTCTTCATAAAATGGGTTCCTTTTTTCTACCTTGTCTTTGACTGGACACTCTTTTTGTTGTACCGAGTTCTTTTTCACTACTTTATCCTAATCCTCATGGTAAAGCTGCAGGCTACAAGAGCTGAAACATACTACTTGAAGGCCAGGGCAGACCAGGCAACACAAGAGTCACTTCTGCAAAGGACTTCTTGGACCAGTAGAGGAGGGTTGATGAAGTGAAGGGGTGAAAGAGGTGGGTGGGGGAAGGAGGGATAACTGAGACAGGGGTACCTACCAAAAACTGCTTCCTACCTCTGAAAGTACCGGTTCAACTGTATCCTTGTATCAAGATGACTGTGGTTGGTGTACATGTGAGGGGAGGCATCATCAGAAAAAGACAGAGCAGGTGAGAGTGGGGACCTCAAAGGGGGTGTTAGGATTAAATGAGTTTTAATAGTTGATGACTCCATTGTTAGGGAGATAGAGTAGTTGGTGTGTTCTACAGACTCAGAAATTAGGAAGGTCCACTGTAGCTTTGGGATCATGATGGCTAGACTCAGGTCTTAGGTGGTATAACTCACTGGGACAAAGGGAGGATGGCCAGACGTGGTGCATGTAGGAGTGAATGGCCTAACCAGGGGAAGTGTGGGAAAGGTGCAGGACAGTTGCTGAGTTTTAGGGAAGACACTAAAAGAAAGGACAGGTTCTGTTACCTTCTCTGAGGTCCTACCATAGCCATGTGAAGGAGAGAAGTATCAGTTCAGTATTTATAAATTTAACGTGTGGCTATAAGGCTGGTGTATGGAGAAAGGGTTTCAGTACCTGGGGGATTGGAGACATCATTGGAGGGTGGCACCAGAGTGTTAGGCAGAGATTTGCAGCACACATTAAAGCTCATTTAAACTAGGTTAGAGGGAGGCAGTGTAACATGGCTAGATACAGATACTCAAACAAGGGAGGGACAAATGGGCCTCACCGCAACACTAACATTGGCACAGCAAGACGTGCTAACACATGCTGTATCAAAATGGATTCCACAGAGAAGGGATACAGTGAGGAAGAGGGGGTGCTTGGGGGGAATGGGTAAGGACTGGCATTGAGGGGGCAGAAGCTTGGGACAACTTTGTATTCCCATAGATGGCCAGAGGAAAAGGAGCATCAGTGAGGGACAATGGGGTAAGAAATGGAGGCAGAGGACCAGAGCTGGTGGGGAAAGCAAGCAGGACTCTGGGAGAGCAATGTGTTTAAATGACAGAAACCTAGGTAGTAAGATGTGTGACCTACAAGCTTTAGCAGCTGAGGCACTGCTGGATCTGGTAGCCATGATGGAACCCTGGTGAATATAGTACCACATTGGGGTCCTGTTCTTGGCTACACCCTTATTAGGATGGACCAGGTGAGGGCAGAGGGGACAGTATAGCACTGTGACTCACACACACTTAACATACTCCCATGAGACCTGGATGATGTAATAAGGGTGGTCTGGTTAACTTGATCTGTTACGCTGCCACCAAGTTGGTTTAAAATGCGTTCTCTCAGGGTTGTTGCTTTCTAGTTGCACTGCAGGCCCCTGCTCATGCACAGTACAATGCCTTTGAATATAGGAATCCTCTTAGTCACTCCTGCTAACCTCTCCTCTACTCCATCAGATACAGGTTTACTTTTTATGTTTGATAGAGTGCTCTCCAGAAGCTGCTCATGGACTTTGCCCAGTAAAGATGGATTACCTGTCCTTATTAAAACACAGCAGCCAGAGATTTATACTAAATAAAATATTTATTTATGTATTTTATTGTGTTTGGAGGACCTTCGTGCACAAGTGCCCTTTTTCAAAGGTGTCCAGGTCAGTCAGGATACAGAAAACAACAGTTAAATACAAGTAACAACAATCATATCCAGATAAGCAACACAAATTTTACAAAATCAAAGAGAGGGGACAATTACACATGCCACAAAACAGCAATGTCTGCAGAGTATAATTTCAAGAGTCTGAGTTACAGAAACAAGGAAGCAGCATGGTTCCCTTCAGAAGAGTGCATGCAAGATCGTTGTGAAGTCCTAGACAACTCTCTAAACACACTTACAGTGAAGTTTCTGTAGAAAGTAGCCAGAAGCATAGGTGGGCTTTGAAGGCGGAGAAGGTGGGAGGTAGTTACTGAATAGGTAGTGTGTGCCAGGCTTTGACAGCTCTGTATACAAATGTCATTTTCCTGAGGGACAAGGGCAATTAAATTTGTTCTCCATAGACTGGGTACCATAGCTATTGTTAATCAGTGAGAGGAGGCTGCATACACCTGGGGGCAACTGTGTCTAGCAGAGCTGTTTTACACAGGAGAGCTGCACTGAGGGTAAAATGGAGGTGAAAGGGGAGCCAGTTGGTGGAGATACAGAGGTTGTAGTGATGGGTGTCCATTTTCAGGTTGAGAGCAAATCTACAGGTGCAACTGAAGGCAATGCAGATTCTTTCAACAAAGGAGCTGTTGGCATGGGACTAGATTACTACTCCATACTCGATAAAAAAAAAAAAAGATGATAAGGCTGGAGAGTAGTAGTTTTTTTTTACCTACATAATAAGGTTACATCTGTTCCTGTAGAGCGGTCCAAGTTGTTTTTTTTTTAACACTGCTTATCCCCCAACACTGCTGCCAAGACCTCCTTCGGCTGCCTCCATTGCCTGATTCACCCCACCGAAATCCTCCCTGTCCTATGACACCAGTCCTACTAGTCCACCCGCAGCTCACCTGCTTGGATGTCCCTTGGCTTGTACCCTTGAGGTGGGGCTGTCTTAAGCTCCACAGTGCTCCCATACAATTATCTAATGCCCAGTAGGTGGAGGTGCAAACTGGAGGGATAACAGGGCCCAGGAGGGCAAGATGCAGTTGTGGGCATGGTGGCAGGGAGCAGTGTCATCTGCCCAGCCAGAGGTGTTTTTACACTTTTGAGTTCCCTGGAGGAGAGGGCATGCAACGATGTCTTGGTGACGTCAGACGTGCACTCACTCCTGATGCACTGATGTCCATCTCCCCACTGATTCCCTTGCATCATGCAGTCTCAGGCTCACTGGCCCCCAGCTGTTGTGAAGGGGAATACTTTAGCAAAGCACTGCAGCCCACCTGCCCCAGAGGAGGAAAGCAGTCTTTGGGAGAGATGCTCAATCCTCGCCCCCCCCAACTGACCCTCTGACCCTCTGATGCTCCAGGCTCGTTCCCGAACCTGGGTCATTGGTGTTGCAAGCAGTAGCTTTACCACTTGCACCAGTAGGCCAGCCACATCAGTCTAGGTTGTTGGTGGCTGTTCTTGATTAAGGAATCCACGTGTGAGGAGAAGACAGGGTAGGGTCCAGGAGGATAATTACCCAGGTACTTAAAGACCTGGACTTGCTCAACAGGGTCACCAGTCGGGGTGGAGATGTGCAGCTCAGGGTTTCCCTCCATGACACTGGTGCTCATGAACAGAAGGGATTTATTTTTTTGGAGTTGATGACCACCTTGTCAGTGGTAGACCATTCACAGACCCTGTTGAAATCAGATTGCAGTTTTTTTCTCCTGAGTGTTTCCAGATCATTATGGGAAGCGAGGATTGCGGTGTCAACAGCATATAAAAATGTTTTGGAGTGGACACAGGCCTCAGGGACTTTGTTGAAAAAGTGGCTGAAGAATAGGGGCACTAGGATTGAGCCTTGGGGGACATTTATGGTCAAAAGTTGAAGCCCAGAGAACGTGTCACTAGATTTGGCCTTTTTGGGTTCTGTTGGATAGGTAGTTCGAGAATGAAATGGAGGCCTCAGTCAACAGGCCCAGCTCTGCTAGTTTCACAATTGAGAGGTTGTGATTTACCAAGCTGAAGGCCTTGGAGAGGTCAAGGAAGGCAGTGCCAATGTAATTACCTTTGTCTAAGGCCAAGTGGAGTTCTTCCAGTAGCTCAGTTAGAGCAGTGGTCATGCTGAGCAGTTTCCTGAAGCCATGTTGCTTGGTGGCTATGAGGTCAGGTGCCATAATGTATTCCACAAGTTGATCATTAACTATCCTCTCTGGTATCCCATGATATGAGCTACTCAGTATGAGCGACTCATTATGAGCGAGTGCAGTAACGGCAACATGGCTTTTATAACGAATGAAATAACGTCGACAAGTAAAAAACAGTGAATGGAATAACAGTGAGTGTAATAACGGTGACTGCAGTGTGTGCAGTTTGTTAAATATAGTGTATCATGGAGTTAGTTATTTAGAAATAGGGGGGGATGGGGGCAAAGCCCCCCACATAAAAGAAAGGGTATAATGTAATGTATGCATGTATGTGTAACATTAGTGTGTTAGAGACTGTGCTGCAGCCGTGGTGTTCCTGTGGTGTTGTGGGTTAGGGAGGTTGGTAGTTAGGCAGGTAGTGAGGTAGGGAAGTTGAAGTATTGTGGTTCAATTCTGGCTGGCGGTATGTTCCGTATGTGTGTCTCTCAATATGCGGTGGTGCAGTGAGATGTGGTGTGATTTTATTTTTTTGTATTGGGTTGGTACAGGTATTTTCTGTTAGTGGGTGTCAGGTGGTTAGAGGTAAGGGTTATATTAGGAGGGGTGTATTGTGTGGGAGCATTGTTGAGCTATTTGATGATGGTGGCCCAGTTTCTGAATATTCAAAAGGGGAGACCACTCCTGGTATACGCCGGCTATCTCTACCAGTTACAGCTGTTGAGTTTGTGTGGCATATGTATGGTTTAGAGTTTTTTTGGTGATGCTGTTTTTCTTTTGGGGGGGTTGTAGAGTCGCTGTTTTGATGCGTGGTATTTTTGTTGGCTGTTAATGTGTGTGCTATTGTGCTTTTGCCCATGTTTCGTTCATTATTTTGCAGTAGCTGTTATCACATGGAACCATTTTCTCTGGAGTGTTACACAGTGGGGAGGATTGAGATGGGCCTGTAATTTGTAATGTCTATTTTGTCCCCAGATTTGAACACTGGAACCACACTGGTTTGCTTCCAGATGGCAGTGAGGGATCCAACTTGAAGGAAGCAGTTGAAGAGGATTTGGATGGGATGGACCAGCTTATCAATAGCCATTTTTAGCTGCTTCATGTTCACTGCAGCCAGGCCAACTCTACTTTTGGAGGAGAATTTTAGCAGGTATTTGTTTACTGTATGCCCGTTTACCATCTTAAAGTAGAATTTAGGCCTCATGGAATTGGGGGGAGGGGGTCAGGAGGCACAGAAGGGATGGGTGCAGCAGACAGGGATCCAGTGGTCAGGCCTTTACTGATATTGGTGAAGAAGGAGTTGAAGGACTCGGCAATGACTGAAGGGTCAGTGGTGAAGAGTCTCTGTACAGCACTTAGTATTTGTCCCTGTCTTTGAAAAGGGGTTTAAGTTCAGCAGTAAGCCACTGATTGATAGTGCCTCTGCCTATTTTCCTTTTTAGGGGTGCAAAACGGTTACATGCATCCTGGAAGGTCTGTGAGATGTAGTCGAAGGCTTTGTTGATATCAGGCATATAGTCCTGCAACTGCCAGTCAATTTGGCTGAGGTAGCTTTTAAAATCAGAGAGCCTCCTCTCCCCTCCCTAATGCTGTGGGTGTAAACAAATTTCAGCAAAGGCTTCTGCCTCCTGGCAGACCATGAGCAGAGGATAGGAGAATGATTACTAATTAGACCGGAGAGCACCTCCACCTTCGGGGTGAGATGCCAGGATCCAGTCAATGAGGGTTTCAGTTGATCTTTTGCAGTTGATCTGGGCTGGGGACCTAACGACTTAGCTGAGGCCAGTTTGCTTTTGTATTTTTTGGAGAAGGGAAGAACCAATCTGTGTTAAAGTTTCTGAGTATGAACTTCTCATGGTTTTGGTTCAGGCTGTTATCATTCTCAATAAAAGAGTTGGATCCAGGGTCAACAATACTAGTGGGGATGTAGGCAGCTGCCACAATCAGGTTTTACTTCCATGGCTGAGCCCGATATTGGCAGTAGGGAACCTGTATGATAGGTCATTAGCACGGGTGGGGAGCAGGGAGTCTTGTAGGTGATCCTTGATGTAGAGAAGACGACTTCTGCCATGCTTACCAGAATGGTCTCTCCTTAGAAGGGCGTATGAGTGGAGTGTAATTCCAGTGTCTGCTATCTTACTTGTCAGCCAGAATTCAGTAACTGCCATCACTTCAGAGCTTTTTTAGAGAGAATAAAAGCTTCAAGCTCAGTGAACATGGGGGAAGGCTACACGTGTTTAAGTGCAGGCATTCAATAAATCCCCTGTAGGCATTTTGCAAGGACTGGGCAGTACCAGAGGGAGTAGAGTTAGGTTTGGGGTGAATGGTGCCCAGTAATAGGAGAAGGCAGATAGTAAAGTTCCACATCATTGCGAGGGAGTGCTTGATTTCATGCCTCAGCCCCTTGTTGCTTAAGGAGGCCTTTCTGCCAGGCCTAGCGCTCTTGATGACAACCCTCATGTTGCTGAGAGCAGGCAAGGTTCCATGGAGGTAGTGCCATAGGACTGCAAGTACCAGAGGATGGTAGACAAGGTCTGGGTAGGTAATCTGCCATAGGTTGCAGGAGGCTGAGAGGATACCTAACCTTGGGATGGTTGCAGATAGGTTTCAATAGTGTTTGCTCAAGGGGTGAGGCCAGACATTAGCAGGGTCTAGTGTTAAGTATGTGTCCTGAAGGAAGAATATGATCCAGGGAGGGCCATCCCACTGGTCCTGGATTCATGAGTTCAGGCTTAGCTGAAAGGCTAGAAAAAAAGTAGTTGTGTTAAGATGGGCCACTCACACATGATGTGGGTTCAGCCAGCAGGGTGGACTATTAGGAGGGAAGGGGTAGGCCTTGCTGTTAGGATTTGTCACTCTCATAACACAATAAATATTCTTTTTGTCTGTGGACATGATCACAGCCCACCACTCCTTTTTGAAGCTACTTCTAAGCTTGCGTATAACTGAGAAATGACATTTTTCAAAGTTACCCTTTCCTTAGTCAGTTTTAGTTTGAGGCACCTCTTTTGGAAACTCCCCCCCCCCCCACACTGAGTTCAAACAAGTGAGAGTGGGGAAATAGCTGCTGGGACTTTATTCCTCTTAACTCATTGAGTCTGTGTGGCCTTTTTGGGTCCGGTTCAGCAATGGATGGTTCCGACTCCATATTGCGTCTACTGGATCCAAGGAGTTTTAAGAGGTTATTTCGGTACCCAAGATCCCCTCTGGATTATAGGGTAGGGGTTCACTCACATTAGTCTATATCAGTATGCCTATGTAATTTGATCCCTGCATGTCAGCCTGCATTCTCATGATACAGTGATACCGTTCCTAATTCTGTTGCTCCAGTGTCTCTGTCTCATTCCTAGTTTTTGAACTAACTTTGAATTCTGCCTTCATAAACTCCAAATCCTCCTCACTCACTTTCTTCACTTACACAGACCCTCACTCTTACATGCTGCTTACAATCTTGCCATCACCCAACCTTTTCACTACTTCCTCCTGGGACCATTTCCTGCCTGGCAGTTTTGTCCAGTGTAACACAAGAAGCCGGAGTTTCAGAGCAATTTTTTTATTTTTTTATTTTATTGAAATCTAGGATTACAAATACCTTTGAGCAGGAACTGCTCATTTACAAAGGTTCCACGTCAAAGGAATGGGGGGTATACATACATACAAAGGTCAACATAATAATACATAGTTACACAATAAAAAGAAGTAAGAGACTGAGGCTTAGGAAATTCCAGTAATTCAAAATGTGCCAAATGTTAGGTAGCATGACATACCAGCCAAGGGCAATCTTAGAAATAAGCACTGCAGGTGAGAGGGAAGGGGGTATGCAGGCGGGAAGGCCATTGTTGGAGGGTAGAGGGTGAGGGTAAGAGGTCTAAAGGGGAGGGATAAAAGTCAGGAAATGCCCAGGAGGGGAGGAAAGGGAGAGGGGGCAAGGGGGTAGGCAGGTAGAAGGGGGCAAGGCGGGGAGAGGTAGCTGTCAAGACTGAAGTGGAAGGCAGTGAGCGGTGGGCCCCTGATTAGGCGAGGCAGTCACAACAACTAGTTGAAATGAGATGAAGTCGGGTTGTCTCTAAAAGGGCCAAGAGCAGCAGCAGTAAGAGTTTCTTTGTTGAGAGTATTGTACCACTGTGATGCTCTGTGGGCAAAGGCCCTCTGGCCCATGGTAGTCCGGCATCTGGGGACAAGGAAGGTTAGTTGTTGTGAACTTCTGGTTCGCTGGGTGCTGTGGTGGTCAATGAGGAGCTTTTCAATGCCCAGGGCATGACCCGAGGAGGACTTTTTGGCTAAGAGGCAGGTTTGATACTGTATCCGGCTGATGAGGAGCCATCCTGCCTGAGTGTACAGGTCACAAGTGTGTATAAGTCGGTCAGCCCAGTTAGCAGCCTGCATGCTTTGTTGAGTGCAACTGTAATTCTGTGGAGGGCAGAGGCGGAGGCAGAGCCATAAATTGCTAGCCCGTAATCGATGATGGAGGTGACAGAGCTGTTGATAGCCAACCGGACAGTGTCAGGAGTCATGCAGTGTTTGTGCCTGTAGAGCAGGCCTATACGGCTGTTGGTGGCTTTGGCGACAGAATCTATGTGCCGATGGTAGGAGAGTGAGCTGTCCAATGTGACACCTAGGTATTTAAAATCAGGAACGTGTTCAAGTAAGGTTCCTGTTTGGTTTTGGATGGTGAGGTCACAGGATTTGTACTTGCTCCTGGTATTGTAGAAGGTCATAACTTTTGTTTGCTGCAGTTCATGACCAGTTTGTGTGAGTTGAACCATTCTTGATCGATGAATTCAAGCTGTAATTGTTCTCAAGGAGCTCTGCATTTTGGTGGTTGGTGAACATGACTGCGTCATCGGCGTAGAGCAGTAATTTCTGGTGGCAGACACTGGGAAGGTTGTTGAGGAAGAGGCTGAAGAGTAGTGGCCCCAGGATGGACCCCTGTGGGACCCCTGAAAGGACTGGCTTTTCTTCTGATGTGACACCAGCAATCCTAACCCGCTGGACCCTCTCCCCAAGGTAGCTTGAAAACCAGAGCAGCATTTCATTGGAGAGCCCAATGTTTGATAATTGCTTGAGTAGGAGTGGGTGGTTCACAGTATCAAAGGCTTTCGTAAGGTCAGTGAATATTGCCCCTACACAGTTTCCTTGATCGAGCGTGGTATGGATGAAGCCCGTGAATTCTAATAGTGGAGTGGTGGTACTTTTGATTGCTGCAAGCTCCGCATGCGCCAAAGATATGGTGCACTGGGTTTGCGGCAATCTAACAGGATTTTACAACTCGTGTAGCAATTGCCGCAGGCTAGACCAACTTTTTGTGGTCTAGCTTGTGGCAGTCCCGAAGGTCTTTTCTTCGGAGCTTGCACCAGATATTTGCCGCAAGCTGCTGTAAATCGTAGAAACTGTTACAACTGGGCCCATGACCGTAAAATCAGGTGCAGGTGTGGCAAAGGGGTATGGCGCACCACCAGATCCTAAGTGTCATGGTGCAGGGCTTGATGCAAGCCCTGTGCCACACTTTGAAAATCCGGCCCAAGGTCTTTGTCTGCCCGATTGTCTGAGAAATTCCTTTACATACAGTCTCCCCCTTAAACTTGGCTTTTGATCACTGAACCTATACGTGTGTGTGTGTGTGTGTGTGTGTGTGTGTGTGTGTGTGTGTGTGGGGGCCTGACAATGTGTCCAATACCCAGACCCTCCCAACTGTATTTCCCAGAAACTACTTTTTTTCCCTTTAAACAGACAATTTCAAAGTATGAAAGAAACCATTTTCCTTTCAGGTTGCAAAAGCCTAATAGTGGAAAATAATCCATCCCACCTGTCTGTTGTTTCTGAACTCTGGTCAGTAGCCTGCTAGTTAAAGACAGATGTGTTTTGTGTGTATGTGTGTGGGGGGGCAATTCTCTTCTGGAATTAGCCTGATTCAAGGGACAAATTGGTTCCAGGTTCAAACCAGAATATGGCCAGAAGTGCTTACTTTCTGATCACACGCCTGCCCAGTGGCATGAAGGGCTGAGGCATCACTGCCTTACCTCCTGCCATGCCAGCAACCCGTGTTAATGGTGCAAGTGGATTGCCAGGGGTCGGCCGGGGAGGGAGAGGACTGAGCGTCCAGAGGATAGCTCTCCTCTCCCAGGGAGGGGTGGGACTGGAGATCGGTGCATGCCTGGCCCCTAGCAGTGGCTGCACTCAGGGAAGGGGGGAAAACGGAGGCTGAAAACTCCACTGACTGGCGAGATGATGCTGGCCCCTCATAGGTGCCACACCCGACCAGCTGTCACCTCCAAGCCAAGAGATAACTTCAAGTGGACACTGGGGTGACGGGGCTGGGGGGGCAGTCGATGGGTTTATTGTGCTGTTTTCTTGATTTGCAACTCATGCATGATACATCTCAACCTTTGCTTCAGAACCCTAATTTTCGTAGAGATGGTAATTCTAGTACATGGTGTACTTAACAGGATTTGGATATTAATAAGGTAGCTAACTTTGTTTCAGGTAATAGTTTGGTGAGTTTTAATAAATTTTGCCAACAATATTGGCTCCCTTCCAACATGGCCATCTTTTTTCTTCAAGTCACTCATACGTTGGCATGCCATGTTTCTCGCCATGTATGGTCCTTTGATTTTAGTGCTGCCATGCTGCCCCTGGCAGATCTGGCTATGCAGCTGCATCCCATCTCACAGCTTTATCAACACTGCTATGATCTTACTAAAGACAAGGTGGATGGGTCTTTTACTGGGCACAAGTGCTCCTGAAGCCACATGAGGAATATGATTGGCTCAAGATATGGAGAGGATTATATAAATATGTTAAATTTGATATGTATAGATTGATGCAGATGAAAATCTTAGACAATATGTATTACACCCCTGTCAGGCTGCTTAGGATACATCGACTTCTGTCGGGTGGCTGCACGAAGTGCAGTACAGCTGCAGGTACTTTACTACACATGTTATGGCAGTGCCCTTTAGTACAATCTTTCTGGGCAACTATTAAAGTCAATTTGGATCCCCTTCTTGGCCTCGATGATGCTTTTAGGCCTGAAATTTGTATTATCAGAGACTACATTGGCTATTTAATTGTCCCACAGATATATTATATGACCTTAACTGCTGCCTGTGTGAAAAGTGTCATTTTGAGGCATTGGATGAACCAACTCTCTTCCTCCTATCAGGATTGGTATACAGAGCTTCTGTCTGCACTCCATGCGGAGAAAATGATTGCTAGTCTCAGTAATAGACTAGTAGGTTATCACAAGCATTAGGATTGTCTTTGTACTCTCATGCAGCTTTCCTCCTCATTACATTATCTTGAACCCTTTTCTTTATTTCTTGATAGTGTGATATTCATTTAATCTTTCTGTGAGCCCTGACCTTTGTGTCAGTGCATACGGATTTTGATTAGGCCCTTGCCTGGTTGTGATATTTGACTTTTTTCCCCCTTTTCTTTATAGCTTTGTCACTTTTGGTGTACTACTTACTTCCCATGTATGGTTTATACTGCTATTTTATGTGCTGTGGGGGAATTTTGTTATTTGTGATCTCGTCTCGTTTTTCTCTCTCTGTAGTGTTAGAGATGTATAGCTTGTTCTTATTCTTCTTTTGTGCACTTTTTTTCACTTATAAAATGTTAATAAAGTGCAGTTAATAAATCTTGAATTGATTGACATTTTTATACTGTAAAAGTCTCTGCTCTAGAAGTGCTCATAATTGCACTGGATGTTACTTTTAAACAAGCATTTGCACTTTGAATACAAAAAATATATTAAAGCATCATAAAGACATTTAAACATTCATTAAGCCAGCCCAGTGGCGCTGAGGGTAAAGGTGCTGGATGCCACACCTCATGCCATGCCAGTGACCTGGGTTTGGGAGCGAACCTGGGTGCCGGGGGTTGGCAGGGGCAGGATCGGATTAAGCACCCACTGGGCTGCTTTCCTATCCCAGGGGGAGGGCTCTGGGGTGTCTGGCACACCATCGGTCCCTGGTGGAGATTGGGGGTGCTGCCGTGCACTGGAGAGCATGCTATCTCCATGACCCGACATCAGCAGGGTTGCCATGCGCCGATCGGGACGTGCACCACATAGGGGAGGGAGGGCGGAGCATAGAAACTAAGCTGAAAAAAATACCCCTCCCGCCAGATAGGCCATGGCTCCTCCAGTGCAAATGCCACCACACGCCCAGTGCTGGTTCCCCACCACTGCCCCTTCTACCTCCCCGGGTGTCGTAGCCCTCCGGCACTCCGGGGTCGTAACATACTTGAAGATTGTGGGGAACACAGCAGGCGGTAGCGCGATCACGGCGAGTGAGGCAGCCCGAGAGAGTTCTGGTCGGGAAGGCAAGAAAAAAAAAAACATTCATTAAGACATTCAGACTACAACTGCTGTTAGGGCTTCAGCTGGTGGACAGAGCTGAGCAACAGCAGTACGGCATTTGAAAAGCCGCTTCTACATTTAGACTGCAGGTTCTGTTAAAGTCAGCTCACCAGAATGAGCGGTGCTCCAGGAAATGGCCAATCAGACTCTTGTGACTGTCTGTCTGGTGTGGGCATTTCTGCAGGTCTTCCATGACTTCCCCGATCCTCTTGTCTGTGGGAGGGCTTGAGCTGGTGGGCAGAGCTCACCTCACCTATATAAGTTGCTTTTCCTAGCAATCCTCTGCTGTGGTCCAGTTGCTTAAGGTCCATAATGTAAGGGCATCTTGGAGTCCGCCTGGAGTCAGCCGTGAGGCAGGCATTCAGCCGTCCATGCAGCTCCCTTGGGCTTAAGCAGGCAATCCTTCTCTGTCTGTCTGTGCCAGCTAATCTGCAAGTGTTATTCTGTTCTAATTACGCTCCTTTTTTGTATTAAGCTTCAGTATTGTTTTGTATTCAGCTATTGTGAGCCTTACATTTGCATTAATGTCTTTGTGTATTAGTATTAGGTAATTGTTGTAGAAACCGTCTCTGAACTGCTTTTAGTCTTAACTGTATCTTTATATTTGTACCTTATGGTCTTACTTTCCTAGGACACCCTTAATTAGGTCCCTTATTTCACTGTGTATTGAATTGTGAGTATTTTTCTGCTTTCTGTTTTTATGTTGCTTGCACGCATGTGCAAGAAACATAGTGTCATCATTCGAGTTTTTGGAGTTGTGGCACCCCCTCTTCCAATTCAGTCAGAGAGTTTGCAGGCGCGACCGCAGTTCTCCAGTGACTGCTGCAGCTGTCTGTGACAGCAGTCAAAATGCAGTGGCATACAGTTGAAAGGGAGAGCTCCGCTTCAGTGAGCAGAGCTCTCCCCCCCACACACATACACGCACGCAAGCACACATATTGCGTGCTGATGCGCTCCCCCCCACGCACACACTGTATGGCCGACGGGGTGCCCAATGCCCTGTCGGCTCACGCCCCCAACAAAAGCTGTCCAGGTGCCATGTTGGGAGCCCACCCCAGCGTGGCAAAAGATGTTATAGCCAGCAGGGGTGCCCAATCCCCCGTTGGCTCCACGGCTGCACGCCCCCCCCAAAACCTTTCCAGGTGCCACGCTGGGAGCCCACCCCAGCGTGGCAAATCTTGTTATAGCCGACGGGGGTGCCCAATCCCCAGTCAGCTCCAGCCCCCCCAAACAGCCTTTCAAGCTGCCACTCTGGGAGCCCACCCCAGCGTGGCAAACGTCCCACGCCGCCTTAATTAAAAACTGTAAATAAAAAACGGTCCCTCGCAGTCTCACTGCCCCCACCAGCACTCCACCCACTGTGTGCACCCTGCCTCCCCACACCTCACCCAATACTTACCTCCGAGCTCGGGCGCAACGATCTTCGTGACTGGGGACATGTCTGCACTTTCAAAGCCGACCGCCAACTGAGGAAATGCCGGTAAGCTGTATAATGGAATAAATAGGTGTTTTCAACTTTGTTGCATATCTCAGGCATTTTGGGAATTTTGGGCCCAAATTTTCAACATGGGGTTTTTGGGACCCCTCCTCATGAATTCTTGCACTGTCATGGCGTTAATCAGGCCCGAAGGGTGATTTTGCCGTCACTGCATGAAATCACCTTCGGGCTGATTAACGAAATGACACTGCCAGTGTTCATAAGGTGGGCTCTCAAAAAGCCTATGTTGAAAATTTGGTGAAAAATTCCTAAAAATGACTGTTTTTGAGCGTGCGTTGCGCAGTTCCTATGCACGCACGTAAGTTCGAGAATTTTCAATATTTTCACTCCAGATTTTCAACATTGCCATTTTACCACACCTCCTTATGAGCAGTACAGCTGTAATTTTTCACATCTTGCCCAAAATGTGTTTCCACCCATGTAGCACACAATGGCGCAGTCGGTGTGCGAAATCCATGTATGGGACACATTAAGAAAATCACAGTGACACTGTTTATGAGCAGAGGTCTTAAAATGGCTATGTTGAAAATTTGGTTAAAAAATTCCTACAAATGACTGTTTTACGAGCATGCGTTGCACACTTCCTATGCATGCTCGTAAGTTCGCAAATTTTCAATATTTGCACTCCAATGACTTCCAAATATCTAAACAGCACATACAAGCAAGCAACATTCAGCATTGACAAATGCTTGTTTAGGTGTTACTACAGTACTGTGTAGTAATTGCTCGTATTATTTTAACTGCAATTGCTCAGCCCACACTATTAGGTTTTACCCATTTCTTGATTTTGTACCTTCTCCTATTTGTTATTTTTTATTTTCTCTTATAGTAGAATTATATCCCCTTCTTCCCCGTCTGTTTTAATTGTGTTTTAGGCCTTTTTATTGATTTTAATTCTGGTCCCATTTTGGTTGACATCCTTTACAGTCTTAGTTGTTACTGTTTAATTTCTTCCTTCTACCTTTCTCTATCGCTTCTGTTTACATTTGCTTGTGCACGTGCAAGAAACATTTTGTTACACTAAAGGGGATTTGGGGGGGGGAGGTTACTGCCAAGCCCATTGCAGTTCAAACTGGAAGCATCTTGGCAATCCAGACCAAAGACCACCAATCAGAGAGGGCTTCTGTCCATTCATTTGCATGAAGCTGGTCAGCAAGCAGCAGATCAGCTTTCAAACATGTCCCCAAATAACGGGCAAGTATTTTTTTTCTTTTGTGCTGCTGTGGCGTGACTGGTCAGAGCAGCGTTGTCTGGGGAGGGTGACTTGACCATGTCCATCTGGCTGTGCCAGAAGACTGAAGTGCATGCACAATGCTGCATGGTATTTTGGATGTCAGTGTAAGTCTGTCTGAAGTGATTAAGTCTTCAAGGAAAAAAAAAAGCCAATTCCTTATCCCTCCCCCCATCCTCAATCACGCTCTGAGGTGCCCCACTATGTTGTTGGCTGGCGCACTAGCACTAGAATGATCAGACTTTGATTGGTTAGCTATAGCCTATTTGTGTCTGACTGCACTGTTGCTGTGCTGAATTTAATGCATACACCTAAAGGCTCACCAGCCATTTGGTGCCATTCTGAGGGTGAGTGCAGTCGAGGATGGGAACTTGTGGAGGGAGTGGGACCACTCATTTATTCGAGGCTGTTAGAAGCTTCCTTTTTTTCTGAGTGGGAGCCACAGAAAACTGGTCTGGATGACTGGAGTTTGGATAGC
Organism: Neoceratodus forsteri; assembly: GCA_016271365.2. Classification (NCBI taxonomy): domain Eukaryota; kingdom Metazoa; phylum Chordata; order Ceratodontiformes; family Ceratodontidae; genus Neoceratodus; species Neoceratodus forsteri. Next base: position 167,353,584 of record CM057458.1, on the reverse strand, counting down.
GCTCTTGATATATTATATTTACACACCTGTAAACTTTTAAAAGAGCAAAGGAGCGATCCGAGTGACTGATGAGTGGACTAGATTGTAGGGTCAGGACTTCGGGTTCGGTGATCGGTCAGGAGCGAGTAGGCTGTCAGGTCGTGTCAGCAATCACCAGCCATCTGGCAGATCACCATCACAGTGTCTATGTGAGCAACTGGACTTGGGGAGTTCTATGCCGCATTTATGTTTTATTATCAAGCAGTGACTAGTAACCTCTGTTCAGTGATGGCTGCCCCTGCTTTATGCACCCTTCAAAATGCAGATACTCTGCAAATAAATTATGCCAAACAAAAGAGCATCTATAGTCTTTAAGTCACCAATCTGAAAAAAACATGGCGGTTTCTCATTATAAGGATACATCTTGTATACCTTAAATTTATTTCTCCATAGATATTTTATTGTATATTTTTAGTTTCTTAATAACAGTAGATTACTTGCCTGCCACCATAAACATCAATAAATCAGCTGACAAAAAAAAAAAAAAAGGAAAAGAGGCATGCTACTGTACCTTATAAATTGGTCTGAAAAGAGCTAAGAAACAAAATTCTTGCTTTTCAGCAAGTTAACATTTGGGATGCCATATGCCTTTACCTAAGAAGTGAGAACCATTATATAAGTTTAAAAAATATACCATACGGAGGATAACTACCTTTACATGCAAATTAATTTTGTTTTATGTAGTAGTAGTAGTAATATTAAACTGGTGTTGTAAATAAAAAAAAAGCTCCTCGAGAGCACAGCCTGATTTCCTTGAATTAGAAAGCACACTGACAATTTGAACTATTCAGGGGGACCAGGCAGGGGTGCCCCCTCTCCCCCCCCTCCTCTTTGCTATTGCCATAGAGCCGTTGACTATCAGGATATAGGAGAGTCAGGTAATACAGGGCATTCCAGGTCATAGGGGCGGGCAACACCGGCTCACCTTGTATGCTGATGATTTATTGCTTTTTGTCACCTGCCCAGAGAGATTGATACCAGCTCTGCTATGTATTATTAAGGGATTTGCAGCATTCTCCAGATATAAGCCCAATTTCCAAAAGTCAGAGATACTATTTCTGGGGGGAGAGGGGGACGAGATCCCCAACCATGCTTAAAGAAGGCAGTGGATCATTTTACCCATTTAGGAATTAAGATGGGTGGAACCCCGAATAAATTGTATGATTGGAATTACACACCATTATTTGAAGCAATATTAGTGGATTTAGACAGGTGGAGGGGTTTTACAGTTTTATCTATCATTAGGATAAGCTTTCAGGGCTACTGCATTTGTTGCTGGCTGATTGTTTCTGCTCTTACCTCCTTGTTTCTTTCATCTGTGGTTCTTTTTCGGCAGGGGAAGGGCCCAGCCACTCACCCCCATCCCCAACCACCCCGCACTACACTCCTTTTATAGGGTAGCACAGTCGTGACATTTCCTGTGGCAAAGCAGGAAGGGGTGAATCAGTGGGGTATCCACATGGCAACCTCATTTACAGGGGCACTAGTAATTTAACTTGTTATAACAAGTTATACAAAAACAAACAAACAAAAGACAAAATCAAACTTTTGCTTTCATTTTCTTCCTTCTAGTTACTCTGACCAGGTTATAAACCCAGCAACTTATCTGGAATGGGTATCATTAACTGCAGGTACTGCGGAACACTTTTCAGAAGGGCAGTTTTACAGGATTTAGGACACTGTCCTACATGCTGGGCCATTGGAGATCTAAGGGTTCAGCTCCAGGCAGCATTGACAGAGATTGCGTGCCTCAAATTACATATTCAAGAGGAAATATATTATAAGAACCACCCGCCATTTCCCCAAAATCCAACAGAAGCACCTCGACTGCAGAGGGTAGTTGGACTGGAAGGTTGGCAGGTGGTTAGGAGGGGCAAATCGTGTGCCCCATCACTCGGTGCTCTCCAAAATATTACCTCCACAAAGCATATAAAAACTACAAACAGGTATCTGCCTCCATCTCCAAAATCAAACAAAGGGGCAGAGGACACTGCAGAGCAGGACACTGCATCACAGGAGCTAGCACAACAAAACTCACCCAAAACAGGAACCAAAACAAAAAAAGCAAAAAGGAATTTCAAAAACCTTCTGATCATAGGAGACTCCATGATTCGGAGAGTTGATACCTATCTCTAGCCAGAAGTAATGGCCAGATGTCTCTCAGGTACATCAGCATGGAGAGACACTGACCACATTGCTAAAATTGTACAGGAAGCAGGAGAAAACATTGATGTCCTGGTACACATAGGGACTAATGATCTCGCTAGCCGGTCAGTTGTGGAGACCAAGGAACACCTGACCAGGCTAGGTTACAAACTATCTTCCATTTCATCTGGCATCTCCTTCTCTGAGAGCCTGCAAGTCTGGGAAAGGGGGGCAGATGGACGGAAGGTCAGAGAAGGGGAGAAAGGGGAGCTAAACATGTGGCTCAAGGGCTGGTGCCAGGAAGAAGGGCATAGATTTGTAGGGAACTGGCAACAGTTTTGGGAGTGAAAGTTCTTTAAATTTGATGGACTGCATCTGACTAAGAAGGGAGTCAGTGCATTGGGGCAAAAGCTTGATGTCTTTGCAGAATATTTAAACTAGCAAATGGGGAGAGGGGTGCAGCACCCCATACATCAAATAGGAAGATCACCCTTCCCCCCTCAGCTAGTGGTCAAACAGGAGTTCAGCAGGTTTGCAGTTCATTTGCATCACCAGGTAAGGAAAAAGGTCTGGCTCCCCATATGACACACAGGGGAAACGCCAGACCTCACCCAACAACTAACACACCGAAATCTGGCCAATGGAAAATCATGTACACAAATGCTCGCAGTCTGGGAAACAAGATCCCAGACCTGAAGGCAATAATGGCAGAGGCTAAACTGGACATAGTAGCAATTAGCGAGATGTGGTTTACCAGTAACCACACTTGGGAGACTTCAGTACCTGGCTATGTACTGCTCAGAAGAGACAGAGGTGCAAAAAGGGGGGGGTGGCCCTTTATGTCAATAAAAATATCAAAGCTACAGAAATTCAGAATACACATAAGGAGCCAGAAGCACTGTGGGTCACCCTGGAAACAGGAAATGGGAGAACCATATGAACTGGGGTTGTCTACAGGCCCCCAGACCAGGGGGAGGACATAGACACATTACTGTTAGAAGATATACAAAACATGACAGCTAAAGGGGAGGGTCTGATAATGGGAGACTTCAACATTCCAGATACAGATTGGTCAATACCAGCAGGAACATCTGCCAGAACTAGACACATGGTGGATTCCCTGCAGGGGAAGGGCCTCAAACAACTGGTACAACAACCCACAAGAGACAGGGCTATCCTAGATCTAGTACTGACAAACAGGGAAAGGATCATAGATCTCCAGGTAGAAGGTCACCTGGGGGCCAGTGACCGTCACATGGTATGGTTCAATTTGGCCACTAGAACTAAATCATCCCATTCCAAGGCAAAAATATTGGATTTCAGAGGAGCAGACTTTGATAACATAGAAACATAGAAACATAGAATTTGATGGCAGATAAGGACCTCTTGGCCCACCCAGTCTGCCCATTTCCCTACCTAATGGGTGAGCTGCAGATCCTAGTTAACCAGCAGCCTACTTCTTCCTACCCCCACCCCCTAGAATTGCCTTATGACTATCCCATGCATGCTTGAATTCCACCACTGTTTTTGACTCCACAACCTCCTCCGGAAGTCCATTCCATGTATCCACAACCCTCTCTGTGAAAAAATACTTCCTTAAATTACCTCTGAGCCGCCCCCATCTTCAAATTGTGCCCTCTTGTTCTTGCACACCCCTTTTTTTGAAAGATGCTACCCTCTTGGACTTTGTTGATTCCCTTGAGGTACTTGATAGTTTCTATCATGTGCCCCCTCTCCCTCCTTTCCTCGAGGCTATACATATTAAGCTCCTTAAATCTCTCTTCATATGTCTTCCAGTGCAGACCCTGCACCATTTTAGTTGCCCTCCTCTGGACAGCTTCCATCCTGTCTATGTCTTTGGGAGATTGGGTCTCCAGAACTGCACGCAGTACTCCAGATGGAGTCTGACCAGCTGTCTGTACAGAGGTATAATAACTTCCTGTTTTCTACTGGTGATGCCTCTCCCTATGCATCCCAGTATCCCCCCAGCCCTCCTTGCTGCCCTCTCACATTGCTTGCCCACCTTTAGGTCATCTGATATGACTACCCCCAGGTCCCTTTCCATTTTTGTTGTTGTTAGTATCTCACCCCCCATTGTGTACTCTTCCCCTGGGTTTTTGTTTCCCAGGTGCATTACCTTGCACTTCTTAGCATTGAATCTAATCTGCCATACATTTGACCATTCCTCTAACCTTGCCAAGTCCCTTCTCATCCTTTCCACCCCACCTTGTGCATCAACTCTGTTGCAGATCTTTGTGTCATCTGCAAAGAGACATACTTTTCCTTTCAGTCCCTCTGCAATGTCGCTTATAAACACATTGAAGAGGACCGGTCCTAATATTGAACCCTGCAGTACCCCACTAGTAACCCCCCTTTCTTCAGAGTGGACTCCATTTACTATTACTCTCTGTGTCCTATTCTCCAGCCAATTCTTTACCCAGGCTGTCATCTTGGGACCCACTCCCAGGCTGGCTAACTTGTGTATTAATCTTTTGTGTGATACTGTGTCAAATGCCTTGCTAAAGTCTAGGTAGGCCATGTCCACAGCCCCTCCCCGATCAACTACTTTGGTCACCCAGTCAAAGAAATCTATCAGATTTGTCTGGCATGACCTTCCCGCTGTGAATCTATGTTGTCTTGGGTCCTGTGCCCCTCTAGCCTCTAGACACTCAACAATTCTTTCCTTCAGAAGTGATTCCATCATTTTCCCTACCACTGAGGTTAAACTAACAGGTCTGTAGTTTCCTGCTTCTGCCTTGCTCCCACTTTTGTGAAGGGGAATCACATCTGCCCTCCTCCAGTCCTCGGGTACCACCCCATCCTCCCATGATTTGTTAAGAGGATGGTCAGTGGTGTCACTAGTTCTACCCTTAGTTCTTTAGAATTCTGGGATGAATCTCATCAGGCCCTATTGCTTTGTCCACCTTCAGTTTTTAAGAGTTTTTCAGAACCCTTTCTTCTGTAATGGGCTGGTATCAACTTCTGTATCCAGAGCGTTTCTACTGTTTGTTTTAGGTACCTCCCTCTTCCTTTGTAAATACTGAACAAAATATTTGTTTAGTATCTCTGCCTTTTCACAGTCACCCTCTGCCCACCCTCCCTCCCTTTATTAAGCCTCACTATCCCTTCCTTGGTCTTTCTTCACTCCCTGATGCACCTGTAAAAGGTTTTATCCCCCTTCTTAACTGAGTTGGCTATCTTTTCCTCGGTTTGGGCCTTTGCTGTTCTGACTGCCTTCCCAGCTTCCTTTTGCTTTAACTGATACAGTTCTCTGTCCTGCTCCTTCTGTGATTCCTTGTACTTCTTGAATGCTTTCTTTTTCTCTTGAACCTTCACTGCCACTTCCTTTGAGAACCATAGTGGTTTCTTACATCGTTTCGTTTTGTTTATTTGCTTTGTACAAAGGCTTGTTACCTCTGTGATGGCAGTTTTTATTATTCCCCATTGTTCTTCCACCCCTCCTTCCTGCCCATTTGCTAGTGCATTCCTTAGGCACTCACCCATTTTGGCAAAGTCAGCCTTCCTAAAGTCCAGTACTTTTGCCTTTGTATGGCTTGACTCTATTGATGTGTTTATTGTGAACCATACTGTTCAATGGTCGCTAGTTCTCAGATGGCTACCCACTTCTACACCTATGATCCTCTCTCCATCTCCATTTGAGAGAACCAGGTCTAAGATTGCTCCCTCTTGAGTGGGCTCCAATACTAGTTGTCTAAGGCATGCCCCCTGTAGGGCATCTAGAATAACCCCACTCTTCGAAGTGGCTGCTGCAACTGCACTCCAGTCAACATCTGGCATATTCAGATCACCCATCAGCAATATCTCCCCTTTTTCTGCCATTCTAAGTATACTTTCTATCATTTCTTTGTCCATTTCCTCCCCTTGAGGGCCAACAGAGTTAAGCTAGCCCTAGCAAAAAGAAATATAGGTGAGGGGATGCAGGCAAAGTGGGCAAGCATTAAGGATGCAATACTTGAAGCAACATCCCATTGTGTTAGAGAGAAAAGGAAGAGCAAAAGAAGAAGGAAACCACTTTGGTTCTCAAAAACAGTAGCAGAAAAGGTTAGAGCCAAAAGGCTGGCCTTCAGGAAATATAAGGGAACGCAGCAGGATGAAGATAGGGAGGCATACCAAACTTTCCTAAGGGAAGCAGGGAAGTCAATAAGGCAGGCAAAGGCCCAAACTGAGGAAACACTAGCACAAACAGTAAAAGAAGGTGACAAGACTTTCTATAGATACATTAGTGAAAGGAGAAAGTCCAGAAGGGGTATTGCTAAGATCAAAGGGGATAAGGCTAACCAGAGTGGTGGACCAAGGGGGAGCAGTTGATGTCGTCTACCTTGACTTCAGCAAAGTTTTCGATACTGTTCCATGTAGAAGATTGATTAATAAGCCAGGTAGGCTCGGGATGGGTCAGAAGTTGGTCAACTGGGTGGAAAACTGGTTGATGGGCAGAAAACATAGAGTGGTGGCAAACGGTATACAGTCAGAAGAAATGCAAGTCACAAGTGGGGTACCTCAGGGATCAGTCCTGGGGCCAGTCCTCTTCAAATTCTTCATCAGTGACATTGCAGATGGACTGGTGGGTAAGGTTTGTCTGTTTGCAGATGACATCAAGATCTGCAACGAGTAGATGATCCAGATGGGGTGGGCAGAATGAGAAGAGAGCTGGATAAACTGGCAAAATGGTCGGAAGAGTGGCAACTGGGGTTTAACGCAAAGAAGTGCAAGATCATGCACATTGAGAAGAGAAACCCTGAAGCCACCTATAGGCTGGGAGGGGAGTTGCTGGCAGTCACAAGGGAAGAAAGAGACTTGGGCATCATCTTCACAGATGACCTGAAATCATCCAAGCAGACCACTAAAGCTGTGGGTAAGGCTAGGGGGATGTCAGGGTGTATTAGTAGGGGTATCACAAGTCATAAGAGGGAGGTAATAATCCCTCTTTACAAGACACTGGTTAGGCCCCATCTGGAGTACTGCATGCAGTACTGGAGGCCACACCTTCACAAGGACATTAACCAAATTGAGGCAGTCCAGAGAAGGGCAACCAAAATGGTGCAGGGACTGCATCAGAAAACATATCAATCAATCAAAATCTTTATTTATCCAGGCGGGCACCATTGAGCAAGGCTCACTTGCAAGGTGGACCTGGTCATGAATACATCAAAGTACAGTACAGAAGCAGGTATACAAAAAGCAATAATATACAAGTAAGAAAAAGTATATACAGTGAATACAGTACAGTACAAGGTTGAAATAAATAAATAAAAAATACAGCATTATTTTACAATTGAAGAAGTCAGCAGATGTACAATCAACCATAGGTATACAGGGGTTATAAGCAGAGATCTTTTGAGTGAGGCAGCCAGCAACTACACATATAGGGGAAAGAGGCCGTGTATGGGGTGGCAGGTTAGAGAGGTAAATAAGAGGAGGGATATATTATCGACGACTGGGGGAAAAATTGGGCTAAAACCACAGAAAGTGATGATGGCTGTCATGTACTTGTTTATAATAATGACGGAGGAGGGGTAGATAATTGGGACACTACTATGGATGGGGTGGGACTTTAGCCAGGCTGGAGCAGACAGGGAAGGGTGGGTGCAGCAGGAAGAGTTAATAGGGAAAGAGTGAGAGCCAGGGGTAGAAACATGGCGAGCATCAGGATGGAAAGGGGGAGTTGCGGAATTAGTGGGCTAGTGGTGAGGAAAACATTTGCAAGGTGCTTTCATGTAGCAATCGTAGAGTGCCTTGAAGATATTCAGGCTAACAGGGCAGCTCAGCTTCAAGTTCCTTTGTAAACTGTTCCACAATGTGGGTAAAGAGAAGCTTAGAGCAGCTTTGCCAAAACAAGTGTTGACACTTGGAACTTGAAGGGCAATTAGGGAATAGCTCCTTAGAGCATAGGTGCCTAACACTCTCCAGGGAATACAGTCTGAGACATATGAGGGGAGCTTGTTGGTCACCGCTCTGAAGGCCCATAGGGCGACGTTTCTGTTCCTCCTATCGTGAAGGGAAGTCCAGCCTAACGATGAGTACTGGGAGCAGTGGTGTGTGTGGAAAGTGGAAGGCCAGTAATGAACCTGATAGCTCTGTGGTAGAGGGTGTCCAACTTAGCCAGTCCAGTGGCTGTACAGCAGGTCCACGTAATCTATTAAAGATAGGAAGGTAGCTTGAGCCAGTTGAATCTTGGCCTCCTTTGTGAGCAGGTGGTTAATTCTGTAGAATAATCCTAATCTTTGCCTTAGTTTCTTCTGTAGTTCTTCGAGATGGTTGGTGAAGGAAAGTTTATGATTGAGCCAAACTTCTAGATATTTGAATTTAGCTACATACTCTAGTGTTTCTCCAAGAACAGTGGCAATTTGTGGGGTAGCCCCCTCTCCAGCAGGAATTGCCGCAAGCAAGGAGGGGGAGAAGAGTATGGCTTTTGTCTTTTTCGCATTGAGCAAAAGCTTTTTGTTTATGAGCTGGCATTGTAGAAGGTTAAATTCAGCTTGGAGGTCTTCACAGGCTGCTTCCGGCGTGGGACGACTCAAGTACAGTACAGTGTCGTCCGCGAATAAGTGGATGTTGGCTTTTTTGATGGGGTCATTGATGTTGTTAATGTAGACTGCAAAGAGGAGGGGACCAAGGATAGAGCCCTGGGGCACGCCCCTCAGCATAGGTTTTAATGGAGACTGATCACCTTCAGCTTTAACCTGCTGTTTCCGTTCTCTGAGGTAGTCTGCAAACCAACACATAGATTTATGGTCCAGGCCTAAGGTGCTTAGGAAGGAAAGAAGCAGGCTGTGATTGACTGTGTTGAATGCCTTACTAAGATCCAAGAAAACAGCGCAGACATGCTTCTTGTTGTCAAGGTCTAGGAGCCAATCATTGGTCACGTAAGCTAGGGCTGTTATGGTGCTGTGCTTTGCTCTGAATCCAGACTGAACTGGGTTTAATAGGCTTCTGGATTCTAAGTATACCCCTAGCTGGCCACACACTATTTTTTCTAGTAATTTAGACAGGATGGGGAGGAGGGAGATTGGTCTGTAATTATTCAGATAGCAGGGGTCACCTGCTTTTAATAGAGGGATGACATGGGCTATTTTCCATTGAGGGGGGAGGCTACCCTGGGAGAGTGACATGTTGAATAGGTGGGTGATTGGCACTGAAAGCACATGGTAGGCACATTTCAGATAGTATGGCTCTATGAAGTCGGAGCCTGCTCCCTTCCTGGTGTCCAGTTGCAGCAGTAGGTCTTCCACCCCTTTTAGAGAGACAGGCAGGAGGGAGAAGGCCTCCTCGGTAGGGGGGAGGACTCATGGGTTGGTGGGCCCTGAGCTGTGCGGAGGTCATTGGCAGGGGAAGTATCAAATGTTAGCCCCGCCATTGCAAAATGGTTATTGAGGGCTTCAAATATCCCCGATCGGTTAGAGAGAACGCTGCCACTGGACTTAATTTTTGCTGGAATGGAATTACCAGGTGTGTGTCCAGACATGTCTTTTAATGTTTTCCAGAGCTTTGAAGGATTTCTTGAGGCAGAGGCTAGCTCCGAACGATAGTAGGCGGCCTTGGCTGCTCTGACTAACTTGGTGCACTTGTTATGTGCTCTCTTAAAAAGACACCAGTCTGAGTCATTCTTGCTTCTTCTGGCTTTTTTCCATAAAAGTGTCCCTTTCTAACAGGGAAGCTTTGAGCTCAGGCAAGAACCAACGGCAGGTGCTGCTCCTGACCAGCACCTTAACCAAGGGTGCATGCTTATTTAAAGCCTCACTTAAAATATCATAAAAAATAGTATATGCTCTGTTAACCATTTTGGCTAGGAAGAATTCCTGCCATCACGGTGAATGTTTCAAGTCGTGGACATATGCAAACAAATTGAAGTTACGTTTGCACGTCTTGATAGAGAACTTTGCCACAAACTGTGGGTTGTGCACGGATCTAATGGTAGTGATTATACAATGGTCGCTAATGTCTGAGAAAAATGTTCCGACATGAGAGAACAGATGTGGCTTGCTAACCAAAATTACATCTAAGAGGGAGTTGTTAAGGTTCTTTTTATTTGGGCGAGTAGGCTTGTGAATGAGTTGCACCAGCTCTAGAGTGTCACAAAAGGATTTCAAGGGAGCTGATGCACTTGATAGCCAATCGTAGTTCAGGTCACCAAGAATAATGGTTTGCAAGGAACTGAGCCCCAGTACGGAACTGAGGTGAGACAGGAGATGAGGTCCGGCAGAAGGGGGCCTGTAGCAGCCTATTACATAGAGTGCACTGGAAGGAGAAAGTTCGATCTTTAGGGTCCAGCATCAAATTCTTTGGGGGAGGATGATGCGTCTATGCATGTGACTGAGTATTTGTCCCTTACATAAACTGCCACCCCACCTCCTCTTGATTGCCTGTCCGCTCGGAAGGGTAAATAATTTGGGATATTGATTTCATTGTCTGGGGTGGCTGGCCTAAGCCAGGTCTCAGTGATCACTAGGACGTGAGGTAGGATGTGGCTCACCCAAGCCTGGATAAGGGTGAACTTTTTCAGCAAACTACAGGCATTAAGATGCATAAAAGACATTCCTTTGATACCTGCCAGGTCCGATGGAGAAGCAAGGGTGTCTAATGGCCCTGGGTTGAGTTTGACATTGCCTGAGCACAATAGTAAAAAGAAGCAGGATTCTTTTTAAGGCAGCAAACTGTAATTTGTAAACACTATGTAACCCCCTTGTTACCCGGGGTTACTAGAATCCCAGTAAGACCTAGTGGTAGGCAGGAAAGACAGCTTGTGAAACTCCAGTTAATGGATTTCACACTGTCTCACTCTGTTCTCAGTCTCAGCTGAGACTGAGGGATGACATCACCATAGAACTATCGCAGCTGCATGAGCCACATTGGAATCTGCAGATGGGAGTTAGATTAGAATGTTGAGAGGTTTTGAACAGTGGTCTGCAGTCAGTCTGTAGTTGGAGATTGGTGTGAGAGGAGCACTTTAGTATGGAACTTGCGCCACTGCATCTTGAATGCTCCACTCTGACCACTTGCGGTGGCGCAAGTTCCACTGCGCCATGCACAGTGGTTGTGGCTGGGGGATGATATTCAAAGGAGTTGCTCAATAGTGCAACTCCGTTGAATATCGCCCCAGCCACACCCCAGCGCAACTATTTTGACCAGCGCAAGGGCTTGCGCCACAGAATGGCGCAGTTTGAATATCCAGCCCAACATAAGCAGACCAATGCTGGAGGCTCTGAGGCCTCTGGGAGCTCACCACCACATATTGTGAGACTACATCAGACTGAGAAGTTTTTGGTCTGTAATTCACAGTACAGCTCAGTGAGTCACAGGCAGGTCCCTCCCATGTACCTTCTGAACCTTGTTCCTGAGGATTCTCCCTAATCCATTAAAGGATAGATATCTGAAGCGCCTATTCCAAATTTTACTGGTAGTAGCATTAAAATGTATTACTTGTGATGGCTCTCAGACATTGTCTCATAGGTTTCCACATGGTTTAAGATGATGGATGAAGTCTGACACAAGGAGCAACTCACCTCTGACCTACAACTGAGGCAGGACACCTTCTTGGCAATCTGGCAGCCCTGGGACTCATATATGGCAACTCAGCAGGAGGAGGATGCAGATTCTCCTGGATAAAGGGTCTCACTCTCCTGATATTCACTCAACAATTTGGGGCAACTCAGACTTCCACTGGGACTCCCAGACGCCCCAAAATATGAACTTTTTTGGTCTCTGGTTAGACAGTTTTTTTTCTTTACCTTCCAGAGATTGCCCAATAAGCCTACTTATCTTCCTGCTACCTTCTCATCCTCACTAAGGTGCTTTGATGCAAAACCTGTTCTTTTTATGGTTTGTCTTTTCTTACTAGGAATAGAATGGCATATTAGGCTCTTGTTTCAGTGTTACAATGACATAGAGAGAAATACTTCTGTAATCACACCATGGTTCTGTATATTGTACCAACCTCAGAAAATTGCTCAATAGAGATGAGTTATTACAAAAAAAATCAGGAAGTGTTTTGCAGTTGTCCCACTGAAATGCATTTGGGGACTGGGATATGCCTTTTTATAGCTGTCAGTAAGTGAGTTGTGCTTTGCTATTGCTTCTTGCAGCTGTCTGTAACGCTTTGTTAAGTTTCTGTTGACTGCAAGGAGGAGGTGGCATAAGAACCTGCTGAGCAAGTGGCAGCTCTCTTGTGAACATGCAGCTGACCTAGGTGATACCTAGGCTCCCCATTGTGATGACAAGAAAAACAGGTTCTGCTCAGATCCACCATGGCTGCATAATGAAGTTAGTGAAGTTGTGTGGAATTGTTGAGGTATGGAGAAACAACACAATGATTTGTAAGTAGTAAGATTTGTTTTAGTTTCTGTTCTAAGGAAGGCATACACGGTATTAGGAAAATACATGGAGGTGTACATTTTGATGGAAGGAATAGGATGTACTGTAGGTTTACAAAAGAACCACAGAGCAAATGCCACTGATGTATGTGTTATCCCAGATGATATTGGCCGGACAGACACATTTTAAAGAAAACACAATTGCACAGACCCCAATAATGCAAAGCACTATGGGAAACATATGCAAATCCCCATGATGGTACAGAAGGTGGTAGTACATGAAAAAGTAATGGCTGGCATATGTTCAGCCTTGGGATTATTTACACAGGTTTTTTTCAGAGAAACAGGATTTTTGTCCATGAGGTGATATAAGTTATATTTAAGCAATGTGTTGATGTCAGGAAGTCAGGTGTAATGATGATAGACTGTTGGCAGAGAAAATGTGATAGTAACTTTCAGAGGGTGTCGCTTTTGATAAGAGCAAGGTAGTTATGCTTGTGATAATGGGAATGTTAGGAAAGTATGAGGTCTATGCAGAAGTGGGGTACAAATATGCACAGTTTCATAAGTATGTGCTCAGAGTGCAGGCAAATGTGATATGCAGGTTTGTTTTAGAAATTGGTAAAAATAGCGATACATGCAGTTGATAGAAAGATAGATAATTATATAGACATGCAGACCCTGTCCACACTACACTTGAAAAAGCTGTAATGGACTCAAATCATTACAGTCTGTAAATGATACAGTGTGTCCACACTGCCAGTGAACAGTGTGGATAATGGTTTGAAAACATTACAGCCTGTCCACACTGAGTGCGATAGTGTATGTGGTCTCAACCCTGTAGTAGCAGTGCACATCCCATGGTGCACTCGGTGATGACAGCTGCATTTTGAGATGCCCTCCTACATGTCCTATGGAGTACTGTGTATATGGCACAGTCATATTATGTAAATAACCATATTTCACTGTTATGAGATACGCTTATGTTGTGGAGGTGACAGAGAGAGTTTCGAGGAAGGGGGAGATCTGTATGTTGGAATCAGGGGCTATGTCAGTGAGAGGGAGGGAAGGGGAGAGAAAGAGCGAGAGAGGGGGGGAGACATGACATCAGTTCTGCTAGTATTAGGGCACCTGGGCACAACAGACGTTCTTGTACTGCTGCTGTATGGCTGACGGCAGACCCTCTACTACTGCCTTCAGTGTTCCCCACTGCTCCACTGTACACAGTGCCACACGTCTATTGTCCACTGCAGCAGTGCTCCATGATGCACTCAGGAGCTTCGCTAATGCGTTCACTACTGGCACTGCTCTGCAGGTAATATTGCTGCCATATCCCACATGGGCAGGCAGTGTACTCCCAACACTCAACACAGTGAGAAGAGTAATCAAGGACAGTACATGGATACCATCAGGAGGTGGCCCTCGGGGAGACAAGTGCAGACAGAGAGGTAGGTTAGGTGGGGACATGGGGGTACACCCGGGGAGAGTTGCACATACAGCTGTCAGGTCACTGTGATATGGAGGCATCCCAGTACTGCAGCCTACACCCATGATCCACACTGCGTTTGCATATGTCCTGGTAGCCTCGGATCTCTCTGCATGCAGTGAAACAGTGCTGCAATGCATGCAGGTATAGTGGGAGACTGGAGGCTACATGGTGGAGCATTTAGACACAATTGCAATTAAAAACTGATAAAGGTGTAAAGCTGTAAATAAGAGTGAAATAACCACACTGGTATGCACACCACAAAGTGGTTCTTGGAAGGATACAGATTGGGGATGGCTCAATTAAGGAGTAGTCCACCAGAATTTGCAAAAACATATGTTATGCAGAGTGTTTTGATTTGTATGTAAAGTCCTAGTGTGTCCTTCCCTCTGTCTGCTATTAGAAGTTTTTCCTAAATTAGGCTGCTAGCTTTAGGGTAGTTTTATGACCCTTGGGGATCTCCATCACAAACAGATTTATTGCCTTCTGCCTCCTACAATGCACCCTGTCTCATGTGACAGTGATGTGGCCAGGCCCATAGATTTAGCATATGCAGTGCTTTTTAAAATCAGTTCACAACAGCAGAGCTTTGTAACTGTTCTTATCCAGTGAGCACACATGGCAACAGTTACAATTTAGCAGATGCCTGAGAGCTACCTAACTGGGGCTTCTGTAAGAAAACAGCTACTAAACTAAATATATACCCCTCCCTATAAACTACCTTATGGGTCCAGTGCCCAACCCGGCCCATCAGGGAATAAAACTGAATCTGTCCCCCTCTGCACAAACTACCTTATGGGTCCAGTGCCCAACCCAGCCCATCAGGGAATAAAACAAAATCTGTACCCCTCCCCACAAACTACCTTATGGGTCCAGTGTCCAACCTGGCCCATCAGGGAATTAAATAAAATCTGTACCCCTCTGCACAAACTACCTTATGGGTCCAGTGCCCAACCCGACCCATCAGGGAATAAAACAAAATCTGTACCCCTCCCCACAAACTACCTTATGGGTCCAGTACCCAACCTGGCCCATCAGGGAATAAAACAAAATCTGTACCTCTCTGCATAAACTACCTTATGTGTCCAGTGCCCAACCCAGCCCATCAGGGAATAAAACAAAATCTGTACCCCTCCGCACAAACTACGTTATGGGTCTAGTGCCCAACCTGGCCCATCAGAGAATAAAACTAAATCTTCCCCCCTCCTCATAAACTACTTTATGGGTCCAGGGCCCAACCTGGCCCATCAGGGAATAAAACAAAATCTGTCCCACTCCCCATAAGCTACCTTATGGGTCCAGGGTCCAACCTGGCCCATCAGGGAATAAAACTAAATTTGTCCCCCTCCTCACAAACTACCTTATGGGTCCAGTGCCCAACCCGGCCCATCAGGGAATAAAACAAAATCTGTCCCCCTCCCCACAAACTACCTTATGGGTCCAGTGCCCAATGCAGTCTGTTAGAGAATTAAAAAAGTCTGCCCTTCCTCCTTCACCCAGCTGCCTGATGAGTTCAGGGCCAATCCTGGACTGTCAGGGAATAATAAAAATTAGTCCCCTTCCCCTCAACAACCTGACAAATCACAAGCCTAATCCAGCCTGTCAGAATAAAAAAAAATATGTCTTCCTCCCCAAAACTAGCTGACTGGTCTGATGTCCACACTGGTCCATCAGGGAATGAAAAAAATCTGGCACTCTTGCCCCCCCCAACCTGACGGGTCCTGTGTCCAACCTATTTCATCAGAGTAAAAATGTAACATGGTGATATGGGGGGGGCTATAACTGAGTTTGTTGCTGGGGGAGTTAAACTAATTACCTGGTACTGGGTGGACTGTGTACAGTGTAGGGAGCATTACTGAAAAGCAGTACCACTGTGTCAAAGCTGTCCCTGTAGTCACTGCATACAATAAAAGTCTGTAAAACTGACATTAAATGTGATCCTCATATAATTACTATTATAATAGTGAGACAGGTGAGACAGTAAGAGCTGCTACAAAACTAAACAAAGAAAACAACACACAAAAAAAAGAAAGACGTGCCATGGCACCAGCCGAATCTTGTTCAAATTGTTGACATTGCTTGTAGTGTTATTTATGCTACATTTACCACCTAATTGGTCCAGTACCCAACCCAGCTCATCAGGGAATAAAAAAATAAATCTGGCCCCTCCCCCCATTTACCTAATGGGTCCAGTGCCCAACACGATCTGTAAGAGACTGAAAAAAAGTCTGTCCCTGCTCCGCCACCCAGCTACCTGATGAGTCCTGGTCCAAACTCAGAGCGTCTGCCCCCCTCCCCTCAACAACCTGAGACAGTACGGACTGCTACAAAATGAAACAATGATACCAACATAAGAAAGCAAGACAAGCCTTGTTTTTTTTTTTTGATACTAAAACTAAACAAAGATAACAACACACAAAAAAAGGCAAGACGTGCCATGGCACCAACAAACCCACTGCCCTTAACTCTAGACTAGGCGTACTGTATCAGTACAAGCACTGCCTCACCCCTGAGGCTCTGCGTCTTACCATTAACTCCTCTGTACTCTCACTCCTGGACTACAGCATTCTCATCTACAGTGCAGCTCCCATCTCAGCCCTCGATAGACTCTGGCTTGTTCTAAACAAGGCCTGCCGTCTCATCCTTGGATATGAGCGCTTCACCCACACCTGCTCCCTCTACAGTACCACAGACTGGCTAAACTTAGACAACAGAATCAAGTACCACACATGCCTAATTACCAAAATGATTACCCTAGGCGTCACCCCCCCACCCTAAACAAAATTATTTTCCCTTCTGCTCCTGTCAAAACCACCTGAAACACGACCAAACCGTTACTATGGGTACCCCGCTGCTGAACTTCCCAATTCCAAAGAACTTTCAGTTACACAGCCCCCTCCTGGACAAACGCGCTCCCTAGTCTAATAACCAACAAAACAAGACTAGGCCCTTTTAAATCTAGTCTAAGGAATCACCTCTAGGCTGCAAACCGATGTGACTGCCCCAGACCCTTTCCCTCCCCTCCCTGATGACATAGGCCAGCTTCTCGCCGGTCGCCAGACCGATTTCCACCAAGCCTACTAATTCGACAAACAGCCTCACTGCTTCTTTATGTGGCTGCGCTATAATTCTGTATTTCATGTGATCCCTGTCTTCCAGTCACTCTCTGTACCATGCATGTATCCTGCACTGTGATGTTATGTAATGTCCGCAAACTGTAAGCAGCGTTATCCCTGCACCTCTCTATGTTTGACGTGAAACCTTTGTAAATGAGTCTTTGACTCAAAGGTCTTTCTGAATATCTCAATAAATAAATAAAATACTTGTCTTTTATTTGGATCAGAGAAAATTTTCTTTTCCACATGAACATTAGATTATACATCTCAGCAATCTCGTTCATTTTATACATCTTTTGACTTATACATTTGATACAGTGTTTGTCAAAGTATATATGTTTCTTAGATGTTTGTTTCCTGTTATATAATATATTTTCTCTTGTCTATTACTCTATACCCAATGAAAAAAACTGTTAAAACTCTGCTTTAACATGTAATAGTGAATTGGTCACACATTAAAAATGATCTGTCTACTGTGCATATCGTTTCTGAGTGTTATTTATCCCATCTTTAATCTGTCTGCTCACATTTAAGGTCTTATTTCTTCCCTTCTCCCTTGATCCTTCCCATTGTTCTATCAGGTAGCTTCCAATTGAGCTTTGTATAACAGACACCTTGTCCATTGGTTTTGGAATTTGGGTGTCTGTCTTCTGAGCCCCATTGTGATTCTCTCCATTCTCTGTAATTCTGCAATTATTTCTATCCACTCTCCTACAGTCTGTGGTTCTGTTCTCAACCATCTCCTTGTTACCGCTTTAAGAGCAGCAACAACTAAGATGACCCAAACTTGTCTTTCATATTTCCCTTTATTTCTACAGGGTGTATTCCCAGAGCTGAATGCTCTGGGCTAACGGAGTAGGTGTCGTAAACACCTTTGATATGTGCCCACTCACCTCTTTCCAAAACTCCCTTATCTCTGGGCATGTCCAGAAAATGTAGGCCTGTGAGGCCTGAGCTTCCCCACACCCCCGCCAGCATAAACTGGAACCACCAACAGTCCCATGTACCACCTGTGCTGGAACCAGAAAGTATCTTGTTCGAATTTTCCAACCAAATTCTCTCCACACTGGAGAGGTCGTGGTGTGCTATGTGTTTGCCCAAATCAATTCCCACTGTTTGTTTGTTAGGGTTACACCTAAGTCTCTTTCCCACTTAACCTTTATGTATTCAAAAGTGGACTGAAGATCTGCTATGTAACTTGTATAAAGGATAGAAATAGCTTGCTCCCCATTTGGTGAGGTCCACATTTTGTGGAATACTGTATCCTCACCCATCTCCAACCCCTCTTTACCCAATTTCCTTCTCCCGTCTTATATAT
This sequence comes from Neoceratodus forsteri, assembly GCA_016271365.2. Taxonomy (NCBI): domain Eukaryota; kingdom Metazoa; phylum Chordata; order Ceratodontiformes; family Ceratodontidae; genus Neoceratodus; species Neoceratodus forsteri. The sequence goes on along the minus strand of CM057458.1, from coordinate 167,335,152 downwards.
AGTCCCTAATTTCATAGAATCGTAATCGATCCCTTTCTTCCCAGTTAAATTTTTGTTTAGCAGCCTCAAATGACATCATGGTTGACCCTGTGAATAATTGTCCTGGGGAAACCATTCCTCTTTGTGCCTGTCTTTTATACCAGTTATCCTGTTCTGCTGGTATGAAATGTGTATCATACACAAACCATATATATTTCCACATCTGTTTCTGTGTGTTTCTCCTCTTAGTTCCTCTTCTCCATCCTTCTAATACTGCTTTAGTTCCAGTCTAATGTGTTTTTAAATATTTGTCCCTCCTCTCCTCTGAACAAGACAGCACACACCAGTGGATCTGAGTGTTCAGCTATATCTGTCCTTTTCCAAAGCGCGTCATACTGGGAGTTACCTCACAGCAAGGCCACTTACATCTGGGCCACTCACCAGTATCCGTGTAAATTTGGCAGTGCAAGTCCCCCCTTCAGCTTTTGGGAGATGCAACAGGTTTCTCTTAATCCTAGGGTGTCCCCCACCCCAAACGAAGTCCAGAAACATCTTCTGCCATTTATCTATTTCTCCTTTTGGAACTGAACAAGGTACACGCTGAAATAGGCATAATAATCATGGCAAAGCATTCATCTTCAAGGATTGTACCTTGGCATGAAGTGTCAGCGGAAGCAATGTCCACCTCCCAAAATCTTTCTTTAACTGGGCTATCAAAGGTGGATAGTTTAGGTTAAATAACTGTGTGTTCACTGTACCCAGCTTGATACCTTAATATTTAATAGACTCCCTATCCCAGTTCATTGGGTATTTGTTCCTAATACTTGCTGAACTAACATAATTAAAACTGAGCACTTCAGTTTTTAATTTGTTCAGTGTATATCCAAATATAGTTGAATAAAATTCAATTATTTTGAAAACTTTTTCCATAGTTATGTCTGGGTTACTTACATACGAAAGTATGTCATCGGCATACAGTGCCAGTTTATGTTCTACCCCTCCCACCCTAATTCCTGTTATTTCACTATTTTGCCTTATGGTCTGAGCCAAGGGTTCGATATATAAGGCAAATAAAAGTGGTGAGATAGGGCATCCTTGTCTGGTGCCCCTGCCCAATTTAAAATTAGAAGCGATATGACCATTAGTTCTAACATAAGCATTAGCTCCCTCATACAGCCTAAAAATCCTTCTCTGGAACTCCTCTGGCAGCCCAAACCAGGAAAGGACCGCCCCCATAAAGCTCCAAGACACCTTGTCTAACGGCTTTCTGGTGTCTAGACTTAACAGGACTGATGGTATTTTTGTCTTAATAATTTGGTCAATTATTTGAACTGTTCTTCTTAAATTGTCCTGTGCTTGCTGCCCTGGGACAAACCCCTGTCTGATCCAATTGTATAAGTCCCGGTAGAATTTGCTGGAGCCTTCTTGCCCAGATGGCTGTTAAAATCTTATAGTCATTATTCAATAATGAAATTGGACAATAAGAATGGGGTCCCTTCCTGGCTTGGGCAGCACCGAGATAATTGCCCTGGACCAGGACGGTGGAGCACAGCCCCTCTCCCCCATCACCTCTTTAAAAACTTTCATTAATAAAGGTTGTACTAGCTCCTGAAAGGTTTTATAAAATTCTGGGGGGTAACCCATCCATTCCCGGACACTTCCCAGTTTTTAAATTCCCTATTACCTCTTTCATTTCTTCTGTCCCAGTAGGTACAAGCAGTTTTTCCCCTTGCTCTCTACTTAGTTTCGGTAGCTTGAGACTATTCAGGGTCTAGTTTATATAATTTGGCATAGAAATCTCTAAAGACTTCTGGTCTTTCTGGAATTTGGGTCTCAAATTTTGCTGTACTAGGGTTTTGTATAGAATTTATACATGCTCTGGCCCTTTGCCCCCTTAGCCGTCCTGCCAATAACTTTAAAGCCCTAGGTCCTCTCTCGTAATATTTCTGTCTAATAATAATTGTTGCTCCACCTGATAGTCCATGATGTTCCTTAACTCTGTCTTAAATTGTTTTAACTCCTTCGTCCTTTCCTTACTTATTTTTTACCTTTGCATCCCTTCCAAGACCCTTATTCGTGTTGTTATTGTTTCCCTTTTAGCTTCCCTTTCTTTGTTCTTCTTCTTAGAAGATATTTCCACAAATTTGCCCCCTCAGTACTACTTTTGCCGCATCCCAAAGAATAGCTGGAGATATCTCCTCTACATCATTTTCCCTTATGTACTGCTTATACGTATCTATAATAGTATCCTTTACCTCAGCATCGCCTTGGAGCGAGGTATTCAATCTCTAGAAAGTATTTTTCCTTATATTATTAATTTTTTATTTTCATAAAAAGAGGAGCATGATTCGACATAACAAAATCCCCTATCCAGCTATCTTGGATCTTGTTTATGTCTTCCTTAGGGATCATGAAGTAATCTAATCTGGAATACATTTGGTATTGATCTGAATGGTATGTATAATCCCTCTTACTCCCATTTATAGCACACCACACATCTACCATACCCAGTTCCATCAGTAATTTGGCTACCTTTCTAGTTATTTTGTGTTCTTTTCTAGGGATCCTGGATGTAGTATCCACCTGTGGATTCAGGGTTAATTTTATATCCCCTCCTCCCAGAAGCAACCCCTCTCCCCATTCCTGCAGTTTTAAAAAGAAAGTTCTATATTCTTCATATCTGGACCCTGATGGGAAATACACCAATGCTATTGTTACCTTGGTACCCATCAACTGACCTTTCACTAAAATGTGTCTACCTTCCTTGTCTCTTAGTAACCCTTCTTGTTTAAATTGCACTCTATTGAGCAATAATATAGCTACCCCTCTCCTACGTCCTTTTTTATAAAATGCAGCAGCCACTTCCTGGAACCCAAACCTAGCTAACGTAGCATGTTCTGGTGCTGACATATGAGTTTCCTGGAGTAACATGATGTCAGACTTTGCCCTTTTAACAAGAGCAATTATTGTGCTTCTTTTGACTGGGTTTGTAAGACCTCTATCGTTATATGAGCATATACTTATATCTGGGTTAGCCATTATGTCTCATTAAGTAATATCCGTAATATGGGGTATTTTGCACTCCTCCAATCTCTAAACCATTTCCTGTACTTCCTCTTTGCACATCTCTGACAGACCTTGTGACCTCTAAACATTTAACCAAATAATTATTAAATCACAACGACAACTATAACTTGTAAAACAACATTGCTTGTCAATTATTTAGACTTCCAAAATTGGGAATCCAGTTCTCAGGATTCCTATTCCCCTCCTTTCCTCAAGCAATGTTCAGAAGGGAAAAGAGAGGATGCAAACTTGTTCCTTCTATTAGGAACTCCTCTCTATGACCAGTTGTTCTCATGTCTGGTACTCATGTAAACCCCACCTTAAAACTATTAGCTCGTTAGTGTAACAGACAGTATAATAGATTCTGATCAGCCATCAACCGGACCATTCCCACCCCTTTTCTCTACTCTGTATTGATTCAAGAAAGAACAAAAAGTAATTTTTATTTGTTTGTACTTTTTACTCCCCCCCCCTTTAAACTTCATAACTGTACTGCTACGGAGCTTGCCTGACATGAGGAGGTCTCTCCATGGGGCGATCCGAAGGCCGGCCCCAAGCTTCAGTCCCCCCGCCCCCACAAAGTCTTCCCGACCAGGCTCATTTCTTTTTTTAGTTAGCAGTGAGGTGAAGTAATCAGCTAGTTTGTTTTGATGTTCTAATTTATTATTTGTCCCTGTATAGCCCTGCGGCAAGAGGGAGGAGCCACCAACAAATCAGTTCCCTTCCACAAACTAAAGTCTGTTTTTATATGTTTACACTCTTTATATTTCGGGAGCTTAAGAGATGATCAAGGCCCATCCCCTGGGTTCCAGGAGGGTGTTCCCCCTCGTCCCCTTGGACATAGCTGCCTCTCTCCCACTCCCTCATATATTTGTGTCTTCAGAAAGAACCAGTGGCCCCCCAACCCCAAGACCTCAGTGACCCTCTCCATGATGAATATCTAAAGTGCCTCCATTCTCCTTTTGCAGATCCTCAGGATTCCTTGAGTGGGCTGGGAGACTGACCCGAAGCCCACCTCCAGAACACGCAGGATCCTCCTCCCCCTGTCATCGCAAGCTCCTCTTTAACTCTGTACCATATATCCATAGCATCTAATTACTCATTTTACAGAAATCTTTGCCCACCCTCCCTCGTTAAAGTCTTTTATTTTCCAATGTTTCCACTTCAGTTCAGAGCACTCTTTATAGTTCCTTTTCCCTTGTTCTCTCTCTCTCCATTAGGCCCCCTAGCCCTTTTGGGAAATATCTAGCATTTTTAAGTTTGCCAAAGTTCCCCTACCGCACCAACATTTCAAGTGTCCTCGTTCTCTGAATTTTCGTCTAGTCCTTGCTTTTTGCCCTCTTCTCTATCTTGATCTGCTATATCCCTTTATCTTCTTGGCTTTTCTCTGAGAGCTTGCACCACATGCCTGAGAGCCCCTTCTCTCTGTTGGTCCCACGCCTTTTGGTTCCTCCAGGAACCCATGATCTGGTCTTAAGTTCCTCAAATTTCTCTAGCATTCCGTCTTTCTGTAAAGAAACTCCCAATGATTTCAGCATTTCCTGGGCATCCGCTAATTCTTGAAACCTCTTGGGACCCTGTTCAGTCATTATTCAAATCCTTGCCGGGTATTCTAAGAAGGCTTTCACTCCCTTCTGCTGGAGTTGACGAATTATTGTGAGTACTTGCCGTCTTCTAGTTAACTGCTGTGGAGTATAGTCTTGGTCAAAATAAAGCCTCACATCCCCACAATTAATCATTTTTCTGGACCACACTAGAGTCAGGATCTCCTCTTTGATTCTGAAATTGAGAAATGCTAGTACAATGGATCTTGGGCGTGCTTTTGGGTCTTGAGGCTTAGCTGTCAAAGATCTACGTGCCCTAATTATACCCAACTCTTTTTCTTTTGGCAAATCCAGGATCTCTTTCAAGAATGAGTCCATAAAAGTCGGCATACTACCCGTTTCTGTCTCCGGAACACCATGTATTCTAATATTATTTCTGCGATTTCTGTTTTCCAGCTCTTCCATTTTTTGTTCTAAGTACTGTAATCGCCTGTGTAGTTCCAAGAGTGCTGAACTGTGAGCATCAGTAACAGCATTGTATTCGGTTATGTTTTTCTCAGTCTCATCCGTTTTCTGGTTTAATGTATTTATTACTTTTCTGTCCTCCAATGCTCTCGCTTCCAGCCTCTGCAATGATGCATTCATTTGTTGTAGTGTTTTGCATAGCTGAGTTGAGGTGATCATGCATTCCTTTTATGGATGTTGGTTTAATATTTCCTCCAGAGGTTGCTGCGAGGCAGCCTTACAGGCCGCTTTCATGGGCCCCTCTCCTGACTGATTTTTGGAGCCTTTTCCAACCATTTCCAATGGACAATCTTTGTGTCGCTGTCTCGCTGGCATCTAGCAGTCCGTGATCCTCACTTTAGTGGGCAGTTTGTGCCTGGGATTAAGGCTGATTGCTGTGGATTGTTAGTAGAGCGAGGTTAAGGTTACCAGATGTTCTCTTTTATGAGGACATGTCCTCTTTTTCAGCTGCCAAATATTCTTCATGTACCTTCTCTATCCTTTGTATTATTATTGTTTTTATAATTTATTTACTCTCACCTATCCAGGACCTCCTTGTAAATGAGCTGTGAAGGTGGTGGAGACTTTAAACCTATTTACTTGGGGTCTGGCACAAGGGCTCATTGGGGGAGGGACTAAGTGTCCTCTTTTTGGCATCCCAAAATCTGGTACCACTAAGCGAGGTGGAGGTATCAGATCAGGCTGCCATTAAAGCTGACAACTAAACCGGAAGTCCCAGTTGAAGTATCTTTCACTCATGATCTTAACATGTAACTCTTAGCTGCAGGAAAAACCAGTTCCAAAATGGAGCAAGACCAGCCTTGTTGACACCAGTCATATCTTGTTCAAATTGTTGACATTATTTGCAGTGTGAGTTATGCTACATTTATAAAACATATGTTACATTATTATATGTTTCTGTTGCAAAGTGATTTAATCAAAGTACTTTGTCATACTCTCTTGGTTTAGAGACAAGTGAATATTTCTTTGTTTAACAGTATTTGGGAAGTTTATTTGCTACCGTTAAAGAGGTAAGGTCTAATATTAATACAAAACAATTTAAAGGGAAACGTCCACCTAGTTATGACCCACATCCCCCAATTAGGAGTTTTGCACAGTACACCCAAGTTTTACTCATGGTCCTGCTGTTTTATTTATAAGGTGCCGTCTTTTGGATGAGATGTTAAACCAAGGTCCCATCTGCCTGTTCTGGTTGTAGTTCAGGTGGATGTTAAAGATCCCATGACACTTCTCGAAAAGAGATGGGTTTTTTTTTACTATGTCCAAACAACAACGTACAAACATCCATATTATACACCAAAGATTTAAACCAAAAATAAGTATTTCAACCATACAGCTTCTCAAAACAGCAAATAAGAGTTTGGAAAAAAAATTAAAATAACCCCAAAGTATACCCCCCCTTGCCTTTAAAACCATAAAAAAAGAAAAAGAAGATAACATAAACAACCCATGACAACAAAAAAACTATCATAAGGACTTCCTTATATACAAATGGATAGAAATTATAATCAAACTATAAAGCAAAAGAATTCATAACAAGATTTGTAATTTAAATATATGCCTAATTTAACTATGATTTCTTTATTCTGCATATCCGTATGCCCCCCCCCCCCATTTAGTTTCCTGGTATAAATTTAACACTTTAAAACTAGCAATGTTATATGATCAAGCCAGATACTGTAACAACTGGGAAAGGAAATATTTAACTGCTAAACTTACCATCCCCAGAACCTAATGTTACCCGGAAACTTCCTGGGTATCCGAGCCATATCAGTGCAACTAGAAGATCTATACGCAACTCCAGGGGTGATGCTCCTCAGGAAATGCTGCTCAGTATACTGTGTCTGAAGCAATAAATCACAGAACAAACCATCATTGATTAAAGGATGTAACATATACTGTAATCATAACTAACATTGTAAAGCAAAGTCCACTATTCCGTCTAGCCATGACTATCAAAGAAAGGAGATGTACAAGCCTCTTACTCCAACCAAGGGAAAGGATCCCAATGCTCTTGCCATGTTTTTATACTAACTTTGCCTTTATCTACTTTTTTAACACTTTGTAGTTCTTTGTGGACTGAAAATAAACAACTCTAAAGGTGAGATCAGTTGCTGTTATAATACCACTTTGCATCTACCTCGCCATATCCAGAATAAGAAAATGGCCATTAAAATCCGCAAACTACCTGGACTATATTTTACCCGTTGTGGGGGGAAACAAACCTCTATAGAGACAGTCAGGAGAAATATAAAGAAAATCCTTTGTCTGCTACTTCCTGGCAATAATGTCCCAAAATTCAATTATGTAAGGACATTGGAAGTATAAATGATTCACCGTCTCCAGCTGTAATACATAAGAATCTCTAGGACAATACCTGTCTGAGATTTCTTTGTGTTTGTGGTTATTCCTTACATTTATCTTGTCACAGACCCCCAACCAAACTATATCCTTGAATTTCTGCAGAAGTCTCTTTTCAGTTAAAACCTCTTTTATAGCATTCCTGACTGACTGCGTATACTGTTCAAAAGGCTTTTCACAAAAATGGCTAGCCACTATATGAACATAAAAACTTCTTACAGTAAACAATTGTTGAGTTGTCATTTCCCACCTTTTCAAATAGTCAAAACATGCCATCCAACCTGGCTGCAACTTATATTTAAGCTTATTTTTATGCTGAAAGTTGTTAGCCTGCCAGTCTTGAAGCACCTCCTGTACTGAATCATAGACCCAACTGACCCATTCATGACTATTGTTTTTAATTAAAGGTAATAAATTTGCATAAAAAATATAGACCAAAAGAACACCAAAGGATTTAACATGATAGCCCCTTCTTCCTTTCGGGGTAAATATGTTATTGCCCTTTTTATAGGGTTAAATCTACTGCCCCAAAACCCTGTAAAGAAACAAGAAAAAAACAGCTGTTTCTCTCTGTTTTGGTATAGGGAAAATATAACTAAGGTACAAGAATACTGGCACTAAAGATGTTTTGAGTGAATATACCCTTTTCTCTTTGCTCATGTGCCATTTGTTCCAATTCTGTACCATTTTTTTGGCCTTTTTCTGTTTGTCCCATTTAAATGCTTGCATGTCTCCTTGACCAACATAAACTCCCAGGATCTTATTTGGTTGTTTAGAGACAGGAATATCCCCCAAATAATCCAGTGTAGGTTCCCCTATATTATGGTCCTGTGTGGCTACCTGAATGCAGATGCTTTTATTTGCATTTATATGCCCCAATAGCTTCTGATAACCTCTGCATCAACTTCTTAGCTCATATACCTGAACTTTAATCCTGTACTGCTAATATCTGGTCATCAGCATAAGAGATAGATTTTACTGTACACCTTCCTTGGTAGGAAATCCCCCCGTATTCTTGGGGAACTAGAACATATCCTAATTATTGGATCCACAGGATTTATATATTAAAAGGGGACTAAGTGGGCATCCCTGCCTTACCCCAACCCTTACTGAGCACTTATCTCCCAAACATTCATTATCATATGGATGTACAAAGGCCTTAGCATAGCACAATTGAATCCACTTAATATAATCCCTAGGGGAAACCATAAAATGTCAAACGTTGCCACAAAAATTCATGCTGCACCCTATCAAAAGCCTTCAACTGGTCCAAATTTATTAAGTATTATGTTACTTCCTTCAAGGCCCCTTTATTCATGATTTCTCTAATTAACAATAGAGCATCAATAATTCTACACCCTGGCCAAATTTCCCCCCATTCACTAAAAATACTACTAACGGCTTAATCTGGTTCGATGTCAATTGGCATCCATCTGAACCCCCCCCCCCCGGGACTAGGTTGAAAATAGGCAGAATTGTCTAGTCCTCCTTTCCCAGTCAACAAAAATGAAACAAATAAACACATTATCTGGTTGATCCTGCTGTCCCTCCCACTGACATTTTAAGCAGCATGCCTCTAGCAGCACATCCCACAACCTCCCACGGCTGACATCATACCCGGGGAGCAGCAGCAGGTGCATGTATTGTATAAGCCATGGTGTTTGCCATAAAGAAATTTGACTATTATCTTCACTGTTCCTCCTTTTCAGCTATCATTGATCACTTGTCCAGGTAAACTAGACAATATTTCCAAGACAACCCAGGTAGTACGGCTTCCGTAACATGCTGGAATGTAGCTGGACTGTTCCAAAGTCCCATAGGCATTCATTTGAATTGAAAAAGTCCCAAGTGACAGAGCCAAGCTGTGTATGGATGATAAGCTGAATCAATGGAGACTTTGTAAAACCCACTCTGAAGGTCCAGAGTGATGAAGTAAGCTGGGCTGGCTGGGCCAAGACTCCCTAAGGCCTCCTTGGTTGTGGGTAAGGGATGAACATCCTGCACGGTATAGGCATTGAGCTTTTTGTAGTCTACCATAAAGTGATACCCCTTGTCATTCTTTACCACCAGCAGGCCATGGTGCACCCCAGGGACTTGTAGTCTTCAATGATATGTTGTTCAAGCATTTCCTTGATCATGTCCTCTAGGACTTGTTTCTTTTTGTGTCCCACTTTACAGGCTCGCTGACGGATGGGTTTCTGACTGGGTTGCACCTCGATGGTGTGTTGCAGGATATTTTATTTATTTATTTATTGAAATGTTTCACCAGGAAGGCACTCTGAACAACAAGTTGCTCATCTCCCGGTGCAACCTGGGGACATCACAACATCCAAGCTTGTTATCTGGACCAACAAAGACATCGGGATAGTTCTCCAGGAAATTCAAGACCTGATCTTTCTCTGTTGGAGTTGCTGAGAGTGTGGAAGGGGATAGTCTCTTACTGAGGGGTAACTCTGGTGAGGCTGGAGTGATGGTGACAGTACTGACAGGACTAGAGTTGGTGGAACCAGGCTGAGGCCCTTGCATGAGATGAAGCTGGTCCCCAGGAGAGAAGCAGACAAACTTTCTGACATTGGCACCCTTGGAGATGATGACTGGCTCATCTGTAAACTTGCAGTATTTTTGGAATACTGTGTCATCATGCACAGCAAACAAGGTGTTTCCCTGGAGAAGACCTGATGAATGCAGCACAGGGGATCCCATGATGATGCCAGCAACACCTTGTGGGAGTGGCTCACCTTGAATCTTGGCAATCAAAACCACCTCTGTCTTAGGAGGCACACTTCAGTTCAGCATTTACGAAGCAGGAAGAGGGGTCCTTACCAGGATAATTCAGGACAGCAGGGTTAATCATGCATGGGGAGACTAGTGGACCTTGGGATGTACTTAGAGACAAGGAGATAGATAGGGGCTATAATACAAAGATACAGGTTTCTACAGGGAATAAACAAAGTAGAGTGCAAATATCAACACAGGAGGAAACTTTGAAGAAGCTGGTAGGGGCAGATATAGACAGGACATCAGGAAATACATTTTCACAGAGATGGGGTGGACATGTGGAACAAATTGCCCAATGAGGTTGCCTGTACAAAGACAGTAGTTTATTTCAAGCATAGGTGGGCGTAGGTTTGGTGGGGAACACGGGGCAGGGGGAAGAAGTGTAGAGGGGAGATGAGTGACTACTAGGGGACTTAGACTAATGGATTGGGTAGGGACTAAGGCAGACTGGATAGACCAACAGACCTTCTGATGACAATTTCTATGTATAACAAGCATTTTTCAATGCCGAATGTTTGCTTGCTGGCATTGGCTTTGGTAGTGTAGGGGTTACAGTGCTGCATAATAGGAATGGCAGTGAAGTATTGAACTGAAGCCAACCCCATCACCACCCTGCAGATAGTGACAGGCATTGGGTGTGCCTTTGGGTCGTCAGGCATAATGGCCACGCCATTTCACCGCACCCTACCGTGCAGACACCGACAAGTGTCACGGTGTGCCTTGGGGTCTTTGTCCCTTATGCGCACCCCATTCCATCAAGAAATATGGTGAGATGGGTGTGGTATAGGAGAATGGGGTGAACTTTGGGGCCGAAGAGTCCAAGGCACACCTCGATGCCTCTCAGTGGCTGCAGGGTTTGGGTGGGGGTGGAATGGTATGAGCATTGCAGCCAACAATCCCAAGTCACAGCCCTGATGCCTGTCATTCTCTACAGGGTGGGGCATTATGGTCGGAAAATCCTAACGCCTCAGGCATTCGTTGGTATTTTCACTCATAATTTTCATCATGGTTTTTTGTGACCTCCACCTCATGAACAGTGGCAATATCAGTTTGTTAGCTGAAAGCTGCTTTTGCATAGCGACTACAGCATTTGTCACCACAGGTGCAAAACACATTCCGAACAGGATGTGAAAAATGACAGCTGTACTGTTCATGGGGAGGTGTAAAAAATGGCAATGTTGAAAATCTGCAGTGAAAATATTAAAAAAAAAATGGTGAATTCACGAACGTGCGTAGAAACTGTGCAAAGCACACCCGTAATGTAATTAGTTTGGGGATTTTTACAGCAGATTGTCAACACAGGCATTTTGGGACCTCCAATCATGAACAGTGTCACTGTGATTTTCTTCATCTGTCCTGAACAATGATTTCCCACAACGACCACACATTTCTGTGCTGAAAGTGTGAAAACACATTTCGGCCATGTTGTGAAAAATGACAGCTGTACTGTTCATAAGGAAAAAAATGCCACTGGTGAAAATCTGGACTGAAAATATTATAAATTCATGAACTTACGAGGGCGCTTGGAAACTGCACAATGCTCAATCGTAACACAGTCATTTTATGGAATTTTGTCACCAAATTTTCAACATAGCCATTTTAAGACCTCTGTTCATGACCAATGTCAGGTAAAATGGCAATTTTGAAAATCTTGCGAGCAAATATAAAAAATTCACAAATTTGTGAGCATGCGTAGGAACTGTGCAACATGCGCTCCCAAAACAGTTACTTTTGGGAATTTTTTTACCAACTTTTTAACATAGCCATTTTAAGACCTTTGCTCATGAACAGTGTCACTGTGATTTTCTAAATCTGTCCCAAACATTGATTGCACACACCGACTGCGCCATTGTGCGCTACATGCATGGAAACACATTTTGGGTGACGTGAAAAATGACAGCTGTACTGCTCATAAGGAGGTGTGGTAAAATGGCAATGCTGAAAATCTGGAGTCAAATATTTAAAATTTGCAAACTTATGAGCCTACGTAGGAACTGCACAACACATGCACGTAAAACAATCATTTTTAGGAATTTTTTCACCAAATTTTCAGCATAGCCATTTTAAGACCTCTGCTCATGAACAGTGTCACTATGATTTTCTTAGTGTGTCCCATACATTGATTTCACACACCAACTGCGCCATTGCCCTCATCAGACGGAGGGTCAGGGGGTCGGCTACAAAGTGGTTACATGGGAGCCTTTTAGCCCTTATGAAGTATAGAGATAAGTGCTGGGCAAAATTCAGAGCCACGGTGGATCAGGCTGTATTTCAGCAGTACAGGAGAATCAGAAGTGAGTGTAAGAAGGCAATAAGGGCTGCTAAAAATGAGTTTTGTAAAACTGTACTGCTGAGCTCAGCCAGGGACCCCAGGAGGTTCTGGAGGAATATTAAAAACATAGTTAGTGGTTCCCCGAGTGGTGAGACCTCTGATATGATTATTGATGGTGCTAGCTGCAACAACTCGCTAACCATCGGAACTGCATTTAACCTGTATTTCTCTGACCTGTCTGCTTTCACCTCGTCATTCCCCCCTGGTGGAGGTGATAACGGTGAACAGGTCCCAGCCCCTCCACCACCCCACCCGCCCTTTCCTTTTAAGGCTGTGGTGGTGCAAGAGGTGCAGAGATTGCTCTCGGGCCTCTCCCCCTTCTTGAGTGCTGGCCACGATGGGTTGGAACTGAAGCTCCTCGGTCTTGATGCTTATAGTATTGCCCCCCTGGTGGCCCATATTTTCAATCTGTCCCTGTCATCTGGTGTTATCCCGGACATATGGAAGGTTGCCAGGGTGGTCTCTATCCTTAAACAGGGGAACCCCAAACTGATTGAAAACTACCGTCCGATATCCATTTTGTCAGCGGTCAGCAAACTTCTTGAGAAAGTTGTGGCAGGGCAACTCTCGGAGTACTTTCAGTCACATGACCTATTGTCACCTGTGCAGCATGGCTTTAGGAAAGGGCACAGCACATCCTCTGCCCTTGTCACTGTCTCATCCTGGATCAGGGTGGCTATGGACCAGGGCAAACTCTCTGGGGCTATCTTTATAGATCTCTCCAAGGCCTTTGATCTTGTTGATCATGCCATGCTCTACACTCAGCTTAGGTCCTATGGTCTATCACCTGGTGTGCTCTGTTGGTTCTCCAACTATCTACATGGCAGAAAGCAGCTTGTCAAATATGGCAAGGAGCTCTTGGGCTCTATTTCTGTAACCATGGGTGTCCCCCAAGGCTCTGTCCTGGGGCCCCTGCTCTTCTCCATTTTTGTAAACAATCTCCCCACTGCCTCTGTCCACTGTAAGCCAATCCTCTATGTGGATGACCTGGTCATCCTCACTCACTCCCTGGACATAGAGGTCATTAATCACCACCTGAGTGAGGACTTAGGGAACATTCAGTTCTGGATCTCGTCCCACAAGTTGGTTCTTAATCTTAAAAAAAAAAAAAACAGACCATGCTCTTTGGGTCCCAGGCCAAGATTAAGGCCTCTCCTGCTCCGTTATGCGTTACTAGTACTGACGGTGTACCGATCCCTGTTACTGATAACTTTAAATACCTTGGGGTGACACTGGACCCGCAGCTTGACCTTGGCTGCCATATTCAGAATATATGTAAGACTGCCAACTGCAAACTGGGTCTGGCCTATAGAGCTAAGAGCAACCTTTCTTCTGCTGCCCGTCTTGCTCTTGCCAGAGGTGTGCTCCTCCCTTCATTCTGCTATGGGCTCTTCCAGAGCTCACCTCTCTAGGTGGTCTACTGCCTACAATAATGTCTGCCACTTTGCTCTGGCTGCCCCTTGTCTTACCCATCATTGTGACCTTTATAGCAAGCTGAACTGGCTGTCCCCCTCAAATCACATAGACTTTGTCCTAGGGTGCTTCATGGGAAAGGTTGTTGGCACTGGCACCCCTCCGGGACTGGCAAAATTCCTTGTCCCGGCTGCCTCCTCATCCTATTCCCTCAGGTCTCAGGGGCCCGCCATCCTTAAGATACCTGCTACCCAGACTCTAATGGGGGATAGAGATTTTGCTGCATGTGCTCCCAGACTGTGGAACGCATTCCCTGCCCAGGTTCGCTCCTCCCACTCACAGGTGTGCCTTCGATCCTCCCTGTGGAACCACCTCAAACTCTCTTCGGCCTGTGGTTGCCCCAAACCACCGTGATCTATCCTGATCCCTCACAGTACTCCTCTCTCCTGGATGTGTTCTGGACAAAAGACTCGACTTCCTGGGGCCTTTAAGTTGTAAATAGTGTCGTATCTGCTGCATCTCAACTTGTACCTTTTGTACTGCTCTTAGTTGCAACATGTGTTATTCTGTTGTGTACATACTGTACAAAACTATGCCTTACATGACTTGTAAGCTGTTTTAATCTGTATCATGTTGTCCTATGTAATAAAATCTGTAATTCCTGTACTCTCCCGGGTTGTACCTCAAAATAGGCAATTGCCTTGTCTAGTGTACTTACCTGGTCAACAAAATCTAAATAAATAAATAAAATTGTGCGCTACATATGCGGAAACACATTTTGGACAAAATGTGAAAAATGACAGTTGTACAGCTCATAAGGAGGTGTGGTAAAATGGCAATGTTGAAAATCCGGAGTGCAAATATTAAAAATTTGAGAACTTATGAGCGTGCGTAAGAACTGCACAATGCACGCTGGTAAAACAGTCATTTGTAGGAATTTTTTCACCAAATTTGCAACATAGGCTTTTTTCTTAATCAGTCCGGAAAGGTGATTTTGCGCAGTGACTGCGAAATCACTCTCCGGGCCCGATCAACGCCATGACAGTTCAAGAATTCATGAGGAGGGGTCACAAAAACCCCATGTTGAAAATTTGGTGCCAAAATTCCAAAAAATGCCTGAGATATGCATCAAAGTTGAAAATACCCTATTTATTACATTATACAGCTTACCTGCATTTCCTCAGTTCGCGGTTGGCTTTGAAGAGTGTAGACGTGTTCCCAGTCCACCGAAGATCATCGTGCTAGACTCCAGAGGTAAGTATGGGATGAGGGGGGTGTGGGGAGGCAGGGTGTGCACTGGGTGGTCACAGGTGGGCAGGGAGACCGCGAGGGACAGTTTTCTGTTTACAGGTTTTTTTTGGAAGACGATGCGGGATGTTTGCCATGCTGGGGTGGGCTCCCAGCATGGCAGCTGAAAGGCTATTTGGGGGGGCCTGAAGCTGATAGGGGATTGGGCACTCCCGTTGCCAATAACAATTTTTGCCACACTGGGGTGGGCTCACAGCGTGGCAACAAGAAAGCTTTTCTTGGGGGGCGTGAAGCCGATGGGGGATTGGGCACCCCCGTCAGCCATACAGTGTGTGCATGGGGGGGAGTAGCACAAGAGCATGCAATATGCGTGCTTGCGTGTGTGTGTGTGTGTGTGTGTGTGTGTGGGGAGGGGGAGCGCTGCTCACTGAAGCGGTGCTCTCCCTTTCAACTGTATGGCACTGCATTTTGTATCACCACACTATGTTTCTTGCACATGTGTGCAAGCAAACATAAAAACCTTTCTTTTCTTTTTTTATACTTCAATTTTTATTAACATGTTTTAACTTTTTGTTTTACAGATCATCAATACATCATCAACACTGAGAGAACATAACAGCATGCAAACTGTAATGTTAACAAGTGGTTACCTTTTAGGAGTTAATCATCTTTATCTTTTGTACATATCAGAAGACAGTACTTCAACAAGTATGCAGTTATCTCAGTATTTTCCTGTCTATGGACTACTATAATCTAAAACTCTATTAACAGTGACTCAAAAGTCCAGAACTTACAACGGAACAGTCATTCTTGTTTAAAATAGTTTAAAAAGCATAAATGAAACTTATATTTAAAAAAGTAACTAAAAATATGAAAATAAACATTTTTTTCAGCTTATTCTTTGTTTTGTTATTGTCAACACGAACATATCTTGAGTGCTTCTAGGAGGTATATTAATTGCATGTTTGAAACAACTAGTTGGTATATATCCCCATAATTATTTATTCATATCTGCAAGAGACATTCAGGACTTGGTAGAGGGCATAGTTAGATAGGGGGGATAGAATGGGGGGGGGGGATGGGACCTATGATACTATGATACTGTTAGTTTCCATTTCCCACCTAGTCCACCTGTTCTGGTAGGTTGCATTTCTATTATTCAAATTATGCGCTAATTGTTCACTAGCTTGTATATATCTTACAATCTGTAACCAGTCATCCATCTCAGGAGGATCAGGTTGTAACCACTTCTTCGTAATCGCTTTGTATGCTGCAGCCAGAAAGATGGACCATGAGTATAGGAGATCTTTTCCTTTCAACTCTTCAGTTGGTATACCCAACAGAAGGTTCTCTGATTTAAATTGATTTGATATATTGAGTACCCTGGCCATTTGCTGGGATATCTGCTGCCAGTACATCTGTAACTTTGGGTGTGTTAAGAAAATATGTGTATGGGACACTTCTGTGATATTACATTGTCTCCAACAACTAGAAGAGGTTCCAGGGCTTTGACGTGCCAAAAATTGGGGCACTAAAAAATATCAGGTACAAATTTTCCAAACATATTCCTTCCATCCTGGGGTCGATGTTGTTGACCAGGTCATGCGCCAAACTTTAGGCCAAACAGTTTGTACTAGGGTTGTGCCCAGGTCTTTCTCCCATCGAACTTTTAAAGGGTTCGATGTATGGGCTTGTTGGGTAATTAAATATTTATATAATATGGAAACAGCATGATCATTTCCCTCCATGGTCCAGATCTGAGTAAAGGGGGAATTATCTTCAAAAGTAGATTTTTTTAACTGTCTGAATTTTAAACTGAGAATTAATATAATCACTAATCTGCATGTAGTAAAATAAATCCTGGGGTGCCCATGAAAATTTAGTTTTGGGCCTCAGCAAAAGAGATCAAAGCATTCTGTTTCATCATCTGCCAAGGTGCCCATAAACCCCGTGCCTTTTGGATAGTATATCAAGATGACATCTTTGCAGGAAGAAAATCTGAATTTGTTGTAAACCAGGCATATTTCCAATTATTGACTGTGTTACCTCTTAGAGAGTACCCTCTTTTCCAACCATCTAGGATCGAAATAGTACTATCTGGGAGTATTGAATTCATTTTTTTCATCTGGGGATAGGAGAATAATGCTGCAACTGGATGACATGATTGGCACCTGGATAGGTCCATCTGCCTCCAGTGTGCCTAGTATGTTGGGTTGCCCCACAGAAGTGCTAATTTCATCTGAGAGGCATTCCAGTAATATTGTAAGCTTGGAAGGGCAATTCCCCCTCTTTCCTTAGGTTGCATTAGAAATTGACCCTTGAGTCGTGGTTTTCTACCCGCCCATAGATAATGGGACAGAATGCTTTGCCACTGTGAGAAAGTCTTAACTGGGACTGTGCATGGAACGCATTGAAATAAATATAATAGTTTTGGGAAGGCATTCATTTTAATAGATTGGGCTCTGGCATAAAAGGTTAAAGGAAGAATATTCCATCTTCTTATATCTGCTCTAAGGTTCTTCATTAAGGGCAGATAATTTATGTCAAATAACTGTTTTAAATCCCTTGGAATTTTAATACCTAGATATTTTATCTCTGATAGGCCCCATTTAAACCTATACTCAGTCTCAATTTGCACCATTGGTTTATAATTAAAAGCTAATACCTCTGTTTTGTTTGTATTTAAAGAGTATCCCGAAAGTTGGGAAAAGAGGTTACGTTTCTGAAATAGGAGAGGGAGGGAGGTATCTGGTTGAGATAAATAGATTAAAACATCATCTGCAAACAGATATTTTATGTTCTGTATCTCCAAATTGTAATCCAGTAAGGTTCTTTTCTTGCCTAATAAGTTGGGCCAATGGTTCAATGTAAAAAGCAAATAGGAGAGGGGAGATTGGGCATCCCTGCCTGGTTCCTGTATGTAATGGGAATTTTTGGGATATGTGTCCGTTGGAGCGGATGTATCCTTGTGGAGTTTGGTAGAATTTAAATATAAGATCTGTAAACTGGTTAGGGATTTGGAAGCGGGCTAGAACTAATTTAAGAAAGATCCATGATACCTTGTCAAAGGCTTTTCAGCATCTAAACTGAGTAAAAGACTAGGTTCATTCTGTTTGATAATATTTTCAATTAAATATATACTGCACCTAATATTATCTTGCGCCTGTCTACCTTGGATGAATCCACTTTGGTCCTGGTGGATAAGTATAGGGGCTAGGGGCTTAAGTCTATGGGCTAATATTGCAGTCAGAATTTTGTAATCAGTGTTTAGTACTGATATGGGACGGTAAGAACCAGGCAGGGAGGGATCCTTTCCAGGTTTGGGAATCACCAAAATTATTGCATATTGCCAAGATGGGGGCATCAACATGTCTGATAAAGCTAGTGTGTTATAAAGTTTCTGAAGTATAGGGGAAAGGTCTTGTTTAAATATTTTATAAAATTCTCCTGAGAAACCATCGTTTCCAGGACATTTATTTGTTTTGAGTTCACTTATTTCAGTAGCATAGGCGCCGGGTTGTATGGGCCCGTGGGACATTGGCCCCATCAATATTTATTGAGCCGGGCTGAGCCCCAGCAATATTTTTCAATGCTACAGCCTGCTTTTACTTTTTCTCCCCTAATTGTGGCTTTGTGTGTGCGCTGATGTGTGCCCCTGTTACCAGACCGCTGCCGGCATGACGGTCACTCGCTTAATTTGCTGGGTGACGGCACAGTACTACTGGCATTATTTAAAATTTGCACCTTTAGTTTTGTTTGTCAAACACCCCCCCAATCATGGTGGTGACTGGTTGATTGGCAGGTGGCTTGTTTCAATTTGCCAGCATTGCCGTATCTGTGATTGGCCAGGGGAGGGTTTATTAGGTGCCATACGCATGCGTTTTGGTGCTGTGTGAGGTGACATGTGGCAAGGTGAGCCGGAGAGAGAGAGACCACGAGAAGTGAGGAGCGACAGCCGGTCAGCAAATCAACAGCAACCTTTCATTTCTAGTGGCCAGTTTTGTAGTCGGTAGTCGGGTCATGGTGCGTCGAGCGTCAGTGATGGTCAGAAGAAGTCCGGGTCCAGGAAGAGAGAAGAGCAGCAGGCTGCAGCAGATGAGAGATGAGGTGGACATGTGGTGGTGGTGGTGTTGGTGTTAGGTGTCTGGTCGGCAGGTCAGGACAGTGTGTGGTGGTCCAGGGGGCAGCCGGTGATGACCGAGTCCGGTCCTAGAAGGAGAGGGCTCACCTGAGGTGACTGGCGAGCGAGCAGGTGCTGACTCAGGCTCAGCTGGCAGCTACCAGTGCAGGCAGCATCAAGAGCCACAGTATGGGTGCCACCGAGTGGTGTGGCAGCCTGGCAGGAGGTGTGCAGTTGGTGGGAGTGACTGCCTGACGGAGAGTCGGGGGCCTGGGGCCTGCCGGGGGGAGAGTCAGTCGGTCAGTGATGTGAACTTGGGACCTTCATCATGACTGGCGAACCAGTATGGTTGTTGGAGGGGGATGGGAAGGGGTGGATCACAGAATAAAAAGGAAGAAAAATATATAATTTAGTAGGGGAAAGTTCAAGTGACAGTACAGTAGTTCTTCACAAAATACAAAGCTTTTTCAATCTGAAATTATCATAAACCTTTGAATTCAGTTAACAAGCCAGTTGTTGCTAATTAGGCTGCTGTGGAATGGTTAGGCTTCAGAGTCTGTTTTTGCTTCAGAGGTCAGGTTAGAGCTAGTCTTGACTTGAAACCATATTTCTCTGATGTCAGGTGTTACAACAGAAGGGCATGAAAAGGAACGTTAGCAGTGTGGGGAGAGTTTCTTTTTAGAAAAAAAAACTAAATAAATATTGCAGTTACAGGGAGATTTCAAGTGTTCAGCTTTTCAGAGTTTAAATACATATAGTGTAAATGATAAAGACTGGTTGGCCTGGCCACTTCCTGATCAACATCCCAGTGGCATCTGTATATACTACCTCCTTGGATTAACTTTGAAGGTTTTATATGTTTGCACCTGCAGTTTTTACACAGCAATAAATTTCCTGCTTTTGAAATCCTTGGTGGAGGCAGTATAGTGCAGTGGTTTAAGGCTCCTAGCTCCAAACTTGGAGACCTGGGTTTGAATCCCATAGTCCCACTTTCATACTGTTTGACCCTGAGCAAGTTACTTAACTTCCTTGTGCTCCCAGGTCACTCCTGGAAACAAGCTTTGGCGTAGTGTCATGTGCCTCTCCGGGTTAAACAGTTTCCCCTTTCCTTTTCATTTTTGTGTGTTTCCATAACATCTTGTGACCATATTAGTATTGTGAGTCTCCTTTAGCTACTAACTTACAGGTCTTTAGATGCCAGTTTTTTTGGTGGTGACTGTCTCCAACATTTTACCTGGTGAGTGCACACATCCATCTTTTGTTCTTTCTCTCACTCCATCACCACCAAAAACTGGCATGTAAAGACCTGTAAGTTAGCAGCTGAAGGAGAGTCACAATACAAATATGGTCACAAGATGTTAGTGGCTGTGAAATGGGGTATTGCTCGCTAACTTGCTTGTGTGGAACACCCACATACACACAATCATGTGGCTGTAGTGTAGATTCATTAATAAGGTAAGGCTAAATGACCTGTGTTTGGGGGAAGGGGGTGTAAATTCTCATGTCGAGTGCCATACACTATAAATGACAATGCCTGATGTTCAGGTGATAACCACGGTGCAATCACCTCTCGTGGTTGCTAGGGCAATGGTAAACCTCTCGAGTTGCACTCTTGAGGTTTAGTGATGCCCTAGCAGCCACTCGAGGTGGGTACACCATGGTTATCACCTGTACATCGGGCATTATCCTCTATATATTGTAATTGCAGGATCCCTGTATGTAGTGATTGAAATTAATTTAAAGGTATATACTCTCAGGGTTTGTACAAGCATCCAACACCGACCATCAGTGCTGTGGTACAATCAGATGAGTGGCCCCAGTTGTGTTTCATTTCTAGAATTCTGAATGAACCCAGAACAGAAAGAGTGTCAACAGCAAATGGAATGCTAGTGATTAGTGCCATATTGCACCGTGGGTGCAGTCAAGTGGGTGGGGGACGACGACTGTGGTGTGTGTGTGTGTGTGTGTGTGTGTGTGTGTATGTGTTGGGGTGCTGGCTGTGGTTGTGTATAGCTCATCACTGGTCATGTCATGTAAAATGAGAGCTTGCAGTGTGTGTGCATTGCATGGGGGGGTACCTGGTGGGGTTGCTGGTCATTTGACTAGCTGAACAGGGAGCTGGGCATGTCTGTTAGTGGAGGTGAACATGTGGAAGAGTACCATTTACTTGGTGTTGGTGTTGCTGATCTGGGGTGTGGGTGGGTGTGGTTGGGAGGCAGAGGGTCTAACTTTTAAACTTGGCTTCCCACATCCACTCTCTTCCATTATATGTCACTGGCACTGATGCCATGAACTCATGTCGGTGCTATAGACACTGTGAGTCCCCTCAGTTGGGTACCTGCTACCTTAAAACTATGAAAAGAGCTGGCCCGGTGGCGCAGAGGGCTGAGGTGCTGGCGCCTTACCTCAAACCTCACCGGCGACCCGGGTTCGGGAACAGACCTGGGTCAGTGGGGGTGGGAGAGGATTAAGCGTCCGAAGGACTGCTCTCCTTTCCTGGAGTGGGTTAGGATGATGCCTCGCTCTGTTGTGGCCACCGGTGGAGACCAGGAGCACTACAAGATGTGGCGCGACGTCAGGGGTGCCAGAAAGACGGAAAAACATCCCGGATTGGCCAGGATGATGGCAGATGATCTGCCGACACCACTGAAGAACTCTGGAGGAGCCTGACTGCCTCAGCAGCACCCTGGGGCTGAGAAAGAGTGTGCTGGCTGCCCCACCGGTGCCTTCCCCTCGGAGGAGGGGGGACCCACTCGGCGAAGGGTTACATCGAGCTACTCCAGGGTCGGCTGCAATTTGAGGTAGGGAGTTCCAAGGAAGGACAGTAGGTGGATGTTGGGGATCATGGCTGCCTGAAGTAAATGGCAGATCTGGGGCACGAAGGAGGGGATAAAGAAATAATGCGAAAAAGCTGTGAAAGATGTGCCTAAATCGTATGTCTAATTTAAAGGGGTTTCAGGAAGAAATTGTAATACAGCGGTACCAGTATGCCAGTTTAATGCTGATGTGACTGTGCTGTGCTCTCTGGGGACTACATTAACTTTCCAGGTAGGCTCCTAGGATCATTTGGGCTCTGGCACTCCCCACCCTGCGTCTCACTCGGACCCTATGAAATTTAAGGCATACCTCTCAACTGTGTGTACTAACAAGGGGCATTCCTCCTTTTACCCCTTAAAATTGCTTGCCCCTCATCCACCTGTCATACAAAAAGTGTTGCCATCCCATAGAATCAAAGAGAATGTGCTGTAAATTGAGACATTAAAGGACACCTCCACTGGACCTGCACATACTGTATTTTTTCTAGTAGAACTAATTCCAATTTTGTTATTGTTTTATCTTTACAAGCTTGTTAGTAACCATAGTGGTAATTTCTGATTTACACTTTGGTGGTAAGTGGCCATTTGGAACAGTATGATGTAGTTGACTTATGTTCCCTCTGGCCACAGAGTGCTGTAGTAGAACTGAAATGCATTGTTTAAACAATGGAAGAGCAGAACAAGGGACATAATGTTCATCACACACATCATACACTTCTAAAATGGTCCTGTCCAGCTGTGTGTAAATCAGAGAGAGACACACACTGGCCGGGATAACTAAACATTTTGTAGTAATGGAACAAAGCAACAGACTTTTAACCAATATTTAAAAATCTGCTTATATTCTGAAAAATGACTTGCAGATTCATTGCATTTCTCCTTTACAGCATGCATTCATTATTTTTAAGATGCTAATTCAAAAATAAACATGCTACATGTAAAAGCAGTGGTTTCTAAAGTGTTCTGAGCTTCTCTCTCTATTTTGAGGATGTGTCCCTCATTTTGGTGGTCAGTATTCCTCATTGACCCTCATTGTGAGTATCCGTGTTTCTTAATCCAGTGACAAAAGGTTAAGCGGTATGTTTCCAGGTGGGCCTCCAGTACTTACTGGCTCCCACCTCTTGTATGTCAGTCTGAACCAGTGCTATTAACAATGACTTGGGGATGTTGACTTGCAAGCTCTCACACACTGGCGGAGTCTTGGCGAACTACATTTCTCCTTGGACAGTCCTGTTGCCGATCACTATAGTGACCAGCAAGTTGGGCAGTTTTACTTTGTCAAGTCACTATCAAGCACAAGGATTTTGCTAGTTTTCACTTTGCACTGGTTCGGGTGCTCAATAATCTCCTAATGGTAACACACCAGAAAAAACGGTCCATTTTGGTTCTGCTTGATCTGTCATCAGCATTTGACACCGTGGACCATGGTGTGCTGCTTGAGCGCCTGAGATGCATCTGTGGGCTTTCAGGTTTGGTTCACAGATGTTTTACTTCTTTCCTCACTGGTAGAACTCAGAGGGTGGTGTCGGGGGTGTTTTCCTCCGATCCTACCTCTCTGTCCTGATGGGTGCCTCAAGGCTCAGTGCTGTCTTCCATGTTGTTTGCGGTGTACATGCTTCCCCTCGGAGACATTGTAAGACAGTATGGGCTGGAGTTTCATTGTTATGCCGATGATACCCAGCTCTACATGTCTTTTGCACCAGATCAGAATGGAGCACTCTCGGTGTTTAATAACTGCCTTGGTGAGATCCAAGGTTGGATGAGGTCCAGCTAGCTGAAGTTGAACTCTGGGAAGACGGAGGTGATGGTTGTGGATCCTGGTCACTGGATAGGGGGCTGGGGAGCAAATTATCCCACAGGTTTATTCCCTGGGGATGTTGAGCTCCCTATCCCTGAACAGGTGCGTGACCTAGGGGTGATTCTTGACGACTGGCTGACATTACGTTCTCAGGTGTCAGCTGTCGTTAAGTTATCCTTTTGCCATCTGAGGAACATCGCTAGGATCAAGCACCTCGTTCTATCTGGGGACTTGCCTACACTGATCCACGCCTTTGTGACCTCGCGTTTGGATTATTGCAACTCCCTTTACTTTGGGCTTCCAGGGGTTGATATCTGCCACTTGCAGCTGGTGCAGAACTCCGCAGCCCAGTTGTTAATGGGGATTCCTTGTTCCTCCCACATTACACCGGTGCTGCGGGAACTGCACTGGCTGCCGGTTCAGTGGTGGATCACCTTTAAAGTCGGTTTACTGACTTACAAAGCCCTACATGGACTGGACCCTGACTACCTGAAAGAGCTTCTGGTTCCTTACCTCCCGGGGGCGACTGCTCCCGCTCAAGCCAATGAGGGGTTGCTGGAGATTCCGAGGGTAGTTTTAAAATCTTCTGGGGCCCGGGCTTTTATGTTCGTGGCACTGACCCTCTGGAATTCTCTACCCCGTTGGATTAGAGAGTGCATGACTGTGGGGGGCTTTAAACAAGCACTGAAGTCTTTTTTATGGAATAAAGCATATGGGGATGGTGTCGACATGGATTGATTGAACTTGTTTTAGCTATTTTATCATGATGTTTTATTGCGAATTTATTTTAAATATGTACTACGCCTTGATTTTGAAAGGTGCATTATAAATAAAGATTATTATTATTATTATTGTACTGGTGAATTGCCAAATGAATGAAACTACTCTGTGGTACCACCTGGATTTCTGGCCATTGGCTCCACTGCACATTTTAATTCTGAGGTGTTAAGAGGCATGATAAAGGAAGCTTTTCTGCATATTGCAAGTTGTGGGGGTGATTGGGTGGGTTACCAAACCCCTGCTATTAGTGTTACGCAAAGCTACAGAGAACACAGTGTACTTTTTGTCGCATGCATGCTGTGCTGAACCATAGCAGCACTAGGCTACTTTCATGGCATGCTGGCTGATGATTTAGGTTTCGTCTGTTTATGTGAGTTTGGGGGCTCTGCTCCCATCCCCCATTCCTTTTTTTTTTTTTTAACACGGGAGTGTGGGGGAAGCCCCTAGTCAAATAAATGAATAAAAAAATAGCTGATAGTCTGACAAAGTGTACAGCGACTGTAACTGAGGTTTTGTCAGTTTATTTGCACTGGGGAAGCTTTGCCCCCAACACTCTGGGGGTGTGGGAGAGTGAAGCCCCCCTCCCAGCAACTCATACAATAAAAATAACTGGCAGCCTGACATGACGTAGAGAGTGCAGTTCTGTAATGGACCAAAGTAGTATACAGCAACTTCAGTGCTATGCTAATAGCAGAGTTTCGGGGGGGGGGGGGGTTGATAATCCACACATTTGCCAGTTATGGGTAGTCTCGCATGTTTTGAATACAACAGTATTTATTTGGGGTAGTGGCCCACTGCAGTAGAGTTCACTGATTTGCAGGCCAGCACAGCAGATGTGCACAGTTTCACCAGACCCTTTAAAACTGGCATTTAAAAAGTCACTGCTGACTACTTAAAAATGTGTATTTGCCTGTCTGCCTGTTTTGTCTCCACTGGCTCTTTCAGTTTATGGGTGAGGATGTTTTAGCCCTGTATGTTGTGTTTCATTTGACTGCTATAGTGCCGGTAACTGTTCTGATGTGTTTGCTATTGTCCGTTGCACCTCACAGCCATTGTAGATTGGGCTTTTAATGAGTATTAGAAACATAGAATTTGATGGCAGATAAGGACCGCTTGGCCCACCTAGTTTGCCCATTTTCCTACCTAGTTAACCAACAGCTTACTTCCTCCTACCCCCCCCACTAGGACTGCCTTATGTCTGTTCCATGCATTCTTGAATTCTCCCACTGTTCTTGACTCCACGACCTCCTCAGGGAGGCTGTTCCAGTTTCCAATTTTTTTTTTCATGCCTGAGGCCAGGGACTTAACCCCCAGACAACCATGTTACGGCACAGGGGGCTGTGCTCTCATAGACTTCTTTGGGAGGTGACCTCTGACCCCTGGGCCAGGGGGTGGGGCTTTGACCCCTGACTCCTGGGCCCCACCAAAAATGTTACAAACCCGGCTCCTATGTTCAGTAGTTATCTCTTGGAGAGTTATTGGAGTCACTAGTCTCTCTGCTAAGGTTTTTGAAAGTGTGGGAAGTTTAAGTGAGTCTAGGAATTCGGTTATCTGGGCTGGTAATGGGTTTTGAGGGGTAGAATAAAGTTTCGTATAGTATTCAACAAAGATGTCAAAAATCTGGGCTATGGAATGGTGCATTGGGCTTGTTGCTGTTGTTCTAAGACTTGTTATTTGGGCTCTCGTTCGGTGAGCTCTTAGTCGCCCAGCTAGCAACTTCAAAGCCCTTGGACCTCCTTCATAATATTTCTGTCTCACATATACAAGTTTTTGCTCAACATAATAATCTAACAGAGTATTAAGTTGTAATTTCAGCGCTTTAAGTTTTTTATTCAAATCGAGGGAGGTTTTCTTTTTTTGTTGTTCTTCTAAAATTTGTATTTCCTGTAATAAATCTGTTCTCGTTCTCTCTCTATTTTTCTTTTTCCTGGCTGCTATCTCAATAAGTTTTCCTCTACATATGGCTTTTAAGGTGTCCCATACAATCGATACAGACATCTCAGGTGTTTCATGTTCTTGCAGGGCCTGTCTTATCAGATCTTGTATTTCTTGGATTATTTCTTTATCTCTAAGTAGAGATACATTTAATCTCCAATACGTATTTCTCTGGAAATGGTCAACTTCAATATTCAAATAAACCGGGGCGTGATCCGATAGTACAAAGTCCCCTGTCCAAGTTTTCTGTGTGGTCTGTTTGTGTTCCTGGGACATTAATAAATAGTCCAAGGTCGAATAGCTTTGATGGACCTGGGAGGAGAAAGTATAGTGTTTACTTGTACCATTTAGGTATTTACATGTATTAGTTATGCCCAGCTCTTTTAATAATTTCCCGATTTCCCTAGTTTACTTGTCTACTTTGTGTGGATTAAGTCTATATTTATATGTGAGACTGAGGTTACGGTTCAGATCCCCTCCACATATTAAAGGGCCATCCATCCATTGAGAAAGTGTCAAACAAATTACCTATAATTTATAAATTCCGTATTTGGAGGAAAGTAAACTGATGCCAGAGAAATAGGTTTTCCATTGAGCTTACCCTTTATCAATACATATCGACCCTCTTTATCAATAAGCCTGTCTGTACATACAAAAGGGGTCTTCGGTGGAATCAAGATTACTGTACCTCTTCTTCTACCTCCCTTATATGAAGATGCAAATACACGGTCGAATCCCAAGCGCTCAAATTCACGTTGTTTCTCACTAGAGAGATGAGTCTCTTGGAGCATAATAAAGTCCGCTCCCACTTGTTTAAGGATGACAAAATCTTAGAGAGCTTAATCAGATTCGTAATACCATGTATGTATATGTGCAAAATATAAAGGTAATTTTTGTTGATAAGCATTCTTTTACATTTGTACTTGACTTGTAATTGTAAAATCAGTTCTTCTTTACTTCTCCTATATATTATTTCCATTTCTACATTGGAATAGTACGCGAGACATTTCAACCTTCTAATTAGAATCAGATATAGAGTAGCTGACATATTAAAAGAAAAAACTAACAGAGCTGCCAACTGGGCAGACAACTTATTTACATTACTACCCTTCCAAGGTAGAAGGTCTTCTCGATAAAGAGACCTCTTGCCCCACCCTGATGTCGAAATAGGCGGGTAGAAGAGAGAGTATTCCTTCCTTCAGTGGAAGATCTCTTCTTGGGTCATAAAAAAAATTGGCCCAAATATTTTGGTAAGCTGTAGTAGGGTTGAGACAGTGAGATGATCTGCCCTAAAATACTATTTATTAGATCTTATTTCTTTACTGAGGAGTATTTCAGCTGAACATGGAGGGAGATATTATTAAGACAACAACAGAAAAAAAACCCAACCAATATATAATATCTGTTACCTCATTGCAGTGTTTTCCCCATTATCTAAATCACAGCTCTCTGGGAATATCAAGCGAGTACTTCAGATATAGATATCGACTTTCCCCACATCCCAAAAAGCTGACCCTCATCATTCTAATATCCTCCCCCCAATAGATTCGCCAGTGCTCCAAACATATTTTAATTACTTTCCTAGTTTTCCAAAAACATTAACTTCAAGCCAGTAGAGACAATTAAGATAAACAGGGAGGGGGTTAGGGTTTCCTGTACGTGGAATAACACACTCGGAGAGACTGGGTCCTTAAGTTTATAAAGCCTATTGTACTTGCGGTACGTTCCAGAAAGTGTGTCGCTGCAAGATTCCGAATAAGTGTAGATCAGAAAGTTTTAGCCCCAGAAGGTACGGAGAGAACTATCAGAAAGTGTTTTTTGTTCTCCCCCCCCCCTTCCCTTTTTTAAAATCTTGAACAGACGATGATGAAGCCGATTTTCAAGAGCGGGCTCAGACACATTCGGCATTCTGGCCTTTCTGCAGGGTCATCAGTTAATGATGGTGGAGCTGACGCGCAAGCACAGGGTGACGCAGATAGAACCAAATTACAGCTCGCTAAGGCCTCTGCCTAGGATCCAGCAGAGCTTGCCCCCTTAAATGAACAACAGTTGCAGTAAAGCAGTCATCTATCCATCAGTTGCAGGTCTTGTTCTGAAACACTCGGGAGTTTCTTAAGAAGGTTTTGCAGGTATTTAATATTATCTGAACTTGTGTGATGCATTGGCAGCTTATTTTTCTTTGCTGGGGCTATCTGCCACTCCTGTTCATTATGCTGCAAATTGCTGTATCTTGGAAGTTCAGGGATCTCCATGCCTCTTTTTAATGACACTTCTCTCACTGCATTGGGTGTGTTATAAATTTCGGAGCCTTCCTTCCAATGGACCCTCATTCTGGCCGGGTAAGGTGTTTGAACTCATACATTCTGAGAACGGAATGCTTTAATTAACGATAGATATTCTTGGCACTGCTTTTGAATGTCTTGGGGATAGTCGCGATCGAGGAAAAGGCGAGAGGACAAGTACTTAATTTCCTTCTGTTGCCACGCTCGTTTCAGTATATCTTCCTTTGTTTTGTAATTGTGAAATGTTATTATTGTTGAGCGTGGCCTAGTTGACTGGTCTTTCGGTTTTGGAATAAGGGCACTGTGGGCTCTTTCTATTTTGATTGCGTATCCCTGAGGAAGATTGAGGATGTCTTTTAGCAGATCCACAATAAAATCTGTCATATCCCCTTCCTCTGCCCCCTCGTGTAGACCATGTAGTCTGAGATTCTCGCGCCGCAATCTGCTCTCCAGATCAAGGCATTTCCTCTCCATAGTAATGGCATGGGCACATAAAGCAGAAACTGTCTTCCCTATGTGAAGGAGCCCATCTTCAGCGTTGGATATCCGTTCTTCCGCCTCGTGTATGCGGTTTTCTACCTGAGTGAGCTTCACATTTAGTTGCTTAAATTCTATTTTATTTTTGGTACACATATCCTTCAATTCTTTCATTAATGATTCAAACCTACTTCTGGACAGATGGTCTTTTTCCTAGTCCGTATCATATGTTTGGCTCATATTTTGTATACGAGGTGTAGAAAGGCCCTGCACTGGAGAACTTTGTCTGGATTCTGGTTTCTCTTTTTCTCCTTTCGCTTGATGTGATCTATTTCTTGGTCCTTGTTCTTTTTGTAACCCTCTGGTTGCTATTTGAGTTAATTTCTGTCAGTTTTTCTTTTGTATTTAGAAGGGTTTTGTGGCAGATCAGCTCAGAGCTCTCTGTGTTAGCTCCTTTACAGCGCCGTGCCGGAACCGGAAGTCCCAAACATAAAAACCTTTCATCAGGATTTTGTGACTTCACAGTACACTTTTGTTATCACTGTGCTTACTGTGACAACTAACCATGATGTCACTAACACAGTAACTGTAATATCAGTTGGGGACAATTAGTTGTTGACAGTGGAATAAGTACACAACAAAATGAGCTGAAGGAGACTGGTAACTGGATGAAGACAAACACGCAGAAGTCATTAAAATTAAATGCAACTGCATTGCCAGTGGCTCAGGAGATGACACATGTGCTTCTGGGGCCAGAAGATTGGAAGGTTGTGGGTTCTAGTCCCACACCAGATACTTTGGGTAACAATACCCATAACTGACACTGTAGTACAGAACAAGGGGGGTTGCTGCATAGTTGTTGTGCTGTCCTTTGGATGAGACATTAAACTGATGTCCCTTCTGCCCATCTTCGGTTACTGGCCAGGTAAAAGTTAAAGATCCCATGGTACTTACTGAAAAGAGTAAAGTAACTTCCCTGGAGTCCTGGTTAACATTTCTTACCTGTCAATGAAACAGGTCAGTGTAACCCACCCACAGGACGCACCTGGAGGCAAGTTGTCACAGCTTAGTGTGCCTTTCTTGGCAAAGAATTACAACTAACTAACTTAAAATAAAAAAGCAGCTGCCATACACATAATGGTTATGTACATTTTGTTGTAGAGCTAGTAGTACCTCGGCATAAGCTTTGATAAAACATTTTAAACACATTTTATCTTATGATTAATGCAATTTTTTTTGTATTTAGCTCCCTCTTTTCTTTATAACCAGACACATTCAAGAGCTAGTACACAGCATGACATTAACGCTAATTTTTAAAAAGTAGTCAGCAGTCACTTTTTACATCTGGAACACTTGTTTAGGTGTCCCTTTTACTAATTTGAAGACCTTCTGCCTAGCAGTACTGGGTGTGTTGTGTGGGCAGACATATCTAGTTCTAGTCCTCCTCATACCTCACTGACTGTGGCATTACAACTGACCAAAAAGGACGACTGACTTGCTGCCAAACTAGTCAGCTATGATGTCACAATCGGTGATGTTACACTGTAGATGAGGTCAGCCTCCAAGTAAAGTACTGCTCTTCATATCACACCTAATACTGTTAGTTAAAAAAAAAAACTTCTAATGGGAAAATGGAACAAGAAAGTACTTCAGAAATAAAAAGTAAAAACTAGTTCCTTTTAAAAATGAATAACCATTTTCTGTTTGCTTTTCTTGCTGAGTAGGCTGCTAGGTGTTAAACATGAATGCAAGATCACTGACCTCTCTGCTCTGGCTGCTTGTTGACACCTGATTACAAACCTCTGATTAGGCTGGTCCAGTAGCATGGCAGAAGAGCTGCCGCCTACTCTGCTGGTGACCCAAGTTTGGCAACGGACTCCAGTCATTTGGGGGGTGGCCATGGGAGAAGGATAGAGCATTCCTTTGACAGCTCTTCTTCCTGTCGTAGGGGGGAAACACATTTCTCGCTGGTCGATTGCCACCTGGAGGAATTGGGGGGGGGCAGAGCAGTGGGACCACAGACACAAGGGAAGGGTCCCCAGACCCAGATGCTGGGGAGCAATTCTGAAGGCAGAGCTCGCACACTGCATCACTGCAAGCATGTGGGCCCAGGGCAAAAGTGAAGGAAACAAAAAACCCTCTGACCAAAGCTGGGTGACTGCCCCATGCTCTGCAGTCTTCACACAGACAACTGTGCCCCTCCAGAATAGGCTTGCGGTGAGGACACCCCAGAGTACAAGGTAAGTCCCAGGGAAATTGGGTGATGGGGCTGGAGGGAACAGTCCAGACGGGGACCACTTGGGAGAGATCAGGAGAGAAATTCAATACCAGAAAAGCAAATGGTTGATTGATTAACATTACAATTCGTTGCTGTGGAAATGCTTTTTGATTTCACAATCAGAGGATTCCGACGTTAGGTGTAGACAAGCAGCAAGAGCAGATAAAGTGTAACAGATGGTGGGCCTACTTTCAGGTTAGCATGCCTATAGTATTTATAATGAAAAAAAAGGAAAGGTGACAGAAAACAAATGAAAAGTATGTTGAACTGTACATAAAAATTGTAATTTTTTTCTGAGTGTCTTCTGAAGTGTTGGGGGCTCTTCAATAGACTTTTCAATTTTTTTAAACTGAGAAATATAAAGACATGGACATCTCTAATTAGTGCAGCACCCCGTGTTTATTCTGCTCTTCCTCCCTTCCCTGCTGCTTTCTGTTTACACACTGCAGCAGGTGGCCAGTGAAAGAGCTGCTGAGAGGCTGTAGGATCAGCAAAGACATGTAGCGTGGCCCCTCCCAGCTGTTTAGTGGTATTACTGGTGTTATGATCACCTGGGAGGGGTCCTACACCAAGTCCACTTACTTGACCTCCAGAGCACTAGAGTGACCTCCAGGCATCCACTGAGGCTGCGGATTAAAGGGGTTAGCATAACTTGGAAGCAAACAAATTGAATATCTCATTCACAGTCCCACTCTCTTGCAAATATTTCTCTGCATTTGCTGGCTTGAACCCTGAACCTCCGGTTTGTCGCTGCAGTCCCTCAATAAGCACAGTGGCCCAGATATTCAAAGGAGATGTGCCCTGCACAACTGTGTTGCACTGGCACATCTCCAAAATGCGCCCCTGGGCCATATTCAAAAGGAGGGGATGCGCCACACAATTTCGGATGTGCCACAGTGCAAAGATAATGTATGCAGTGCATCGGGGGGGGGGGGTTCACATGCATATGTGGCACATTGCCATATTCAGCCAAGTTGTGCAGCGCAGCTGCCCACACATCTCAGAGATGTGCCACACAAAGTTAGGCATGGAAGAACCATGCCTAAGTCATAGCCACCCACAAGCAGGCTGCTGTACTGCACAGTGCAACACAGCAGCCACCAGCCCCTGGGTGGCTACCCCCAGCCCTTATCATACAGCAAGCATTCATTCCCAGCACATCCTTGGCAGTCTAGTGGTCCCCATCCCATACCCGAACCCAATGTAAGATACAAAAAAACACCTCCGAGTTTCCCTGGTAGTCTACTGGCCCCCCACCCCGAAGTCTGATCATGTATGAAATATATCCCAAAACACTCCTCTGGTAGTCCAGTGGTACCCCTCCCCAGTCCCCAAACCTCATCCATATAGAAAATCAAATCCCACATGTCTCTGGTAGTCTTGTGGCCCACCATCCACTGAGGAACCCCCACACCCCCCTGTCCCAGCATGACCATCAAGCCAGTGGGCAGAAAAACCCACCCACACACCTCCATGGCTGCCCGCCAACTGAGCTGTCACAGAATGACAGCTTACAGTACGCACTACAATACCATTGGTCGACACTGTAAACCAACAGGCTTGCAGTTTGTACTGTATGTTTTCATTCACAAAGTTGTCAACTTTGTGAATGAAAGCCACAAACTACAAACCAATGAACACTGGTAAGCATACTGTAGCTGTCATTCTTAATCGATCATGAAGCAGTGGGTGAATGTGATGAGTTTGCCTGCCGACAATGGCGTGCTGGGCCTGTGGTGGGTCCCTCAGTGGGTTAAAGTGGGGGCCACTAGACTACCAGGGACATCTGCAGAATTGGATTTTCTATACTGATGGGGTTCGGGGATGGGAGGGGAGTACCACTGGACTACCAGGGGAGTATTCGGGTATATATTTTGTACACAATCGGACTTCAGGGAAGGAGGGGGGCCACTAGACTACCAGGGATACTTGGGGATGTTTTAGTTATCTTATGTCAAGGTTGGGTATGGGAGGGAGGCCACTAGAGTGCCAGGGATGATCAGGGATCACTTTTATTTACAGCATCAGGGTACGGGGAAGGAAGGGGGGACCTCTTGATTACCAGGGGGATGATTACTTTTATTCTACATTCGGGACTTGGAGGGGGGACACTAGACTACCAGGGGATCTCTTTGTATGCACTGTGGACATGATCAGGGCTTGCCTGCAGGGTGCCCAGCGCATGCTGCTGGGCGCATCCTTGTACACCACATGCAAATAGGGCCATAATGACATGCAAATGGCCCCATTTGCGCCTTGCATGCATAATGACCCCATTTGTATATGTCATTCTGAATATCTGGAATGTGAGCCTGGTGCATCCCCGTGATACGCCATGCATCCCCATTCCAGGTATTCAGACCGCGCAGGGGTATGCACCAGCGCATCTTCGGTGGACCCATTTGCGCCACTCACATTATTTTCTATATTACAACGGGATGTGCCATTGCATTGAATATAGCAATTTTGCACTCTGGTGCAACTCAGTTGCATGGCGCACACACTTGCACCCTTTCTGGGCACAGTTTAAATATCCTGCCCTGTATGTCCAAATTTTCTTTTCTATTCTTCCTTATTCGCTCTATATGTTTCCCATATATGGCCCACCCCCCCCCGATATGCACTGGCCGACTACTTCTCCCGCTATTCCTGTTGCCTGCACCCTTCCCTGTCACTCCACATCATCCTGCCTGGCTGGGGAACCACAAACCCGGCAGTCTCCATACGCATTCCCCGGTAAAGCCGTAAGCAGTCCTTTTGGCCCTATACTCCCTTCCTTACCCCTTACCTGTACCAACACTCCCCTGTAAACACCTCCTTGCTCTTGGCCTGCTGGTCACTGCTTAGTATAGCCTAAATCATGTTAGACTAGCTGGAACCGCCTCTATATGTCTGGAATGTACTTGTATGGTTGTTGCCTCAATTGCATTGTTGCTTCCATGTGTTATGATGTATTGTACTCTCCCGGGTCGTGCCTGAAAATAGTCACCTGCTGGCTAGCGCACCTACCCGGTAAACAAAAACTAAATAAATAAATAAATTTTGCAGTCAGTCAGTCACTCACTCATTTACTCACTCACTCACTCTTCTGCCCTCATTTCATCAATTTCAGTACTTACAGGGTGGAGTTTATCTCTTTCTCTCTTTCTCTCTTCCCGGATCCCAGATCGGAAAAATCACTCTCTCCTGATGAGATGCTACACACAGGAGCATTGCAAAAAAAGAGGGGATATAATTTTTCTGCAACAAAGGGTTTTTCTAACTTTTAAATTGGGTGTTTCTTGGCTATGCACTGCAGCGCTCCTCACACTCTTGCTTCACCAAGCACAATGATAGCATGTTGTCCCTCCAGCTGCCTCGGCCACTCCTCCAGTGATGACACTTCACCAATCACTTGACCCCTTTCCTCTCCATATTTACATATTCATTAGAAGCTCACACATACTTGCACAAGACTCCAAGCTGCCCGATGGATAGATAGATAGATAGATAGATAGATAGATAGATAGATAGATAGATAGACTTTATTTATAAAGCGTTCATTCCTGGGGGCTTGGAGTGCTGTACAATACATAAAATGTAGAACAGATAAAAACATTCATCTTACTATAGATAAAAAACATTACATTACAGAACATAAATCAACGTCAGTCACAATATTAAAATGACAGTCTATATCGCAAAATATTTCATACTATAATAGGTTGAATGCTTGTTCAAATAAGAACATCTTGAGCCCCCCTTAAAGGCTTACACCGAGGGGACCTCTGTAAGATACCCCGGGAGCAAGTTCCACAGGCCATACAAACATACAAATGTGTCAGCAGAAACAGATCACCCGGTCTAAGTCTGCTTGAGTGTGCAGCTAGCACCCCTAGTTTGCAGCTGATCCACCCCCCTCCCCTTTGTCATCCCACTCCCACCCCTCCCCACCCTCACTTTCCCTTGTTCTCTGTCCCATGCCCTTTTAAAGCTGTTCACGGTTTTACATGATACCACCCACTCTGTTGAGTGCGTTCCATTTTGCTACCTCCCTCACTGTGAAATAGTGTCTCCTCATTTCTCTCCTAAATCTTCCCCCTCTATTTTTAGCCCGTGCCCCCTGGTGTTCCTTCCTCTCCTTAGCTTACAGACCCCATCTGCCCATCCTTGTTGAGTCCCCTCAGATACTTGAATGTCTCTATCATGTTCCCCCTGTCCCTTCTGTCCTCCAGTGTGTACCTATTCAGGTTTCCCAGCCTGCTCTTATAGTCTGTCCCCTTCATTCTTTTGAGCTCAGCCAGGCAGCCATGGGTCGCGAGGGCCATTGCAAGCCAGCCTTCCCCCTAGCAGGAGCACCGCTGCTACCCACTCCATTTGAGCCCAGTCAAGTACAGTGTGCAGATCGCGATTGGAGCATCAGCGCCAGCTATTTCCAACTGCGTATGTGTTTAACAAAGGGCCTAGCTGTTTGGCACCAATTTCAATTAAAAAAAAAAAGACCTCTACTTTACTAGTCAGCGTAGCTGTGCTGATAGTTTTTGCCATTGCCTTTTCCCTAAAAGCCTACAGTGTTTCAACTAGTTTCATAAGTAACCTTAAGAGAATTGTGTAGTGCAAAGTTCATTTTTTGCAAGTCTAGTGATTACCTTAATCCCTTATTTTTTTAGGAGCTACAGTAGTTAAACACAAGCAAAGGGAATTTAAGTAGTCAAGTAGCAAAACAGCCCGAGATATTCACAGTAGTAAATGAATTCAGTCAGTGAGAATGATAGCACTTTAAGTAGCCAGCTCAGCCCGCTTTTATTTTCTTTTTTTTGCAAAGTTGTACCTGCTGTGGGAATCTAATTGTTCAAGGAATCAAAACAGCCTGCCTTCACTTTAAATGTGCAACTAAGTACAGAGCCAATCCAGCTTTACTGCTGTGATTACAATTCGAACCCGTTGCACCATGTAAAGGCTCCAAACTCCTGGAGCAGCTCTCAAGCTGCACTGTAGTGCTTACTGGTCTCTGGAGTTAATACTGGTGTCAGAAAATAAATCAATAAAATTAGCTAAGCTAATCTTGGTGGGTTGAACTCCTAAACCGAATTAAGTTTATACCTCACATGTCTGCCTCTCCTCCTCCTTCTGCTGCTTTATAAATTTACCTCTCTCTTTTTTCCTCAGGCAGCCATGGGTCACGAGGGCCATCGCAAGCCAGCCCTCCCACTGGCTGGAGCACCGCTGCTACCCTCTCCGTTTGAGATCAGCCAGGTATGGTGTGCAGATCGCGATTGGAGCATCAGTGCCAGCTATTTCCAACTGTGTGTGTGTGTGTGTGTGTGTGTGTGTGTATTGGCCCAGCCGGGTCTGTGTGCTGGCTTCCCCACCAACCCCACCCCCACCCTTGGTCAGCAAAGACTTTTATAGTGTTCACCATGTGACTCACTACAGCCTATCAGCCCACTCTCCCGTTAGCAGATTATCTGCTGTCACCTCTAGTGGCCGCTACACCCAGCTCCTAACTGCATTAGCCAACAAGCAGAATGCTACCTATATATTTCTCATTAATTTGCCTGTTCATTGCCCTAGCTTCCCTCCCTCCCTCCCTCCCTCCAGCTATCTACCCACAATTGCAACCAAATCCCCCTCCTGCTTACTCCTGCACAGCTCCCCCGTCCCTTTGTTCAACCTCCACCTTGGAGCAGCTGCTCCATTGCCCCATGAACAAATGGGATCTTGCGGCTACCATTCTGCCTCTCTCCTTTCACACGGGGTTAACAGTACTATACAACACCACTTTAAGTGGCACTCCGCATACCTCCCAGGAACTCCATTCCATCCACAGGCCCGAATGGTCCTGGCCCAAAACTAAACAGCTTATAGTGGTACCTAAAACAAACAGTAGAAACACTCTGGATACAGAAGTTGATACCAGCCCATTTACAGAAGAAAGAGTTATGAAAGAACTCTTAAAACTGAAGGTGGACAAAGCAATGGGGCCTGATGGGATTCATCCCAGAATTCTAAAAGAACTAAGGGTAGAACTAGTGACACCACTGACTACCCTCTTTAACAAATCATGGGAGGATAGGGTGGTACCTGAGGACTGGAGGAGGGCAGATGTGATTCCCCTTCACAAAAGTGGGAGCAAGGCAGAAGCAGGACACTACAGACCTGCTAGTTTAACCTCAGTGATAGGGAAAATGATGGAATCACTTCTGAAGGAAAGAATTGTCGAGTATCTAGAGGCCAGAGGGGGGCACAGGACCCAAGGGAGCATGGATTCATAGCGGGAAGGTCATGCCAGACGAATCTGATAGATTTCTTTGACTGGGTGACCAAAGTAGTAGATCAGGGAGGGGCTATGGACATGGCCTACCTAGACTTTAGCAAGGCATTTGACACAGTCCCACACAAAAGATTAATATACAAGTTAGCCAGCCTGGGAGTGGGTCCCAACATGACAGCCTGGGTAAAGAATTGGCTGGAGAATAGGACACAGAGAGTAACAGTAAATGGAGTCCACTCTGAAGAAAGGGGGTTACTAGTGGGTACCACAGGGTTCAGTATTAGGACCAGTCCTCTTCAATGTCTTTATAAGCGACATTAGGAGGACTGGAAGGAAAAATAGGTCTCTTTGCAGATGAAAAGATCTGCAACAGAGTTGATGCACAAGGTGGGGTGGAAAGGATGAGAAGGATTTGGCAAGGTTAGAGGAATGGTCAAATGTATGGCAGCTTAGATTCAATGCTAAGAAGTAAGGTAATGCACCTGGGAAACAAAAACCCAGGGAAGAGTACACAATGGGGGTGAGATGCTAACAACAACAAAATGGAAAGGGACCTGGGGTAGTCATATCAGATAACCTAAAGGTGGGCAAGCAATGTGAGAGGGCAGCAAGGAGGGCTGGGGGATACTAGGATGCATAGGGAGAGGCATCACCAGTAGAAAACAGGAAGTTATTATCCCTCTGTACAGACAGCTGGTCAGACCCCATCTGGAGTACTGCGTGCAGTTCTGGAGACCCAGTCTCCACACAGACATAGACAGGATGGAAGCTGTCCAGAGGAGGGTAACTAAAACGGTTCAGGGTCTGCACCGGAAGACTTATGAAGAGAGACTAAAGGAGCTTAATATATATAGCCTCGAGGAAAGGAGGGAGAGGGGGGACATGATAGAAACTTTCAAGTACCTCAAGGGAATCAACAAAGTCCAAGAGGTAGCATCTTTCAAAAAAGAGGTGTGCAAGAACAAGGGGCACAATTTGAAGATGGGGGTTGGCTCAGAGGTAATTTAAGTATTTTTTCACAGAGAGGGTTGTGGATGCATGGAACAGCCTTCCAGAGGAGGTTGAGGAGTCAAAAACAGTGGTGGAATTCAAGCATGCTTGGGACAGTCATAAGGCAATTCTAGGGGGTGGGGGTAGGAAGAAGTAGGCTGCTGGTTAACTAGGATCTGCAGCTTATCCAGTAGGTAGGGAAATGGGCAGACTGGGTGGGCCAAGCGGTCCTTATCTGCCGTCAAATTCTATGTTTCTATGTTTCTATGTAGTGCTGTTACTCCTACTGGTAGGGGACATTGAAGCAAATCCTGGACCTTGTCCTCCCCAACCCCACCGTACCGATTACTCTTCCCAGAGGTCTTAAACTAGTGCATCTCAGCATCTGCAGCATCCTAAACAAATGAACTGCTCTGCAACCACTCGTCCTGTCAATACGCCCACATGTCCTGATCATCTCTGAGACATGGCTGAAGCCCCACCACATGGATGCTGAATTAACTATCCTCGGCTACTTGCTCATTAGACACGACCGCCAGGGCAAAAAAAGAGGCATTGCCATGTACATCTCCGCCAGGCTTCAGTTCACCCCGGTCCAGCTACCCTCACTTTCGCCAGCTATAGACTCATTACTAATTAAACTATCACTCCTATACTCTGCCCCGGTATATGTTGTCGGCTTCTACTGTGCCCCTGGCACCCCCCTGCCCATCGTTCTTGACATCTAGATACACTAAAGTCATCAGCAACAACAGGCGAGCTACATATCCTCAGGGATTTCAACTTCAATTGGCTTGCCAACGATAGCTCCAAGCTACGTAGCAAAATAAATGCTCTAAACCTCACCCAGCAAATCTCCCAACCCACTCGCCTAAACCATAAATCGCAGAACCACTCCCTCCTGGACTGGGCCCTTACCTCACACCCCCATAGGATTATTGAAGCTGTTCTGCTCCCAGGCTCCCTAAGTGACCACCATATAATCTATGTGGTCAGGAAAGTATACAGTCCCGTCGCTCCTCCCCCCAAGGATGCTGCTCACTAGATTCTACAAATCTCTAGATCTAGTGTCTCTCTTAGATGACCTGGTACGTGTTGACTGGTCCTTCATCCCTAAGGCCTCTTACATTGACAGCGCCCTTGAAATCTTTAAGTCCAGCTTCCTTGCAGTGTGGGACACCCATGCACCTCTCAGAATGAAAAGGGTTAGGGGCGCCCACCTACCCTGGGTCTCTGAATCTATCATTAACCAATTCCACACCAGGGACCAGGCATGGAAAACTTACAAGGCAACTGGCACCCAATTGTGACTCCAACTTTACCATGCACTCCAAAACTCCTGCACTAAACTTATACGACAGGCCAAAATGAATTTGTTCAAGACGGCTTTCAACTCAAACCTCGATCACCCAACGAAATTATGGAAAACTATCAAATCCCTACTCTTCCCCCCTTCTCAACCACCGACCCTGACCCTAACCATCCAAGGCTCTACCGTCTCGGAACCTGGCGAAGTGGTCTCTGCATTCAATTCCTTCTTCACCAGCTGCGTGGCCTCTCTCCTATCAGCTCTCCCACACCCCCCCACGAGCATGTACCCACTAACGCTGCCCACCTCACTGTCCTCCAGTTTCTCTTTTTGCCTAGTCTCCCTGGCCGAAGTGCTAAAAGCACTGCGGGCACTCAATCCCAATAAAGGCAAGTGCCCCACTGGACTGGACGCCAAAATGCTACACCCGTTGGCTCCTGCCATTGCTGCCCCGCTAGCCGACCTTTTCAATCTCTCTTTTTCACTAGCTGCTATCCCAGCTGACTGGAAGCATGCAGTAGTTATCCCCCTCCCCAAAGGTGGTGATCCCTCCTCACCAGGTAATTACTGCTCCATCTCCCTCCTCCCCATTCTGGCCAAACTTCAGGAACATCTTGTACTCGCCCAACTCTCCTCCTTTCTAGACACATCTTCCTTCTTCACCCCCTATCAGTCTGGTTTTCGGAAATCACACTCAACCATCACCTCCCTACTAAGTACCATCTGTAATTTGTGTTCTATTATTGTCTTTATTAACCGCTACTCCTCTCAGCCATGGGAGCTCTGTAACTCTGTAAATGCAGGTCCAATGTCACTTGTATTATCTGTAAATTGCTTATCTATTATATGTATGTATTATTGCTTTTCTTCCCCCTTCCCCAGGACGCATCTGGAATCAAGTGGTACTCTGCTCAGCATGCTTTCCTGGTAAAACTCTTAAATAAATAAATAAATTCCACATATCATCTTCGTTGCCCTCCTCTGCACCCCCTCCAGTAGCCTGATATCACGCTTCAGGTATGGCCTCCAAAACTGCACACAATACTCCAAGTGCGGCCTTACCAGTGACCTGTAGAGGGGCAAGATCACCTCTCTTCACCTGGATGAAATCCCCTCGTTATGCACCCCAACATTTTTTTCGCTTTTGCAACTGCTCTCCTGCACTGAGCAGTGTTGTTCATGGTCCCTGTTACCATTACTCTAAGTCCTTCTCCTTCTCAGTGATCCCCATATTAACCCCCTCCCAGCCAGTATTCCCTCCTTGGGTTCTTCATCCCAAAGTGCATAACCTTGCACTTCTTTGCACTGAACTCCAGCTGCCACTTCTCTGACCACTCCTCTAGCTTGCTTAGGTCCCGCTGCAGCTGCTTCCATCCCTCTCCTCCATCCACTACTGCTCCCATTTTGGTGTCGTCTGTGAACAGATTTACCTTGCTCACCACCCCATGTCCAGTGTCTGATATGAAAAGCCCAAATAATACTGGTCCCAGCACAGAGCCCTGTGGCACCCTGCTCATCACCGGCCTTGGAGTTGAGAGCTCCCCTCCCACCACCACCCGTTGCAGCCTCCCCTTCAGCCAGCTATTAATCCAGTTTATCATTTTTGCCCCTACCCTTAGACCAGTTAGCTCCCCCCCCAAGATGCACATGAAGCACTGAATTGAAGGCCTTGCTGAAGTCCAAGTAAAAAACATCCACCGCTTGACCCTCATCCAGCTCACCTGTCATCCAGTCATAATATTGTATCAGGTTGGTTTGACAAGACTTTCCCGAAACTAAACCATGCTGCCTCACATCCTGGAGGCCATTGTCCTCCAGGTATGACACCAGTCTTTCCTTTAGTATCATTTCCATGAGTTTACACACTATGGAGGTGAGACTTACTGGACGATAATTACCCGGTTCATCCCTTGGTCTGCTCTTGTGTAATGGTACTACATGTGCTATCCTCGAGTCCAGTGGCATACATCCCAACTCCAGTGTGGTGCTGTACAGATCCGTCAGTGGCTCCGCCAACACCTCCACCATATCCCTCGGCCCCCTTGGGTGGATACCATCTGGCCCTGGTGCCTTGTCTGCCCTCAGTGGCCTCAGTCCCTCTAGGACTCTACCTCCCTCAATTCTTCCATCTGTCACCTCCTCTCCCCCCAGTCCCCACCCTCCCAACCCATGGTGGTAGCGGTCCCCTCCCTTTTCTTCCATGAACACTGAGCAAAAGTATTCATTCAGTGCTTCTGCCTGTTCCTCCTCCTTTTCCATCCACACCCCACCCTTTTTTATTCTCACTATTGTCTCCTTGCACTTCCTTTTCTCCCTGATGTATCCAAAATAGTCTCCCTTCCCCTTTAATTCCTTGTGCTAATCTCAGCTCCCTCTGGGACTTGACTTCTCTCGCTTTTCTGGTCACCTCCCTGGACCATCTTGCATATTCCTCCCTGTCCCCTTCCTTCCTTCCCCATCCTCCTATACCTCTGTTGCACCTCTCATTTTTCCCTCACCACCTCCACAACCTCGCTGTTCAACCAGCATGTTTCCTTGCTCTGCTCCTCTCACTCTGTGTCTTGGTGCAGGCTTCTGTTGCCTCTGTAATCCCCCTTTTAATAATAGCCCATTTCTGTTCCACGTCCATCTCCTGCTTCATGCCCTCCAGTTTCCCTTTCAGTACTTTCCGCATCCTCCCAAAGTCCACCTCCCCCTGAAGTTTACCACCCGGGTTACTGATTTCTCTGGCTCCTTGCACATGATGATAATAAACCACACCATTTGGTGATCGCTGTCGTCTATTGGGTCCTCCACCCTTAGTTCCCTTACTGCCTCCCCATTCGACAATACCAGATCTAAAGTGTTCTTTAGCCTAGTAGGTACACTGACCAGCTGTGTTAGGAGACCCTCGTGGATCATGTCCAGGAGCACTTGCTCCCTAGCACTGGAGGCGACTGGAATGCTCCAGTCAACCCCCGGCAAGTTGAAATCCCCCACAATGACCACCTTCCCATTTCTACATACCCTTCTGTTTTGTCCCGCTAATTTCCTGTAAAGCTCCTCAGATTGGGATGGCCACCTGTACCCCACCCCACACCTCAGTTTTATACCCCTTGAGTTTAGGAGCTGCAGCCAGATTGCCTCTGTTCTCCTTTCTTCCCCTCATCCCTTGTGCATTTGATCCCAACCCCCCTCCCCTCCTTATGGTCCTTCCTGTATAATTTGTACCCTGGGATTGCCAGATCCCAGTCCCAGTGCTCAGTTGCCCATGTTTCTGTGACAGCTGCAGTATCCACCCTCCTCACTGCCATGTGTGTCTGTAGCTCAACTGATTTGTTGACTAAGCTTCCTGAACTCATTGAGACCACCCTCCATCCTGTTCCTTCCCTTAATCGCCCTCCATCTCCTCCCTTCTGCTCCTTCCCTTTTCGGCTGCCCTGAGTCCTTCCCTGCTAGCCTGGGGGGTAGGCTGTGACTCCACTCTATCGGATCCCTGCCTACCTGCTGTTCACTTGCCACCCCCACAACTAGTTTAAATCCACCTTTGTCATAATATACCTCCCCAGTCTTTGCTTTAATACCTCCTTCCCCTGCCCACTCAGGTGCAGCCTATCCCTTACAAACAGATTGTTATTATCCCAGGTACTGCCCCAGCCGCCCACAACCCCATACCCCTTAGTTTGACACCATTCTACCAACCATGCGTTCAACTCCCTAATCCTCTCCTTTCTTGCTGTGCTTGTGCAGGGTACTGGGAGCACCTCTAAGAAGGCCACAGACTCCCCAGTCTCCTCACACAACCTTCCCACTTCCTCACACCTCTCCCTTGTTACCCCCACCATTTCCCCCACTAGGTCATTTGTCCTCACATGTACCACAATGTATGGTTTCCTTCTACCCCTCCTTGCGAACCTTAGGATTGCCTAGCCTGCCTTGTCTGCCTTTAATCCCGTTGTGTGGACTCCACCCATATCCGACTGTGCCTCTCCCCCTTGCTGCCCCATCCAATCTCCTTGAGTATGGGGTCCCCCAACACCAGTACACCCCCTCCTCTTTCCTTGTGTCCGTTGCCACCCCCCACGCAGGTTCCCATTCCCGTGGTTCTGTTACCATGTACCCCAGTGTCTTTCCCCCTGCCTCTCTCAATTGAGACCCCTCCCCCTCCTCCTCCTCCTGTCTGACTGTCAATCTCCCTCTCCCTCCTCACCTCTCTGAGTATTATCCCTCCCTCTGCCCCACCATGCTCAATCTCTCCACTAGTAATGCCCCTCACTCCCTCCTCTTTGTGAGTACTGTCCCTTGTGCAGTTTCCTCCTGCGTCCTCTTCTCCATGTGTTGGTAGTACAGCAAACATGTTCCCTACTCTCTTTTCCTTACTATGTGTTTTCTCCTCCCTCCTGCCTACTGCTGCTCCTCTTTTGCTAGGCCCTACTAGAGTCCACCCCTCATCAGCTGGCTTCCTGTCTAGTT
Source organism: Neoceratodus forsteri (assembly GCA_016271365.2). Lineage (NCBI taxonomy): Eukaryota > Metazoa > Chordata > Ceratodontiformes > Ceratodontidae > Neoceratodus > Neoceratodus forsteri. The sequence goes on along the minus strand of CM057458.1, from coordinate 167,290,416 downwards.
TGCTCCCTCCCCTGATCCCTCCCTTGACCTACTATTCCTTTTCTGTGGTGCCCCCTGATACTCTCAGATGTCAGCCCTCCTGCCAATGCAACCCTCCCCTCACCCCTCAACCTCTCCAGCTCCCTGCCAAGCCACTGAACCTCTTCCTCAGGCCTCCTTAGGCTGTAGCATATTGGACACCCTCCCAGCCTCCACAGTATGTTCATCCGCATTGCTGCCCCACAGCCATTGCGCCCCACAATCCTACCCATGATTCACACTACCTATACAGGACAGTGAAATACAGTTTCTCGATACTGATTGCAGTTGTTTACGAACACAATTACAAACCCACCAATAGCATTCCCAAGTCTCACAAACACATACAGTCCAGAAATTAGTCGTTTGCTCCAGGTCCTCTTTAGGACCCTCCCTCCGGCTTTCAGTGGGGCCGTTGTGCCCTCGCTGAGCTTAATTCCTAAAAACACAGCCACTGAGACCTTTAAGCTAAATTCAAAAAACACAGCCACAGAAACCTTTAAGCTAAAAAACAATAGCAAGACTTACAAAACTCCTCTCCACCCTAACTCTCGCAACAGCAAGTAGAATTAACTAATCCTTCTCTCCTGCAGTTTAAAAAATAATAGCAAAATTTACAAAAAAACTCTCCCGCAGGCATGGCCATGGAGAAAGCATGATCTCCAGAAAGCCACAGCCTTTTCCTGGGAACCATCAAGAGGCCACCTTTGGAGGAACAGAGAGGGGAAATTGGGCAGTGTAGAACCAGGAGGTCTTACAGATAGTCAGGTCCCTGACCATGTAGGGCTTTATAGGTCAGTAGTCTGACCTTGAAAGCAATCCTTCACCTTATGAGCAGCCAGTGCAGTCCACGGAGAATGGGCGTAATATGTTCAGATCTAGGTACACTTGTCAATAGCTTTTCCGCTGCATTCTGCACCAGCTGTAGACAGCAGAGATTGTCTCCTGAAAGCCCCAGGTACAAGGCATTGCAGTAGTCCAACCTCGACGTGACAAAGGCATGTATCAGAGTGGCAGGTCATCAGGCGGTACCAGGGAATGGATCCAGCAATGTTTCTTAGATGGTAAAAACCACTTTGGATGACTGCTGACACCTGAGCATCAAGTGTCAGGTCATCATCAAGTACCACACCCAGATTTGTAACCCATGTGGAGGGGGTCAGGGATGAGCCACCCAGTCTAAGACCCAGGTCATTCCCCAGCACCCTTCCACCTTGCCGATGACCCAGCTCCACCACCAGTACCTTCGTCCTGTCTGGATTGAGTCATTGTCAGTTTTGAGTCATCCAGTCCTGGATCTCAGCCAGGCAGGTGTTAAACACAGCGACCGCTATCTGGCTCCCAGGCGCACATGACAGACATAGCTGGTTGTCATCGGCATAGCAATGAAAACCCAAGCCATACCACCTAATAACATCTCCCAAGGGCAGCATATACACCGTGGACAAAAGAGGTGACAGGACAGAGCCTTGAGGGACTCCACAGCACAGGGGCATTGGGCTGGACGAGTATAACCTCATCACCACCCTTTGCATTCTGTCCGTGAGGTAGGACCTAAACCAGTTGTTGACATTGCCAGTTAGTCCACTCCAGTTCCACAGGCAATCCAACAGCGCCTCATGGTCCACAGTGTCAAATGCCACAGAGAGATTGAGGAGAACAAGAATAGATCACTCTCCTCTGTCCCTCACTCTAAGGAGATCGTTAGATACCCTCACCAGGGTGGTCTCTGTACTATGCCCAGGTCTAAATCCAGACTAGAGTGAATCAAAAATGGCAGAGGAAGTGAGATGAGCCTCAAGCTGACTGGCCACCACTTTCTCCAGAACCTTCCTTAAAAACAGCCAGCCTGGTGGTGCAGGGGGCTAAAGTGCTGGACGCCTTACCTCGCACCACGCCAGTGACTCAGGTTCAAGAACGGACTTGGGTCATTGAGGAGCTGGCACTGGGGGGAGGCTGGGAGCAGGATTGAGCAGCCAACAGGCAACTCTCCTCTCCCAGGGTGGCTGCGTCTCCCCCTCCCGTACTTCCGCTGCCACGGGGTGGAAGTCTGGTGGTCAACATAGGTGGAGAGAGTGGCACATAGTGGGAGGGCACCTCAAGATGTGGCGTGCATGTGCTTCCACATGTGCATGTGTGGCCGAGGTGTGGTGACGAGCCATGGGAAGAAAATGAGGAAAAATGCTCAAATATATATATATATGTATGTATGTATGTAAAAAAAAAAGATCACTAAAATTGGGAAGTTTGAAGCTGGTCTGTAGTTTGTGAAGCAGTCCAGGTCCAACAAGGGTTTCTTCAAAATGGTTCTCACCAAGGCCTCTTTCAAAGTCACAAGGAAGACCCCACTCCTCATGTAACACCAGACAATCTCAGCAACCACAGGTCCAATCAGGCCAATACATTCAACCAAAAATCAGGTTGGACCCGGGTCTAGTTCACAGTAGGCTGGCTGTGCCTTTGAGACTATCTCACTCATTTCATTCACTTCAGCTGGGCCAAACTCACTCCACACAAGAGGGGTGCCCCTCCACGTCATCGGTTCGACCCTGCAAGTCAGTTGAGCAACCCTGGAGGAGATATTGGATCTGATAGAGGACACCTTGTCCACAAAGAACAGAGTGAACTCTTCACACCTAGCGCTTGAACTAGCTCCCCCTAGATGGAGACAACCTGGGTGTAACAACCTGTCTACTGTGCAGAAGAGCTGAGCTGGTCTGTTCCTTGCTACAGCAATCTCCCTTGACAGAAAATCTGCCTTTTTCAAGGAGAGTGCCCTTTGATAGTCACTGTAATGTGACCTCAAAGCCAATTTGTCTTCCATCAACCCAGACCTCCTCCTCCTGTGATGCTCCAACCTCCGGCCCTTAATCATCAACTCCCTGAGCTCCCCATCAAATCATGGGGGTCTCCGATGAGTAGATAAGGGTAGTACACAGACAGGTGCGACAGAGTCGAAGGCGGAGGTGACAGCCCTATTATAAGCTGTCACCGCCCCCTCCACACATCCCTCACACAGTTTCCACACTCGATAGGTCTAGCTCCGCCTGATGTCCTGTTTGGGACAATCCCCATAAAGGGCAGTACTGGACAATCTCCCCAAACAAGAACCTCATAGTGCTATGATCTGACCATACCACCGGATCAATACTGAGATCAACGACCTCAAGACCCAATGTGAACACCAGGTCCAACGTGTGCCCATGTGAGTGAGTCGTTGAGGTAATAACCTGCAGCAGGCCCAGAGTTTCCATACCTTGGAGGAGGTCACATCCAAACGACAAGAGTTCATCGTCATCTCAGGCAGTAAAATGCCCCAGAATCACCCATCTAGGGGATTCCAACACCAGGCTGGCAACGAAGTCCCTGACCTCCTGCAGGAATTCTCTCTCCCCACCAGATGAACAGTAAATGAGCAGGATCTTGTAACCTGTGCCAGGACCCCCATGCACAGTCACACACTCGAAGGACCTAGTAGCACACACTGGGAGCACCAAGAGACTCAAGTTGGTTTTAAAAAGAATGGCCACTCCCCCGCCTCTGCGATCCTTTCTTTGGGCTGTGTATCACAGAATATCCAGCCAGAATCACTGCCTCCAAAATGGGGCCAGCATTTTCGTTCAGTCAGATCTTCATGATGCAAGCCAGGTCTACCGAGGAAATCAGGTCCACCATTATAGAGGTCTTGTTCCTCATCGACCTGGCATTACAAAGCACAGCCCAGGTTGGATGAGTGGGAACTGCTGGACCATTGCCCATCTGCCCACTCTCAATGGTGGAGCCCTTTGGTATCAGAACCAGACAAGGAGGACCCATCTCTAGTACCCATTTTGCCCCAGGGGGCCTCCTAGACTTTACTACCCAAATCGGCAACTCCCTGGCAGCCACTCTCGCGCCCCTCCACTTTGACCTCCGCTCGCATACAATCCCCAAAGCGCTGCACCTACCATATACCTCTGCAGGTAGGGGAGGAAGTTCAAAAGGTCGGAGATCGTGCGGCTGGGCCATGGAGTAGCTGCACCTTGTGGGCCCAAGAAACCAACACATCCTGACTGTCCAAATACTAAACACTTAAGCAATAAATCACAATTAAATACCAAAAATTTTTAATTAAAACCATCCCAACCCCCAAACTAACCGACCCAAGCAAAACCCAAAACTAAAACAAATCCAACTTACAAACACAAATACAAAAGATAACCATTCACTCCAACACACAAAATTCACACATACTAACACACACACTTCACTCTAAAACAAAATTAACACCTCCCCCTTCTTATACCAACAATTCAGATATCCCAGGCAGTCAGATACAGTGGAGTCCACGGCGCACTAGTCACAACCCAGTAACTGCAGTTTATAGAACAAAACCAAGTATGATATACAGTCCATGGGACTCTCACTCCCAAAAGTCAGTCCAGGTCCAGAAAGATCAGTTGTTCAGCTCAGGTCAGTAACCAAAATGGCCCTCACACAGCCACCAACAAACAGTAAAAAGATGGATTAGCCCCCTCTTTGGCACCCTCACTGCCAACAAAGGCTTATTACTAATTCCAACACATATTGCACAGTACCTGAGGGTAGATGATTAAAGTCCCCAGAAGCCGGCAAAGTTCGGGCTTATCCAACAAAGACTAAGACATGCAGCAGGGGGAAAAAAATCTTCACTCAAAATCCAGCTCCCACATCCAGCTTCACCAGCACATGCCACAGCCAAAGCACGTCCAATCCACCGTTTGTAGTCCATGTTTGCAGTCCATTAAGGCCTCCACTAAAAGAGTGCACCACTGCACACTAATCTGACCAGGACCACAGTTGAATCCAAATGGTCCACCAAAATCAAAAGCAAAAGCAAGAATGCTGCAGCACAGCTAGCCAGCCAGACAAAAATCAACTAGGCCACAGGAACCTGCAAAATTTGTCCAGGAAGCCGTCCAGACACCAGACGCCAAGACCTCCAGCTCGAAATTCCTCAAGACAATCCCAAAGAATAGCCAGCAACAGGAACACAGTTTGCAAACCTCAGGCAAGTTGTCATAACAGTATGTTATATTTGTAAATGAGCATAGTGCACCAGGACTGCCCTATCTAAAAAAAAAATAAAACTCTACCTCACTATTAAACACTGCCTATCACTAACCCATCTAACTATATCACTAATTCAAGTTTCAGACAGAAAAACTTAAAAACACTAAAAACGCTCTATAATGCAAAAAAGTAACCCCACCAAACAACATAAAAACATAGAAACATAGAAGCTGACGGCAGATAAGGACCGCAAGGCCCATCCAGTCTGCCCATTTCTTTTTCTGCCTTATGAATGTGCCATCGGCCTTTGCTCTGTCAGTGGCCTATCTATTCATACTCATCTGTATTGCTCCCTTATGCCTATCCCATGCCTGTTTGAAGCTCTGCACTGTATTCATAGCCACCACTTCCTGAGGTAGGCCGTTCCATGCATCCACCACCCTTTCTTTGAAAAAGAATTTCCTCACATTCCTCCTTAATCGGCCTCCCTCTAATCTCATGCTGTGTCCTCCTGTCCTGCTAGTTTTCTTATATTTAAACATGTTAGACTCTTTCACCTTGTTAATGCCCTTAAGGTGTTTGAATGTCTCGATCATATCACCTCTCTCCATCCTTTGCTCAAGGGTATACATATTGAGCTCTGTTAATCTGTCCTCATATGTCTTCTGATGCAGTCCCTGCACCATTTTGGTTGTCCTTCTCTGGACTGCCTCAATTTGGTTAATGTCCTTGTGAAGGTGTGGCCTCCAGTACTGCATGCAGTACTCCAGATGGGGCCTAACCAGTGTCATGTAAAGAGGGATTATTATCTCCCTCTTACGGCTTGGGATACCTCTACTAATACACCCTAACATCCCACTAGCCTTACCTACTGCTTTAGAGGTCTGCTTGGATGATTTCAGGTCATCAGTGATGATGATGCCCAAGGCTCTCTTCCTTTGTGACTGCCAGCAACTCCCCTCCCAGCCTATAGGTGGCTTCTGGGTCCCTATGTGCATGATCTTGCACTTCTTTGCATTAAATCCCAGTTGCCACTCTTCTGACCATTTTGCTAGTTTATCCAGATCTCTTCTCATTCTGCCCACCCCATCTGGATCATCTACTCTGTTGCAGATCTTGGTGTCATCTGCAAACAGACAAGCCTTACCCTCTAGTCCATCTGCAATGTCACTAATGAAGATATTGAAGAGGACTGGCCCTAGGACTGATCCCTGAGGTACCCCACTTGTGACTTGCATCTCTTCTGCCTGTATACCATTTACCACCACTCTCTGTTTTCTGCCCATCAACCAGTTTGCCACCCAGTTGACCAACTTCTGACCCATCCCGAGCCTACCCAGCTTATTTATCAATCTTCTATGTGGAACAGAGTTGAAAGCTTTGCTGAAGTGAAGGTAGGCGACATCAACTGCTCCCCCTTGGTCCATCACTCTGGTTACCCAGTCAAAGAAATATATGAGAATAGTTTGACAGGACCTTCCTTTTGTAAACCCATGCTGTCTTGGATCCTGTGCCCCTATGGATTCCAGGTGTTGCACTATCCTTTCCTTAAGGAGTGCCTCCATAATCTTGCCCACTACTGAGGTAAGACTGACTGGTCTGTAGTTCCCTGCATCCTCCCTGCTACCACTCTTGTGGGGCAGGATCACATGAGCCCTTCTCCAGTCTTCTGGGACCTCTCCTGTGCTCAGAGACTCACTAAACAGTTCTGATAATGGCTCTACTAGTTCCACTCTTAGCTCCTTAAGTACCCTGGGATGTATGCCATCAGAAACATAGAAACATAGAATTTGACGGCAGATAAGGACCGCTTGGTCCACCCAGTCTGCCCATTTCCTTACCTAGTGGATAAGCTGCAGATCCTAGCTAACCAGCAGCCTACTTCTTCCTACCCCCACCCCCTAGAATTGCCTTATGACTGTCCCATGCATGCTTGAATTCCACCACTGTTTTGACTCCCAACCTCCACCGGGAGGCCGTTCCATGCATCCACAACCCTCTCTGTGAAAAATACTTCCTTAAATTACTCTAAGCTGCCCCCCATCTTCAAATTGTGCGCCTTGTTCTTGCACACCTCTTTTTTTGAAAGATGCTACCCTCTTGGACTTTGTTGATTCCCTTGAGGTACTTGAAAGTTTCTATCATGTCCCCTCTCCTCCTTTCCTTGAAGCTATACATATTAAGCTCCTTAGGTCTCTCTTCATATGTCTTCCGGTGCAGACCCTGCACCATTTTAGTTGCCCTCCTCTGGACAGCTTCCATCCTGTCTATGTCTTTGCGGAGATTGGGTCTCCAGAACTGCACGCAGTACTCCAGATGGGGTCTCACCAGCTGTCTGTACAGAGGGATAATAACTTCCTGTTTTCTACTGGTGATGCCTCTCCCTATGCATCCTAGTATCCCCCCAGCCCTCCTTGCTGCCCTCTCACATTGCTTGCCCACCTTTAGGTCATCTGATATGACTACCCCCAGGTCCCTTTCCATTTTTGTTGTTGTTAGTATCTCACCCCCCATTGTGTACTCTTCCCCTGGGTTTTAGTTTCCCAGGTACATTACCTTGCACTTCTTAGCATTGAATCTAAGCTGCCATACATTTGACCATTCCTCAAACCTTGCCAAGTCCCTTCTCATCCTTTCCACCCCACCTTGTGCATCAACTCTGTTGCAGATCTTTGTGTCATCTGCAAAGAGACATACTTTTCCTTCCAGTCCCTCTGCAATGTCGCTTATAAAGACATTGAAGAGGACCGGTCCTAATACTGAACCCTGTGGTACCCCACTAGTAACCCCCCTTTCTTCAGAGTGGACTCCATTTACTATTACTCTCTGTGTTCTATTCTCCAGCCAATTCTTTACCCAGGCTGTCATCTTGGGACCCACTCCCAGGCTGGCTAACTTGTATATTAATCTTTTGTGTGGGACTGTGTCAAATGCCTTGCTAAAGTCTAGGTAGGCCATGTCCCACAGCCCCTCCCTGATCTACTACTTTGGTCACCCAGTCAAAGAAATCTATCAGATTTGTCTGGCATGACCTTCCTGCTGTGAATCCATGCTGCCTTGGGTCCTGTGCCCCTCAGACCTCTAGATACTCGACAGTTCTTTCCTTCAGAAGTGATTCCATCATTTTCCCTACCACATCAGGTCCCATTGCCTTGTCCACCCTGAGCTTAGCGAACTCTTGTAGGACCCTTTCTTTTGTAAAGGGAGTAGTGCTCACCTCCCTCCCCCCCCATGTCCATGGTGTTCGGCTGTAGGCCCTGCCCTGCCTTCTCTTCAGTAAATACTGAGCAAAAGTATCTATTTAGGATAAATGCTTTTACAGGGTCCTCCTCCTCGCATGCCCCCCTTTTCTCCTTTGAACTTAGCAATACCCCCTCTGGACTTTCTCTTTTCACTAATGTATCTATAGAAAGTCTTGTCACCTTCTTTTACTGTTCGCGCTAGTGTTTCCTCAGTTTGGGACTTTGCCTGCCTTACTGCCTTCCCTGCTTCCCTTAGGACAGTTTGGTATGCCTCCCTATCTTCATCCTGCTGTGTTCCCTTATATTTCCTGAAGGCCAGCCTTTTGGCTCTGACCTTTTCTGCTACTGTATTTGGGAACCAAAGTGGTTTCCTTCTTCTTTTGTACTTCCTTTTCTCTCAAACACAATAGGATGTTGCTTCAAGTATTGCATCCTTAATGCTCGCCCACTTTGCCTGTACCCCCTCACCTGTGTTTCTTTTTCCCAGGGCTAGCTTAACTCTGTTGGCCATCTTATCAAAGTCAGCTCCTCTGAAGTCCCATATTTTTGCCTTGGAATAGGATGATTTAGATGTAGTGGCCAAATTGAACCATACCATGTGATGGTAACTGGCCCCCAGGTGACCTTCTGCCTGGAGATCTGTGATCCCTTCCCTGTTAGTCAGTACTAGAGCTAGGATAGCCCTGTCTCTTGTGGGTTGTTGTCCACCAGTTGTATGAGGCCCTCCTCCTGCAGGGAATCCACCATGTGTCTAGTTCTGGCAGATGTTCCTGCTGGTATTGACCAATCTGTATCCGGCATGTTGAAGTCTCCCATTATCAGAACCTCCCCTTTTGCTGTCATGTTTTGTATATCTTCTAACAGTAATGTGTCTATGTCCTCCCCCTGGTCTGGGGGCCTGTAGACAACCCCAGTTCTTATGGCTGTCCCATTTCCTGTTTCCAGGGTGATCCACAGTTCTTCTGGCTCCTTATGTGCATTCTGAATTTCTGTAGCGTTGATATTTTCATTGACATACAGGGCCACTCCACCCCACCTTTTTGCACCTCGGTCTCTTCTGAACAGTACATTGCCAGGTACTGAAGTCTCCCAAGTGTGGTTACTGGTAAACCATGTCTCACTAATTGCGACTATGTCCAATTTAGCCTCTGACATTATTGCCTGCATGTCTGGGATCTTATTTCCCAGGCTGTGAGCATTTGTGTACATGATTTTCCATTGGCCAGATTTCCTCCTCATTCAAACACACAGCTCACACTTCCCACCAACATTGTATTCAGTTAAACTCTTCAGTGTCATTTTTCCTCTTCAGGTGGTGCACTTAACTTTATTATAAAAAATTCAAAACTGCACCTGCCACCCTCCGAAATGCCAGGGACCCCAAAAAGGTGCCCTCAAAAATCCCAGAGCCAAGCCCCCCCAATGTAGGATGGCCTCTCCCAGCTGTCTAGAGGTATTACTGGTGTTACAATCACCTGGGAGGGGTCCTACACCAAGAAACATACAGAATCCACTTACTTGACCTCTAGAGCACTGCAGTGATCTCCAGGCACCCACTGACACATGGCAGAGCTGGCTAGGTTGCAGATTAAAGGAATTAGCATAACTTGGAAGCAAACAAATTGAATGCCCAAACTGGGTTTATTTTAAACACAAGATCCTTTATTTTCTTTAGCTCAACTGATGTTGTTCCTTTACCAGCTGGTGCAGTTCATTTGTCAGTCACTGTAAGACTGTATTTTCTTGACACTTCTGAGTTGGAAACGACACTGGTGGGGCACTTTATACACATTTTCCTGGCCTCAAAAGGAAACACATTTACTCCAGGGGATCCCACTCGTAAACCTGAGCAGGAACCCCAACAGTCTTTTTGGTGGCCATTTTTCTCCAACACTAGTCACTCGGCTAATTCACAGTCTCTTGGCTGGTAGCATTTCAGTGCCACTTGAGCCTGTGAGGGTTTCTTAGGGATCCATTCTGTCCTCCACAGAGCACATCCTTTCTTGATTCTCTTTTACATGTTTTGTTCCAGTCAATTCACAATCAGAGATACTGAGCCCATCTGGGCATAGCTGAGGGACTTACCAGGCACAACACATCTTCCTTATGACCAGAACAGCCCACATTTCTGAGGTAACTCTCCTGCTGCTGACTGGAATTGGCATCCTTTCGGGGATGATCACTGATTCTGCAGAGGGTGGGCACTGCTGAATGCCACCCTAAACACTTTATATTAAATAATAGGTTAATATCGCCTCAGATCCTTGGCCTAAAGCATTCTTTGGTACACCTTCCCTCACACACAGACATCTCAAATTCTCTTCAAAATGAGTTTTCTCCTTCTGGAGGGGGGCAACCCCCTTCTGAGGGCCTTCTTTGATGGCAGCCGCCATGAATGATTACATTTTTTATGATGCCAGCCTCTACAGAGAAACTTACTGGCAGTTGGAGCTGGCGCTGTGTTCCAGTTGCTCTCACCCACTGACTCTGACTCGGCAGAATCCCTGCCCTCCAGCATAGAACACAGACTCCTCCCCCTTTGAAATGCCAGGGCAGTCCAGCTGATGCAGTCCTCTAAGGTCATTTTGGGGAGGAAAATGAGATTCGGCATCTAACCATGTATTTAGAGAGATTTAATGAACAGTCAGGTGGTGTCTTTCAGCCAATTACATTTCTAGATTTGTTTTCTTGCCATTTTGTAATATACAAAGACAAAGGTTCATGCAGTGAAACCTGGTACTACTACTTCTACACTCTAACAGTTATCCTAACACATGCAGTGGATGCTACAACAATTCATGCAGTGTACATCCTACCTTTACATGCAAATATACTCTGAACATGCAATCCCCATATTTTACTCTAATGTTCTACTCTATACACAGTGGTGCAGCCATATGTGGAATACAACATCCCTTCTACCTCCCAAAGTGCAGACCTGCACTAAACATTTTGCTGTACCTCCTACACACTAATACTCTAAAATTACTACCTATCTAGGCTAAGCTATGAACTACCACTAGAAATGTCCTACCTATACACTTAAACAGGCAGCTACCTCTTTAGTTGGAGTCACTGCTATTACACATTTTTCAATTCCCCATTTTAATTGTCTACCTGCAGCTCCTCCTGGAGCTTGGATCTGGTTACTAGAACCCAGTAAAAGAAAACAAAACACCCCCACATATGGACCATTCACTGAATTCTTTACTGAGTCACCACATCCACTAATCATTTTGCGTTTTAACACTGTTGCAAAGCTTCACATTATAATACAGTACATTTTCCCCACATTTCTTTCTTTATAATTCCCACCTCATTTTTTCTTGAGAAATGTCTCTGGTCCCACTAAGAGGCAGAGCCCCACTGGGCAAAAGTCAGTGAGTTTACTAAAATGTATAGGGGGTTTAAAATTACACCCCACAAAGGAACTGCTTGTCCAAAAATGTCCCAAGCCCTATGTCCCACTTGTAAATAAAAAGAAAACTTTACATCACCATTTTCCTCAGAGAGGTTGCCTTAAGCCTGAATTCCCCACTGGGATTCTGGATGTCTCTTCTGCTGGGTGAGCTTGGGTGGTGGGTCACCTTCCTGCTTCTTCTTCTTCCTTGGGAGGGCTTGGTCATTCAACAAGACTTTGCAAAGTCTTCAGGGCCTAGGATCCCCCTTTACTTGCAGGCTTGGGTGGATTGTAACAGGTGCAAACAAACTTGAACTTTCAGCAACAGGCTGTAACAGACAGTGGGTGACTATTCTTCAACCCCATGTGGGGTCAGTCCTGCCTCACAGAGTCAGACTTCATCCAGGGAGTTATAGAAATAATACCTAAGATTAGGCTTCATGCAGGGGGCACCATGGCAGTCCACAGATTCGACCCAATGGTGGGTCACAGTGCCATCCACGGTTTTCACTAGGGCATGGGTCTTGAAGAGAGTGAGATCTAAATAGGCCCCATGGATCATGGACTCTGCCACTCTACTAGCTTCCTGCCTGCTGGCCACATTGCTGGCATAGGTGATATCATTCTTTTTCCAAATCTTGTATAGATCGGCCCTTTGAACCATTCCTTGTGGTTCCTCTCAATTTGATCCCAGATGGCCTCTGACACATAGAGATACTTATGGCCCGGGTAGTCTGATTTCATTCTTCTATGGACTGTCCTCTCAGCCTAGCTGCATTCAGGCAGGGTGTGTACATGGGTACAGTGAGCTTGGCCTGGGGGCAACCAAATGTCTTCATAGTATCATTTTAAACCTTCCAACATCATGGCAGAACCCAGAACAGGAGTAAAATCAGCATTGGCCTCAGTGTAGTCTTCTTGCCTAGAAGTGGCCACAAGAAGGAGTTTATGCCATTTGGCAGAAGTAAGCCCCTTCCCTGACTGGGGGTTGGTGTGGAGGTCTCCCCACTTGGCGTTGCAGATTTTACTTCCCTAGGACTCCCTCTTCTTCTCCCTGCAGGCTTCTTTATGGGGGGGGATGGTTTTGCTTGATCCCTTCACTGGCTGAGGCTGAGCTGGCATGGGTGATGAAGGGTATTTTCTTTTCTGAGGGGTGATGTGAACAGTGGTTATAGTGCTAGCTTCACTTGACTGAGAGCTTTCAGGTCAATTTGAGAGGGTCCATACACCTCAATGGTCTGAGTGGAGTTTCTGCTCCTGAAGGGGAACACTCCTCAGACTGCTCCACCTCCTCACTCTCACTGGTGGGTTTCTCCCAGGATTCATACTGGGACCCTTCCAACTCTTCGGGCTTATCAGATTTTAAGTTTAGTGCCAGTCACTTGGCTCCTAGCACTGCTGAGATGCCCCCGTCCTTGTAGGTGCCTCACAGGTATATATAAGCTACTTCCTCCCCTTGGGCATTACACCCAAAACATACCAACACCTGCGTCCCCTGCCACTCCACCACCAATGCCTTGTGGCTTAAAAAGTCCAGAAGGGACTGTGGGGTGGTCACCTCAAGCTCTGTATCATTCCCCCCCCAGCCATCTTTGCTCGTATTTAGCTGTGCCCCACTGAGTTCTGTGTAGCAGTTCCTTTCCTACAATAGTAAGGGAGTACCCAGATCATTCCTTGATGTTACAGTTTCAGCAAATTAAAACAAAAAGTCTTTGTGTGCCTCTTCAGCGGGGAAGGTGGACCCAAGAATAAGGGAAATAGTAAGGCAGGTTGGAGGAAAACCTTATTTAGTTATACTCTTGGGAACCAATAATTTACAGTAGCCGGGGAGGAGGTTGAGGTATTGCAAAATAGGTTCAGGGAGTTAGGGAAGATTTGCAGGGAGGAAGGACGTTTGCTGGCCTTCTCAGAGGTGATACCAGTACCAAGGGCCAGCACAGCCAGGAAAAGTAGAGTAGAGGATTTTAATCACTGGCTGAAGAAATGGTGCAGGGAGGAGATATTTATCTGTTTTGGGGACTGGGAGGAAACCTGGTCAAACAAAGCACTCTTTTCACCAGACAGGCTACATCTCATTAGTGAGGATTTGAAGGGGACAAACGGGGAATACACAACCACTACACTTAATTTAAACTACTGGGGGGCAGTGGGCATGCCGGCCCACAGACTCAGAGAGGAGGAGTAGGTCAGTGAACCTCCCCCCCCCACAGTGATTGAAGAGGTCTGGAGGGAGGAGGTGGAAGGGGCAAGAACACAGGTAGTGAAGGGTGGAGGGGATGAGGAACCCATAACAAGGGCACATGGAGGGGTGCACACAGAGGGGGTAAATGTGAATAGAAGAATAGAAGGAAGCGAAAGAAGGTCAGATTCTAGATGGAGGATGGTATCTCTGAATGTGCGGAGTTTTGGAAACAAGATGGATGACCTGCAGGCACTCTTAGCAGACAGGAGAGTGGACATAGCTGCAGTAACCGAGACTTGAGCAATATCACACCATGACTGGGATCTTGCGATCCCTGGATATAAACTATACAGGAGGGACAGGGTAGTCAGGAAGGGGGGAGGGGTGGCAGTTTATGTCAGGGAGGAAATAACCTGCATGAGGGAGGAGTTGGAAGAAGGGGAGATGGAGGCATTATGGGTTCAGTTAAGGTCCAATAGTGGGAGAAAGGTGAGGCTGGGGTGGTTTACAGACCACCCAATCAGGATGAGTAGAGGGGCAGGGAACTGAGCTCACAAATATTGGATGCTGTGGGGAAAGGAGAAGTGGTAATTGTGGGGGACTTCAACCTGCCCAGGGCGGACTGGAGCATACCCTGCACAACATGTGTTAGGAGTCAGGTGATCCTGGAAGGACTGCAGAGTGGGTTCCTGACTCAGGATGTCACTGATCCAACAAGAGCTGAGGCAGTTCTTGATCTGGTTCTCACAGATGAGGAACATGTACAGGAAATAATAGTCAGGGAGTCACTGGGTGGAAGTGATCATTGCACAGTGTGGTTCCAGTGGGATGTGGGCAGGGAAAGCATCCCGACTAAGACCAAAATCTTGGATTTCAGGAAGGTGGACTTCAGAAAAATGGGTGAAGTACTGAGGAGCGATCTGGCGGGCATCAGAGCAGATATGGGTGTGGACCATAGGTGGTCCATCATTAAGAAAGGAATACTGGTTGCCACAGATGAGTGCATTAGGCTCAGGAGGAAGAACACAAGGGCCAAAGCACCCAGCTGGTTCAGTTCTGGGGCTGCCCAGGCAGTAAGAGAAAAGAGGTTGGCCTATAGAAAATTCAGGAAGACCAAGAAAGAGGTGAATAGGGAAAATTACCTAAGGTTGGCTAGTGAGGCAAGTAAGGAAGTCCGGCGAGCAAAGGCACAGAAGGAGCTGCAGATAGCTGAAGGAATTAAGAAGGGGAAGAAGGCTTTCTTTCACTATATAAGTGAGAAAGGGGACAAGAAGGAAGGGCTTGTTAGGCTTAAGAAAGGGGTGGAGTGGGTGGAGGATAATGGGGGGAAAGCAGAGATACTAAATGAATATTTCTATTCCATCTTCACCAGGGAGAAGG
This sequence comes from Neoceratodus forsteri, assembly GCA_016271365.2. NCBI lineage: Eukaryota > Metazoa > Chordata > Ceratodontiformes > Ceratodontidae > Neoceratodus > Neoceratodus forsteri. The sequence goes on along the minus strand of CM057458.1, from coordinate 167,275,163 downwards.
ATGGACCGTGCCTTCAGGAGTGAAAAGAGAAGCAGGGGGGAGGAGAACACAGATGTAATGATAAAGGAGGATAGAGTGAGGGAGGGGCTGCTGGCTCTGAAGGTGGACAAATCACCAGGCCTGGACAGGGTACATCCAAGGGTACTAAAGGAACTGGCTGAGGAGCTGGCAAGGCCACTGGCAGACCTATTTAATAGTTCACTAGAGTCTGGTGTGGTGTCACAGGATTGGAGAAAAGCACATGTAGTGCCCCTCCACAAAACCGGTCCCAAGGATGACCCAGGGAATTACAGACTAGTCAATCTGACCTCCATTGTGGGCAAGCTCATGGAGACCATACTAAAGGAAAGGTTGGTGGAATATTTAGAGGAGCATGGTCTACAGGATGCGAGGCAGCATGGGTTTATGGGTGGGGGAGCGTGTCAAAAGAATCCGACTGACTTCTTTGACTGTGTCACTAAGACAGTAGACAGAGGTCAAGTAGTAGACATCCTCTATCTTGATTTCAGTAAAGTCTTCGACTCTGTGCCCCACAAAAGGTTGATCAGGAAGTTGGTGGATCTCGGGGTTGGGGAAAAGATGGTCCAGTGAGTGGAAAACTGGCTGAGGGACAGAACCCAGAGGGTGGTTGTGGGGGGAGAGTTATCTGGCACCAGAGAGGTAACCAGTGGGGTCCTGCAGGGCTCGGTGCTGGGGCCGGTGTTGTTCGAAGTCTTCATCAGTGACATTGGGGATGGCATTAAGGGCAAAATGTGACTATTCACGGATAACACCAAGCTCTGTGGGAGAGTGGACACAGGACTTATATGAAGATCTGGAAAAGCTAGGGAGGTGGTCCAGAATCTGGCAACTTGGCTTCAATGCCAAGAAATGCAAAGTTATGCATATTGGAGCCAAGAATCCCAGAACAGAGTACTACCTGGGTGAGTATCTGCATCAGAGGAGGAGAAGGACCTGGGAATGATGATCACTAGTGATCTGAAGCACTCCATACAGTGCAAGAAAGCAGCAGCAAAGGCAAACAAGATGCTAGGATGCATATCTAGGGGCATCTGTAGTAGGAGAAAGGACATTATACTGCCCTTGTACAGGTCACTGGTAAGGCCACATCTAGAGTATGGAGTTCAGTACTGGTGCCCACACCTCAAAAAGGACATTAACCTGGTGGAGAAGGTCCAGAGGAGGGCTACAAAGAAGACAGCAGATCAGCAGGGTAAGGCATATGAGGAGAGGTTGAGGGCACTGAACATGTACTCCCTGGAAAACAGGACAGAGAGATAGGGGACATGATTGGAACCTTCAGGTACTTGAAAGGGATAAATAAGGTTGATAAGGAGAGTCTCTTTAAGCTGAGTGGCAACCATAACATGAGGGGTCACAGTCTTAATAATAATAATAATAACATTTATTTAATTGAGCGCCTTTCAAAATTTCAATGCGCTGTACATCAAGAGCAAACATAAAACATATTCAATACATTCAATAAACCAAATATAAACATATATTACAATACTGCAATATAAAATTAGAACAAAGAAGGAAATGCCTTCTCCCATAAAAAAGTCTTTCGTGCCTGCTTAAAGCTCCCCACCGTCCTACACTCCCGGAGCTGACGGGGCAGAGAATTCCAGAGGGTAGGTGCAGCAAATCCAAATGCACGGGCACCAGATGACTTCAAATTTACCCTCGGAATCTCTAGCAACCCCTTGTCAGCCGAGCGGAGCTGTCTCAGGGGGGTATAAGGCATCTGGAGCTCTTTCAAGTAGTCTGTAGAGTGGGAGGTTTAGGAGTGAGGTCAGGAAGCACTTCTTCACAGAGAGTGTGGTGGACACTTGGAATGCATTGCCGGAAGAGGTCATCTCATTGAAGACAGGGAGCAGCTTAAAGAAGGGCTGAGATAAACATAGGGGGAAGATAAGGATCATGGGTAGGGTGGATGGGAGGAGTGGGGAGGAAGGGTAGGGACATTAGCTCAAGCTGTGGGCCCTGCAATACGAGCAGACTTAATAGACCAAATGGCCTTCTTCTGCTGGCTTCTTTGTATGTTGCTATGTTCATATGTTCAAAAGTTTTTTTTTTCCCAGTTACAGTCCCACTCTAATGCAAACATTTCTCTGCATTTGCTTGCTTGAACCCTACGCCTCTGGTTTGTCACCACAGTCCCTCACTAAACACTGTATACACAATTTTTCTTTTCCATTCGTCCTTATTTTGCACTCACTTGCCCCCTTTTCTGCCCTCATATCATTAATTTCAGTGCTTACAGGGTAGAGTTTTCCTCTTTCTCTCTTCCAGGCTCCCAATTCGGGAAACTCACTTTCTCCCTGATGAGATGCTGCCCACAGGAATCTTGCAAAAAAGAGGAGATATATTTTTTCTGTAACAAAGGTTTTTTCTAAGTTTTAAATTGGATGCTGCTCGGCTATGCACTGCAGCGCTACTCACACTCTCACTTCATCTAGAACACTGATAACACATTGTCCCTCAAACTGCCTCGGCCACTCCCCCAGTGATGACACTCCACCAATCACTTGACGCCTTTCCTCTCCACATTTACATATTCATTAGGAGCTCAAATGTAGTTGCACAAGACTTTGAGCTGCCACATTCCCCTGATTCAAACACACAGCTCCACTTCCCACTCCCACCAATGTTCTATTCAGCTAAACTCTTCAGCGCCATTTTTCTTTCTCAGGTGGTGCACTTAACTTTATTATAACAAATCAAAAACTGTATCTGCCACCCTCCAAAATGCGAGGGACCCCAAAAAGGTACCCCAAAATCCAAAACGTGAGCCCCCAAAGTAGAATGGCCCCTCCCAGCTGTCTAGGGGTATTACTGGTGTTACGATCGCCTGGGAGGAGTCCTACACTAAGAAACAGACGAAGTCCACTTGCTTTACCTCCCAAGCACTGGTGTGACCTCTGGACACCCACTGACACATAGCAGAGCTGGCTAGGCTGTGGATTAAGGGGATTAGCATAACTTGGAAGCAAACAAATTCAGTGTCCAAACTGGAATTATTTTAAACACAACAAGATCCTTTATTTTGTTGAGCTCAGATGATGTTGTTCCTTTATCTGCTGGCACAGTTCATTCATCAGTCACTGCAAGACTATATTTTCTTGACACTTCTGGGCTGAAAACAACCCTGATGGGGCACTTTATTCACATTTCCCTGGCCTCAAAAGGAAGCACATTTACTCCAGGGGGTCCCACTTCTAAACCTGAGCAGGAACCCCAGTGGACTTTTGGTGGCCCATTTTCTCCAACACTAGCCACTGGTCTAATTCACAATCTCTAGGCTGCCAGTGGTACAGTCAGACCTGGACATTGTGGCCATCACTGAAACCTGGTGTAATGATAACCACGACTGGGAGATGGCCATACCTGGCTACAACATATTCAGAAGAGACAGAGCAGGCAGGAAGGGAGGAGGAGTGGCACTGTATGTGAAAAATGACATAAAGGCCACAGAGATCCAGGAGGAACAAAATGGGGAGAGATACTGTGGGTTAAGCTGGAAAGGAAAATGGGACAGCTATCTGCACAGGTGTGGTCTATAGACCACCAGCCCAGGAGGAAGAAACAGGGAGTTGATGCTAGCCATCCAAAGGATGGCAGACAAGGGTGAGGTAGTACTGGTTGAGACTTCAATATTCCAGACGTGACTGGGGCATCCCAGCAGCAGCATCAACTAGGAGCAGATTTATCCTGACTCCTTCAGGGTGCCTTACTCAAGCAACTGGTCATGGAACCAACTCAGCAGAAGGCAATACTGACCTTGTGCTCAGAAACAGGGACAGTATGATGGGGGTAACAGTGGGGAGCACCTGGGAAACAGTGACCACCAGTCATTGTGGTTTGAAATCACAGAAAGAGCAGAACCAAACCACACAAAACACGATCCTGGATTTTAGGGGCAGACTTTGGGAAAATGGGGAGATACTTGAAGAGGCATTAAGGGAATGGGACAGGAATCAGGGGTTGAGGAACAGTGGGCAGTATTTAAAATGGGGATTACAAAAACAACAGAATTATGCATTAGCAGGTTAGCAAGAGGAAAGGAAGAGGAGACCATTATGGTTTTCCAAAGAGGTAGCAAAGAAAGTGAAAGCCAAAAGATTGCATTCAGGCAATACAAAAGACACAGGCAGAAGGGGATAGGGAGAAGTACCAGGAGAAGCAAAGGGAGGCAGGAGGTCAGTAAGGGAAGCCAACGTCAGACAGAAGAACACATTGCAAAATCAGTGGGTAGAGGGACAAAACCTTTACAGGTACATAAGTGAAAAAGAAAGACAAAGGGAGGGATAGTGAGACTGAAGGGGGAGGATGGGCGTGGAGGATGACAACAGTAAAGATGACATATTGAACAGGTATTTCTGCTCAGTCTTTACTGAGGAAGAGGAGGGTAAAGGGTCTGAAGGAGTACAAGGGGTGAGAATGGTGCAGAAATGGACACAAGTCCCTTTACACGAAAGGGTCCTGAAGGAACTGGAAGTAATAAGAGTTGATAAAGCAATGGGGCCAGATGGGAGTTCCCTAGGGTCCATAAAGAACTAAGAGAGGTGGTGGCTGAACTTCTGGCATCCTGTTTAGCCGATCACTGGAAACAGGGAGGTACCCAAAGACTGGAGGACAGCAGATGTAGTCCCTTATACAAAAGTGGGAACAAAGAGGAAGCAGGGAACTACAGACCAGTCAGCCTCACCTCGGTAGTGGGGAAGATCATGGAAGAACTACTACTGAAGGAGAGATTGATGGAACATCTGGTTGTCAATGGACTACAGCACCCAAGGCAGCATGGTTTCACCAGGGGGAGGTCATGTCAGACCAACCTCGTTGAATTTTTTGACTGGGTGACTAGGGAGCTGGATCAGGGGAGGGCAGTGGACATGGCCATCTGGACTCTCAGCAAGGCCTTTGACACTGTGCCACATAGAAGACTATTACATAAACTGGGGAATATGGGTGGGCAGGACAGTAGTGTGGGTAGGTAGGTAACTGGCTGGGTGGCAGGACACAGAGGGTGGTGAATGGCTGTCACTCCACAGAGGGAAGAGTGACCAATGGAGTACCACAAGGATCAGTGCTGGGACCGGTCCTATTCAACATCTTCATCAGTGACATTGCGCAGGACCTAGAAGGCAGAATTTCACTGTTCGCTGATGACACAAAGCTCTGTAACAGAGTAGACACACCAGAGGGTGTAGACAGAATGAGAAGCGACTGCAGAAACTTGAAGAATGGTCAGGGGTTTGGCAGTTGAAATTAATGCAAAGAAGTGCAAGATAATGCATATGGGGCACAAAACCCTGGCACAATATATCAGTTGGGGTGAGGATATAGCATGCACCAAGCAGGAAAGGATCTTGGGGTTGTCATCTCTGATGACCCTCAAGGTAGGGAACGTGACAAGGCAGCAGGTAAAGCAAATAGGATGCTGGGATGTATAGGCAGGGGCATCACCAGCAGGAAAAGGGAGGCTCATAATTCCACTATACAAGACACTAGTGAGGCCCCACCTGGAGTACAGTGTACAGTCTGGAGACCATACCCACGATGGACATAGACAGGGTAGAGAAGGTTCAGAGGAGGCAACAAAGATGGTGCATGGATTGCATCACAAGTCCTATGAAGACTGGTTGAAGGAACTGAACACGTACTCCCTGGAGGAGAGGAGGGAGAGAGGGGATATGATAGAGACATACAAGTATCTTACAGGGAGGAACAGGGTGCAGGAAAACACTATTTTTAAGTGAAAAAGATGTTCCAGGACAAGAGGGCATGGATGAAGTTGGAGGGAGGACGATTCAGAGGAAACATGAGAAAGAATTTCTTCACAGCACGGGTGGTGGACAAGTGGAACACCCTGCCAGAGGAAGTGGTGGGGGCTGAAACAATCACGGGATTTAAGAATGCATGGGATAGACATAAAGGAATTCTGGAGGTCAGGGTTAACAGACTTCTAGGAAAATAAACTGAACTTACAAGCTCAAATGGGCAGACTGGGTGGGCCATAGGCCCTTATCTGCCGACACTGTCTATGTATCTATGTAGTATTTCAGTGCCACTTGAGCCCAGGTTTACTAGGTTGTTTAGGAAAAAAGAAGGCCAAGGCCCATCTAGATTTTCCCCCACACAGTGTGGGTAAATTAAAACATGCAATTTTGGTTTAACCAATTATCGAGACCCTTTTTAAAAACTTCTGCACTATTTGCATCGACCAGTTCCTGTGGAAGTTTTTTCCACTGTCTTGGTGCCCTGACCACAAAAAAATGTAGTCTCTGGTTGGTTTTGACTTTGGGAACAATTAATTGTCTATTATGACATCTTGGTACAGTTCGCCTAGAAGTTAAATTTAATCCACGCTTATTCATTAATTCTGGATTTTTCATCAGCTTCAAAATTAAGAGTTGGTCCCCTCTAATTCTTCTATGTTGTAAAGAATTTAGCCCAGTAATCTGAAGTCTAGTCTAATAGGGGGAATGTTGTAATCTTGGGACCATTTTGGTGGCCCGTCTCTGAATCCTTTCAAGCCAATTTATATCTCCCCTTAAGTAAGGGCTCCAAAAGGGAGATCCATAATCAATGAGTGGTCTAATACATGACCTATAAAGGGGTATTAGGCATTGTTCAGTTTTAGAAACAAAAGAACGTTTAATTTGTCTAATTAAACCATTTGATGTATTAGCTATTTTTTTTAAGTGATCAAAAGATGACAATCTAGAATTAATCAGAACATCCAAATCCCTTTCTTTATTTGATAATTTAATTAAGATATTATTAATAGAATATTGTGTTTGAGGGTTATGCAACCAAAAATGCAGAACCACGCACTTATCAGTGTTGAAGTCCATTTTGTTGTCTAGTGCCCGTTTCTCAATATAGTGGACATCAAGTTTAAGAGAGTCGGAATCATGAGAATTATCCACGATACCCCTTAGTTTGGAGTCATCAGCAAATTTAGATAACCAGTTTTTGGGACCTATTTTCATATCACTTATGTAAATATTAAACAACAGGGGGCCAAGCATAGAGCCCTGAGGAATCCCACTAGTAACTGAACCACGGTTTAAGACACAGTCATTTATGATGACTCTCTGTGTTCTATTTGTTAACCAAGCATTTATCCAGTTTGTTAGACAAGAGGAAAATCCTAAAGATTCCATTTTTAAAATTAAATTATTATGGGGGACTCTGTCAAAGCCCTTGCTGTAATCGAGTAGAATGACATCCAACTGATGTTTATTATCAAGACCCTGACTGATGTTATTGTAAAATGTTAACAGGTTTGTAGTACAAGAGTGTCCAGTTCTAAACCCATGTTGTGTACTATTACATATATTTAGTTCCCTCATTTCATCCATTAGAAAAGACTTTATTATTTTTTCCATATTCTGAACATGTGATCTGTTACCCTTCATATGTATAGGGGTTACAGATGCCATTAACCAGTCATCCGGAATTTCGGCTGATTTTAAAGATTGATCAAATACTGTATTTAAAGGGACAGATATTGCTTCAGCAGTTTCAATAAGGAATTGAGCTGTGATTCCATCAGGCCCTGGACTACTGTTTTTGTTTAAGGATTTCAAAAAAGAAATAATATTAGACTCAATTATTCTGTGGGATAAACTAGAGACAGAACATGTCCTAGGATCCACCTTAGGTAGGTGTGATACTTTGTTTGAAAAAAACGAGCAGGCTAGCCTGCCGGCACAGCGGTTGGATTTCTGCTTATGATGCCAGCGACCCGGGTTCGGGAGCAGACTCAGGTCACTGGAGAGCTGGCTGGGGGAGAATGGCTTGAGTGTCCCACGACAGCTTGCCTTCTCCGGGGGGAGGATGGGGGCCAATGCCCGCTACATGTCTGACCCTGAGCGGAGGCTCGGGTACTGCAAGCCCTGTTCACAGGGGGCTGGCCGTGATGTGTGGTGGACGTTGGCACACAGCACCTTGATGTCAGGGCACACACCACATGAGTAAATCAGAGGAAAAATTAGTCTTCCATCGATGGGAAGACGAGGCACCAGGAGCATGCCCTCGATGTGTCACCAGCAGCCCTGACCACCTTGCCCAACAAAATCAAGTAAGTGTATGGGGTGTACGGGCCCCACCTCATTACCTGCCCGGAGGGGTATAGCCACGGCTCCATGGGGTGCAAGGTTGGTGGTGGGTCGGTGGTTGACAGAGGATGACTCAGGTGCTCAAGGGTCGGAGATGAAACGCTGTAGGAGGAAAAATAGAAAGTAAATAAAAAAAAGAAAAAAATGAGCAGAAATAATCGGTAAAGAGATTCGCTATGTCAGTATCAGATAGTACAATAATACCATTGTTAATAAGTGGACCTATTTTTTTTTTTTTAGTTGTTTAACCAGGAGTAGCACACTAAGCTGAAAGCTTTTTTACAGGAGCGACCTGGGAGCACAGGGAAGTTAAGTGACTTGCTCAGGGTCACACAGTATGCAAGTGGAAGCTGTGGGATTTAAACCCAGGTCTGGTCTGCTGGATATCACCAGATCTGCAGCTCAGAGCCTTAAACCACTGCGCGCTATACTGCCTCCTCTTTTTCTTCAGTTTCCCTTTTTATTATTTAAGTAGGAAAAGAGTGATTTATAGCCATCTTTGGTATGTGCCAGCTTAAATTTTAATTTCATTTTTGGCTTTTTTAATCAAGTTCTTTAGATTCTTTAATGTATTTTTATATTTAGTATGGATCATATTTTTTTCAGTTGGAGAACTATTTTTAAGTTTTTTAAACAATTTTTCTTTTTTCTTGATTTGCAATCTAATTGTTTTGTTTAACCATGTAGGTATTCTACCCTTTTTATTGTATTTATTTCATGTGAGTACATGGTTTACTTCCAAGTGGTGAATTACGTTTTTTAATTTGATCCATGCTTCATTTGCTGTAAATCCTAAAAAATATTTTTTTCCACTGTATACTATTTAATTTCTTGATAATACTTTTGAAATCTGCTCCATCATAATTTCTATATGTAATTTTCTAATAAGACTATGATGATCCACTAGTATTTCGAACATAACTGCACAATGGTCACTATTACCCAAAGGGTCTGATATTTGAATATTAGTCAGTTTGTGACTCAAATTTGAAATAAGAAGATTGAGGATATTATTTCCTCTAGTAGGAGGGGAAACGAGTTGTGACAAACCCTGTTTGGACAACATAGCTAGGAAATCAAGATCAGATTTGCTGTTGCTTGAGTTTGTGGACCAGTCTATATGTGGCATATTAAAGTCTCCCATAATAATTACATCTTTATGCTCAGAAAAGTAGATAATGTCCTAAAGCAATGCATCTCTATAAGAAGGATCAGATGATGGGGAGTTATAACAGTTTCCAATAATAATTTGTGAGAGACCTTTGAGCTGTACTGTCACCCGAATGTTTTCCGTATTACTTTGGGACTGAATCTCATAGGAGGGGATACCTTCTCTTACATAGATGCAAACCCCTCCACCCTTTTTATCAATTCTGTTTTTATGATACAGTTTGTAACACAGAATGTGTTGATTCCATGTGGAATTTGAGTCCCACCAGGTTTCTATTATACTTATAGGGTGGGATATTCAAAAGGGTTGCACTATGCGCAATAGGGTTGTGCCAGCGCAAGTCCGAAAATGTGCCATTCTGCGATATTCAGCGGGAAGCAGTTGTGCCACTGAAAACATGTTGAGCAACAGCGCAATGCAAATGAAGGTATGCGCAACCGAAGGGGGTGGATCCATGCATAAAGTGCGCAATGCGATATTCAAAGGCTTGTGCAATGCGCAACAGTGGATCAGCCGGAAGTTGGCGACATATCGGAAATAAGCCAAAATAAAAAGGCTCAAGGAAGAGGTGCAAGAACACGACAGGGAATGCTTATGAGGCAGCGACACAGAGCAGGCCACAGCAGCAGCCAGTGCAGGCCAGGGAGTAGGCAGGACAGAATAGGGGCAGCTGAAGGTGTGTAGGGCCACAGAGTTCAGAGGCCAGTAGGTGTACCCGGTGCAGTGGAGGTAGCAGTCAGGACAGCGGGGAACAGAACAACAACAGCCGAGGGGGGGGACACAAGCCAGGGAGATGGACAGTGCCAGCTTCCACATGGAAGCTGTAGTGAGGGGGGTGAGAAGGCATGCTGCAGGGGGATGTGGCTGTGGAAAGGCCCGTCGGCGGTACGCCCCCAACAGGCAGTACCGTGCCCGCATCAGCTTTGAGCTGTATTCAGACATCGAGATTGTGGGATGGCACCGCCTGAACAGGGCAATACTGAGGTGGCTCTGTGAGCTGTGCAGTGATGTGATGCAGGCACCCTCACAACGGAGTCATGCTCTGTCAGTGGAGACAAAGGTAACAGCCTGCATGTGCTTGCTCACCACGGGTACCTTCCAGAGGCCAACAGGGGACACCACAGGCATAACACAGTCGGCCACATCACGCATCCTCACCCAATTCCTCAGCGCACTGCTGCCACATGCTGCGGAGTACATCCATTTCCCCAGCACCGCGGCAGAGCGTACAGCAAACATACAGGAGTTCCACAGGGTAGCACGTATGCCTGACATGCTAGGGGCGATAGACTGCACCCATGTGGCTATTCACATGCCACCTGGCCCTGATGGGGCTGCATATCGCAACTGGAAGGGGTTCTTCAGTGTCAACTGCCAGGTGGTGTGTGATGCCAGTGGGCGCATCATCAATGTCTGTGCCACGCACCCTGGTGGAGCACATGATTCATTCATATGGTACCAGTCTGCACTGTGCCATCGATTCAAGAGTGGGGACATCCCCACAGGACATCTAGTGAGTGAGTATGCATGTAGGAGTGGCAAAGTTGGGGCAAAGGTGGGTAAGCCACAGGTGCCATGGGAGTGGCACACAGAGCTAGGGGCAATATGGTCCTGAACATGACACTAACCTCCACTGTCTCCACACAGGTGACAGTGGATACCCACTCCGTCCCTGGCTGCTCACACCCTACCGGTGCCCCACGACCCCATCGCAGCAACGCTTCAATGAGGCACATGCCGCCACATGCAACATCATCGAGCGGGTGTTTGGGATGCTGAAGGCACGCTCCTGATGCCTAGACACCTCCAGCGGTGCTCTACAGTACAGCCCTTCAAAGGCCTGTGGGATATTCCTGGCCTGTTGTATCCTGCACAACATGGCCAAAGACCGTGGGATAGCCGTACAGGTTGAGGAGGGGGACAGCGATGGGGATCTGGTGACGCCGGTGATGATGGGGATGAGCAGCCCCCCCTTGGACGGTGTGACCCCCGACTGATCCGGCTGGACCAGCTGCACCGGACACCATTACAGAGGAGCACTTCGCACAACACAGGTAAGTCATGGGGCCATGTGTAACCAACACTGTCCAGGGTGCAGCCCACATACACACAGGGTAACACACCAGGGGTGCATGATGGAGAGGGGAGTGGAAGGGTACAGGCACACAACCACACAACCAGGGAGGGGTGAATAGTCACACATCACATGGACAGACACACACACACACACACACACACCAGGCACAAAGTGCACGGGGCAGGTGCACAGCAGAGCAGGAACAGGCATGTCAAACACACACGTCCACAGGCTACCTCCACCACCTGTACTGTCCATGTACGTGTGTCAGATGCTGGTCACCCTTGCACCTTGGTGTACAGTGCAATGCAGGCATCATCATGCACACGCACCCATGGACAGCAGTTGGGAGGGTGTGCAGGTAGTCCGTGTGTCGGCGTGTTGGGCAGGGCACCCACTGGTGCACTGCCCACCATGACACACATTGCACACAGGGCAGCACCAGACATGGCCCACACTGGGAGACAGGTCAGTGATGTGGCACTGTGCCACGGCCATCTTAGATGCGTGGGCGGCCCCGCCGAGACCCAGCAGCACTGGCAGGCTGAGCATGGGCTACTTGGGGTGGCACCGATGGACCACCAGGGGTCCCACTGCACGAGTGCAACCTTGTCCGCACAGGGGTCTGCAGCATACCAAACATACCTGCACCAGGGGTGCTCGGGATGCCCACAGCAGAACCCGGTGTCAACAGACTGGGTGTCACATGATGCCGGGAACAGGGAGTGGATAGCGTACTGCATGGCGTGCACGGCACAGGGGCACCTGTGTGCCCAATGTGGCCATGACAGCGACAAATGCCTGAGTCTGCCTGTCAATGGTGGCGATCACATCTATCCACATTTGGACAATCCCTGCAAGGATCATCACGTTGTCCCTGCTGTGCCACTCCACAGCCACACACAGTGCCTCCATGGACGTTGCAACCCGCATCTGCTGCTGTACTGATGCCGGCAGCAGGCGGGTGTGCTCGCCAAACGGGTCGTCTGCCACATCAGCAACCCGTCCTTCAGGGTATGGAAGGGCCTGATGCTCAACACCCTTGAGGGTAGGCACTGTTCACCAGGACCAGGTATGGGCAAGTCAACAGGCAGTGTACATACGCCACTGCTGAACCCTGTACCCCCAGACCCGGTGTGTGACTGCTGCTGCTGCCTCTCCACCTGCTGTGCCCAAGGGACCAGTCGTTCCACTGCTGTGTCTGCAACAGTGCCAGTGACCTGCACAGCCACCGGTGCTGCCCCACCAGTGCTGACAGGCACAGCCTGGGACTGTGCTGACATGCTGGCACACACGTTGGAACCAGCTAGGTCCATGGGCGTGAGCTGTCCTGCTGTGTGTCCATTATGTGACACACACGTGTCAATGCCCATAGTGGTTGTTGCATCATCCATGGTGCAGGTTCGTGCCACAGCCACAGTGTGCTGGCATGCTTGCATGCCAGACCACTGAGACACAGGAAGGGCATGCCCCACACCTGTCTCACTGACATCAGAGATGGCAGCCAGGCATGCACACTGGTGCAATGCACGCCGGCTACCAGCAGAGGTGGATGGTCCCTCCTCCAACTCCGGCTGGATGTCCACAGTGGACGGGCCCTCCATCACTGTCCCCTGCAGATGCACAGGATCTGTAACAGAAAGTGAGAACATGTTAGTGCATGGGATCCACCTCCCCGCCCCCCAACGACCATGTCATACCATGCAGTGATTGGCTACCATCTGTCTGAAAGCCACCTCCCAAAACGCCCTCGATGGCACTGCGCTGCATGGATGCAGCAAGATGGTCCTCAGCCGGGGTCAGCTGCACCATCTCCGGCTGGCCTCTGCCTGTGGCAGCGCGTGCCGCCCTGAGGGCTGCCACCTTCTCCTTCACCCGCCTCCTGTCGGTCCCCATCTTCTTTTTACATTCCTGCACGGAGCGCTGGTGGCTCCCGTGCAGGTTTACGGTGTGAGCTACCCCCTCCCATGAAGCAGCATGTGCCGGAGGGGTGCCCAACCGTCCACTGAGTAGTAGCTCTTCCTCCAGGTAGGCCTCGAAGAGTGCCTCTGTTTCAGCTTTTGTGAAGTTGGGCCTCCTCTTCCGCCCACCATGTCACAGTCTGTATGGGTGGAAGTGGACACCTGTGACTGTGCAGTATACAGCAATATCCTAAGACCATAGTCCAGAACATCACACAGCATGCAACCCACCTATCACCTGCAGTAACTGAATATGGCCACTGCAGATCAATGTCGCACATTTATAGCGCAATGCATGCAAATTAGGAGTGGAGCAACTTTAATGAGATGCAAATCGCACCACTGCACCATCGAATGGCTGATCAGATGATTTGCATATGACGGTTGAATATCGCGCTGTTGCGCTTTGCGCAATACGGTTCAGCCGGCTGAGCCAATGGCGCAGTTCTGTGACTGCATAGTACACCGCACTGCACATGCCCAGGTAGCTTACGCAGGCATCTGCTGCACTGATGATGTGCTGTGCATGATCGGCAATACAGGACACGGCCACCATTGTGCCAGTGGCGCTACAGCGCTGGTCACCACATGACACTGTGGCACAACTGTGCAATAGTCCACTGTGGCACTGGCACACAGGCGACCGATCGTGCTGGACGTGTAGACGTCCGATGGCACTGTACGTGGCCTTGGGCCAGAGACCCATTACCTTGTGCCCAACCTTGGCCCCCTTGGCACTGTACGTATGGCATGTCTGCAGCTCTATCGCGCTGTTCGGTAACAGCGCGGTAGGGACTGACAGAGTTGTATTGCGCAACATTTCCATCGCAATATGCTACGTGGAGCACCATATTGCCTACTATAAATCTGCAGGGATGGCATGCAGGAGAGCTCCACAGTGGAGTGCCTGGAGGTGGCCAACCTGGTGGCTGTGGTGGAGCCTCACCATGGGCCACTGTTTGGGGAGGAACCCCTAAACATGGCCCGCACCCATGTGTGGCAGCAGGTGGCCACCGATCTGGAGCAGGCCACTGGGCAGCGCAGAACACCAGAGCAGTGCAGGCATGGGTGTAGGCAGGCATACTCCAAGCACTCCATGGTGTGCAATTTTATTTAAGGGGGGTAGCAAATAGGCTCTGAACTGCTTCCTTTTTCCATGAAAACTAAAAGAAAATACTGAACCTTTCTGTAATTTTATTCATAGGAGTCGAAACTAGAAAGATTGGTCACTAATACTCTGTTTGCATCCTAAGGACAATACAACTTTACAGTTTCTGGGCTGGTATGTGGGTGTCTTAGGGAACAATGCTTGGCATTTGTATTTACCCATGCATGGCAATAACCACTGTCAAGAGATACAAAAGTTGTATTTATTGTGCCAAATGAGGCAACAAACACGGTCCTCGTGTGCATTTGTATATTGTCTGTCTACACCCCGGAAGGGGGTAGCTCACCCTAACAAGGGGGTGGGGTAGCAGTGAGTCCACTTGGTGTGCAGATCTGAAATCCCTGGCTACACCCCTGAGTGCAGGCACCAGTACAGTGACCTGCGCAGGAGGGAGTGGGCACTGCTGGCACGCCTCAGGTCACGTGCCAGGAGGGGCGTTGTGCCTAGGCCAAGTGGGTGAGCCATCTATGCACCTGTATTGTCCGCATGGGTAACACTGTGTAATGTGACCAGAGTATGGGGGAGGGTTGGTCCATGGTTGGCTGTGACAGTGTTTGCAGGTGTGTGATGTATGGGTCTGGCTGTGTGGGCAGGCACACTCATTGGGGCAGGGGGCTGTCTGCTTTGGGATCTCACTAATGTGTTTCTTAACTTTTGTTTCCCACAGGCATGGAGGAGCAGAGGAGGGCCTGGGATGAGGCTCAGAGGGGCGCTGCGGAAGTGGCTGGCCGAGGTGGCGGCGGTGTGGGCCCACAGCAGCAGCAGCTGCAGCAGCAGCAGCAGCAGCGGCTTGATGAAGGTGAGTGTCATTACATCATGGATGCTATTGCATGCTATGGGGGGGAAGGGCATGGCCACCATCCATGGACAACACTGCCATGCACGCGAAGTGTGACAGTCAGCACTGTCCAGTGGCACTGCATGTCTGTGAGTGCATCACTGGTGGTCCATGCATGCACTGGGCACATGGCTGTGGCACTAACTTCCCACCACGTAGACAGATCACTGGACAGCCTTGGTTGTGCTGTGCTGGGCATGGATGGGGTGTGTGTGCAGTGGTACACATGGCTGTTGCTGCCTGGTTGGGCTTGTCTTGTGCACGGTCACTGTGAATGGGTGCAGTCCATCACAGGGGCGGGGCACTTGGCTGTATGCCATGCATGTTGGGAGGGCTTCAGGGTTGTGGACAGTCACAGCCATTGATTCTGTTCCCTTGCCCTAGGTGTCCGGGTCCTGCACAAGATTGAGCAGGCTGTCCACCGCCTGCTGGAGGTGTCCACAGAGTCCCTATCCATTCTGCAGGAGATGCACTGGAGAGGTGTCAGACGACGGAGGAGGCCACAGGAACAGAGGCAGCCTGCTGCTGTGCAGCCTGGAGGGCAGTAGCTGCCCCACACCTACCCCCTTTACCCTTCCCTCACACCCTGCCTTCCCTCACCAAGTTCTTCACCTGCCCCTTACCCACCCCTACCTTGTACCCGTACCCCCACCCCTTTCTTGTATATATCTCTCTTTACATAGTTTGTCATTGTGTGTTCATGTTGTTATACATTTATAAATCTATTTTGATATGAATACTGTGGTGATCTCTGATTTGCAGCTGGCTATGGGTGCTCAGTTGCAGTGGTGTGCATGGAATCTGGTGTGGTATTGTCCTGGGATTGTGTGTGTGTGTGTGTGTGTGTGTGTGTGTGCACGGGGGGGTGTCCCTGGTGTGGTGGTGGCTTTCAGCCAGTCTGGCCGTGTGCTGCCACACACCGCTGGGTGCTTCTGGTGGGTCTAGCTTGTGTGGTTCTGTGGTACACACGGTTGCATTGTGCCGGGGGGGGGCATGAGGATTCCTGCAGTGCCGGTCACAGTCACTGCTCATGGATGGTGTCTTGGGGTTCCAGTGCAGGGTGTGCTGCGCACGGGGGGGGCTGTTGTACACTTGGGTTGTCCGGCCCCTTTGTGTGGCAGTCTCAGCTTGCCAGTGGGTGTGCTGGGGCACCATGGCCCAGCTGTGCTTTGTTGGCTTGTCCCCATGGGCCGGTGGATATTCTGTCCCTCCACCAGTGATGCTGTGCTTTGGGTGTGGGGGTGTGTTGTTAGTTCTGCAGTGTGTTCCTGTGCCCATCTGTGGCATGGGTGGTGGGCCCCTGCCTACCTCCCTGGTTGTGCAGTTCCATTGCTCTGCTGCTGGGGGGCTCTCTGCTTGCACTATGGTGCCTCTAGACTGCTCAGCTGGGCTGGCCTTGTTGCACTATGGTGCATCATATGTGCTCAGCCTCCCCTGCCTGGTTACGCTATGGCACAGGTTGTGCAATATTCAGACGTTGGCTGGTTGCTCAATTTGACTTGCTCCATGTTTGAATATTGCGTCTGTTGCGCATGTGCGCAATTGACTTGTGCTTGCTCCTGCTATTGTGCACATTTTGGGCGCAGTTTGAATGTCTGGCCCATTATGCCTAAGTTAAGTAATTTACTTTTAGCTTCTAATTCCATCAATTCAGAAAGATTTAATGATCAAGCATTCAGAGACAAAATATTACAAGTTCTTATAGATTGAATTTTGTGATAAGTAAGAGACATGGGTCTAGCCCCATTCTCCCCCTTTATGTTTAGTTTAAATGGTTATTAATGATCTTTAGTATAGCTTTCCCCAACATGGTACTGCCTCTTCTGCTGAGATGCAGTCCATCCCAGCTATACCAAGAGGATTTGTCAACAAAGTTCTCCCAAGGAGAAATACAAGGAATGTTTTGAGTAATGCACCACTTTCTCAACCAATCATTTAATCTTTTAATTTTCGTAGTTATAAACTGGGTAGCTCTAGGAACTGGCAATATTTCTGAGAAACAGACTGTACATCCTTTTTCTGTAAGCAAGTTGTTAAGTGCAATATAATCATGTTTCAGTTTATTAAGATTAGCGCTTTGTATATCTTTTGTGCCAGCATGAACAATAACTAATGGGTTGGATCCTGGATTTTGTCAGATGGTGGGAATCATGGCAGTGATATCTGATACTTTGGCCCCCCTAAAACTTGAGCAGGTATGGTTTACCTTGTCTGGATTACAAATTGCCCTGTCTATGTGTTTAATTATTGAATCACCCAAAACAAATATCTGTTTCTGGTGTTGTTTTTCATGAATAGGATTAAGATTGTGTTTTGTGCTTGATGTGCAACAACTTACAGGACTGGATGTGTCAAAGGATCTATTCTAGAATCAGGTGAGGTGTGAATCTCAGGAGCTGTTTTCACACTCATGTCCTCCACAAAGACAGGTTTAAGAGGTTTTGTAGCTACCTGTAATCTGCTTGAATTTGAAATGTCAGAGTCACTAGACGTTGTTTGAGACCCATGGTTAACTAGGGGCTCAAACCTGTTTTGAAGAGGAACCTGGAAGGGTTAATGTGTTTGACCCCCTCTACGTTTGGTTTTTGTATTAGAAACTAAGGCCCAATCTTCTATAGGGGAAGGAGACCGAATTACTTCTAAATCCAAAGGGAAAGTGATTTCTTCATTTAGAGGGGGAGAGGGGGAACTGGGAGAAATGTAGTGTTCTACGGCATCATCAATAAAATTTTCTAAATATTCAGTGCCTATACTGATTGTTTCCCTGTTCAAAAGACTAGCTATCTGTTCTTGTAAAATATTTATTAGCAAACATTTGTCACAGGAAAAATCGCTATCTGGGTTCCACTGACAGAACATTAAAGAACTGATACATTGTTTATTAAGATCATCCATTTTCCGGTGCTATTTAAACATAAATTATGACTTAACAACTGCTATAACAATACTTGAAGCTCAGGTCCTCAGTGCCCCCAACGAACACAGCAGACACGCGCAGATGCGCGTGTCTCTGCGCACTGTGCCACGTGCCCCACTCGCAGCGGGCTCACTGATATAGCAGCAGGTGTCCCAGAAGTAGACTGCAAGGGTCACAAGCAATCTGTGAAATATTGCAGTTTAAAACATAGCAAAATGCCCAATAACCCCACTAATGCCCACAGAGGTGCATTAAATGAGCTTCAGTGTGCAAATTAAAACAAAAAAAGAACATTTCGGTTCCCAGACTTAAGAGTCTCTCTTCCTGGTTACTAGGATAGCAATCAGGGCTCACTGGACAAGGTTGCACAGGTTTACAATAAGGTATATTAAAAAGATATAAGATTCACATATATTTGCCCCCCACGTAGAGCCTAAGAGGTATACAGAGGTGTAGTGAGTAAAATCAACTTGTGTGTTTTACAGCTCATGCAGCGGGCTCACTGATATAGCGGTGGGTGTCCCGGAAGTCGACTGCGAGGGTCACAAGCAATCTATGAAATCTTGCAGTTTAAAACATAGCAAAATGCCCAATAACCCCACTAATGTCCACAGAAGTGCATTAAATGAGCTTTAGTGTGCAAATTAAAATAAAAAAGAACACTTCGGTTCTCAGACTTAACAATCTCTCTTCCTGGTTACCAGGATAGCAACCAGGGCTCACTGGACAACGTTGCACAGGTTTACAATGAGGTATATTAAAAAGATATAAGATTCACATATATTAGCCCCCCCCGTAGAGCCTAAGAGGTATACAGAGGTGTAGCGAGTAAAATCAACTTGTGTGAGAATTTCTCAGGAATCCACTCTGTCCTCCACACAGTACATCCTTTCTTAATTCTTTTTTACAAGTTTTTTTCCTGTCACTTCGCAATCACATATACTGAGCCCATCTGGGCACAGCTAAGGTGATTACTGGGCACATCTTTCTTATGGCTAGAATGGTCTGCATCACAGATTTTCTGAGGTAACTCTCCTGTTGGTGACTGGAATTGGCATCCTGTCAGAGATGATCACTCATTTTGGGGAGGGTGGGCACTGCTGAGTGCCACCTCAAACACTTAATATTAAATAATATTTGAATATCACCTCAGATCCTTGGCCCACAGCACTCTCTGATACACGTTCCCTCACACACAGACCTCTGAAATTCTTTTGTGGAGGGTGGGCACTGCTGAGTGCCACCCAAACACTTTATATTAAAAAATATTTGAATATCACCTCAGATCCTTGGCCCACAGCACTCTCTGGCACACTTTCCCTCACAGACAGACCTCTGAAGTTCTCTTCAAAATGTTTTTTTCTCCTTCTGGAAAGGAGTACCCCCCTTCTGAGGTCCTTGTGTGATGGCAGCCACCACGAGTGAGCACTTTTTCATGATGCCAGCCTCTACAGAGAAATTTACAGGCAGTGGGAGCTGGCACAGTTTGCCAGTTGCCCTCTCCCACCAACTCTGATTCAGCAGTATCCCTGCCCTCCAGCAGAGAACACAGACTCCTCCCCCTTTGGAATGCCAATACAGACCAGCTGACACAGTCCTCCAATAACTTCGGGGGGGGGTACAGACATTTCTATCAGGACCCTCCCCCTCAAGTGTTCAGCAAAGTAAAGATGTTGGGCTTGGAAAGGACCTACGCTGAGCTTCAGAATTTGCCTTGAGCAAGTTTTTCTTTAAATGGATTTTTTGACAAAACATACACAGTGCGGCTGACACAGTAAGGCTCTCTCAAACTACAGAACAATATCACTCCTTGCAAGTAACCGTATCTTTACATTTTTGGAAATGTTGAGTCAGCAGTGGGTCCCAGACAAGTCTGCTTGCAGTTGCTGTATTTGTTGACCTTGACACCCGTGGACCACAATACATTGTTCTAGAAACTCCAGAAAATCCAATATTCTAGTTTTTGTTTATTTGTTTGACTTAATAGCCATTAGAAAAGTGTTTTTTTTTTTTTTTCTCCTCTGTGCCCACAGGCACACCTCTCCTTCAGGCTGCCTAACGCCACTTCCTCTGTGCGCCAGACTCACCTTCGCATCTTTAGCCACCACCAAAGTCCTCCGGCAGCCTACTGCCCCCTGGGCCAGCTTGTGCCTGCCAGGGACTTCCTCTGTTGGTCATGGAGTGGAAAGATACCTGTAGCCTCCTGCCTTCCTCCAATTGACTAGCCTGTCTCTGCCAGGGAGCTCCTCACTGACTAGCGGAGGAATGAATGAGCTGGGCAGAGGCCAAGGGGCAAAGTGGTGCTGACGCGCTGGGGTCGGTTGGTGTGGGAGAGACTATATGGCCATCACCCGGCGTGCCATAGGTGTGGCAGTTGTTTGCCCCTTTTCTGTTCCACCCACCACCCACACAGATGCGCATGCTGTGGCTGACCTGGAGAGGGGGTGCCTGATGGTGAAAGTTCATTTGTGCTGTCAATGACACCACCGCACACCTCCACCAGGAGCCGCTGCAGAGCAATGCAGCATCATCCATTAGATGCTCTGGATCCTCCCTGCCAGCCTCCACTCAGTGGCGGAGTCAGGGGGAGGCTGGGGGGGGCGGTCGCCTTTCCTGGCTGCCCCAGTGTGAGTAGTGGCGCCCTGCCACCATCTTTATTCACTGTTTAGTGCCCATTGTGGAGCCTGTCATTGACTGAATGGCCTTCCCTGGCTCCGAAATTATCCCAAACCTGGCTCCGCTACTGCCTCCACTCCTGATGTTCCGGGCTTGAGGCACAAACCCAGGTTGACAGTGTGCCAGAGCAATCTCCCATCACTCAGCACGACAAAGCCAGGTGTCATTACAAAAGTTAAACATCTTCAGTATATCAAGACGTCATGAATACATGAAAAGAATATCAAGACTGCACATCAATACGTTATAAAAAGTTACATATAATAAAATATATTACGGTCTATCAAGAGGGAAAAAAAGCTTCTGAGAACAACCATAACTGACCAATATTCACAGTTCTATGGTCTGTACTTAGTTAATTGGGCAACAGCAATTTTTTTAGTTTTGGCCACAGTTTTAAAGAATTGTACAAAATATTTAACTATTTGGATATCATAAGGAGTTAAAAGTATTTTCATACATACATCCAGAGAGCTTTGGTGGAATGTAATTAAGTCAAGGAGACAGACCTGCCAGTTCTATGTGATATCTGTGAAAGCAAAACGGTGGCGGAAGACGGTGACGAAAAAAGAGCAAGGCAAAAAGCAGCGACCATCAGATAACAGCGATTGCCAAAATGATGAGTAAGTTTTTGCGGGGGGCTTTGCCACCCATACCCCCTTTCTTTATTTAAACATCTCCGGGGGGGGGGGACACATTGGGGAGGGTGAGAAAGCTGTAGGTCACCCCTACGGTGATCGCTGTTCTTCTGGGTCACTCTTTTCCGCTCGCTGTTTTGCAGTCGCAGTTTTGACATTTACAGACTTGCATGTGTGGATTTCATGGGATACTGACCTGCCTCCATGTAGCTTATAAAAGACATACCAAATCAAATGGTGACATGTTTCTTCATGTCCCATATTACAAAAGCACATTAAATCAGGGGTCTGTGAATTACAAGTCCACTCCTACCTAGTACATAAAAGGATTCCACAGGGAAACAGCCCTAAGCAGATTATGTTCAGCCTTTATATAAATGATGCCTACCCAGGGTCAGCTGTCTCTGACTACCACTTCTATGCGGATGACACTGTTCACATTTATGCATCTGGCACATCAATCATGAAAGTTCAAAGCCAACTTAAAGACGCCATCATGTCAAAAATCAGCAAAAATCTAATACTGAATACCAAAACTCACACATTATGGTACAATATTTGGCCTGCAAAATAAACCTCAGTATAACAGTAGGAAAATTTAATATATTGACCCTAAATAGCAATGTTTTACCTAACATATCAGAGTTCAAATACGAGGGGCTGTCTGTAACATATTTATTTATTTAGCTTTTGTTGACCAGGTAAGTACACTAGACAAGACATTTGTCTATTTTCAGGTATGACCCGGGAGAGTACAATGAAACACAAGTACACATTATATAAATACATATATTTCTATATAACGCACCAGTCACACACACAAAAAAAAAAAACAAAAAAAAAAAACTAAACAAGGTAGACAGTAATGCGGGGAGCAGTACAATGTAATGGCTGTGGGGCAGCAGTCTTCCGGGAGTCTTTCTGGAGGCTGAGATGCTGCCCTGTTTGCAGACAACTATCTGCCCTGAGGGAGGAAGTTGCCCGTCTTCGGGCCGCATTGGATAGTGGCAAGGGAACCTCCCCATCCAGGGAGCACCACAGCCACCACCACTACCTCAGAGGTTGCGAGAAAGCACAGCAGTTGGACCACAGTGGGCTCAGGGAGGGTAAGGGTGGTGGAACAGAGGCACACCCAGTCAGTTGTTACACTCCACAATCCATACACCATTCTGGGGAGCATAGTTCCCATGGATGCACCGCAGAGGAGACTAAGGAGGGTGCAGACAACTGTCACAAGGGAGGCCCTCAGGAAGGAGGCAGAGGGCACCACAGGGAAAGAAAGCAGCTCCTGGTGGGGGACTCAATTATTAGGGGGATAGAACTTGGGGAGCAGGGAAAACTGAAGTAAGGTGCCTGCCTGGTGCCATGGCTTGGAGGGACAGGAAGCGCATCCTTAGGATCACGAGAACAGTTGCACGGAGTCTGAGCTGGACATCATTGTCCACCTAGGGACAAATGACTTGGCTCATCATGAGATTAGAGCAGTGCAAAAGGACTTTGTAGAGTTGGGGAGGGGCTTAAGACAAGTAGCACACAGTATCCTTCTCAGAGGTGCTGCCTGTCAGTGGCATGAGTGAGGCAGGGTACTGCACCATGCAGTTTAACAAATGGTTGAAAAAATGGTGTGGAGCACAGGGGTTTGGCTTCATTGGGGACTGGGGTTCCACCTGGAGGGACACCAGCCTATACTGGCAGGATGGTCTGCATCTGTCCAGGAAGGGAACAAGTCTTTTGGGCAATCGGTTTAAATGCTTCATTGGCAAGCCTTTAAACTAGTCAAGGGGGGAGGCACTGATAAGCAGAAGGAGAATCCCAGCCTCCCCCTACAAAACAGGGTACTAAATGAGAAAAATACCAAGGTAGAAAGGTCAGTGGGGGTTGCCGCTACAGAAGGTAAAGCCATCAAAAAATGGAGAGCAATGAGTACCGATGCCCGTAGTCTGGGTAACAAGCTTCCTAAATTAGTGGCCTTGATGGAGGAGGAAGATCTGGATATTGTGGCAGTCACAGAAACATGGTACACACAGAACCATGACTGGGACGTAAACATACCAGGATACACTATCTACAGGAGGGACAGGGAGGGTAAAAGAGGAGGAGGAGTAGCTCTCTACATAAGAGAAGAAATCAAAGCAACAGAACAAAAGGGTAAACAGGGAGGAGAAGAAGCACTGTGAGTCAATTTGGAGGCAGGCAATGGCACCACAATCCGCACAGGGGTTGTATACAGACCCCCCTCTCAGGGGGAGGAAATGGACAAGGAAATGATAGAAAGTATACTTAGAATGGCAGATAAAGGGGAGATATTGCTGATGGGTGATCTGAATATGCCAGATGTTAACTGGAGTGCAGTTGCAGCAGCCACTTCTAAGAGTGGGGTTATTCTAGATGCCCTACAGGGGGCATGCCTTAGACAACTAGTATTGGAGCCCACTCGAGAGGGAGCAATCTTAGACCTGGTTCTCTCAAACGGAGATGAAGAGAGGATCACAGATGTAGAAGTGGGTAGCCATCTGGGAACTAGCGACCATCGAACAGTATGGTTCACAATAAACACAGCAATAGAGTCAAGCCATACAAAGACAAAGGTACTGGATTTTAGGAGGGCTGACTTTGCCAAAATGGGTGAGTGCCTAAGGAATGCACTAGCAAATGGGCAGGAAGGAGGGGTGGAAGAAGAAGGGGGAATAATAAAAACTGCCATCAAAGAGGTAACAAGCCTTTGTGTAAAGCAAATAAACAAAATGAAACGAGGTAAGAAACCACTATGGTTCTCAAAGGAAGTGGCAGTGAAGGTTCAAGAGAAAAAGAAAGCATTCAGGAAGTACAAGGAATCACAGAAGGAACAGGACAGAGAACTGTATCAGTTAAAACAAAAGTAAGCTGGAAAGGCAGTCAGAACAGCAAAGGCCCAAACCGAGGAAAAGATAGCCAACCAGTTAAGAAGGGGATAAAACCTTTTATAGGTACATCAGGAAGCAAGGAAGACCAAGGGAGGGATAGTGAGGCTTAATAAAGGGGAGGAGGGTGGGCAGAGGGTGACTGTGAAAGGCAGAGATACTAAACAAATATTTTTGCTCAGTATTTACAAAGGAAGGGGAGGTACCTAAAACAAACAGTAGAAACACTCTGGATACAGAAGTTGATACCAGCCCATTTACAGAAGAAAGAGTTCTGAAAGAGCTCTTAAAACTGAAGGTGGACAAAGCAATGGGGCCTGATGGATTCATCCCAGAATTCTAAAAGAACTAAGGATAGAACTAGTGACACCACTGACTACCCTCTTTAACAAATCATGGGAGGATGGGGTGGTACCTGAGGACTGGAGGAGGGCAGATGTGATTCCCCTTCACAAAAGTGGGAGAAAGGCAGAAGCAGAAACTACAGACCTGTTAGTTTAACCTCAGTGGTAGGAAAATGATGGAATCACTTCTGAAGGAAAGAATTGTGCGTATCTAGAGGCCAGAGGGCACAGGACCCAAGGCAGCATGGATTCTAAGCGGAAGGTCATGCCAGACAAATCTGATAGATTTCTTTGACTGGGTGACCAAAGTAGTAGATCAGGGAGGGGCTGTGGACATGGTCTACCTAGACTTTAGCAAGGCATTTGACACAGTCCCACACAAAGATTAATAACAAGTTAGCCAGCCTGGGAGTGGGTCCCAAGATGACAGCCTGGGTAAAGAATTGGCTGGAGAATAGGACACAGAAGTAATAGTAAATGGAGTCCACTCTGAAAAAAGGGGGGTTAGCAGTGGGGTACCACAGGGTTCAGTATTAGGACCAGTCCTCTTCAATGTCTTTATAAGCGACATTGCAGAGGGACTGGAAGGAAAAGTATGTCTCTTTGCAGATGACACAAAGATCTGCAACAGAGTTGATGCACAAGGTGGGGTGGAAAGGATGAGAAGGGACTTGGCAAGGTTAGAGGAATGGTCAAATGTATGGCAGCTTAGATTCAATGCTAAGAAGTGCAAGTAATGCACCTGGGAAACAAAAACCAGGGAAGAGTACACAATGGGGGTGAGATACTAACAACAACAAAAATGGAAAGGGACCTGGGGTAGTCATATCAGATGACCTAAAGGTGGGCAAGCAATGTGAGAGGGCAGCAGGAGGCTGGGGGATACTGGGATGCATAGGGAGAGCATCACCAGCAGAAAACAAAGTTATTATCCTCTGTACAGACAGCTGGTGAGACCACATCTGGAGTACTGTGTGCAGTTCTGGAGACCCAATCTCCGCAAAGACATAGACAGGATGGAAGCTGTCCAGAGGAGGGCAACTAAAATGGTGCAGGGTCTGCACGGAAGACATATGAAGAGAGACTTAAGGAGCTTAATATGTATAGCCTCGAGGAAAGGAGGAGGGGGACATGATAGAAACTTTCAAGTACCTCAAGGGAATCAACAAAGTCCAAGAGGGTAGCATCTTTCAAAAAAAGAGGTGTGCAAGAACAAGGGGGCACAATTTGAAGATAGAAGGGGGGCGGCTCAGAGGGAATTTAAGGAAGTATTTTTTCACAGAGAGGGTTGTGGATGTATGGAACAGCCTTCCAGAGGAGGTTGTGGAGTCAAAAACAGTGGTGGAATTCAAGCATGCATGGGACAGTCATAAGGCAATTCTAGGGGGTGGGGGTAGTAAGAAGTAGGCTGCTGGTTAACTAGGATCTGCAGCTTATCCATCAGGTAGGGAAATGGGCAGACTGGTTGGGCCAAGCGGTCCTTATCTGCCATCAAATTCTATGTTTATGTTTCTAAGTTCATACAGAGGACAACATGATACAAGTTAGGCATTACACGGAATCAGGTAGAACCAGATGAATATAACACAAGCAGTCAGTAAACACAGTTAGAATAGGAACAAAATATATACATTGGCCCAGATTTTCAAACTGTGCCAGGCTGTGGCAGAAGCTTGGGCGCAGCTCAACTTGGCTGCGCAGGGGTGTGGCCTGGGCGATATTCAACGGAGCTGCGCTATGGCTCAGCAACTTTGAATGTCGCACCCTGGCCACCCCCACTGTGCATGGCGCAGTGGCACTGCACCAGCACAAGTGGCCAGAGTGGAGCATGGAGATGCGCTAGCGCAAGTGCCATTGCGCCATTCACAGTACCTGCGATATTCAAAAGGGGACATGCAAATGGGGCCATAATTTATGCAAGGTGCACATGGGGCCATTTGCATGTCATTATGGCCCCATTTGCATCCCATTTGCATGCAGGGTGTGCCGATCCCCGACGACTTGCGCTTGGCGCCCGCCAGGCAGCAGCTATCGGGACCTATGCTCTGCAGCCCGATCGCGGGCATGTGTTATATTAAAATCACTTCCTAGCCAGCCTCGCCGGGCGCAGTGGTTGGAATTCCGCCAGGACGCCGGGCGACCTGGTTCGAGAACGGACTCGGGTCGCTGGAGAGTTGCCGGGGAGTAGGCTGAGCGCCCCGCGACTGCTCGCCACCCGGGGAGGGATGATCATTGTCCGTTGCCCTGGTGGTGCCGGGAGGAGCAACAGCCTGAAGTGAGCCCCATTGCATATGGTGCGTAGTGAACGTTGGCTTTGCCTAGATGTTCGTGGCACGCCACACACCTGGGAGAAAAAGCGGAAATCTTGGCCTTCTGGCCTGCCGGATGATGGCTGCCAAGCTCCTGCTGACCCGAGATGCCCTGACGCCCCCGAACCCACCTCAGCAGCACCCAGAGGACTGATTGCCTAGTGCGCTGGCTGCCCCTCCTGGTGCCTCTCCCTCGGAGGAGGGACTCCACCGCTGGTATGCCGGCCACCCCTGGGTCGGCTGCATCTGAGGGTGAGGGGAAGGGGTCAGGGCTAGAGGGTCGGAGGTGGCATGAGCAGCCGGAAGGAGAGGCAAGTCACGGGAAGTAAGGAGAAAAAAAAAAAATGACTTCCTAGGGTCCAGTGACCGCTATGTGCCCGATCGCGGGCATGTGTTATATTAAAAATGACTTCCTCGTCCAATATCTCTGGTGGTCCAGTGGACCAAATGCTGCCTGATCGCGGGCATCATTATAATAACCCCCCCTCCAATATCCCTGGTGGTCCAGTGGACCGAATGCTGCCCAGTCATGGGCATTGTTATAATAAACCCCCCCTCCAAGATCCCTGGTGGTCCACTGGACTGAATGCTGCCCGATTGCGGGCATCCATTTAACAGAAATCGTCCTATTACCCTGGTGGTCTAGGTACCCTCTCCTACCAGCACTGAGTCCCACCGCCCCGCCTCCCCACGGTCAGCTGGCAGGCGGCAGCACTCCACCCGCCTGCCGCCCGCTGACTGACATTTTATTGCACGCCCATTGGTTCAGCGAGGCCAATGGGCGTGCAGCCCCTACCGTACTACACATTCCAGATATGGTCAGTGATTAGGACAGGAGTACCATCAATACCAGTAATACTCACTGGGGCAGGGGAGGCATTTATCTTGGCCAGGGACCCAAAAAGCATGGCCTGAGTTTTTTTAAGGTTGAGGACCAGCTTGTGGGTCGTTATCCAGGACTGAATATTCTTGAAACCCTCACTCAGATGGTGGTTGATGACCCCAATGTTACAGGAATGGGTGAGGATAACCAGATCATCCGCATATAGCATAGAGCTACAGTTGGAAGAAGTAGAGGGGAGATCACTGACAAAGATAGAGAAGAGAAGAGGAGGGACCCTAGGACTGAACCCTGGGGGACACCAGAGGTTACAGGAGTGGTGGCCGAGAGGACCTTACTGAATTTAGTAAGTTGCTGTCTGCCCTGGAGGTAATTAGTGAACCATCTTAGGACAGGTGGGGACAGACCAAGGGACCAAAGTTGAGAGCAAAGTAAGACATGGTCAACTAGGTTGAAGACCGCAGATGGGTCAATGAAGATGACGCCTGAAAGCTTACCCTGGTCCATAGCTGCCCTGATCCCAGAGGCGACAGTGACAAGGGCGGAGGACGTACTGTGCCCCTTGTGAAAGCCATGCTGCGCAGGAGACAGTAGCTCATGGGCCTGAATATACTCCGTGAGTTGCCCAGCCACAACTTTCTCCAGAAGTTTACTGATAGCCGACAAGATGGCTATCAGTCGGTAGTTGTCAAGGATCTTTGGGTTGCCCTGTTTGAGAACAGGGACAATCCTTGCCACCTTCCAGAGGTTGGGGATAACTCCAGAGGCTAGGGACATGTTGAAGATATGGGCCACTGGGGAGGCAATATAAGAGGCACCAAGATGGAGGAGCTAAGGTTTCATGCTATCATGGCCAGCACTAGAGTGAGGGGAGAGACCAGAGAGAAGTCTCTGCATCTCCTGTGCCATCACAGCCCTGAAGTAGAGTAATGGAAGGGAGATAGGGGCTGACTGTGGGGCAGAGGCCGGGACACGACTATCACTCCCACCAGTGGAGAATAGGGAGGTAAAGGCAGATAGATCCGAGAAGTGGGAGTTGAATGCATTGGCAATGGTTAGTGGATTGTTACAATTAGATCCATCTATGAGCATGTCAGAGACCCCACAGCTGGAGGAACCACTTACTATATTTTTAATGTTCCTCCAGAAATTCCTAGGGTCCTTAGCTGAGTTTAGTAAGGCAGTTTTGCAGCATTCACTTTTGGCAGCCCTGATTGCTTTTTTTATTCATTCCTGAGCCTCCTATATTGATGAAATATGGCCTGGTCCATCATGACCTTGAAGTTGGCCCAGCACTTGTCTCTAGCCCTCATGAGGGCTAGGAGGCTCCCATGCAGCCACTTAGTGGCAGACCCCCTTACCCTCCACCTGATAAGAGGGGCATGCTTGTCCTGCAGTGACCCAAAGGTGCTGAGAAAATGACTAACAGCACTGGAAAAGTCCTGAGCATTTAGCACCGCAGACCAGTCCGTAAGCCTCAAATCCTCATTGAAGGACCCAGGTCAAACCTGGAGAAATCACTTACTTGGATGATTTTGTGAGGAATTTTCTGGGAGAAGATCTTCCATATGCAGTTCACAGGGGTGTGGTAGGAGATAAAGTCAGGAAGGGTACCAGAGGAACTGATCCTCTCAGGTCTGTTGGACAGGACCCAGTCCAGGAGGGAGCTAGTACTGCCAGCGGTAGGCCACCTAGTGAGCTCCTGAATAAGTTGAGACAAGGAGAGGCCAGCAAGCAGAGGTTCATACAGCTTGGTGTTTCCTCCAAGCCAGTTTAAATTAAGATCTCCCAAGATCATTAGCTCATTATCCCCAGTCTTAGCACCAACAGTGTCAAGGAGGTAGGATAACCCCGACAGACCACCCTTGGGGGGGATTGTATATACAGATGATGTGCAGCTTCTTAGTGTTCCCAAGTAATAGAACTGTGTGAAGCAGCCTACAAGAAGACAGTAAGGGCTGTTGATGGGATACAACAGACAGATTTAGGTGACTCGTGTAGTAGACCAAGATACCACCCCTCACTTTTTCCCAGGCCGATCTTGCCTAATGAGGTCAAAGCCAGGAAGCGCGCAGGTCAAGCCAGGGGTGGAAGGTTTCAGCCAAGTCTTGGTAATACCAAGGATGTCAGGCTTGTAGTGAGTGACCCAGGCAGAGAGTTCAGCCAGATTGGGCAGGAGGCTGCGGATGTTGAAGTGCGCTATTTTCATCCCCCTTGCCTAACAGCCTGCCAACAGGAAATAAGGAGGCTTGATAAGTAGGACCAGGATTAAGCTCAATGTCCCCAGCCAGGGCTAGTGTCACCAGGAGGAGCCAGAGGAGATGCCTTATGGGGGAGAACCACCTCCGGCTGAAGGCTTGCCAGCAGGACGCCTGACCACTATGGCAGGATACAGAAAGCACCTGAGGTCAAGACGACAGATAGGTCACAGGGGCTGTCTGCCACAGGCTAGTAGACTGGAGAAGGTGAAGTCATGCTCCTCATGCTGTTCAAGTGTAACCCAGGGGCCCCCGAGGGAGGGGAGCAATCAGCAATAAGTAGAAGGAGGCATAAGGCAATGAGAAGGCCAATGATGAGGGCACTGATAAATGGGGATGGCTTAGCACCCTCCCTGAGGAGCTTAGGAACCTCCATGTCAAAAAGGACCTGTCCCTGTGACTAACCAGGGTACTGAAGGGAGAAGATATTGTGGACAGGTCAGGTAGACAGGTCAAGGCTTACCAGAAGCCAGCGGGACTATTTTGTCAAACACTAGGAAGGCCCTGAGGAGAGAACCAAGCTGTGCTTGCCCACAAGACCCCCCTAAGCTGTCCAAGTGGGCCCAGAGGAGCACCCAATTTGTGATGGTCTATTCTACAGACGCCCCCACAACAAGGGTCAGTAGACAATCCCCCCCTTATGTAGTAGCACACCACCAGCTACTGGAAGGATTATCAGGTTCCGTGGTAGTAAGCCTCACTGGAGGCGAGGCTAGTAGAGATAGCTAGTGAGCACAATACATTAACAAACTAATAGAGACATTTCCTGACTAAAGTTGCGGAGACATGATAAATAGACAGGCAGAAATGATTCAGTAGATTGCAGTCAATTCTCACCACGATTAATTGCAGTCAACTAGTCAACAGTGGTTGTAAAAAATATATTCAGCCAGGCCCACTCGGGGTAGAATAAGCTAGGCTCAAGCCTGTAACCAACTCAGGATAAAGATTACACAGTACTGAATACACCAACAAGAATTTTAGCTGCAGTAAACATCTGTCAGACTGTGAATATGGTCAAATAACAGAAGTGTATTTACTGGGGCAGAGGTGTGACTCCTAGCTATACATATCCAGCAGGTTAATTAGGCACACGACTGACCACCCAGGAGTCCCACCCATACAACAATTCAGAGTGGATAAGCACCATACTGAAGTCCATAAGCAGATGAGAGTTCTGTGTTTAGAAAGAGCTTGCAGCAGCGAGTGACAGATTTCTGAGAGTTCTGTGCTTAGATAGCTTTAAGCTCCTGAATTCTACTACTGGAAGCCAGTGGGGACAGGACAGGAGTAGGGAGGAGGAGCTTAAGTATATTTAAGGTGGCCTGGGAGGAGGGAGGGGTGGACGAAAATTCTGCTCTAGAAGCAGCAGCTGCTGTGGCCGGGCTGTGTATAGGCCATACCTGATGTTTGTGTTCCAGGTGAGAGTGGTGTTCAGGGCATGCAGGAGGCGAACCGCAGATGGTGGTAGGTAGCCCAGTGGCCACAAGGACGCCTGTTAAAAGAGGGACAGCACAGGGATTAAATAGTACTCTGAAGTGGTGGGAGGAAAATAAAATTTGCACACAGACAAAGACCTGCAATTTAATAAAACAGGGTCAAATCCGAGGTCAGGAAACAGATAGCTGGGCACCAGCTCTATAACTGAGATTTGTAAAACAAGAAGAAAACAGTCGGGGTGAAACAAAAGGAGAAATTAAATTGGTAGCTGCACTGGATTCAAATAAAACAGATCAGCTGGCTATAGAGACTTTCAGCAAAGAAAATCCTGAAATTCTAAAGTCCTGTAAATCCTGTACTCTAATAACCTTAGACACAGCAACAGAGATACCAAGTTAAATACAATACAAAAGATGGCTCTAAACAGTGACACAGGGAAAACTCGCAGGGCGGAGCTGTGTGGAACAACTTGGCACACTGAAGCTGAAAATCAGTGCTATCAGGGAGACAGGAGCCCCGCAAGTGCAGGGATTCAGCTGAGCTATAGGAGGGAGAATATGAAACAAATATACTTCTTTGCCAATTCCTGATTGTTTGAACGAAGGCAGACCAAATTAATTCTCTAGCGTAATATCTAAGAGCTGATATGTAACCTCCCCTCCCACTTAACTTTTTAAGGTGGCATTTTAATTACTTCAGCAGGCTAAATACTTCTACTTGCTCCTGCTCGAGCACATTTGGGGCTTCACTCGAGCAGGCAGCAGCTTCAGTACAGGCACAGATAACAAACTCCAGAAATGACCCCACTCCCCTCCCTGTCTAGGGGGTTTGGATGGTATAGCTGTCTCTGGGAAAGGGGATGGGTACCATCTTGACTGTAAGCACATTGAGAGGGGTACAAAACAGTACCTTTAATTGCAGATTCGGGTTCCTCCTGGTGACGGTTCGAGCTCCGTCTGAGCGCAGACTGGATGTTTCCCAGCACCTAGGGTGGTCACAGGCTCCCAAGGACGGGCTGTAAAACAGTTTGTTAGGCAAGCAGCAATGAAACACATTTTGTCTAACACGTTTTAAATGATTCAGTTCCAAACGATTTAAAATGCAACAAACAGCATTTATTTCTCTTCACAAGAAAGGCTCAAGCAGAAACAATAATTTCTGAGGATCCTCAAATGATTTCTAGCACAGTTCCAAGATTTTCTATGGCACTTGGCCACGGCACAGACTAGGGGGACTCAGGGTTTGAACCTGGGACGTAGCAACTTTTCCCTTGTCATTTTGAGCCAAATGGTTTCCGATTCCTCTCAGCAACATCCTCTGTGCCCTTGTATTTAACTTCTCTATTGACACCCCACCTGTGGGAGAGGAGGCACAAATTCTTTTAACTCTGGCCAGCTTTCCTCTCAAGGGAAGAGGGGGTACGATGGTACACATACAGGCACTTCCAGTCCTTTCCACTAGTGGCCACCCACACTGAAGATCCACGGGTGGGGTTCTCAGAAGCAGGGGCCTAACTCTTCCCTCACAGCAGTCCCAAAAACATAAGCAGGACAGTACCTTAAGTGGATATGTCAGGCACGGGGGTATCTTGCCACCTACCCCACCGGAGACATCACTGCCACCTCAGTCTTCAAACAGGCCCTTCATGGCAGTCACTCTCTTCACCTCTTTATAGAGCCTAGCAGGCCCCGTCACGATCCCTCAGTCATTGCTGCTCCCTTCTGCTGCAGTTCGCTCATACTGCCACCTGGGGGAATCCCTCTCCATGCTTGGGAACCAGGGGCAATCTCCCCACCAGCCCTGGACCTCTGGGCCCCGACTGTGGCCACCCCTATAAAGTGGGCTCAAGTGAAAGAGGCTCCCCGCCTCCCTCCTCAACGCACCTCCTTCTCCTCAACACTCACTTGACTTTTTCTTGAATCCCAATCCACGCCAAATGGAGCTTTTTCAAACCAAGAACATGCACGCACCAGAGCAGAGCTCAGTAACATGCGTGCATACCTCCCACAATGCCGACTGGGCATCTAGAACTAGTAACCCCCGATTGGCACAGGGGTTACACATATATCTTTCAATTTTCAGACATTCCATCTCATTATCTACTGTCTTTTGGCTCAAATCTGGTTCTCCACCCCCCTCCACTCTAGTGAGGTTCTACCTTAGCTCAAGTCTGGCTCCCTCCCCTCCACTCTAGTGAGGCTCTACCTCCAGTCCACACCCACCTCCCCCAGTTCCATAACCTGGCTTCTCGTAGGCTTACCATCCTCCTCATTCCCTCAGTATGGCTTATCACCCATGTTAGGTTTTGTTGCTCTCCCTCTTAACCAGTGTACACAGGAATAGGTTTTCAGTGGCAGGCCACATCACCAGTGTTTGGCCTGCTAGGGGCCAGATCCTCATTCAGCCTTCCAGCTTTTTCCCATTTTCTCCCCTATGGAAACTGATGTGAGGGCACGTGCAGAGCTCTGGCACATCAAGCATACTGACCACATCCATGTCTTATCTCCCTCGAGCCCTTAGAGGTACACTACCACCTGTGCTCACCCAAGTGGCACTAGAATGGCGGTGCTGGTTGCCCTCCCTCCCCAGAGGAGGAAAGCATCCTCTGGCTGGCACGATCCTTAGGTGACCCCCCCCCCAGCACTCCAGTCCTGCGATGATTCAGGCTCGGGGCATGAACTGGGGTTGTTGCCTGTGGCTAGTCAGCCTTAGGAGGCTTTAAAAAGTCCTAGTTAGCATTAGCTTGCTAACTTCCCCCGTGCAAGACTATGTCGACCATATTTATGGCACAACTAAAACAATGCTGGAAAAACTGGATGTTATCCAGACTGCACTAATAAACTTTGTACCATGCTTATAAGACAGAACACACTGCTGTAACCTCATGAGAGCACTGCACTGGTTGTCCTGACCCTAAACCAAGACACTAGCTACATTTCAGTCAGTTTGTGCTCCTCAGCTCTATTGGTAAACTTCACTCATTGTGACATCCTCGATAAATTCTCAGGCCTCTTCATAGAACCTGAGGTCCCAGGATTATGTTTGTTGACTAAGATAGTACAGTATGATAGTGTTCTTTGGGTAATCATGGCAGTGGATAAGGGACAAGCAGTGGATTTACTCTACTTTGACTTCAGCAAGGCATTTGACTCAATGCCACACAGAAGGTTGCTGAAGAAGTTAGAGGATCTGAGAACAGTGAATGATCTAGTTAGATGGGTGGGAAGTTGGTTGGGTGGACAGCAGAGGGTAGTGGTAAATGGAGACAAGTCAGGGCAGAGAGAGGTCACAAGAGGGATACTACAGGGTTCAGTACAGGGGCTGGTCCTCTTCAGTAAGTTCATCAGTGACATAGGAGAAGAAATACAGGGCAAGATGTGTCTCTTTGCAGATGACACCAAGTGCTGTGGCAGGGTAGACCATGGGTTAGGGAGTTTCAGAGGGATCCGTAAAGATTAAAGAGGTAGTCCAAATTCTGGCAATTGAAATTCAACTGCTGGGGACATAGGAAATGAGTGGCTACTTACCCAGATTCACATTTGGTGATGCTATTTATTTACATAAACTGGGCATAAAGCTCCACAGACGTTTTGGGGACAGAACTTCCTCAGGGGAGGAATGGGTACCCTAATATAAAAGACATTAAATATTTGTATATGAAGTCATTGCATTCGATGTCCATGACGTCTTGTCTGATAGGAAAAGAGTACAAGCAGAATGAGTGTATTTTACACAGATTTAAGGTATGTGATCATTCAGATACAGCTTGATGAAGCACTCTATTTTGGTAGAATACTCATACAGCTGATATGTGAGTAAATACTGTGCAGATATTTTATGTCTCTTATAGGGTACCCATTTCACCCTGAGGAAGGGTTTCTGTCCCTGAAACATTGGTGGTGATTTAGGCCCAGTTCGTGTTGATGTAAATAAATAACTTAATCGAATGTGAATCTTGGTGAGTGGTCACTCATCTCCTGTCCCCAGCAGTTTTACAGGTTTTCATGGGAATATGCTATTCCCTGATTCGAGCTAATTTTTGTTATAGTATCATGGGAGTATCTGGATTTCTAAGCAGTTCATGAGTGAGCACAGTAGCAGGTGTGCCAACCAGAGATCCCATGACAGATATACTAAATAGAGGCTTGCATCAGGAGGACACAGTACCCCTCCCTGCCAACAGCCCTAAATGAAATCCAGGATTCTGGGGAAATCTCAGTGTATAAGTTTAATGTGGGAAAAACTAGTCTTTACTGTTAATAACCATGCAAGACGAAGGGATCTTGAGCATCTAGAGCTGTGTTAGTCCAACACATACTTAACATACTTGTGGGTTACAATCTCTAGAGCCATGTCACGGATGATAAGAAACTTAATGGACCTGTTGAAGGTTATACAACAGTCTCTAACAAAGTGGGAGGGGCTGCTTATCTGCACAGTTAAAACGAACATTTTATCAAGGGTTCTGTACCCCTTCACTATGATGACTATTTCTCTACCCCTCACCTGGTTTATGAACCTACATGCCATAATCTCAACCTTTTTGTGGAAAGGGAAAAGGCCAGGGAAGGCCTACCTAGAGTTGGCTGCAGCCAAACAGCTAGGAGGGCTGAATTTGCCTGATTATTTCCTTTTATTTCCATACAGCACAGGGTGCAAAGCACTTCAGATAGCACACCGAGGAAAAGCCAGAGATCCCACCCTATGCACTGTATTGGCTTGAGACTGAACAATGGCTGTGCTCATCAAATGGAGTCTGCCTCCAGTCATTATACCACAAAATCCAAACTCCCAAAAGGGTTACAGTCCACCATTATAGAAACATCCATATTGGTGTGTTCTATAACGACTAGTCAGAGTTCTCAAGTTCTCTCTCAGCCATACAACAGATCAGCTACTATGGCATAACCCAAATTTTAAGATAGGTGGTAAAATGCTTTTCAAACAGCAATGGAACAACAAGGGGGCTCTCAACGGTTGGCCACCTCATAGACGGCAACAGATGGGTGAAATTTCAGTCAATACAGTGAAAATATGGCTTACACAATACTGAAGTCTTCACTTTTTTTACAAATACAGCATATGCTAGCCAGCACTAAAGCTCATCTGACAGCAATCCAAGAGCCTCCTTTACCACTGTGTGAACTGGGTGACCTCAACCAACACAGGCATGCCATCTCTGGCATTTACCAGGTTCTAAGAAAAGCAATGCCACAAAGATATGACAACATGCCCATGTATTGGCCAGGCTAGCATGTTATAATGGTGACTCAAGCTGAACGACTCCATCTTGAGCGACTCAGTTTAAGCACCTGTGATATGAGCTACCCTGAATGGGTAGTGAGGAGCAGTTATAGTACTAAGGTACGGGAAAAAACAGCAAGATAGTAGGAGGCAAAGGAATGGAAGAAGAGGGTTCAGGAAGGACAAGGTATGTGGGCTGCAGTTTGGCAATGTGCTGCCTGCCGAGATGCCATTCTGGTGTGGTGGTGAGGGTGGTGGGCTGCAGAGAGGGAGGTCCAGGGTTCGGGGCTAGGTAGGGATTCTATTTTTTTTTTAACATGTGCGGCACTTAATTTTTTTTTATGTCCGAGTTTCTCCCCCTCCCCGACATGAACCCATCTGGAGTTGAGAATCCTAATTTAGTGGGGTGCAGGTGCAGGGGGCACAGCCTCCCCCCCACATAGATACATTGCTGTTTTCCTGTTGCTGTTGTCGGGTTCACTGTGAAGTGTATATCGCCTTATTTTTTTTTGCCGATGTACACTTGCTGTAATGGTGATCACTGTTTAGTGATCACAGTTATGACATGGAACCATTGGCCAGAAGCACTGAACTGGGTTCCAAACCAGAAGCAATGAGAATCCAGTTGGATTAACAGACACAGATACATTAAACTTGACACATATCATTTGATGCAATACAAAATGACCCAAAATACATCACACTCCTGTCAAGTTACACAAATGGGGTCTACTAGAATCCAACCATGCACTGGGTGTCAGACCACAGAAGACAACCTTCTGCACATACTGTGGCACTACCCTAAAGCCCAGTCACTCTGTCAGGCAGTGCAAAACATACTAAACCCATTATTTCGGCTGGAGGGCACTTTCACCAGAGACACATGTATCTTAGGCCTGGGCATTCAGGCACTACAATGTAACAGAAGGTACCATTTTACACTGATTGCCATTGTAATTAACAAATCAACCCAAAAACACTGGCTTGACCAGGAGATTCCCCTCACTGTTGGAATGGTACCAGGAAATACTGCAAAACCTAAGGCTGGAGAAAATGCTGGCCTCCACAAGACACAAGTATACAGCCTTTCAAAACAGATGAGATGCTTTGGATGCATTATTAACCACTGTAGATTGTCCTGCACCATTGTAATGGTGTTAAGTGAGAGGTATAATACTGAACTGCTTATGAATTTGTATGAATTTACATATGTGGGAGCATTTCTAGGGGGAAGGGGTGTCTTGTGTAAATGTTCACTTGTAGGTCTGTAAGTTGTGTCCATTTCATGGAGAAAAACAAAGCACATCTGCTTAAAAAAAGGAGGATACAATACCTTTGAGTGGACATTTCTCCTAGGGCAAGTGCTGGCACAAAGGGATATTTAATTAACTGTAACCAACATATTAGAATATGGAAACATTTGATGAACTTAACAATTTTACAGACAAAAGATCGGTATCCCTCCACCTCTCTGACAAGGACAGTATATTACAAGGTTTTCCAACTAACATAAGTCTGACAGGGACTAGCAGTACTAAACCTCTAGCTAATCAAGCAGAATTTCTTAAACTGAGGTATACCAAACTGGAGTGGCACACTTTAGCGTTCACTCATTATGAGAAACAGAAATCAACATGGTTAGCCAGTCTATCATCAACCAAACATAGGATTCACCAATCTAGATTTCTGAGAAAAAATTGGATAGAGTTAGAAACAGAGCGTTCCTTGATTTCATGCTACTCATAATAGAGGCACAAACACTAGAACTGAAAATAGCAACTACAATAATCAACTAAAAGTATTGGGCCTTATTTGAAACCTAGTCAGCTATACAACATTAATGTCTCGGACATTATCCCACTTCTCAAGTCTTTGAAGAAAACCACAAGCCCCGGACCTGATCATATTAATGCTAGATTCTTAATTGAAACTGCCGAGGTATTAGCAATCCCATTAGAAATAATATTTAACAAATCCCTTTGTCAAGCAGAGACCCCCGCTGATTGGTTAACAGCATCTGTTACCCCAAGCCACAAAAAAGGTAGCAAGTCTAATGTTCAGAATTATCGCCCCATTAGCCTTACATCAATTATCTGTAAAATCATGGAGAAGATGATAAAATCGTTTCTT
This sequence comes from Neoceratodus forsteri, assembly GCA_016271365.2. NCBI lineage: Eukaryota > Metazoa > Chordata > Ceratodontiformes > Ceratodontidae > Neoceratodus > Neoceratodus forsteri. The sequence goes on along the minus strand of CM057458.1, from coordinate 167,236,122 downwards.
GAAAAGGAAACAACAGAACTCAATATCAATGATTCCTCACAGTTTGGATTTAGAACTGGTCATTCCTGTACTACGAACTTGCTATCTTTTTATAATAACATTAGCCAGGGCCTTGACAACAAACAACAGTTAGTTGTTATTTTATTGGATTACAGTAAGGCCTTTGACAAAGTCCCACATGGTAACCTAATTAAAAAAAATGGAATCTTTGGGCTTCTCATACCAACTGGTTAATTCGTTAAATGCATGGCTTACCAATAGATCTCAAAAAGTTGTTTTAAATAACTGTTTTTCTGATTTGGGTGCTGTTACCAGTGGGGCTCCACAGGGCTTGGTTTTGGGACCAGTTCTATTCAATATTTATATTAGCGATATGCAAATTTCTACTAAAAACTGGTTATCCAAATTTGCAGATGACTCAAAGCTCAGGGGACCTGTAAATAATCAAATCAATTCTAACTTACTTAAATTAGATCTGCAGCAGGTTGAAGAATGGGCTATTGAAAACAAGATGGAATTTAACACAGAAACATGTGTGGTTATGCATTTTGGGAGTCATAACCTTAAAAATAAATATTACCTTAATAATACACAGTTGAAATCCACTGATTTGGAAAGGGATCTGGGAATATTGGTCAATTAAACTTACATCAACTGACCATTGTCTTAAAGTGGCTAATTTGACAAACGGATTACTTAGACAAATTCAGCATTCGTCACCAGAACCGAACAATGTATAATTAATCTTTATAGATCCTGCGTTAGACCTTTTATTGACTATGGGTCCCTCTTTTGGAGCCCTCATCTTAAATCAGATAATGACCGCTTGGAGAGAACACAGAGGCGTGTAACTAGAATGATTCCAAGACTAGCTAAGAAACCTTATCAATCAAGATTAGCTGATACAGGACTACACTCTTTACATAGTAGGAGAATTAGAGTGGATTTACTTTTAATTTACAAACTACATAACAATTTAGATCTTATGGAGAAATGTGGGATTACTCCTGACACCAGGCGAACTGTCCCCAGATGTCATAATAAGCAACTATTTGTGCCTAAGGCAAGAACCAATCTTAGATATAACCTTTGTACAGTTAGATTGCCCCGCCTCTGGAACAAACTTCCCCAAGAGCTGGTGGACTCTGTTAACACAGAAACATTTAAAAAGGGACTTGGCAAGTGGTTATCAGGGAAGCACTTTGAGTAAGCCTATGCCCACATAGTGTGGGGGAAAATCCAGATGGGTCTCGGCCTTCTTTTTTCCAACTTAATGTAGTAAACCCAGTAAAAGAAAACGTAACTGGGGAGGACTACCAGGCTTTTTCGAGACAGAATCAATAAATGATTAGAGGAGTTTGAGTAGGATATACAGGTAAGAGTAAGTAAGATCAAGAAATTCAGGTGTGATCTAGTGGGCTGTCATGAAGGAAAGGTTTATACATGGGCAAAATGTAACAAAAACTTCACACAGAGAACAGACCATAATATAGATTCAGATTCCACATTATACTCAACAGATAGTGAACCAAGTGACCACCAACAATACTGATACTGGCAACCTCAATTTTTTAGGAAGATGGGGAGTGGGAGATACAGATGCCCCTACAAAGGGAGAGGAGGATGTTACAGGGTAGGCAAGAAAGCCATTATGTGGAGGCTCAAGTACAGGCAGAAACCTAGCAAAAGAAACAGACACAGAAACAGAAAAAGAACAAGGGACAAGGAAAAAGAAAGGCCAGAAGCCAATAAAGGGGGGCAACAGCAAGACAGGATACAAACCAAATTTCAGCAACAATGGAAGAAAGTCCTTTTTAGTGTTTAACCTCACAGAAAAGACACCTAGACACATAAAAGGGCAGGAACACAGCTTCTTAGCAAGAGGTCTTATGTTTAGTCCACATAGTAAAATAAACATTTTTTTTTATTAAAATTAGACCAACAAAGATTTTATAGAAAGCTGAGGCTTATATTTTATTTTGACACACGACCAGAGTGTAGAATAATGAATATTGAACAAATTAGAAAAATGGAATTATCACAGGCATTTGGGGGGGGGGGGGGGTGAAGTCATATGTTTTACTCTTGGGGACAGAGTCCAGCAAATATCCAAACATACTGTGATCCTGATGATAGGGACATGTGGAGAGGTTTATCAAAAAAAGAGCAAAGTCTGGATAGAAGACTCAAACACAATCTCATGGCTGAACAACTTTCTGTACTAAGGAATTTAGAAAACAATCATAACTTTGACATAAAAAGTGCAGACAAAGGGGGTGCAATAATCATTATGGACTACACTAAATATAAAAATGAGTGTAAACAGACAATTTGAAAATAAGGAAAATTACAAACATGTCAACACTAACCCAATATGTATACCATAGAGCAAAGGAGGGAGAGAGTTGATATGATCGAAACATTCAAACACCTTAAGGGCATTAACAAGATGAAAGAATCTAACATGTTTCAATATAAGAAAATAGCAGGACACGAGGACACAGCATGAGGTTAGAGGGAGGCCGATTAAGGAGTAATGTGAGGAAGTTCTTTTTCACAGAAAGGGTAGTGGATGCATGGAATGGCCTACCTCAGGAAGTGGTGGATATGAATACAATGCAGGGCTTCAAACAGGCATGGGATAGGCATAAGGAAGCAATACAGATGTGTATGAATAGATAGGCCATTGACAGAGCAAAGGCAGATGGCACATTTATAAGGTAGAAAAAGAAATGGGCAGATTGGATAGGCCTTGCAGTCCTTATCTGCCATCAACTTCTATGTTTCGATGGAGAAGGTGAAAGATCAGGTCGTGGCTTTCTTAGTGGAAAGACTTGGCAGAGGGTGGATAATGGACTGGGAGTAGAAAGCACTGTTTAATGGTACACCTAAAACTCCAATTTTCTATACACTTCTGAAGATCTACAAAAGCCCGGTACAGCCCCCAAATCCATAGGCCTATTGTGGTGGGTAAAGGATCCATATCAGTGCTGCTCTCCACATTTGTGAATTATCACATAAAGTCACAGAACATTAGAACAAAGGCTTTTTTGAAGGATACTGGGGATATTATTAGACTTCTGAATGCTTTTAATGAAACTAATTTGGACATTAGAGACAGTCTTTTAGTCACGTGGGATGTAAGGGACCTTTATACCTCCAATCCACATGGGAAGGGGTCTGGAAGCACTGAGTAAAACTCTAGATAGGGAAAGGAGTGATACCACCAAATCACTGCCTGGTAAGAATGACAGAGTTGGTCCTGGTTAAAAATGACTTCTGCTTCAAAAATTGTTTCTATGACAACTAAAGGTGACTGCCACGGGCTCTACCGTGGCACCCTCTTATGCCAATTTATTCATGAATTGGTTTGAGAGGAAGTACATTTACCCTGAAGAGGTAAACCCATTTTCACATATTGATTTGTGTGCTGTATGTAGTATGAAAATGTATGATCTGCGCATTACATAAGGTATACGGGCTCCATTATAACACTAGGCCTTAATAACAGTATTCAGGTCACTAAAGTATTTCAGTTGAGTGGAAAATTACAGGCAAGGCAGAGTATTCAAGGGGACCCTCAGCATTCAAAGATCTCAAGGACAACAGAAGTCTAGAAGATAAACAGAGATGCTCTCCCATTTGAACCAAAGAAGATTAATGGGACATATAGGGCCTGTGAAATTTTAAGGAGTTGGCATCAGGTATTCAGTATGAACACCTGCATGCAGCCTCACCAGTTAGGATGACATGACCTAATGGTGTATGTTGAACTCTTAAATAAGTCCTGATGTCATGGTCTTCTGGGGCTGACTGCTTCTTGATGGGAACAGGAGGATGGTCTAAGAGCTCAGTTCATCCCAGCCACTGTTGGAAGCTAGCCAGCCAGGAGAACTTGAAAGGACAGGTTTTTACAGTGAAAGTTACACTCGGTCTGTGAACTTTGCCTCCTGGAGGACTTACAAGCCTTGATGAAAGAAAAGGGACCTGCACAAGAAACCTGAAATAGAAGCCATCATTAATCAATCAATCAAGCTTTATTTAACTAGGAGAAGCACCATTGAGATAAACTCATTTACAAAGTGGTCCTGGGTGGACAAAGCACATAAAACTGACACTCGAAAAGAACAAACTTAGGAAAAATAATAATAAAATAAATAGATACAAGGAAACCAGAATACAAAATATGAAATATACAATAAACAATATGTAACATGAGATATTCAATAAACAAGGACACCGATATTCAGAAGTGTGCCTGGCAATGGCGCAAGCAGTTGTGCAGTGCAACTGAGCTGCACTGGAGCAACTAAGGGATATATTCAAAAGAGAAGTGCCATGGCGCATCTCTTCTGAATATAGCAAATAATGCACATGGTGCAAATACAGTGTGTTGGTGCATCCCCCAGACAGGTCTTAATACCTGGAATGGGAATGCGCCAGCACAACTGGAGCTGCGCCGGGTGCAATTTCCAGATATTCAGACCTGGATATGCAAATGGTTCCATTATGCATGCAAGGCACAAATGGGGTAATTTGCATGTCATTATGGTCCCATTTGCATGTGTTGTGCAAGGCTGATGAGCAAAATGCGCCTGGCACCCTGCACAGCATGCGGTCCCTGTACCAGGGACTGCAGTTGTACCCCCTCCCCATCCCGAATCACCATTCACTTAAACAGTTCCTTGAGATCCCTGGTGGTCCAGTGGTGTTCCCCTCCCCATCCTGTACCTCTAATCACTGTAGAAACAAATCATCAGTATCCCTGGTGCTCCAGTGGTTCCCCCTCCCTATCCTGTACATCCAATCACCGTATAAATAATTTGGCAATATCCATGGTGATCCAGTGGTACGCTTCTTCCATCCTGCATTTTCCAATCACCATAATAAAATATATATCCCTGAGAAGTCTAGTGTATTCTCCCCATCACACCCTCGATCATGAATAACATGACTGTAAATTGTCTCTGGTAGTTCTAGTGGTCTCAACTCATTATTAGACTCCCCAGCCCACTGTTTCTCACTCTGTCACTGAGTGGCAGCATACCCACCTGCTTACCCCTAGCGCCGCCCACCAATGACAGCTTACAGTATGCGCTGCAAGCTCATTGTCCACACTGTGGATCAATGGCTTGCAGTGCATACTGTAGAATCATTCACAACTTTGTAAATGAAGTCATTCATTCACAAAGTTGTGAATAACTCTTACAGTATGCACTGCAAGCCCATTGCAGGGTTTTACATAATTGATTAGCAGTTTTTTTTCTTGGGACAATGCTAACTGTATGGAAAGTATTTATATAGGTTTTTTAGAAGCGTTATGTTTGTTAAACACAGTGAGGCAAGTGCTATGCATTTTCACAATGTTTTAGCACTTTTATGAGCAAAACGCTAATCAAAATTTGGAGTTAAATAAATCCCTGAATTGTTCCACAGCGTGGACCAATGAGCTTGCAGCACATACTTATATGCTGTCATTCAGCGGCAGCCACAGAGGTATGTGGGTGGGTATGCTGCCTGCCGATGACGGGGAAGCTGGGTGGGCTGGAGGTCCAGTGTGGGTGGGGGGTGGGGACCACTAGACTACCAGGGACCATTTCTGTCATTTTATTCGGACGAACGGGTTACGTAGAAAGGGAGGGGGGTTCACTAGACTACCAGGGTATATATGGATATTTTATTATGGCTACCAGAGGTACGGAATGGGAGGGGGTACCACTGGACCATCCGGATATTGATGAATTATTTTACGGTGATTGGATGTACAGGATAGGTAGGGGGAAACCACTGGACCACCAAGGATATTGGCGAATTATTTTTAAGGTGATCAGATGTACGGGATAGGAAGGGGGAACCACTGGACCAGCAGGGAGTTTCATTGGTGCTAGTGTACGGTGTTCTGGGGGGATGTCACCCATGGCTGGCAGCTGCTGTGATGCACCTTGCATTACTGCAGCTCGCCTGTGGGTGGCTACCAGTTGAGCCATTTTTTCGGGCTCATCTTTGTGCCCAGGTATGCAGTACATCTCTGGGAGTTAGCTGCAGATGCACCACACATCCCAGGCTGAATATTTGATGTGCCACATATGCATGAGCACGCCTTCTGGAGATGTACTGCATACATTTTGTTTGTGTTTCATGATTGGGGAATTGTGACTGCACAATTTCTTTGAATATTGCCCTGGCACATTTCTGGGTTTGCATTGGTGCAACTCAGTTGCCCAGGTGCAACCCCTTTGAATATCTCAGCCAATATGTACAATATATACAGCCTAGAGTGGTGGAAAAACAGTGGGAAGAAAAGAAAGTATGGGGGCAACAATTTAATAGGGAAGGAGGAAGGAGAAAGGAGGAGAGGAGGCAGATGAAGATACCAAGTGAGTAAGTGGTGCTTGGGAGAGGGGAAGCCAGGAGGGGAGGGGTGAGGTAGGGAGAAGCGGGCGAGGAGGGTGTAAGACTAGGTGAGAGTCACTGAGGACTCGAGATAAAGTCCTCTGGTTTATGATAGCAGGGCAACCTGAGAAAAACAGCTGAACCCTAAAGGCGGGCTACCTCTGAAGCTATTTACCATCTGAGCTGTGCACATCTGCTTCTAGGGCAGTTGCAAAACAATGAGCTGTATTACCATTACGAGATTCACATGCAGCCACAGTGCAAAGACTTGTAACTGCCAAAGCTCAGGTGGTTACCACCTGAATTGTGATTCTTGTGCTAGTGTGAACTGCTAGCTGGGAACAATCACTGTGGAAGCAGGGCCTATGCTAATCTAGTGGAGTTGATGGGCAAGGTTCGACCTGAAACGTTGGACTTACTTTTTGACTTTGTAACTGTTGGAATACCTCTGAGTCCTAACACTGACCTGGAAGGGAGCGGACTTAGCTGAGAAGATACCAGGATCAACACCCTTGAGACAGTGGCTGCTCAGCTAAACTCCTTGGACTATCTCTCTTGCCCACTCCAACCCCCTCTGGTATCGTTTCAGTGTACGAAAGGGTATGATATCAAGACTGTCGTGTGTGTCAAACTGCCATACTTGATCTCTCTCTCTCTCTCTCTCTCTCTCTTTATTCTGTAGATTTATTCTAAACAAATGTGCTTGACTGAGAGGTGCATGTCTCAGTGTCATATTTGTAGCCGTTATGTGTAATGAGTTGCTAATGGCATAACTTCTGTGAAAGAGCTTTTTCTAAATATGACAGTTTGCACCTTAACAGAGAAGGGGTGCGAGCACTTGGGCAAAACTTTGATGTCTATGCAGGTTGTTTAAACTGAAGAACGGGGAGTGGGTGACAGTTCACACCCCCGCCATCGGTGGACCTGTCACCACTCCCCAAAATTCCAAAGGCACATGTAACCCCCCTACAAATTGGGGTTTACTAAGATGTCTTCCTGGGCTGCCTAATGCCAGCTGTCAGGATAGTGTCCTGTGTCTACAGTAGCTGTATGTGTCTGAATGAGAGTGCTATAGAAAGCCACCGTGCCTGTCTCTTTAAGAGGGTCATTATGCTGTATTAGAAATTAGTCTGGGCTGGTCCAAGTAATTTAGGGCTCGTGACCGGCCAGGCGAGGGGTATTTCTGCTCCATTATACAGTTGCTGTATGCACAGAGGGAGCTCTGTTAGGAACTGAGTTCATTTACCGTTTAGGCAGATACCTTATTAATAATAGTATAGAAGTTTGTTTAACTTGCCTTCTCTTGCAGCTTGGACTATTTGCATAAGAGACACCATTTTGGTTCTGGACTGCCAGAGCTGGGTTAATCGAACCTCAGGGGACCTAAAATGGAAACTGTCCCCAGAGGTCTTGTGGGATTGAAATCTGTAGGAATTGTAATTTTTAAGGTTTGCCACCTAAATGGGCCTGGAGGGGAGCCCTTGCTGTGACAGACAGTTCCCTCAGCCAACCAAACCTTTTGGATCTCAGAGGAAATCCCCAGAACTGCCTGCAGCAGAGTCAGTTGAGAGCTGGAGTTTCGAGAGTGAACAGCTCGAGCCATCGAGCAGCTGCTCCTGCATAGGAGCACAGAAAAATTGGCAGGAAGGCTGCACTGGCCTGTCTGTCACATCTTCCAGTGAGAAATCCTGTAAATGTGAAAGCTGGACTTAAATCTAATTCCTTTGTTTGAGATCTGAAGCCTGAAGAGAAAGAGAGTGATCATTGCCTGAATGTGGGACCGAAGACTTGCTCCAGAAGCGATCGGCCTCCCAGGTACCGAAATGAGTCATGAATTGAGAGAGTTGCACAGAAGTTCTACTAAATTGAACCGGACTTTACTCGAACTTTGACTAAGAGTTGTGTTGCTTATAAGTGGGCTAAATGTGCTGTGTGGGTCGTCATTTGGTTCCCCACCTTCAAGTGTGTTATGCTAGCTGGAAGCTGTTCCAGCATTCACACGGACTAAATCAGAACTGCCTGCTCTGGTCTGGGCCCTGCCATCTCAGCCTAGACTGCTGCTCCTATCGCAGAGACATTTCTGACGAAAGACCCACTCGGGGATTTGGCTCCCTGCTCAACACCATCGAACAGGTAGCGATTACCTTGATGAGTCGTGTAGGCCCTGCTTCCCTTGGCATTGGCAAACCAGAACACCATCCAGAGGTCTTCATCTCATCAGTCCTGCCTCCTGGTCTGGGTAGCGTGAGTACTAAACAGGGTAGTTGGGGGGTCGCATGCTAGCTGCCTACAATGATGGCCGCTTAGTTACGGTCAGGAGTAAATTGCGGTACAAAATCCGGTTAAAAATCCTGTTCAATCCGTGTGACAACGAGTAAACAGTACATTGAATGGCAGTAGATTACTGCAGGAACATTCAGAGTTAATTTCATTTCAAAAAAACCTTCCGGAACAATTTAAATCCTCACAGTGAGTTTTTTTTTTAAGCTGATTTGTCAGTCTACTAGAGTGTGTGCTGTGATGATGGCACTGAACTCAGCTGGCCCAGCGACTGACCTGGGAGCACTACCTAATGTTATGGACTCATATAGCCCTTGTATAGACAATATGTGTGCCATGTTACAGAATATTTCTATAAGCCAATCCAAAATAAAGAAAGATATTGCTGGGCTAAAAGATGTAGACATCATTAAGCTGAATTCTGACAAGTTCAACAATAGAATTAGTAAGGTTGAAAGAAGGGTGGCAGAAGTAGAGGGATCTGTTTTAAAACTTGAGGATGAATCTGACTTTATGCATCAACAATTTAAGTTACTGTGGCAAAAGTTGGACAATTTAGAAAATAGGGGTCGGAGAAACAATCTTAGGATTGTAGGGATTCCCGCATGCTTGGAGGGTCCTAACATGACTACATTTTTACAGGAAGTTATCCCCAATGTTCTTCAACACAGCTGGGGTTATCCTTTGGAAATTGAAAGGGCACATAGGTCTCTGGCCCCTAAGCCAAAACCAGGTTCCCCTCAGACCAATTCTTGCGTATTTCTTACGATTTTCTGTCAAAGAGGACATACTAAGGCTAGCAAGGGAGAAAAGGTCTATATTTTGGAATGGCAGTCGTATTTCTTTTTTTCAAAATTATTCAACGAAGGTGATCGCTCAAAGAAAAGCTTACTCCGAAATTAGAGGAGTTTTGAAACAAATAAACATCCCTTACAGAATAAATTATCCTGCTACCCTGCTTGTGACTTTTAATGGGGGGACACAGTTTTAAAACACCTGAGGCTGCATGGGAGTTCATATATAACAAGATTAAGTCCAAGCAAAACAGTGTACATCATTTTGAAAATACCCAGCGTTCTATGGCTGTCAGACCGCGAGCTGATGTGCACGAGACTCCAATGGATTTTAGAATAAATCAACATTCGCAACCAGCAGACAGCCCTAAACTTAGGTCTAACTTCTCTGAGCTCTCCCCAAAGAAGGAATGGCAAACCATAAGTAGAATGTGCAAAGGTCTCACCAGAGGATGTGCAAAATTCACGATGTTCACTCCAAAAATGCTGCTGGAAGGAGGAACTTTCCTGCTGTGGAGCTACATAACAACTGTTTTGCTTGCCTGGCTGACAATATGGATTTGCTTCCTGTGGATGCAGGAACAGAAAAGGAGCAACCAATAAACAGGAGTGCTGCAGAAGTCCAATCAGATGCTGGCTCTCATCACTATGATGGATATCCCAGATGGCACCTCTGCACCTCAGACGTTGATTGACAATAATGCGGGCTGAACTGTGCTCTATTTGGTTTTTTTCTTGTCAGTTTATTCTTTAGGGGTTTGCTCCTAGCTTAGATTCCACTATCTAACACTGTGCTTAATGTGCATGTATCTGAAGATGGTATCGCATAGAAAGGGGTAAGCTGACTAGTACTATATTCGCTATATTTACTCTATAACAATGTTTTGAGTTTTTAGTGACAGAGAACATGGTTTTGGTCAATATTCCTTATACATCTGCCATTAAGCTACAATTTCATTACCTACAGTAGTAGGCATAATATGGACAGTGACAAGATATTTATGAAGAAGTATCTATGTCACTTTTTTTTTAACAACACTGGTTTTAAATGCTACGTCATGTCCAGTTTGTTAAGCCCCTCCTATCATATACTCCTTCCATGTTTAGATTCCCCCCTTCTACCTCTTTTCTTTTCTGCTCATTTGTCTATATTTTAATACTCTTCTTGATACATGATGGCTTCTTTCTTTTTATGTTCAGCTATTGATGATAAGCAAGGTAACAGTCATTGGTATTAGATGGACCACATGACATTTGGAGTGCCTTAGACGATGGCTTCACTTGTTCTATTTAACTCCTGATGAATTGGGTGTTGTGTAGGGCAGCCTAATTAATTAACTGCTTAGTGCTTTGGTTACTATTGTGGTCTGGATTAACACATAATTTTAATACCCTCTCCTATTCTGACTAGAATAGTGGATCTTTGAAGAATTTGTGATCTTTTTGCAATGATACAAAAAAGTATGATGGACAAGGGTGTTCTTGGCTACCCCCCTCCCCTTTCTTTTAATTCTAAAACTTACTTTCTTATTGACAGTGATTCTTCCTCTTCTAATCCCTTTTTACCTTTTTCAATTATCCTGTTATCACTTTTGTGTGTTGTCTGACATGTTACGTATGTGGCACATGGGATATTGGCTACTAGCATGATGTATGTGTACTGGTTGTCAAGGGTGACATTCTTTTACAATGCCACGTTTACCTGGTTAAAAAGTTTATTTTTTCCTCTCCTATGTCATCGTGTGACTGGAAGTTTTGACCAAGGCCATTGGGGTTCCCGGTTAATATGGTCTGCAGATTTAAGTGGAACTGTATTTTGAATTTTTTTTATATTTTAGTTGCTGTGATGATTTGTGGGCCTAATAGTCCCACCTTAAAGTTTAATATGTTTATGATAGGAGCAACAGGTAATTTTTTTAGAGTACAGTTTAACAAGAAAATGACTTTATTTTTTGTAATCTTAATTTTATTGACTATTTTTTAGATTATAATAAGTTAGGGCACCTTGTGCCACATTTTAATATCTTAGGAAAAGTGGGTATGTTACACAGATTTGAATTATTGGTTGTAGCAATGTATAGGTATGCATGTTTTGGTATAAATGTATTTGCCATTATTAAATGTAGGAAGCAAGAATTTAAACTGAAGGGGTCTACAAATGTGCATATTATTTGTATGGTTATTCTTGAATATAGGTCTAGGGGTTGGGAGGTTTTAGGTCATTTGAAATGTTGCTCATATGCTGGGACTAATAATAAGTATCTGGTAAACATTGTTGTGAGCCCCACATTTTACAATGGATAACAATAAAGTTACTGCTACATGTATTTCTTGGAATATAAAGGGATTGGGATCACCTATTAAAAGGAAAAAAGTTCTGACATATCTCCACAAGCTTAATGCTGATGTGGCCCTATTATAAGAGACTCATTTATTAGGGGACGAGGCTGTTATGTTGCAGAGATCGTGGTTGGGAAATGTTTTTCATAATTCAGTCAGTAAGAAACAAAAAGGTTTGGCTATATTGATTAGGAAAACACTTAACTTTACTACTTTATCCCACAGAATGGACCCTAATGGTAGATTGCAAATCTTAGAAGGTTTATTAGATGGCATAGAGATCACTATATGCAATGTATATGCTCCTAATGGGGAATCTAGTGCATTTTTTACCAAATTTTTTGATGAGCTAAGTATAATTTCTAATAAAAACCTTATGGTGGGTGGGGACTTTAATGTGGTCCTGGACCACTGGACCGATAGAAGCAATCCTGGTAGTAATATAGTAATAAAACAGATTTTAGAGCTAGTAGGGTCGTAAAAGATAGAATGAAGGATTTTGGCCTATCTGATGCTTGGCGGGCGATGTATCCAGACAAGAAAGATTTTTCATTTGTTTCCAACAGACATGGCACCTATAGTAGGATTGATATGATCCTTCTGTCTAATGACTTACTTAGTGGCATGGTCAGAGCTGACATCGGCACAATTGTTATCTCGGATCATGCTCCTGTTTCAGTTATTTTAAATCTGGACCCTAATACCATTAAGACATTTCACTGGAAATTTAATTGTACTCTTCTTAATGATAGGGATTTTAAGCCTTGGATCATTAAAGAAACCAAACAATTCTTCAAAATAAATAATAATGGGGAAACATCTTACGCCATGGCATGGGAAGCTTATAAAGCCTACATTAGGGGCAGGATTTTAAGCTACACATCCTTCAAGAAAAAAGAGAGAGAAAAGGTATTTGCTGAAAAGGAGGAAGAGCTAAAGGTGTTGGAAAGGGAACATAAAACACATAAGGGTGATAGCAGGGACCTTCTGAGGAAAATAATACTTCTGGGTTATGAAATTAACAAAATGCATATGGGAAATGCTGAATATGCATTGTTTAGAATACAACAGAACTATTGGGAACCAGGGGAGAAGGCTGGCAGGTTATTGGCCTACAGGCTGAAGCAGATCCAAAACAGGAATAATATATCAGGTATTATGGATAAATACAGAAGGATCTTAACTAATGATAAATATATAAACAATGTCTTTTTAGACTTTTATAAAGATTTGTATAGGAGTAGAGTTAACAATAACTTAGACTTGACTAGTCATTTTCTATCAAAGAGTAACATGCTAAAAATCTCGGAGTCAGAACAGCAAGACCTAGGTAAAGATATTTCAATCTCAGAGATTAAAGAGGCAATAGCTAATTTGCCTAAAGCTAAGACTCCAGGATGTGATGGTCTGCCAGCTGAGTTATATGCACTTCTGAGAGATGAGGTTGCTACAGTGCTTCAAAAAGTTTTCACTGAATCAGAAGATAATAAAAAATTACCTCAAACAATGTCTGAAGCAGTTATAACAGTCTTACTGAAAAAAAGTTAAAGATTCCCTACACCCTGCTAGCTATCGTCCGATATCCCTCTTAAACACTGACTATAAAATCTGGGCTAAAATTCTAGCTAATAGGCTACAGAAAGTTCTATTCTATCATATACATAGAGAGCAGGTTGATTTCATTAAAGGGAGGGTGGGCTATGAAAACATTAGAAGAGTTTTGTCCACAATATGGATGGCTGCTAAAAAACAGGATGAGTCAATACTATTGTCATTGGATGCCCATAAAGCGTTTGATTCAATTGAGTGGGACTACTTATATAGCGTGTTAAAAGGCTTTGGGTTGGGGGACAGTTTTGTCTCAAGGGTGATTATAATGTACCAAGAACCTAATGCGAGAATTTGCACTAACAGATTTCTCTCCAAAATGTTCTCACTGGAAAGAGGGACAAGACAGGGTTGTCCACTCTCTCCTCTCTTGTTCATTATAGCCATAGAGCCATTGTTATGTCTAATTCGACAAAATAATGACATTGGGGGGTGAAGTTCGGTAAAATGGAACACAAAGTTATTGCTTATGCTGATGATCTACTTCTCACCTTATCTAACCCTCGTAGATCACTTAAGCTTACTATGGAACTCCTTGAAGAGTTCACGCTGTTGTCTGGCTTGTCCATTAATTGGTCAAAGTCAGAAGTGCTTCCCTTAAAAGGTAATAAGTAATCTCTTAGACTCTTATGTCAGGAAAGAGATCTTAAATGGCAAGGGGAGTGCATTACTTATTTGGGGGTTCTCATCCCATGTAATTTAGATAGTTTAGTAACCTTAAATATGAAGCATATGTTACAGGATATGGAGTTGAACATAACAAAATGGGCCAAACTTAATTTGTCCTTATGGGGTAAGGTGAATGCTCTGAAAATAATGTTGGTGCCCAAAATATTGTACTTTTTGAATATTATATCTATATACATCTGTCCACTGTGGTTTAGAAAAATGGATTCCTTATTCAGGTCATTCCTGTGGGAAGGTAGGAAAACAGGGCTTAGTTTGACTAAATTTAAGAGACACTGGCAGCAAGGGGGTATGGGCCTCCCTGATTTTAAAAAATACCAGCAAGCTTTTCTGTTTGGACAAACCTGTCAGTGGTTCCTTCCAAATAGTCATACCCCCATATGGGTTAAATATGAACAATCTAGTATTTACCCTCATCTGCTACACCATATGTTTGTAGGTGTTATTCCATCCTCAGTGGGATCTCACCCATTTTTGAAAAACTCTGGCAATTCAGTTTCCTACTTTGTTAAACATTTGGCGTATGATTCAGTACCTTTACAGCTCACTCCATTATGGAGAAATCCAAACCTTAAGTGCTGTGGTAGGGTTTTAAATTAATCCAGTTTGGGAAAAGAAAGGTATATGTTTATTGGGGGGTATCATTAATCCTCATATAGGTATTCTTCGCTCATTTCTGGAATTGAAAGAGATATACAGATTACGATATACATAGTTTTATTCCTTTCTGCAGATAAGAGATGCTTTACAGACTATCGTAGGTACTAATCTAGGTATCCCAATATCTAAGGAGTTTGAAACTTTAAACACAATTGCCAATAGCAAAGGAGGGGTTGGGAAATTATACCGAATCCTAATAAAGGATGGTCCTGATGTAACAGTTACAGCAAAGTCAACATGGGAAAAAATCTAGGACACCTTATCCCTGAAGATTCATGGAAACTTTTGTGGCATAATGTGTATAAGTCTAGCTTAGATTTGCAAGGGCATTTGTTTCAATTTAAAATGCTACATGATTGGTACTATACACCTGAGAAACTGCATAAGATGGGTGTTTCCCAAGATTGTAAATGTTGGCGATGTGGTTTTGGGGGAGCAAATATTTTGCATATGATTTGGAATTGTCCCCTCCTTATCCCAGCCTGAGGGGTAATCTGGGAAGCTTGTAAAAAAATCCTCAAGTTAATCTTCCTTTTGATCCAAGAATATTTATATTAGGGGACCTAACACTATTAGAATATCTATTGGCATCAGAAAAAAGATGGCTGATGGTAGCATCCTTATGTTTTAAAAGACTAATGTTATGCCATTGGAAAGACAAAGAGCCTCCAGATTTGGATGAATGGATTAAAGCATTGTCTAAGGTTGCTATTAATGAATTTATAAGTCATTGTAAAAATAAAATTGTTCATAAATTTGATGCAGCCTGGGACCCCTTTTTTCTCTGGCTAAATTCTGCGTAATATGATAGTGTTACCTCCAAATTGCATGTTATTCATAATACTGATTTATTTATTCCTTCCCTTCCTTCCTTTTTTGTTGTTCCTGTCTGCTATCTCTTTATATATACATACCAATTGACATGCTTGTCTTGCAATGATATGTTAATTTATGAACTTACGTTATTGCATTTTATTAGCTTGTTTTTATATTACCTTGTATTAATATATGTTAGAAGTATAGTGTGGTATATTATACATTTGTAAGTTGTTGTGATTTACTGCCTTTCTTGGAAAACAAACTGTATGTTTCTGTTTATATTTATGTTTGATAACAATAAAAACTGTTTAAAAAAAAAACAAAAAAACAGGGTAGCTCCTTGCAACAAAGTGGCAGTCATTGTGTGTCATCTGATTTACATGTTTGAGTTTATTATCACGAACAGAGCCATCCGGCTCCGGATTACAAATTCTGGGTTGATGTGCATGTAATTGTTTTCTTCCTTAAGGGCCCCAACAACAGCTGCAATGCCGGCCTACCCTGGGCAGCACGTCAGGCTTGCCCACATTAACAACTGGGTACTCAGAGTGTGTGGCTGCAATAGAAGGACTCTTAGTGCATGTGTGCTCAACCTAACTAAATCAGAATTAATAATCACTTGCTAAATTATTGCCCCACCCTGTCAAAACCTCTGAATAAACCAGAATTTGTGCTTTTGCATTTAACCTGACTAATGTGTGCCTTCGTAGTGGGGGTATTGTATTGCCATTGAACTGTTGTATAATGGATCTTATTTTACAAGGGGTCTCCAGGGCCTTTGCAGCTGGTCCAGCCCTGGTGTTAAGTGTGCAGAGTGTGGGTTTAAAAGTCTTATCATATGGTACATGTGACTGTTTATTTGCTGCTATACTGTTTAGGCCACTAGAGGGGCTGGTGGGGGGTTATAGCATCCCAGAGGGCTATACCAACAGCAATTATGCTACCCCAGAACCATTCCTCCAGGTAGAGGCACCTGTTCACTGAACTCAGGCCCCTCAACCTGTGCCTTGTTACACAGGCAGAGGTAGTAGCCCTTGGGACAGTGCCACCTAGGGGTTACACACACATACATCCCCAGAAAATGGAACACAGGCAATATACTCCGCGATTACAGAAATACCAGTTACCAGCCCCCCAAAAAAACAGCAATCCCCAAAATCTAACAGATGGAAATAGCAGTTTGGAACAGTCCTGGAAGAGGGTGCAACCTCATACCAAAGGGGATGCATGTTGCTGGAAGACAATGGTTGCAAAAGCTAGGCATCTAACCAGCAAACTTCCCGAATTCACAGCCATCATGGAAGTGAAACGTTTACACTGGGTGACTGTGAAAGAAACGTGGTTCACAGAAAACCACAGATGGGACACAGCTATACCCAGTTACACCCTGTTCAGGAAAGATAGACAGGGCAAAAAAAAGGGGGGGGGGTAGCCATTTATATTATAGAAGAAATAAAAGCCACAGAGGTGAAAGGGCACCCTGGAGACACTTGAGTCACTGTGGTTAACAGTGGATACGGGCAAGCAAACCCTCAAAATTGGCATCGATTACAGGCCCTCAAATCAAGGGGATAAAGGAGATAAAGATCTAGTGGAGAAAATCTACAAAAAGACTGATAGGGAGAAGAAATACCGGTGGGGGATTTCAACTTACCAGATATAAACTGGAGCACACTAATGGCAGCATCCAGAAGAAGCAGGGAATTTTTGTTGTCGCTATAAAGTGTGGGACTAAGCCACATTGTTAAATCCCCAACAAGAGGAGATGCCATTCTCAATCTGGTTCTCACAAACACTGAAAGGATCAAGGAAATAGACGTGGGGTACCATATGGGTAGCAGCAACCACCGTATGGTGTGCTTCAATGTAAGCATAACACAGGACACCAGCCATTCTAAAATAAAGGTGTTAGATTTCAAAAAGCCATATTTCCACAAAATGAAAAACAGTATAAGAAATTATCCAATAGAAACAGAAGATGAGGAGGTGGAGATTATGTGGTGGAGACTCAAGAGAGCAATCATAAGAACCACAGATCAATGCGCCAGAAGAGTCAGCAAAGCAAAAGAAGAAATCCTCTATAGTTTTCCGAGGAAGTGGCCACCATGGTCAAAGGAAAAAGAAAGGCATGCAAGATATACCAAACAACAAAAAAGGAGAAAGATTGGAATACGTACAAGGAAAAAATGAGAGAATCCAGCAAAATAATAAGAAAGACAAAAGCCCAGGCATAGGAAAAGATAGCAGAAGGGGCAAAAAGAGGTGACAATAATTTTTTTGATACATCAGGGACAGAAGAAAGGTTAAAGGAGGTATAGTAAAGATTACTATGGAGGATGGAAAAAGTACGGAAAAAGACCCAGAGAAAGCTGAAATCCTCAACAAATACTTCTGCTCAGTGTTCACAGAGGAGGACCCAGGGGATGGCCCAGCCCTGACAAAACACAACACCCTAGGATCAGGGGTCAACACTAGCCCCTTCACGGAGACTGAGTCTGGTAGGCACAGAACCAACTAAAAGTTGACAAGGCTATAGGACCAAGTGAGATACACACCAAAATCCTAAAAGAACTGGGGGCAGACTTAGCAGCCCGACTGGCAAATCTATTCACGCAATCCTTGGAAAGCAGAGCGGTGCCTGAAGACTGGAAAAAGGCAATAGTGGCCCCACTACACAAATCTGGCAGCAGGGAGGACTCTGGCAATTATAGACCAGTGAGCCTCATATCTGTAGTGGGAAAACTAATGGAGACCCTACTCAAACAAAGGATCATAGCATTCCTCAATGCTAGTGGACAACAGGATCCCAAACAACACTGGTTCACAACAGGGAGGTCATGCCAGACTAATCTGATTGAGTTTTTTGACTACACTACAAAGGTGGTGGATGACAGTGGGGCGGTGGATGTGGTCTACCTAGACTTTAGCAAGGCCTTCGACTCAGTTCCACACAGAAGGCTGGTAAAGAAGCTTGACCACACAGGGGTTGATCCGGAAGTAGTCTGATGGGTACAGAACTGGTTACAGGGCAGAACCCAGAAGGTGCAGACAAATGGAGCACTATCAGCAGAAGGCAGGGTGGTCAGCGGTGTATCCCAGGGCTCAGTACTGGGGCCTTTGCTCTTCAGTGTTTTTATAGTGGACATTGCCAATGGACTGGAGGGGAAGGTATGTCTATTCGCAGATGACACCAAGGTATGCAACAAGGTAGACACCACAGAAGGAATGGGCAACATGGAAGCTGACCTCAAAAAACTTGAAGAATGGTCTGGAGCATGGCAGCTGAGATTCAATGCCAAGAAGTGCAAGGTCATGCACATAGGAAAAAGGAATCCAAAAAATGAGTATTAACTAGGAGGCAAAAGACTGACTACCTCAAACCAGGAGTGTGACATAGGAATCATTATCTCAGATGACTTGAAAGTGGGGAAGCAGTGCAAGAAGGCAGCATTAAGTAGTGGGTAGCATTTAGTAGGTAGCACACTCGCCTCTGAGGCCGGGAGATCAGAGGGCTGTGGATTCAGTTCCCACATCTGGCACTTGGGTTAATATCCTAGTACTGACACTGTAATGTAGCATGAGAGGGGTGCTGCATTTCTGAGGTGCCGTCTTCCGGATGAGACATTAAACCGAGGTCCCATCTGCCTGGATTGGTGGTAGTTCAGGTGGATGTTAAAGATCCCATGGCACTTATTGAAAAAGAGTAGGGAATTTCCCCGGTGTCCTGGCCAAATTTCCCTCATTCACTAAAAATACCACCAACAGCTTAATCTGGTTCAAGGTCAGTTGGCATTTATCTGTATCCCCCTCCCCCGGGTCGTGCCTGAAAATAGGCAGGATTTGTCTAGTGCACTTACCCGGTCAACAAAAGCTAAATAAATAAATTAATTAATTAATTAAAAGCCAACAGAATGCTGGGATGCATTGGGAGGGGAATCACGAGCAGAAGGAGAGAAGTGATCCTACCACTGTGCAAATCACTGATCAGACCTCACCTGGAGTACAGTGTCCAGTTCTGGAGGCGTCACCTCAGAAAGGACATAGACTGGGTGGAAACTGTGCAGAGAAGGGCGACAAAAATGATCCAAGGACTGCAGGAGATATCCTACAAGGAAAGACTGAGGGGACTGAACATGTACTCCCTGAAGCAGAAAATGTAGAGAGAGAGGCATGATCGAGACATTCAAATACTGTATATAAAAGGCATATGTAACCCCTAGGTGGCGCTATCCCAAGGGCTACTACCCCTGCCTGCTTGACTAGTAGCAGGTTAAGGGGACTGAGTTCTGAAATGGGTGCCTCCACCCGGAGGTAAGGGTTGGTAGTGGTCAACCTAATCTGGGCACAGCCCTCCAGGACACTGTAACCCCTCCTTTCCTTACTAGTGGCTGGAACAATACACACTAATTACTATCACAATACCCCTGATACATCACACAAGTACCCACACTGTTTGCACTTACCACCAGGGCTTTCCTCTGGCCCGGCCCTGGGGACCCCCTGCAAAACAAGGTTATACACAGCAAATAACAGCAGTACAGTACTCTTGCACAAACTGGAACCACAGTCAGGGTAAATGCAAAAAAGAGTTAGATCTGATTTATTTAAGGGGCTTGAACAAGGAAGGGCATAATCAGGTTAATTTGCTTAAAGGCTCTGTCAATCAAACAGTTATGCATGCACTTCAGGGTTCATAAACAGTCACACACTCTGGGTACCCAGATGGAGAATGGAGGGCTAGCCAGGAATGTTGCAGATTGGGGCCCTGTGATGGAAGAAAACAACATGCACAACACACACTATTTGTAATCCGGAGCTGGAGGGCTCAGTTTGTGAAAAGAAAACAACAAGACAATCAGATGACACACTTTTAGATTAGGCTGTTGTTGCAGGGAGCTTCCCTGATGATTAGTCATGATACCCAAGACTGGACACAGGCTGGACGAAAATCAAGACAGCAGGTGGTTAATCTGGAGTGTCAGGAGAAGCAGGGCCCACACGATTCGCCCGAGGCATCGTTCCTGTTCAAGGGTGGAGCAGGGGGCTGATCCCCAGGCAGGTCTCTCATCGGTGGCTTTCTCTTGCAGTGGGGTAGTCTGGCAGGGCCAGCATGACATGGTCCAGGCCGAATGGAGATGAATGTGGATTCAGTCCAAATAGGCTGGATAAAGCTTCCAGCAAGCAGAACACAGTTCACACAGTGGGGAACCAAATCGCGACCCACTTTCAATACACAGCACATTTACATGTAAGGAAATTCTACTGTACCAGGCAAACCGCTCTTCGGTCACGATCGCAAAGTCTCTGCACAAACCGGGGATTCAAAAGCAGCTGGAAATCCTGACAGGCCGATCGCATTCAGCAAATCTTCGGTCTTCTTCAGGTTAGAACCTGGTCACAGTCCAGTGACTTAAATAGTCATCACAACTCGGAGTCAGTCTGAATAAACTCTATTTTCCCTCTCAGGGACAGCAGGCAGACAGGCAGGCCAAAACTCAGCCCTTTCACAGTTCTCCCATGCAAAACTACACAGAACTGCTGCTCAAAATCACTTGAGCTGTTACTTCTTCACTTCTTAGCTCAAAACTGAAACTAATTGCAGCAGCCTGGGAATTCTCTAAGATCCAAAAGGTTCGGTTGGCTGATCCTCCTGTCAGTCACAACAAAGGCTCCCCCTTCAGGTGCAAAAAGGTGCAAAAAAGCCCAAAACTACAATTCCTACAGATTTTGACTCCAGACAGCTCCTGTAGTCCAGCTCCATTTTAGGTCCCACCAGAACTGATTGGTCTAATTCGCAGTCCAGGACCAAGATAGTGGAGATAAACAAAACAGTCCTTGCTGCAAAGAAGGCAGGTTAGACAAACTACATTATCGCTATGACTCTAAGTGATTTTCAGCACATAGTTACATCTTTCAACAAAGCTCCCCTCTCAGATTAATTATGACTGCAATCCAGGCAGCTCTTAAAGAGACAGTACACAGAGATTATACAGGCACTCTCTGACAATCACATTTAAACTGCTAAAACGCAAGACACCAGCCTGGCAGTGAGCATTTAGGCAAGCTCAAGGAAGACTTTTTGGGAACCCCCATTTGTAGGGGGGTTACACCCTTCCCTGCCTGGAGAAAACTTGGCATCCACGTCAAGTCTGTACCATCATGCATCAGTTAACATAAACTTATTACTTGATTATACATATTCACTACACTTCATTATACTATATCCATTCTGACAACACATTGCGCATACTTCACACAGGTAAATTGAACATTACTATACTGAATCAGGTAATAACTTCTTGTACCTTAAACAATGCAAGAGGGGGCCCTTCCCTATCAGCTAACCTGGGGCTAGAGGAGGCAGGGGCACCATGGTGAGAGGGAAAGACAAGTAACCTGGAATTGGCTGTCAAGCTCAATTTGGGCAGTGAGCTTGGTGAGACATAAACACCTTTGTGCACCACACTGAGAGGCAAATCCACTGGCCTCCTAGGAGAATCATAACTGGTGTACTACTGGCTTGACAGCTAGGCCAGTCTTTCTGAGGGGGACAACTACAGTCTCTGTACTCTCAGCACTGGTCTGAGACTCTCGTCATTTGTGAGGGTTGCCTCTGCCTGGGTGGGAACATCCAAACTTGGGGCACTGTCGGCTCCTTGCTCTGCAGGCTCTGTTTCTACAACACTTGATTCATTTTGCAAAGGCTCAGGCACAATCAAGCTTTGAGGCACTGAAGGGGGTGGTCAGCACTCTCATAGTGTTCTTCAAGTTCTGGTATGTCACCAGAAAGACTCAAACCTCAGCCCCTTCTTCAGCTAAATCACACAGTTCCAGAATACACAGAGACCCAACATCTTGAGACGTGATACTTTGCACTTCACTTTCTGTGAGCATTGGCTCCAAGGATAAGCTGGGGGGCAAGGCAGTCCAGAAGGCCCAGCTTCATCCCCACAGTTTATCAGGGGGTTACCTTGAAACAACTGACTCAGTTAATAAGAGTGGTAATAGGCATGGTCGTATTCACTTTCATCAGAAGTGGACTGACAGTCACTATCATTCTGGGCCTGCTGCGGAGGAAACCTTAAATCTGTGACCACTGGGGTAGGTTGACTCTGTCTCTTTCTTGCAGAAGCACGAGTCACCGGCCCAGGGGGCTCAATTTCTGCGGGTTCAGGCTCAATCATGACTTGGCCCATAGGTAGCAAGTGGTTCCGGTGCATGGTCTTGACAGCTTTGGAGTTGTTCTCTGGGTGCACCTTGTACACAAGTAAATCATCCAACTTTTCAACTACTACATGGGGAAGATGGTGCCACCGATCAGCAATTTTGTGTTTACCATGCAGTCCCAAACTGCATAACAAAACACGGTCTCCAGGTTGAAGCTCTTGAGTCTTTACTTTTTTTATCATGCCTCTCTTTGTTGGCTAGATTTCTCTTGGCGGCCATTGTCTGGGTCAGTTATATAGGCATGGTTCAATTGAGCTTTCAGTTTTTGTACATATTGCAAGTAGTTTTCGGCTCGGACCCCATCTGGAGAGACCCCAAAACAGACATCAACTGGCAGCTGGGCCTCTCTCCCGAACATGAGGCAGTAGGGGGAGAAACCAGTAGCATAATTTTTCATACAATTGTATGCGTGTACCAAGGTGCTAATCTGCTGGCTCCATTTATGCTTGTCTTTTGGGTGGAGGGTGCCCAGCATGTCTAGAAGGGTACGGTTAAAACGTTCTGGTTGAGAGTCTCCCTTCGGGTGATAGGGGGTGGTTCTTGACTTTCGCACTCCCCATAGTGAGACCATTTCTTTGATTAGCCAACTCTCAAAGTCTCTACCTTGATCAGAATAAATCTGCTGGGGAGCACCATAGTGGATGAAGACATTTTCCATGAGCACCTTGGCCACAGTAGATGCATTTTGATCTTTGGTGGGAAAAGCTTGTGCATACCGTGTGAAATAATCTGTAACCTCTAACACATTGCCAATGTTCTGCTGATCAGGTTCTAAACACAAGAAGTCTATGCAGACTAATTCCATAGGGGCGCTAGTAGTAATATTAACAAGGGGGCAGCCCTCTGAGGCAGCGCTTTTCTTTGTAGACAGTGACTACAAGTCTTTACATGATGTTCAACATCAGCCCCAATTTTTGGGCCAGTAGAAGCGAGATCGTACCAGGTCTATACCGAGGTGTCCCATGTGATTGTGGAGGGACCGCGGTACCAAATCTTTAAAGGCCATGGGCAGGACCAATTGTTGCTTGTCTACTTTGCCAATATGATCTGCTGTTTCTCTATACAACAACTGATTGAGCAACTTCAATCTGGGGCCCTTCTTTAAACAATAAAGCAGTTCGCAAGTCAGTGGAACGTAACTTAGACACATCTTTCCCAGCACGCAAGGCATCAAGTGCTGGCTGAATCATAGGATCTTGGGATTGAGCCCACTGAATGCTGTCATTGTCAAATTGAGGTAGTGCACTAATATCTAGAGCAGAGAAGTGGCAATAAGCAGCTGGTATGCAGGTGTCAGAAGGGCCCAAGCAATCTACTAAACAGTCCACTGTGTCTGCAGACATCTGTTCATCTCTATCAAACTTTTGGTACAGTGCTCGAATGTCAGGTTCAGACAGCCTGACCCAATCACTCTTGGAAGTGGGCCTTCGTGATAAGGCATCAGCATCAATATGGTTCAGGCCTGGTCTGTATTCGACAACATAATCATAGGTTGATAATGCAGAAAGCCACCGGTGCCCAGTGGCGTCTAACTTAGCTGAAGTCTGTACATAGGTCAATGGGTTATTGTCAGTCTTCACCAATATCTTTGCCCCATAGAGGTATTTATGAAACTAGTCAATGATGGCCCATTTTAGTGCAAGGAACTCCAGCTTATGCACAGGGTAGTTTCGTTCAGATAGGGTCAAGCTCCAACTGGTGAAAGCTACTGGTCTCAGGCCATCCTCATGGTCTTAATACAGCACTGCTCCTAGACTCTGCAGACTAGTGTCCATATGCAGCACATAGCATTTGGCGGGGTCAGCATAGGTGAAGATGGGGGCATGGGTGAGCTGGTATATGATCTCATGGAAGGCTGCTTCACAGTCGGGAATCCAGCGGGGCCCAAAGAGTTCACCTGGGCAGAAGTATACTTTTTCTGGTTCTTTAACGGACCCTTTTTTGTTTTTACAATTGGTAGGAGGATAACCCTGAGTAAGGTTCAAGAGTGGGCAAATCACCTTGTAATAGTCTTTTATGAACCTGCGGTAGTAGCCACAGTACCCAGGAAACGTTGCAGTTCTTTCAGATTATGGGGCTGGGGCCAAGTAGTCAGTGCTTCAACCTTACTGGGATCAGTCTCTATCCCTTTTGTAGATACTATGTGCCCAACATACTTCACCGAGGTTTGGAAAACCTGGCACTTCTCAATGGACAGCTTGAGGCCGAAGTCTTCCAGTCGGTCTAGGACTTTAAACAGTTGGTTCTCATGCTCCTCTAAGGTGCTCCCAAACACAATGACATGGTCCAAGTACACCAGGCATTCCAGCAAATTCATATCTCCCACCGCACATTCCATCAGTCACTGAAAGGTTGTCGGGGTGCCCGATATTCCCTGTGGCATCCTCAGAAACTCATAGAACCCCAATGGACAGATGAAGGCTGTTTTCTCATGGTCTTCCGGGGCCATCGGGATCTGGTAGTATCTGCTGTGAAGATCCAACACCGAGAACCATTTGCTCCCATTCAAGCAGTCCAGAGCATCTTGTATACGAGGCATAGTGTATTGGTCTGGGGTGGTCCACCGGTTCAGGGTCCGATAATCAACACACATCCTCACAGACCCATTCTTCTTACGCACAACCATAATGGGAGAGGCGTATGGGCTGCTGAATTCTTGTATCACCCCAGCAGTGAGCATTTCCTGCAGGTGTCTTCTCACATCATCTATGTCTGCTGGGGTTAGGCATCAGGACCTCTCTCGAAATGGCTGTTCATTGTGCAGGCGTATGTGATGTTCCTCACCCTGGACACATCCCACATCCCATTCCTTCAACGAAAACACTTGGTCTCTCTGGGCAAGTCTCTTGCTAATTCTAGCCTTCCATTCAGCTGGCAGTGGGGAGTCACCAAAGTCAAACAAGTCTGGGGTCACTCTCTCCTTCTCACCAGGGTGCTTGTTGCTGGGCAATACTGCAGTGTCTGTGCAGTGTACCGTAGCTAGGGTGCACCCTCTGTTCACCCGGATCTCCCGATCTGACACATTGTGAATCTGGACCATCACTCATCGTGCATAGGCATGGGCACGAGCAGGCAAGATGCTGGGCTTGACCAATAATCCTTCTGTCAATTTTCCATCGCTTGGCACATCCAACATCAGTATTTTGTTCTTGACATCTTTCCAGAGGTGGACCTCCTCTTGAATGGTACACTGGGCCTTAGGAGCCAGTACCATTAAATCGGGATGCTTCTTCCACAAGATCCCCACCGGTTCATCCTGGTCTATTTCCTCTGGTTTCTGTTGCAAATCATAGGCCCACTTGATCAGAGCCGGAATTCTCAGGGCCCTCCCAGTCCGTCACCCTTGTTTCTCATGACAGAGTTGCGCCAGTCTCCCCAACATATGGGCATTTGTCCCAGTAAACAGGGGGACCCAATCATACAGTCAGGTGGGGGACACACTAGGGCCAATGTCTCTACTTGCTCCTCTACACCCATTACAGTTGCAGAAAAAGACAACCAGAGGTGGACATACCCAAGGTAGGGATAAGACTTGTCGCTCAGGCCCCACACATGTAGGCCTTCCAGGGATTGCAAAGGCACATCAGATAAGTGTTTGTCATACCAGTCCTGGAATACAATGGTCACTTGCGACCCACTGTCAAGCACAGCCCAAGTATGAATACCATTCACAGTCACTGAAGTCTCCATTGAAGGGCCCACTATTTTGGACCAGTATGGAGAGGCAGTAGCAGAGGCCTGGACAAATGATTTAGCCACAACAAAATTTGTGCTAGGGTTTCTCAAAGCCACACTGTGGTCATTTCAGGCACCCCTTGGGCATTGATTTGCTTTTTGGAGCTCCCCTTGGATCTGTTTACTACTCTTTCTAAGTCCTTCTGATACTGGCATTCTCTTTTCATATGGCCATCCTTTCCATAGTTGTGACAAATGATAGACTCCTGGGTCATCCTGGGAGAGAACATCGTATAAGAAACTGAAGCAGTAGTAAGAAATTGGGGTCTAGTATCTGCTTGCAGTAGTGAGAGTGGTGCAACGTGTCTTAACTGTTCCTTTAGAGTGGCAGTCAATCCAGTGATCTCAGCCTTGAAGCCACCCTTGGTAGCAGATGCCTGAGGGTGCACCCCCACCTCCATGGCAGTCACGTCCTGAAAGGGACCAGAATCTTGTTCCATGGGGGACACCCTTGCAGTGGCACTTGTCTTCAACTCTCGGACTTCCTTTAGTAGCTCATCTTTCCAATGCTGGGCCCAGGGCAGGAAGTCCTTTGCATTCTCAGAGTGCTCGTTAAGTGCCGACTTTTGCCCCTGAGCCTCACTTGGCTGATCACGCTCGGTCACTTGCGCAGCAGCAGCAGATATGGGTGCAATTCCCCTATGGGGTCAACTTTTCTCAGCCCCCCGAATTTCCTTCATTACAGTAGCTCATCATAGGAGGGGGGCGATTCCAGTCGGGTGGCAAGGTGCAGCTGAAGCAGTAACAATTCTGAAAATGGAGCAGACTTAAGGATCTGGTTAAGCCTAGTTCGATCTAATTCGTTTGATGGCAAACTACCCTTTCTGAGGCAGTCTTGTAGCAGCTTTTCAAGCTGAGGTATATACACAGACAATGGCTCCACTGGGTCCTGCTGAGCGTTTCTTACTCTCCACCACAGATCCTCACATGAATCCAGGCTCCCATGCACATTTTCCAATGCATCAAGATAGTCCTGTGCAGTTGCTTCAGGGTTATTAGCCCACTTGGCACAGATGGTAGCCAGGGCAGGACCTCCAAGGCTCTCACTCAGCCTCTTTCATTTCTCTGCTTCTGAGCATTGCCATTCAAGTACTAGAGGGGCAACATATTCTATCCAGGTCTCCCAGTCATCCTCCCCCTGGGGGATGGGGAGGGTGCCCGAGAAGATTCTCAGCCTTCGGTAGGAGTTGTGACTAATGGCAGGTACAGATACAGGGGCCAGCATTGGCATGGGCACAGAAGGCAGGGCAGTAACAGGTGCTGAAGTGGAAGGGGGTGTTGGGGAAGGAACACCCCCAGGTGGCAGGAATAGTTTCTTAAAGTCCTCTACGGTTTTCCCTTCCCTTTGCAACTTAGCAAATTTCTCCTCAAAAGTCTCAGACAACGGTGGGAGCTCATCCTCCCTGGGGTCTTTACTGTCTTTTGTTATCACTCTCCAGGCAGCTTTAACCCCTTCTGGGGCAATAGTCTGTGGCACTTTAGAGTTGTACACGAGGTCACGACACTCTACCAAGGATGTGAAAGCTTGGGCGTTCAAATCAGCCTGTCAACCCACCATCACAGGGTTTTTTAAACATTCAACTTTGGAGAGTGCTCCCTCTACAGTGTCTTTACTGGTACCCAGGGGAATATCCAGTATAAGTAGAGCATTTTGGGGGTCAGTCTCCTGCCCTGTACACCGCCCCCACCAACTGGTGTACAGCCATTTCTACTGGGGTAGCCATTAATCTTTAACAATAATTCATAATTTTTGGTCACTAGAAGGCACAAAATCCCAGCGGTGAGCCTCCAAAATGTAAGCCCTAGATGGCGCTATCCCAAGGGCTACTACTCCTGCCTGCTTGGCTAGTAGCAGGTTAAGGAGCCTGAGTTCTGAAACGGGTGCCTCCACCAGGATTTCAGGGTTGGTAGTGGTCAAGCTAACCTGGGCACAGCCTTCCCGGACACTGTAACCCTCCTCTTTCCCTACTAGTGGCCGGAACAATACACAATAATCACTTTCACAATACTCCTGATACACCACACAAGTACCCACACTGTTTGCACTTACCACCAAGGCTTTCCTCTGGTCCGGCCCTGGGGACCCCCTGTAAAACAAGGTTATACACAGCAAATAACAGCAGTACAGCACTCTTGCACAAACTGGAGCCACAGCCATGGCACATCTCTTTTGAATATATCCCTTAGTTGTTCCAGTGCAACTCAGTTGTGCTGCGCACCCACTACCATTGCCAGGCGCAATTTTGAATATTGTGCCCTAGGACTATAAGGGTTAGTGTAGACGGCATATGTGTTACAGTTCTCCAATTTCTGAGACATGTTTTGTTTTGTAATTTCTCTAAAAGGGTAATTGTAAAAATGATTGCATCGTTAACCTTAGAGGAAGAAGTTTTAACTGTGGTACATCAGAATATTACAAAGGTTGACCCAGAGATAAACAAATGGATTGTTAATGTCAGTCTTACCCCCCAAGTAAACTAGACATAACCAGAGCTGGAACCTGCTGTATAAAAGATGAAGCCAGAGAGTGGTTTCCACACAAGAAAGAGAGACAGCAGTGGCTTCTCATCTCATATTTTTGGCATGTTGAAATTTAAAATTTAAAGTGTAGATTCCTGACCGAAGAGTGGGTCACCTTGTCATCTGTGGCCAGGCGGATCGTGATTCGGCTGAATGATGAGACCAAGAACCCCTTTAAATGTTAAAATGATTAAACGAAAACCAAGTAAGAAAATGTAATTGACTTATATGAACTTCAGGCTTTCAAGCAGCTGGGGGAAGGGGAACTGGTACTACAGCTATCTGATTTTGATTTTGGCCACACATCAGGTGCACCCTTGTAAACATATTAAAAATTGTAAGAAAAATGCATAAGAAATGTGATAACTTCTCTTCATATTAGCCGGGATTGAGCTTGCTAAGCCTTTAACACTGCATTGCAAATAAGAGTGGCGTGGCTCATACTGGCATGTTAAAATTTAAAGGGACACTGTCAACCCCCTGGGCCTCAAATTGTCCCTAGTTTTAAAAATACATTTTATAACTGGTCACATTCTGTTAGTATTGTTCATGTGTCCAGTTATATGATTCAGATTCCTTTTTTTTTCTTTTTAAAAGTGAAAAACAGACTGCCAACTGGTGTTGCCACACAAAAACATGTTTGTTTACATTCCTTGATCAACGCCCACGATATCTTTCCTGTACTTGGGAACACCCCCACAAAGTCTAGCCACTCATGATGCACTGGGAGAGGAGACTATTGCATCATGAGTGACTGCACAATTTGAAGGTTTTTCTAATGTTCAGGAAGTATGAAATATGACTTAAGGATTTCAACCAAAACAAGGTTGTGTATAATTACACCGTTGCAGTGCATTTTAGTTCTACTAAGAAAGGAAACAGATAAAACAACCAGCAACATCAATGAATTTTAGAGAGGGTAAGCAATCCTAAAATGTGGGTTTTCAACTAGAAATAATATGATGCAAAAAGGGTTGACAGTGTCCCTTTAAAGGGTAGATTCCTGACAGATGAGGGGGTCACCTTCCATCTGTGGTTAGGATGATCGTGATTCAACTAAATGATGAGCCCAAGAACACTTTAAATATTAAAATGATGGAATAAAAACCAAGCAAAAAAATTTAACTGACCTGAATGTACTGCAGACTTTCAAGCAGTTTGGGGAGGCAGGGGAGCACTGGAATTACAACTGTCTGATTTTGATTTTGGCCACACACCAGGTGCACCACCATAAACATAAGAAAAACGTATAAGAAATGTGATAAAATCTCTGTGTATTAGCCAGGGCTGAGTTGCTAAACATTTAACATAACCTTAGAGGAAGAAGTTTGTGAGTTTTTTTTCATTCTTTGGTAACTGGATAAGGCCACTAGGTACAAGTACCTGTTTTCAAGGGTGACCCGGGAGCACTGGGGAGGTTAAGTGACTTTTATGCAAGTGGATGATATGGGAATCAAACCCAGTTCTACTGAGTGTGCTAAGGTCATTCACAGCTCGTTACATTAACCTCTAGGCTATACTGGCGGACCCACAGTTTTAACTGTGATACATCAGAATATTGAAAAGGTTGACCCTGAGACAAACAAAAGGATAGTTAACTGTTAGCCTTATTCCCCAAGGGAACTAGATAAAACCTTGTCAGATTATTTGATAGCCCACAAAACTCTAAAAACAAAGGATGCATTAGCAAACTTTGCAGCAGTGAATTATTTTATTGCATCACAGAAGTCCCATAACTGCCAGTTAACTAATGAAAAGGAAACCTTGCCCTGCCAGATTGCTCCTCTAAAGAAGAATTAGAAGACACAAAACAGGCATTTCAAGAATCCCAGAAGCAGGGTCAAGGTTTAGATGCTAAAGATGCCCAAGATCTGCTAAGACAATTAGAAACTACCCAGATCCAGCTGCAAACAGGACAGAAATGACCAGTGATATAGAGACCTTGCTAAAAGAACAGCCAAAGCTACAGGAATGTATAGCAAATATGCAAATCGAACATGGTATCCTGAAAGAGATGGATTTGGAGGTGACCTCTCTTAAAGATCTGGTCACAGTGATGTCACCCAAAGATCCCTTCTTGGTACCACTCATCCCTGGATTCGTTGCCCACTTTAGCACTACCAAAGCATTTGCCTCCAGCAAAAGGCAACAGTCAAGAAATTATAAACTCTTACTGGACCACATTACTCGCCTGTTGCTACTACTACTCCTACTTTTGGGCAGTATTTACAAAATGACAATGCAGGTGCCCAGCAAATGAGTAAGGCAACAACAGAAGAAACTAATATTGGAACAGCTTCTAAGACTACTCTTGCTTTTCCTGCTCCTGATGTCTGGCAATGTGCATCCCACCCATGGCCCTCCAACAACCCACAATGCTAGACAGCGTAAAACTTCAGGTCTTGTGTTCTCATTCCTAAACATCTGTAGCCTACTCCCAAAAATGGACAGTCTCAAGGCTTGGGTCTCTCAACACCACCCTGATGTGATATCTGTTCTGGAAACATGACTTTCCCTGAAAATACCAGATACTGCCATATCCCTGCCCGGCTACACCCTGTGCCGACAGGACCGGCGCATGAAAAGAGGTGGAGGATGTGTCATTTACACCATAAATACACTCCAGGAATATGTCATACCCCCACCACCCAGCAATGACAATCTCCAGGTACTAGCCATCAAACTAATGCTAGGAGCACACAATAGAGTGCTCACCCTACTGTCCATATACATCCCACCTAAGCAGACCATGTCTGGCATCAGCAGCCTACTGGACCACATCAGCACACTGAGCCTAAACACTGAAACAATGCTGTTGGGAGATTTCAGTATCAGTTGGTTCTCGCCTGCTGCTAACACCATCAGAGATACCCTTGCCACAATCCACTTCTCCCAACTGGTGGGTGGATGCGCCGACTCGAACCAAGTACAAGACAGGCATCAGTACACATCTAGACTGGGTTCTCTCGAACCGCCCTTCCCATGTCACAGATGTCACCATGCTCCCTGACTCATTGAGTGACCACTCCCCTGTCAGTTTCCTTTGGAACAACAACTACCACAAACCCCTGCCAGAACCATAAAAAAATGCTTACTTCTAAAGGGCCACCTTCCGCAGCTAAAAGATGACCTAAAGCAGCAGGACTGGTTGGAACTGTATGGAACCATGGATGTGGACACTGCACTAGATCTCTTTATCTCAAAATTCAATGTGGCCTGTGACAAACATGCTCCTGTCACAAAGAGAAAAACCAGAGGACTTATAAATCCCTGGATTACCCTAGAGCTACTGGCACAACTAAACACAACAGACCAACTCTGGCAAACAGTGCGGGCACATGGCACAACAACTAACATCCAAAGGTATAAAAAGGCCCACAGTGAATGCACAAAGGCAGTTCATGAGGCAAAAAGCAAATTCTACAAGGAAGTGCTCACTAACACCTGGAATAGTAGCAAATCATTCTGGACAAATCTAAATTATATCACTGGGAAGGACCGTGAAATAGCCCCAGCCATGCTAAATGTTGATGGTGTCCCTACTGTGGACCTTCTGCATGTCACTATCTCTCTGAACCTCGCTTTCTTGTATCTCAGTGTGCTCCTGATTAACTTCTTCAATACCCCTGCTCTAGGGGTCAGTGAGAAAACCCTAGCACGACCAAACCGACCACACTTCCATTTCAAACTAGCCTCCGAAGAGGTTGCTAGAAAATACCTTGAAAAAGCCCTCAGCAAATCAAGGCACAGTGGGGGCTCTCTAGACCTAAAATTTGTTGGACTAACACTAGACAAAGTACTTGGTCCACCGACAAAGATAATTAATCTATCCCTGTGCCATTCCAAATTCTCCCAAATCTGGAAGGCTGCCATGGTCACCCCGGTACACAAAAGTTGTGACCAGTCTCTTCAAAACAACTACAGGCCAATCTCTATACTCCCCTTGCTCTCCAAGGTCCTTGAAAGGATTGTGGCTGACCAGCTGGTGAAGTACTTCAGTCAATATCAGCTCCTATGCCCAGAATAGCATGGCTTCCGAGCTGGCCATAGCACCATCATGGCTCTCCTGGAATTTACTGGATTCATACATAGTGCTCTTGGCAAAGGGCACATTTTAGGGGTGGCCTTTGTTGACCTATCAAAGGCATTTGACACAGTCCATCATGCCCTCCTCCTTGAACAGCTCTTGGATATAGGACTAGCCCTAGAAACCATAGCATAATTTTGTAGCTACCTTAGCCTGTGATCCCAGCAAGTAAAGATCACGGACATCCTATCAGAAGGTTGACTGGTCAGATCAGGGGTACTACAAGGATCCATACTCGATCCGTTAACTCTTCAGTGTCTTCCAAAACAACCTCCCGGCTTCTTGCAATAGCCGCAAGCTCCTCTATGCAGATGCTGCGGTGATCTTTACTAGCAACCTTGACCCTGTACTTCTGGAATATGACCTCCAGAGTGGCTTCACAGTGGCTGAAAAATGGTTCAAAGAGCAAAAACTGGTCGTGAACTATAAAAAGACCAAGACCATTCTCTTCGCCATTGCCTAAAACAAGCTAAAAGGCTATCCCTTGGCAATTCAGAATGACTCTGGTAACACCCTGGAACTAGTCCCCCATTTTAAGTAACTGGGAATCACACTGGACACTGCCCTGTCTTACACACAGCACACTGACATCATGGCCAAAGCCTTTAACACCGGAGCGGTAGCCTGTACAAGCACAGACATTGCCTGACCTATGAAGCTCTGAACTTGGCAATTAACAGTTCACTCATCACCTTGATTGATTATGGCCTAGCTCTCTATGGCTCAGCTACTGACACAGCATGCAAATGCCTCTCAACAGCCTTAAACAAAACCTGCCACCTGCTCATTAATGCCCCAAAACTCACCCACACCTGTGAGCTTTATGCGCAATTGGGCTGGCATCAATTGAAGGACAGAATACTTTATCAAACCTACCTACTCACAAAAAAGGTCTCTCTAAACTTACTTCCTCAAGGAGTTCTGAGCCTTCTATCATCACCTATAGATGCCAGGCACACCAGGAGCTCGACTACACAAGTATTCCATGTGCCCAGGTGCCGCACAACTATGGCCCAGTGATCCTTTGTTCACCGGGCCCCTCTGTGGACAAATGGTCAACCACCTGACATCGCCAGAGCCACAACCCTTGGTTCCTTTAAGCACAAACTCCATTAGCACCTCGCCGACAGTAGTACCTGTTGGTGCCCTCGCTAGTCTGCGCCCACAGCTTTAGTCTGCCTCAGCACTTCCAACTCCTGGCCCCTAGGTTAAGTCTTTGCCCAAGCACTTGCCTCCCACTCACTTTGCCCTAGCACTTGCCTCCCACCCCCAACCAATTGGCTCTTTTCTTTCCCTCTGCCCTCCATATCCCAGCTCCCACTGCCCCTCCCTGCTTCAACCGAACAGTCTGCCTCTGCCTCTCTCTCTTCTGCAGGACGCTGGCATACCATGTACAATGCCTTAGCACAATTTATGAACTGTTTGTCATTGCAACCCATTACTGTTGAATTTTTTTGTACTCTGTATGTATAATTTATTGTAACTATATTGTGTCTTCTTGTATTAATGTATCTGATGTTGAACCTCTCAACGAGCGTCCTCTCACAAGTGTCATCCAAGACTTCAATAAATAAATAAACAAATAAAATAAAGATGGTTATGGATTCCTGGAAACTGAAAGGGTACAGCTTGCACAGGAGACTGCCAACCTTGATTGGAGGTGTACAGATTTAAAGGACTATGTTACAGATTTAGAACAACAACTAGAAAGAGTACAGGCTGAAAGAGACCAAACCCTCATGGACACACAAATGAAAGGGCTCTTTTTATGACAAAAGAGAAGACAATAGTTTTCTACTAAAGCAGTTGACTGTACAAGGTGAAAGCTTACAAAGGGCAAAGAAGTAACATGATCTATTGGCATTTAATTAGGCAGAGTTTGATAAGGAGTTGGAAAGAGCAAAGGCAGACAGGGACAACTTAAAGTAAAGGGAGAAGGAACTGTGTAGTTTATTTACTTAGTTTTTGTTGACCGGGTAAGTGGACTAGATAAATTCTACCTATATTCAGGCATGACCCAGGGAAGGGGGATACAGATGACTGCCAACTGACCTTGAATCAGATTAAGCTGTTGGTGATATTTTTAGTTTAATTGAACACTTTGAGTCCATGAGTGAAGGCAGTCAGGTAATTGTAAGGAAGCATGACCAGTTAAGGGGAACATGTAAACAGAGGCTGACAAACAGGCAGCCAGGGAAGAAACCTTAGACTTAATGGAGAAAAGTAAAGGAATATAGGAAGATAGTCTGCAACTGACTAAAACCATATCAGACAGAAAGACAATCATACAGGTGTAACCCCAGTACAAATGGGGGTTCCTGAAAAGTCTTTCTCAAGCTTGCTTAAATGCTCACTGCCAGGCTGGTGTCCTGCGTTTTAGCAGTTTAAATGAGATTGACAGAGAGTGCCTGTATAGCCTCTGTGTACTGTCTCTTTAAGAGCTGCCTGGATTGCAGTCATAAGTAATCTGAGAAGGAGCTCTGTTGAAAGATGTAACTATTTGCTGAAAATCATTTAGAGTGCTAATGATAATGTAGTTTGTCTAGCCTGCCTTCTTTGCAGCAAGGACTGTCTTGTTTATCTCCACTATCTTGGTCCTGGACTGTGAATTGGACTAATCAGTTCTGGTGGGACCTAAAATGGAGCTGGATTACAGGAGCTGTCTGGAGTCAAAATCTGTAGGAATTATAGTTTTGGGCTTTTTGTGCCTTTTTGCACCTGAAGGGGGAGCCTTTGTTGTGACTGACAGACAGATCAGCCAACCAAACCGTTTGGATTCTGGGGAAATTCCCAGGCTTGCTGCAGTTTGGATCAGATCTCAGTTGGGAGCTGAATGAGCAAGAGCTTGAGACAGTCAAGCAGCCATCTGAGTAGTTTCGTGTGAGAGAACTGTGGAAAGGCCTGAGTTGTGGCCTGCATGTCTGCCTGCTGCCCCTGAGAGGGAGAGAAGAGAATTATTTCGGACTAAATCCAAGTTTGTGAGAACGAAGTAAGCCACTGATTTTTTACTAGGCTCATACTTGAAGAAGACTGAAGATTTGCTGAATGCGATCGGCCTGTCAGGATTTCCAGCTGCTTTTGAATCCCCGGTTTGTGCAGAGACTTTGTGTTCGTGACCGGAGAGCGGTTTCCCTGGTACATTACATGTAAATGTGCTGTGTATTGAAAGTGGGCCATGATTTGGTTCACCACTGTGTGAACTGTGTTTTGCTTGCTGGAAGCTTTATCCAGCCTAATTGGACTTAATCCATGTTCATCTCCATTCGGCCTGGGCCATGCCACGCTGGCCCTGCCAGACTACCCCACTACACAAAGAAAGCCACTGATGAGAGACCTGCTTGGGGATCAACCCCCTGCTCCATGCTTGAACAGGAACAACAGCTCGGCGAATTGTGTGGGCCCTGCTTCTCTTGGCACTCCAGATTAACCAAATGCTGTCTCAATTTTCATCCAACCTGTGTCCAGTCTTGGGTATTGTGAGTAATCATCAGGGTAGCTCCCTGCAACAACAGTCTAATCTAAAAATGTGTCATCTGATTGTCTTGTTGTTTTCTTTTCACGAACGGAGCCCTTTGGCTCCAGATTACAAATAATGTGTGTTGTGCATGTTGTTTTCTTCCATCACAGGACCCCAACCAGCTGCAACATTCCTGGCTAGCCCACCATTCTCCATCTGGGTACCCAGAGTGTGTGACTGTTTATGGACCCTGAAGTGAATGCATAACTGTTTGATTGATACAGCCTTTAAGCAAATTAACCTGATTATGCCCTTCCCTTGTCCAAGCCTCTTAAATAAATCAGATCGAACTTTTTATTTCATTTACCCTGACTGTGGTTCCAGTTTTTGCAAGAGTACTGTACTGCTTTTATTTGCTGTGTATAACCTTGTTTTACAGGGGTCCCCAGGGCCAGGCCAGAGGAAAGCCCTGGTGGTAAGTGCAAACAGTGTGGGTACTTGCATGATGTATCAGGGCTATTGTGAAAGTGATTATTGTGTATTGTTCTGCCCACTAGTAAGGAAAGGGGGGGGGTTACAGTGTTCAGGAGGGCTGTGCCCAGGTTAGTTTGACCACTACAAACCCTGACCTCTGGGTGGAGGTACCTGTTTCAGAACTCAGGCCTCTTAACCTGCTACTGGATAGCGCCACCTAGGGGTTACACAGGAACGTGACCAGTTCAATGCAAAATGTAAACAGCTGGAGGCTCACAGAAAGTCAAGGTAGATGTCCTTAAGTTCCAAGAGAACTGCCAAAAAGGTACAGAAGGAACAGAAGTGACTGGAAAATAGCCTATTACAGACAGAGAGGGGGAGAGAGAGAGAGAGAAGGAGTAGGCTAGAACTACTGTAGCTAGAGTGAGTGACCCAGGAAAGATTTCAAAGCTGGAACAAGAAATAAGGATCCATAGAGAGCATATAAGAAAATCAGAACAAAGAATTACCAGACATAAAGATACAGTGAGATTTCCACCCTGTAAGGGGAATTAGCCTCTTCACCCTCCCGAGAGAAAAAGAGGCTTGAAGAACATGAGATGGGTGTAGAGATATGCTTAGCAAAGAAAGGGTTGAACAGTCAGAGAAAGAACAGAGAATTGAGGACTTGCAGCACAAAGCTCAGAAACTGTAAAATTACCTCCAGTTGGCAAGCCAGGAGAAAAAAGAATGGTATAACAGGGTCCTCCTGTTACAACTAGATCTGAGTGCAGCAAGGTCCCAAGTTTCTACCTGGAAACAATTGCAAATTTGTTTGAAAAGGTAGTGCGTGCCTGCCTCCCCTCTAAGTGGGTTCCACAGACTACAATATCACAGACTGGTGTTGCTCAGATAGTGCTCTTGTGGATCCTACCACTATATGTCAGATAGTGCTGGTATCCTACCTAGGATCCTACCAGAAATCCTGTCAAAGACAGATGTAGAATCCTAGGTTAGATAGCGATGGATCCTAGCTATGATCCAGGGTTCCTAGGTCAGATCCAGGGATCCTAGGTCAGATCAAAGGATCCTAGGTCAGACAGGATCTGAGCGGGATCTGTTGCTAGGATTCACAGGATCCACAACATTTGTTGCTAGGATCCACAGGATCCCCCAATGTTTGTAGGATCCATGCACTGGATCCTAGAGGGCAGGATCCATGGTCAGACAGCACTGCTATCCTACCACGACAACTATCTGGCCAAATGGGAGGTATCTGTTGGTATCCTTGTTTCTAGAATACTATCTGAGCAACACTATCACAGATCCAAATGGTTTATCCTGGGGGCAGCCCTGTGAGTTCCTTCATCTCCTCTCATGCTGGGACCCCTGACACAAAACCATTGGGCAGTAACAATCCCACTGAACCAGTGGCTGAGACCCCCACACCCATTGAGCAGGAACAGGATGCACTTTCCCAGGGGGGAATGCTGATGGTATTGACCCTTGTCAGTGGAGACAAACATTCACGAGTGAGATGGTAGTAGTGAAGAAAGCAATTCAGAAGTTTGATCCCTCCAAGAAAGAAGCCAACAGTGTAGATGCATACCTTGCCACACTGAAATCTACATTGAGCGCTCTGGAGCAAATATGTGTTACAGAGGAAGAGAAGTTGTGTTTGGCACAATCAACCTCCACCATTGTTTTGATGGATGGAGGAGTTAAGTACTGACACCTTTGAGAATGTGTGTGCTGCTAAGCGTCATGAGTATCGATGGAACATGCTGCCTGCAAATGCAAAGGCAGCTGCTCTTGAGACAGAAGTCCAAACAGGTTCTCTGAGACTTTTATAGAATATTCAGAACAGGTTTATTTTGAAGGTCAGATGATTCCAACAGAAGATTCATAATTGAGGGCACACTTCTGGTTCCATCTGCAAGCAGTGCAGACGTAAGTGCTGTCGGTTCTCAATACCGGTGTCTAAAATCAGCATTCATCAAAGAGCCAAACCTCCCAAACAGGCACTAAAAACAACAACAGACAGCATTTATGTGTAGAAGCTTCAATAGTGACCACATTTAAAGAAACAAATGGTCCTGAGGGGAAATCAAAGGCAGCACCAACCTTGAGAGACCACAGCCTTAGCTGTTCACAGTCAGAGAGGTCAGAATCAGCCAGTGGACTGAGCAGAGATGAAGTGGATAAGCACTTTACAATTACATCTAAGTGCTTATTTTACAAGCTATGAAAAGTCGGCTCTTGCATGGAGTGACTAGAAACAGCACTCACAGGGATGTCCTAAGGCCTCCAGGAACTCCAGCAGCATACCACAGATCTCGAAGGGGGCCTCACCAGGACATCCACTATGGTGGACCATAATGGCTCAGCCCTCAGATATCTGCACTGTCAGGAGCGGGAGCTCACAGAAAAGCTGGACAATCTTGAGCTCTGCTCCTGATGCAATGACATTTTGATACACAGCCTACAAAGGGGCACAGAGAGCAGGGAGACAGCTGCCTTCATAGAGTTATTTCTTAAGCAGAGAGTGCATGGGCCCAACGAGGAGCAGCAACAAATCGAGCATGCCCATTGCGCCCTCCCTCCTCATCCCACAGACCTGAAAGCAAAACCCAGATCAACTACGAAGTGGGACAGATCAAGAGTTGGTTTGGATCAAGGAAGATAAAAGTTATTGTGAAGTAACTAATGATATTATATTTATTGGTAGATAGTTAGTGTAATAGCATGCTGTATTTTTGGTTTTTACTATTGTATGTTATTTATATTTATAATGAATATTGTCTGTATGTTGATTGTTTGTAATACATCTATAATGTAAATGGAATTGTATTTAAGATATGTGTAATATCTTTTCTTTTTTTTTATGGACCTCACTGGAAATGAGTTTCGACTCAGATGAGTTTCCAATTCATTACTTATAATGAATAAAATGTTTACTACTACTACTACTACTATGATCAAATTTCTAGACTATAGTACTAAAATCAAGGTCCTCTTAACTGCCTGGGGGAAAAAAAGAAATACTTTTCGGTGAGGGGCGGCTGTTTTTTTAAACATGATTTCACACCCCACGCCATAACTACAGTAAATACAAAGTTCTGCTAGCTATCCGCAGAGACCTCCTCAACAAAAACATCAAGATGCACATCATTGTCCTGGCACAGTTTAAAATATACACAGACAAGGAAACCCATTGCTTCAGGATTGTAGCAGAAGTCAGACCCTTATTGAAAATGCTGGTATTCCCTGTGAACTCCCCTCAGCCCCTGAACTGTCTTTGGAAGCTCTTCTAGACACAGCTCCCTGGCTTACAGTGGCCTCAACCAAGAGGAGAGGTCGGTAGCAAACTCCACCACTGAATAAAGAGGCAAGCCCAAAAAAGACTGATGAAAAGAAAGCAATCCAGAAAACAGCTGGCAATCCGATGTTGGCAGACTCGAACTGAACTATGTGAAATTAACTATGCGAACAAACTGGCTTTTGGGCGACATGTGCTACACGTGCAGACCTGATCTCCACGTGCAGTGTCCTAGATCCTTATTTGGTTTTGGTTGCTAGGCACTTTTATATCACCATGACACTATAGTCTGGGAGTGAGTTAACTAGAAAAGGGTGAGAGGGAATCACAAATGTAAGGGGGAGAGGAAATTTGGTCTCTTCTCCTCGTCCCCAGCTCCACACCACAAAGAGGTAGGAAGAGTGGGGGAGGTTGCAGCTGCAGGGACAGCATAATGGAGTTAATGTAAATGCTGAGCAAAGCAGCTCAGTGATGATGGTGACCTCCAACACACAAGAAGCAGCTCAAAGGTATGAGAATGGAGTAACCGTAGTCACTAAACATAGAACCTAGTGCTACTAGCCCACCTTAGGCTACAAGAATATTTGTTTTGGAGCGGGGGGTTGGGGTTGTGGTCTCAGCCCAGACTGAACAGGAGTCTGTAAGAGGTACAGAAAAGAACAGGGGTGAGTAGACCCCTAGTTAAGTATACAGCAGATGAGAGTGTGGTTTACAAAACAGACTTTCAAAAGAAGAAAAAAAAAGAAATATTTCTTTTTTTTACTTCCTCCCCTTACGAACATGCCATAGGAGCAGGCAGCTCTAATGGGAAACAAAGAAGCTGTATTTAAATTTCATACCATTAGTGAGATAGTGGAAAGCTGGAGTGGACAGCAGTTTAACACAGCACCTAAACTCCACGCTGCAACTACTGGCGGGAACGCAGGGAGCATAGTGGTCCACCTAGATTCCCTGTGGGAAGGGGGGGGGGCAGGGTTTCCTAGGGAACTCAATATGAGCAGTGATGAAAGTGAACAGGAATGCACAGGAACAGAGTTCCTGTACCTTTTTTGCAGCAGGAACGGAGTTCCTGTACTTCTTCCCAATGATATTGGAACTGAAATTCTTAAAACAGCAATATAATGGTCGTTTCTGGGCTTGTGATTTGAAATCAGGGGTTTCCATGACAAAATTTGACTTGTACAATACTGTAATTGTCCTAGATAAATTTAATCTATTAGTACCATACACATAAATGTGTCTGTATTGAAGAGTTATCCTTCAGATAGAGGATTTTCATTCTGCGTTTCATATTTTCTAATGTTTGAGTTCCTGTACTTCTTGTCTACCACTTTCACCACTGAATATGAGAGACAAAAGAGAGAAGGGTCATCTACAGTGGTTTATGTGACAAACAGCTTGTGGAGTAGGGATGCAGGGCAGCCCACAAGCTGGCAATGGTATGGTCCCTTCGGACACCAAGGAGTCCGTTTTAGCCTGTTACGCAAAGAAGGGGAGAGGCATAGCTTTGGAAAGATTCCCCAGGTGAACATGTGGAACCATGATGGGGGGGAGGGGGCTGAAGCCACAGCCACCTGTGGGACACTGAGGCCCAGAAGGCTATCAAATAATATGGAGATTGCCAGGCTAAGACACGGCAGGTGTGCACTAGATGGTGTTTACAACACCCAACCTGATGGCCATTTAATATGAAACAATACAGAAGATATGTGATTATGCAATGTAGAGATAGTGTGGCTCGGCCTGGAATTGTGACCCTGACCCATGGGTTGGTAATAGAAAGGGACAGCTCTGGAGAGGGGAGCAGGGGAGCCCGTGTGCACCAACTCACAGGACAACCCAAACTTGGTTCCTAGACTGACTGGGGGAACACTCTGTCCAAGGGTGGAAGAAATCTGTATACACTGAGGGGGTGACTTATTAGCGTACATCAACGCAAGGGTGGGTAAAAGAGTCACAGAGAGATTAAAAGCAGGCAGGTGGCTTAGTCTACGCAACAGCACACAGCATCTAGGGGACAGCCAGGCACCACTCTGACCATGGCAGCTTCAGGGATAGCATATTGCACTACTGAGGTCCAGAGCCTCAGAGGGAACCCTGTTTACAAACTATTTGTTACTGTAAATAGTTTGTAAAGTTCTTGTTGTATTGCAAAAATTGACTGCTTGGTCTCGACTCTGTGCTGCATGGAATGGGGAAAGGGCCAACCTTAAATGAAATTACGGCAGAGGGTAGAATAAGTACATATAATGTAAAAGGGTTGAAAAGCCCAATTTACAGAACCAGGGTGCTGCGAGAGCTGAAAACAAAGGGAGCCGTGATTGCCCTCCTCTAAGAAAGTCACCTCTTGGAGGCAGAGCACACTAAGCTGAGGAGATCCTGGGTGAGTGCAATATGTGCTGCCTCTTATACTGCCCATACCCATA
Source organism: Neoceratodus forsteri (assembly GCA_016271365.2). Lineage (NCBI taxonomy): Eukaryota > Metazoa > Chordata > Ceratodontiformes > Ceratodontidae > Neoceratodus > Neoceratodus forsteri. Next base: position 167,193,317 of record CM057458.1, on the reverse strand, counting down.
GACTTGGGGGTGGTGGTAGCCATCCTTGTTCAAAAAACTGCCCCAAGGAAGTTTCAGACATTACCGGGGGTCCAGAAAGACACTTTGTTTGCATAAGGGGCACATATAAAGTCACCTAGTGTACAATATTAAATATTTATTGGGGGAGACTTCAATGCTGTGATAAAGTCAGAGATGGACTGGTCAGGAACAGTGGAGCATGCTCAAAACAAAGTAGGACAATACCTTAAGAGATTAGTACAAGGACTGGGACTGGTGGAAGTGTGGAGTTTCTAAATCCTACCGTTAGATACTCCACATTTTAGTCCAGCCCATACAAGACCTATTCTTAAATGGATTTTTTCCTGTTTTCCAATGAATGACTTCATGCGGTTGATGCCTGCTTGAATGACCCCACCACTCTCTCAGATCACGCTCCCATGACACTAGACCTCAGCATTACCCCCATATTGAGGTCTCGTAGTTGGAGACTGAATGTCTCTTCTAAATTGTACAGATTTCAAGAAATGGTGGAAGAGAAGAGTCAAAACTACATGGCCTCGGATGCTCTGGGCGAAAGTTTGCCCAGTAGCATGGTGGGATGGCCTTAAGGCAGTGCAAATGGGCTGCATAATTAGTTATGTATCCACACGAAAGAAAGAGGCAAAGCAAGAATAGCAAACACTGGAGGCAGAGCTGTTTGATCTTGTGGTGGAACATAAGATAATTCTTAATGAGGAGATCAAGCCTGGTTAGACCAGAGCAGAGCCAAACTGAACAGGCTGCGTACGGCTAAAGTAGAGGGAGCACTATGGTACTCCAGATAAACATTCTTTGAAGCAAGAAACAGGGCAGGTAGGCTACGGCCTGGCAGCTCCATAGGGAGGTGGCCAGTAGAACAGTACTATGGATCAGGAAGGGGGTGTGACAAACTGATCCTTCCCAGACTCAAATCCAAGGTGTAGCATATTCAAGCAAAGATCAAAGGAGACAACAGTGTTTGAATCCCAGACTCAGCCTGTATGATGTTACCAGATTTCTCAATATTTGAGCAGCTGCCACCACTCAGCTTAGACACCCTTCTGGGGAATCTCCAAGTTCCTGTCCTTTCAGAGCAACTGCTCACACACTACAGGGCTCTTGCTCAAGGTCACATGACCCATCTCTCTCCATCACAGTTGAGAACACCTTATTTTAGAAAGATTTATTCTCAGTGGAGGAAATACAGTTATTATCAGTGATAAATCATTTAGCTGTACCCCCAAAGGATTTAGTCACAGGAACATGACATATATATATAAAAAATAGCTGTAGCCCAAAGGATTTAGTCACAGAAACATGAAATTTATAAAACAAGTAATATTTTTCCTATTTCAAGATAATTACCAGATACTATAGGATATTACAGCAACACTACAGGGACTGGTAATTCTACAGAAATGGTAAGAAACTTGTTTTGAACAATAGGTTCCCCACAGGATAACTCTGACTTTCTCTCGCAAGGTAGATTAGCTTACCACAAGACACTTTGAATCAGGGCAGACATGAACTTTTGGATGACAGTTTGTGTACAGTCCCAAGCATGACTGACTCTGTTAGGCCCTGTCAGACCTACAAATCCTCTAGATGCCCAATTCCCCCTCCCCCATGACACATCATCCAGCATGTCACTTTGACATCACAAATTCAAAATCTGCCTGGAACTGAGGCAGAAAGAACTGGCTTACATAGATACATAGAAATGTGACAGCTGAAAAGAACCGCCAGGACCACCTAGTCTGCCCACTTTGCCTAGTTATCTGCTAGGACATGACTAGGAAGGCTTGTACCAGCCTGTTGGATAATTACTTTGAGTCCCCTAACAGGAACATTTGTGTTAGCTAGCTGCTTCCTGACATCAAAGTCACTTCTAATGCTCACCCATATTTCAGAGGTCTGAAAACATGCAGCCCAAAGTAATTAAATTTATAGCCAAGCCCCATTTGGTCTGTTTTTCTTCTCAGAGACATTGATAAGAAATCATCTGCTAATTTCAAACTTATCCTTGCAGAAGGAATTACATATCTATACCAAAAAAAAAAAAGAAAACAGAATACAGTACAGATGCCTAGCAAATTGTTACATCTCGCCCCCCACCGAAGAAAGGAAAAAACATATCATTTTAGCAGCACTACCGTAACTGATTTTTTTTTTTTTTATGTGAACCAGCTGGCTCCACCTGCCATGCCCCCAGTTCACATTTTGTGTAAACCTCACCTTCATTTAGGTCTCTCCTATTTAAGAAAAAAAGAAACAAACAAACAAGGGCACTAGCTATTGTCTGGGTAGCCTGTCTGCATTGACATGTTGTGACCCGCTGTGGTGGTGCCTGTTGTCCATATTATAGGATTGCAGTATCAGGCTCCATCTTAATAGTTTTGAATTCTGGCCATGGGTCCTTTACAACCATATAAGGGGGTTGTGATCAGTAACCGGAGTGAACTTCTTTCCATACAGGTATGGTTGCAGCTTCTACAAAGCCTAGACAATTGCCAGGTACTTTTTCTCTATTGTGGCATTGGCTTGCTCTCTGGGCAGTGGCTTCCTGCCCATGCACATGACTACGTGCTCCTCCCCTGAGTGTATAACCTGACTCAGAACTGCCCCTAACCCGTGATCTGATGCATCTATGTGCACAATGAACCTAAGAGTGTAGTCCAGACTGTCAAGAACAGATGCTCAACACAATGCCTCCTTCAGCTGATGCAATGAAGTATCATATCTCTCCATCCACTGAACCTTTTCTGGCATTTTCTTCCTGGTGAGATGAGACAGGGGTCTGGCCACACTGCTGAAATTTGGTACAAACTTACGGTAGTACCCTACTATGCCTAGGAAGGCCCGTACTTCATGTTGCTTGTGGGTGTGGTCCATCCCTGGATGGCTTCAATTATCACTGGCTCAGGCCAGATATACCCACTCTCCACCCTATGCCCAAGGTATGACACTTGTGCCATTCCTATCTGGCACTTCTTCACCTTCACTGTCAGCCCAGTGATCTGCAGTTGGTGGAACACCTCAGTCGCATTCCTGATGTGGTCCTCCCAATTCTAGCTATATATGGCGAAGTCGTCCATGTACGGCAGAGTGAAGTCTCGTGCCTCATGCAGAATGCAGTTCACAAGCTGCTGAAAGGTGGCTATTGGTATTATTTATCCTGAATGGCATTACCCTGAACTTGAATAATCCAAATGTGGTGATGAAGGCTGACCTTCCTTCGGCTTCAGGGCTAGGGGTACCTGCCAATAGCCCCTTGTCAGGCCTATGTAGACAGGTAGCTGGCTCCCCCTAACCTCTCTAGGACTTCATTCATCCTGGGCATGGGGTATGCATCCCACTCTGTACAGCTGTTGAACTTGCGGTAGTCAATGGAGAATTTTGTGGTCCCATCCTTTTTGGAAGTCAATATGACTGGGAAGGCCCAAGGACTACTGGACTCCTGGATCACCTGGAGAGCAAGCATTTCTTTGATTGCCCCCTCTATGGCTTGTTTACATCTTTTGGGACTCTGTAGGGTGGCTGTCTTGTTGGGGTTTGTGACCCTGTGTCCACATGGTGCTCTGCCAGTGTGCTATACCCCACTTTCCCTGTGAATATTTCATCAAATGTACTCAGCACCCCATTCATTTTGTCAGCATGGACTGATGTCAGCATCCACTGAGGATTCTCCCTTCACCTCTCCAGGAGATGTACCAGATGGCCTACTTCTGGCCCCTCATCCAAAGATCTGCACATGGCCAGGACAATCACGTCCCTCTCATGGCAGGGTTTTATCATGTTTATGTGGTAAACTCCCTATTTGCACCTCCTGTTGGGTAGCGCCACCACGTAATTAATGTCATTCACCCTCCTGACCCTCGAGTAAGGCCCCTACCAAGCCATCTGTAATTTGTTCTGCCAGACAGGGACAAGCATATCGCCCCTTGCCCAACTTTGTACTCCTGAGCACTGGCCTCATGGTCTTACCAATGTCTTCTGCCTCTGTTGTGCAGTGCCTAGGTGCTCCTGGGCAAACCCTATGAGCTACTTGAACCATGACCTGAAATTCAGGGCATACCCAATAACAGATTCCCCTTGGGGAGCGAGCTCACTCTCCCATTCATCCCTTACCAGATCAAGGGGGCTGCATACTGTATGGCTAAACAGGAGCTCAAAGGGTGAGAACCCTGTGGACTCTGGGGAGGTCTTTCCTATATGCGAATAGGAGATGGGGTAGGTATTTGTCCCACCCTCTCACATGCTGGTCAGCAAATGCCCTTAGTATTGTTTTAAGGGACCTACTGAATCACTAGACCAGACCGTTAGACTGGGAGTCATATGGTGAGGCCCTGAGCTGCCTTACCCTACACTTCTTCCAGACACTAACCATCAGATTAAACATGAAGTTGGTGCCATAGTCCAACAGACTCTCCTGGGGAAAACCTACCTGGCAAAATATCCCCAACAGTTCATCAACCACCTTCTCATATTCAATGGAAGACAAGAGCACTGCTTCAGAGTACCTTGTGGCATAACCTGTCACCACCAAATATACTGCTTTCCAGTGTGCTTTGGGGTGCTTAAGAGTCCACAATGTCCATGGCAACTTGCCAAAATGGCTCTTCAACAACAGGTAGGGACATTAAAGCTACTTTAGTCTTGTCTCCAACCATTCCCACCCTCTGGCACTGTGGACAAGTTTGGCAGTAGTATGCCACATCTTTTTTTATCCTTCTGGTCCCTGGCCCACCATATTTTTAAAAATAGTAGACCAGTAAAACTTATTAGTCAGCCACTTTTCTGCACGGCTGACCTCTTGGTGTCCTGAAAGGGGTATGTCATGGGCTAAGGCCAGAAGCTGCTTCATGTACTGCCTAGGAACCACTATCTGCCATAGTACCCCTTCTTTTGGTCTTCTGTTAGGAACCCACTCATGGAACAGGAGCCCCTTCTCCCAGTATACTGTATCCTTTTTTCCAACCTGTAGAGAGTCACCTTCCCCAGTGGTGGCTAACTCCATTAGCTTTTGCAGGGATAGGTCAGCTTGCTGAGCTCTCACTAGCTCCGCATGCCTAACCTTCCCCAGAACACTCTCTGCTGTGGGAGAGCCACCCACAGCTGGGCTCTCCTCAGTCTGTAGCAGTGGCTCAGAAATGTTGCTCCCAGCTTGTTCTTTAGCTACAACTTCTCCTGCTACTGAGATAGGGGTTGCTTTCTCAGGCACTGCTGCCTCTAAATCCTCAGGAACTGGTTCCCTCATATTGTTATGGGTAGTGACACACACAATATTGGCCCTACTATCAAAGTCATTACCCATGATTGCATCAATGAACAGGTCTGATACAACACCCACCTTCTGTATGCCTTCACCACCTTCCCAGCTTAGAAGGATTCAGGCCAGTGGCACAGAGACGACAGGACCTGTCACTCCTCTGATCCTAGAAAACTGGCCAGGCAGGATCTGTTCCTCTTGAATCAAATCCTGCTTCACTAAAGAAATGGAGGCCCCAGTGTCCCTCAATCCCTGGGTCATCATCCCATTAACACAGACAGGGTACATGTATGCATTGGAGTTAGAGGGCACTGCACTCTGGGTACAGGCTAATATCTGTGGGGAGCTTCTCGAGCTACCCCCTTCAGCTGCACTTGCACCTTTTGTTACATTTTTTGGAGAATTGTAAGACAAATGCAGCCAACACTTTCAATGACTATTTCACCAACCTGCTGAAATTCAAACCTCCCTCTGTAGGTCACACCTCTCCCCACTCCATCCCTCCTGAACCAGCAGTAACTTCCCCTGAGGTCCACTTTTGGCTGGTTACTCGGAAGGAGGTACTAGCTCTATTAAAGAGACTGAAAGCAGAAGGATCTTCAGATTTTGATAAACTTGAACCTAAACTGTTGGAAATTGCTACCCCTGTTATTGCCTCCCCAGTTGCCATACTCATCAATAAATCTTTACATGAAGGACATATCCCAGAATGCTGGCAGACTGCCATAGTTGTGCCAGAGCATAAAGGTGGCTCAGTAGAACCTGTTGAACATTAACGGCCTATCTTACTCCTCTACTCCCTTGCTAAAATACAGGAACATCTGTTCTATAACCAGGACCTTCATTTCCTGGAGCAGCAGCACCTGCTGACTTATAGGCAGCATGGCTTCAGGTGGCATCATGGAACTGACACTGTTCTTGTGAAACCGACCACAGAAATCCTGGATGCCATGGATAAAGGGCTGCTTGTCACAAACGCACTCCGCAGGTCAGGCCCTCTGCTCCCACAGTACCAACCTCACAGCGCAATAGTGTGAACAGGTAACAGACAGGGTAACCCTCCTGTCTGCTTTTGGGTCCGAATCACCTTTAGTCTCAAGTTCTAGGGGGATTCAAACTGTGAACCTTGCTAGCATATCCAAATGTACAGGTTCAGATAATATTCTCTTTGGGAAGATGCAATATATCTTTCGCCTAAGGGCACCTAACCAGGTCACCAATATGAACCCGTAAAACTCTATAAGAGACCTTAGGTATATTCTTACCTTTTACCAAGCTTAGTAACACCATCAAGCTGTTGAACAGTTATCAGACTTAACCACCTATACGTCACGTGCAACAAAGAACTGACAAAAAAGGTTCTTTACTAAAATATGATAAAAATATGAAAAATGTAAAAACAGAACAATATATCAAAGAGCTCACAATCACATAAAAGAATAAAGGGAAAGTACAAAACAAAAACTCCTACCACAATACATTCAGACCTTTGCTGTCTAAGGTATTACCTCTGGAAGTGCTTAAGTTAGATCAGAGAACTGTTTCTCTCGGAGTCCCAAAATAATATGTCTTACATTTCAGACACAAGTATCAGTTTAACTCTGTGTCTCCACAACCCTTCTGTGAGTCATCTAGCTACTCCTTTTTGAATATAAAATTTCAAACATGATTTCCAACCAGGAGGTATTTTAAATAATGTGAACATCAGCAAAAACCCATTTCCCAAATGATGAGTCTTTGATCAACCAGTTCCTTTGAGGTTTACAACCCTGCAGTTCATCACCCAGGTGTGAGATAGCCAACAGGGATCAGCCAAATGACGTCCTTTCCTGATGTAATAAAATTCGTATTTAAGTTCTAACTTCAAAAGCAGCAGGTGATGAGGGCCATAAACTGTCTCTCTAGAAGGATGTTCCAATTAACTGTTTCATTCTGGTCTGTTTAATTACATCCTGGTTTTCAGCTGCTGACACATTGTAATTTAAAGAAATCTCACAGACTGACATTTCATACACTGACCATTTATTTATAATACCAATATCATACAATAATCATAACCAGCTGGCCACAAGCGTCACACTGCTTACCAATACAATCTTCATTGTCCTTACTAAAGCTTTGGATTTGGTTAATCATAGCCTTCTTCTATCAAAACTAAAGAATCTGGATCTTGATGCACTCTTCCTTAGCTGACTCTCCCATTACATCACTGATAGATGCCAGCTGGTCAGGTAGAAGGGCTATCTTTCCCAAAAAAAAAAATCCTAGATGATGTCCCACAGGGTTCCATTTTAGGCCAGTCCACACAAGAACCATGCACTCAGTTGTGGTAGTGCTTTCAGCAACAATCTCAATAACTTTACGAAATCTGAAGCACACACCAATCCCAAAAAATAAAATCGAACACAGAGCTACTTATTTAATATATTTATTGCACCAACCAGGCCACCTGATGCATTTTGGATCAAAGGTCCTTTATCAAAGGTATAAAACATCACCAGACAAACAGTTATTTAAATACCATTTAAAATGTGACGTCATGATGACGTATTACAAGTTCATTGGTTTACAACAATTATTAACAGGTTGAAACACCTTCACCGCTAAAAATGCTCATTCCCTAAGCATTCAAGTACAAAAACATTTCCAAACTTGAGTAAAATATATTTACACAGCACTAATCTAATGTGGAAAACTATTAGTATTATTAACAATTTTGCATTGATTCCTGGTCTTTTGTAAGCTTTTAATTTAAGAATCCATTTGTTCTCTTTTTTCAATATTTTATTACAAAAGTTATCCCTCTCTACCCAAAAAAAACCTTTTCTATGCCCATAAATCTGAAGGCATGTATGTCGCTTGATTCTTTATTCTCCATTATATGAGCTGCAGTTGCATAAGTTGGATCCCTTTTATCTATTGCGTGGACGTGTTCTAAAACTCTTATTTCAAAAGCCCTGCCTTGCCAATATAAAATCCCAGTTGCCTTAATGCCCAGATCAAGGCTGACCTCCTTCAACTAGAAAATTGGTTTAAGGCCAATCAGCTGGTCCTTAACGCCAAACAAACCAAGACAGTACTGTTTGACCGTAGAATTTTGGGCCAGTCTAGGCAACATCTGCTTGCTCTCACTAGCTCTGCTGGAACACCCACATAATTAGTTGAGTCCACCAAATACCTAGGGGTCCACTTGGACCAAGAACTTTTCTACAGAATTGACATTGACCAAATAACACTTACCCTCCACAAAAAAATGTTTTGGTCTGCTCCATCGGCTTGGCAATCTCATTACAAAAGAATCTTCACCATCTATAATTGCTACTGGTACTCTACTCCCCATCCTGCAATATTGTGCCCCTGTTTTGCAGTCTCTTAGGTGCTCTGAGCTTAATCAGCTTGAAGTATTATACAATAAAATAGAGCACTATGCTGCAGGTGCTCCACCCAGAGACCACCATTGCAGTATACTGCACTCACTGAACTGGACATCAATTGAGGGTCCACTTGAGTACCATCTCCTCTGTTGGCCTTTAAACTTGTTAAGGGTACTTCCCCTTTCCCAGTCTGCATAACACACTAAACCTCAAGACCCCAAGGAGGGTCCTGCAGCCTGCACTGTGGCCATGAAGAGCATTACACTAAACTGGAAGTCTAAGATCTGGGAACTCCAAGGTATGGAAAGAATCATGGCCACACTGTTGCTAACTTTGGAGAAACACCATGAGATGTGGCAACAGTGGCATCTATATTATAACAGACAGAGGGAGGGAATGCCTTCTAAGGAGGAGGGAAGGGAGATGCAACTTGAACTACTGAATGACATTCCTTGCCATACCGCCCCCAGGGGTGAGGGGGGAAGGAGTCATGAGAAGAAACAGCGATCCTCACTCTGGTAGGGAGAGAAAACCAGATGGGAGCACCAGCTTGCAAGAGTAGTTAAAGGAATAGGTCATCCACACCACCCATACAGCACATTGTGACAGCGTTGAATAAGGCTCTGTTCCATTTGTTATTCAGAAAGAGTTAAATGCAAGGATCTGGTCTATCCTCTCCTTTTCTGTCTCTTGTCCGTCTGGTTGCACAACCAAATGTGCTCATGAGACCTAGGAGCTAATCACTCTGATGGTCTCACGATTCTTCACCTCTCACTATCTCTTTGCCTTCACTTACTGTTTCTGTCTTCCCCTTGCATATCTGTAGCTATAAAATATATGTGAATCTTTATGTGAAACTGGGATTTCTTGGTTTGAAACTGTAGTTAATTAGAATTTAGGGGGTTGATTTCAGATGCAGTTTGAGCTCCTCTCAGGCTTGTTTGCAAACTCTTTGCAGAGCTGTCAACAGGAGGCCAGCTTGGAATACTATTCTGTTTGCAAACCTGCTCTGCAAAGAAACTGACAAGAACGCTGATACATTTTGTGAGAAACAGGATTTCTCCTTAATGAGTTCAAGATGAAGAAGCTTATTGTCAGGCAAAGATGTGTTATAAAAGAGCGGCAATCTTTACTGGACAGAGACTGAAACTTGGAATTAGAGATACCCTCAGATGAAAGACTTTGTTTTCTCTTTGTACTGCCTTTGTACATAGTTATACTGAACAAGTTTTCATTTTTATTTTACTGTTATTGATAATAAAACATTATTTGCAAATTTTATAACTGCTGCTAGTTTTCCTATGCTTCTTGACCTATGATAGATGGTGTTAACAATGGGATTTATGCCGTGCATACTCTAAGCCAGGAGTTTTGTGCATGGGTACTAGACCCGGTACCAGGGGAGCATAGAAGAAAGGCATGGATTCTGCAGCAGCAAGCCCAGGAGTGATTACGAGAAGGATGGAAGCCAAACTAGCACAGACAGAAGTCCAAGCTGAGACTGTACAGCCAGCACCAGTGACGGAAAAAGAAGAATAGGCAGTTGCAGAACCTGAAAGCCTGATTGCCTTTTTTTCAAATGGTGGGCTCTACAACAAAAAGAGATGGAGAAACAGAAGAGAAGAGAAGAGATGCAGCAACAGGAGCAGCAATAGCTATATGCCTTGCAAGCTATCAAAGCTGGAGGATCTGGTACAGATCCAGCAGAGCGACAAAATACAGACAACTTAAAAGACATTAAACTTACAAAGTTGTGTCCCTAGGATGATATCGAAGCATACCTGACAACTTTTGAAAGGTTGCCTCAGCCTGCCAATGGCCAGACTTGCAATGGGCAATCAGTCTGGTGCCTTACCTGATAGGTAAAGCCCAACTTGCCTATGACAGTATGGACACTGCACAATCAGAAAGCTATGACCTGGTGAAAAGAAATCCTGAAAAGATATGACATCTTAGGAGTGACCTACAGGCAAAGATTCTGATTTCTGAAGTACAACTCAGTCAACACTCCTCAAGAAGCCTTCACCCGACTCAGAGAACTCCTTATTAAATGGCTTTAATCAGAGGCAAAACAGTCCCACAGATCATAGACACACCTGCAGTGGAGCAGTTCATCAACATCCTGCCTACAGATGTGCAGCTTTGGGTAAAAGAACACCAATCAGAAAGTGGGGAAAAGGCTGTTTCATTGGCTAAAGACAACCAGATGACCAGACAGATGCCACAGCAGCGAGGTAGCAGCCAAGAGATACCCTCAGATGAAAGACTTTGTTTTCTCTTTGTACTGCCTTTGTAAATAGTTATACTGAGCAAGTTTTAATTTTTATTTTACTGTTATTGATAATAATAAAACGTTACTTGCAAATTTTATAACTGCTCCTAGTTTTCCTATGCCTCCTGACCAATGATAGATGGTGTTAGCTATGGGATTTACACCTTGCATACTCTAAGCCAGGAGTTTTGTGCATGGGTACTAGACCTGTTACCAGGGGAGCATAGAAGAAAGGTATGGTGTTCTTTTACCCAACCGGTAAGACCCTTTATTACCGATTAAACTCTAAGTCTGGTAAGAACTCTGGTGGGGGTAACAAATCTGCACCCAAAGATTTTGTTTGCTATAACTGCAACAACCTAGGCCACGTTGCAAGAAATTGCCATAGTAAGGAGAGTGACACTGGAGCAGATTTGTCCTTAGCAAATTGGGGCAAGTATTTAACAGATGTGAAGGTGGGAGATAAGACTGTGAAGGGGACTTTTAGATTAAGGAAGCAGACAAACCCTGGTGCTTGTTGAAGTTCTCAAAAAGAACTGTGCCAAAGACCAGGTACTGGTGACATCTGCATCCACGAGGACACTTGATACTATCCCACCACTCATATGGCTGAATATTATTGAGATGTGGCACCAAATGAAAGTAGGGGAAGTACCTAAGTTACCTGTATCTTTGATTATTGGAAATGACTTTCCAGGATTTCCTGAGTTAATCACAGAGGGAGCAAAACCTGCAGTTTCAGCTGCTGTGATGACAAGAGCACAGGCAAAGAAAATCTCGGATAGTGGGACACTTTTCCTATCAGTGATTTTGATTTGGACTTGTTTGAGTATAGCTCCAAGATCTAGAAGTCCAGGAAAGAAAGAAGATGCCTGAAGAAACAGTGGCAACAAAAGACTGATGGACATAAGGGATTAATGTATGAAAATGCTGAAACTAAACTGATAACTGATTGTGATTTTGTTTCAGAGTTAGCTAACAATATTTCTCTCCAGGGTTATTTTAGGCAGCTGAGGTTGAAACCAAAACAGGGTGAACCAATGTTTAAAAAATGTAATGTGTTACTGTACATAGTTTGGGTTAAACTGCAGACACAGGAATGGATAGAACAATTGGTTTTACCACAAAAGTATAGATCTGAGTTGTTACAGATAGCACATGTTAGTCCTTGGGGGTAGCTGGATTGACTACTAGGATTTTGGGACAGAAACTATTTTTAAATAATTTACTGGTGCGTAGGAGTTTGTGATAGTTAAACTCTTTTTAACAGAGTTACTGGGGTTAAGGAGTGGTCACAGAAAAACCTGCAGTGTGAAACAAGAAAAGACAGTCTTTCAAGCAACAGAGGGTGGTGGATCTAGGTTTACATTTGTTTGTTACAGTTCTTAAGATTTTCAGTGCAGGAAGAGTTTAAAGCACAGCTGACTTATTTTGGGGCTGAAAGCTCTCGGAGCACAAACCACCAGGCCTGTTTTGGGGCTGGGAAGGTTTACCTGTGTCTGACTTGGATGTGTGGATTTTTCTCTGTTTGATTAGCAGGATATTTCTCTGTCAAATTGTTGTGTAGGGCATCTTGCTGACAGGAAGGCATTCATTGCAGCAGTGGATCAGAGCTTTAGCTGATTGTTTTGCGAGGGCACAGTTTAGGCCCAACCCTTCCCACCTCACCCCACCCACCCCTGGAAATAGTTCCTTTATACCTGGGGTTCTGACATCATTTCCTCAAGAGTGCAAGGTGCATGTCACTGTCATATCCTCTCTAGCACACTGCACTGACAATATAAGCATACACATTGTATATTATAAATATATATTTCTATACTACAAACCAATCACACACACACACAAAAAAAACAAATGTGGGGAGTAGAAATGTAATAGCTGTGGGGCAGCAGTCTTCTGGGAGTCTTTCTGGAGGCTGAGATGCTGCCCTATTTGCAGACAACTCTCTGCCCTGAGGGAGGAAGTTGCCCATCTTCAGGCCACACTGGACAGCAGTACGGGGACCTTCCCCCAGGCCACACTGGACAGTAGGAAGGGAACCTCCCCCATCCAGGGAACACCACAGCCACCACCACTACCTCAGAGATTGCAAAGAAAACACAGCAGTTGGACCACAGTGGGCTCAGGAAGGGTGAGGATGGTGGAACGGAGGCACACCCAGTCAGTTGTTCCACTCCACAATCCATACACCATTCTGGGGGAGCATAGCTCCCCTATGGATGCACCCACAGAGGAGACTAAGGAGTCTGAGGACAGCTGTCACAGGGGAGGCCCACAAGAAGGAGGCAGAGGACACCACAAGGAAAGGAAGCAGCTCCTGGTGGGGGACTCAATTATTAGGGGGATGGAACTGGGAGGAGCTGGGAAAACTGAAGTAAGGTGCCTGCCTGGTGCCATGGCTTGAGGGAGGAAGCGATCTCAGGATCACGACAACAGCTGCAAGGGATTCTGAGCTGGATGTAATTGTCCACCTAGGGACAAATGACTTGGCTCATCATGAGGTTAGAGCAGTGCAGGAGGACATTGCAGAGTTGGGGAGGGGCCTAAGACAAGTAGCACACACAGTATCCTTCTCAGAGGTGCTGCCTGTCAAAGGCATGGGTGAGACGAGGGTAATTGGCACCATGCAGTTTAATGAATGGTTGAAAAAATGGTGTGGAGCACAGGGGTTTGGCTTCATTGGGGACTGGGGTTCCACCTGGAGGGACAACACCCTATACTGGCAGGATGGTCTGCATCTGTCCAGGAAGGGAACAAGTCTTTTGAGCAATTGGTTTAAATGCTTCATTGGCAAGCTTTTAAACTAGTCAAAGGGGGCGGCACTGACAAGAAGCAGAAAAATCCCAGCCTCTCCCTACAAAATAGGGTACTAAATGAGAAAAAGACCAAGGTAGAACGGTTAGTGGGGATGCTGCTACAGAAGGTAAAGCCATCAAAAATGGAGAGCAATGAGTACCAATGCCCGTAGTCTAGGTAACAAGCTCCTGAATTAGTGGCCTTGATGGAGGAGGAACATCTGATATTGTGGCAGTCACAGAAACATGGTACACACAAACCATGACTGGGACGAAACATACCAGGATACACTATCTACAGGAGGGACAGGGAGGGTAAAAGAGGAGGAGGAGTAGTTATTTACATAAAGGAAGGAATAAAAGCAACAGAACAAAAGGGTAAACAGGGAGGAGAAGAAGCATTGTGGGTAAATTTGGAGACAGGCAATGGCACCACAATCCGACAGGGGTTAGAGCACAGACTTCTCAGGGGAGGAAATGGACAAGGAAATGATAGAAAGTATACTTAGAATGGCAGAAAAAGGGGAGATACTGCTGATGGGTGATCTGAATATGCCAGATGTTAACTGGAGTGCAGTTGCAGCTGCCACTTCGAAGAGTGCAGTTATTCTAGATGCCCTACAGGGGGCATGCCTTAGACAACTAGTACTGGAGCCCACCGAGAGGGAGCAATATTAGACTTGATACTCAAATGGAGATGGAGAGAGGATCACAGATGTAGAAGTGGGTAGCCATCTGGGGAACTAGTGACCACCGAACAGTATGGTTCACAATAAACACAGTAATAGAGTCAAGCCATACAAAGACAAAAGTACTGGACTTTAGGAGGGCTGACTTTGCCAAAATGGGTGAGTGCCTAAGGAATGCACTAGCAAATGGGCAGGAAGGAGGGTGGAAGAACAATGGGGAATAATAAAACTGCCATCACAGAGGTAACAAGCCTTTGTGTGAAGCAAATAAACAAAACAAGACGATGTAAGAAACCACTATGGTTCTCAAAGGAAGTGGCAGCGAAGATTCAAGAGAAAAAGAAAGCATTCAGGAAGTACAAGGAATCGCAGAAGGAGCAGGACAGAGAACTGTATCAGTTAAAGCAAAAGGAGGCTGGGAAGGCAGTCAGAACAGCAAAGGCCCAAACCGAGGAAAAGATAGCAAACTCAGTTAAGAGTGGGGATAAAACCTTTATAGGTACATCAGGGAGCGAAGGAAGACCAAGGAGGGATAGTGAGGCTTAATAAAGGGAGGAGGGTGGGCAGAGGGAGACTGTGAAAAGGCAGAGATACTATATAAATATTTTGCTCAGTATTTACAAATGAAGAGGGGAGGTACCTTAAACAAACAATAGAAACACTCTGGATACAGAAGTTGATACCAGCCCATTTACAGAAGAAAGGGTTCTGAAAGAACTCTTAAAACTGAAGGTGGACAAAGCAATGGGGCCTGATGGGATTCATCCCAGGATTCTAAAAGAACTAAGGGTAGAACTAGTGACACCACTGACTACCCTCTTTAACAAATCATGGGAGGATGGGGTAGTACCTGAGGACTGGAGTAGCGTAGCTGTGATTCCCCTTCACAAAAGTGGGAGCAGGGCAGAAGCGGGAAACTACAAACCAGTTAGTTTAACCTCAGCGATAGGGAAAATGATGGAATCACTTCTAAAGGAAATAATTGTTGAGTACCTAGAGGCCAGAGGAGCACAGGACCCAAGGCAGCATGGATTCACAGCAGGAAGGTCATGCCAGACGAATCTAATAGATTTCTTTGACTGGGTGACCAAAATAGTAGATCAGGGAGGGGCTGTGGACATGGTCTACCTAGACTTTAGCAAGGCATTTGACTCAGGCCCACACAAAAGATTAATATACAAGTTAGCCAGCCTGGGAGTGGGTCCCAAGATGATAGCCTGGGTAAAGAATTGGTGTGAGAATAGGACATAGAGGGTAATAGTAAATGGAGTCCACTCTGAAGAAAGGGGGTTACTTAGTGAGGTTCAGGGTTCAGTATTAGACTGGTCCTCTTCAATGTCTTTGTGTTTACATTGCAGAGGACTGGAAGGAAAGTATGTCTCTTTGCAGATGACACAAAGATCTGCAACAGAGTTGATGTACAAAGTGGGGTGGAAAGGATGAGAAGGGACTTGGCAAGGTTAGAGGAATGGTCAAATGTATGAGAGCTTAGATTTAATACTAAGAAGTGCAAGGTAATGCACCTGAGAAACAAAAACCCAGGGGAAGAGTACACAATGGAGGGTGAGATACTAACAGCAACAAAAATGGAAAGGGACCTGGGGGTAGTCATATCAGATGACTTAAAGGTGGGCAAGCAATGTGAGAGGGCAGTAAGGAGGGCTGGGGGATATGGGGATGCATAGGGAGAGGCATCACCAGTAGAAAACAGGAAGTTGTTATTCCTCTGTACAGACAGCTGGTGAGACCCCATCTGGAGTACTGTGTGCAGTTCTGGAGACCCAATCTCCGCAAGGACATAGACAAGATGGAAGCTGTCCAGAGGAGGGCAATTAAAATGGTGCAGGGTCTGCACCGAAGACATATGAAGAGACTAAAGGAGCTTAATATGTATAGCCTCGAGGAAAGGAGGGGGACATGATAGAAACGTTCAGTACCTCAAGGAATCAACAAAGTTCTAAGAGGGTAGCATCTTTCAAAAAAAAAGAGGTGGCAAGAAACAAGGGGGGGCACAATTTAAGACAGAGGTGCGGCTCAGAGGTACTGTAAGGAAGTATTTTTTTCACAGAGAGGGTTGTGTATGTATGGAATGGCCTTCCAGAGGAGGTTGTGGAGTCAAAAACAGTAGTTGAATTCAAGCATGCATGGGACAGCCACAAGACAATTCTAGGGGGTGGGGGTAGGAAGAAGTAGGCTGCTGGTTAACTAGGATCTGCAGCTTATCCATTAGGTAGGGAAATGGGCAGACTGGGTGGGCCAAGCGGTCCTTATCTGCCGTCAAATTCTATGTTTCTATGTTTCAAAACGGGCCTTCAGCAAATAAATAAAATACAAAAAGAAAACTAGGACTGCTAACAGAGTAATAGACTTACGCTCACCCATGCTACACGGGGACAGAGAAACAAAAAAGCAGGGCACAGCATAAAATAAATAATCGGGGGCAAAGAAAAACAAGAGGCAGGCTTAGCAGCCCCTCTGGCAAACAACAAAATAATAAAACAAATGAACAGAACGGGGCAATACAGAAAAGCAAATCAAATACATGGAGGACAGCTGGGGAGACCAAAGCGCAGGAAACTGAAATAAATAATTACGATAAAAACCCTGGGAGACAAACAGAAAGAACAACATCATAATAAACAAAACAGTAAGAAATCCAATAAATATAGTAATTTTCCCCTCAATTTGTGCCATTCACCAAAATAAAATTCCCGCCATTTTCTGTGCCAGATCTTGGGGAAGAAGGACAGCAGCCGCGAGAACCGTCATTTTGAACACTGCAGAGCTCCACAGCAACCTCGTGACACAAAGCATCCATCTTTGTTTACACAGTGAGGAAAGGAAGTGACCCTTAAACCCCCTGCTGGTGGCCATCTTGCTACAGTCAGGAATACAGGAACTGCATGTCAAAGTTCAGCGGCCATCTTGTGAAGGGCTCCAAAATTACCTCACTCCATCGAAATCAATGGTAAACCTATTGAAATGAATGGACACTGCATCAAATAGCTGATTTTTGCAACAAAACCTTTATTTAAATAACAGACAACACTGAATTGAGTGGGAATTGTTTATTAAGATGTAATTTGATGAACTTTGCATACAAATAATTGTACTTTTGTCTACAAAAATATTTTCTTCTCGGCACTTCATCTACTCCATGATGTCCTGTCTCCTGTGTGATGGCAACACCTTCTCATCCTTACAACCTTTGTTTAGTGAAGTGCAGCTCATCTCCAACCAAAATGTCTGAAGATGATGCAGATATGGGCACCGGAGCGTCCAGAGGGCCATCTTCACCCACCTCAAGGGCGTGGGACTACAAAATCAAAACCATCCTCCATGATATCCAGTCTTCTATTTCAGCTCAAGGAGCACCAGCTATGCAAGCCATTCAATATGACCTTGCCTACATTAAAGCTATTTCATCTCAGTCCATAGTCCATACCAGCCTACAGCAGCCAGTACCCTTCTCAGCCTTGCTTCACGAAGACCCTGTCGACTGGCTCGAGCAGTTCCAAGCCTGGATTTCCTTACATGGTTGGACTGATCCTTTGCGTATTTCCAATGCCTGGCACTTGATTCTGAGAGGGACTGCCATTTTCTGGTTCAACATACTTCAATAACAAGTCAAAGGAGATACTGTCACCCTGTATGCAACTTTCAAACACCATTTTCTCCAAGCACATCTGCCCTGGGTATTGGAATAACAGCTGTGGGAAAGTACCATGCAACCCTCCAAATCCTAGAAGCCTTCATAGTGGATGTTGAGTCTTGCTGCAAACATCTGCAGAAATCTGACAAAGAGCAAATCACAACCTTTGTCCGAGGACTGCTTTCTCAACTCCGTCTTTGTGTAATCCAACAGAAACCAACCACTTGGATGGACATAATCCAAGCTCCACGACTTGCACAAGAGTCTATATTAATGTCCCAGGCCACCAGTGCGCAAGCACCTCAGTCGTCACAGTTAGCCGCACTCGCAGCATGTGTCCAGCAGCAGCGATCAATGATAGCGATGCTCACCACAACTGTCAATAGTCGGCACCGCAGCTCAACTGCTTCTTCTGCTAACTCTGTCAAAGCTCTTCGACCACTTTATCAGCAACCTGATCTACCTTCGCTTTCATGAGAGCCTGTGACCTGCCAGTGGTGTGGATTCAGAGGACAGTGGTGCCAAAGATGGTAAAAGCTGAGGGGGCTGAGAATCAAAAGGGCACTTGTGAGGGTACAAAGGGCACTTTTTCTGTACTAGTTTTTGCCATACAGAAATAAAAAGTGGAGTGGCTACCGCCCCTTTCACCCCCCCCCCAGTTCCGGCACTTATGGAGGACACACTGCCACTGTCTACTGAAAGCTAAAGAATCACAACAGAAATCAAGAGACCCAAAGGGTCCACTGCCGCACAATCAGCAAAATAACTGCAACTACTCCCAGGATCAGAGGAACACAGCAACTGACCGCCCCTCTGACTCTCACAATTCAAATAAACCGCATCTCCTAACTGCTAACTCAATCACACTCTTGGTTCCAGGGGCAAAGGTACCTGTCATCAAATCACCTCTCCTAGCAAACTATGTGCCTGTAACCATCGGAGATTGGTCTATATACACCTTGGTGGACACTGGGCAGAAATCTCAGTTATCAACAACAGTATTCTGAATGACAAAGCTATTCATCATGTACCTAATGTCTCTCCAGCTGACCTAAAGTACATTATCACAGCAAGCACCGCTACAGTACCTATAACAGGTGTGCTCTATCTCAAGTTACACTTTGGCTCACAACAAGCTACTGTCAAGATCTACCTAGTGCCTGATCTACAACCTGCAGTAATTCTTGGCCTGGACTTCCTCAAAACTCACAAAGCCATCATAGACTTTGCTTCAAACAAACTGTCACTAGATCCTTGGAGGCACTTCACAGCTATAGACTCAGTCACTGTGCCTCCTAAGTCAGAGATGGTTTTGATTGCCAAGATTTGAGGTGAACCATGTCCACAAGGTGTTGTTGGCATTGTTACGTCATTCCCCATGCTGCATTTGTCAGGTCAGGTCTCCTTCCAGGAAGCACCTTGTCTGCTGTGCATAGCAGCACAGTCTTCCAAAAATGCTGTAACTTCACAGATGAGCCAGTAATCATCTCCAAGGGTGCCAATATCAGAAGGTTTGTCTGCTTGTCTACAGGGGACCAGCTCATCTCATGCAAGAACCTCAGCCTGGTTCCACCAACTCTAGTCCTGTCAGTACTATCACAACCACTACAGCTTCAGCAAAGTTACCCCTTAGTAAGAGACTGTCCTCTTCAAAACTTCTAGCATCTCCAACAGAAAAGTAACAACTTTTGAAATTCCTGGAGAATTACCCGGATGTCTTTGTGGGTTCAGATAACAAGCTCAGATGCTGTGATATCCTACAACATACCATCTAGGTGCAGCCCAACCAGAAACCAATCCGTCAGCGAGCATACAAAGTGGGACACAAACAGAACCAAGTCCTAGAGGACATAATCAAAGATATGCTTGAACAAGACATTGTTGAAGAGTCTACAAGTCCCTGGGGTGCATCATCTTTTTTTTGTATAATGTCTTCATTAGAATTTGTTTTTATTATAAAATAAAGTATTACAACAAACAACAGATACATAAAAGGAAATAGACACATACATACATGAAAACAAACAAGCAGGTGCATAATAAAATGATAAAAAAACTGAAAACATGTGTACAATTCATTTTCCTGGTCTTCACAATATAATTAATTTCTGAAATATGCGGCACAAATAAAATACTTCAGGAAAATAGGAAATTCCAGACAGATAATTTCAGTCCTCTTAGTCCCTGGGTACAATGTAAATTTTACTCCTCTCATTCTATCACCCCCCCCCCCGGTCTCCTGTTAATGCCATTTGCTCCACTGGGCTCAGGGAGGACAGAAATGTGGCCCAACTCTGAAGGAAACTCTCCTCCCTCTCTCGGGCAGCCAACCTAAGTCTTTCCAATGCTAGGGTCTGCAGAGTCAGAGTGCGCCACTGCTGTATTGTAGGTTTAAGCTGGGAGACACACGTGTTCTGTATACAATGACGGGCCAAGACAAATAGGGTCCTCACCCATCTGGGGAGAGGTACCCACTCCCTTCCTTCCTCCTCCTCTACTCCAAATAAACAGGCCAAGGGGTTCATTTACCAAATTCTTCCCAAGCAGTTTTGCACCACTCCCCAAAGACTTTCAATATTGGGCATGTCCAAAAACAGTGTATATATGTACCTCTCTGTACTCCACATCGACCACACATGGGGGAAATCAGTGGGTGGGCCTTGTGCACTACAAATGGAGAATAGTACAACCGATGCACAAATGTAATGAAAGCCTCCTTGAACTTATTGCAAACCATTATACCAGAGTGCATCGGGATCACCCCCCCCCCAGTAAACCTCAGAGATATTCCTAGCTAAATCCTTTTCCCACAATCTTTTTGTTTTATCCATTAAATCTGGAAAGTGTAGCCTCCCTTGTTTGGCTGCCTTCCTGATAAACCCTTTAGAATTGGTTTTAGCCTGGCACACATCTCTACTGGATCTAATGTGATCCGTTTGGTTTCTTCTCTCCCTAAGCTATTCACAAAAGCTCTAACTTGCCAGTATCTAAATTGATGGTGTCTCCCAAGTTGCAAACTGCGCTACAGTTGGGCAAAGGTACACATCTCCCCCTGCACCAAAAGATTACCCACATTGCGGATTGCATTTTTCTCCCATTCCTGGAAACCCCCGTCCCCCACCCTGGGAAGAAAAAAGGGTTTTCCTACAATTGGAAGCAGAACTGTTTCTCCCCTATGGGCACCCATCCACTTTCTGAGTTGGCTCCATGCCTCCATCACCGCCCCAACCATTGGATTACCATTCCCTACCCTTTTAAAGTCTTTAAATCCTTTAGTATGAAAATATGCCATAAGCCTACCAGTATTACCCCCTGTTCCAGGTCCACCCAACTGGCAACTGGTGGCTGATGAACCCAGTCTGCAATGTACTGCTGCTGTATGGCAAGATAATAATTCCCCAGATCTGGAAAATGTAATCTACCCTTAATCTTCTCTGCTTTCAGCCTTTGGAGACTAGCCCGAGGTTTTTTCCCTCGCCAGATAAAGTTAGAGAAAGCCCCCTCCACTTGTTTCAAGTAGTTTTTTGTTAACCCCATATAAAGCATCTGCATGTGATAAAGAATTTGAGGAAGGACATTCGTTTTAATTAGATTGACTCTTCCAAGCCAGGAAATCGAAATCTTCATCCACCTTCTAAGGTCCGTTTCAATCACTCTAATCAGAGGGGAGTAATTCAAACTATATAATGACCCCAGGGATCTTCCTATCTTAATTCCAAGATAAGTGAAACTCGTTTGTACCACCTTTAACCTCCACTTCTCCTCGTCTTGCCTCAGGTCAGGAAAATGAAGCAATTCAGACTTTCCAGGTTAATCTCATACCCGGAAAAATCAGTAAAATCTTTTATCAATGGCAGTAAGGGGGTATGGACTCCTGTGGGTTCTTGACAAAAAGGAACATATCATCCGCGTAATCGCGACTTCATGCATAATTATGCGTATATCCTGACTCTCCTTTAATTCCCCTGTATACCATTATGTTGGCGAATCGCCACTGCCAGTGGTTCTATTGCCAGGGTGAACAACAGTGGAGATAGTGGACACCCCTGCCTGGTACCCCTCTCAAGATGGAACTGGTCCGATAGTGCCCGATTCACCAAAATCCTGTCTCTAGGGTCAGTATACATTGCCCATATCCATCCTATATATTGTTCACCCAGACCAGACTGGGACATATTCTGAAATAGATACTCCCATTCAACTCTAGCAGATGCTTTTTCTGTGTCCATAGACACTATACCCACACTCTCTTCCCCCTTAGACACTCCCCACACCACATTGAGAAGGCGGCACATATTATGATAGGATTGCCTCCCCTTGATGAACCCAATCTGGTCTGGGTGCACTAAGTCCGGCAAGACCCCCTCCAATCTGGTAGCCAAGATCTTCGCCAATATTTTTACATCACAGTTGAGCAGTGATATGGGCCTGTATGAGGCACAATCAAACTTATCTTTACCTGGTTTGGGCACCAGGCAAATTGTTGCCTCAAAACAAGTGTTAGGCAGGGCCAGTTCCTCCCCTTCCACTTTCTTAAACACTTTACACAGGACTTTTGTCAGTTGTCCCCTCAGCAGTTGATAACACTCTATCGGGAACCCATGTGGTCCACTAGCTTTCCCCCTCCGCAGTTTTTGTATGGCCTCCCCATCTCCACTGATGTAAGTGGACGATTCAAAAGCTCTCTCTGGGCAGGTGTCAAACTTGGCAGTTTGATGCTGTCCAGAAACTGCCCTATCTGCTCCTCCTTTCCCTTATGCTCCACTTTATATAACTGCCTATAAAATGTTCTAAAACATTCTCTGATATCCTTGGCATCCGTACATGTGGTCCCTGCTGTATCCCTTATCCCTGTGACCCTAACCGGGCACCGTCTCCCCTTCATTAAACGTACAAGCAGAGGTCCTGGGTGGTTACCCCACTTGAATACCTGACGTTTACAATACTTTCAGGATCTACCTGCCTCTTCTTGGAGCATGGCATTCAGGGTCTCTCTGGCTGTTTTCAATAATTGCTCTGCCTCTCCCTTCTCCCCTCCTGCCATCCTCTTCTCCAAATCTTTCAATTGCAATTCTAATTCTCTCATCTGTTCCTGCTTCTTCTTTTTGAGTCTCGCCATATATTCTATTACTCTTCACATATACACTTTCCCCGCATCCCAGAAAATCTGCCTATTTATGTCCCACCTTTCATTTGTCTCAGTGTACAATTGCCATTGCTCCTCTAGGTGTTCCCCAAAATCCTGATTTCTGACTATATATGTGAGGAACATCCGGGGGGGGGCCCTCCTTCTCTCCTCTCTACAATATACCTTAAGTATCACCATCACATAATCAGATGGGTGTATGGGTCCATGCGAGATGTCCTGCACTCTCCCACACCATGATCTAGGGAAAAAGATATAGTCTATACGTGACCATACTTTGTGTGGGTAGGAGAAAAACGTGTACTTTTTTACTCCCAGATTTACCGACCTCCACCCATCTACTAGGTCCGTATCCACAATCCCTATTTGCCACTGTCTCATAACCTCAGATGTCCGTCCTCTTCCCTCCAAATGATCCATTTTAGGATCCATTGTCCAATTGAAATCCGCCCCCCCCCCCCAAGATTAAGCCAGAAAACTGCTCCTTGGTGAGCAAATCCAAAAAGGCAACATAAAATGCGGGGTCATATATCGCTAGAGCATATATGCGTCCATATGTAACTTTTTCTCCATACAACTCCCCTGATATAAAAACATATCTGCCCTCTTTTTTGCCTTTCACCACTTTCTTTATTTCAAGCGGAAAGGCCTTGTGTACTAGTATTGCCACCCCCTGCTTGTGGGACGAGTAAGAAGCAGCAAAGCATCTGCCCACCCAGCCCCGCACTAACTTATTATGCTCCGCATCGGTCAGATGCGTTTCTTGTAGAAATGCTGCATGTGTCTACACCCTCTTCAGCGCAGTCAGCAGCGACTTGCACTTCACTGGGTTTGCTATACTCTTAGCATTCCATGAGATCACCTGGGTAGTTTGTCTGTTAGCCATTATTCATCTCACTCTCCCCCTTTGATCCCCTCACCATAAAAAGTATACTTAAACAGGTCCTCTCATTGCATAAGAGCCCATGCAGTTAATCAACACATCGTGCCACACTCTGTAGGTGTACATGTACACATAAATCATTTTTTGCACCTGCAAACATTAAAACAGTAACATTTAAAACAAGAACTAAGTACATCAGAATAGCATAGTCCCCCAACTGCCCCCACCCCACCTCTCTTTTCGACCTAGAAATTCCTGCATTTGAATTAAGCAATTCACAGTCCTCCCAGTCGTCCTCTGTAACATCCCCCCATTTTCCTTTCCTCTCTTTTGAACATTGCTCGACCCTTGCTGCCTCCCCCTCCTTTACATTTCTCTTTATATTCTCATCTTTCATTCCTCTCGAATCTCCCCTCCTGCTTTTGCAACTTATGCAATCCCCCCACTACATCCCCCCTCCTTTATCTTAGATTGTGAAACTAACCGCTTCCCAAGCAAGAGTGTCATATGTTTACCCTGTTTTGACATTTCCATCCCACCACCCCACCCAACAGCAAGAATCCTATTTACCATACCCTCCCAGATTTAAATCCCTGTGTAGCCATTGTAAAGTAAGTATAATGTCTAGCGCATGGACGTCTTGCCGCAGATCCATAGCATGCCCCCCCATCCATCTCTACAAAAAAAAAAAACAGCAGAATTTAACACCAGTATAATTAATGCCAACGGGGGAGAACTCTCCAACATTTCCCCAACGGAACTCCATTTTTAGAAGCCTATGTGCCTCTTCTCAGACCCAGCGTGTCTCCCTAACCTGTCTCCAGCTTTCCCTGAGTCTACATCCAGACATTTATACCACGAGGAGTCAGAGGCGGTAAATCGTATCCATTCCCTGTGCTTCTACCCACCATCACGATCTATCATCCCAGTATCAGCCCCTTTTTCCAGTAGAGAAAAATATTCCATTAGTCAAACTCCCCCCAGAAATAAACAAGGAATGGGTCAGGAGAGGAGCAAGATTGCCACCACCATATGCAATCTCCCTGCGATCACCACACTCCTCACCTTGTGCCCCTTCCCCTCCATGAAACCACTCCTTACCCAGTAGCTTTCCCATCCTGGTACTCACAGATCCCGTTAAACCAGTAATACAGGTAAGCCATTCCCCCCAGTCCAACCAGTCCAGGCCTTCAGGCTTCATGTTTTTGGGCTGTGATATGAATAAGCCGCATCCTCCTTCTTCTGCCAGCCACACACACAGTATATAAAGCATGCCAATATTCAGAAAAAAAGACAGCACATCAAGGTGCAAAGTCTAACTTGAACAAAGTCAAACAAATTCAAATTCAAACCCAACTCAGTCGATAATGCATTCACTTAAAGTTGCATTCCTCAGCCCAGCTTCAGCTGCAGGGATTTCACATACTGCTCGGCCTTCAACACCTCCCAAAATGTGAACGTTGCCCCCTCATACCGAATCTTCAAAGTAGCAGGGTATGTTAGAAAGTTCTCCACCTTCATAAATCGCAATTGGGCCATTAGATCATTAAACTTTTTCCTTCTTTGTAGTAGTCTCGTGGAGTAATCTTGCGACAAGTACAGTCGAACCCCATTGTATTCCAGACTCCCCTTCTCTCTGTATACCCGCAATATCTCCTCCTGATCTTGGAAGTTGTGAAACCACATGATTATCTGCCTCGGGGGTTGGCCAGGCGGGGGTCTGGCTGTCACGGCCCGGTGGGCTTTCTCAATCTTAACACACCCATTCTTTAGTTGAAGGCCTAATAATTCTGCCAGAGTTCTGGAGCACAAATCTAGGACACTGGGTCCAGCTTTCCACTCTGGCAGGCCCCTTAGGCGTAGGTTGAGACGGCGCTGATAATTTTCTTGGTAATCGAATGCTTCTTTGAAGTCTTCTAACTCCCTCTGCAGTGCTCGCACTTGCCACGGTACTGCCGCTAACTCATCTTCCAAATGGGAAATTCAATTTTCTGCCTCAGTCAACTTATTTGCCTGAATCGTCTGTTGTTCCAAGACCACTTGTAATTTGGAGTCAAGCTTGCCCTCCAGTTTAATGAGACGCGGCTTCAGTGCTGCAATCTCTTGCCCCATTACTTCTCTACCAAGTGCCATCACCTCTGCAGCAGACAGGGAAGCCAAGCCTGAGTTTTCAGCCAGCATGGTGGCCATCACCTTCTTACTACTCTTATTTGCCAGTCTTTGACTTTTGGCAGGGTTCGGGGTCAAATATTCGTCCATGATGCTCCCAGTAACCCTCTACACACTTTCTAATGGAAATTCGAGGTATTTATAGTATTAATTACTATATATTCCAGCTGTCGAAGTGGAGCAATGCAAAATGCATCTGTCCTGTTAGATGCTCATTAGCGCCCCGTGGTGCACCTTCTGCTGGTGGTAAAGAAGGACAGAGGGTATCGCTTCATGGTAGACTACAGAAAACTCAGTGCCTACACAGTGCAGGATACTCATCCCTTACCTACGACTGAAGATGCCTTAGAGAGTCTTGGTGTGGCCAGCCCTGCTTACTTCACCACTCTAGACCTTCAGAGTGGGTTCTACAAAGCTTCCATTGATCCAGCTTCTCGTCCATACAAAGCATGGTGCTGCCACTTGGGAAATTTTCAATTCAAACATCTGCCTATGGGACTTTGGAATAGTCCAGGCACATTCCAATGTGTTATGGAAGCCATACTATGTGGGTTGTCCTGGCAATCTTGCCTAGTCTACCTGGATGATGTTATTGTCTTCAGCAGAACTTTGCCAGAGCACCTCCAACATCTCAAAGAAGTGTTTGAACATCTTAGACAAGCATCAAATCTATTACCTGGGACATGTTGTTAGTTCTCAAGGCATCTCCCCAGATCCAGACAAGCTTTCAGAAGTCAAAGACTATCCAGAGCCTAACAATCTCAAAGACCTTCAAGCTTTCCTGGGCTTGTCTGGCTACTACTGAAAGTTCATTTGCAACTATGCCAAGATTGCAGCTCCACTGTGTGCCCTCACCAAAAAGGGATGTGACTATACACGGACTTCTGAATGCAAAGAGGTCTTTGAAACCTTGCAAGAAAACCTAATCTCTTCTCCAGTATTGGCCTACCCAAGGTTCGACCAACCCTTCATACTCTATTCAGATGCTAGTTCCTTTGCAGTGGGCGCTGTGCTCTGTCAAATACAAGATGTAACAGAACGAGTTGTCTCCTATGCTGGGTGCTTTCTTTCAACAGCTGAGTAGAACTATGGCATCACAGAAAAAGAATGTCTAGCCATGGAGTTTGCTGTAAAGAAATTTGACTGTTACCTTCGCTACTCCTTCTTTACAGCTAGATCGCTCTGCCCTCAGATGGTTATTTGAAATGAAGGAGCCAGTAGGCAAGTTCTCCTGATGGATTGCAATGCTGCAATCCTACCACTCTGAAAATCAGTACAGACCAGGTCGAGTTCATTCAAATGCCAATGACATAAGCTGGAGATGATATCCCTCTGCATCATCCTCTACAGATGAAGAATCCTGCTTACAAGCTCTTCCCTTCCATGCCACTGATGTGCTTCCTGTGGGCACTCCTACAATACCTCAAGTTGCTTTGCTGCTACCAACTGCTTCTACAGAAAGACACAAAAATCCTCACTTACTACAAACAGCCAAAAAGCTTCTTACCTCCTGTTCTTCTGACCTCTCCCTGGCAACAGTTAAAACGCAACAAATAACTGATCCTCAATTCACAGATATAATCTCATACTTAGAGTCTGGAACCTTACCTCAACAAAAGAGGCATCACCAGGATGTACTTTTCCTTGCTTCGCAATACTTCCTCAATGATGGTGTGCTTTTCCACATTTGAACCAAGGAAGGCAAGGGTCATTGCATGGATAGAACTCATGTACAGCTAGTTGTGCCAGCCTCGCTAATCAATCAAGTTCTTCTCTCCACTCATGCCTCTCCACTTTCTGGAGGTCATATGGGAATCCACAGAACTCTCAAAAAAGGCAAGGCTTCACTTGTTCTGGCCTCACATGAACAAGAACATTGTCTGATTTGTTAAGTCCTGCCAGCCCTGCTCCCAAAGAAAGCCTCCTGCCAAACCGACAAAGGCACACATCATTCCAATGCCTGTAGCCACTGAACCATTCCAAAGAGTCAGCACAGACATTCTTGGGCCTTTACCTACATGCTCCAACTCTGGCAACAAATACATCCTTGTTTTTGTGAACTACCTAAGTATTTGGAACTAATCCCCTTAAAAGACATCAAAGCTGCCACAGTGGCAAGTGCCTTCCTCAACACAGTCATTTGTTGTCACAGTACCCCATCATACCTGCATTCAGACAGAGGCACTAACTACCTTTCAACCATTTTTTGAGAAACATGCAAACTTCTCAACATAAAAAAGACACACACAACAAGTTACCATCCACAATGCAAGGGACAGAGTGAAAGAATGATGTCTACCATTCTCAGCACACTCTCCAAGTACTGGGATGAGACTCATGACACTTGGGATCATTTTGTTCCATTTGTGCAATTTGCTTACAACACAAGCCCTTGTGTCGACAGTACAGAGTACACACCATTTTTCTTAGTCCATGGACGTCACCCAAGAACTCCACTGGACAGGGATCTCTCGCTGCTAGAAGTTCCAAAATCAGCTTCTTCCTCCATCATTCCAATGCTGAAACAGCTAGAACTTGCCAGACATGTTGCCATCACCATGTTGGGCCAGAGAAAATCTGGAATGCAGAAAATGTCAGCAGCCAAGTTGTATGATCCTACATTCTTTGTTGGGGACATCGTGTACTTGTACCGACCTGTCCTTGTTCTGGGCGCCACCAAGAAACTGCTTTGCCCCTGAACTGGTCCCTTCTACATTGTAGAAAAGCTTCCTCCTGTGCACGTTCATCTACGCTGCAAGTCTGATGGAAAGCTGGTACACAACAAAGTCCACATCAACCGACTGAAACATGGGTACCTGAGTAACACCCTTCCAGATGACCCCAGTCCACCAAACAACAAAGCTGCACTTGAGCCTGCCATCTTCCCCGAAGCTGAGATCCCTTCAGACAACTTGCAACCAGTTTCTACAGATCTTCCCACTCCTGACACTCTCCAGCCGGATTTCGTTTTGCCTGATTTGCCAGATGACTTTTCTGGGACTTCTTCTTCTCAGCCCTCTTCTTCTCAGGACTCTCTCGTACACACACTGCTTTATCAGATCAAGATGTTAAGGAAGAAGTTCACCAACAGATGCTGGACTTACAGAGTCAAGTGGTGAGGATTTGACAGTGGGCAGAACTCCTGGGTAGCTTTTAATGACCTGACCCTGTTCTGTCAGGAACTGGTGCAATCCACTCATGCCTGCATTCCCACTGACCGGAAAAGTTGACAGAGGTCCTGGACTTTTGGTAACCGAACTCAGTGGTGGTACACTTGTACATAAACACATTTTTTCCCCAGGAAATATTTCTGGGCTGCATTATAAAAATTAGTGTTCTGCAACTGTTATTAAAGTGTTATCCTACATTTTAGGTATCCTACTGCTGCTCCCCTTCCCTCTCTTCCCTTTCCTTTTCCCTGCACTTTAGCACTTGTTGCATGACCAAGCTTCAAGTCGCTATGGTGTTTTCCCCTTCCCCTAGCACTACTCTGACTGGTCACCAGTGCAGTCCAGATCCCCCCCCCCCGCAGTGGAGTATTGTTTTGTTTTAAATGTAATGACTTGAAATGCTTAAAAATGCTTTTTTTTTTTGCTTTAAAAATTTCTTAGAACCTGTTATAATAGTTAATGCTTGTTTGAGTGGTGCTCACATTCACTGTCCTGGCAGTGATTTGAAGCACACATTAAGCATGGAGCTTAATGTTGTTAGCTGCTGCCCCTTTAAGAGCACTTAGAACTTGCATGTAACCATTTGTTGCACTGCATGGCAGTGCCATGTATGCCTGTCAGTCTGAGAATTATTGTCTGGGGCTAGACCTCATGAAGAGAATAAACACCAACTTATTCATTTATTTTATGCATCTGTCAGTTTGTTCGCACAGTCCAGCAAGGGGTCCTCACCAGCAGTGACAGATGGGTCTGGCAGACCAGAGAAAAGGTAAGGGTCTTTTAGTGGCAAACCAAACCAAAAAGCCATAGTATCATAGAAGAGTCAAGAAGTGCTTGTTATCACCAATGGTGATTGTAAATAAAAAAAGAAGGGGGTGTAAGAATCTGCCTTGATTTTAGGAAACTTAATCAAGTGTCAGAATTTGATAGTTATCCTATGCCCAGGATAGATGATTTGGTGAACAGATTGGGAAATACCAAATACCATCGGTCGAGTGTTTTAAGAATGGTCTCAAGGCCCATCTATTCTCTCTTGCATTTCCTGACATTGTAATTTGACCAGTCTTTGGATCTGTTTTTATCTTTATTCGCTGTTTTAATAATTTTGATATCTAATACTTATTATTCTTTTGTTTTATTATACTTGATGGTCTACCTACCTTTGTGTGTGTTAGGTGCCCAGAGCCTCTGGGATTGGGCGCCTTACAAATAAACTTGCCTTGTCTTGCCATCAGTACCCTCGATCTCACCAAGGGTTATTGACAAATTCCCCTATATAAAGAATCCAGAGACAAAACTACATTTGCCACTTTTCTCGAATTCTATCAGATCACCAACATGTCATTTGGTTTACTTGGCGTACCTGCTATTCCAGCGGTACATGGATGTAATTGTATCCCCTCACGCTGATTATTGTGCTGCTTACCTGGATGATGTCATGGTGTACTGTCCAGACTGGAAAAGCCACCTGGAACACCAACGTGCAGTTATCCAATCTATCAATAAGGCAGGTCTGACAATTAATGCTACCAAATGTGCACTGGGCATGCAGGAAACCAAATATTTGGGATATGTTTTGGGAACTGGAGAAGTCAAGCCAGAGATTTCTAAGACAGAAGCTGTAGCAAACAGTCCTGTCCCTAAAACAAAGAAACATGTCAGGGCATTTTAGGACTGGCTGGTTATTATCAGAGGTGTATTTCCAACTTTGCCCAGCTAGCTACTCCCCTCACTGAACTCATGAAAAAATGGTATCCAAATAATGTGAAGTGGTCCCCAGAATGTGATGAAGTATTTTTGGGCCACCAAGGCTGCATTATGTTCAGCTCCTGTTTTAAGAAGCCCACATTTTGAGAAAACAATTTTTGTTAGAGACAGATGCATCAGAGGTAGGCCTAGGTGTTGTTCTGCATCAAAATATAGATGGGAAGGAGCATTCCCTTCTATACTGTATATCAGTAAGAAGTTGCATGACAGAGAGAAAAGGTACTCCACTGTTGAAAAGGAATGCCTTGTGGCAACGTGGGCCATGGAGTCCCTTAAGTTTTATTTGCTAGGAGCTAACTTTGATCTTATAACAGATCACAATCCTCTCTGTTGGCTTAACCAAATGATGGATACAAAGTCCAGAATCGCACAGGGGTACCCGGCACCACAGCCATTTAAATTAAAGTGATGCACCAAGACAAGACATGTATCAATCAGGAACAAATATAAGGAGTCTACAAGTACAACTGCACCCTGGATAACCCAATCTATAAAGGGATTAATTAAAACCAAAAATAAAGCATATCATCTAGCAAGACATAATAATACAGAAGAAGGCTGGGAATCTTACAGGATTAATCTTAAAATAGCAAAAAAGGCTATAGCCCAGGCCAAAAGAGAATACGAGTATACAATAGCAGCAAAGGTCCATGATAATTACAAAACTTTTTATTCATATATAAATAATAAAAAAGGGAAAAATAAAACCATAGGACCTCTAAAAACGCAGGATGGGAATATTATAACAGAAAATAAGGCTCTTGCGGAGGAATATAATGCATACTTTTCATCGGTCTTTGGCAAAAGTCTCCAAAATTTGTGGGATAGTAGGAAAACTAGACATAGAGGACAGAGCCCAAAGATAGACCCAGCTGAAGTACTTATTAGATTGCAGAAGGTTAATCAAAATAAAGCACAGGGGCCAGATGGGATTCATCCAAGGGTGATTAAAGAAATGGCAATATTACTAGTGGAGCCAGTAACTTACCTTTTTCAGGAAAGTATTGATACTGGCGAGGTTCCTGAGGCATGGAGGCAAGCTGTGATTATACCCATATATAAAAAAGGTTTGTAGGCAGGAGGTCTCAAATTATAGACCTATTAGTCTAACCTCCGTGCTTGGTAAGATTCTGGAGGGTATAATCAAGGATTTTATCATGGAATATAT
Organism: Neoceratodus forsteri; assembly: GCA_016271365.2. NCBI lineage: Eukaryota > Metazoa > Chordata > Ceratodontiformes > Ceratodontidae > Neoceratodus > Neoceratodus forsteri. Next base: position 167,160,960 of record CM057458.1, on the reverse strand, counting down.
TGAGAGGACAGGTAGGATAGACGTGACCCAGCACAGATTCACCAAGGGAAGATCATGCCAAACTAACTTATTGGAATTTTATATAATAAGGTTGGTAAGGCCATGGATATGGGTAATGCAGTGGATGTGATCTTCCTGGACTTTGCAAAGGCCTTTGATAAAGTACCCCATGGGGAGCTTGTTAAAGCACTTTATGATTTGAATATACTAATTTGGATACAAACATGGGTGAAGGCTTGGCTTACTGACAGAGTCCAGAACGTCTGTGTAAAAGGTGAATACTCTGGTCAGGTTGGAGCGACTAGTGGTGTCCCCCAGGGCTCAGTCTTGGGACCATGTTTGTTTAATATGTATATTTCATCCATGCAGGTGCATACAGCTGTCTGGTTGTCTAAATTTGCAGATGTTACTAGGGTTGGAAGTCCAGTAAATAACTAGGAAGAACATCTAGTCCTACAAACAGCACTGGATAGTTTAGACACATGGGCCTCCCAGAAACAATCTATTTTTAACATCGAAAAGTGTAATGTTATGCACCTTGGCAAGAAAAATAACAAATTCCAGTATATCTTAGGTAGATCTGTACTAAAAGTAGTGGATGAAGAGAAGGACTTGGAGGTTATGGTCAATAATGATCTTGGTTTTAGCTTACACTGTAATACAGCTATTAAAAAAAACTGGTAGCATAACACACTGTATATTGAGACATATTAAAAGTAGAGATAGACAGGTTGTGATGCCCATGTATAATGCATTGGTGCGTCCCCATGTGGAGTACTGTGTCCAGTTTTGGGCCCCGTATAAGAGGAGGGATGTTTCACGGATGGAGGGGGTGCAGAGGAGAGTTACAAAGAGAATCAAGGGATTGGATGGATTGAATTATGAGCAGAGACTGCAGGATTTGGAGCTGTATTCCCTGGAATATCATACAATGAGAGGTGACATGTGTTTGATTTATAGGGCATTGACCAATACTAACTTATGGGACCTGTTGGGCTTGGTTAAAAGGGCTCAAACATATGACACTAGAGCTCATTGTTATCAATTGGTAAAAGATAGATATAATGCAAATAGAAGGAAATATTGGTTAAGTAATTGGGTGACAGAAATTTGGAATATGCTACCGGGGAGGTCGTGGAAAGCATTACAATGCAGGAATTTAAAACACAGCTAGATAAATTCTTAGTAAGGAAGAATATAAAAGGATATAATTAGGTGTTACTTGCGAGCTCACGGACAAAAGTCTTTATGCTCAGTATTGTCTATGCAATCTATGTAATCTATGCACAGATCTGTGAAAGAGAATGTCATTGTTGATCTTCTGTCAATATGGATCCAGAATTAAGAATTTCAAAGGTTGAAAAAAACAAAATGTGCGAGTTTAAACTTCTCTGTTTGTTATACTGCATAAGAATTGAACGGTAAAGGTTATGTGCTAGTGTTAGAAGATAATTAATAGAACATTTTGGAAACCTGTTTTTTTTAGTAGGTTGCCTCTTAAAGGGGGAGGGAGGCATGTGACAGGGTTGAATAAGGCCCTGACCCATTTGTTATGCAGAAAGAGTTAAATGCAAGGATCTGTTCTATCCTCTCATTTTCTGTCTTTTGTCAGTCTGGTTGCGCAATCAAATGTTCTCGTGAGACCTAGGAACTGATCACTCTGACGGTCTCTCAGTTCTCTGCCCCTCGCTATCTCTTTGCCTTCACTTGCTGTTTCTGTCTTCCCCCTTGCATATCTGTGGTTATAAAATATATGTGAATCTTTATGTGAAACTGGGATCCCTTTGTTTGAAGCTGCATATAGTTGTACTGTTGAAATGACTGCAAAAAGCTATTTGGAATTTAGTGGGTTAACTTGAGATGCATTTTGAGCTCCTCTCAGGCTTGTTTGCAAATTCTTCACAGATTTGTCAGCAGGAGGACAACTTGGGTTACTGTTCTATTTGCAAGCCTGCTCTGCAAAGAAACTGACAAACTCTGATACATTTTGTGAGAAACAGGATATCTCCTTAACGAGTTCAGGATTAAGAAGCTAATTGTCAGGCAAAAACTTGTTATAAAAGAGCAGCAATCTTTGCTGGAGAGAGACTGAAACTTGGAATTAGAGATACCCTCAGACGAAGGATTTTGTTTTCTCTGTCTGCACTGCATTTGTAAATACTTATACTGAAAAAATGTTTTTATTTTACTGTTACTGATAATAAAATGTCACTTGCAATTTATAACTGCTCCCAGTTTTCCTATGCTTCCTGACCTATGCCTTGACAACACATATTTATTTATTTAGTTTTTGTTGACCGGGTAAGTGCTCTAAACAACATTATCTGTTTTCAGGCACAACCTGGGAGAGTTACAGACAAAACCAGCATATTATAACAGGAGTTACAGACAGCACACAGCACAGAAAACAGTGGGGTACATGATAAATACATGGTATACAGTGAATATACACAGAGGCCCAGATATTCAAAAGGGTTACACATGGCGCAACAGTGTTGCGCCATGCGCAACTCACTGATGCACCCCGGCTCAATAATCAAAAGGGAAAAGTGCGCGGCACAAATCCTGATGCGCCAGAGTGCATCAGTAATGTATGCAGGCGCAGGTGGGGGGGCGTGCTCATGCATACCCTGCACAGCCCCATATTCAGCCTGGGATATGCAGAGCCATGCATGCGCAACCCCTACCTGCGCCAGCACAAAGTTGATCCAAAAAAAAGGAACAACTTATGGCCACCCACAGGTGAGCTGCCGCATTGCAGGGTGCAACAAAGCAGCTGCCACCTGTGGTCAGCCTACCTCAAACTGCACCTGGTGGTGCCCCCATGCCGACACGGGGCATTTTTAAAAGAAAATAAGAATTCTGTAGAAAATATCCATGGTGGTCCAGGGGACAGCTATCTGCCCGATCAAGGGCATCTGTATAAAAAAAGAAATCCAATATCCCTGATGGGCCAGTGGACTGCTATCTGCCCAACCGCGGGCATTTGTATAAATAAGTTCAATATCCCTGGTGATCCAGTGGACTGCTATCTACCCGATCGTGGGCATCTGTATAAATAAGTTAAATATCCCTGGTGGTCCAGTGGACTGCTATCTGCCCGATCCCGGGCATCTGTATAAAAAAATAAATCCAATATCCCTGGTGGTCTAGGGGTACCCCCCTCCCCATCTGCCCACTGAATCCCACCGCCCTACTCCCCCGTCAGCTGGCGGGTGGCAGCATCCCACCCGCCTGCCGCCCTGCTGCCAGCCGACTGACACTGTCGGGTGGGGCTGCATGCCAGTGGTTCACAGCATGAGCCAATGGGCGTGCAGCCTGCCAACTACACAATCCAGATATGTGAATGATTCACATATCTGGAATGTGTAGTACGGTATGGGCTGCATGCCCATTGGCTCACGCTGTGAACCAATGCACGTGCAGTCCTACCGATGGTGTCAGTCGGCGGGCGGCAGGGCAGCAGTCAGGTGGTGTGTTGCCGCCTGCTGGCTGACTGGGGGGGAGCAGGTGGTGGGGCTCAGTGGGCGGGTGGGGACGGTGGTACCCCTAGACCATCAGGGATATTGGATTTATTTTTTTATACAGATGCCCGCGATCAGGCAGATAGCGGTCCACTGGACCACCAGGGATATTGGACCTATTTATTTATACAGATGCCCGTGATCGGACGGATAGCGGTCCACTGGACCACCAGGGATATTGAACTTATTTATTTATAAAGATGCCTGCGATCATGCAGATAGTGGTCCACCAGACCACCAGGGATATTGGACATAATAGTTATTTTTTTACTACAAATGCCCATGATCGGGCTGCAGGGGGCATCGGTCCCCGACGGCTGCTGCCTGGCAGGGTGCCAGGCGCAAGTCATCGGGGATTGGCGCACCTGCATGCAAATGGAGCCATAATGACATGCAAATGACCCCATGTGCACCTTGCATACATTATGGCCCCATTTGCATGTCACCTTTTGAATATCGTGGTTGCTGTGCATGGTGCAATGGAACTTGCACTAGCGCATCCCCATGCTCCACTCTAGCCCACTGCGCCATGCACACTGGGAGTGGACAAGGTGCGATATTCAATGCTGTTGAGCCATGGTGCAGCTCTGTTGAATATCGCCCGGTCTACACCCCTGCGCAGCCAAGTTGCGCTGTGCCCAGGCTTGCGCCACAGCCTGGCGCAGTTTGAATATCTGGGCCAGAAAGTACAGGAAATTCAACAGGCAATCATCACTGTAAGGAAAAAAATAAACAACACATGTAAGCACAGAGGGAACCATGAAACAGAGGGTGGGAAGAATTACCCAGAGGACTAATTGGGGCATCGAGGGTAAGTGGCCAGCAACTTGGTTCTAACAGCAGTGAGCTGGGATGGGGGATTCCCAGAAGTTCTAGTGGGGCCCTAGGGAGGGACAGAACTAAGTCAGTACTCCATATAGTTTAGGGGCAAAAGCATTTGTCCTTGATTTACAGGTGGCTTTTGAGGCCATTTTTAAAGATATGGTGGGACTGTGCATGTTTCAGTTCCTTAGGGAGAGAGTTCCAGAATTTTGGTCCAGATAACGCAAAGGCATACTCGCCCATCCTAGTGTTGCCTTTGGGGATATCCAGTAGAAAGTTATCCATAGAGCGAAGGGAATAGCTTGACAAAGAGGGTTTTAACCAGCAAGTAATAAGACTCACGAAGGCCTTCTCTGATTATTTTGTCTATGGCTCAGCCAGCAACATACAGTATGTCTGGTATGGGGGGGGGAGAGCCAGCCAAAGTCAGCATAGAGCACAGAGCGGTAGGTGCGCCTTAGCATAGATAGAGCAAAACGACAGATGCTGTTATAACAGGTCTCCCATTTGCTTAGAACAGCTTTATTTGCATCCATGTACAATAAGAGGCCATATGTGAGGCCAGGCCTTAGTACACCCTGAACAATGGCGAGTCTCGCAGCAGAGGTAAGGATGTGGTGAGTCTTATACACGATGTCAAGCTTCATGTGGACAGATTTGCATACATTTGAAATATTTATTTATTTAGGTTTTTGTTGGCCTGGTAAATGCACTAGACAAATCCTGCCTATTTTCAGGCACGAACCGGGGGAGGGGGATACAGATGAATGTCAACTGTCCTTGAACCAGATTAAGCTGTTGGTGGTATTTTTAGTGAATGAGAGATATTTGGTCGGGACACCAGGGAAATGCCCCTACTCTGGATGGGTATTGTCTCATATGTGGCGTCTTTGGGTCGGAGCAGTTTACGGTTGGTGATGGAGGAGGACGGTGCTGTTCTAGAAAACGGAGTGATGGAGAGTGCAACTGCTGTGGATTCTACACTTCTACCCTCTGAGTCTACAGTTTTTTCAGTGGAAACCCCTGTCGTTTTAACAATGGCGCCTGAAGAGGTTGAACCGGATTCAGTTGCAAAAATTCTACATCGGAGGACAGTGTTGCAGCAACAGTTGTTACAAACTGAAATGGCTCTTACCTCTGCTAGAGCCAATGTTTTGGATCAGAAAAAAAGGAAGCGTTTGCTTGGGGTCTCCCTCGAAGTGTCCAATCGGACTTTCAAGCTTGGGCCGGGTGTGGCTGATGACGCAGTTTCCTCTGCGCCGGAGACAGTTTCACATTTGGGGGTTTCAGTTCCGTGTTTGCTGGAGGAGCCCTGGTCACCAGAGTCTGCTCTTTCTAAAGCTGGCTGGATTCAGAAAACAGATGGCTCTTGGATGGCTGATCCAGGTATGGACACAAATGTGTTGGCACACTTTATTGTGGTTTCGGAAGATGTTGCCGTTTCTTTGGCTGACAAAACTTTGGGCTCTAATGTGACAGCTACTCACTGTACTGTTGTTCCAGGAAGTTCTTCTTCTTTAGGTACATCGGCTGCAGAGCTAGTGGGGATAGCTGGGGATGTTTCAGATACTTCTCCTCCTCCGTTATCGGACCTCCCCTTACGTCCTTCTATAGACTTATTTGCAAAGCCTCTGGAGTTGGCAAAACGGAGGAATGCTGTTCGGCTTCGTTATTTAGGAGGATTGGCTGAACTTTTGGACCACTTTTATGTGGGCAAGGCTTTAATTAAACAGTCTTTAGGCTTCACACCTTCAGATATTTATGCCCTTATTCATGCCCCTGGGGACCATTCCTTTGATACATAGATACATAGACAGTGTCGGCAGATAAGGGCCTATGGCCCACCCAGTCTGCCCATTTAAGTTTGTAAGTTCAGTTTATGTTTTGATGTTAGCTTTAGGACTCCTGCGCTTTTAGAAACTTTTTGGCTACGTTATGCTTCCTTAAAAACTAATCCACTTTGATCTCATTTTCAGGTGGTACCATTAACAAAACAGCCTTTTAGAGTAGTAACTGTGTTATTTCGTAGTGAAGGCGTTAATTTAGCAGATATTCTTTTTTGGCTAACAAAAAGATGTGAAGTGCAAGGTACGCCTGATCCTATTTTAGATGGGAAGGGGTTCTGGAATGGGGGATGGAAGTTTAAGATCAAATTGAAATGTATTCAGGATGATTTTGTGCATCTCCCGAATTGTTTTTTTATTGGCCGGGATAAGGGTTTTTAGTTTTATCCTGGTCAACCCAGGCGCTGCTATAAATATGGCTCTCCTAGACATATCAGTACGTCTTGTGAGAAAATTCTTTGTTTTTTATGTGGGGAGAGTGGTCATTCTGGTTTTCAGTGTGCCAATCCTGTTAAATGTACTTTTTGTGAAGACCTGGGGCATTCCTTTTCAGATTGTCCCCATGCGGCTCACAATACTGAGGAAGCTGATTTTGCTATGCAAGACCTGCTAATTTTTAAAGCAGCCCGAGCTCTTTTGGATGGTGTTCGACCTCCTACTTCTGAAAGACCTCAGTCTTATTCTGCTGCTTTGACGTCGAAACTCCCTGTGATTTGTCCACATTCTCCTAGGCAGACTCCCCCCCCACTGGGTACTGGTCCCAATTCCCCTGGTCTGCTTGTTTCTGCCCCCCATTCCGGTTGTTCCCCTGGTGCTTCCCGATAGTACATTACTGTTGCAGTCTGCTGAGACCTCTGTGGTCCCTGATACTGTTTCTCAGGTCTCTCCCCCAGATGATGTTTCCCAGCTTTCGGTTCTGGATTGGGTCCAGTCCCCGGCTCCTGTGTCTGTTTCCAATAAATTTGATGTTCTGGCCTCTATGGATGCTGAGGAGCACGACTCTGACTCTGCTTCTCAGAATCCTTCCCAGATTGATATGACTTCTGATCATGACTCAGTTTCGGATCCAAGGGTGGGCGTAAAATGTAAGCTAAAAAAAACTACTCATGTAGCAGTACGTAAAAGTAATAGGAAATTGCAATCTCACTCTTAATTTCTTTCTCGCTCCTCTCATCCTGGTTTTGATATTTCGGTGGTTTGCCTTAATACAAATAGTCTTCATTCTTAATTTAAAAAACGGGTTACTTTCACTGCTTTTTTGGATTTACGTTACGATATTGTCTTTTTCCAAGATACTCGGTTGTACACGTTGCAGGACCTTTCGATAGCTACTAACTTGTGGGGGTGGGGCCCCTGTTATTGGTCTGTGGGCACTGAATTATGTTCTGGGGTTGGGATATGTTTTACCTCAAATGTTATTAAGGTTACTGACGTAGTTCATCTTTCCCCAGGGAGGGCACTAGTATTGGATGTTAGCATTGCTGCAGTCCCTTTTTGTTTAATTAATATCTATGCCCATCTGAGTAAATGGGAACGTATTCAACTATTAAACCTTATTCGGCCTTATCTCTTTTCTAGTAGAAATATTTTATTCGGGGGAGATTTCAATATTTCCAGGTCTTCCAAGGTAGTCACCTCTAAAACCTATTGTGATATGACTTGCCTGAATGCTCTTTTGGGTGTTACTGGGCTTTCTGATGTTTTTGAAACTATTCCTTCTTTTACATATTTTCAGGGTAATTGGAAATCACGAATTGATTATTGGTTTGTTTCTCCTTCTCTTCAAATTTTAACCCCTCGGGTCACATTTGTTGCTTCTTCTGATCAGTTTCCTTAGTTTTTCACATTCTAATTTTCAGCATACTTCCAAAGGTCCTGGTTATTGGAAATTGAATATGTCTTTACTAGATATTCCTGCAGTAAAGACTGGGTTTTTGGATGTCCATAAAGCACGTGACTCTGTGTTTTTTCTGTACGGCTCTAAACAACAATGGTGGGAAGATTCCAAATTGGCTTTTAAGGAATACTTTACGGCTATTGGTCATATTTTGGGTGCCTCCTGAAAATCTTATAGGCAGTCTTTACAAATTATGTTAAATTAATTTTATTCTCAAATTAACATGGGTCATCGAGTGGATGTTCTTACTGTTAATAAAATTAAAGCTGAATTGGTTCAATTACATAACTCCAGGCAAATACAACTGGAGAGAGAACAAAGATTTGGAACACAGGGTCCGTCTGCTTTTACTAATCCTTTTGACAGCAATCTTTACAGAAGGACAAAAAGGAAGTGCATGATCTGTTGAATTCTGCAGGTGAAAGAGTTACTGCTCGTCAGGATCTCTTTCAGATTGTAAATGATCATGTTCGTTCTTCCTTTACTGAGAATTTGAGTGTTTCTCAACAATCTATTGATGATTGGTTACAATATAGTTCTCTGAGACGTGTTCCTGATAAGTTTTTGATTTCTTTATTGTCCCCTATTACATTATTAGAATTTCATGGTGTAGTTCAGCATCTTCAGAAACATAAATCTCCTGGTAAGGATGGCTTTCCTAATGACATTTATGGTTTGATTAGTTCACTCCTGGAACACCAAATGGTTGACATGTTTAATTCATGCCTCCTCCAAGGTATTTTTCCACCTAGTATGAATGAAGGTTTGTTAATTTTTCTCCATAAATCAGGAGATAAGGGTGATTAAAATAATTGGCGTCCGATAACACTGTTAAATTCTGACTGTAAAATTTTTACTAAGATTTTGAGTCTGCGTATTTCTTGTCTGTTGTGTGATATTATTTCTCCTATGCAATTTTGTTCGGTGCCTGGCCGTACTTTTTCTGATGCCTTAATTCTTATCAGGGAAATTATAGAGTGAGGTACTAGGGATGAGTTAGCTGGGATTTGATTTACCTTGGACCAGGCAAAAGCTTTTGACAATGTCTCGCATCTTTATCTTTGGTCTTGTTTGAAACAGATGGGTTTTCCGCCCTGCTTTATTACTTGGTTACATCAATATTATTAACAAACAACTATTATTCCTTTTGTTAATGGCTGGTTTGGTTCTCCACTACCTTGTAGTAAGGGTGTCCGTCAAGGTTGCCCCTTGAGCCCTATTCTTTATATTTTATCTTTAGAACCCCTGCTCTCAGCTATTACTAAGATGGACACTATTAGGGGTCCATCTTTGGGTTCTGAAGATTTGGAGATTAAAGTTATAGAGTATGCGGATGACTTATGTCTTTTTTTTTCAGATGTCCCTTCCTGTATTGCTATGGATCAGTTGGCTAGGGCCTATATGACTGGTACTGGTGCCTCTTTTAATTTATCCAAAAATCAGTGTCGTTTTTTTGGCAACCATAGCTCTACACATTCGGTACTTATGGGGATTCCTGTTACTGCACAGGTTTGTAAAATTTTGGGAATTTATTTTTTTTTGTGGCACTGATACGGCAGCTTATAATTGGGATAAATTATTTCAAACTGCTAATTGGAAGGTGTCGCTTTGGAATAAATGGAATATGTCCAAAAAGAAACAAATATATACTGTATGATAAATACTTTTCTTCTTGGTTTATTTTTACATTTAAGTGCGGTTTATGCTGTACCGGTTGCCAAAGAAACAACACTCTCTGGTATCTTTTTTAGTACGATTTGGGGTAATCATTTGAACCCCATAAGAAGAAATGTTTTATATCATCCTATTCAACTGGGTGGTTTAAATATGATTAATCCTGTTTTATTTTTTTTTAGTATTTTTTTATATTCAAACATTGTTTCTCTGGTACTTGGTACTCCTAGAATATGGTCCTTGTGGATTTTGGACCATGTTTCCCCATGGTTAGATGGGTGGGCTAGGGATGGTATAATTCATAAGCAGAAACCTATCTCTCAATTGCCTGTTTATTTTTCTTCTTGTTTTAGCAAACTAAAAAAATGGTCTATTACTTACACCTCTATTACTCATTCCTCTAGGAAATGTTTGTATTATTTATTATTGGATCGACACTTTTTAGATCAAACTGTATTTCCAGAAATGGTTGACTCGGACTTGCTTCAAATTTCCTCCATGCTTACCTCTATCACCCTGCCTAAATATATGTGGGATGTCACCTGGCTTGTTGCACATGGGAAATTGAATGTTAAGAATAATTTAAAACATAAAAGTACAGAGGAACGGTATTGTCCTAGGTCTACTACTTGCCTCCATCAGTTTGAAACAATGTTTGATTTGTTTTTTGAATGCCCTTATATTTTACAATTTTGGTCAATACTTCCTGTTAAATGGGCTTCTTTTTGTTTTCTGACTATTGAACCTAACTGTTTGTTTTTTTGGGATTTTAAACTCGGACTGGGGATCTTTTAATGCTGATACTGTCAGATTGATTTTTGGAAGTATAAAATACCATGTTTGGCAAGTCCGGTGTGCCTGGTCCTTGTGAGCTCTTTTTATTTCCCCCGATCAATTATTTTTGAGACTTCATCATTGGTTATTAGATCTTTGGAATAATGATCTTCATACTTTATTGTGACAACAATTTCAGCTGAAATGGAAGGCAATTCAGTGGTTGGATACGGGATGATGAGAGTGCTGTTTTTTTTTTCTTGTTTTTTTACTGTATACTGTGTTTTCAATTTGTTATGATATGCTCACCTTATCTTTTGGTGCAGTTGGGAAGGGGATATTATATAGCTTATTAAGATTGTTTTGGTTTATGTATGCATGTACTACCTGTTTTTTTTTTTTTTTCCTTTTGTTACAAAGTTTTATGCTGTACTATATTGTTGCTTTTTGTTTTTTGGGTCTTGAAGAACACTATTCCCCTGCTTCTTTCGTGGGAATGGGATGGGGTTATGTATATAATTTGGATATTTTTTTGTGGTTTATGTATGCTGTAATACTCATTTCTGTTTTTTTATTTTTATTCTGAGTTTGTATGCTGTAATACAATCTTGTATCTTTTGTTTTAAGTTTTCAATAAAAAATTCCCCTACTCTTGTCAGTAGGGGGATCTCTGTTCGCAGACATGGAGGGCTCAGTTGCTGCTCAGCCCTGCTCCAGTGAGGTCCCTACCTCTAGCACACAGCTCCTGCAAGAACTCTTGAAAGAGACAACCCCTGCTCGTTTTCAGCACCAGGAGATACCTTCTCAACATTTTGCCTTACAAGATGCCTCTCTCTGCATATCGACGCTGTCTCCTACTTGTTTGCCTGATACTATGAGGTTGCCGATGATTTCTCCTAGTCTGGCTCTTCCTTTGCGATCTGCTAACCTGGAACCTACTGTTTCAGAGTCTTGCGGTGTTACAACGGATGGCTCCCCCGGTGATTTCCAGTTCTGTACTTCGGGGAGTTGGCGTGACTGCAGAGTCACATTTGGGAGATTCTGACCTGTTAACGCTGGATCCCTTTCACCCGATGATGGTTGCCTCTGCTTCTCTTGCTCCCATGGCATCCTCCACGACTGCTTCTCTCATCTGTACGTGTTTTGGACTACTCCCTGCTCAGACTGTTGTCACCCCTGCTTGGACTGCTTCTGATGCCTTGACTCAAGCTGGCTGGAAATTAACAGACTCAGGCTCCTGGACTCCTGACCCGACATGGGATGCGAATACACACGGCATTCTGTTCTCTCCTAACAGGCCTGCACCTCCACCTGAGCGCTGCACCGAGGTACCTACATCTGCAGCTGCATGTCTTCTTGCTATCTTTAATGTTTCAGACTATACTTTACCATCCAAATCTGTTGTATTTGGGAATACTTGGGGGGGGATATTATGGATAATGCTGACACTGTTGCTAGTGTTCCTACTACAAATCCTGCTGTTTTTATTTCTAATGCTACTGGTACTAATACTGTTGTCATTGCTAATACTACTGTTTCTCATGCCAATAGTGATATGTCTGCCAAGGCTGACAATACTGCTATCATTGCTGCTACAGTTATTAATAATTCAGACATCCCTACTCTAGTCTCTGTTTCTCACGGCTCTGAGACATTACCACCGAGTGGGAATACTTCTGGTTCTCCTTTCTTTCGAGGCCCAGAACCCCCCATTTCTGCACAACCTACCGTTCTTTCCCCTCAGATTGCCCATAGGTCAAGTCCTGTTCTCTCCAGTAATGCTCTCTCCTTGTCTGATTCACGTTCTTTAACACACACTACTGCACCTGAACCTGGCCTAGCACTGCTTCCTAGTTCTGTTACCAGCACACCCCCCTCCCTGTTGACTGCTGTTCCTGATGTGGAGGACCCGGGGGAGGGCCCTTCCACTGTCTTCCCAGCTCTGGAACCCCCCTTCCTTGGATCCTGCCTCAGCTCCAAACAGGGGTCCTGTTCTTTCTGATTTATTTAAAAATAAGTTGGAACAAGCTCCATGGCGTAATGCGGTACGCCCTCGTTATAAGGGTGGTCTATCTGTATTTCCTGACCGTTATTATGTGGCTAGAACCCTTTTAAAAGGTGACATGCATTTTCAGGCCTCTGATATTTATGCACTGATACATATTTCTGGAGAAGAAACCTTTGATATTAGTTTCAAATGTACTAGTGGTTTAGATAGGTTTTGGCATAAATATGCCTCAGTAAAGAATATTCCTCTTTGGGTCCCTTTTTCTGTTATCCCTCTCACTAAACCAGCAGGTCGTACTGTCACTATTATGTTTTGGAATGAAGGTGTTAGTGTCAGTGACATATATCACTGGTTACAGAACAAATGCACTATCTTACCCCCCCCCCGAAGCCATTATAGATGATGAAGGCCTCTGGACGGGTGGTTGGAAATTTCGAGTGAAACTGTTTCAGGTCAATTCGTAAGTCATTCATCTCCCTAACAGCTTTTTTAGGTAAAGACAGGGGTGTTTGCTTTTACGGAGGCCAACCTAGGGCCTGCTATAAATGTGGATCCCATATGCACCTCAGTAGTACTTGTGACCTGATGAAATGCAGTTTTGTGGGGGGTTTGGTCACCCTAGTGTTTCCTGTACTAATGTGTTTCAGTGCAATCTATGTGATGGTAAAGGACATGCATATCATCAATGTCCCTGGGCTAGCAAAAACCATAAGAAGGGATGGAACCCAAATGTTCTCATCCAGAAGGCACAGGAAAAAGCCCAAGATTGATCTACTACTCAGATTTCGATATCCGGGACCACTGCTGTCTCCTCTCCCCCCTCCCCACTACACTGGTTGCACCAGTAGTACCACAACCAACAATGGAACCCCCTACTGATATGGAGATTACTCCTCTTACTAAGGAATCAACAGAACATGCCCCACTACCTCCTCCTGCTCAAACCTCTGACACTCCCCTTGTAGACCCAGAAGGTTTTCAGGTTAGTAGAAGAGTCACCAGGGCGACCACTCGTAAAATTGTCCGAGCTCCTGAAGTTTCTCTCTCAAACCCTTTTGAATGTCTAAAGGGTGGGAGAGATGACTCTGATGGTGATTCTGAAGCCTCTGTACTGCCTTCTGACATAGATCTCACTGCTCCTAAACCTTCGAATATATCTCGCAAGAAACTTTCTAAAACTAAAAAGGGGAGTAAAAAGCGAAAGAACATGATGGTTACTGATGGGAGTGGCTGACTGATTCATTACTCTGGTCTTTATTAGAGTAGCCTTGTTCCATGTTTGTAGTCTAAAAAGCTACAAGAGGAGGATTTTTTTTTCATCTTGCTACCTCTCTTCCCTTAGATATTATCCTTCTGCAGGAAACACATCTCACCTTGCTTTTTGAGGTCCAGCACCTTAACCGGGGCTGGACTAAGGGACCTTCCTACTGGACTTTTGGGGAAGATTTGGCTGATGGGGTAGACGTCCTATTTTTTTCTATGGCTTTTTCCATTTACCGTATTATAGATATTCACCCTGGTAGACCCCTGATTCTGGATTGTACTTTTCAGGGACAACCCTTTCATCTTATTAATATCTATAGCCCCCAGACCAAAACTGCTCGCATACATTTACTAGATCTCATTAAACCTTATTTATGTACTAGGCGACCTATTATTTGGGGTGGTGATTTTAACTGTTCGATTGATGTTTCCTGTAGAACAGCAGCAGGGAAGAAGATTTATTGTGATTCCCTTGCTTTATCTACTTTGGCAAAGACTACTAGATTAATTGATGCTTACCGCTCCCTGAAAACAGATACTGGGTATACATATCACAAGTCTATATATCATACCCGCATTGATTATTTTTTTTCTTCTCAGTATTGCGTACCACAACACGTTTCACTTTGCCCCATGGAACTTTCAGACCATTTTTTACTGACTTGCATGTTTTCATTTGATGCGAACACTATGCCCCTTCTTACCCCTCCACTTCAATGGAAATTAAATACTATCTTGTCCCATGCAGTTGTCCTGTCACAAGTAAGATCTCTCTTTCAAGCACAAATCTCAGTTCTCTGCTGCTATGATTCCATGTGGGAATGGTGGTCTGATACAAAACTAAACCTACGTCTACTTTTTCAGCATATAGGAAAATGTCTAGTTTGTGATTCCTAGCTTACTTATTTGACCTTAAGGAATCAGTTCTATAAATTAATGTCTCTTTCTGTATCTTCCCCTGTTGACTATTCCTCACAGATCCATAATATCAAACAGAAAATGTTTACACATCAGTATAACAGTGCTCGCACTTTGAATTTTTTTATGAGAGTGGGTACATCGGTCCCCCCTCGGCAAATCCATTTGTGGCTTATGCAGATTGGCTTCAGGCTACAGTCATGCATGGACTGTATGATGCAAGGGGAGAAATTGTTTCTGATATTTCTGGTATGCTCTTACTTGTCAATTCTCATTTACGTAGACAGTTATGTACTTTGCCCTCTACCTCCCCTGAATTGTCCATGATTTTCTCAGCTCCGGCTCCACAGCTTGCTACACATCATGTTGAGGACCTTATTGTCCCCATTTCTCAAGAGGAAGTAGCCTGCACCATTTCCCACCTTAAATTACAGGTAGCCCCAGGTCCTGATGGCCTCACACATGAATTTTACACCACATTTAAAGATGACCTGTTAGAAGTATTAACCCAAGTTTACAATTACGTTTTACAAAACCCTTCACAAATTACTAACTTCGGCATATCGTTTCTCAAATTCATTTATAAAAAAGATGATATCCGTTCTTTATTGAATTGGAGACCTCTACACCTTTTGAACACGGATTTCAAGATTTTGACTCAAATACTTAGTACACGCCTACAACGGGTAGCACTGGATCTTATTGACTCAGCCCAGTCTTGTGCTATTCCAGGGCACTCGATCAATACAAACTTATTTCTCCTTCGTGAAATTTTTGAAGCTAAAAATCACAATAGCATTTCAGGTTTTGTTCTTTCACTGGACCAGGCCAAAGCATTTGATTCGGTTCACCACTTATATTTATTTCAAGTTTTGCACCTATATGGTATCCCGGATACCTTCCTTCATTGGCTTACTCGTGTTTTTTCTTTCGCTTATTGTACCCCGGTAATTAATGGGTTTGTGGGTGACACTTTGCTCCAGACTGTTGGGGTTCGTCAAGGTTGCCCATTCAGCCCATTGTTATATGTTTTTGCCCTGGATCCAATTATTAGGCAAATTAGGTGGGACTCCCAAATAATTGGTCTAGCACCCCATTCTTCCCTACCCACTGTGAAGATCACTGCGTATGCAGATGATGTTGTTTTATTTATGCATAATAAATCATCAGGTGATAGAGCGGTTCAAGTGTTTCAAATGTTTTCTGTCATCTCTGGTGGTATGCTGAACCTACAAAAGAGCGTATCTATTCCCTTGGACCCTATGTCCAACACTGTTTCATTGGTTGGTGGCATTAAGACTTCTACCTCCCCTCAGAGAATTTTGGGGGTTTGGTTTAATAACGAGGATGCAGCAACCTATAAATAGGAAAAACGTCTCCAGATTGGAGAATATAAGGTTGGTTTATGGAAATCTTGGAAGTTAGGGAAACGGAAAAGAGTTCTGGTGGTTAAAAAATTCATACTTCCTATTTATTTATTTCTTAGCCCTGTATGTGCTCCTCCCAAACACCTGGAAACATGCATCTTGAGTGTATGTTTTCAGATGATTTGGGGTAGTAGGCTTAATCCAATTAAGAGGGATGTCACATACTTGCCTATTACTCAGGGTGGACTTAATATGATTCACCCCATAGCTTTTTTCTTTCTTTTTTTCTTTTCCACATGTTTCACAGCATCAGATACACATCTCATATTAGTGATATGTGGATTAATTATGCTTTAGGTTCCATTATTGATAAATGGGACACTCTCCCACCTGTACGGTCTCGGATGTTTTGCTTTCCATCCTATGCTGTGGACAGTTTCCGCAAGAGCAGGTCTTGGAAACTTCAAAAATCTTCTGTCTTGGCATTATCCAGAAAGCAATTATATGACACGTGTGTTAATATTACGAAACCTATTTTACAGTTTCCTAATTGCCCTTCCTCCCGAACTGACGGTGTTTTATCTATTCTTCCGAGATAAGAGAATCCCACTACATATGTGGGATGTATCCTGGCTTTGTTGCCATGGCAAATTACAGGTTCAAGGTAATTTAAAACACAAGCCTTCTCAGGAAAGATACTGCCCTAAATCTTCCTGTCTTCATATTGAGGAAACCATGTCACATTTCTTTTTTTGATTGTCAGGATTCTATATTGTTTTGGAAAACTCTAGCTAATAAGTGGAAATGGCCATTTCTTAGCAGGATCACATATCCAGTTTTGATATTGGGGAATTTTTCTGGTATTTGGGCTAGATTTCATCCTAGTACTCTTAGGATAATTTTTGTTTTGTGCAAATATTATATGTGGCAAGCTCGCTGTCAATATGTATTGCAACAAATTACGACTGTTCCACTTGTTATTGTACAACATATTGAACATGTTCTGTTAAATGTTTTGGTACTAGAACGTAAACAACTTTCTTTACATCATTTTCAATCTTTATGGAGACACATTACCTTTTTGTTTTAGTTGCTACTCTTTTCTGTTCGGTTGTACTGTATCAGTTTTTCGTTTTTGTGACATGGATATATGCCTATTATGTATTTTGATTACTATGTGATATATGCTTTTTCCTTTCCTGGTTTTCTTCTGTATGTTGTTATGATTTCTTTGTTTAATAAAATTCCCCTACTCTCCTGAGGGGGGGGACTTTGAGTCCAAGATGGAGGAGCCAGAAGTCGATCTGGCTGTGGAGGAGGCGGCTGATTTGCATCCCTCGAATGGTAGCCAGCAAAGCGCCCTGAGACAGAGACCTCAATAGTGTCTAGCAGACAGTTTGAAACTCCACAAATGACTGCAACAAGTTCTGGGGTTCTCTTGGAACACCTTGAACAGAACGAGGAAGCAGACAATCTACTAACGGAGGACCTAGCACCTCAATTGCGACTTTTGGTGCAAGATTATATTTCTTCTAAAGAAAAGCTTTTAAAAGGTAAATCGACCCACTCTTCAAAAGAACCCTTGGCTCAGAAACTATGCAAAGCTGCGCCAACAGCTGACAGTGTTTTTACGATTGGTATAATACCTTGCAGCCTAAAGGTGGCAGTTGTGGAGCAGGACTCACACAGTCTCCTAAGGGGGAAGAGTGGAACGCTAGGACTGTGTTGGAGAGAGCTGGATAGATTCAAGATTTCTTCAGGACTTGGCTCCCTGATCCATCAATTCCACTTCCGGGTTCATCCCCGGTCATGTCGCAGCCTAATACTGCAAGCATTGGGCCCGTGGAAGTGGATAATGGATGCACAGATGGCAGGACCCACTGTATTTCGGCAGGACACGACAAGCTGTTTTCACAAAATGTGGACATGCAAACGGGGCAGAAGGATGCAGACAATGGTTTGACAACAAGTGCGGGAAAGCCGACAGGAGTGTCTCCACTGATGGAGGCTCAGGACTCTTCAGGTATTTCATACTCCCCAGTACTGTCTTCTAATGGAATCATTCTTGAAGTCTTGACGGAAGTAGAGCCACCTAATTTGGACATCGTTAAGGGCATTGAGGGGCATGTTTTAACAAATGAAGGGGAAATGATTGTTGAAGGGCAAGAACCTGTTGCAAATAGAGTTACGTATGCCAGTCTGTTGAAAAAGCCCTTAGAACAAACCACAAGATGGTTTGCGGTAAGACTGAGGTATGTAGGAGGTTTAGAACTACCTCCAGACAGGGCTTATGTAGGGAAACATTTGATAAAACAAGATATATGTTTTATGCCTTCGGAGGTGTACACATTAATACATGCTCCAGGGGAAGCCTCTTTTGACTTAAGTTTTCGATCTTCCTCCTTGTTGGATAGATTTTGGCTTTTATTTAATGCTCATAAATGAACCCCTCTGTGAGCCCCTTTTCAAGAAATTCCACTTACAAAACCTACCTTTAAGATAATTACCATCCTCTTTAGGAATGAAGGGGCAAATGTTACAGATATCCTCTACTGGTTAGGGACAAAGTGCGATGTAAAAGATACTCTAGAACCTATGGTGGGAGCAAGGCAGAAGCAGAAAACTACAGGCCTGTTAGTTTAACCTCAATGATAGGGAAAATGATGGAATCACTTCTGAAGGAAATAATTGTTAAGTACCTAGAGGCCAGAGGGGCACAGGACCCAAGGCAGCATGGATTCACAGCAGGAAGTTCATGCCAGATGAAGCTAATAGATTTCTTTGACTGGGTGACCAAAGTAGTAGATCAGGGAGGGGCTGTGGACATGGCCTACCTAGTCTTCAGCAAGGCATTTGACACAGTCCCACACAAAAGATTAATATACAAGTTAGCCAGCCTGGGAGTGGGTTCCGAGATGATAGCCTGGGTAAAGAATTGGCTGGAGAATAGGACACAGAGGGTAATAGTAAATGGAGTCCACTCTGAAGAAAGGGGGGTTACTAGTGGGGTACCGCAGAGTTCAGTATTAGGACCGGTCCTCTTCAATGTGTTTATAAGCGACATTGCAGAGGGACTGGAAGGAAAAGTATGTCTCTTTGCAGATGACATAAAGATCTGCAACAGAGTTGATGCACAAGGTGGTGTAGAAAGGATGAGAAGGGACTTGGCAAGGTTAGAGAAATGGTCAAATGTATGAAACATAGAAATATAGACTTTGATGACAGATAAGGACCACTTGGCCCACCCAGTCTGCCCATTTCTCTACCTACTGGATAAGCTGCAGATTCTAGTTAACCAACAGCCTACTTCCTGCAACCCCCAACTATAATTGCCTTGTGTCTGTCCCATGCATGTTTGAATTCCCCCACTGTTGTAGACCCAACGACCTCCTCAGGAAGGCTGTTCCATGTATCCACCACTCTATCCGTGAAAAAAAATTTCCTCACATTACCCCTGAGCCGTCCCCCCTCGATCTTTAAATTGTGCCCCCTTGTTCTTACACATCTCTTTTTCTGAAAGATGCTACCCTCCTGGACTTTGTTGATTCCCTTGAGGTACTTGAACGTTTCTATCATGTCCCCCCTGTCCCTACTTTCATCAAGAGTATACATATTAAACTCTCTCAGTCTCTCTTCATATGGCTTCTGCTGCAGACCCTGCACCATTTTAGTTGCCGTCCTCTGGACTGCTTCCATCCTGTCTATGTCCTTGCGTAGATGAGGTCTCCAAAACTGCATGCAGTACTCCAGATGGGGTCTCACCAACTGTCTGTACAGAGGAATAACCACTTCCCTTTTTCTACTTGTGATGCCCCTTCCTATGCATCCCAGTATCCCCCTGGCTCTCCTTACCAACTGTTCACATTGCTTACCCACCTTTAGGTCATCTGATATGACTACCCCTAGGTCCCTTTCCATTGTTGTTGTTGTTAGTACCTCCCCTGCTATTGTGTACTCCTCTCCTGGGTTTTTGTTTCCCAGGTGCATTACTTTGCACTTCTTTGTATTGAATCTAAGTTGCCACATGTCTGACCATTCCTCCAACCTTGCCAAGTCCCTTCTCATCTTTTCTACCCCTTTGTATCAACTCTGTTACAGATCTTTGTGTCATCTGCAAAGAGGCATACCTTTCCTCCAGACCCTCTGCAATGTCACCTATAAAGATGTTAAAGAGGACTGGACCCAGTACTGAGCCCTAAGGTACTCCACTAGTAACCCCCTTTCTTGGAGTGTGTTCCATTCACTATTACCTTCTGTGTCCTGTTGTGCAGCCAGTTTGCTACCCAGGCTACCACCCTGGGACCCGCTCTCAGGCTGGCTAACTTGATTATTAATCTTTTGTGCGGGACTGTGTCAAATGCCTTGCTAAAGTCTAGGTAGGCCATATCCACAGTTCCTCCCATGTCTATTACTTTGGTCACCCAGTTGAAGAAATCAATTAGATTCGTCTGACATGACCTTCCTGCTGTAAATCCATGCTGCTTTGGGTCCTGTGCCCAGCTGGCCTCTAGGTACTCAATAATTCTTTCTTTCAGAAGTGATTCCATCAAGATCCCTTATCAGTAAGAGCACATCTTCAAGCAGACTTCAACTGCTTGCAGGAGTGGTTACTACAGAACAGGCTCCTAATGAATGCTAAGAAAACTGTAACTATGCTTTTTGGCCCCCTGTCAAGAATCAGATCTCTTACTCCAGACTTATTGATACATTCTCTAGATGACTCCCCTCTTGAATTCGTTACCTCCTTCAGGTATCTAGGAGTCACTCTCGACCCATCTCTTGACTTTAACCTCCACATTGCGGCTACATGTAAGACAGTTTACTCAAAACTTGGTCTTGCCTTTAAAATTAGGTCGTCCCTCAATTATGCTGCCCGGCTTGCTATTGCACAAGGATTTCTCCTCCCTGCTCTAACATATTGCTCTCAGGTTTACCTTAAAGCTAGCATAGGAGCACTCCAGAAATGGAGCACCTGCTATAACAGTATATGCAGATTTGCTCTCACCGCTCACAGACTTACCCATCATTGCCTGCTCTACTCAAAACTAAATTGGCTCTCCCCAGACTTGCTCAGACATTATTCTGCAGGCTGTACAATTGATAATATGATCAGAACGGGGTCCCCTAAATACCTTGCTGAACTATTAACTCAGCCCTCCCAAGCATACCTCCTCAGGGCATCTGCTCAAACCCAACTTGAAATTCCCAGATATCTCACACAAAAAAGGAGAATGATCCTTTGCCATATCTGCCCCCTGCTTCTGGAACTCCATTCCCTCCCACATCAAACTCTCCAAATCCCACAAGGCCTTTAAACTGAGCTTTCGGGTACACCTATTAGAATCTGACTGCTGCTCTTGTGCTGTAACTTGAGCTTCTCTCCTAGCATTTTCTCCTCCCTATGGCACTTACTGATTTCCTACTGGTCTCCAAAATCTGAAAGTTACCCACATCCAGCAGAAATCCTATTGTTATAATGCTACTTCACTTAAGTTCTGTTTGCTGTTTGTCATTTCAATTTAGTCATTGATGTATCATCAGATGAAAATAATTAATGTAATGTTATCTGTTTCTCTTTGTCGTTACTGATAATGACTGTACCTGGCTGTATACTGTTCAAATGTTTGTTCTCACCTCATGCTGCATCATGAAATGCTCTTTAATGTTGACTCTGGTCTCCCCTGTCTGTACCCTCCTGGGTCGTGCCTGAATATAGGCAACATTGTTGTCTAGTGTACTTACCCGGTAAACAAAAACCAAATAAATAAATTTTCCCTACCACTGAGGTCAAACTTACAGATCTGTAGTTTCCCGCTTCTGCCTTGCTCCCACTTTTGTGAAGGGGAATCACATCTGCCCTCCTCCAGTCCTCAGGTACCTCCCCATCCTGCCATGATCTGTTAAAAAGCGTGGTCAGTGGTGTCACTAGGTCCTCCCTTAGTTCTTTTAGGATTCTGGGGTGAATACCGTCAGGCCCCACTGCTTTGTCCACCTTGAGTTTTAGGAATTCTTTCAGGACTCTTTCTTCTGTGAATGGACTGGTGTCAACCCCCCTACCCAGAGTGCTTCTATTGTCTGGTTTAGGTAACTCCTCCTCATCTTCTTTTGTGAATACTGAGCAAAAGTATTCATTCAGTATCTCTGCCTTTTCACTGTCTCCCTCTGCTCACCTCCTCTCTCCTTTATTAATCTTCACTATCCCTTCCTTAACCTTTCTATGCTTCCTAATGTACCTATAAAAAGTTTTATTATCCCTCTTCTTAACTGAGTTGGCTATTTTTTCTTCAGTTTGGGCCTTTGTTGGTCTGACTGCCTTCCCCATTTCTTTCTGCTTTAATTGATACAGTTCCCTGTCATGCTCCTTCTGTGATTCCTTATATTTTTTGAATGCAGCCTTTTTCTCCTTAACCTTCCCTGCCACCTCGTTTGAAAACCATAGTGTTTTTTACTCCGCTTTGTTTTCTTTATTTGCTTCACACAAAGGCTTGTTGCCTCTATGATGGCAGTTTTGATTTTTCTCCATTGTTCTTCCATCCCTCCTTTTTGGTCATTTGCTAGTGCATTTTTCAGGTATTCACCCATTTTGCCAAAGTCAGCTCTTCTAAAGTCCAGTATCCTTGTTTTTGTATGGCTTATCTCCATGGTTGTGCTCACTGTGAAGCACACTGTGCAGTGGTCACTTGTTCCCAGATGTCTACTGACTTCTAAATTTGTGATCCTCTCTCCATTTGAGAGTACCAGGTCTAATATTGCTCCCTCCCGAGTGGGTTCCAACACAAGCTGTCTAAGGCCTGCCCTCTGATGTGGCTGCAGTACCTGCTATCCAGTTAACATCTGGCATATTCAGGTCCCCCATCAACAGTATCTCCCCTTTTTCAGCCATTTTGAGAATGTCCTCTATCATTTTGTTGTCTATTTCTTCCCCTTGAGACGGGGGTCTGTATACAACCCCTGTGCGGATTGTGATGCCATTCCCTGTCTCCAAGGTGACCCTGAGTGCCTCTTGTCTTCCCCCTTTACTTTTTAGTTCTGTAGCTTTGATCCCTTCCCTTATGTATAGAGCTACTCCACCTGCCCTTTTACCTTCCCTGTCCCTTCTGTAGATTGTATACCCTGGTATGTTGACATCCCAGTCATGGTTCTCAGTGTACCATGTTTCCGTGACTGCCACAATATCCAACAGTTCATCTTCTATCAGGGCTACTAGCTCAGGAAGCTTGTTTCCCAGACTACGGGCATTGGTACTCATTGCCCACCATTTAATGTTGGCTTTATCCTTTTTTCCCCCATCCCTGCGCTTACTGTCCTTGTCGATTTTTCCATTTACCACTGTCCTGCCCTGCGTTGAGCTCTGTACCTCAGTGTTTACCTTCCTACCTGCCATGTTTTGTGGGGGGAGGCTTGAAATTTCCTGCCTTTTATCAGCACCTCCCCCCTTGGCTAGTTTAAAAGCTTGCCAAGGAAGCATTTAATCCTATCACCTAGGAGCTTGGTTCCCTTCGTGGACAGATGCAGACCATCATGCCAGAATAGACCTTTATCTCTCCTGGTGATCCCCCAGTCCCCAATGAAGCCAAAGCCCTGTGCTCTGCACCAGTTTTGCAACCATTCATTAAACTGCATGGTGTGCAGTACCCTAGCCTCATTCCTGCCATGGCCTGGTAGCACCTCTGAGAAGGTTACTGTGTTGCTACTGCCTGAGGCCCCTCCTCAACTCCACAAATTCATTCTGCACTGCAATGATCCCATGCCTAGCTAGGTCATTTGTCCCAAGGTGGACTATGATATCTAGTTCCTCTCCTGTGATGCTGCTTCTGCAATCCTGAGGATTCGCTTCCTGTCCCTCCAAGCCATGGCACCAGGCAGGCATCTTACTTACTTCTCCTCTCCCTTTCCCAGGTTTACCCCCTAACAATAGAGTCTCCTATCAGAAGCTGTTTCCTTCCCCTGTGGTGTCCCTTGCCACCCTTTTGTGGGTCTCCCTTGTGGATGTCCTCAGCTTTCTTCTGGGTCTCAACTGAGGGTGCCATCATAGAGGAACCTTGCTCTGCCAGAATGGCATATGATTTGTGTAGAGGTACAACTAGGGGGCTTTGCCTCTGGTCCACCACCCGCACCCTCCCAGAACCCACAGTGGTCCAACTGCTCTTCATACTTGGCAACCTCTGAGACAGTGGTTGTGGCAGCGGTGCTCTTTGGGAGGGGGAGGCCTCCTTAGTCCTTGCTAGTTCAGCCTGCTAGTGGCAGCTTAGATTCAATGCTAAGAAGTGCAAGGTAATGCACCTGGGAAACAAAAACCCAGGAGAAGAGTATACAATGGGGGATGAGATACTAACAACAACAAAAATGGAAAGGGACCTGGGGGTAGTCATGTCAGATGACTTAAAGGTGGGCAAGCAATGTGAGAGGGCAGTAAGGAGGACTGGGGAGATGCTGGGATGCATAGGGAGAGGCATCACCAGTAGAAAACAGGAAGTTGTTATACCTCTGTACAGACAGCTGGTGAGACCCCATCTGGAGTACTGTGTGCAGTTCTGGAGACCCAATCTCCGCAAGGACATAGACAAGATGGAAGCTGTCCAGAGGAGGGCAACTAAAATGGTGCAGGGTCTGCACCAGAAGACATATGGAGAGAGACTAAAGGAGCTTAATATGTATAGCCTCGAGGAAAGGAGGGAGAGGGGGGACATGATAGAAACTTCAAGTACCTCAAGGGAATCAACAAAGTCCAAGAGGGTAGCATCTTTCAAAAAAAGGGTGTGCAAGAACAAGGGGCAAAATTTGAAGATGGGGGTGGCTCAGAGGTAATGTAAGGAAGTATTTTTCACAGAGAGGGTTGTGGATGCATGGAACGGCCTTCCGGAGGAGTTGTGAGTCAAAACAGTGGTTGAATTCAAGCATGCATGGGACAGTCATAAGGCAATTCTAGGGGGTGGGAGTTGAAAGAAGTAGGCTGCTGGTTAACTAGGATCTGCAGCTTATCCATTAGGTAGGGAAATGGGCAGACTGGGTGGGCCAAGCGGTCCTTATCTGCCGTCAAATTCTATGTTTCTATGTTTCTATGAGGAGGGTTTTTAGACAGGGGGATGGAAAGTTAAAATTCAACTTCGGCAGGATGATTTAGGGATTAAACATTTGCCAAATTGCTTTTACCTGGGAAAAGACAAAGGGGTGCTATTTTACCAAGGACAACCCAGACAATGTTATAGATGTGGCTCCCTGAGACACCTCAGTAACACTTGTGAGGTTCAGAGATGTTTGCATTGTGGTAGTCAGGGGCATACCAGTTCAGGGTGCACGTTTCCCCCTGTTTGTCATTTATGTGAAGAAGAAGGTCACTCTATTTTTTCTTGTCAGTGGGCCTCTCATAATAATGGGAATGGAGACTTTGCTGAACAAGATTTTTATATCAATCGAGCCACAAGGAAGGAAAGTGGCTCTCACCTCCCTCCACCCAGACAGAAAAGCGCAGCTCTCCCCAACCTCAACAGACAGAGGCAGCTACCCCTCCACCTAGACAGGAAGACACAGCTCCCCCCCCCTACTAGTTCACAGCAGGAGACACCATTGTTACTAAAACATAGGGATCTGGGTTTACAGCCCTCTTCCATGGCACAGGTTACTGATCAGGAAGGGGTGTATCAGGTTGGAGAGGTAGAGGTTCTAGACGTCTCTAGTCAGATGGAGCGGACAGATGCTCTAGATTCTGAAATGCCACTGCCCCAAGCTTCGTCCTCTTTGGAAACTGCTTTTGCTACAGTGGTCTCCAAAACCCAACAAGTGCAAGGGCAACCTGTTGTGGAGATTCCTTTACAAAATAAGTTTGAGGTCCTACAATGGGGAGACACAGAGATGGGTGATGATTTGGCCGGAATGTCTGATAACTCATCCTGTGTAGGGGGTATTTCAGATCATGATGAATAAGATTCACAATTGGCAGGAAAGGTTAAAACAAAATGCCGTTTGGGGACTTGATATAATTTAAGAAAGAAAAAAGCGACTGATGTGAGTAATTCTTGAGGGGTTATTCTTTACGGTTAGCATCGCTTAATGTGAACAGCTTGAAGTCTGATGGGAAATGAAAATCAGCTTTTCAGTATTTCATTTCCCAGACTTTTGATATTATCCTCTTCCAGGATACACGGCTTTTTTCATGTACTGAGATTCAAAAAGCAAAGGAAGGATGAATGGATAGGAGGTTTGTCCTATTGGTCAGTGGGAAATGATACATGCAGTGGGGTTGGGATATGCCTTACAAACGCCAAGATAGAAGTCACTAGAATCCAAGACATCATACCCGGTAGAGCCATGCTAATGGATTTTGTGGTAGAACAACAAGCCTTTCGTTTACTGAATATTTATGCTCCACAGGAAAGAGCAAACTGTACTAAGGTGTATAACATCTTACAACCCCTGTTACTGAGAGCACGTGCAGTATTATGGGTTGGGGATTTCAGTTGTAGCAGACTAAAAAGGGATTGTGGCATCTGAAATGAGAAAATATTTTGTGATGCTGCATTGTTGTACAGGTTTATTTCTCAAACAAATTTAATTGATGTTTTTCACACCACTCACTCTACTACACAATATACCTATCTCAGACGTTGTCTTAAAACTAGGATAGATTACTGGTTTATTTCACTGTATCTTCCCATCCAAAATTCTAGGATGCACCCCATGGCAACCTCAAACCATCTATTGTTAAACATCACTCTATCATATTCCCCAGAAATGACATTGGGGAAATGGTACTGGAGATGTAACACTTCCCTATTGGATGTACCAGATATAAAAAGAGGATTTCTGGAAACAATTGAAGCTAGACTTTCAGTTAGATGTCTATACGACAATATGATAGATTGGTGGAAGCAAACAAAGGTAGATTTAACTAAGTACTGCAGATGCACGAGCCAATTGATGGGGGTATTTAAGAATACGAGATATGGACAATTACAAGAACAACTTCATAAGTTGATTTCTTTACAACTTGATGGTAAACATGATTTTTCAGAGCAAATAAAACACATCAAATGGGAAATGACTGACTTGCAATATGACAGGAATAAGTCCATAGAATCTGAACAAAGGTACAAAACTAAAGGCAATGAAGAACAAGCTAGCCCTTATGAAAATTATAAAAAATACATTTCATCAGTGACATTGGAAGATCGAGTAATTACTGGTAATACGAACATCATGTCAGCAGTTGAGACTTATGTACAAAAGTTATTTGGGATGGCCCATGCCATCCCTGGGAATACTGTAGATTGGTTACATGAGTGTAACTTACCTCAACTATCTCAATCTGATAGATGGATGCTAACAAAAGAGATCACGACACAGAAGATCAGGTCAGTTATAGGACAGTTACAGTTAGGGACTGCACCAGGACCCGATGGCTTGTCAAACGTCTTTTATAAATTACTAATTGAATATATGGGGCCTGAGCTAGCATACGAACATACTAAAATGCCAGCAGAATAGGCCTAACAGTCTCTCGAGTCTGCTCGATTTTCAGCACCCACACTGAGGGCCGATTTTGGTGTCCCCTTCCCCCTTGGGTTATATTGTGCCCAGTCCCAGATTTTCCACCTGTATTGTGCCTGGTCAGATTTACCTTCCCCCTGTACCTGTCCCATCCCCTCTTAAACCTGTCCACAGTCTCCATCTCTACCAGCTCCCTGGGCAGTGCATTCCATGGCT
Organism: Neoceratodus forsteri; assembly: GCA_016271365.2. NCBI lineage: Eukaryota > Metazoa > Chordata > Ceratodontiformes > Ceratodontidae > Neoceratodus > Neoceratodus forsteri. Next base: position 167,133,166 of record CM057458.1, on the reverse strand, counting down.
CTACCACCCTTTCAGTGAAATAACATCTCCTCCTCTCCCCTCTGAGCCTGCCCCTTCCAGCTTACACCCGTGACCTCTTGTTGCCCCATCCTCCTTCCTTTGGATCACCCTGACTGGGCCTCCTTTATTGATCCTGTTCATTTACTTAAAGACCTCTATCATGTCCCCCCTGTCCCTCCTCTCCTCCAGGATGTACATGTCAAGCTCCTTGAGCCTCTCGACATAGGTCCTCTCCCCCAGGCCCCAGATCATTTTGGTTGTCCTGCTTTGGACCCTCTCTAGGAGTGTAATATCTCTCTTTAAATGTGGTCTCCAAAATTGTACACAATACTCGAGGTGTGGCCTAACCAAGCAGTTGTACGGTGGAAGGATCACTTCCGCCTTTCTGGAGGTAATCCCCCTGGCGATGCATCCCAGCATCCTATTTGCCCTTGCCGCTGCCCTCCTACAGGTTTCTGAGTTGTTCATTTTGACATCTACCACCACCCCCAGGTCCCTCTCACCTTCCATGACTTGAATCATGTCTCCTCCCAGGGTATACCCCTGGCCTGGATTTCTGAATCCCAGGTGCAGAACCTTGCACTTCCCTGCATTGAATTTTAGTTTCCATTTTCCTGAACACCTTTCCAGAGCCTCCAGGTCCTCCTACAAGGCCATCCTCCCCTCCTCCCCATCCACCACTGCACCTAGATTTGAGTCATCTGCAAAGAGACTCATCTCACTCTTGATCCCCCCTGATGTCTGAGATATAGGCATTGAACAGGAGTGGCCCCAGTACTGACCCCTGGGGGAACCCCACTAGTAACCCACCTTGGAGATGAGGCTAACCCTCCAACCACGACCTTCTGAGTGTGCTCAGAGAGCCAATTTCCTATCCATCTTAGCAACTGTCTCCCTACCCCCATTTCCTTCAGCTTAGCCAGCAGGCCATGTGGGGTACCGAATCAAACGCCTTGCTAAAATCCAGAAAGAGGACGTCCACTGGCCTACCCTGGTCTAGGGTCCTCATCACCCAGTCATAGAACTCAACAAGATTTGTCTGGCACAATCTTCCCGTGACAAAGCCATGCTGCCTATTGTCCAAGCCACCAGTTTGCTCCATTAACCCCCCCCCCCCAGCCTTTCCTTGACAATACCCTCCATCACCTTTCCAACCACCAATGTCAGGCTAATGGGCCTGTAATTTCCTGCCTCCTCTCTTGATCCCCTCTTGTGGATCGGCACAACATGGGCCACCCTCTAGTCTTGGGGCACCCACCCAGTCCTCAGAGAGATGTTGAAAAGCTCCACTAGAGGGACTGCCAGGACATCTGCCAGTTCCCTCAGCACCCTGGGATGCATCTTATCTGTCCCAAGTGCTTTCTCCATCCAAAGGGACCTGAGGGCTTCCCTTACTCTCTCTACTGGGATTTCAGCCTCGTTCTCCCCCTTTCTACCATGCACTGCTGGGCCCCCACCTGTCTGTGGTGGCCACTCCCTTTCCCCAGACCCATCAGGACCCTTGGTCTCTACCGGTCTCACCCCTTGCTCCAGTTTGCCCCCGCTCCCCTCGCAAGACCTAGCCCCTCCATCCCCCCTGGTATAAACTGAGGCAAAGTACTCATTTAGGACTTCTGTCTGTTCCCCCGCCTCCTGTGCCCAACCATCCCCTACCCTTATCTTGCTGATCTGCCCCTTTACTTTTCTTTTTTCTCCTATGTATCTAAAGAACCTCTTGTCCCCCCTCCGGAACCCACTGGCCAAGGACTGCTCCTTTTTTGTCTTAGCTGCTCTCATCACCCTGGTGACTCTCTTGGCTGTCAGCTCATATTCCTACTAATCCCTTTCACTCCTTGACCACTTGAAGCGCCTATAGGCCGCCTTCTTTTCCCTCACCATCTGCTGTACCTCCCGGGTCCACCAGCAGGGTTTTCTGGCCTTAGCGAACCTATGCCTTTCCCTTGCGCAGGATCTGGTAACCTCCTGTATTCCCCTCCTAATGATCCCCCACCTGCTGTCAGTATCCATATCCGGCCTTATCCTGTCTAGATGATCTTTAAGGATCCTTCCCATCTCCCTGAAGTCTGCACCCCTAAAGTCGGTTACTACCGTCCTTGTTCAGCTTCCCCCCCCCAGGTCCAGGAAGAACCAGACTGTGGCGTGATCACTCCAAGCCAACGGGTCCCTCACCTCTAGGTCACTAATCTGATCATTGTCTGCCAGGACCACGTCCAGTGTCCAGGCCTCCCTAGTTGGCTTACCCACCTGTTGTGTCACAAACGCATCCTGGAAGACATCAAGCAGCCTCTGCTCTCTGGCCACTGGTGATGTCATAGTCCCCCAGTCTGTTCCTGGCATATTGAGGTCCCCCATTACTATTACCCTTCCCTTCCTAATCTACACTGTCCCTCAAGATTTGCCACCAAACTTTCTTCCAGGACCTCCGCCAGTGCTGGTGGTCTGTATACCACTCTGATCTTTACTCTCTTACCCCCTTGCATCAGCAAGGTGACCCAAATAGCCTCCACATTCCCCTCTGCCTCCTCTATGCCTCCAATACCCACGCCATTTATGACTAACAGTGCTACACCACCACCCCTTCCTTCCCCCCTATCTTTTCTGAGCATAGTGTAGCCCTCCAGATTTAGGTCCCACTCATGCCCTTGAGTGGCCCAGGTCTCAGTGACTGCTGCCACATCTACCTCCCCCCTAACTAGCATTGCCTGGAGCTCAGGCATTTTATTTCCTAAGCTCCTGGCATTTATCAGGACCACTCTCCACTCCTTTTCCCTCCTCTCCTTTCTCCCCCTTTAGCTCCCATTTCTCAGCTCCTGCACCATACCTGGTGACCCAGTTCCATATCTCTCTAGCCCCCTAGAGGAGTGGAGACCATGTCCCTGTTTTATAGTATCTGCTGGCACTGCTCCTTTTTTGATCTCTCCCCCCTTCACAAGTTTAAACCCCACCTTTCACTGATTAACCCAGCTAGTTTGAGCTTTAGGATTTCCTTCCCCTCCAAATTAAGGTGGAGCCTGTCCCTAGCATACAGCCCCTTATCCTCCCAGGTCTCCCCCCAGTCCCCCACCAGGCCATACCCCAATTCCCCACACCACTCCCTAAGCCACTGATTTATCTCTCTAATCTTCATCTTGTTTTCCCCAGTAGCCCTTGGCACCAGCAGGATTTCTGAAAAGGAGATCTTACAGCCTATGGAAAGGCATACCCTGGCCAACTCTCTGAACCTTGTCTGAATTTCTAGTTCACAATTACCACTTATGTCGTTTGTCCCCAAGTGCATTAGAATGTCCGGGTTCCCCTCGCATTCCCTTACCAGTGAATACAACTCATGCTTGGCCTTGTGCACTGTCAGACCTGGGTGGCATTTGATTCTGATCAGACAGCTTTTACCCTCCTCCTGCCCCTCCCACTGTATGCCTCTGATCATGGAATCTCCCAATAGCTGTACTCTAACTTCCCCCTTGCCTTCCTGTTCACCCTTTGGGTTCCCCCTCCTTCCATGCCTCTCCTCATCCCTTCGTCTGGATTCTCCTCTCAACCAGCTCCTCGCACCTCCCACAATCTGGGTGTTGAATTTAGCCCCTTCACTATTGTCCCTGGTCACCTCCTCTACCCGTGTCCTGGCCTTCATTATCCCCTTCCCCCACCTGAGTATCTTTCTCTGTGTCTCTTTCCCCATTCCTTACTAATCCATCCATTCTATTTGCCTATTTGGCTGTCTGCTCGCTATCATCCCATTTACGTCCTGCACCTTCCTGCCTGTTGTGCTCCCCTGTTCCATTCTATCAGCCTCCTCCTTGTTTCCCTGATCCTCCTTTTTCTTTTCCCCTCCTACCCCTCTTCCCCCATCCTGTCCGGGACCCCCTCTATTGTGACCTTGACACTTGCCCTCTACACCCGTTCTAGCTACCCCTGCCCCAGCTACACCAGTAGCATCCTCCTCCTCTTCCTCCCCCCCACACACACACCCCTCTTCTACCAATGGGCGTAGAGGGTTAAAATGATTTGTGAGCCTTAGACCATCCCCCAGTGCCCCCTTTGTCCCTACCACCTCTCTCAGTTTCCTTTGGACACCCCCAGACTCTTGCCTACTGCTGTAAAAATTTCCACCTTTTGGGCCCCATCTGCCAGGGTCCCCGAGAGCCCTCTGTGAACCCCCCTTCCCTCCTCTGCTACTGTGAGCACCACTCTTCACTCCTTCCCCAGCTTGGGAGGCCCCAGTACCTTGTGCTTCCATGTAGGTGACCGCTTGCCTCCTACCTCGCCAATTCTCCCCCCCCCAGGTGCCTTCGGATCCCCTTTACCTCCTCCTTAAGCTGTGCCAGCTGGTAGCACCCTGGGCATCCCCCAAACTTCCAAGCCCAGTCCAATATCATGTCTGCACCACACCCTGTGTCCCCAACCACCCGCCCAAAGAAACCTGCTCTAGTGATAGTGGAAGTGTGTAATACAATTTATACCTGCTCTAGTGAGCTGACAGAAGTGTATAATGCAATTTTGAACCATAAGGAGATGCCACACTCAATGTACCAGAGGTTTCTTCTATTGATTCATAAAAAAGGCCCTAAAGACAGCCTAGATAATTGAAGACCCCTTTCTCTTACTGAATTCAGATTTCAAAATACTGAATTGCTTAGTAAGCGATTATCGTCAACGCTGGCATCAATAATTCATTATTCACAGATGTGGTCTCTTCCAGGAAGGAAAATTTCTGACCTTCTAATCCTGATACAAGAAATAATAGAGAAAGGAGAGAATGGAGAAATTTCAGGATACATAGTTAATCTTCATCAATCCAAGACCTTTGATCGGGTCTCACGTCAGTATTTATGGACCTGTCTAGAACAATATGGTTTTCCATTGGAATTTATTAAATGGATTAAGTTGTGTTATGCCCAAGCCCAGGTAAGGCCCTATTTTAATAGAAGGTTAGGGAAAGCATGCCCGGTTAACACAGGAGTGCGACAAGGGTGCCCATTGAGCCCGCTTCTATATATTCTGTCATTGGATCCATTAATTAGGAAGATATATTTATACCGAAATGTACAAGGATTATTGGTGTCCAGCCAAGACTCCGAAATAAAAACACTGGAGTATGCAGATGATCTCAGTATTGTTCTGGCGGATATGAATTCATCAGTACCTATGGGACATTTGCTGGAAGAATTTTCTGTAATTTCAGGATTGATGGTTAATTTTCAGAAAAGCACCTGCCTCACTGTAGGGAAAGAGTTTTCAAATGCCACTCATATATAAAATATATTGAAAAATAATACAGGGATTAAAATTTTGGGAATCTTTTTGGGGGTCCCTAATGTTGCATTATATAATTGGGAGTATTTATTGAATATAGCTTTGGATAGAGTAGCTAAATGGAACAGATGGAGGATGAGCAAAAGAAAAAAGAGAGTATATATGATTCATACATTTTTGTTACCAATGTTTCTTTACTTAAACTATGTATTCCCACTTCCGAAACGAATTGAAACAAGATTATATAGCTGTTCCTTTCAAGGGATTTGGGGTAGTAGGTTGAACCCCATTAAACGAGGTATACCATACTTAGAAATTAGTACAGGAGGATTAAAATTGATTAACCCCATTACATTTTATCATACCATATTTTTATATGCAAATGTAACGCCTTTAATTCATAGGAAGCTACATATATGGGGCCCCTGGGTTAGAGACAATTTATAGCAGGTTTTGCACACATGGGAGAAATATGGAGTAATTCCTAGACAAGGTCAATACACTAGGATTCCGCTATATTTTAAGGAGTGTATAAGTAAACTAAAAGTATGGAAAGTGAGTTTAGGGACATTTAAATTAATGAATAGGAAACAGTTTTATGCAGATATACAGCAGAAATTCTTCACACAAATACCAGAATACATGTCAAGATCAGAAAGAGAGATTCAGTGCATTACAGCCTTATTATTGGAAAACAGGATAGCTCCTCAGATGTGGGACAACACTTGGTTATGTATACACGGGAAACTTCCTGTTAAAGATAATCAAAAACACAAAGAGCTATCAGAAAGGAATTGCCCAAGACTGGGATGTATAAATGTACCCGAGACAATGGATCATCTTTTCTTTCTTTTTTTTTTTTTCTATTTATGCCTCCTACTCCCCCTCGGCACCGGCCTACCTTGGGATCTCCTGGAGTCATCCCCCGGTGGCACTCACCCTACCTGGCCAACCTCCATCACCCATGTAGCCTCGGTTGAACCCCCCGGGCAGGGATGGGGTGGGCCCCAACATCGTAGTAGTGTCAGTCGGGAGGATGCCAGGTGGGTGGCCACAAACCAGGGGCAAGCTCCTGGGGCTCCATCATTTTGTCGGAGCCAAGAGATATTTTCTCTGTGTTTCCTCCTCTGGGAGTGGCCGGTGCACTGATGTCATGGCGAATCTGATGTCTGCCACTCCCCACTCCCTCGCTCTGCTTTGCAGTGCCCGCTATCTCTCCAGCCTCTGCCAGAGAGCAGCAGAGCACCGACCAGGGACCCCTGTCCCTCCCCGGGAGAGGAGAGCTGTCCTCCGGATGCTTAATCCTCTCCCACCCCTGCCGACCCCCAGCAACCTGGGCTCATTCCTGAATCCAGGTCACCGGCGTGACGCGAGGTGTGGTGTCCAGTGCCTCAACCCTCAGCACCACTGGGGCGATCATCTTTTCTTTCAATCTTATTTTGTTTAATCCTTTTGGTCTCTAGCTTATAAAACATGGGTGTGGTTCCCACGTTGGTTGGGCACTCCTGAAACTTTATATTATGGGATATTTCCAGAGCATATTATCAAATACGAAGTGGGGACCTTTCGGATTATCACATGTATCAAATATTGGATTTGGCAAGCCAGATGTCAGCTCACTTTGCAAGAGAAGGAATGGTCAACAGTACAATTGTTTGGTATGATAAGAGATAATATTAGTACCATTAAATATCAGGAATGCAAAAAATATACCATGAATAAAAAGAACTGGAGACATGTTGAAATTTCTGAATAGGACGGGGAATGAAGAATGCAATTCATTTTCTTCTATATTACACTTTGGAACAGCTGTCATTACATGATTATAGATAGCTTAACTTGAGAATCTGTTATTTACCTTTGCAATGTGTATGTTTATCTAGTTATACTATGAGAATTGATTAAGTACTTGATTAGGGGAGAAACAGGGGGTTTGAGACTCTGCTTAGTTGCATGACTCCTTTGTTGATGTATTTATGGAAGTTTATTTTACAGTCCAAGATTACTGTAATACTATTCTTTTCTAATGTCCTTTTGGTTATCAGAATTGGTGCTAATGTATTATTTACTTTGTTGTTTACTGTGTATAACCTTGAGATGGATTTTTGTTGCTACTAGTCTCTCCTATGGCTAAGGGGACGTGATCCTTCATTGTGGAATTAGCAATTTGTATATTGTACAGCCTTTTAGTATATTTTTCTTGGTTGTGAGCTTTTGAATAAAAAAATTCCCCTACTCTTTTTCGATAAGAGCCATGGGATCTTTAACATCCACCTGAACTACCACCAATCCAGGCAGATGGGACCTCAGTTTAACATCTCATCAAAAAGACGGATATAAAATATGAAGGTCGAAGTCAAGAGATGGATTGAGAGTGATGCCCAGATACTTGAAAGAGTCCACCACGTCAAGAGAGAAGCCTCCAGGCCCCCTTACAGTAAGTGAATAATTAATAGGCCTAGACACAAATTTAGCATCAGTAAAGAGACAGGCAGTCATATTATTGGTTACAAATTGTTTTATTTATTGGAGTCAGTTGCTGTTACAACATCAGCTCTAGATGAATCTTATACAAGATACAAGCAATGTGGTTTGCCAACATTTGAAAGAAGTCCGGCTAAAGCAGAAGCGCAGGCACTGATCAAAATCTTTTGGACTATAATAATGGCAAGCAGTATGTATAGAATTGTCATAATATCTAGATCCATTGTAAACTAACAGCATGTGCATTAATAAAGCTGAGTTTTAAATAAGACTTTACAGTGCATTTCCTTAGAGGATTGATGAAGGAACTTCAGAATGCCCATACTGGGTCTGCCAAGGCTGCTATGCCTATGACAGAATTTCTGGATATGGCATGCAGTGCAAGAGACACTATGTTAGAGAGTAAAACTCTGACCCCTGTCCCTGTCTTTGCAAATGTGCCTGCTGTTAGCCACATCGGGTCACACCTGGAGATGAGCCTTGGATCGGTGTGCCTTTCCCAGTCACCAAATGTTTAAATAAAATCAAATAAAAAAATAAAACACCAACACTGGTTTGAAATCTGGAAGAGGGCACCCTCCCTCCTCAGAGAGGAAGCTATCCTCCACCAGGAGTCAGGAAGAGCCACCAGCCTTTGCTGGGGAGGGACCATCAGCTCCTGGAAGAGGTAACTACCATAAGATCCCAAGGGGTTCATGGAATAAGTGTTGCAGTGGCCATTGGAAAAACTAAAGCAGCTGTTGGGGTTGTGACCAGGGTCATGAGGAAAATAATACAGAATACTGGAAAAAGTTTACCACACTGCACCAGCAGATGAATGGCAATAGAGAACCCCCTGCACAGCAAGCAGGAGATGCCTCTTCCCTGTTGTAGCACTGGGACAGAATGTTGCCCTTCAGGCACCAAGAACCAGCAGCTGACTAGATCGGGTGGAGCAATCTCTGACCTCCTCCACCATGACAGACACCTTGATGGTGGGAGAGACACCAATTCCAGAGAGCTCAGCACATCTGGGCATTATGGAGGCTGGCACAATAGAGCCTGATCCTTCGTTCTTGGGACAGCTGGTCCACCAGGGAAGAAAAATAGACCTATGTAGAGGTGATGATGGAAAATGTTCTGCTTGTATATGTCCTGATAGGTACATGGACAGAACTCACACTTGCCTCCCAGCATATTCTAAAGAACTTTGGCAGTTGATACTGGAGGATAGCCTCTGGCGTAGGACACAGTCTCCAATGCTTTCTCTATACAACCTCAGTTAATCCGGGTTTAAGTCTTTGGGCACCTATACATGGGAATTAGATCTTGCTGGTAATCACACTTCATGCTCCTTTCATATTTATGAGAGTGCAGAGAGATGTTTTATGATAGGGCTGGATCTATTGAAGAGTTATGACTTGGTAGTGAATATTAGTAGGGGTGTGTTATGGGCTATGTGACTGAACCCCTACCCTATGAGTAGGATGGCATCTGAGGACCAGAGATCACCCCTGAAGAGACACAAATTTACATCAACTTGCTGATTCACCCTCACAGACTTGAACCTGGGGAAAGGGCAAGTTTCTTAAAGGGTTACTCCTACCGCTTCTGTTCCTGAAACTTCATCTCCAGAGAACAGTGAAGCCTGTTTCAATATACCAAGACAAACAAACCTTCTGTTTCCAGTGAAACAGACAAGGGAATGGTTAAATTTGAATGAGACTTCAGACCTCACTGAACAGAGATGTAGACACCGCCAAAAGGCAGTTTATCAAGAAGCAGCTTAGCAGAGGGAGGGGGAGTCTGCAACACCTCTGCCCTCTGAGACCAGGCACATGGAGGAGATGGCTCTGTTATCTGAACTGCACCTCACTAATGAGGAACTCACTGGGAGCCTTAATAAGCAGCTAGCTGAGATCCAGTCCAAGGCATGTACAAAAGGGGATCTTTTGTGCTACTGTATGTAAAGATTGATGTAGATGGCTGTTTGACCTTCCCTGTCACAATTTAGAACTGAGAGTTTAAAGATGCATCTTTTTCCACTCACATAGGAACAGACGTTGATCAATTACAATTTGCACAGAGAACTGAAGAGTGGAGACCCAGAACTGACAGCAGTAAAATGTAACCACCCACTGGACAGCACCCCTCTGGGGGAAGGTCCCCTAAAACTGTAAGGGATTGTCGCCTTAAACTTTGTAGTGCGGTGCATTCCCATTTGTCATTATGCAGACACAGTACAAGAAACATAGAAACATAGAAATGTGTTGGCAGATAAGGGCCTTCGGACCACCTAGTCTGTCCCAATACCTCCAATAACTGTATTCTTTTATGCTCTGCCAGTATTAGGTTGTCCCCCTCCTCTAAGTACCAGTAGTCCCCTATAGAATTTTTAAATCCTTTATTGTTTCTACCCCCACCACCTCCGCTTGCAGGCTGTTCCACTTGTCCACTACCCTCTCCATGAAGACATATTTTCTTACGTTTCCCCTGAATTTTCCTCCTACCAGTTTCATCTTGTGGTCCCTCATCCTTGAGCAACTTTTTCTCTGTTGTATTCTCCTGTACCTTATTTCTTCTCATGAGGTACTTAAATATTTCAGTCATATTCCTCCTCTCCCTCCTCTGCTCTAGGGAGTACATATTCAATTCCTTCAGCAGAACTTCACAGGGCTTGTGATGTAGTCCCTGCAGCATTCTGGTCACCCTCCTCTGAACCGCTTCCACCCTATCAACATCCTTATTCAGGTGGTGCCTCCAGAACTGGATACAGAAGTCAAGATTTGGCCTTACTAAAGCCATGTCCAGTGGAATTATTACACCTCTTTTTCTGCTGTTGATTTCCCTGCCTATGCATCCCAGCACCCTGCTAGTCTTTTCTGCCCACTGCCTCCCAATCTTGAGGTCATCAGAGATGATCAGCCCCAAGTCTCTTTCCCACTTGGAGCATTCTATTTCTTCCCCCACCAGATGATATGATGCTCCAGGGTTTTTGTGCCCTACGTGCATTATCTTGTACTTTTTTGTGTTGAACCTCAGCTGCCAATCCCTTGACCAGTCCTCCAGCTTCTTCAGATCCCCCTTCATTCTATCCACTCCCTCTGGCATGTCCACCCTGTTGCAGCAAAGCTTAGTGTCAGCAGCAAACATGCAGATCTTCCCTTCAAGAACCTCTGCAATGTCACTGATAGACATTGAAGAGGACAGGGCCCAGTACTGATCCCTGTGGTACCCCACTGGTCGCCTTACCCTCATCAGAGTGAATACCATTTACCACCACCCTCTGGGACCCATTATCCTGCCAACTTTCCATCCACTTCACTACCTTCTTTCCCACTTCCATATTCTGCAACTTCCTTATCAATCTACGATATGGCACAGTGATGAAGGCCTTACTGAGATCAAAGTAGGCCACGTCCACTGCCCCCTCTTGATCTACCTCTCTAGTTACCCAATTGAAGAACTCAATGAGGTTAGTATGGCATGACCACCCCCCTGTAACACCTCGTTGCCTTGTGTCCTGTAGTCCGCTGACAACCAGGTGTTCCATTGTGCTTTCCTTTAATAGTGTTTCCATGACTTTCCCCATTACTGAGGTCAGGCTGACCTGTCTGTAGTTTCCCGCCTCCTCCTCCTTGTCCCCACCTTTTTGTAGAGGGACTACATCAGCCCTCCTCCAGTCCTTGGGAACCTCCCCTGTTTCTAAAGACAGATTGAACAGGGCAGTTAGTGGTTCTGCCAAGACTTCCCTTAGCTCTTTTAGACTCCTGGGGTGTATCCCATCTGGTCCCATTGCCTTATCAACTCTCAGTTTCACCAGTTCCCTGAGGATCACTTACTTTGAAAAAAGGGCCAGTGCCTATTTCTGTTCACACCATGCCCCTATCATTTGTTGTTGGCCCACTACCTGACTCCTCCACCGTAAATACTGAGCAGAAATATTTGTTCAGTGTATCTGCTTTCTGGCAGACATCCCCTACACTGCACCCATTTTCCCCTTTCAGTCACACAATTCCCCCCCTCTTGCCCTCCTTTTTTCGCTGATGTACCTGTAAATGGTTTTGTCTCCCTTTACCACTGAATTTGCTATATCTTCTTCTATTTGCACCTTGGCTTCCCTAATTCCTTTCCTGCCTCACTTTGTTTTTTCTGATACCACTCCCTGTCCCCTTCCTTCTGAGTCTTTTTGTATTGCCTAAATGCTGTTTTTTTTTTTTTTGCTGCCTCCCTGGAAAGCCATCATGGTCTCTTCTTTCTCTTTCCCTTATGCACCTGTTTGACACAGAGTTGAGTTACCATTGCAATCCCTGCTTTGATTGCCTCCCACAGTTCCTCTACACCTTTCTTTCCCCTACTCTGGTCAGACCTTCATTTAGGCATTCTCCCACCTTTCTGAAGTCTGCCCTCTTAAAGTCTAGAATTCTTGTCCTTGTGTGGCTTGGTTCCACCCCCCCTCAGTTATCTCAACCCACACTGTTTGATGATCACTGTTCCCCAGGTGCTCCCCCACTGTAACCCCTGTCACACTGTCACCAGTTTTGAGCATCAGGTCCAGTAATGCCTCCTCCCATGTGGGCTCTTTGACCATCTATTTAAGGAACACCCCCATAGGGAGTCCAAGATGCTCCTGCTTCTAGCCATTGCTGCTGTGGGGAGGTGCCAATCTTTATCCAGTAGATTAAAATCACCGACTAGCAACACCTCTTCCTTGTGTGCCATCCTTTGGATTGCTAGCAACTTCTCCCTATCTCTGTCCTCCCCCTGAGTTGGTGGTCTGTAAATTATCTATGTGCAGATGGATGTTCCCTTTTTCCTTTCTAGTGTAACCCACAGTATCTCCCCTCTACCCTGTTCCCCTTGAAATTCTGTGGTCTTTATGCATTCCCTCACATGTAGAGCCACTCCTCCCCCCTTTCTGCCTACTCTGTCCTTCCTGAATAGATTGTAACCCAGTATGGGCACTTCCCAGCTCTGGTTTTTGTTACAACAGGTCTCTGTGATGGCCACAATGTCCAAGCCAGATTCCACCATGGTAGCCTCGAGGTCTCCTATCTTACTACCCAGACTTCAGGCATTTGCACATATGTCTTTCCAAGATGTGGTGCCCCTTCCCTGCTATTTCCTAGTATGCCTTTACCTTTTATGATCATAATCCTTGTCAGTCTGAGACGTGGTTTCTCCCAGCCCCGTTTTTATGTTGATGTGATCCCTCAGTCAATCTGCTTCCCTCCTGTATTTCCCATAGTTTCTGTGCTCTTGGAGGGGTATGTTCAGTTTCCTGTCCTCCCTTCACCCCACTCCCAGAGGCTAGTTTAAATTCTTAAGAGGCACTTACACCTTTCACTGACGACCATGGTCCCCTCCCTGGACAGATGCAGGCCATCACCTTTGTACAGGCTCACATTCCTGCAGGTGGGGCCCCAGTTCCCCATGAAGCCAAACCCCTCCTCTCCAACCCATTTCTTCAACCATGATTTGAATTCCTGGACTTGGAGTGTCCTGTCCTCTCCCTTGCCATGAACAAGCAGTACCTCTGAGACGGACATGGAACTTGCCACTTGCTTCAGGCCCCTCCCCAGCTCCTTGAACTCCTGCTGGATTCTTCCTAATTCACCCCTGTCCCATGCCAGGTCATTCGTCCCTAGGTGGACAATGACATCCAGCTCCTCCCTAATTGCTATCGCCCTTGTGATCATCCAAATCAGCGATACTCAGAGCGCGGCTCGCGAGCCACATGCAGCTCTCTATCACTCCTCTTGCGGCTCCTACAATGCCGTTACCTTATCATTACAATGCAGCTCTTTCCATCACTCCCCCCGTGTCCCGTCTGAATTGGGAAAATAATGCATGTTGTTGTGCTTCCTTGAGAGCGAGCTGAATCAGGGTAAGATCGAAATCTCAATTGTTCTTATCACAAGCCCAAGCATGATGCTTTCTTGAGAGCGAGCTGAATCACAGTAAGATAGAAATCGCAATTTCTTTTTCTCTTATCGCAAGCCCAAGGATAATGCTTTCTTGAGAGCGAGCTGAATCACCTTATCGTTACAATGCGGCTCTGATCATCCTGGGAGCGAACGCAAATGGTAGAGCTACAGAAACAGTTTGGACTGAATCGGGAGCCGAATGAATGAAATAAATTAACATGAAATTAACAGCAACCCGCAACCAGCTTAACACTAAATGACAGCAGTTACTCTCATTTCATTACTGAGGATGTGTCAATTTCTGATGTTCATGAGCATTCATTCACTGAGGAATCTTAATGGGGGGGGGGGGGGCATAGCAAGTTAACCAGTGTCCATGGGAGAAACGTGCCTTATAGTCTCTCTTTGTAGTTTTTGGATGTCATCCACAAGGTTCAAAATTAGAATCAGGTAATATCTGAAACTAGGCTGGTGAGGTTGTGTTGTGTTTTATTAATTGTATTATTTTGGTGCACTGCAATGGTGATTGGGTTGTGTCACTTGTTCAGTTGGTGTCGTTTGAGAAGTGTGGAGTTTGAAGTGGGGGGGTGTTCACTGTTTTGAATTTAAGGCTGACAAATGTAACTTATAGTAAATATTGTCTGTCTGTCGTTTGTCTCTGACTTCGTCAGCAAGGAGCAAAATCTTGAAGCAGGTAATGTCTGGCATAGGGTGGTGTTAGGGTTGGGGGGATAATCTCAATGTCCCCATCCACATACAGATGTGATCTAACTGACTGCTAATTAGTTATATTAAATATGTGTAACAGTTACATATATGATTGTATTTATGCTTTTATTTATGAATTTATGAATCAATGTTTATTGAAGTGTAATGAACTTTTTTGAAATTCATATGTTTTGTATGCACATTTTATTTCGGCACTGACCTATGCCGTGTATGTTGGTTGGTTGTGGCTCCTGAGCCAAGTGAAGTAGCATATGTGGCTCCGAAGCCTAGTATGAGTGAGTATCACTGCTCCAGATTCACTCCCCATCCCTCAGAGCTATGCCTCCAGGTAGGCACTTTACGGCCCTCTCTTCCTTGCTACCTGTTCCCAACCCTATTCTATGGACAATACAGTCCCCCATCAGGAGTTGCTTCATCCTCCTCTGGGGTCCTCCATCCCCCCCCCCGGATCTATCCTGGATGTCCCTCTCAGCCTCCCTGGACACTACGTTGGGTGCCGTCATATGACCTTCCCATTCATCCAACATTGCGTAAGAGTTATGTATTGCCACTGGTTGTGGGATGTGCCTCTCTGCCACCTCCCTCCCTCCCCCTCCCCAAGCCCACCATAGCCCAACTATTCCCTCTGTGAGGCAACTGTTGAGGAGGTGGAAGCTAACTAGGTGATCAGGGGGACAGTAGAAATCTGTGTATTTGGGTGCTGGCTTCATGGTAAGACTTGCAGCTAGCATCCACCTGATTACAGGCCAGCTTGCCATTCAAACCCATCTCCAGACTCCACCCCAGTCTTTGGCCTGTACTAATGTCAGATGATACCTCAAATTATCTAAGTGGTTAATGAACAGAGTGTCACCATTCCAGATAAGACTTAAGGATTCCCTCTGAGACTGAATATTAAAAAGGGATATAGTTTGCCTGAGAAAAGAACTTTCTTTCACCTCACCACATAATTCCTTAAACTGGGATTAAGCCTTGGTGGGGAGGGTCACAACCATATGCTGGACTTTACCAGGAGAATAGCCTATCTACTGGTGGATAATCCAGGAACTGACCTCCTTTTCCTGCCAGCTCAGGCAGATATTGGGATGGTGGTAGGCTCTGCTTTCCATGGTTGTTCACCTATCATTTCAGATGTAGGTCAGGTACGGGGGGGGGGGTATACACTTTGCATTCTGGAGAGATCATGGTCCAGCCAGAACAGATAACTAGTACAGAATATGAGTACAGGTTGGAAGTCAAAGACTTCTGTCTAGTCCTGTCTGAACTCCTTCCTTTTGAGGAAAGGAAGGAGACTGCCTCTTTAGAGAAAGCGGACATGTCTGACCTGTTTGAAGCCAAAATAGAATTAGGGAAGGCTGAACCATAGCCTAAGTTCTCTGAACAGGTCAATGGTGGCATTAGCCAGTGCGGTGCCAGATTTAAGGAGATCTGAACTGGCCAAGATTTTCTATGGGTTTCCCAATCTGTTATCTAAAGACCATAAGGTGTCAGTGTGGCTCAGTTGGTAGCACATTCACCTCTGGACCAGAAGGTCGTGGGTTCTCATCCCACACCAGGACTGGACTTGCACCTAAAAATCGCTGGCATCCGAGTGCAGTATTGGGGGTGCTGTACTGCTGGGGTGTGCCGTCCTTCGGATGAGACATTAAACCGAGGTCCCTTCTGCCCATCCTGGTGTTGTCCTGGTGGGTGTCCAGGTGGAAGTAAAAGAACCCAGGGCACTCTTCGCAAAGAGCAGGGAACATTCCCAGTGTCCTGGCCAACATTCCCCTTCCCATAAAATGGTTCATGCAATTATCCAGGCTGTGTGTGGGTGATGATGTGCGATATGGCTGCCACCACACATTCAGTCACTTCACTACCAGTCTAGCATTGCTTGTAAAGCGCTTTGGGATACTGTGTATGAAAAGTGCTATATAAATGCTGATTCTTCTTCTTCTCTTGTGCAGCACCTAGTGACTGACCAGGTGTCCTGCATGAAAATGTTTTAAAATGTTTTTACCACGTATATTCTCATTCGTAGATAATATTATGCTGTGTGCCGGCATTAAATCAATGTGTGTTGGATACGGATGGAAATCAATTCTTGCCACAGATATTCCTCTCTATTCTTATTCTACAGAAACTGTAGATAGGGATAAAGGCTGTCATAGATTTTACAAAAGGGTGGGGGCGCAAAATTGATACGGGCAAAAATTGGACATCCGTTTGGTATCTAATGTCCTTCTACACAGTGCAATACTATATCTGTAATAGAAATCAAGTCTCCAGGTAGCCAGTAAAATTACTGAAACCTATAGTACATATATAAAAGGTCACGAGATCATGGGTTAAAGGGAACATTAATACTTATTCTTATTCAGATCTAAATATGTAGTAAACATATATTCATCAACAGATGCCCTTGCCTGCATGTTCTTGGAAGTCTCAAGAAACACTTTTAACACTTATTACTCCAATCTAAAACTGGCATACTAGAAGGTCAAAAGGTTATAAACCCTATTAATACAATCTTCCCAATCATATATTTACCAAATGTCCTCATGATTCTCCCCTTAAAGTCATACTTAATAACCTCAAAAAGGTTTTTTGTTACTTATTGTTCCGATCTCCATCTATCACATGAGAGATCAAAAGGTCATGAACCTTTTTTGTGTACATTTGTGACACTCGATTTCCTTTTTCTATCCCTCAATTGTATGTTACCTAATATCACTGTCCTCATGATTCTCCCTTTGGAATTGTACTAGTGTACATATTCTGTCGCTTTTTACTCTCATACAGACCTCTCAAAGTGCACTGGGAGTCTGAGGGAGTGTGGCAGGCTCCTTCTACCCCTGTTACAGTTAGTTGCACTCTGTACTGGAACACCGGAGTATACCCGAGGGCTCAGTCATTTTCCATCTGGCTAGCTCTGTGAGCTGAATGTTGGGGAAGGTTGTGAGTGACTGTATATACATTGCCTGCTGTCCATAAAGTGCCATTTGCCGTGTGAATTGATTATATGTGGAGCGTATCTGCCTAACTGTGTGTCCTACTTCTAAACTGTAACTGTGTGCTGCTATTTTAACCAGGATTATCAAGCTGCATTAAATTTGTGTCCTGCTGTTGTTTTAACACTTGTGGCTGTAACGGTGCATTTTGTGCCGTTTTCAATCACTGCTGTGTTGCACTCCCCGATTGGTGGTGGCAGCCTGGTCAGAGGGGTTGAGGGATTTAAGTCAGCTACTGTGCTAAACGCAGCAGTGTTCATAGTGGCAGCGAGTGCAGTGAAGTGCAGAAAAGTGCACTGGGAGTCTGAGGGATTTCCGAGAAAGGCCAGGTAGCTGGGTAAAGGGTTTGATTGGTAATTAAGTAAGGTGGAATCAGAGCAATGGGTACGGTTAGATATGTAATGGGGTTAAGTCTGTGTTTGTTTGTTTATTGGTTTGTGATACTGTAGGGATTACATGTTGCAAAGGTCAATATGATGGTGCTGTTACTGATGAGTTTGGTATGTCTAATCATAGTGTGCTGCAGAAGATTAACATTTCTTCATTTTCTTTATTATTTGTCAGAAGGTTTGAGGTTAGTGTATGTGGGTATATTTTATTTTATTGTTCTTCTCGGGTTGTATTATCTAATTTGAAGGGCTTTTTTATGTTACAGTGTTTATTATTGTTATTAGCTGGTAACATTGAACAAAATCCTGGTCCATTATTGCATGATTTTGCAGATTTAAATTGTCCTACTTATTTGAGTTCACATGGGCTTAAACTTATTCATTTAAACTCCTGAAGTTTGATACCTAAATTGGCTGAATTGGGGTAGTAGTTGTTAATAATTCCACTCATTTGTTGTTAGTATCCGAAACGTGACTTAAACCTTGATAATGCTTGCTTGTTGCCCAGTTATAACATTTTGCATGCTGATCGAAAGGGTAAAAAGCGGGGTTGCTGTTTATTATAATGAACATCTGGTATTAAATACCTTACTCTCTAGTGTTAATACTACATCTGACGTTGAGTGGTTAATTTTTCATTTACAGCTTGGAGTACACAAAGCTCTAATTTCAAACAACATGATGTCTTGCTGTATTCTGACATAATGCAGTTAGCTCCAGCACTTGAACTGCCCCAGAGAGGAAAGAGTTAACTCTATGCAGAAGCATAGCACACTGAGCTCAAGCTCGGTTTTCAAACCTCTGTCTGTGGTAATTCCCAGTGTAACTGTTGGATTCTTTACTCTGCCTAACAGTGAAGTCGCTCCAGAGATTTCCTCTGCTTGGTTCGGTAAAAGTAAAAGCGTTCGGTTTAAACCGTATCTTTTTTGTTATTTTCAGATTTCCAGCCTCTGTATATGGTACAGGTAGCGTGTAGATAGGTAGTGACTGTGTTTTTATTTTTCTGAAAAAGTTGCAAATTGTCCTTTATTCGGTTTCTTTCCGGTCGGTCCAGTTTGGAACCGACCTTGTTGCATTCTGTATTGATTTTATTTCTGGGATTAGAGTGGTGTTCCAGTACCGATTGGTTTCAAAAGAACCGGACCTTTTGCTGGTTCTTTTAAAAAGTCCGTGACACGGTTTGTAACCGATAGGTTGTTGTATTACCTGGCTTGAAAGCTGCAATAGGGTAATTTGTTAGGTTGGCCATGTCTGAGAAACCCAAGAAGAAAACCGGTCTGACTGCTGGGTTTCAATATTGTACTGAGTGTGGGGAGGCCTTTGCTAAGGCTGACCCCCACCTCATCTGTGTTTATTGTCTGGGGTTTGACTACCTCAAGTCAGACTGCCAAATTTGTAAAAACTTTCCTAAATCCACTGTAGACAAAAGACTGAGTAGGTTGAAGGAAAGGGAGGCCGAGAAATCCTTAGATCCAGATGGCCAGTCTGGTTCGGTTGCGGCCGAATCTGAGGAGGTGCCTACTGACCTAGGCTATACTTCCTCAGGCAAAAGGAGAGCCGACACCGAGGGGCCAGTTCCATCGAAAATGAAGCATAAGTCTACTGGTTCGGATCGTGTACCGCATTCTCCAATCGCGGATGAGATAGGCAAAGCAATTAGCATTGTTCAATCGTTTAGATCAGTTCCGTCCGAACCGGTACCGCCGGTTAGGCGGTCGGTTTGGTCGGTTCTGTCTCCTCCAGTTATGATACAGATGCTTATCATGAGGAGTGGGAGGGAGATGAAGACTATCCCGATGATGATGATGATGATGATGATGACCAGGGGGATCTGGATGCAACAATTGAATCGGACATCTCCCCAGACAGGCCCTCCGGTGTCTCTCCTCCCAGGCTCTCTGAGTCCCCTTCACATTTTTTGTTCTACAAAAAGATGGCAGAAGCCCTGCAGCTTTCCTTGGTTGAAGCTGCAGAGGAGGATGAAGAGCCTGATTTTGTGGAAATGATGGACATCCCAGAGTCCAAAAGGCTGTCTATCCCTCTTCATAAATCCTTGGGGAAACAGACACACAAGATTTTACAAACTCCTAATTCAATACCTCCTGTGGACAAGAGAATGGACAGGAGGTATATGTTATCAGGCTCAGCTGCGGAGTTCCTTTATAGTCATAGCAGCCATGTTGGGGTAGTGCAGGCTGCAGCCTGTGACAGGGCTAACATTCCTTTGGATTCACACCCCCTGGATAAGGACTCCAGGAAAGTGGATGCCATGGCCAAAAAAAAATATTTGGCATCCTCTTTGGGACTCAGACAGGCTACTTATATGGCCTACACAGCCAGATACCAGAAATCCAGATGGGATACGGTTCTGGAACTGGCTAAACAGGCCTCTCCCCAGCTAGCCAAGGAGCTGGAGAAGGTGGCTCCTGATGGAATTGAGACATCAAAAATGCAATTTCATGCTGCTGTGGACTCCAATGATGTGGCATCTAGAGTCATGGCTACATCTGTGTCTCTCAGGAGGCATGCTTGGCTCAGATGTACTAGCCTTTCACAGGATATCCAAACTAAGGCTATGCATTTTCCTGTAGTGGGTAACTCTCTGTTTGGGGAGCAAACAGAGGCTTACATGAAGACAATGGATGAATACAGGACCACGTACAGGAACACACAGGCCAAGGAAAGGCAAGCCACTCCTCAAAGGCAGCAGTCTAGGGGTAGGGGAAGGCCCTTTCACAGGCCTTTTTACCAAGCCCAGGCCTCCTCTCCCTTCCCACAGAGGAGTTCTTCAGAGGGAGGGGCAGGAGGGGGATGAGCAGGGCTGCTCCCTCCTCCTCTCAGTCTAAGACTCCTACCAAACAGACACCCTGATGTGTCAGTCCGGGTCGACTCCCCATTTCCAGTAGGAGGCAGGCTGGCTTATTACTTCCAGGCCTGGAAGTCTGTGATTTCAGACAAGTGGGTCCTGGAAGTAATAAGCCAGGGACTGGCCCTCAGCTCCAAAAAGTTTCCAAAAATGAGGGCCAAGTCTTTTCCACCTGCACCAGCCTTAGAAACCATTGCCCTAGAGGCAGATGTTTCCTCTCTTCTAGCTCTCAGAGCTGTAGAGGAGGTTCCTGCTCAACAAAGAGGAAAAGGACTGTACTCCAGGTACTTCCTTACCCCAAAGAAAACAGGGGAGTGGCGACCCATCCTAAACTTAAGGTATCTGAACAAACACATTTTTAAAGCCAAAATTCAAAATGGTAACTCTGGGAATAATCCTCCCCTCTCTAAAGCCAGGAGATTGGCTAGCATCTCTGGACCTCAAGGATGCCTACTTCCATATTCCTATCAGGTACTCCCACAGAAAATACCTCAGGTTCGAATTGCCTTCAGGCCATTACCAGTTCAGAGCCATGCCATTTGGCCTAACATCAGCTCCAAGGGTGTTCACAAAGTGCCTTGCAGTAGTGGTGGCTTACCTCAGAAGACAGGGTATCACCATCTTACCATATCTGGACGCCTGGCTCATTGTGGGGCAGCCGTCTCTACAGGTCAGGTCAGCTCTACAGACTACCCAGGATCTACTCAGTTCCCTGGGGTTTCTTCTCAATCTTCCAAAGTCTGTCCTCGAACCAGTTCAGCTTCTCACCTTTATAGGCATAGAGTTGGACACTGTACAAGCAAAAGCTTTCCTTCCCCTGACAAGGGTGAAGGCCCTGGTGGATCTAGCTTCATCCTTTCGACCTCAGGTCTCCCACCCAGCAAGACATTTCCTCCAGCTTCTGGGCCATATGGCAGCTTCCACCGCAGTGGTGCAGGGAGCAAGGTTCCAGATGAGGGACATTCAGTTTCACCTAAGGTCCTTCTGGGTTCAAAAGAAGGATTCACTTACCAAACTAATTCCAGTGACTCAGACTCTGGTCCAAGCACTCCAGTGGTGGCTGGACCAGGACAACCTCAGGCAAGGGGTTCCATTTCTCCCTCAAGTCCCATCAGTAGTTCTAACTATGGATACCTCCCTCCTAGGTTGGGGAGCCCACCTGGGAGCCCTGATAGCTCAAGGGGTCTGGTCTCCACAGGAGTCTCCCCTTCACATCAATCTCCTGGAACTCAGGGCAGTCTTCCTAGAACTTCAGAACTTCTCAGATTCAGTCAGGGGCAAAGTGGTCTAAGTAAGAACAGACAACACCACCGCAATGTGGTACATCAACAAACAAGCAGGCACTTGGTCCTCAGCCTTGTGCATGGAAGCCATGAAACTGTGGTCTCTGCCCTATTCTCTTCAGACTTCCCTAGTAGCAATCCACCTTCCAGGGAAGGACAATGTACTGGCAGATGCTCTGAGCAAAATATCCCAGGGACATCACGAGTGGTCCCTGAATCCCTTCATTCTGCAGATCATCTTCTCCAGATGGGGCACTCCAGAGCTAGATCTCTTTGCAGCCCCGGACAATCACCAACTCCCTCTGTTCTGTTGCAGACCTCCACTCCTGGGAACTGTACCCCAGGATGCCCTGGTTTTGGACTTGAAGGGCAGGTTCCTCTATGCCTTCCCTCCATTCCCTCTGCTGTTCAGCGTCCTGATCAAGATCAGAACTCAGCCTTGCACAGTGATCCTACGGGCTCCAGACTGGGCCAGACAACCTTGGTACCCTCTGCTCCTGTTTCTGGCAGTGTCTCGTCCTCTGTCCCTTCCCAAGAGACACAATCTTCTGTCCTCTTCCCAGAGGAGGATCTGGTATCCCGATCTCCAGTCTCTCAATCTCAAGGCCTGGCTCTTGAGGAGCTAGAATATGCAGACCTGCATCTTTCTCAGGCAGTCATGGATATCCTGAAGGTTTCCAGGAAACCATCTACTAGAAAGACGTATGATTCCAAATGGAAGAGGTTTACCATTTGATGTTCTCAGAAAGGCATTGTCCCTGATTCTGCAGGCATCTCCACGGCCTTATACTATCTGGTTCACCTCAATGGCCTAGGCCTTAGTCCTGCCACTCTAAAGGTTCACCTAGCAGCAGTTTCTGCTTTCCTTTCAGCAGGGAAGGGTTCTTTCCTGGCCTCTCATCATGTGTTTAAAAAGTTCTTCAAGGGTCTGGTCCATACAAACCCTCCATTTAGAGAACCGACCCCTGCTTGGGATCTTAATGTCTGCATTGCACAGCTCATGCAGCCCCCCTTTGAACCCATGGCTTCGGCTGAGCTGAAATACTTGACCTGGAAAACCGTGTTCCTGGTAGCCATTACTTCGGCCAGGAGGATTAGTGAATTACAGGCCTTGTCAGTAGAACATGACTTCATATCCTTCCATAGGGATAAAGTTGTCCTAAGAACCAATAGGAGGTTCTTGCCAAGGTGGTATCGGATTTTCATCTGAACCAGTCTATATCTCTCCTTGTGTTTTTCACTGACCATTCTTCTTCAGGAGAAAGAAGATTACAGAGTTTGGATGTTTAAAATGGCTCTCAGCTACTACATAGAGCATACTAAGGCACACAGAAATGACTGTCTTCAATTGTTTCTCACTTATGGTGAAGTGGGGAAGGGTAAGCCTGCTACTAAAATAACTATTGCCAGGTGGATTGTTTCTTGTATACAATTCTGTTATGACAAATTGGGTAGGACACCCCCTTCAGGCCTGAGGGCTCGCTCAACTAGGGGTACAGCTGCTTCTCTAGCTGCGGCCAGAGATATACCCTTGTTAGAGATCTGAAAAGCAGCCACCTGGAAAACAGTACATACATTCACCAAGCATTACTCCTTGGACATCCAAGCTAGGAGTGATGCTAGGTTTAGCACAGCAGTACTGCAGAGCCTGTTCCCAAAGTAGGTTCTTCATTCCCTCCTCCATAGGGAACTGCTTGGTAGTCTGCATTATGTCAGAATACAGCAAGACTTCATGTTGTTTGAAGAAAAAATTACTCACCATAGTAATGTTGTTTCTTCTAATGGAGTCTTGCTGTATTTTGACCTCCCCCCGCCTCCCCTCTCAGAACCTAGTTTTTGGGAAGTGGGCTGGCAGGTACAGTGTAGCACCTCAGGGGTGTACCTTGTACCTTCCCTCCTGGGTGGGGTAGCTGTTATTGTTTCTTTCTTGTGTTTTTATAGTTAAATATTGTCACTACCTTTCCTTCTTGAGTTCTCGACTTGAGTCTTTTTTGGACCCAAACATATTTTCCCTTTGGCTATATGTTTGAACAATTTCCATACTATTGTACTTAGTTAGTTAGTTTGCTCGTAAGAATCTGACAGTTACACTGGGAAGTACCACAGACAGAGGTTTGAAAACTGAGCTCGAGCTCAACGTTCTATGCTTCTGCATAGAGTTAACTCTTTCTCTCCGGGGCAGTTCAAGTGCTGGGGCTAACTGCATTATGTCAGAGTACAGCAAGACTCCATTAGAAGAAACAACATTACTATAGTGAGTATTTTTTTCTTTTCGGTGTTTGTATATAATCCTCCAAGTTGTGGGACTGAGGGGTTAAGGGATTTTTTATCGGTTTTTGTTCCATTTGTGAATGGCTCTAATTCTGTGATAATGGGGGATATTCATTTAAATTGGCTTCATAAAGAACGTTTGGGTTTGGAATCTTTGTTAAATTCATTTGGTTTGTTATAAGTAATTCAGGATCCCACTTGTTTAAATTCCTTTTCTGATAATCATTCAATCCTTGATTGGGTTATGTTAAATAGGTTAAGTATGGTAGGTTGTTCTGGTGTTCTTCCTGTATCAGTTAGTGATCACATGGCAATTTATAGTGTTCTTGATTTTAGGAGGGTTAGAGTTCCCCCTTGTATAATTCAGTTTCATAATTTTAGGAATGTTAATATTGAAGCTTTATTCATTGAAATGTCTTCTTTGGATTGGTCTTTTTTAGAATGCATACCGGAGGTTAATTTAGCTGTTGAATTTTTTTGTGACATGTTATTACCAATTCAGAATGTTTTCTGTCCTTTACGTAAGCTTAGATTGAGGGGCTCGCCAAACAAATGGTTTACTCCAGAGTTGAAGAAATTGGTGAAAAATAGAGATCAAGCTTGGCATTTGTACATGGCAAGTCTGACTGCCTCTTCCCTGAATACCTACCGTTACTGGGGAAATTTGGTAACAAAATATGTGAGAGATTCTAAAAAGAAATTTTATTGTGATCATCTTAAATCGAATTTATCAGATCCTAAGACTTTTTGGGATAGTGTAAGTTCTTTGTTAAATTCTAAATCTAAAAATTTTATTCAAAAACTGAAGGTTGGTGATCAAGAATTTACAGAGCCAAGTGATATAGCTAATCTATTGAATGAGAAATTTACTAATGTAAGTAGTTACAGGGGGCAGTTTTTTTCTGGATCAAATACTAATAACCCTGATTAGTCTGTAGATTCTCCTCATTTGACTAGGCCTAGTTTTAGTTTTAAGTCGGTTGATAGGGTTGAGGTATTTAGGCTTTTAAATACTTTGCCTAATAAGTTTTGCGACTGTGGGAGATGACTGGATGGTCGCTTTCTTAGATTGATTATTCACTTTATTGTTGACCCTCTTTGTTATATCTTTAATTTATCTTTAGTTTCTCAGCAATTTCCCTCCAGCTGGAAGCAAGCTAAAGTTACCCCCATTCCCAAATAACCTAAGGCTGAATTGGCTGAGGACTTTCGGCCTATCTTAATTCTTGATCAGTTAAGTAAATTGATGAAGAAGATTGTTGCAAATCAGATTAATGATTATCTGTCGGAGTATGGGTTATTAAGTCATGATCAGCATGGGTTTCGCAAGAATTGTGGAACAGGGACTGCCTTGGTCAGGTTCACGATCACCGTACTTGGAGGTTTTGAGAGAGGTTTGATGACCGATGCGGTGTTCGTGGACCTGACCAGGGCATTCGACCTAGTTGACCGTGGTCTTACTTATCGTAGGCTTATTGAAATGGGCTTTGCCTGTTCTTCTGCAGCATGGATTAGGAATTATTTGTTCTTGAGATCGCAGGTTGTTAAAGTTGATTCTATTGACTCCCTTGGTGCCCCCTTGGAATGTGGTGTTCCCCAAGGGTAAATTTTGGGCCCGTTATTATTTTCTCTTTTTATTAATCAGTTATCCTTTCTTAGTACAGATTGTGAAATTTTATTTTATGCTGATGATTTAATTTTGTTCTGTCAGAGAATTTCTATTGATGTTATTTCAACTAAGATTCAGTCTGATTTTCATAAAGTTTGTGGTTGGCTTGCTCATAATCTGCTAATTCTTAATTCAAAGAAGACAAAAGCTATGGTTTTTGGAACTAATGTAATGTTAAAAACAGGTCCATGTTTAAAAGTATTTGATTTGGGTGGAGGTTATTATTGATCAAGTTCAGCAATTTAAATATCTTGGGGTTCTGTTGGATCCCACAATGAATTTTAGTTTGCAGGTTTCTGATGTTAATAGGAAAATTAATCAGAAATTAGGTATATTGTTTACATTTAAATCCTTTTTTAGTTTTGCCACAAGGAAGGCTATTGCCGTTGGTACTCTTCCCCATTTAGATTATGTTGCTGGAATTTATTTTAGGTTAGGCTCAAGGGAATTACATACACTTGCAGTTGCTTATAACAGTATTTGTTGTTTTATTTTGTTGGTTCCATATTGCACCCATTCCTGTGAGTTATATTCTCAATTGGGTTGGTTATCACCAAATTATCGTATTGAATATTGTTTTTGTTTATTAATTTGTAGAGCTATTCATGAATATTCTTTTTTTCCCTTTATCTGATTTGTTATCTGTACTCTCCATTCCTTCAATGCTTAGATCATCAAATGAATTGTTGCTTGATACTGTTGTTTGTAAACATAAGTCAGGGCTCAGTGCTTTTAGTAATCTAGCTCCATGTTATTGGAATAGTTTACCTGTTGCTATTCACTTGATTACTTGTAAATCGCATTTTAAAACTGTATTTAAATCTTTTCTACTTGACAAATCATGTTGTATTTGCAACATATGATATTCTGTATGTGTAGTTGTATTTGTTTTGTATTTTTTGTTATGTGTATTTTTTCTTATGTCCCGGGTCGGACCTGAAAAAGGGCCTTTGCTCCAGTTTCCTTACCTGGTTAACAAATGAAAAATAAAATAAAAATAAAAAGTATATGTAAATCCAATTTTGCTGTCATTCTAATTTGCCCTTTAAAATATTGTTATTTGGCCAGATATTCAGAAATGTGCCAAAGGCCTGCCAAGTCCAGCGCAGCACAAATCTGATGCATCATGGTGCAACGAGTGCCATATTCAGAGGTTGCGCATGTCGAACTGCGCCAGCACAACACAGCTGAATATGGCAGAGATGCACCATTGTGCAACTAGACTTGCGCCATGGTGCAACCAGACATGCACCATGGCACAAAGAGACCTACACCATGGTGCAGAAAGAGATGCCCCAGGCAACCATGGAAGCACAGCAGCAGAGCAACAGATGGGGGCACGGCACAGGAACAGACCCAGGGACAGTGCCAGGGAAGCACAGTAGCAGGTCACAGGTGGCCACCACTAAGAGGGCACACACAAGCACCCAGACACCCTCACTCTGGAACACAACAATGGCACAGAAAGCAGGCAACAGGTGACACCAATGGCCAATGGAGGGCCACCAATGGAGTCCCCCCAGCTGCATGCTGTGCCCCCACCTACCCAGACCCCAGCAAACCACACCCAGGACCATGCTGCCAAGCACACACATGCCACACACCTCTGACAGCTGCAGGACACCACCGCTGTGAAACACACCACAGCACACAGTAGTGCACTGCAGATACATGACACACACACCGACACATGCACACCACACTGACAGACACTGCGTCACTGCAGCATGGCTCCTCATGCCAGCTGCAAAGCAGACACCGACACAGGCAGGTATGTCGAAAAATATATATTGAACATAACTATTTACAAGAGCAAGAGGATGGGAAAGGTAGAAAAGTGAGGGAAGGAGACAGGGAACAGGGACTGTACAGTGAGAATTGGACAGATGGGCGAGGTAGAGCAGGGGAAACAGGGAAAAGCCGGGGCTTGAACTAAAGGTGGCTATGCCCTGCTGTGGCTATGCCCTGCTGCTTCTTGTTGCCTCCTCCGTCGCTGTTCAGCCTGCAAAAGCTGGCACACCTGATAGACTGCCTCCATGGTGGTGGCTGTGATGAGGATAATTTGGTGCAGCAGCCGACAATACAGGGGCAGCTTCCTCCTCCACTGGATACCTATAACCAGGGCCCCTACTTTTCTGCGGCACAGTGGGACCAAGTTCTGCGGCAAGACTGCCATTTGCCGCAGAACTTCTGCGGTGGTGGTTTGTAATTTCTTCGGAAGTTCTGTGGCACTAACAACCTACCACATCACAGTGTCAGCTTTTCATCCTGACTTCACTTTCATGGAAGTGGTTATAGCAGTCAGGATGGTGGAAAGCACAGTAACACTAGTTCAAAAAATAACAGACTTGTAAAAATAATTTTATGCCTAAAAAGGCAAAACAAATGTTTCTCCCTTAAGGTCCTAGCCTGTTGCATAAATGACATATGCAGAGGGGAGCTTATGTGATAAATAAGGCATTTCTATATGCATGCTATCTATCCCACTAATGAGGTTTCCACTGTGTATCACTTATATATTTATATGCAGTCTGTAACATACATACAAATATATGTGTGTGTCTGTCTGTGTGTCTGTGTGTGTGTGGTGAGAGACAGATATACTGTATATGTGTGTGTGTGTGTGTATATATATATATATATTTTATTATTTTTTTTAATTTCCATGAACTTGCATCCTCATTTATACTGGTCCCATTGGAAATGGAATAGAGGAGTTATTGCAAAACTCATTTTTCATGTCAACCTGCTTTCCCTGACACACTGCGTAACACCATCAGACCATGACACGCATGTGAACTGATTGTGAGATAGAGCTCTCCAGCTCATCACAATGTGTCCACCATGTGACAGAACACTACACCATACCTTCCTAGGCTCCTAGCAGTGATGTGTTCCACCAATCCTTGTGCTGCCCAGCCAGCTCCCAGAGCTAATCTCTGAACCTGACTAGATAAGTGACTGTTCATTTCTGTTGCAGAATGCAACTGTTTCATTAGCTAATGTAAGATATAGCAATGATAACACCACATTCTGAGCATATGGGGGGGTTTTGGATATAAAAAGAGGGGAAGGGAACCAGATTCTATAGATAAACAGAAATATTAATAAAAAAATCACCAAAAGAGTGAATTCTGCGGCACCGCAGAAGTTCTGCGATAGACTGCAAGTTCTGCGCAAAATACTGCGGCTGCAGAATTCTAGGGGCCTTGCCTATAACAAGGGACAGGACAGGTGATCAGTGCAAGGTCCCAAGGTACCATGCCCACCCATTGTGTGCAATGGGCAGTGGGAACACACACCTCTGGAGTGGTGCCCCGGCCACCCACAGGGGGGTGAGCCAAAGGCTGCCAGCAACCCGGCACGCCAGGACTGTGCTCAGAGGTGGTCACCGTCGCCCAAAGGCCACCTGACTGCGCAATGACAGTCACATGGCACAGGGCACCAGCAGCACCAAAGCAACACAAGTGGCAGCTGGGCGCACACCCACCCCACCAACAGCTGGCACACATGTGCAATGGCCGCCCCACAGTGGCATGCACCATGCACAGTGCGACACACACAGCTGTCATGGCACATGGCACAGGTGGCCAAGGCCACACCCACTCCCCGCCAACCCCCCTGTACTGAGTGCAGGAACAAAACAGTGCCTACCTGCCTCTGTGGCCCCGCTGGTGCTGGTTCTGCTGCGGCACCACCTCCGTGGCCTGCCGCGGCCTGCTGGGCTGCCCCCAGTGCTCCTGCCACCCTTGCTCTGTGGTGATCTTCAGGTCCTAAGAATGGAACAAAGACAGGTACACATCAGGAAACATCCACAGCATGTGCCCACCACCCCCACCCCTGTGCACAGCATGTGCCCCTGCCCAACATGTCCTGCAAGGCTGTATCACAATGCAAGCTGCAGCTGGCAGTGCCACACCTCAGTGCACACGATGACAGTGTACCCCTCTGCAGGGCATGCCAGGCAGCAAAGCCATCACCACAGTACAGCACTAGGGCACACATGCAGAATGGGCTGACTCACCTGGCTGTGGCACAGCCCCTCACTGGACGCATGCCTGCAGCCATTGCAGATGCTC
Organism: Neoceratodus forsteri; assembly: GCA_016271365.2. NCBI lineage: Eukaryota > Metazoa > Chordata > Ceratodontiformes > Ceratodontidae > Neoceratodus > Neoceratodus forsteri. Next base: position 167,103,247 of record CM057458.1, on the reverse strand, counting down.
CAGGTCCCACTGCATGAGGTCAACATACCGGTGGTGGCATTGCTCCCCGATTCTGGCCACCCCAGTACACTGCTGCAGTCTGGCAGCAATCCCCTGCCAGACATCAGTCCGTGGCTGTTCCAGGGGCATCTGGCCAAAGAGCTGTTGGACATGGGGCTGCACACAGGCCACCAGATTCACCAGCTCCACATTGGTCCAATTATAGGCCCAGCGAACTCCTCACTGTGCTATTTTGTGAACTTCCACATGTTGAGGTAAAATGGTGGCCAGAGGTGCACATGTGCACAATGTGTGTGGGGTACATGCCTCATGGAGTCATGCACTGTGTCTGTACATCGGGCAATGCCAGAGATGCATGACATGGGTGTAGCCAGACTGGCACGTGGCAGTGAAGTACCAAGGGGTTGGGGGTCACATTAGGGGTCAGGGGTCGGCTGGCATTCAGTGTGCCGGTGCGCAATAGCTGGCATGGTGCACCGTGCGCCACGGTCCCTATTGTGCAATGGTTGCAAAGTGCACAATAGGCAGAATCACACTGACTATTGCATGTGCAATACGGTCCTGCTCAGTGCGCATGCCTGGACATTGTGCCACAACTTGCTTTGGAGCAATTTCATTGCACATGGAGCAGGTATGCGATATTCAGCTGCCATATGCAAATGAGCTCATCAACCAATGCGTGGCGCACTGGGGAAATTACCATGTCATTACCATTGTGCCAATACTCATTTGCATGCGTTGCGCTATAAAAGTGCCATGACCAGCACAGGCCATGGACCAGTATTGCAACCATCTGAGGTAAGTTGCACATGCTGCTGAGCCCAGCCAGCACAGCAGGGGGAACGGAGTAGGCTGCTGCTGACAGTGACACACCTGTCCATGTCCACAGGTAGCACAATGTTGGAACATGAAGAGGTTGAGGAGCATGGGCCTGCTCACAAACACAGGCCCAACTTCACAAAGGCAGAGGCAGATGCTCTGTTTGAGGGCTACCTCGATAGGGAGCCACTGCTGAGTGGTGCCACGGGCACATCACAGGCCAGGGCTGAGGCCTGGGAGGAGGTGGAGGTGTGTGTCAACCAGCAGGAAGCCACCAGCAGTCTGTGCAGAGTGCCGCAAGAAGGTGGGCACCGATAAGAGGTGCATCAAAAAGAAGGTGGCAACCATCCGTACAGCCTAGACTTCCACGGGAGGGGGGCCTGCTGATGTGACACAGCTCACGGCATAGGAGGAGTTGGTGGCAGCCACCATGCGCTGCAGCACTGTGGAGGGTGTGCCAGGTGGAGGATTTCAGACAGGTGGAAGCCCATCACTGCATGGTACGTATGTTGGGCACACACAGCATGCAGTGGCAGTGGGGGGGGGATGGGGTCTTTGCATCACTGACACATCTGTTTTCTCTTTCAGCACCAGCATGCCTGCATGTGGAGGATGGGGGCGCCAGCAGCAGCTGTGAAGGTAAGCCCAGCCCCAGATGACCAGCCATCAACCTCCACAGGCATCCGTGGGCCTGATTGGCTGCAGCAAACCACCACTGTCCAGCCGGATGTCCTGGGCATACTGTCGGATGAGGCCCTGGATGTGTTTCTGAAGGATGCCAGCCACGGTGTCCTCTGCTTGAAGACACAGATCGGGGCAGTGTCCGACTCCGATGACGGCCTGACCTTGATCCTGGATAGCTTGGGTGGTGTTGTGGGGGAGACGCCCATAACAGATACCATCACAGGCAGTGTGCCCAGTGGCCTGACAGTGGTGGGACAGCTGCCCACTGCTGCTGTGTGCACTGCCATGGCAGTGCTATGTGGTGGTGGTGCATCTGCGCAGGTGCTGGGCAGCATTCAGCAGCCAGTTGGGCAGCAGTGGCAGGCAGCAGGGGCCACAGTTTAGCTGGACATGGGGTCCACTGCCCGGGCGCCTGATAGGGACCTGCCCCATGGGGATCCCACTGTGCAGCATCCACCTGAGCGGGGGGGCTGTGCATCATGGTCATTCACCACAGGAGGGTCGGCACCCCGCCCAGGTTCCCCTGGGCACCGACCCATTGGCAGAGTGCACCTGTTTGCTAAGGGCCTCAGTGGAGCAACAGGTGCTGCTTGCAGCTGGGGTGCATGCACTGCATGCGGAGGTGCACCAGGTGGCCGAGCAGTGTGATAGGGGCACTATGCAGCTCCTGGCAGCTACACAGTGCTTGCGGGAGGACACGACCGCATCCGAGGATCACATAGCCAATGCGATCATGGATGGCCTTGCACTGCTGGCTGCCACAGGGTGTGGCCGGCCACCATGGACACCACGTAGTGCACTGTTCACCCCACAATCCCGGTGTTGGGTGACACCCTCCCTGTCGACATTGGGCTCTGCTGTTGGCATCCCAGGCATGCCTGGGGTGGGCCTGTTTGGGTGCCTACACACCCCTATGCAGACCCGGTCGCGGTCCTGCAGTACAACCCCTGGAGGGCTGTTACAGACACCCCCTGTGGCTGATGAGCAACCTGTGGCTGCCGATCGGCCCCAGCACGGCCATCCCTGTAGCCGCAGTGGCCATGGTTCTGCATAGCGACCTGATGTGTGTGCCACCCTGGCTGCAGTCTGCTGTTGCAGCTCTGTGCATGCATGGGCAGTGTGTTATGTGCATGCCACAGGTGTGGCACCTGTGTGTCGCGCCACACGCTGCCTGTGTGCGTGCCTGCCTGGCTGCTGGCCTATGTGGCGTGGGCATGATGAGAGCAGTTCTGCACTGTTTCTGCCTGTGCACTGGTACAATGCATCTGATCCCCGCCACTAGCCAGCGCCTGGGCACATGTGTGTGTGTGTGTGTGTGTGTGTGTGTGTTGCTGTTCACTGCTGTGTGCAGTTGTGCATGGGTGTGGGGCACTGACACCCCCACCCCTGCACCACGCCTCTGTATGTGCATGCCCATTGCCATGCATGCCCCTGCCTGTGTGCTGTACCTGTGTGTGTGGTGTCACCTACCTGTGTGCACCATAGTGCTCCTGTGCGATGGTGTCCCGATGCTGCTGTGCCATCCTCTACAGCCGGGGATCCCTACGCCCGGGGGGGGACTGTACACCAACCTCCAGCCCATTGCCCTCATCGTCCCCACTACTGTCACCCTCATCTGCCTCGACAGCTATCCCACTGTCAATGCCCATGTTGTGCAGTATGCAGAAGGCCAGGAATAGGCCACATGCTTCGAGGGGCTGTACTGTAGGGCACCACCAGACCTGTCTAGACAATGGAACCGTGCCTTCAGCATCCCAAATATACTCAGTGATGTTCCATGTGCTGGTGTGTGCCTCATTGTAACGTTCCTCTGCTGGGGACAATGGGCACTGATAGGGGGTGAGGCAGGGCCTGAGTGGGTAAGCGCTGTTTCCTGTGTGGATAATGACATGGTTAGCCCTGTGTCCTCTGTTGCTGTGCCCTTGCCTGTCTCTGGTGCCCCCTGCAGCCTCCCACCCTGCCCTCCCCCATCCCATGGCCTGCTCTACCCGGCACCTTGCCCGTCCCATACTCACCCACTAGGTGGCCCATGGGGATGTCCCCATGCTCGAACCTGTGGCACAGCACAGAGCTGTGCCAGATGAATGCATCATGTGCACTCCCAGGGTGTGTGGTACAGACATTGGTGATGCACCCCTTGGCATTGCACACCATCTGGCAGTTCACACTTGGGAACCCTTTCCTGTTCACATAGGCTACAACTTCAGGGCCAGGTGGCATGCGGATGCCCATGTGGGTGCAGTTAATGGCCCCAAGCATGCCAGGCATGTGTGCTACCCTGTGGAAGTCCTGCATGGTTGCTGTACGCTCTGCCTGTATGCTGGGGAAATGGATGTATTCCAAAACATGTGGCAGCAGAGTGTTGAGGAACAGTGTGAGGAGGCAGGACGTGGCCGACTGGGTTATGCCTGTAGTGTCCCCTGTTGGTCTCTGGAAGGTGCCCGTGGTGAGCAGGCACATGACTGCTGTCACCTTTGTCTCCACAGACATTGTGTGTCTCCGTCTTGTGGGTGCCTGCACCTCCTCACTGCACAGCTCACAGAGCTGCCTCAGAATGGCCCTGTTCAGGTGATACCATCCCACAATCTCCATATCTTTGTAATTCTCAAAGGTGGTGCGGGCACAGTACCACCTATTCTAGGCATACCGCCGATGGGCCCTTCCACGGCCACATCGCTGTTCCTCCTGCCTCCTCACACCCCTCATTATGGCCTCCATTAGGAAGGGTACACTATCCATGGCCCCTGATGTCCTGTCTCCCCTTGGGCGGTCGACTGCTGCAGGCTGTATGCCACCCTTGTGCACTGCGTGGCACTATGCCTGCCAGTCCCTCTCACTCTCTCTCTCCCTCTCCCCTGGTACAAGTGCTGTCTGTGTGCTTGCACCCTGTATTTATAGGCTCAAGTCTGCTCGGTGCATCCAGGTTTTGCTCTGCACTTGCGCCATGGTTCCACGGTTGAATATTGCACTGTGCCGAATATTCATGGGCACGCCCCCTGCTATTGCGCATGCATTTATTATAGTTGTGCATTTGCGCAATGGGACTTGTGCCGCACAATGACTCCCACTGAATATCGCTCCTTGGCACAAGTCCACACTTGTTCCAGCGCAACTCAGTTGCGCCATGCACAACTGCTTTGAATATCCTGGCCCTTATGTATCTCCCTCTCTGTGTTCTAAGACAGATCCCCTAGTGGGTCTGTTAGGTGTATTACAAAATTGATTGCCAGTCTATACAATCACTAATCCCAAATCTGGGATTGGTGGCATGAAATCTGTCTATAAAATAGGGTTCCTTAGTAAGAATATTTGTTCTGTAATCTCCTCCCCTAGCATCTGGTAACATCTTATCTAGTCCAAAAAATCTTAGTTGTGGCAGTTGGTGTCCTTGCTCAATAAAATGTCTGGCTACAGGTGATGATAGGTCTTGCCTTCCAATATCTGATTTGTGTTCTGTTATACGTGTTTTTAACATTCTTTCCATTTTCCCTACATAATTTTTATCACATGGACATTTGAGTAAGTAAATGACGTCAACTGTGGAGCAATTTATAAACTGATTAATGATAACCTCCTCGTCCCTTACTGTATTCTGTGTTTTCTTTATTCTATAAGTATTATTACAATTAGTACAGTGGCCACATTGATAATTTCCCCTTGTCTCAGCCAGATTCAAAAAGTGTTGGGGACCACTGTCTGGTATCCTATGTTCCGTTTTAAACCAGTCTATTTACTAGAGTTTTATTTCTTTTTGGAACGACTAGAGGAAGTAGTTGAAATATCTGTTGTGTGAACGGAGTAGCCTGAAGAACCTTCCAATGTTTATTAACAACATTTCTAATGCTAAAGAAAACATCATTGTGTACTATAGATAGTACAATTCTATCACCCTTACCTTCCTGTACACTCCTCTTGGGAGTCAGGAGAGACAGCCTATCCTTAGTCTTCGCTCTGTCAGTTGCCACTTGCAGTCTTTCCCATTTGTATCCCCTTTGACTAAATCTCTGAGTCATTTTTGTTCTGGCTTTTTTAAATTCTTCTGGATCTGTGCATTTTCATTTGGCCCTTAAAATCTGTCCAAACAGAATACTTTAAAATTATTCCAACTGGTTCTTCAAGGAGAATGTCCAGCTGTCCCTGTTCGTGGTCAAAGGGCTGAAAAAGGACTAACCTTGGGAGCGGGTACCACCAGCAGGAAGAGGCTAAGAAGGAGCTTCAAAGGAGGATGAGTCACTCTCCTTGTCTGGCGTTTTCACTGAGAGGTAAAGAGTTTTACCTCAAAACAGGTCACACGGACCCAAGCATTAGTGCTGTACTATACCTGAAACCATGATCCAGGCCCCATTAAAGGACAAAACTCTCTCTAAGTTATATCAGTATCTGGAGAGCCCTGAGGGTCAGCCCATCACTGCTGAAGACTTCCAGCAGGACAGGGAGCTAAAGGTCATGTATGACCAGAAACAGAGATGTAGCCTACATGGAAAACTGATCATTTACACTCACAAATCCTGACATTCCCTGATGGATGGTCCCTACAGGATATAGAGGAATGATGTTACATCATGCATGATAAGCATTGCAGTGGGCACCCTGCAGATAGCATGCAGGAAGATATATATGGGATATGACATGGGTAAGAGTGCGATAGCAGAAATATCTCCATGAGCTGTCATTGAACTCTTGATATTCAACGAGTGGGGAAGCCACAAGTGGGATATCTAGAGCTCAATGACAGCAAGTGGAGATAGTCACTTATACTACGAACATACGTACAAACATGCCAGCAGATAAAGGCCTTATGGTCTATCTAGACTGCTCAATTATGCAGCGCCCTATGTATTTACAAAGGGAACTGCCACCCTCCCCATTTACCTTTTGACTTTCTGCTACTTCCCTCTCTCTCCCCCAACTCGCTCCCCTTCTACCCACAATATTTCCCCTCACCCTGTCCCAACACCTCTTGAAGCTGTCTACCATTTTTAGGGCTACCACCTCCTCTAGCAGCTCATTCCATTTGGCCATGACCCTCTCGGTGAAAAAGTGCCTCCTCATCTCCCTCCTGAACCTTCCTACCCCCTCCCTAGCTATAAGCTGTGCCCCTAATGGTCTTGTTGCTGCTAAGGCTTAAAAGGCCCTCAGTGCTCACCCTGTTAATACCCTTAAGGTACTTGGTCTTAATCATGTCTCCCCTCTCCCTCCTTTCCTTAGGAGAGTACATGGTGAATATCCCGAACCTGTTGTCATAGGTGTTGTCTTGCTAGTTCTGAATCATCTTGGTTGCCCTTCTCTGGACTGTCTCCAGTAAGTTGACATCCTTCTTAAGATACAGACACCAAAACTGCACACTGCACTCCAGGTGTGGTCTTACCAGTGACCTCTACAGCAGCAGAATGACTTCCACTTCCTGGTGGTAATTCCTCTGGCTATGCAGTCCAGAATCGATTTGCTTTGGCTGCTGCTGTCTTGCAGTGTGCAGAGTGTTTCGGGTCACTTGTGAGTATTACTCCCAGGTCCTTTTCTTCTTCTGACATGGTTACCTGCACTCTCCCCAACCATTATTTAGTCCCTGGGTTCTTGGCCCCCAAGTGCATAACTCTGCACTTTTTAGCACTGAATACTAGCTGCTGAATGCCAGATCACCTCTCCAGCCTAGACAGGTCCTCTCTGAATTCCTATCTCCCCTCCTTCATGTCCACCCTCCCACAGAGCTTGGTGTCATCTGCGAACAGGCAGATTTTACCCTTAATCCTCTCCATGATGTCATTTATGAAGATGTTAAATAACAGCGGGCTGAGCACTGAGCCCAGTGGGGCACTGGTCACAGGCTTCGCTTCAGAGAATTCTCTCCCAGCCACCACCCTTTGGCTTCTGTCCTGTAACAAGCTTCTGACCCATCTCACGAGCCTGGCCCTCACCTCAAGTCCTCTAGCTTCCTGACCAGTCTCCAATGGGGCACTGAGTCAAAGGCCTTGCTGAAATCTAGATACAGGACATCAACCACCTGGCCCTTGTCCACAGTCCTAGTGACCCAATCGAAGAAGTCAATTAGGTTAGTCTGGCAGGACCTCCCCAACACAAACTCATGCTGCCTCTCATCCTAGAGCCCCTTTTCCTCCAAAAAGCCAGTCAGACTCTCTTTCAGGATGGTCTCCATCAACTTACCCACTATTGAGGTCAGGCTGACTGATCTATAGTTTCCTGGTTTGTTCCTTGGCCCACTCTGATGAAGAGGAACCACATGCACTATTCTTCAGTCCTGGGTCATGTTTCTGGACTCCACAGAGGTGTTAAACAAGTCTACCATGGGACCCACCAGAACCTCCACCAGTTGCCTAAGGACCCTCGGTGCATGCCATCTGGCCCTGGCATGTTTTCCACCTTTAGGGCCTCTAGGCCCTTAAGTCCCCTGTCTGCTTGAATTTCACTGTCTATGACTTCCCTCCTCCCAGTTTTCACCCCTCTACTCCCTTGTGGTACTAGTCCGTCATTCTCTTGAGTGAAGACTGAACAGAAATATCTATTAAGCATCTCCATCTTTTCTTCACTCCCCTCTGCCCAACCCCCTTCCTTTTTTTAGCCTTACAATCTCATCCTTTAAGTTTTTCTTTTCTCCCTTATATACCTGAAAAAGGTCTTCTCACCCACTGTTAGCCCCTGGGCTAGCTGCATCTTTCTCGTGGCCTTCATCTCTCTTACCACCCTGCTCGCCTCCCTTGACTTAGTGGTGTAGTGACAGTCCAACCTATCCTCCTCCTTCTGAGTACGCTTTACTTCCTAAAGTCTGCCATCTTGCCCCCCACTGCCTTTGCCAGCTCCTTGCTGAACCAGGTGAGCTTTTTGGCCTTAGCTTTCTTACTTTTGATTTTGGCACACTCACTAGTGGCCTCCATCAATCCCTTCTTTGTTATTGCCCATTTCTGTTCTACATCCATCCCCACTCTGATCCCAACAGGGTGTCCTTGCAGAACTTCTTCCATCCTACCAAAGTCAATCCTCTGAAAGTGCAAGATCCTCGTTTTGGTCCTGACCATCCCTCTGCCCATGTGCAGGTGACACCACACCATGTGGTGGTCACTTTCTGCTAACGGCACATCCACCTTCACCTCCTGAACATGTGCATAGTGCATTGTTGGACAGGACAAGATCCAGAACAGCCCTCTTCCTAGAGGGCTCCATGACACCTTGGGTCAGGAAGACACCCTGGAAAGCATCCAGCAGTACCTGTTCCATAGTGCAGGAGGTTGCAGGGATTTTTACAGTCCATCCCAGGTAGGTTGAAGTTCCCCATTATTACTACCTCCCCCTGCTGGACATGTCTGTGATCTAGGACCCCAATACCCTGTCTAATGCCTCATCATGGGAAAATGTCCTGTACAGCACCCCATCCTTAGCTTCCTCCCTTTTATGAACTGGATCTGCATCCAAAAGGTTTCAGGCTTACACTCCACATCTTCCTCTCTGGCATGTATTATACAATGGCAAGAAAGAATCTTGGACTGTGATTGGTCAATCTGGGGCTGGACCCATGGCGTTATCCCAGCACAACACCAAAGCTCTAGTGTCAGGCTCTTATATCTTTCCTTTTTTCCATCTCCTGTTAAGAAACAAAAATATTTTTCCACACTAATAAAAACATTCTTTAAAATTATTTTTTTGTTCTATATATAACAACAAGCCATTGTATAATAGGAATAATGCACTCCAGGGTGTGTGTCGTGTTGGAATCATGCCATGCCTGGGGCATTGGACGCACTCAGCCTGTGGCCTTGTGCCCAATCCCCCAGGCATGGCGTTATCCCAGCACGACACACACCCTGTCATGCATTATTCCTTTATTATCCCATCCTTCACGTACAATGCCACCCCCCTTCCTGTCCCCCTATCCCTTCTGAACATTTTATACCCAGGAACTGCTAGATCCCAGTCATGGTTTTGTGAGGCCCAAGACTCTGTTATGGCCACTATGTCCACCTCCTCCTTAGCTAACAATGACTGCAATTCCGCCATTTTGTTCCCCAGACTTCTGGTGTTTAGAGACACCACCCTCTGTCATGACTCTGAACCACTGTACTCCTTACCTGCCCAATTCCATACCCCTCTTCCCTTGGTCCCTCCCTTCTTCCTCCTCCTCCTCCTCTCCCATCCCTTCCCATCTCCTGCTGTCCTGCTTAGGGGGAAGGCCTATTGGCTTCCTGACTAGGTGACTAAGGGTGCTACTGCTGCCTCCCCTGCAGTTTACATTTAGGTTTTTAATCATAAAGTCTTTTAGCTTTCCCTTCAGGACCCTTGTGCCATTCTACTTAAGTGTAACCTGTCCAGTGCATACAGGTCCTTGTTGTCCCGTGTCCCCTCCCAACTACCAGTGTACCCATACCCTTCTGCTTCACACCACTCTCTAAGACATTCATTAAATTTGGCAATCCTTAACTTCCTTGTCATATTAGCCCTTGGGACTGGGAGCACCTCTGAGAAGGCTACCAACTCCTCTTTCACCCTGCAGATTTTCCCTATCTCCTTGTACCTGTGTTGCACTTCCCCCACCTCACACCCTGCAAGGTCATTCATACCCAGGTGCACTATAATGTGAGGTTTTCCTCCTCCCTGTCCCATGTGCTGTGATACTAGAGTCCCACCCTCTCTGCCATCATTCCTGGTATGCATTCTACCCTCTTACGGTTTGGCCCCCCCCAACTCACCACCTTCCCAATTGAATTCCCCAAGATCACCACTCTACCCCCCATCCTGGGTTCTCCCTCCTTTCTGTCCACACTGCTGCCCAATCCCACCCACCTCCACCTTTTCCTCCTGTCCCTCCTGCTCTCCCTATTAACCTTCTACACCCACTATCCCCTTCCCTTCCCTTCCTCTCCTCCTGAGCTTCTCTTTCCTATAGCATATACCCATCCCAGCCTTCTGTTTCCCCTGACCTGTCCCCTACCTTTCCCTTCTGTCCCTCCTCTTGTCTATCCAGTCATTCTCCCAAACCTACTGCCCCTTTCTCTCCACCATCTACCCTCCCCCTCTTGCCTAAACTCACATCCAGTCACCCTTTCTCCATACTTACCCTGACTCCCCCACCTCCTGCAACCTTTTCCCATTTGCTGTCCCTTTCCTTCTCACCACCGTCCCCCGCCTCCCCCTGGTCCAGAGGAAGGAATCTGTTCCTCACTGGTAGTCCTGGAAATGCTCCCACAGGACCTCCTTCCATTCCTGCCTTACCATTCTCTCTCTCTTACTGTTATCCACTCTCCCTCCATAGGCTTCCTCTCCTGTTGAGAGGTTGTCTCACTTGCTGTAGGTATCAGCCCTCAAAACCTAGGTTTCAAACACCCCTGCAAGTGAAAAGAGTCCCATTCCCCTGGTTTGATATTCAGATTGACTGGATAGACCCATTTTCTACTTCAGCTAGAGGAAACAAGTACTTGCTCACTGCTTGTTTATCAAATAGGTAGCGTGCATACCAGCTTCCAGTGATACTGCTAAGAATATGGCACCTATTCTCATTCAACGCGTCTTTACCCATTTGGTTTACCTTCAGGGTCGGACTGATCCACAGGGCTACAGGGAAAATTCCCAGGGGGCCCCAGGCATCTAGAGCCCCCCTGGCCCCCGGGCAACATTTAATTTAGCCTAGTTTGTTTGTTTTTCTATATTTTGCAATGTTAGCTAAGCTGCTGCTGCCAGCTGGGCACTACACTAGTCCAGCGGGACAGGCTTTTATCATGCTGTTCCTGGCACTGCCCCAGCCCACCCCCATTGGTGACAGTCTGAGTCTCCCTCGGACCCTCCTCCTCCACACGATGATCATGTCCTTGTCCAATTATCCAAATCCAAGGCCATCAGCCAGCTACATCATCCCACGGGTGACGTGTTGGTGCACCACGTGCACAAACTCTGGCTGTTGGTGCATGGCACCAGCTTAGAGAGTATGAGATGGTGCCATTTTATTTGTGGTCATGGTTGGAGCAGCCAGTCTTAGTGCGGACACCAGCCAGAGGTGAGCCAGCGCAACAGCCAAGGAGGAGGAGGACGACGACTGTCTAGGAGTCAGAGTGGAGTGCTCTCCAGTTCAGCGGCAGCCTGGGAGAGAGGGAGCCATTGGTGCCAGGTGGGTCAGTGGTGAGATGTCCTGGGGCCCATTCATTGTGATCCTGATCATCGTGGTGGTCCAGTGACCTCAGGAGGACTCGGAAGGTAGTACACATGACGGCGGTACCACTGTCGGGTCAGGCCAGACAGAAGGAGGGATGGATCTTGTGGACGGGACTGTTGGAGGAGGAGATTACAGCAGCAAGGAGGAGGTATCCTTGATCGAGACCACAGCAGCACAAGAACAGCAGCACAGACAGTCACAGTCAGAGACAGTCTAAGAGCAGCAGCACAGCCATAGCCACACTCAGGTATGTTTGTTTTTTATTTTTTGCTCCTCTCGATAGTCGACCTCTTCAATCAATCAAAATCTTTATTTACCCAGGCGATCACCATTGACCAAGCTCATTTACAAGATGGACCTGCAGTTTGCAAGGACAAGGGTACAGAATAGAGTACAAGTAAAATATACATAAAACAATGGTAGTAAGACGTATGCAACAAAATATATACAGTGTAGAAATAAAGGTAAATAATATATACAGAGATGCCTTTATAATCCTATCCATCAATAACATGTTCATGGCCTGTAAAGGAGTCCCTGGGATATGGAAAAGCGCTCGCGTAGGAGGCAGGGACACTGGCAGAAAGATTCTGGGATACTAAGCAGTTGGTATCAGGGCATAAGAGTGGGTGATGGGTGAGGGGTGTTGCAGTGAGTACATAGTACCGATGGGACTAAAACGGACTGAGGTGAACCGGTAGTACTGGTGGGACTAGAATGGACTGAGGGAGGGGGGAGTAATCTTGGTAAGGGAACACTTGGTTTGAACGGGAAGGACTTAGATTGAGCGGAAACATCAGCTGGACAACTAGAAACGGTGGAAACAGTTACAGAGCTCCACAAATGTTTTGGCATACAGGGTCTTGAACATAGCAAGACTAATGGGGAGCTAAGTCTCAATGATTTCTGTATCCTACTCCAAAGCATGGGCAGGACAAAGCTTATGGCTACTCTTCCAAAGCAGGTACCAACCCTAGGTACTTTCAGTGAAACCAGCGAGTGACTTCTCAAGGCATAATTCCCAATCAGGCTTAGTGGGAGACAGTCAGCAATCTATTGCAGGAGTTTGTTGGTGATGGCTCGGGGCATCCAGAGGGCTGCATTTCTATACCGCCTGTGTTGAAGGGAGGGCCAACCCACAGCTGCATATAGTGAACAGTGGTGGGTGGAAAAGGGGAGGTCTGTTATAAATCTCAGAGCTCTATGATACAGTATGTCCAATTTAGCAAAGTGTGAGGCTGGGCACTGGCCATATATGAGGACAGCATAGTCAATTAGTGAGAGGAACGTGGATTGGATAAGCTGTCTTTTGGCGTCTGCGGTGAGGAGGCGATTTATTCTGAAGAAGAGTCCAAGCCTCTGCCTCAGCTTTTTCAACAGTTCTTCTATATGTTCTACAAAGGAGAGTTTATTGTCTATCCAGACACCCAAATACTTGAATTTTGGGACGTATTCAAGATGCTCACCTAGTAAGGTGGAGATAGAAGGTAATGGACCAGCAGCGGCAGAATATGCCCCCTGGCCAGTTGGTGAAAATAGCATTGCCTTGGTTTTCTTGGCATTAAGTAGTAGTCTTTTACTGAGGAGCTGGTGCTGCAGGATGTTAAAGTCAGTTTGTAGGTCACCACAGGCAGCTTCAGGAGATTCACGGCTTATGTAGAGCACCGTGTCGTCAGCAAACAGGTGAATGCTTGCTTCCTTAATACCTACATCCAGGCTGTTGATCTAGATAGCAAACAGTAATGGTCCCAATATGGACCCCTGAGGGACATCTCTTTTTATCAGTTTAAGTGAAGAAAGCTCCCCTTCAGCCTTGATTTGCTGTTGCCTACCAGTGAGGTAGTCATGGACCCAACACAAGGAGGTTCGGTCTCGGCCTATTGTTTGTAAAGCAGAGAGGAGCAAATAGTGGTCGATGGTGTCAAAGGCCTTACTGAGATCCAGGAAAACTGCACAGATGAATTTTTTGTTGTCTAAGTCCTATTGCCAGTCGTTTGTTACTTTTGCCAGGGCCATAATGGTACTGTGCTTTGCTCTGAAGCCTGACTGTATAGGGTTTATTAAGTTTGAGTTGTCTATAAAAGATCTCAGCTGGGTATCCACAATTCTTTCTAGGAGCTTGGAGAGTATGGGGAGGAGGGAGATTGACCTATAGTTATTTAGGTTACAGGGATCCCCTGATTTAAACAGGAGGATGACATGAGCAACTTTCCATAACTGAGGGAGGGAACCTTGCGATAGGGATAGGTTGAATAAGTGAGAGATGGGTGCGGCAAGGATGTGATAAGCAATTTTCAAGTAATATGGATCGAAGAAGTCAGCCCCAGCACTTTTTTTAGTGTCCAATTTTAGGAGAAAATCTTCAACTTCCTTTACGGAGGTGGGTAAGAATGAGAAGGTTACGATATTGTTACTCGGTTCCGGGAGCTTAGTGTTAATCTGTGGGTGTAGTGTGCTTACCAGTGCGTTATCGAATACTAGGCCTGCAGTGGCAAAATGATTGTTGAAGGTCTGCAGGATCTCGTTTCTGTCATTGATTATAGCATTGTCAGTGGTAATTTTGGAGGGAAGTACATTTCCTGGAGAATGACCAGTCAGTTCTTTTAGTGTGGACCAGAACTTGGTAGGGCATTTCGACGCAGAATCTAGCTCAGATTGGTAAAAATTGGCCTTAGCCTCACTGACCATCTTAGTGCAGGCATTTCTAGTTGTCCTGAAGAGACACCAGTCTTCGTCTGTGTGTGATTTTCGAGCCTTTTTCCAGAGTTGATCTCTTTTTAGTAAGGCAGCCTTGAGGTCCGCTGAGAACCAATGACATGTTCTAGCTTTTATATATGCTTTTACCAGAGGAGCATGGTTATTTAGGGCACTGGTTATAATTTCATGGAAGATGTCATAGGCATTACTCACCAATTTAGCAAGGTAAAAACTCTGCCAGTGCAAAGAGTTTTTTAATTCATTGAAGTATGCGAGAGGATTGAAGTTCCATCTGGACCTTTTAGTGGAAAATTTAGATGTTGGTGAGGGTTTAGCGTCAGTTCTTATACCAGCAATAAAGCAGTGGTCACTAACATCAGCTGAAAAAATTCCGGCATGGGAAAAGGAATATGGTTTGCTTACAAGAAGGACATCCAACATGGTGCTGTTCATTGGGTTTTTCTTGTTAATGTGAGTTGGCTCAGTAATAAGTTGTGTGAACCCATGGGAGTCACAGAATTGCTTCAGGGGTAATGAGACCTTAGTCAACCAATCATAATTAAGGTCTCCTAGAGTAATTGTTTCAATGGGGACAGAACCCATAATAGATGACAGATGGGACAGGAACTGAGGCCCTGCGGCTGGTGGTCTGTAACAGCCTATGACACGGAAAGCCATTGATGGGGAAAGTTCAACTTTAAGGGACAAACATTCGAATCCACCTGCAATAGAGGTAGAGTCTAGGATGGACACTGAAAATTTGTTTTTGACGTAGATGACTACTCCGCTTCCTCTGGTCTGCCTATCGGCTCTAAATAGGAGGTAGTTATGGATGTTAACCTCTCTATCTGGGGTGGATGCCTGAAGCCAGGATTCAAAGAGCACAAGTACGTCTGGTGTGGTATAAGTAATCCATGCCTGGACTGATGTAAATTTCTTTAAAAGACTGCAAACATTTGCGTGCATAAAGCTGACTCTTTTCAGTCTTGTAAGGTTGGATGGAGGCGAGAGAGCTTTTGTGGGACCAGGGTTGAGTTCAACATTACCTGAACACAAAAGTAGTAGGAACACAATTCTCCTTAGGGCAGCGAGTAGTTTCAAAGCATGAATCTTTCTGCATCTAGTATAAGTTTGAGTGCAGGGGTCTGGAGTCCAAAGTTTCCCCTTGTGCTGACCTAGAGACACATATTCTGTGGTCTATCCAGTATAGCACCAAGACGTGTAGGTTTTGGGTGGGTGGGGTGAGAGGCCACATATTGGCAACAAGGTAGCGGTCCCACCTCGAAGAGATTCCACAAAGTGAGAAGGGTGCGGAGTCATGTGGTGGCAGCATAAGTTATACGTAGTATTAATATAAAGGCAGTCTAGCAGTGGTAGGCATGACTCTATGTTGGGGTCAATTCTGCTCAAATGGTCTGTCACGTGGGGTACCATACATAAGCAGGTGAGTAACTGAAACCACATGAGGACTGCCATGATTGCCCAATGTGTTAACAGGGTGCGAGTTGCACCAAGACTCACTAGCTAGGTTCTATAAGTCTCAAGGATCACTGCTCCGTGGTAGACTAGCTAAAAGAGGCAGGGATCAATGGTACTCAAAGATACATGAAAACAGCCTGACAGCACAGATGTCTTAAGGATTTATCTTCAACAGGCAGGGGTATCCTACCGATTACGCTTCATGAAGAATATCGGGGAATTGCTTACAGGAGACAAGTGAGCTCAAGAGAGGATCACCCCTTTAAGAAGTTACAGAAAGGAGACCCCTTTTAAGCAGTTGCTGTAATTGACTAGTGTGAGGCCTCGGGGTGTGGATCACTGGGGAAGTGTACTTAATAAAGGAGGGGGTTGGGGGGTGGGCGAAAAAAATTGTCCAGAGAGCAGTACAGCAAGGCAGTGGCTGAGCTGTGTTTTGAAAAAGGCGCCTTGTAATCTTCCTTTCTCAGTGGGGATCTGCAGTATCCAATAGGGAAGCAGCCACAGTCCCCAGGAGCCAGTCCAATTATGGGGATTGAAGCCTGACAGCTCCGAGCTAGGAGCTGACCAAACGTACCTGCTTTCCTTGGTCAGGGGGTGGCAGGCTGGATGCAGAGGTCCTGCCGCCAGCAGGTAGCAGCACCAGGGCCACTCAGCTGAAGTGGAGAGCCTTGTTTGGGCTTGTGTCTAAAATAGAGCAGAAACAAAAGGCAGGCCGTTAGTTAAAATGCCAGAGACAAAGGTCAAGTAAATTGGTGGGAGGGCCCTGGGCAATTTAGTGCTCAGGGCAGGAGTAGGTGCAAATAGTGGGACAAAAAGGTTCCTGCAGAGAGGTCTGGTCAAAGGTGCCAGGTGGGAATTTAGCAAAACAAAAGGCTGATTCAGGAGGTTGGGGGGGGCCCCTTCAATGGGACCAGGGAGAGCTGGGAAGGAAGCATGTGGTGGAGAAGACTCAGGGTAGTCTGGAATGGGTAGAGAAGATGGCCTAAAATGCCAGGCAATATTTACAGAATGTGTTGGTTCAGCGGGGTGTCAGGAGAGGGAATCAGGGGTCCAGTAGATGGCAGAGAAACATTGTGGGGAATAAGGATGAATGAGAGGAACTGTGATGGGAAAAGTGTGGCAGAGCAAACAGCAGGCAGTGGTCAGTTCTAGCTATTCTACAATACTGGGCAATTAGCAGAAAAAATTCAGTAGTGCAAGTAGTAAGCTATATAAACGTCAGGCAGTCAGATAAAGTTCGCTACAACTCTGCTAGGCAATTCCTACATATACAGTGCAATAGTTTAAAGGTAAAATGTTTAAGCAATAGAAATATTCAGTAGTGCAAGACATTAGCTAGAAGTCAGGCCTAGCTAATACAGCAGGCTAAACAGCCGAAAATTCCAGGAGGAGAGAAAAAAAAAAAAAACATTTTACAGTGAAAATGTTGCTGAGCGTCAGTTTATTGGAGGACGTTTGCTTGTACTGAAAATAGTTGGCCTTCTGATGTCCCCCCTGCCCCATTGCTGTCTGCTCTGGCAGGATGGCTCAAATCTTTAGGGGACAGTTTGCAGGGAAAAATATCAATTTGTCAAGTCAGAATACATCAGAGAATAATCTGTTACAGCTACAGTATTCCCTCCATGTAAATGTGCTATGCTATGAATTCATATTTCTTTGATAAAGATAGAATAATGAACCCAATATGTTCTTGAATTTATAGTGTTAGCCATGGAAAATGTCACATTCCCCCTTTAACAATCAAAATCAATGTTAAGTTTTTATGTTGGCCCTTTCCATCAAGGATTGGGTTCTCTCTCCCATTAGCCCTTGCAGCAGTCAAGGGCTGCAATGTGATGACATCCCCTAACCCTGGGTAGGCTTCATTTTCGGGGGAAGAATTTGACTGCTGTACTGCCTGCCTTGTTTTCCACTTTTGCCTCAGTCACCCAAGCCAATCTTGCTGGCTGCACTGCTTGTGTGTGCCCCATCCTTTAACCCCGTGTGATTAATATCTGCTCCTCCCTGTGTCCTGTTATGTTGGAGGAGGAGCAGAAAGACTGCCTGCAGCAAGCAGCTGGGCACCCACAAGACAGATGGAAACAGCAGGCTGAGGCAGACTATAAGCAGGAAGGGTGAGGTTAGGTAGCAATGTGGTCTGAGTGCGGGACTCAATAGCATCCAGCTGCTGGCAAGAATGGTTTTACATGCAGTAAGTCCTATCCATCACAAAAATTAATCACTCTCTCCTAGCTCTACCTGTCACCAGATGAATTGACTGCCTTCCTCCTCATGCCTGACTGACCACATCGCACTTATCCTGCTACTCCCACATAAGAGGGCATGGCGGAGCAGCCATCGAACAGTATGGTTCACAATAAACACAGCAATAGAGTCAAGCCATACAAAGGCAAAAGTACTGGACTTCAGGAGGGCTGACTTTGCCAAAATGGGTGAGTGCCTAAGGAATGCACTAGCAAATGGGCAGGAAGGAGGGGTGGAAGAACAATGGGGAATAATAAAAACTGCCATCACAGAGGTAACAAGCCTTTGTGTGAAGCAAATAAACAAAACAAAACGATGTAAGAAACCACTATGGTTCTCAAAGGAGGTGGCAGTGAAGGTTCAAGAGAAAAAGAAAGTATTCAGAAAGTGCAATGAATCACAGAAGGAGCAGGACAGAGAATTGTATCAGTTAAAGCAAAAGGAAGCTGGTAAGGCAGTCAGAACAGCAAAGGCCCAAACCGAGGAAAAGATAGCCAACTCAGTTAAGAAAGGGGATAAAACCTTTTTTAGGTACATCAGGGAGCAAGGAAGACTAAGGAGGGATAGTGAGGCTTAATAAAGGGGAGGAGGGGTGGGCAGAGGGTGACGGTGAAAAGGCAGAGATACTAAACAAATATGTTTGCTCAGTATTTACAAATGAAGAGGGGGAGGTACCTAAAACAAACAATAGAAACACTCTGGATACAGAAGTTGATACCAGACCATTTACAGAAGAAAGGGTTCTGAAAGAACTCTTAAAACTGAAGGTGGACAAAGCAATGGGGCCTGATGGGATGCATCCCAGAATTCTAAAAGAACTAAGAGTAGAACTAGTGACACCACTGACTACCCCCTTTAACAAATCATGGGAGGATGGGGTGGTACCTGAGGACTGGAGGAGGGCAGATGTGATTCCCCTTCACAAAAGTGGGAGCAGGGCAGAAGCAGGAAACTACAGACCTGTTAGTTTAACCTCAGTGATAGGGAAAATTATGGAATCACTTCTGAAGGAAAGAATAGTCGAGTACCTAGAGGCCAGAGGGGCACAGGACCCAAGGCAGCATGGATTCACAGTGGGAAGGTCATGCCAGACGAATCTAATAGATTTCTTTGACTGGGTGACCAAAGTAGTGGATCAGGAAGGGGCTGTGGACATGGCCTACCTAGACTTTAGCAAGGCATTTGACTCAGTCCCACACAAAAGATTAATATACAAGTAAGCCAACCTGGGAGTGGGTCGCAAGATGATAGCCTGGGTAAAGAATTGGCTGGAGAATAGGACACAGAGGGTAATAGTAAATGGAGTCTACTCAGAAGAAACGGGGGTTACTAGTGGGGTACCGCAGGGTTCAGTATTAGGACCGGTCCTCTTCAATGTCTTTATAAGCAACATTGCAGAGGGACTGGAAGGAAAAGTATGTCTCTTTGCAGATGACACAAAGATCTGCAACAGAGTTGATGCTCAAGGTGGGGTGGAAAGGATGAGAAGGGACATGGCAAGGTTAGAGGAATGATCAAATGTATGGCAGCTTAGATTCAATGCTAAGAAGTGCAAGGTAATGCACCTAGAAAACAAAAACCCAGGGGAAGAGTACACAATGGGGGGTGAGATACTAACAACAACAAAAATGGAAAGGGACCTGGGGGTAGTCATATCAGATGACTTAAGGGTGGGCAAGCAATGTAAGAGGGCAGTAAGGAGGGCTGGGGGATACTGGGATGCATAGGGAGAGGCATCACCAGTAGAAAACAGGAAGTTGTTATCCCTCTGTACAGACAGCTGGTGAGACCCCATCTGGAGTACTGTGTGCAGTTCTGGAGACCCAATCTCTGCATAGGACATAGACAAGATGGAAGCTGTCCAGGGAGGGCAACTAAAATGGTACAGGGTCTGCACCAGAAGACATATGAAGAGAGACAAAAGGAGCTTAATATGTATAGCCTCGAGGAAAGGAGGGAGAGGGGGGACATGATAGAAACTTTCAAGTACCTCAAGGGAATCAACAAAGTCCAAGAGGGTAGCATCTTTCAAAAAAGAGGTGTGCAAGAACAAGGCGGCACAATTTGAAGATGGGGGGCAGCTCAGAGGTAATGTAAGGAAGTATTTTTTCACAGAGAGGGTTGTGGATGCATGGAACAGCCTTCTGGAGGATGTTATGGAGTCAAAAACAGTGGTGGAATTCAAGCATGCATGGGACAGTCATAAGGCAATTCTAGGAGGTGGGGGGTAGAAAGAAGTAGGCTGCTGGTTAACTAGGATCTGCAGCTTATCCATTAGGTAGGGAAATGGGCAGACTGGGTGGGCCAAGCGGTCCTTATCTGCCGTCAAATTCTATGTTTCTATGTTTCTAGCAGTTGAGTAACCCATCTGTACTGTCATTAGCCATTTACCTGCACATGACAATATTTTTGGTACTCCAATAAAAAAAGTAAGTAAATAAAGTGCACTGACCAGACCAGGCTTGTGTCACATGTGAAACCTTTTTTTGTGGAGAGGGTATAGTCTTCTGGCAGTTGAGTAGGCCCTAGCTTGTAGCTTCACTAGCCATTTGCCTGTGTGCAAGCAAGAAGTGTTTCTTTCTTTCATAACCCATTAAAAAATTATACCGGCCTTGGCTTAGCCTTGCATCATGTGTATATTTGTTAAGCCTTTTTTGGGGGTGTGGGCTGCCATTGTGAGGGGCCCCTAATGTACACCTTCCCAGGGGGCCCTTACATGCCCATTCTGATCCTGTTTACCTTTGCAGATAGAATCAGATAGAGGATCCTATTTCATGTTAGAAGTGGTGGTTAACCCATGTCAGACACTGGAAATTCAAGAGAAACTTAATTTAGCCTACCACCCCCAATTCTCTGGACAAGTAGAAAGGATGAATAAATCTACTGTAAGCATACTCAAGAAATATGTCTCAGTTGGCCCGGTGGCGCCGAGGGTTGAGGCACTAGACACCACACCTCGTACTACGCCAGTGACCCGGGTTCAAGAACGAGCCCGGGTTGTCGGGGGTTGGCAGGGGAGGACTAGAATTGAGCATCCGTAGACCATTCTCCTAGTCCTAGGGTGGGTTGGGGGAAATTCACCGCACTGTAGCAACCTCTGGAGACGCCCAGAGGTACTACCAGTGTCGGTGTTAACAAGGGGGGAGTACAGCGGACATCGGCACATTGTGCCCGGACGTCATGGCACATTGCACTCCAAGTGGGAGATATGGAGGAAAAAGGCTGGGCGTGACCATGCAGCTTGATGACCGTGCCCTGCGCTGCCCTGAGGACTCTTGTGGAGTCCTGTCTGGGAGGGTTCGGGGCTGTCCTGGCTAGGAGAGGCATAGGGGGGCCCTCCAGCAGGATAGCAAAATGGCCATCCCAGATCCTCCTGGGTGCAGTTTGAGCCACTTAGCTCTCTGGGCGGGCAGGGCTGGCAGCTGGATGCCCAATAGCTGGTACATGCCACAGCAGGCAGTAAAAACACAGTTGTGTTAAAAAAAAAAAAAAAGAAGTATGTCTTACAAAATGCAATGGATTGTGACCTCAAGGTACTACTTGCCCTAATGGCACTGAGATCGACACCGAATCGATCCATTGGGCTGACTCCATTTGAAATGATGACTGGCAGGCAGATGGTACTGCCTATGCATCTGTTGTACCAAACTCCTGCTGAAAATACGTCAGCAGCTGCTGTCAGTCACCAGTACCTATTGGATCTGAAGTATCACCTACAGAATGCCTTTCTGTTTGCAAATCACATGCAGAAGTGAGAACGGCACTACGATAAAAAGGCCTCAGACACCAACTGTCAGACAGGTGATAAAGTATTCCATTTTGTGTCAGATCCAGTCATGGCACTCTCTACATGCATCCAAATGAAATTCCAGAGGCTGATAATTGAGTTAAGTTTGTAAGCCTTTTCTTAAGCAGCAGCAACACATCCAAAGCATACAGACACAAAAAAATCTTCCCACGTTTCACCCAGTCGCGGGCTCTTTTCTTCCTGTTATTAGACCCTAAAGTAGTTGTAAACAAAAGATTAGGAAATTTTGACAAGTTGAAGGAAAAGGAATTTTCTAATTGGTATAGTAACTATATGAATTACATAGAGGCAGAACTTACCAGCATTTTAGCTCAGCTGGGAAAAAGTTCTTTGTTATCAGATACCAGAGGTAATCTTCAACCGTAAGAAGCATTTTGCCTTCATGGGTATAGCTGCTCTAGTCACTGGTGTCAGATCCTTGTTCTCCACCACATTCTCCATAGCAGGAGTAGCCTCAGAAAAGATAGTACAGTCCCATGTAGGCGCATTCCAAAATGATTTATCCGCAGTTAGATTGCAGGTGTAGTTGCAGCAAGAGGCCCCGACTGAATTAGGAAAGATCATAGAGGGTACTGTTGTTGTGGTTAATATGCAGGCTGAACTATTCAATGCCTCAGCCTGTGAGTTAGCAGGACCGATCAAATATTATCAAATGGATAAAAAAGAGATGCAAGCAATCAGGCTCATTCTACAAGAACTATTGAGGAAGATAGATTCTAGTATGAGCGATCTGATTCAAGGACAGATTCCCCAATACTTTGTTCCCCAAGAACTAGTTAGAGAAATGCTTACTAAGGCCTCAAACATGCCAGTGAAAGCAATCTAAATACATCTGGCCTTTAACCTAGAAAGCACCATTCCCATTCATGTGAGCAAAGAAAGGCCAGAGGTAGCTTTCCTTTTGAATGTCCCCTTTATGGAGACTGGTAATATCTACTGACTGAAATTTGTGCTATATGCGGGGACATAGAAGGAGGATGTCTTTGCACAAATGGAGACTTCTCCTTTTGTAACATATCAGGAGCAATCCCCTGGGCACTACCTGGTTCCCAACCTGGATATATGCCAGAATGTTAGAGATATCCAATGGGTCTGTCCCAAGAAATCCTTCCTAAAGGACACAGCTCAGATTCTATGTGGTTTGGCTCTTGTTGCAGTCCTAGAGGCCTGTAAAGTAATTTTGTCCAAGCCTACTGGCTTCGAGAAACCAAAGACTGCCACTGTTGATGCCCAATGGTTCATTAGCACCCCTCTGAAATAAATGACTGTTTCATACTTGAAACATGGAACCATGACAAAGTTGGTGCTTCCCAGTTATGTGTCCCTAATACAGGTTTCCCCTGATACTATTGTATATGTGGGTGACGTGGCCCTCTATTTCCTTGATCAGGAATACATCAGGCCGAAGTTGAGCTAATTAACATTTATAAGGGCCACAAACATACCCTATCTAAGGATTTGGATTATCTAATACACATGAAAGACACCCATACCACTGAAATGACTGTCAGCTCTGCCAAATTGGCTATAACAAACCCAAACTTTGGAACCCAAGACCAAAAGACACCAAAAACTATCTTCAAGATATATGTTTCTGTATTTCCATGGGCATAACCATTTTTTTTCACTTTAATTTTTATTAATGCACAGATATGAAACAGTACAACTTAGTGCATCCAACTATACATTAACAATGATAATCATACTAATAAACAGAGCAATGGAAATATACAGTAAGTATGTCCCTTTTGTCTTCTTTTTTCATCTTGCAGGTGGATGACAAATCTTCTCCACGAGCATAAGCTAAACAGAATTGTCCATCAGTTGATTCTGGTCCATATGAAGATTAATGAAAATTTGATAGCGCTGTGATTAGGTTCATCATTAAATATCCAAACCACATATTGTCAATAGTAAGAATGATAGAAGAAAAAAGAGAAATTCAGAAAGAACAGATCATCTTTGCCCTGAACAATCAGTGCTGGGGAAGTATGATGAATAAAAAGAATAAATATTAAAATTAGTTTGTGTGCGGTGTGCTTCAGTGACCTCACGTACAGTAGTAATATTTCATGACATGAGTAAATCAATGAGTCAACATAATAAGGAATTTAGCGCAGGGATTAATTAAGTCTGGGTAAGAGTGAGTATGTAGTATTATGATGCGGTGTGGAGCTACTCCTCTAATTCCCCCCACCCACACACACACACACACACACACAATGCAGCAATCTGTTCTGGTTCATTGCCTAGCAATGAGTCTGAATTTGAATTTCCTTCCCCAACCCTCCCATCAGATGTCTCCTGCTCCATTCCTAGATGCCATGGCTGCCAAACCTCCAAGAAATTGTCTAACTGGAGTCTGAGAGCAGCTATGATTCTCTCCATGACCGCTAGTTCCTGCACTTTCCTAACCCAGAGTGTTATTGTCGGAGGTTCAGCTGATAACCAAGTCAGGGTAATACATTTAAGTGCAGCTACTCTGAGCATATGATATAGCTGTATATCTTGCTTAGACATGAGAAGATGGGTCCTATCCTAAATACCCAAAATTATATAAGGAAAACCTAAGGGAAGAGACACCCCTAGAATTTGTTGCAGGTAGGGATGTATCTGTTGCCAAAAAGATTGTAAGCAGGGGCAGTTCCAAAAGATGTGGTAGTGGGATCCTGCCATGTCACAGTTACACCAGCAGAGGGAGGAATATGTGGAACCAAAATGCTGAGTAATAACAGGAGTTCTAAAGAAGTGCAGCAATCAGCACCTTGCACTGAAATTCTCCCCACGCCGGGGAATATATTATGTGCCAACCATGTCGCAGGGCACAGAGCCAGTCTTGGTGATTTGCCTAATTTTCCCACTTTAGTCGGATCTGGCCAGTGCTCTGCGAAAACTGTGTAATCAGCAGGCTATATATTTGTGAAATAGGTCTCCTCTTCACATTCAGTGTGATCCAGTTATAAAATAGCATCTCTATTTCTGTCAGGGATCCTTGCAGCTGTTGTGAACATAGCCATTTCAACGTTTGTGTGTTTACTTTTCTCTGCTCTCTATCTGTCAAAAAGAATCACTCTTCTGGAACAGCGTGTGTATGTTAAACCAATTCTCTGGGGACAGTATTATGCTGCGAGCTGATATGGACATGTCTTACAGTGTATATGATGAAATAGTCAGAGCAGGTTGCATGTTCTGTTTTAGATGTATCAGCTTATCCTGAGTCTCTCCCTGATTATACACAGCCACTCTGCTATGAGCACACTCTAATGACGACTTGGTCAGAGGACCCCCCCCCCCAACAAGACTGAAGAAATAGCTTTATTTAGGGGAAAACTGCTTGCTAAAGAAATACTTATGGTGCTTGTTAAGATTACCTAGATTTTGGTTTCCCTATTCCTGCCTTCCAGCAATACCAGATAAACCAATCTCATTGGAGACGTTTTCCAACCTACAAAGCAACTACACAATAAGGTAGAGAGTCTCCAGAGACAAATACATTCACTTCAGGTTGTAGACATCAATGACATATGGGAGGAAATTGACTCAAACCTGCAGTCTGACTATTTCAGGGAACTGCAGCTTGAGGATGGACCGGAAGCCAGCTTGATTTGTCTCTTCCTGATTCTTCCAACCCTGCTCAGGCTAACAAGCACTATGAGCATCCCTGATAAAATACGATGGTTACAAGGAAACAGGATTTGAGCTTTTAACCTGCAGAAAATGACATTTTCAGTTTAGGCAACTGACAGTGGACAATTAAGAAAACAGTTATCCAGCGCTTGCATTACTGTATTTTGATTACTATATAACCATTCTGCATGATGAATCAGCTTATAGCCATTGCTGCCTATTAAACTGTCTAACCACTCTATACAAAATGTGTTATATTGTGCTAATCAATGTGTTGTTACATGAATTTTGGCCACTCTTGGAGTGACCATAACCCATGTAAGGGGGAGAATGTAAGGAGAATTGCTCAAATATTGATTTGTATGCTGTATGTAGCACTAAACAGGGAACTATATAACCTACACATAACGTAAGGAATACGGGTTCTGTTATAACACTAGGCCTTAATAACAACTCAGGTCAATAAAGTATTTCAGTTGAATGGAAAATTACAGGTCAGGCAGAATGTTCATGTGAACCCACAGCATTCAAAGCTCTCAAGTACAGCAAATGCTTAGCAGATAAATGGAAACAATCTCATGTTTGAAACAAGAAAGATTACTTGGACAAGTAGGGCCTGTGAAAGTATAAGGAGTTGGTATCCTTTAGATACATGAATACCTACATGCAGTTTCACTAATCAGGGTGACGTGATCTAATGTTGTATGTTGAACTCTTAAATAAGTTTTGGAACCAGCCTGGGAGTGGGTCCCAGGGTGGTAGCCTGGGTAAAACATTGGCTGGACAACAGGACACAGAAAGTAGTTGTAAATGGAGTCCACTCTGAAAAAAGAGGGGTTACTAGTGGGGTACCGCAGGGTTCAGTATTGGGTCCAGTCCTTTTTAAT
The DNA here is from genome assembly GCA_016271365.2 of Neoceratodus forsteri. Classification (NCBI taxonomy): domain Eukaryota; kingdom Metazoa; phylum Chordata; order Ceratodontiformes; family Ceratodontidae; genus Neoceratodus; species Neoceratodus forsteri. The sequence goes on along the minus strand of CM057458.1, from coordinate 167,076,849 downwards.
GTCTTCATAAGTGACATTGCAGAGGGACTGGAAGGAAAAGTATGCCTCTTTGCAGATGACACAAAGATCTGCAACAGGGTTGATACACAAGGAGGTGTGGAAAGGATGAGAAGGGACTTGGCAAGGTTGGAGGAATGGTCAGAAGTATGGCAGCTAGATTTCAATGCAAAGAAGTGCAAAATAATGCACCTGAGAAACAAGAACCCAGGGAAAGAATACACAATGGGGGAGGTAGTAACAACAACAAAAAAGGAAAAGGACCTGGGGGTAATCATATCAGATGACCTTAAGGTTAGCAAGCAATGTGAGAAGGCAGTAAGAAGGGCTGCAGTTATACTGGGATGCATAGGGAGAGGCATCAGCAGCAGAAAACAGGAAGTTGTCATCCCTCTGTACAGACAGTTGGTGAGACCCCATCTGGAGTATTGCGTCCAGTTCTGGAGACCCCATCTCCTCAAGGACATAGACAGGATAGAGGCAGTCTAGAGGAGGGCAACTAAAATGGTGCAGGGTCTGCAAGAGAAGCCATATGAGAAGAGACTAAAGGAGCTTAATATGTATACCCTTGAGGAAAGAAGGGAGAGGGGGGACATGATAGAAACTTTTAAGTACCTCAGTGGAATCAACAAAGTCCAAGAGGGTAGCATCTTTCAGAAAAGAGATGTGCAAGAACAAGGGACACAATTTAAAGATGGGGGCAGTTCAGGGCAATGTGAGAAGTATTATTTCACAGAGAGGTAGTGGATGCATGGAACAAACCTTCCTGAGGAGGTTGTGGGGTCTAAATCTGTGGGAGAATTCAAGAATGCATGGGACAGACATAAGGCAGTTCTTGTGGGGGGCAGGAAGAAATAGGCTGTTGGTTAACTAGGATCTGCGGCCTATCCTGTAGGTAGGGAAATGGGCAGACTAGATGGGCCAAGCGGTCCTTATCTGCCATCAAAGTCTATGTTTCTATATTTCTGTGTTCTATGGTCTCCCTGGGCCAATCTCTCCTTGGTGGCAACAGGAGGGTAGTCTAACAGCTCAACACATGCCAGCCACTGTTGGAAGCCAGCCAGTCAGGAGAACTTAAAAGGACAGGTGTTTAGACTGAAAGTTGGATTCTCTCTGTGAGTTTTGTCTCCTAGAGGATGTACGAGTCTTTATGAAAGAAAAGGGACCTGCACAGCAAACCTGAAATAGAAGCCATCTTAAAGTCCTCCAGCTTATGACAGCAGGGCAAACGGAGACAAGCAGCTGAACCATAAAGGTGAGCCAGCCTCTGAAGCTACCTGCCATCTGAGCTGTGCACAGTGTCTGCTTCCAGGGCAAGTGTTGGACAAAAGACTGAGATGTATTACCATAAAGAGATACACATGCAGCAGCAGTGCAAAAACCTGTAATTGCCAAAGGTCAAGTGGTTGAGTACTGGATCAATATGTTGCACCCAGAATAGCGTGGCAATAACCACACAAGCTAGACTGCACGAGCATGTGGAGCGACAGGGGTATGAGAGTGAAAGGGAAGTACAGCTACCCCATCACTCTGCATGTAATTCAGGAGCTGTTACATGTGCTGGAGCCTGTTCAAGCTGCTCCCATGGTGGAGTGGCTAGGGCACCAGCACAGCGTAATTGAGAGACCTGGGACCATGGTTCAGTCCCCCCCACCCCAGGTCTCCCCTGCTACTTTTTTTGGTGTATTTAAAAAAACTTCCCCCCTCCTGAGTTTCTCCCCATCCCTGAAGTCTTCCCCTGGAATTAGTTATTTAAGCTCTGCCCCCACAAAAAATAAAATCCCATTGTTGTCAGTGGGCACACTGTTCCTGACAGGTTGGTGTTTTGCCTGACTGTTTGTGTTCGGCGCTGTTTGACTGTGGCATTTTTAGCCACACTGTTTTTGCATGCAACATAATGGCTCCATGCCAAGTGGTTGCCTCCTGAGTTGTGATTTTTGTGTCAGCACAAACTGCTAGCTAGAACAAGCTACTGTGGAAGCAGGACCTGTGCTGATCTAGTAGAGTTGATGAGCAAGATTCAGACCTGAGACTTTAGACTTACCTTTGGACTTTGTAACTGTTGGAGTGCCTCTGAGTCCTAACACTGACCTGGAAAGAAGGGGACTATGTTGAGAAAATACCAGAATCAATGCCCTCAAGACAATGGTTGCTGAGCTGAGCTCCTTGGATTATCTCTCTTCACCCCCTCTGGATTTGTTTCAGTGTCGAGAAGGGTATGATATCAGGACTCTTGCGTGTGTTAAACTGCCATTCTTGATCTCTCTCTCTCTCTGTCTTTATTCTGTAAATTTATTCTAAATAAATTTGCTTGATTGAGAGATGCATGTCTCAGTGTCATATTTGCATCCATTATATGTAATGAGTTGATTGTTGCTTGTCACTCCTGATAAATTAAGGGTAATTTATCTTTTGCACATGAGAAAGATGGCCAGATATATAATTTTAGGGATGTTATACTGTACACAGAGGTTTAACAGTTCCAAAAATTAGAAACAGACATGGACAAATGACCTTTCAGTTTAATGCTTCAAGGTTGTGGAATGAAATTTCTCCTTCAACAAGAAACTTGTCTAAGTTAAGTTCCTTTGTTACAGAGGTTAGTGTGACCCATTCAGAATTTTGCACTTTGATTCATGAATATCTGTAAGCATTTTTATTATGGAAACGTGGTAAGGAGATAACACTACTGAATTTCCACAAAATTTATTTTTGTAAATTTACTGATGAGTTGGTGTGTGATTTAGTATCTGTTTTTGTATGTAAGAATGTATGGAAGGAGTCTAATTGTAATTGTATGTTTTTGTGTTTGCACAGGACAACTTTGTAAATAGGTCCTCTGGGCCTAAAGTTTTTATCCTGTCAAAAAATAAAGTGTTAACTAACTGACTAAGAGCCCATGCTTGACCATGTAGGGAGGTTATTGTCACATCTTTGTGAATCTCTACTGTTAAAGTTAGCCAAACACTCAAGCAAAAGGGGCAATTATCCCTACATAAGGGCTAAAAGAAACTGTACTGACAGTGAGGACTATGAATGAAATTCAGATGACATGGAACAGAGAATCCTAAAAATGAAATATAAACCAGAAATTGTGAGATTTGCATGAGATGGGGCAGATTAAGTCGAATGGCAGGAACTGCTGCAGGTTCAAGATAGACAAAATGAAGATACTACTAAAAAACACATTGTTTTCTCTACCTTGTGCAGTGACTGTTTTGAGGATGTAAAAAAAAACTCATTATGAGGCATTGAAGAATTTTGCAAAGTAGTGCTGAAGGTCTTATGGTGTTCAAGGTATTACCAATGACAGTAGCCAAAACAGCAAGAAACCTAAAGAACAGGGTGGTGCACGCAGATAACCCAGTCCCCCAAACTACTGGTGGACATTTTTACCTAACCTTCACATCAAAGGAAACTATCCTTGTGGACACTGTGTCCACTGTTCTCACTCCAACCATATAAAATCCATCATTAACCCAACTACAGGCGAGACTGTAAACATTAATGAGTTCAACAGCTGTCAGGCAGCAGGGCTTGTGTATGGTCTGAAGTGCCCCTATGATCTCATTTATATAGATAAAACCAGCAGACTGTTAAAAACAAGGGTGGGAGAACACAAAAGCAATATTAGAATGGAAGGTATGACTTCTTCCACTGTAGAATGCCATTTCAAGAAAAACAGAAACCCCATTCCTAGCCTTGGATTTTCTGGGACTAAGAAGATGAATATATGCAGAACAGGAGGACATTTGGATAAAATGGTACTCACCCAGAAAGCTTCTTACATAGGCTGGTTTAAAGCAACAGATAGGAAGTTTGGACTGAATAGTGGTATTGACTGGTTACCAAATCTAACTTTGCAGTATAAGGTAGGATGAGGTGCATCAGTACAGTGTTCTAGATGCATGCTTGTATATATTTATGTATAATGGGCCCTATTCATGAAAGGTGCAGATGGGGTATGCGCTGCATAACCCAGGCACATAGCCCACCTGCAACCGGCTGTGCACGCTGTGCCCCATCTGTGCGATGCACAAAACAGGGCTGCCCCCACCTACGCACATGATCCCCAGCCGATCACTGGCTGCGTGTGCAGCTCTGCACCAGGGTGGGCAGGGGGCGGGGACCGCAGCAGCACTCTGCACAATGCACGAAATCGCAGAGTGCTGTGCGTGGCGTCTGGCAGCTATGTATCTGGCAGGCAGCTGTAAACCCAGGCAGCAGGTTATGTGCCCACTGGGGATGGAGCTGCCAGCTGTGATGGTCATGGTGGGGGACATCGGCACCCCAATATGAATGCCCCTGCCTTCGGGGCACACTGGGTGGGCTGGGGTGGTTGGCCGACAACTTTGGCCCTGACATCATGCCCAACACTTTGCGCATCGGGAACAGACATGGCACCATGTGGGCACAAGGGATTCACTCCAGGACCCAGTCCAGGCAGCCGATTGGCTGCAAAGCTGGGTCCGAAGCCCCACACTTGACTGCCCCCACGAACCTGTGCACCTGGGGGCAGGGCCACCTAAGGGAGCTGGGAAGGGACTACTGTTTGTGATTGCAGTCCCCACACAGATCTCCAGTAAGTGTGGAGCTGCACGCGGGGGTATGTTCAATTTGCTCGTACCCCCACTCGCTTTCATGAATAGGGCCCATTATGATTATGTGTGGCAGGTGGTGGGCCTTGAACCTGATGTGATTTGTTTTATTTTGAATGGCAAGATAGCATAATATGAAGTGAAAATTACCAAGAATATATGTAACCACCCAGTCCCCTGGGGTTGCTAGAATCCCGTCAGTGTTAGACTAGGAAGGTTCCTGGGCAGTCTATAGGAAGTTGTTAAAAGCTCCTTACAGCATGACATCATTGTTTACTCAGCTAGACTGAGCACAGAATGGATTATATCATTTAGAATTCTTGCAGCAGCATAAGCCACTTTGGAATCAGCTGCTAAGGGGCAGTTTAGAATATTCAAACAGGAGTCAGTCTGTAGTCAGCAGTAGTGTGAACTAAAGCTCTGGTGAGCAGCAGTGCTCAGAGTGGGGAGGTGCCTGCCAGTCTCTGCTGAGACTGGGTGAAGGAACTCTGGCAGTTTCTCACCCTAGTGTGTGAGAACCAGCAGTACCAGAAGAAGGGGTGGAGGCTGTTTGCCTGCAGGACCCCGGTGGGTCATTTCCATAGAGAAGTGAGAGGGACTTCAATTTCTGTGGATCCAAGGGGCAATCCCCTGAAGATCCTGAAGAGTGTCAGCTGCCCAGAAAGAAAGAGTGTGCAGTTGAAGCTATGACAAGCTACCAGTAAAGGGAAGAAATGTAGAGACACAGAAGTTGACTGCAGATAAGGACTGCAAGGCCCATCCAGTCTGCCCATCTTTTCTACCTTATGAATGTGCCATAGACCTTTATTCTGTCAATGGCCTATCTATTCATACTCATCTGTATTGCTCCCTTGTGCCCATCCCATGCCTGTTTGAAGCCCTGCACTGTATTCATATCCACCACTTCCTGAGGTAGGCTGTTCTATGCATCCACCACCCTTTCTGTGAAAAAGAACTTCCTCACTTTCCCTCTTAATCGGCCTCCCTCTAATCTCATCTTGTGTCTTCTTGTCCTGCTATTTTTCTTATATTGAGACATGTTAGACTCTTTCACCTTGTTAATGCCCTTAAGATGTTTGAATGTTTAAATTATATCACCTCTCTCCCTCCTTTGCTCTAGTGTATACATATTGAGCTCCGTTAATCTGTCCTCATATGTTTTCTGATGCAGGCCCTGCACCATTTTGGTTGCCCTTCTCTGGACTGCCTCTATTTTGTTAATGTCCTTGTACTGGTATGGCCTCCAGTACTGCACACAGTACTCCAGATGGGGCCTAACCAGTGTCTTGTAAAGAGGGATTATTACCTTCCTCTTACAACTTGTGATACCCCTACTAATACATCCCAACATCCCTCTAGCCTTACCTACTGCTTTGGTGGTCTGCCTGGATAATTTCAGGTCATCTGTGATGATGATGCCCAAGTTTCTTTCTTCCCTTGTGATTGCCAGCAACTCCTCTCTCAACCTATAGGTGGCTTCAGGGTTTCTCTTCCTTATGTGCATGATCTTGCACTTCTTTGTGTTAAATGACAGCTGCCACTCTTTTGACCATTTTGCCAGTTTATCCAGATCTCTTCTCATTCTGCCCACCCCACCTGGATCATCTACTGTGTTGCAGATCTTGGTGTCATCTTCAAACAGACAAACCTTACCCTCTAGTCTATCTGCAATGTCACTGATGATGATATTGAAGAGGACCGGCCCCAGGACTGATCCCTGAGGTACCCCACTTGTGACTTGCAACTCTTCTGACTGTATACCATTTACCACCACTCTCTGTGTTCTGCCCGCCAACCAGTTTGCCATCCAATTGACCAACTTCTGACCCACCCCGAGCCTATCCAGCTTATTAATCAATCTTCTATGTGGAACAGTATCGAAAGCTTTGCTGAAGTCAAGGTAGGTGACATCAACTGCACCCCCTTGGTCTACCACTCTGGTTACCCAGTCAAAAAAATCTATGAGATTAGTTTGACAAGACCTTCCTGTTGTAAATCCATGCTGTCTTGGATCCTGTGCTCCTATGGATTCCAGGTGTTGCACTATCCTTTCCTTAAGTAGTGCCTCCATAATCTTGCCCACTACTGAGGTAAGACTGACTGGTCTGTAGCTCCCTGCTTCCTTCCTGCTACCACTCGTGTGGAGCGGGGTCACATGAGCCCTTCTCCAGTCTTCTGGGACCTCTTCTGTGCTCAGAGACTCACTAAACAGTTCTGATAATGGCTCTGCTAGTTCTGCCCTTAGCTCCTTTAGTACCCTGGGATGTATGCCATCCGGTCCCATTGCCTTGTCCATTCTGAGCTTAGTGAGCTTTTGTAGCACCCTTTCTTTTGTGAAGGGACTTGTGCACACCTCCCTCCCCATGTCCATGGTGCTGAGCTGTGGGTCCTGTCCTACCTTCTCCTCAATAAATAACTGAGCAGAAGTATCTATTTAGGATAGATGCTTTTCCTTGGTCCTCCTCCATGCACTCCCCCTTATCCTCTTTGATCTTAGCAATACCCCCTCTGGACATTCTCCTTTCACTAATGTATCTATAGAAAGTCTTGTCCCCTTCTTTTACTGTTCATGCTAGTGTTTTCTCGGTTTGGGCCTTTGCCTGCCTTACTGTCTACCCTGCTTCCCTTAGGGAAGTTTGGCATGCCTCCCTATCTTCATCCTGCTGCGTTCCCTTATATTTCCTGAAGGCCAACCTTTTGACTCTGACCTTTTCTGCTACTGTTTTTGAGAACAGCGTGAAACCGGAAGCTCTGTCAGTTTAACACTTCCGGTTTTATGGTATTAAATCACTCGCTCTAGCGAGTGGGTCCTTAGACCAATTTAAACCTTGTACCTCTGGTAAAAAGGAGGCAATATGCCTTATACTGTGTTTCTATTTTGTGGAGTGAGACTTTTGGCCAAGTGGTGTGTAGCACTACTGCTGGGCACATTTTATTTTACACCTTTCTAAATCTGACTTGCTCTTTGTTGTTTTCCAACATCTTGGATTACATACCCCCAAATCCACCAGGGAGAGCCTTTTTAAAGGCTAAAAGTACTTTTATTTTGTTTTCAGACACTCGCTATTATGAGCGTGAAACTGGAAGCTCTGTCAGCGTAACACTTCTGGTTTTACGGTATTAAATTACTCGCTCTAGCGAGCAGGGCGTAGCGTAAAGGGCCACAGGCAGAGACGCAAGCTGTCCGTGTCTACTGTGTCCACTGTGGAAGTAGGATAAGGGCACATCAGTATAACTGACATTATCCATTGAACTAAACTGATAATTTACATCTAGGGTTACTGGTTGTGAGTATTAACAATCATGAAACAAGCTAAAAATTGCTGTTCCTCATGTAAAATGTATGCCGTTGGGAAACAAACCCCCAATTATATCTGTGACAAATGTCAGTTGGTTACCACACTGCAAGAGGATATTAAACGCCTCACAACTAGATCTACTAGTAGTACTGAGATAGAAGCACTAGAAGATTATATAGATCAAATGTCAATGTTGATAAATGTTGAAACATCAACAACCTGCACTAACAAATCCATTACAGGACAAGAAATAGATTCTATATTACATTATGCCCCTCCTCGCATAGAGAACTGTTTAATAAGTTCTACACCTGCTAATATAAACCCTGAGTTTAAATCTTGGGCATTACTGCCCCTCGAAAGAGATGAATGGGTGACTATTCCAAATAATAAAACTAAAAAACAAAGTAGTTGTAAGCCTATTGTTGCCTCCACATTACCAATGCACAATCCTTTTCATCCTTTGTCCTTTGTAAATGATGATGGAGTACATAACTCTAAAATCCTGAATGAGTGTCCTACTACATTGGGAACCAGTACAGTAGATATAACAAACACCAATTTCCTCCGCCCCTTACTATCTTTAAAAAGTGATGAACAGCCAGCTCTGCATAATACCCCTTCTATTTTAAACGAACATCAAGAGAAATGTTCCCCCTCCGAACTAAAAAACAAACCCATTTTTGTCTTGGGCGATTCTATTATTAAATTTACTGATAGAGCCATCTGTAACCCAGATAAAAGCAATAGAACTTGTTCTAGCTACAGAGGGGCTTGAGTATCTGACGTAACACCAATGGTAAAATCCATTCTTTCCCAAGCAGGAAATAATCCTCTTGTAGTCATTCATCTTGGGACAAATTATATCAATAAAACACTAATTGAACAATTGAAACAAGACTATGTTGCCCTTCATAATATTCTTGAAGAAAGAGGGTGTGATATATGTTTTTCTGAGATTTTACCAGTGCCTAGGGCATCCCCCCATACTTTAAGTAAAATCAAAGTTATCAATGAGTGGTTACGAAAATGGTGTCTTAGGATCTTCCTTGCTTAACACATTGGGAAGAATTTAATGGCTATCCATCCCTCTTTTGCTGGGATGGCTTGCATCTCAGTAGAAGAGGGAGTACATTGCTTGGAAGTAAGATCAGCGCCTTTATCCAAAACCATTTAAACTAACACCAATGGGGGAGATTGGATTTAAACCTAAATCTCTTAATACATCTAGCTCCGCTTATAAGAAAAAACAACTCAATATTCTGTCTCTTAATGCTCATTAGCTAAATACCCCCTAACTGTCTGAATTAGAAGTTAAAATTCAACTCCATAATCTCAGTGTAATATGTATATCCGAAACATGGGGGAATTCAGATAGATTATGGTCAGTAGAAATACCAGGATTTAAACTCTATACTAAAAATAGATTAGGTAACAGGAAGGGGGGTGGGTATGTCTCTACATAAAGAATGATATTCCATCATTTGAGATAGCTTCTAATGCCCAAAATGAAAGTATATGGGTTACCCTTCAACTACATGGTCAACCAAAGATGGTAGTAGGTACTTGCTATAGACCTTCAACTTCTGATATAGATTATACTTTATCCCTAACAAAAGAAATATCCTCTCTGGCTACAAATGGTACAGTCCTCATTTTAGGGGATTTCAACCTACCATCAATTGACTGGGAAACCTTGACTGGCAGTTCTCAACATGACAAACTTTTTCTATCAACAATTATAGATCTGGGTCTGGTTCAATTAGTTAGGGAACCAACTCGAGGGAATAACATATTAGACTTACTCATCACTAATGATGAAAATAAAATAACTAATCTTACTGTTATAGACCCTCTGGGCAGTAGCGATCACATGGCTGTACAGTTCTCTATTACTTATGATTCATGCACTCTAAACAATAAACTTATGATCAAACAATATGAAAAGGCAAATTTTTCTAAAATTAATGAAAATCTTAACAACATTGATTGGGCAAATGAGCTTTCATTGCTAAACACTGAAGAAGAATGGACATACTTTAAAACAAAAATGTATGATCTCGAACATCAGTATGTTCCAATAAAAAATAAATATAACAAAAAGGGAAAGATACCCTTGTGGTTTAATAACACCATTAAAAAACAAATTAAACTTAAACAGTCACTTTTTAAAATCCTAAAAAACTGTGCGATCAATGTTAGAGAGGAAGCATTACACAAATATAGAAAATCAATTAAGGATTTAAAAAATTCTATAATTACAGCAAAACGTAATCTCGAATTTAGAATAGTTCATACAAAGGATTCTCATAAATCACTGTATTCTTACCTTAACAAAAAAAAAAGGGAACAATAGATCAGTAGGCCCAATAGTTATTAAAGATTCAACAATTGTTTCCGAATTTGAAACAGCAACAGTATTAAATGATTACTTTTGTTCTGTTTTTTCCCAACCTGATAATTGTACTCAATCTTCCAACTTCACTACCTGCCCACATGACTACAATATTTCCCCACATAATGTAATGACTGTACTTAAAGCAATAAATAAAACTACCAGTCCTGGCCCTGACAATATTAATGCCAAATTTTTGTTAGGTACACTTGATACCATTACCTTACCACTTACTATAATATTTAACAAATCTCTACAAGAAACAAAAATCCCAACAGATTGGCTCTCAGCTATTGTCACCCCTATCTTTAAACAAGGGACGCGTTCCAAAATTGAAAATTATAGACCTATAAGTCTTACTTCAATTCCTTGCAAGGTGATGGAGAAAGTTATCAAAACTATCACTGAACATGAAATGACCTCCTTAAATATTATAGATACAACTCAGCATGGATTTAAACAGGGTTACTCTTGTACTACTAATTTACTCACTTTCTACAAATATGTAAGCAAGCATATAGATAATAATATTCCTATTGTTGTTATTTTATTGGACTTCAGCAAGGCATTTGATAAGGTATCCCATGCAATTCTGGTGAACAAACTCACTCACTTGGGTTTCTCTCCAGTAATTGTTAGTTGGGTCCATTGCTGGCTGACTGGCAGGACACAGAGAGTCAGGGTAGGTGGTGTGCTGTCTGAGAGTGGAAGAGTGACCAGTGGTGTCCCGCAGGGCTCTGTCCTGGGACCCACTTTGTTTAATTTATTCATCAGTGATATGAATATAAAATCAACAAACATTGTTACCAAATTTACTGATGATACAAAACTAGGAGGAAGGGTGGATAGCCAAATAAACCAAGAAATACTCGAGCAAGATTTAACCACCCTTGAGCAGTGGGCAATAACAAACAAAATGTACTTTAATGAAAATAAATGCTCAGTATTACATGTGGGAAATAATAATCCTAGACAGATGTATATGCTTAATAATATAAACATTAAATCAGTTACTAGTGAAAAAGATTTGGGAATTTTGGTAAATTGCAAATTGTCATCTAAAGATCATTGTAACAAAGCTGCTAATATATAAATTGCTTGCTTAGGCGAATAAATCATACTTTTATTTCTAAAACTGAGCAGTGTATAATCACTTTATATAGATCCCATATTCGACATATATGGATTATGGGTCACCATTTTGGAGCCCTTATTTAACTACTGACATTAATAGGATAGAACAAATACAACATAGAGCAACAAAAATGGTTCCTTACTTATCTCACTTAACTTATGAAACGAGATTAAAAAAAACGGGCCTATATTCACTTGAACAAAGAAGGGAAAGAGGTGACCTTCTTCAATTATTTAGGATTATGCAGTCCCCAGCCCTAATGGACTCATGCGGCATCTCTTATGCAGAAAGGAGGATAGTACCAAGACTACATAATAAACAGTTAAATATTGGAAAGGCAAGACCAAATAAAAGACAACATTTTTTTTCTATCAGGGCATCTAAATTTTGGAATAAACTACCACAACATTTAGTGGAATGCTCAAATATAACCATCTTTAAAAATCAATTGGATAACTGGTTTTTGGATTAAAATTATCTTGGGAAACAATATCCCACAATGTGGGGGACAATCTCGATGGGCCTAGGCCTTCTTTTGTCTCTAATACCAAGTAACCAAGTAACCAAAGTGGTTTTCTCCTTCTTTTGCTCTTGCTTTTCTCCCTAACACAATGGGATGTTGCTTTAAGTATTGCATCCTTAATGCTTGCCCACTTTGCCTGTATCCTCTCAACTGTATTTCTTCTTGCCAGGGCTAGCTTAACTCTGTTGGCCATCTTATCAAAGTCAGCTCCTCTGAAGTCCCATATTTTTGCCTTGGAATGAGATGATTTAGTTCTACTGGCCAAATTGAACCATACCATGTGATGGTCACTTGCCCCCAGGTGACCTTCTACCTGGAGATCTGTGATCCTTTCCCCGTTAGTCAGTACTAGATCTAGGATAGCCCTGTCTCTAATAGGTTGTTGTCCCAATTGTTTGAGGCCCTCCCCCTGCAGGGAATCCACTATGTGTCTAGTTCTGGCAGATGTTCTTGCTGGTATTGACCAATTTGTATCTGGCATTGTGAAGTCTCCCATTATCAGAACCTCCCCTTTAGCTGTCATGTTTTGTATATCTTCTAACAGTAATGTGTCTATGTCCTCCCCTGGTCTGGAGGCCTGTAGACAACCCCAGTTCGTATGGCTGTCCCATTTCCTGTTTCCAGGGTGACCCACAGTTCTTCTGGCTCCTTATGTGTATTCTGAATTTCTGTAGCTTTGATATTTTCATTGACATAAAGGGCTACTCCCTCCTTCTTTTTGCACCTCGGTCTCTTCTGAGCAGTACATAGCCGGGTACTGAAGTCTCCCAAGTGTAGTTACTGGTGAACCATGTCTTGCTAATGGCTACTATGGCCAGTTTAGCCTCTGTCATTGTTTCCTGCATGTCTGGGATCTTGTTTCCCAGACTGCGGGCATTTTGTGTACATGATTTTCCATTGGCCAGATTTAGATACGTTAGTTGTTGGGCAAGGTCCGGTGTTTCCCCTCTGCGTCATATGGGGAGCCAGACCTTTTTCCTTACCTGGTGATGCAAATGAACTACAAACATGGTGAACTCCTGTTTGATCACTAACTGAGTGGGAGAGGGGTGTTCTTCCCGTTTGATCTATCGGGTGCTCTACCCCTCTCCCCATTGGCTAGTTTAAATATTCTGCAAAGATGTCAAACTTGTGCCCCAATGCACTGACTCCCTCCTTAGTCAGATGCAGTACATCAAATTTAAAGAACTTTCGCTCCCAAAACTGTTGCCAGTTACCTACAAATTTGTGTCCTTTTTCCCGGTACCAGCCCTTGAGTCACATGTTTAGCTCCCTTATCTCTCCTTCTCTGACCTTCTGTCCATCTGCCCCTCTCTCCCAGACCAGCAGTATCTCATCAAGTCACTTGACTTCCCTGTGCTCCCAGGTCACACCTGTAAACAAGCTTTCACCTTAGTGTGCCACTCCTGGTTAAACAATTGTGAAAAAAAAAAAAGAGAGAAGGAGATGCTGGACAAAATGGATGACAGTTTGTCTCCCAGCCTTATCAGGTGTTCCTTTGTCTCCACAACTGACCGGCTGGCAAGAGGTGTTTGTCTTCCTGCTTCCATGTCTGTATCAAAGGGACAAACACAACTGTGAGTACAGGCTCATGGGACCGTTCTTGGGGGTTGGTCTGAGGTGTATGCGCCCAGAGATAAAGCTAGAGTGCACCTGTCATGGCCCCTGCATCACCACAAAAAATGTTCTGAATGTTCAAGTTTAAAGTTTGGGAGTCCTTTAGCATTTCATGGGGAAATGAAGGCTCATTTGGTGTAACCCAGGAGGAATGGCAGAGACTGGTTGGGGCCGGATTGAGCATAACCCCAGCTTACTCCTCAGTCAGGGCTAACTGGTTCACGTATGGGCAGCAGGTTAACCTGGGCATGTTAATGAAGGTCATCGCATCAGAAGGAATTTGCTAAAAATGTTGTTTAAGTGTGTAGCAACTACAACACGATAGACACTTTTTGGAAAGTGAAAGTCCAGAGATTCCTAGTACAGAGGAGTGGACAGTTTGAGTGTGTGTGTGAGGAAAACCATGTTCTGAAATGCCCAAACAGTTGTTGTTCTGGAAAGAAGGATGTCTTGCTCCTGTGTGTACAGTACCAAACCTGGGGGACCACCCCTTTCTGCATTTTTACCAGCTTGTGTGAATAAAGGCATACTGTACAATCCCATTTTCAGTAGTGAACATTACATTTGTGCTTCCTGAGTGTAAATTGTTATGGGGCCCCATCAGGAGTTAGACCTAGCGTAGCCCTAGCACCTCTCTCTCTCCCAGAACCTGGAGTAAATATAAATGTTATTTATTTATTTATTTATTTAAGTCTTTGGTAACCGGGTAGGTGCACTGATCCAGAGGACCATTTTCAGTCATGACCCGGGCCACATAGGTGGCAAAAAACAACAGATACAAAATGGTACACACACGAGCATCATACAGTATGTATACCGCTCTAGGTAGCAGGGTAAGATATACAGTGGGTAAAATCAGGTTGACAGGGATAATTAGTATGCTTGACAAGTGCAGACTACAAAGCAGTGCAGTTGGGAGGTGGATACAGAACCTACTTGGTAAATAGGCTCTGCAGGACCACTGTGCCAAATCTGGCATCTGATCTGGACTGTACATCCAGGCAGCAGTGCTTTGTGAAGGTATGTATAGTTTCCCAGGTGGCTGCTTTGCAGACATCAAGCAAGGGAATATCCCTTGAAGCTGCCACTGTGGCAGCAGTACCCCTAGTGGAATGGGCCCTGAGGGGGCTGTTTGCCTGCTTTGGTGTAACAGAACTGAATGCAAGGGACTATCCAGTAGGAAATAGTCCTCTTGGTAGCTGGTCTTCCCCTGCCTACCTCACCATAGGTGAGAAAGAGCGGAGTATGGAGTCTCTGAACTGCTTCGTATGCTCCAAGTAGTAGGTCAGGCTTTTTTTACATCCAGGCTGTGAAGCTTGCATTCACCTGGTGTGGATTTTTCTGTGAAAAAGGCAGGGAGAGTAGTGGACTGGTTCAGGTGGAACTCAGAGACCACCTTAGGCAGAAACTTCCTGTTTGTCCTAAGTAGTACCTTGTCTCTGTGGGCAATGATGTAATTAGGTTCAGTACCCAAGGCCTGAAGCTCTGAAATCCTTCTGGCAGAGGTGATGGCATTTAGGATGACAGTTTTCCAGGTGACCTACTTCAAGTGGGCAGTGGCCATGGGCTTGAAAGGAGATTCCATGAGCTTGGCTATGCACAGGTTTAAGTCCTAGCAAGGTACAAGCTCCCTTAGTGGGGGTTGAAGGTGCAGGAGAACCCTGAAAAACATTTTGAAAATGGAATGGGAGATGACAGATTTTTCTTTCCCAGCAGATAGGTAAGCCAATATGACTGCTAAATGCACCTTGAGGGATGAGGTCCTAAAGCTTGATGACTGCAGGTGAACTAACTAGTCCAATAGAATAGGCAGAGTGGCCATGAATGAGTCTATCTGCTTACCTCTACACCACAAGGAAAACGTTTTCCATTTGGAAGCATAGGTCTTCTTACTGCTGTATTTTTTTTGCCATACAAAGGATCTCGAGGACTTGCTCAGAGTATTGAGAATCAGGGTACTCTAACTCCTGAAGAACCAGGCCTTGAGGTGAAGAGATTCTATGCTGGGATAAGCCACCCCTGTCTGAGGCAGAGTCAGGAGACTGTGGCTTGGTGGCAGGTGGATGGGCTTCCTGGCTGAGAGAGCAAGGCTTAGGGAGTACCAGGGTTGCCTTGCCCAGTCTGGAGCCACCAGAATCATGGTGACTGACTGATCCCTGAACTTCAGAGTAGTTCTGTTTATTAGTGGAAAAGGAGGAAAGGCATAGAGGAACTTCCCTGCCCAATCTAGAGTTAGAGCATCTACTGGTAGTGTACCCAGAGCTGGGGATCTGCAACAGTAGAGTGGAAGTTGATGGTTGAGGTTGGAGGCAAAGAGGTCTACCTCTAGGGTGCCCCACCTCCTGAACACTGTGCCCAGTACTTGTCTGTTTAGGATCCATTTGTATTGGCCTTGAGTGATGCGACTCAGAAAGTCTGACAATACATTGTCTTTGCCTGGGAGATGGATGGCAGACAGGTGCATGTCCAGGGAGTAGGCCAGGGACCAAATTCTCATGGCCTCTGTACAGAGTTTGGTGGACATTGTGCCACCCTCTTTGTTGATATAGAACATGGCAGTGGTGTTGTCTGTTCTGATCTGGACAGAGTGACCCTTTAGCTGTGGAGCGAAGGCCTTGATAACCAGGTACACAGCTCTGTGTTTAAGAAAGTTGATGTGGTGACTGGACTCCCTAGGGGACCAGATCCCACTTATAGACTGATCTGCCAGATGAGCTCCCCATCCTAGGAGGGAGGCATCCATGGTAAGAATCCTGGAGGGCTGTCTTTGCTGAAAAGAGACCCTTCCCTTAGGTTGTCCCTGTCCTTCCACCAGTCTAGGGCCTGAAGTAAGGTTCTTGAGATTGGAATTAGCTTTGAGAGGGAATCCCTCTTTTGGGACCAGTGAGCCCTCAGGTGATACTGGATGTCCCTCATCTGAAATCTGGCACCTGGGACCACAGCTGTCATGTAAGCCATGAGGTCTAGTAGTCTGAGGAATTGTCTGGCTGGCCCAAAGCAAAGGAATTTGCCAAGTCGAGGAAGTTCTGGATCCTGTTCACAGGAAGCATAGCCTTCCCTTGGGTGGTATCCAGTTCTGCTCCAATAAAGTTCAGTACCTGAACTGGTTTGAAGTGGGACTTTTCTTTGTTGATGATAAATCCCAGGGACTCCAGAGTGCTTATTGTTAGTCTGAGAGCTTCCCTGACCTTGTCCAGTGACTTGTCCACTAACAGCCAGAGTCCAGGTGTGGAAAGACTGACACTTGTTGTCTCCTTAAGTGAGCTGCCATCACTGCCAGGCACTTTGTAAAGACCCTGGGAGCTGAAGTGAGACCAGATGGTAGGACTGCAAGCTGGTAATGGTCTGATGGCAGCCTGAACCTGAGAAACTTTCTGTGGGATGGTCTTATGGGGATGTGAAAATAGACATCATTGAGGTCTAGGGAGGCTAGCCAGTCTCCCTGCTGTAAGGAATGGATCACCCGAGTCAGGGTAACCATTTTGAACTTGGGTTTCAGCAAATGCTTGTTCAGGTACTTTAACTCATTCTATCCTATTGTCACTTAGAATGTTCAGGTAGCCTCTGCCTGCTGCTAGAACACCTGTGTGCCTGAAGGGGTTTTAGATCTGCAGCATTCATACAAACACACTGTGCTTAAACCTACATATCTTAAAAACCATACATCCAATTTTAAAACTGTAAAAAGAAAAGTTTTTCAGGACAAAAAGTTTTTGAAAATGAGTGAGGTTTGGCAATGTCTATTTAACTGGATTTAATGTTGTGTGAGGTTGTTTTCATATTTTAATAAATTCTGATGATTTTATCTAAATATAATTATGCTCTGTTTACATAATCATGCAAAAATATTACATTTCTGTAAAATTGTTAAAAATATACAGTAAACATCTGTCATTGTCTAAATATAAATTTTGCAAGTTTTTTACCATTTTTTAGTCAGAAATCAATATCGGAATCTCTTGTTATTACAGTTTGAGTTTTTGTTCCACTCCACTGGTTGGAATTTTGCAGTGTTTAATTCTTCCTACCCACTGATTTTAGTTTATGAATCTGATTATCAATTTTTTGTTTTCCCCTAGTTTAGTAGAACATATTTACACAATACCTTAGAAGGACATATCAGGAAGTGATGCAGGAAGGAAGTGCTTTGTGAGGTCAAGTGATGTAAACAGGAAGAACACTTCCAGTGTAGGTCAGTGAGCTGACACAGGAAGTGGAGACATGTTTTATTGCTGGAGGTCTCTCTATGATTAACTGCATATTTGCTGTAGTTAAAATGTGTAATTTCATTGAAATGAACTATTTTATTTTATTTTTGTAATAAAATCCCATAATAAGTATAGGAAACTATATTTTATTTGTGCTGTTTGCTTTATCATACTGTAAATGAAGCATGATGTTGTTCATGTAAAGGTTCACAGTCGTTCAGTAAACAGCATGTTACATAAATCTGTGTATTATTAATTTCCTGGCATAGTTTATTTTTTGGGGGTTGTATTATGGGATGGTTTAAGGTGAGGGAATGATTGTATGGTGAAGCACTGTGTGTTAGTGGGGGGGGGTCCTGCATTCATAATACAGGCTCAGATGCACTTCATATGTTCTGGGGAAATGAGAGGGGCTGTATGCATGTAATAATGGTGCTAACAGACACTGTAGATACATTGTGGGTATACATATAGGATGATGAAATTACTGAAAATGCACTGGCAATTTGGGGTACACTGTGTCATGGGGAAGGGGGTGGGTGTGCCTGTACCAAGGAATGATGCTCATAGGCACTGCAGTCATTTTGCATCATGAATTGGCACCCGTCCTTGGGGTATACTCAGTTGTAGGGAAGCAGGTGGGGCTGCCTGCACCTGGTAATGGTGTCCATATGCCATGTAGAAACATTGTGGGTACACATACAGGGTGATGACATGGGCACCTGTAAAGGTTGTGTACTATGTGCTGTGTCACATGGTTTGCCTGCATACCGACATGTGATATGTTGTAACATTCAGTATAGTGCACACTGTGTGGGTGGGAAGGGCGTGGGTATACCTGCACCATGGAGTGATGCTCATTGGTGCACATGTGTACTGTGTGCTATGTTTCATTTGAATGGACTGTATAAGTCATACACTGGCACTGATCACATCACAGTGCATCAGAGGTAAGGGATGGTTTGAAGCATTATGAGCACAAGGGACTAAAGTGGTTGTGGAGTGATGTGAACGTGAATAGAACATTACAGTGCCTCTGAGGGTAGTGTTGGAATGAATCTTGATGTGCACAATGGACTACACCATGGTGACAGGAGGGATCCATATCAGTAATGCACGTCACAGAGTGTCAGAGATAAAGGTTGGACTGAAGACTGATGAACAGATGGACTAAATTGGTGACTCTGGTGGGATTGAACCTGAACAGCACTTTACAGTGCAGTAGAGGTTGGGGCTGGACTGACACCAGATCAGTCAATGGACAACATCATTGGCTGTGGAGTGATCTGAACCTGAAATGCACTTCACTGTTCATTACTGTTTGGGGCTTGACTGACACATGATAAGGAAACAGATCTTACAAGTGGCTGTGGAGGGATTTTAACCTGAAGAACACTTTACAGTGCATCAGAGGTTGAGTCTGGACTGACGTCATATGAATCGATGGACAATACCAGTGACTGTGGAGGGATTCAAAACTGATTTGGCCTTTACAGTGCATCAGAGATTGGGGCTGGACTGATGCCAGATAAGTTGAAGGCAACACCATTATTTTTTCATTTTAAACAATCAGCAACTGTGTATTAGGGAGAAAACTCAAGTACAGTGCATGAGACAAACATGCTACTGACCCTAACCCACTTATCATCCATAACGCAGGGAGCAACATGCCACATAGATTTTAACATAGCCATAATCCAAACATAAACTCTTTAAAAAGTAACAAAAGGTGCCGAATTCATGTGACCGCATCTAGTACATGCACAAGAAACACTCTCTCCCATCAGGAATGCCAGCCGGATCCATAAGATGTGATCACACAGGATGACCAGAAATTATCCCCAAATGAACAAAGTAACAACTATGAAAACTTTAATCGTAAATAAAAATAAAAACAAATAAAGTAAATACAGATAGCAAATCGAGGTTTTGGCACCGAAATGAAGTGAGTATTTCAGGATAAGAGCAGCACCTCCATCTTGAATCTAAGTTTCCAGTCACCCTGCTCTTCCTGCACCAATGTGTGCTCTGACGGGTTAATGGAAATAGTGACGTGTACAATAAGCATAGAGCAAGCATGACAACAGTGAGGATCAATATGACCAAATGGCGACGCACTACAGGGCTAGGGCAGGTGCAGGTGAGGGCTGTGACCCCTAACTGAAACATCGAAAAAAAAAAAAATCACTGTACACTCCAGAGCCCAGAGAGACACTTTCCCTCCAGTGATGGCTGTAAAGAAATACGAGTCCTTGCTTGAATGCTAAATAAGGATTTAGTGTAACATTTCAGGCACACACATTGAATAGAATAGTGGAAGGCACAACAAAAGATCTGTGTGCATGTTCCCTGGTGCTTCGACAACTAAGGCTTCATCAGGGGGACGGTGCCTGCATCTAAGACAATCCCTTTATACCAATTAAATTCAGAACTAATGATGTCAGAGAATCCAACCAATCACAGAGCTCGATTTTTAAATACAGAAATATTCAGCTCACTTAGTGGTATAAATGGACTAATAGTTATAACAATTACGATATCAGTGACAACATGTTATTTTAGAAAAATACTCCAAAAGACAAAAAAATACACCAAAATGGTGAAGGCCAATCGGATTGCTCGAATAAAAAAAAAAATATAAGTTATGAAATTAATTATAGTGTCAACCTGATCAGCTTAACATGTTACACTAAGACAAGATGATTTGTTGTTACAATACAAACTAATGGCAGAATGAACATAATACATTTTTCACAGCACATGCAAAAAATAGTAAATTTATTTATTTATGTATTAAGGCTTGTTTTCTCAAAAATGGCCAATGGGAACACATATTATATTAGGTAAAATCAGTACGGGTATGATGTCCCCTATTAGCTGGTACAACTCAATTCAACAAATGTAAACAAATGCTTGAGCTGCACCAAGAGAAAGATATGGACGCCAATTGGCGTCATCAGGCACTACAGCACATGATTTAGGACGCCATATGTTGTCATCAGGAAAAAGAGGTATTTTTTTTATGACGCCATATGGCGTCATCAGGAAGGAATGAGTTAAGTCAGAATGGGTCACCATTCCCCATTTCTCTTTTGTGTGAGACAGTATCTGGAATAGAGGCCTTTTCCCACTGGGGGAAGGGGACTCTTTCCACTGCTTTTGTGGTCAGAAATGCTTTCACCTCTAGCTCCAACAGCTTTTCTGTTGGGGTTAGGGGTTTGGAAAGTTTGGATCTTTAAAGAGTGGGAAACATTTTGAACTGCAGGGTAAGCCCCATACCCACCACCTCTGGAACCCATTTGTCTGTGGTTATGAGGTGCTATTGGTGGAGGTAGTGGGTTAACCTGCCTCCTACAGAGAGAGGGGAGGTGACCTGGACATTGCAGTCAGGAGGTTTGCTTGGACTGGGTGTTGGGAGAAGGAGAGGAGTTGAACTGTCTCTGAGCTCTCCCTCTGAAATAACCTCTCATCTGAGAGTAATCTAGGGGCATAGGCATAGGGTAGAAAGCCCAAGAATAATAGCCCCTGCCTCTGTTTCCCCTATTCTGAGATTTCTAGGAAGTAGAGGCTTTCTCTATAGCAGAATTGCTTTGATAGGTGGTTTTATATTTCTCCACCTTTTTCATGTAAGCTTCAGTTTTGTCCCCAAAGAGAGAATTGTTCTCGCAGGTGAAATCCATGACCTTAGTATGAGTGTCCTACGAAATATTAGTGGTTCTCAGCCAGGCATAATGCCTCAGGGAGCTAGCCTGTGCCATAGCTCTGGAGGCAATGTCATTAGTGTCCACAGCCATATGGAACTGGTATTTGGTCACCTCTAAGGCTGTTGTTACAGTTTCTGTCAGGTCTTGGGCTATTCTGTTTAGGGTCTGTTGACTTATGGCTAAAACAGAGTTCCAGAGGGCCTTTTGATATTCAGCTGCATAGGCCATGTAAGTGGAAAGGTGAAGCAGCAAAGAGGCTGTGGTATAAGATTTCTTGCCCATTGAGTCAACTTTTCTAGACTCCTTTTCAGGAGGTTGTAAGGAAAGTGACACCTTGGCTTTGTCACAAGCTGCGACCTGCACCAACCCTTTGTGGTCTGGATGTACATAGAGGAATTCTGCATTAGATCTTTCTAACCGGTATTTCTTTTCAATTTTTTAATCTACTCCAGGCACAGAAGTGGACTCTGGAGAAGCTTATAGGTTGCCCTGCAAAGGGATTTATGAATGGGCAAAAGCAGCTTTTCAGCAGGAGGGAGACCCATTATCTCCAAATAGTCTGCATCCTCCTCTTGATCTGTGGTCTCCTGGGTATTGATGTCCAGGGCATCCACCATATGCTGCACAAAAGTGAAATGAGAGGAAACAACCTCCTCGCCATTAGAGGAATTGCTAAGCTCTTGGTCAGGGGATACATCTGGTTCTATAGGTTCACCCTCTGGTTCATCATCATCATCATTGCCCTCAATGTAATAAAAGCCCTGGGCAAGCCCGGGTTCTGAAGCATGAGGGGCAGTAGGATCACAAGGGGCATTAAAGAAATTGCCCATAGTCTCTAAAGTCTGAGATATACACCGAGCTTTAGCCATTTCTTCAGCAGAGGGTGCATCCTTTTGTGTCACTGGCATCTCCCTTTGCCTTTCAGTGGGAGAGGTAGTGATATGTGTCTCTTTTTGTTTCTTTTTAGCAGGCACCAAATCAGAAACCTGTTCAATTGGTCTTTTTAACTTGGTCATTATTATTGTTTTTATCAGACTTATTCTCAATGGGGTCCTTAGTGGACCTATCTTTAGGTTTATGTTGAGAAGAAGACCCCTCTGCAACAGCTGTACTAGAAGGGGAGGCAGACTGAGAGGCCATTATTTCCAGTCTTTAGCCCATTTTTTTTACTGTTTTTGAACAAAATTTTGTACAGAGTTCACAGTTATGGTCTGGACCTAAACAACTTAAACAAAGATTGTGGCCGTCTTTCTTGGCCACTGTCTTCTGACACTTTAAACAAGTTTTAAAACATGTTGGTCCAGCCCTTTTCTTTGGTCTTTCTGACATGCCAATTTGTCAGAAAAACCTTAAAATCGTCATTCCCTAATGTGAATTGAACCAGAGTCGGTCGGTTCCCTCACAGAATGGAACGGCGATAAAATGGTTCACAGCTGTGAGAAAATGAAGCTTTAGCAAATAAAAATGTGGTGTCAGTGTGAAAATGACAACTTTTCATTAAGCTCCATTTTTACAGCCAAATGCTTGGTGCAACAGACTTCACTGAAAATGCCACAATTATGCCTTAGACTTCTAAAGTACTGCATTAGTTTGCAAGAAAACTTAGGTTGTTTGCACAAAAAAAGGCAATGAAGTGTGCAGTGGTTTCTCAGTTAGAATTGCCATTTCTCCCGGTCAGGACCTGTTACGGAGGTTCCATTTTTCAAACCAGTCAGGTATTCAAGAAAAAGTGACTGAGACAGGCAGTTGTACTTCCAGCATTTCGAGGGTTTTTCTCACGAGAGTAATGTGGCTGCACTTACCCCTCTAGAGCTCTGCTGTATTACACTTTCCTGATCCTATTTTCCTTATTTCTGAAGATGTCTCGAAATTCTAAATATTAGGAAGAGACAGGAAAGAGTTTGACATGTATCGACAAGTATTTCTCCCCAAAAACGGCTTTGGAGAAGCAGACTTTTCAGTGTGGGACTGACTGAGCACAGCCCATATCAGGAGGAATGGCTTCCCCAGCAACAACGCACTCTGATATGAGTGCAAAGGTGAAAGCCCCACAAAAGCATACAATGGCTTCACTACAGCAATTTCTCATGGAATTTCAAGCTGACACTAAGTCTACACTTATGGAAATAAATTCTTCACTTTCTGACATTAGTACCAGATGTGAAAACATCGACGCAGAAATGACGGTGATAGAGGAATGGCTTACAACTGCTGAGAGAACTGCTGAAAACCTTTCTGCAAGAGTTTTGACTTTGGAAGGAGCAGTAAATACTGCTCTGTTTGAACAAGTTAATACTAGGGGTAAGCTTGAAAAATTAGAAAATACTTTGCTCTTAAAGAATTTACGTTTGATTGGATTTACAACTGCAGTGCTGAATTCGGAGCTAAAATTGGAAGTCGAAAAAATGCTAACCTTGACTCTCTCCTGAACTGACAATTTTATTGGAGTCTCTTTTCTGACCTAAACAACAAGCAACTGCTGGCTTAGAGATAAGTGCAAGATATGTGATTTGCACTTTTCCCAGGTTACTTCGAAGGAATAAATTACTGCAGTTAGCAAGAGCTAAAAGAGGAATTATGTATGAGCAGGGGAGAATGCATTTATATCCAGACTTTTGTGTTGCAACTCAACATTGTAGGAAGCATTTTTTGATTCTGAGAAATGAATTTATCCAAGCAGAAGTTTGAGCTGTTCTCCAGGCTCCTGCTAAGCTTAAGGTGTCATTTCAGAATAAGAATATTTTTTTTTGATGTAGACAAAGCAAAGGAGTTTTTGGAAAAAAATGTTTCCTTACCAACAGAATTGGAGTCGGATTCTGATCAAGAAGTGGAAGATCTCTGGGAAAACACAACATATTCCAATGATGGATGGATGAAAAAATTAAGTTCAAAGACAGCTAGAACTTATTCCATGGGTGATTTGATTTGGGACTACACCTTAAAGGAACTGCTGAATGATTCTAATTTTTAGAGGGATGGATTAAAGCTTGGGGCTAAAGTGGGGTGGAGGTGGTACTTTGTGTTTGAATCTTTTAACCCCCTTAAAATCAATAAAAAATGTTTTGTACTTTTTGTATTGATTATGAGTTATAACAATTGTTCGAGAAGAAGTAATTAATTTGAATTGTTTGGTCGATCTACTATTTTTTCTCTCTGAATAATGAAAAAAAGTATGGAAAAAAAAAAAAGAAAATGCCACAATTATGCCTTAGACTTCTAAAGTACTGCATTAGTGTGCAAGAAAACTTAGGTTGTTTACACAAAAAAAGGCAATGAAGTGTGCGGTGGTTTCTCAGTTAGAATTGCCATTTCTTCTGGCCAGGACCCATTACGGAGGTTCCGTTTTTAAAACCAGTTGGGTATTCAAGAAAAAGTGACTGAGACAGGCAGTAGTACTTCCAGGATTAGCAAACTGCAGGATTGGATTTTCGCAAAACCGAAGGGATTTTTAAAATACTGCCACTGAAGTGAGTGTGTGGGGTAAGAAACAACACTTCCTGCTTTACAAATTTACAGTCAGAAGCAAGAGTTTACGGAGTCTCTTTTTTTAAACCAGGCTCTATTTGAAGTAGACATCACTGAAAAGGGCACTATTGGTAAACATATTATTAAGCTGCTGAATTGAAATTTAGTTAAACCGAGGGGAGTTTTTACAAATAGTCATTGAAAAGTGAGTGTTAGTGTGAGATATCACACTTCTGGTTTTCCAAGCTTACAATCAGACACATGAATTTACAGAGGCTGTTTTGCCAACAAAACATTTATTTAAACATACTTGACAGAAAATTGTAATAATAGAGCATGTTTCTTTAATTTATCAATTTGGATTTTTGAAAAACAGTTAGAATTTTCAGCTATTTAGCTCGCAAGTGAAAGTCAGGATCACAGAATGCCACTTCTGGTTATCAAATTCTACAACCAGCCATGAGTTTACAGAGGCTCTGTTTTGGCAAAACAACAAACTAAAAAAAACAATAATTTACAAATACATGACAGAAAATAGTATCAAAACTACATGTTTTATTAAACTGCTGATTCTGATTATTTTTTTTTTAAATGAGTTGCTATTCAACATATAGGCTCTCAGGTGACATTCAGGTTGACATAATGGCACTTCCCCTTTCACTATTTTCCTATCTTCAGCATGACTTTCCCCAAACCTTGCTCTTGTCACCAACCACCTAATTTGATAAACATAATTGAAAATTACAGTACCAATAATTATTTATTTATTTATTTATTGAATTTTGATGACTGGGTAGGCCCACTGGGCACCGGAGGTCCCTTTTTCAGGGGCGACCCAGGAGTAACAATTATTACAGGTAAAAGAGGCAGTACATACAGATACAGTTCTTGTTGTAGGCAAACAGTCATCATTGGCATATGACAGTAATTTGTGGTAGGCAGACTGACAAACATGGGAATATAACATTACTTACAAATTGCTTAGTGAGCTCATATTGTATTAGCGGTGTGCACAGTGTCGGGGAGCAAGTAGAATTTGGCTAGGTCACATAGTTACCCACCTAAAGTGGTAATTATAACATTCAGACCAAAAATAAATTCAATTGTCTGATGTCCGACTCTTGTTTACTTACATCGGGTACTATGGACTCAGTTGAGAACATACCAACAGTGCCGTCTTCCCCTATTGGTGGTCCCCCTAGCACTACAGCTATCTCAATTCCCTCGCATACATTTGATACACCACACCCATTGCCATCGGGTAATGTACTTAATCACAATGCACCTCCTTTTGTTATTGTTGATTCTCTATACACACATAACACACCTGCAGTTCAGATGCTGGAAAGAACAAATACTCCTAGGGACGTCTTGGTGATAGGCAACGCCAACATTCGATACACTGATCACATTTTGTGTAAAAATCATAACCTATACACCACTGCTAGTGCTCTTCCTGGAACTGGTATTTCTAATATAAAGAACATGTTTCCAGGGCTATAGGAGCACACATTGTCTCCTCTTACCCTGATTCATGCAGGATTAAATGACCTAGGCAAAAGATCATTATTACAAATACAAAGGGATTTTGAAGCCATTGGTGACTCTGTTAAACGGCAAGGGGGGTATTTGATTATTTCAGGACTCCTCCCAACACCTAGGGCATGCACCAACAAACGAAGAGACATCATGACCTTAAATGGCTGGTTCAAACGATGGTGCTTAAGGGAAGGGTTCTATTTTTTGGAGAATTGGACAAGTTTTTTGAATAAAAATCTATTTGCTGCAGATGGTGTTCACTTAAATAGGCAGGGCAAACGTATTTTTGCTACTAGACTGCGACATCAGATTGACTACTGTTTAAACTAATTGACGGGGGGGATAAAATTCGGTACCCTGACTCAAATGGAAATGGTAACAGTAATATTTCCCTGACCCAACCTGAATGGAATTGTTTAGTCATTAATGTACGTAGTCTAGGGAATAAGTTTGATGAACTTACCGTATTATTAGAACAACTAAATATACATATGTGTGCAGTTACAGAAACATGGTGGCGTGAAAATGACACTTGGGATAAGAATATTCCTGGCTATACCCTGTTTCACAAAGACCAAAGTATTACTCAGGGTGGAGGGGTGGCGTTGTAATTGTCAAGTTTTATAAATGTTGAGAAAATCGAACTTATACAGTGGCCCAGTATAGAGGCCATATGGGTCAAAATCTTTCCTATATCAACACCCTGTATTGATGTGGGATTAGTGTACAGACCACCAGCAACTACACCGGATGACAAAAATCAGTTGCTAGGGTTCGTAGAGAATATATCATCATCCAAAAATGTTTTATTGATGGGAGATTTTAATCGTCCTGGTATAAGCTGGCAAAATTTGTATACCCACTCTTCCGTTGAAAGTAGATATCTGCACCTATTCTTATTGGCAAATATGGAACAAGAAGTCAATGCTGGTACTAGGGGTAATAATACTCTGGATCTAGTGTTGCATAATATGGGTAATTTGATATCAAACTGTTCAGTGCTCCATCCGCTGGGTTCTAGCGACCACTCTATTGTGTATTTTACACTTAGTGTGGATTTAGGACAAGATCCAAGTAATATAATGCTTTATAACTTTAAAAAAGCCGATTTCACAGGTATGACAGCAGAATGTGCATCCTGGGATTGGCAGCACTCCTTTTTAGATCTTTCACTCTCTGATATTTGGCAAACTCTGATTACACACTTAATTTCACTAACACATAAATATGTTCCCACTATTAAAAAAACGGATAAAACTAACATGAAAAGACAATGGATAAACAAAACTGTAAAAAAACATATTAAATATAAAAATCGGGCCTATAAAAAAGCCAAATCTAGTGGTATAAAGCAAAATTGGGAAACTTTTAAGTTCCACTTAAAGATTTCCAAATACAGCATTAAAAAAGCTAAAAAAGACTACGCGGTACAGTTGGCTAAAAATGTGGGTGATAACTACAAATCCTTTTACAAATATATTAATAACAAAGGGGGTGACATTCCTACCATTGGTCCATTAAAAAACACCTCAGGTGACCTAGTAGTGGATAAGACAGGCATGGCTGCCATGTGTAATAATCAGTTTTCATCTGTCTTTAATACTAAATCTGAGCCCATGAAGGAACATAATAATCACATCACAAAGGGACATTTTACATTAGATACTACTACTGTATTCAAATTACTTCAAAAATTGGACCCCTATAAGTCCCCTGGGCCTGATGGTCTACACCCTCGTATTCTTAAAGAACTGGCAGTTCCCCTATCGGGTCCTGTTACTGCTTTATTTAATAAATCTATAGAGGAAGGTGAAGTCATTGATGTTTGGAGACAAGTTATTGTGATCCTGATCTTCAAAAAGGGCTCTAAACAGGACAAGTCAGACTATAGACCCATCAGCCTGACTTCTGTTTTGGGCAAACTATTGAAGGAACTATTAAAGAACACCTAAGCTCCATGATTGCCCCTGATCCTACACAGCATGGTTTTGTTAGGGCTAGATCATGCCAGACAAACCTATTAAATTTTTATAATGGTGTAAGTTTGGCACTGGACTGTGGCAAAGCTGTGGACATTGTTTTTCTGGATTTTTCTAAGGCCTTTGACAAGGTTCCGCATGGCCAAATTATAGACGATCTGATACATGTTGGCATTGGTGGTGATATATCCAGATGGGTTGAATCTTGACTTAAAGGACGCACCCAGCGAGTGTGCATTAAGGGCTTTTTTTCTGACTGGGTAGAGGTCACTAGTGGTGTGCCGCAGGGTTCTGTATTGGGTCCATGTTTGTTTAACTTATATATAGCTTAACAACTAAGACAGATCTTTGGCTGACCAAGTTTGCTGATGATACTGGCGTATAGGTTACCCAATTGTTAACCCTGAAGACAGTATTACACTACAGTGCGCTCTGAGCGAGCTATATGGTGGCCACCCTTAAAATTACCCTTTAATATTGACAAATGTGTTGTTATGCACTTGGGCAAAAAATTTACATAATAAATATTTTCTAGGTGGAAAACTCCTTAAATCTGTAATTAATGAGCGAGATCTGGGTGTCAGAATCTCTAGTGATCTCAGCCCTAAACTCCACTGTCAGGCTGTTATTAAAAAGGCAGCCAGTGTGCTCCACTGCATTCTTGGTGAGGTCCCACTTGGAGTACTGTGCGCAGTTCTGGGCACCTGGGGACAAAGGTACTATAAAATTATTAGAAAAGATTCAACATCGGGCAACTAAAAATATTACATAGAAACACAGAATTTGACGGCAGATAAGGACTGCTTGGCCCACCCAGTCTGCCCATTTCCCTACCTGATGGATAAGCTGAAGATCCTAGTTAACCAGCAGCCTACTTCTTCCTACCCCCACCCCCTAGAATTGCCTTATGACTGTCCCATGCATGTGAATTCCACCACTGTTTTGACTCCACAACCTCCTCTGGAAGGCCGTTCCATGCATCCACAACCCTCTCTGTGAAAAATACTTCCTTAAATTACCTCTGAGCCGCCCTTCTATCTTCAAATTGTGCCCCTTGTTCTTGCACACTCTTTTTGAAAGATGCTACCCTCTTGGACTTTGTTGATTCCCTTGAGGTACTTGAAAGTTTCTATCATGTCCCCTCTCCCTCCTTTCCTCAAGGCTATACACATTAAGCTCCTTAAGTCTCTCTTCATATGTCTTCCGGTGCAGACCCTGCACCATTTTAGTTGCCCTCCTCTGGACAGCTTCCATCCTGTCTATGTCTTTGCGGAGATTGGGTCTCAGAACTGCACGAGTACTCAGATGTGGTCTCACCAGCTGTCTGTACAGAGGGATAATAACTCTTGTTTTCTACTGGTGATGCCTCTCCCTATGCATCCCAGTATTTCAGCCCTCCTTGCTGCCTCTTACTTGCTTGCCCACCTTTAGGTCATCTGATATAACTACCCCAGGTCCCTTTCCATTTTTGTTGTTGTTAGTATCTCACCCCCATTGTGTACTCTTCCCCTGGGTTTTTGTTTCCCAGGTGCATTACCTTGCACTTCTTAGCATTGAATCTAAGCTGCCATACATTTGACCATTCCTCTAACCTTGCCAAGTCCCTTCTCATCCTTTCCACCCCACCTTGTGCATCAACTCTGTTGCAGATCTTTGTGTCATCTGCAAAGAGACATACATTTCCTTTCAGTCCCTCTGCAATGTCGCTTATAAAGACATTGAAGAGGACCGGTCCTAATACTGAACCTCACTGTGTCCCCACTACTAACCCCTTTTTTCAGAGTGGACTCCATTTACTATTACTCTGTGTCCTATTCTCCAGCCAATTCTTTACCCAGGCTGTCATCTTGGGACCCACTCCCAGGCTGGCTAACTTGTATATTAATCTTTTGTGGGACTGTGTCAAATGCCTTGCTAAAGTCTAGGTAGGCCATGTCCACAGCCCCTCCTGATCAACTACTTTGGTCACCCAGTCAAAGAAATCTATCTGATTTGTCTGGCATGACCTTCCCGCTAGAATCCATGTGCCTTGGGTCCTGTGCCCTCTGGCCCTAGATACTCAACAATTCTTTCCTTCAGAAGTGATTCCATCATTTTCCCTACCACTGAGGTTAAACTAACAGGTCTGTAGTTTCCTGCTTCTGCCTTGCTCCCACTTTTGTGAAGGGGAATCACATCTGCCCTCCTCCAGTCCTCAGGTACCACCCCATCCTCCCATGATTTGTTAAAGAGGGTAGTCAGTGGTGTCACTAGTTCTACCCTTAGTTCTTTTAGAATTCTGGGATGAATCCATCAGGCCCCATTGCTTTGTCTACCTTCAGTTTTAAGAGCTCTTTCAGAACCCTTTCTTCTGTAAATGGGCTGGTATCAACTTCTGTATCCAGAGTGTTTCTACTGTTTGTTTTAGGTACACCCCTCTTCCTTTGTAAATACTGAGCAAAAATATTTGTTTAGTATCTTTGCCTTTTCACAGTCACCCTCTGCCCACCCTCCCTCCCTTTATTAAGCCTCACTATCCCTCCCTTGGTCTTGCTTCGCTCCCTGATGTACCTATAAAAGGTTTTATCCCCCTTCTTAACTGAGTTGGCTGTCTTTTCCTTGGTTTGGGCCTTTGCTGTTCTGACTGCCTTTCCAGCTTCCTTTTGCTTTAACTGATACAGTTCTCTGTCCTGACAAATTCTTAGCCCAGTGAATACTCACAGTATTACAAATATTGCAATGCAAACAGTCAATCACTAACTCCAATCAAGTCAGAAGGGCAGAAACACAGAAAACAGTATTTTAGAAGTTAAAGGTCTAGAGTATCTAGCTAGACTGGACACTTTGGGATTATTCACCTTGGAGTATCGCAGAATGAGAGGTGATCTGTGCCTGGCATTTAGAGCAATGCATGATAATGATTTAAGTAACTTATTAGGTCTAAAAGTCAAGGATAAATCTTATGCAACTAGGGCCCACCCCTGGCAATTGACCATGGAACAATGTAAATCAAAGAAACGGAGTAATTGGTTTACAGTAAGAGTTTGCAAGATATGGAATAAGCTACCTGTGGAAATTGTATCATGCAACAATATTGATACTTTTAAAAAACATTTGGACAATTACTTGAAACAAAATCGTATAGTTGGTTATAACTAATTATTGGCCAGCATTACAGACTACGGTCTTTTTAGCTCTGTTTAACCTATGTAACCTATGTAGGCAGTCATACTACTTTATATTTATATTTCATCATACTACAAAACTGCTGAATCTGATTTAAAAAAGTGAGGTGGATTTGAAAAAATGGGCTCTGAAGTGCAAGGCAGGCTGACATAATGGAATGTGCTGGTTTGTGATTTTTCTTGCTTTTTTTGGGAAGGGTATTTTGAGGATATGAACATATATACTGTTATTTTATGCAGACCCATACATAAATTGTAATGTAACTGTGTGTGTGTGTGTGTCACCCCCAACCCCCAGCACTTAACATGACAGGGTCCAAAGGTGCACATGACCTTCTGGACAGTTTATTCAAACCCATAATAAGGTCTCCCACCTCAGAAAAAGTACTTTTCTAAATGAAAAAAAGAATTATTTACACACATAACTATATAGTTATATGTAGGAATGTAAGTTTGTCATGGATGAGGTTTTAGTGACTCATTGTTTGTTCATGAAATCATTAGTAAACAGTAGTAAATGTTGTGACACTGTCATCATTGCTACATTCTGATGACACTAGTGAAAGTCATGGAAGTCCTGAATAAAGATCAAACGTCATGGAATCAACGATGTGTATGACTGCCATGACAAACTTACATCCCTGGTTATATGTAATATAATACATATATATGTACATGTGTGTATATAATTATTTTTTTGCATTTTTATGTTTGAGTGACCATCAGTTTCCCACCAAAACTGTACTGTAGCTCATCATTGTCTGCGAAGACACTGACTGAACTAGATATAAAATTTTTTTGCTCTGCAAAACTATCAACTATCTGTCGAAGCCAAAAATGAGCCATCTTAAATCTCTGATTGGAAATTCCTCCAGTGAGGATGAGGAGTTCTGTGGATTTCCTGTAGCTGAGGTGAAAGCTGAAAAAGCCTTTCAGAGGAAGAGTTACCCTATAGAGTATGGTGGAATGCTGTTCCGCATGGAAATCCATGCCTGGAACATTGTTGTTGTGCTGCACTCGTGCGTCACGATCTTGTTGTGCTGTACCGAGTGCGTCACCGGTGCAGCACAGCAAGATCGAATGCATTTGTACATGCGCAATTGAGCAGCCCACAGCAACATGGAAGCAAGCATGTGATGGCAGACACTGAAGTAAGCCTTTTTTTGGCCGTAGACTTGTTCTGGGGTTCACGGAGTACTCCTTATGGTTGCCCATACACTATAAAAGATTGTGCATGTGCAACCATACACAAATAAGGCAGTTGTGAGATCTCGAGGTTCCCGTGGTAACGGACCTCTCGAGCTGCGCTCTCGAGGTCTCTGGCTAGCACATAAACCTCTCGATCACAACTACCTTGTTGTGTATGCTTGCTCATACACAATCCTCTATCTTGAATTTGATACCACTTCAAGTCAGGAAGAGGATTTCCTGGGATTCTTGCAGGCCGAGATTGAAGAATTCCTTTTTTCAGTAGGATGATTCGAATCTTGAAGTGGACCTTGTTCACTGTGCTAAAGATGACAACAATCTTGAGGATGCACAGGACAACAGTTCGGATGATCATAGGGATGTGCCAGCCAAATCATCAGTGTGGACCTTGTCACTTCATACACCGATGGTCGAACCCTTCAGTGAGAACGTTGGCCCTGCAACACAGCTACCTGCTGAAAAAACGGAGACAGACTTCTTCCACCTATTGTTTATTCCAGATATTTATGATATTATGTCTGCCAAAATGAACCGCTTCAAGGAGGAATGGCAGGCTGCAGCTGGCAAGCCAGAGAGGAAGTGGACATCAATGACTGCTGAGGACATGCGGGTGTTTCTGGGGATGCATGTATTTATGTCCCTTGTCAAAGTCCCACAGTACCAAATGTACTGGACCAAGGATAGTGTTTTTGGCCAGTTTTATATCGCCAACCTGATGCCCAGTGAAAGGTTCGAAAAAATCCACCAATATTTCCACATCAGTAGTAATTCTGAAAGTCTCCCACATGGCCACAGGAACTACAATTGCATTCATCATGGGCAAACTGTCCATGATAAAATATTGCAAGTATGCCTGTCATAATACCATCCGCACTGTGAGGCCTCAATTGATGAAGCAATGGTGGATTTCTGAGGACGTTTGGGCCTCAGGCAAACCTCAAAAATATGGCATCAAGGTTTGGCTGCGAGCAGACTCACATTACGGGTATGTGAATGAATACCAAGTATACATGGGCAAGGTGGCTGGAAACACAGAGACAGGCCTTGGAGCCCAAGTCGTGAAGGACCGGTCACAGCGACTGTATAGCAAGTACCGTCATATATACTATGATAACTATTTAACAAGCATTCAGTTGGCAACTGATCTTCTTGCAAACAACACATACAGTTGTGGCACAGTTCATATGAACCGTATTAGTTGGCCTAAGGAGCTGCTCAAAAAAGCATTCTCCAAAAAACAGAAAAGCGAATATCAATAACTGCAGCAGGGAGCTTTGGTGGCAACAGGCTGGAAAGACAGCAAGCCAGTTTTCTTACTTTCTACTAATCATGACCCTAAGAAGGAGGCAGCTGTTGTCAACAGGCATCAGAGGGATGGGTTACTGATGCCCATGCCATGTCCGGAAGTACTGCTGTCCTACAACTCATTTATGAACGAGTGGATGTCCCTGACCAACTGTGCACCCAATACCTGAGACAGCGTAAATCAAACAAGTGGTGGCACTGCTTGTTTTGGTTTTTATTTGATTTGTGCATTGCCAACACCTTCATTTTGTATTGGGATTTGTATAGCTAATATAGTTTTCCAGATATTTACATTTGTTTGTCATGTCTGGTACCGTGTTCATTCCGGGGGGGGGGGATCTGCTGTTCTGAAGTGCTGTTATAGGCTTGCCAAACAAATGGAAATATCTGGAAAACCATACTAGCTACAAAAACACACACACACACACACACACACACACAACAACAACAAAGTTGTTCACAACAAAAAGACCTTTACAATGAGGGTAGTCATTAAGCTGTACTCCTTATAATATGGGCATCCAAAGTGT
Source organism: Neoceratodus forsteri (assembly GCA_016271365.2). Lineage (NCBI taxonomy): Eukaryota > Metazoa > Chordata > Ceratodontiformes > Ceratodontidae > Neoceratodus > Neoceratodus forsteri. The sequence continues at coordinate 167,042,182 of CM057458.1, read as the reverse complement.
GATATTTCTTGAAAAACATGAACATTTGTGCAATTAGATGGCTATACTTTAAAAACTGTAAGGAGTACAGCGTAGTGACTACCCTCGTAGTAAAGGTCATTTTGTTGTGGACAACTTTGCTGCTGTATGTTTTTGTGTAGCTAGAATGGTTTTCCAGATATTTACATTTGTTTGAGACGTGTGTTAATGTGCATAGAATTCTGCACAATGTCTTAGGAATATCCAGCAAAGCTGCCAGGAGTTCCATCACCAACATTCTAAAGGCAGAAATGGGTAGAATGGAACAGGAACTGCTAAGCTTTAAAACTGTTTTAAAATAAAACCACAGTTAGACACCACAGACGTGAGTATTTTTTTACCTCAGGAAAAAAGCGGGAACTGCAAAATAAAGCAGAGTGTGCGGTTCCCTGGAACTGAAGGGAAGTGCAAAAAAACAAGTAAAATATAAGAAATACCTCAGGAAGAATACTAAAGGCAGCACAATAAACACAAAAATAAACACTTTCTTCAAGTGAAGTGAGGAGAGGGCACTCCGGGGCAGTGTTGCTCAGTTAGTGGAGAAATAATTCTGGTGCCCTCTGTCCCTGAAACATTGGAGGTGATTTAGGTCAGTTCATGTCTATAACATAATCGAATGTGAAGCTGGGTGAGTGGTCACTTATCTCCTGCATGCCCAGCAGTTTTACAGGTGTTCATGGGAAAGGTCTACTGCCTGATTTGAGCTTATTTGTGATACAGTACTATGGGAGGGTCCAGATTCCAAAGCAGTTGAAATTCAATGGCAAGATGTGCAAAGGGGTGCAGATAGGGAACAAGGACCACAGGCTGGAATACTGGATGGAAGGGGATAAGCTGGACTCTACCTCTAAGGAAAAAATTTGAGAATCATCTTAAGTAAGTCCATAAAATAATCTAGCCAATTTAACAAGGCCTCCAACAAGGCAACCAAAGCAGGGTTTATTGTGAGGGGGTCTATAGATCATAGGTGAGACCACATCTAGAATACTGTACCCAGTTCTGGAGCCCCTCCTTAAGAAAAGACAATGACAGTCTAGAGATGTGATGCTGTGTACAGTAACTATAATGAATCATGGCCAGCAGAGCAATTTCTGTGAGGATCAACTTAAGGCTCTGAACAAGTACACTGGGTATTACTGGATGGGCATTAAAATGGTTGACCTCATACCTGGCTGGTAGAACACAGGTGGTCTCTATGGGGAACTTGTTATCAGGCCCGTTGCCTGTTGTCTCGGGGGTTCCCCAGAGTTCCATCCTGGGACCACTCCTCTTTAATATTCCTTTAAATGGCATATCTTTTTCTGATCTGTCCATTAACTTCCATTGTTACACAGATTACACTATTATATATACACCTGGTGACACTACAATTATAATACAGGATAAATTACAAAATGCAATTAATGAATTACAGGTTTTCTTTAATGATAGTAAATTGATTCTTAATGCAGAAAAACACAGTTAATGTTATTTTCTAGAACAAATAAAATTCAGGAGGATGGGTCCTTAGGAGTGGTTACTCTGGGGGGGCTCCCCGATTCAACAGGTACGGTCATATAAACATCTGGGGTTGTGGCTGGATAGTTTCCTGAAGTGAGAAGTGCGTATTGATAGCTTGTCAAAGAATATAGGTAGAAGATTAGGGGCTTTATATAGAATTAGATCTTCTTTAACAGTAGACATAAAAAAGAAATTGGTAAACTCCATGATCATACCTATATTTGATTATGGAGATATCTTATACTCAAATGGCTTAAAAAGAGACCTAGAGAGGTTAGATACATATTACGGTAGACTGGCCAGGTTTATCTTAGCTGCCCCCAGACTATAGCATAGGTGCCAGCTGTATGATAGATTAGACTGGAGGACCCTTCAAGATAGAAGGCAAGAACATTTACTTGCCTTCATCCATAAAGGGATGGTCGGCAACCTACCTCCATATATAGCTTCCCATTTAATAAAGAGGGATAAAGTTGTATCTTTGCGATCTGCCAAAGCACTAGCTTTGGTGCTACCAGTGTGTAACCTGGAAGTGGGCCGTCAAATGGTATAGTACCAAGGTGCACTTATGTGGAATAAAATCCCTCCTGACCTAATAGACCCAGTCCAGAAAAAAACTTGGAACCTAATTAAAATCTGGCTAGAGAATTATTGCAAAAAGCCAGGATAATGCTGTCAATAGCTTAGACATGGAACATTAGGCTTTGATTTTCTAATTATTCAGAGCAATGGGGGAAGATGATAAGAGGAATATATGGATTTTTGAACTCTATCAGTTTTGTATCTGTTTAATGTTCTATGTATGTATACAGTCATTAAGTTACCTTGTATGCATGAAGTTACCAAGCGAAATGTAAAGATGCCTGACCCTACCTATTGTAATAGTCAATTCTTGCACATATGATACATAGATACATAGATATATAGACAATGTCGGCAGATAAGGGCCTATGGCCCACCCAGTCTGCCCATTTGAGCTTGTAAGTTCAGTTTGTTTTCCTAGAAGTCTGTTGCCCCTTACCCCTGACCTCCAGAATTCCTTTATGTCTATCCCATGCATTCTTAAATCCTGTGATTGTTTCAGCCCCCACCACTTCCTCTGGCAGGGTGTTCCACTTGTCCACCAATTGCTCTGTGAAGAAATTTTTCTCATGTTTCCTCTGAATTGTCCCTCCTCCAACTTCATCCCATGCCCTCTAGTCCTGGAACATCTTTTTCGCTTAAAAATAGTGTTTTCCTGCACCCTGTTCCTCCCTGTAAGATACTTGTATGTCTCTATCATATCCCCTCTCTCTCTCCTCTCCTCCAGGGAGTACATGTTCAGTTCCTTCAACCTGTCTTCATAGGACTTGTGATGCAATCCATGCACCATCTTTGTTGCCCTCCTCTGAACCTTCTCTACCCTGTCTATGTCCTTACGTAGGTATGGTCTCCAGAACTGTACACTGTACTCCAGGTGGGGCCTCACTAGTGTCTTGTATAGCGGGATTATGTATTGTATAGCGAAATATGTATGAACTAACTTTGAATAATATATTTTGTAATGTTTTTGTAATAGCTTGAGAGGATCTCATTGTAAATGAGTCTGTGACTCAATCAAGTTTTATCCTAAATTCATAAATATTTTTATGAATAAATATTTTAGCTACTACTACTACTACTTAAGTACTCAGTAGAGACCAGAAGGGAGAGGGGCAATATGGTAGAGCCCTTCGAGTTCCTGAAAGGAAGGAACAAAGTAGATTGTGAAGAAATATTCAGCAAAAATGGTGAATCAAGAACACATGGGCATGGGTGGAAGCTGACGAGCAGGGGGGGAATGCAGGAGGGAATTGAAAAAGTTTTATTTTACAGAGAAAGAGAGAGAGAGAGAGAGAGAGAGAGAGGTTGAGACATGGAACAGCCTACCAGCAGAGGTCGTGGGTGCAAAAACCATTAATGGGTTCAAACACGGCTGGGACCGGGTGAGGTCAATAATTCTGAGTAGACAGTAGGTCCCGGGGGTAGGAAAAGGTAAAATGGGGCAGACTGGATGAACCAATAGTCTTATTCTGCCAACATTTTCTGTTTCTCTGTTGTATAATAGGTTTCCAGAATAAAAAGACAACCATGGTAAAGGGCTTTTGTCCACAGGGCATCTCTTCCTTGGAAAACTCTACCTGATCCTGTAAAAAATGAGATCATTCACCTGATAAGTTTAAAATGATTGTTTTAGACTCTGATAAATGCCTGTAAATGCTTTTAGCTGTTAGTAGGTCTCTGTCATTTTGATTTTATGAGTTTGAATGTCTGTAATGGCTTTCTGTGTTTACTCATGTACTCTGTGCCTTGGACTGAAACCCTGTGCACAGGAGTGTAGGCAAGATGGCGCTTGACTTTATTTTATTTATTTATTTATTTATTTATTTAGACAGCCGTTTGGAAAACCTTTGAGCCATAGGCTCATTTACAAAGGTACCTTGTCACAGTAAGACAAACGAAAATACACAGTATAACAGTATAACACAGTATAACAGTAACTTAAGACATAGATACAAACAAGCTGATAAATCTGTGGCAGCTGGCATGCACCATTTAACCCAGGGCAAGGGTGGTAAGCTCTCCACAGAGTAAGGCCTTGTTATCAAACATACCATACACTGAATCCAAACAGTCCTTGCACCAAGAATGATACACACTCCAGGGAATTAAAATGACTTTGGGCCTTAATTAGAACACTTGGCATAAGCTACTAAATGGTCAGGTTTGTAAATAATGGACATCAGGCTGGATGGAAGCCACCACTGGGGTTCCTCACTCCCATTCAATATGCTTACTGATGACCTTGAGTCAGGGGTCTCAATTAAGGTAATTAAATCTATGGATGCCACAAAGCTAATGGTGGTGGTAGGTTACAGTGTAGAGGAAGATAATCCAACAAGGGATGTAAATGTACTGGGGGGGACCAGGCTAACGAATGGTAAATTAAATTTAATGTGGATATGTGTGAGTTCCCTCACTTAGGCCTAAAGATTTCATGTCAGGGTACTATTTAAAGATTCTAGTCAAAAACCATGAAGTCCTTAGAGTGACCACACAGGCAACACAGCGTGGGATATAAGAGTGTCGAGGAAAAACAGCTTGACCATAAAAAGCAAATACATTATGTTTTTATGCTGGGGCTCCTCCCCCGCACACCCCACATGGGGGGGCAGTGCCCCTCGCCTCCCACTTTAAATAACCAACTCAGGGGGGGTGGAGAAAGTCAAGGAGGTGTCAGTAGAGATGTTGTGAAGTTAAACTTCGCCTGCGAAGTTCATGCAAAATTTGTCGGCAGGCAAAACTTCGCACAACATAAATAAAAAAATAAACACAGTTGCAGCTGCAGTGGTTCAGACTCAAACCACTATCACCTTGAGCTGCACTGACTCTCAGAGGTTGTCAAACTAATCTCTACGCCATTTCAGCAGTGCAGGTCTCCAGCTGACAGCTGTGGGTCTTGACTTCTCTGCAAGAGTAATCACAGCTACAGGTACAGCACTGTAATGTACTGTACTGTTATTTCCCTGTAGCTGTAATTGCTCACACTGTTATCCCTGCATATTTTTACCGCATTCTTTTTGTTTAACGCTATTGACTGACTACTGTGGAGGGGTTGTGGGATAACAGAAGGACCAGACACCGAACTTCAGGTTCAACACACAATCTCTGTGTGATATTTATTCAAAATACAGAAAATAAGCTTCTGCAATGCCATAGTCCTTCTCCAGTACATGAATTTGCAGCAACAGACGATGTATGTCCTTTCTCTGCACTTTGCCAGCACCTACTGACACTGCTCTCTGATCTAACCACATTTCAATAAAAACCCTTCATCCCTATGTGGGTCCCGTTTGCTTGGGTAGTGGGGTTAAAAAAAAACAAAAAAAACAAGCTAAACAACCTCAGTGCAGAAACACTGAAAAGACGGTTATCCCAAAGGGCATTGGCAACAAATCAAGTTTCAAAATACAACATCACACATACTTCCATAATGCAAAGCATCATGGGATATATGCAATTCACCACAAAATTTCAGACTGCTTCAGTTTACAGCAAGTTACATGCATTTTAGATAGCACAACTAACTTAATTTCTGTAATAGTCACATAGTACTTTTTTACCATTATCAAAAACACCTAGTGCCATGGTACTTTCATCATTTACAGGTTTCATAAACATAAGGCATATTATGACATAGTGCTATTACATACTGCATCCAACAACAATAAACACAACCTGTTTTACATATGCTTGGAGGTCACAACAATGACCTCCCTGTACAAGGACCTGAGAGGGAAAAGGAAAATTAAAGAGGACACTATAGCATAGTCAAAAAAGGGGAGGGGGTGCCCATAGGTGGCCAACCTTATGGACTAGAAATTGTAAAGGACAGATTAGGCTAAGAAACAGAAGAACGGTTGCAACAGATTTAAGGAAAGGTCAGTCCTCAAGAGTGGCAGGAGCTCCCTGTCACATATCCCCCACATTAAGAGGGAAGCAGTTATTGCAGACTGCTTACCACCTTCTTGTCCCAGGAGGAGATGGAGCTTCCACCCATCCATCGTCAGAAGCTCTGTCTCAGGGTCCCTATTAATGATAAACATTCTATCATAAACATAGTGGATATCATCATTCTTTACCCCTGAGGCATTAATACATTTCTCAACAGAGACTAATAGTACGTTCCCTGGACTATCTCCTTTTAGGGAAAGTACGTCATATTTCTTAAACAAAAATCTGGATGGCTGTAAAGTCCAGTACCATAGAAACAATTTCTCTGGGGTGAGTAATTACCTGCTCTAACCCCACCAGACATATTGGTTTTAAGCAGGGGCCCAGTCCTAGATTCAACCCCTCTATATAAACCCACTATCTCTCTTGATTCATTTTACTTGCTGCAGATACAGACACCTGAGGATAGATACTCTAGGTGTTACCCCAACACAGGTTCCTATCCATTTTCCACCCACCTCCTCCTTTGTAGGTTTTTCATCAAAAAAATAAAACACATGTACCACCTCCTTGATCTTAACATATTGTAACATTTTGGCAATATTAGCGTCTTTAGCCTGCAGTATACCCCAGTCTATACTGTTAATAGATTTAGCTACACCAATACAAGAAAAAGTCTCTTCAGCCTCATAGGCTTCTTCTTGCTTGCTTAGAGTCTTCAACCCCAGCACAATATCACTAGGCACAGTCTTATCTGGGAGTCTCACATTCAAGTTCCATACTTGCATCTCCGACCTCCAACAGGTAATATCCTAGGATCAAAGGCAACAAAGGAATATCCTGTTCAGTCAGGAGGTCCTCCTCAAACTGAGTCCACGAAAAATCCTTCTCTGACTATTTATCCAAACCCTCCTGCAGGGACCTCATCTCTCGAGCACCTGGCACCAGTGTTCCGCCTCTCTGCATAGCCAGTCTTCCTCCAGCCATGGCCCACTCATCCAGTGGATCATCCTCGTCAGGGTCTCCACCTCCGTGGTGTTGTCTCTCACACCTCCAGTCTGTCTCAACCTGCATCTCTTCGTCTTCAGGCTTGGCCTTCCTCGGAGCTCCCAGGTCCAGCCAAGGCAGCAGCTTCAGTCCATCTGTCAGCCATGGTTCTGGTCAGAACTCCACAGACTTACTTCTCCTGGTTCTCCTCTGGCAACTCTGGTGCAATGATCCACCTGGGATATCTGGGAGATATCCTCCAGAAAACATTCCTTTTCGGCCAGTCCAGATGCTTCCAGCAAGTTATCCCACTCCGAACACCAAGTCTGTGGAGGGGTTGTGGGATAACAAATGGACCAGACACCGAACTTCAGATTCAACACACAATCTCTGTGTGATGTTTATTCAAAATACAGAAAATAAGCTTCTGCAATGCCATATTCCTTCTTCAGTGCATCAGTTTGCAGCAACAGACTATGTATGTCCTTTCTTTGCACTTAGCCAGCACCTACTGACACTGATTTCTGATCTAACCGCTTTTCAGTGAAAACCCTTCATCCCTATGTGGGCCCCGTTTGCTTGGGTAGTGGGGGCTCAAAAGGAAAAAAAAAACAAGCTAGAAACAAAGAACCTCAGTGTAGAGACACTGAAAAAAGGGTTACCCCAAAGGGCTTTGGCAGAAATTCAAGTTTCAAAGAAATACAGCATCATACATACTTCCATAATGCAAAGCATCAAGTGATATATGCACATCACCATGAAATTTCAGACTGCTTCAGTTTACAGCAATTTACATGCATTTTAAATAGTACAACTAACTTAATTTCTATAATAGTCACATAGTACTTTTTACCATTATCAAAAACACCTAGTGCCATGGTATTTTCAAATTTATAGGTTTCATAAACATAAGGTATATTATGACAAAGTGCTATTACATACTACATCCAACAACGATAAACACAACCTGTTTTACATATGCTTGGAGGTCACAACAATAACCTTCCTGTACGAGGACCTGAGAGGGAAAAGGAAAATTAAAGAGGACACTATGACATAGTCAGGAAAGGGAAGGGGGTGCCCATAGGTGGACAACCTTATGGAGTAGAAATTGTAAAGGATAGATTAAGCTAAGAAATAGAAGAACTGTTGCAACAGATTTAAGGAAAGGTTGGTCCTCAAGTGTGGCAGGAGCTCTCTGTCACAACTACCCTATTTAAACAATGAGCAACTAGCAGCAATAAATCATGGTAAAGATCTGGGATCATGACTAAGGGTAAACCGTGGCTATCACAACAATGTGCAATAGGAGACTACCTCAGACTGCAGAGTCGGAGGTCAGAACTGATTTTTTTATATTTGTTCTATTGTTTTATTTGTTGCCTTGCTAGGTGATGGGAGCGAAGAAGAGTGAGGCAGAAAGGATGAATTTTACTAATTTGTGTTTGTCTCTAAGGGTCCAGGGGCAGAGGGCAAGCAAGCAGAGAACAAACAGGAGCAGAAGACTCATTGGCATAAAAGATTGTTTTCACTAAACTTGTTTTTTTCCCATTTAAAGGTCTAGCTGAATACAGGAGCTGGGAATGGAAACCACAGGAGCAGAGAGCAAACGGGAGCAGAAAGACACAGGGCACAGTTAGATTTTTTACTAGCAGGGAGAACAAAGGGTAAAGTAACCAATCCAGATGAGTGGAACAAAAAAGCACCAGAGCCAGAGCATTTAAAAATGTTCCAGTGACTCAGCAGCTCAGTTCTACCTCTGACCACAGTGTCAGAGGTCAGAACTGATATTTTTCTTTTATTCTATTGTTTTATTTGCTGCCTTGCTAGGTGTCAGGAGCAAAGAAGAGCAAGAAAGAAAGGAGAGATTTCACTCATCTTGTGTTTGTCTCTGTTAAGGGTCCGGGATCGGAGAGCAAACAGGAGCAGAGGACTCGGCTCATAAAAGATTGTTTTCGCTAAGCTTATTTTTTTGGTTTTTGCCTTTAAAAGTCTAGCTGAATAGAAGAGCTGGCAGTGGGGAGCACAGGAGCGAAGAGCAAATGGGAGCAGAGGACACAGGGCACAGTTAAATTTTTGACCCTCCCTCCCATCCACCACCTGCTGCCTACCACCCACCCAATAGCTATATAGGTTGCAAATCAAACTTTTGACTAACATTACAGGTAGGGGGAAAGCAGTAGCTCCAAGGGGATGTCAACAGGAAGGGAGTGAAACCAGGGTATGCATCTATATAGCATACTACTACTAGAAAGTAAAAAAGAAAAAAATAGCTGATATTAGGAGGACTTAGGGAGGAGAGAGAAATAAAGCATGCTGGGGCTGAAGTGGAGCAAGCTACTGGGTACATTAGCTAGAATAGTGACGGGCTAAGCAAGGGACAGGGGAAGCCAACAGTTAAAAGAGGGGAACCAGAAACTTGTGGATATACTGGCTACTTTTATGTAGGTGGGAAGAAAGGCTACATCCTATATAGGGCAAGAAAATTAAAGGAGAAGGGGATTTCTTAGAGCACATGTAACCCCCCTACAAATGGGGGTTCCTAAAATGTCTTCCTGGGCTTGCCTAAATGCCTGTTGCCAGGCTGGTGTTCTGTGTCTAAACAGCTTAAAAGTGCTTGCATGTGAGTGCCGTGTTAGTCTCCATGCCTGTCTCTTTCAAAGGTGTCTGTTTCATAGATTATAATTAAACTGGGTGGGGGCAGAGTGCTTTCAGGCTCGAGTCCTGCCCGCGCTGCAATACAGCTGCTTCATTCTGCCATTGCTAAGTGCGCAGAAGAAGCCCTACTATGATCTGTAATTGTTTACTGATTTTCTGCTTTAGTAATAATAATAATAATATGGTAGTCTGTCTAACCTGCCTTCCTTTGCAGCATGGACTTTCTGCTAAGGGCCACCATTTTGGTTCTGGAAGGCCAATTTTGACCAATCAGTACCTTGGGGGGCCCTAAAATGGTGACTGTCCCCAGAGGTCTTGTGGGAGTGAATTTCTGTAGGAATTGTAGTTTTTACTGTTTGGCATCTAAATGGACCTGAAGGGGAAGCCCTTTCTGTGACAGGCAGATGGATCAACCAACTGAACCTTTTGGATCACTAGGTAATCCCAGAGCTGCCTGCAGCAGTGTGTCAGTGTAGAGCTGGAGTTGAGAGAGTAAACAGCTCAAGTAATTCGAGCAGCCGCTCCTGCATGGTATCGTGGGGAATCAGCAGGAAGGCTGTGTCTGGCCTGCCTGCTACCATCTTCCAGTGTGAAGAAGTTTGCAATCTAATGTCGGACTAAATCCAAAATTGCTGTTATTGTGATCAAAATCCTGAATTGTGAGAGAGTGAATTTCACCTGTGTAGACTGAAGAATTGCTCCTGGAGCGATCAGCCTGTCAGGAATTACACAGAGCATACGGTTTGCGCAGACACTGCCAAGTTGTAACTGGACTGTCATCCGAGCTGTGGTATCTAGCTATTCTTACTATAATTGTGCTGAATGTGTGGTGTGGGCCACAATTTGGTTCCCCACACCCTTGAATGTGTCACGCCAGCTGGAAACTGCATCCAGCATCAAAACGGACTGCAGTCTGAACTGTTCACCTGGTCTGGGCCTCACCGTCTCAGCCTAGATTGCCACTCACATCACAGAGATTCATCCATCGAAAGACCCGCTCGGGGATTCAGCTCCCTGCTCAACACCATCAAACAGGATTGACCACCACAGTGCGTCGTGTGGACCCTGCTTCCCCTGCAAGAAGCATGCAATCCTGAGGTCTTCATCTCATCATTCCTGCCTCCTGGTCTGGGTAGCGTGAGTAAGCATCAGGGTAGTTCCCTGCAACAAATCTCAAATCAATGTGCGTCATCTGATTTAATTGTTTTGGTTGATCATTACGGACTGAGCCATCCAGCTCCAGAATACAAATTGTGGGTTAAAGTACATGTTGTGTTCTTTCCTAAGGCCCCCAACAACAGCTGCAATGGTGTCCTACCCTGGGCAATGCTTCAGGCTAGCCTGTATAACAACTGGGAACCCAGAGTGTGTGTGACTGTGCTAGAGGGTCTCTTAGTGCATGCATGTTTAACCTGACTAAATCAGATCTGAAATCAAATACTAGATTGCTGCCCCACCCTTGTTCACGTCCCCTGAATAAAACAGATTATATTCTTTCTGCATTTAACCTGGCTATTGTGTACCTATGTGGAGGGGTACTGTATTGCCATTGCACTGTTGTATTGCAGGTCTTGTTTTACAGGGGTCTCCAGGGCCCATGCAGATGATCCGGCTCTGGTGGTAAGTGTGCCAAGTGGGGGTTACATATTGTGTTCTGATGCTAATTGTGATTGTTTATCTGTTGACCAGTGTAAGCCACTAGAGGGGTTGGGGGTATCAGTGTCTCGGAGGGCTGTACCCAGAGCAGCTATGCTACCCTTAAACCAACCCTCTGGGTGGAGGCACCCATTCACCAAGCTCAGGCCCCTCAACCTGCACCTAGTCACGCAGGCAGGGGTTAGTATCCCTTGGGATAGTGCTGCCTAGGGGTTACATACAGATAAGCACAGTGTAGAAGGGAACTATGATGGGAGTGGTGCAATGCAGTGGCTGTGGGGTGGCAGTTTTCAGAAGGACCTTCTGGATGCTGTGGTGCTGCTCTATCTGCAGACACCTCTCTGGGCTGAGGGCGGAGGTTGCTAGTCTCCAGGCTGAGTTTGCTAGGATTCAGGGAACCTCCGCCCTCCCCCAGAGGCCACCATATCAGCCTCTGCTAACTGAAAGGTTGCCTAGCAGAGGGAGTGGATGGACTACGGTGGGCTCAGGGAGGGTCAGGAAGGTGGCATAGAGGCACTTCCCCCCATCTGGTAACAATACAGAACTTCTATGCAGTGTTGGAGAAGTGGGAAGGTCCCAAAGTGACACCTGAGGTAGTGACCAGGGGGGATGGGAGGGTCATCCAGAATGGATCCCTGAGGGTGGGTGGCAGAGGATCCCAGAGGAGAAGAAAGCAGCTCCTGGTAGGGACTCTATAGTCAGGGGAACAGAGTTGGGAACAGGAACCAAGGGGCGAGGGAGGTTAAGTGCCTACCTGGAGGCACAGCTCGGAGGGATGAGGAGTGGATCCTGAGGATCACAAGGGTGGTAGCAAGGAGAGGGGAGCTGGATGTCATTGTCCACCAAGGGACAAATGATCTGGTGGGGACAAGGAAGGGATAGGAAGAATACAGGAGGAGCTTAGAGAGCTGGGGAGGGGCCTGAAGCAGGTAGCTAGCCCTGCAACACTCTCGAAGATACTGCCTGTCCACAGCAAGGGGGAGGCTAGGACACTCTGTGTCAAAGAAATTAATGCATGGCTGAAGAAATGGTGTGGACAGGAGGGGTTTGACTTCATGGGGACTGGGGCCCCACCTGGAGGGGATAAGGGCCTGTACAAGAGCAACGGCCTGCATCCATTCAGGTAGGTGACCGTGGTCCTTAGTGAATGGTTTAAATGCTTCATTGGCAAACATTTAAACTAGCCAATAGGGGAGGTGGAGGGAGGAAGGAAGGAAGACAGAATGTGCACCCCAAGATCACAGGATCATCAATGAGAGTCCAAAGGGAGAAAGACCAACAAAGTATACAAATATATATGAAATCAGAGAGCTGGAAGAAATGGTTACTACAAAAAAGGATTGTGGACAAAGTAGGAATCAGCAAAAGGGAAAAAGGAGTGGGGGGGAACACAACCTGAAGAGCCATGTGTACAAATGCTCAAAGTCTGAGCAGCAAAATAGATGACCTTGAGGCTACCGTGGCAGAAGAGGACCCAAACATATTAGCCATCATGGAGACATGGTGCAATGCCAACCAGGACTGGGAAGTGGATGTACCAGGTTACACTCTGTTCAGGAGTGACATGGTGGGCAGGAAAGGGGTGAGTGGCCCTTTTATATGAGAGAAAACATAAAGGCCACAGAAACTCAGGGGATACAGGAAGGGGAGGAAATACTGTGAGTCACACTGGAAAGGAGAAAGGGGGGCAGCTGTCTGCACAGGAGTGATCTACAGACCTCCAGCACAGGGGTAGGAGGCAGGTAAGGAAATGATGATAGCAATCCAGAGGATTGCACATAGGGGAGAAGTGTTGCTGGTAGGAGACTTAAACCTACCAAATGTGGATTGAAGCCTCCCTGCAGCAGCAACAACCAGGAGCAGGACCATCATGGACTCCCTCTGGGGGCATTCCTCAAATAACCGGTCATGGAACCCACTCATGAGGGGGTACTACTGGGCCTAGTACTTACAGATGGGGACAGTGTGGCAAAGGTTACAGTGGGGGAACACCTGGGAAACAGTAATCATTGTGCAGTGTGGTTCAATATATGGGATGAGTCAGAGCCAAGCCAAATGAGGATTAGGATCCTGGACTTTAGGAGAACTGATTTCAGGAAAATGGGAGAATGCCTGAGAGAAGCCCTAGCAGGAGGAGAGAATATGGAGAGGGAGTGGAGGAACAGTGGACAACTATTAATTCCTATTAATTAACTATTAATTATTAAATACTTATTAATTGATTATTAATTAATAAGAGGGAATTGCACCCATGACAAATCTCTGTATAAAGCAGATCAGCAAGGGCATGTGGAAAAAGAGGCCACTATGGTTCTCTAAGGAGATAGCCGAAAAAGAAAGAGCAAAGAAGATGGCATTTAGAAAATACAAGCAAACACAGGAAGAGGGGGATAGGGAGAGTTACCAGGAAAAGCAAAGGGAGGAAGGGATGGTAGTTAGGAGAGCTAATGCACAAACAAAGGAAAACATTGCAAATTCAGAGAAAAAAAGGCGACAAAACATTTTATAGGTACATAAGTGGAAAAAGAAAGGCAAGGGGAGGGATAGTAAGGCTAAAAGAAGAAGGTGGGGGGTTGTATGGAGGAAAATCACTTAAAAGCAGACATATTGAACAAATACTCCTGTTCGGTATTCACGGAGGAGTGGCAGGTAAAGGGTCAACGATAAGAGACAAAGGCATAATGGGGCAGGAGGTGGACAATAATTATTTTTCTGAGGAAAGGGTCCTTAGGGAACTAAAGGCACTGAAAGTGGATAAGGCAATGGGACCAGAAGGGGTGCACTCCAGGTTACTGAGGGAACTAAGGAAGGTTCTGGCTGCACCACTGACAGCCCTGTTCAAACTGTCAATGGAAATGGGGGAGGTACCGGGGGACTGGAGGAGGGCAGATGTAGGCCCTCTATATAAAAGTGGAAATAATGAGGATGCAGGAAACTGCAGGCCAGTCAGCCTGACCTCAGTGGTGGGCAAGGTAATGGAAACACTACTGAAGGAAAGAATTGTGGAACACCTGGTAGCCAGTGGTCAGCAGAACCTGAGGCAGCATGGGTTCACAGCAGGGAGGTTGTGCCAATCAAACCTCATAGAGTTCTTCGACTGGGTAACCAGGGAAGTGGATGGGGGGGAGGCAGTGAATGTGGCCTACCTGGATTTTAGTAAGACCTTTGACACCGTTCCCACATAGAAGGCTGTTAAACAAACAGGGAAATCTAGGAGTAGGTAATAAAGTAGTGAAATGGGTGGAGAGTTGGCTGACAATAGGACTCAGAGAGTGGTGGTGAATGACGTTCATTCTGGAGTAGGCAGAGTGACCAGTGGGGTGCCAAAAGGATCTGTTTTGGACCCAGTCCTCTTCAGTGTCTTTATCAATGACATTGCAGAGGGTCTAGGAGGCAAAGTATGCCTGTTCACGGATGACACAAAGTTCTACAACAGAGTGAACACACTGGGGGAGGAGACTAGAATAAGGGGAGATCTAAAAAAGCTGGAAGATTGGTCAAGGGATTGGCAGCTGAGTTTCAATGCTAAAAAGTGCAACATAATGCACATGGGGCACAGAAACCAAGGGGCAACATACCAACTGGGTGGGGTGGTAGCAGCAAGTTCAGATCAGGAAAGGAACCTGGGGGTAGTCATTTTGGATGACCTGAAAGTCGCTAAACAGTGTGACAAGGCAGCAGGGAATGCTAGGAAGATGCTAGGGTGCATAGGCAAGGGCATCACCAGCAGAAGGAGGGAGGTAATAGTTCCACTGTGTAGATCACTGGTGAGATCACACCTAGAATACTGTGTCCAGTTTTGGAGGCCCTATCTTCAAAAGGACATAAATAGGGTGGAGGCAGTTCAGAGGAAGGCAACCAAAATGGTGAGGGGCCTGCATGAAAAACCCATGAAGAAAGGCTTAAGGAATTAAGCATGTACTCTCTTGAGGAAAGGAGGGAAAGAGGGGATATGATTGAAACATATAAATACCTCCCAGGGAAGAACAAGGTGCAAGAGGGTACCATTTTCCAGAGGAAAAAGATGCTCAAGGTTGAGGGGGCACAATATGAAGTTAGAGGAGGGGGAGGTTCAGAGAAAATGTAAAGGAGTACTTCTTCTCAGAGAGGGTGGTGGACAAGTGGAACAGCCTACCAGCAGAGGTGGTAGTGACAGAAATAGTTACAGGATTCAAGAGAGCATGGGATAGACACAAAGGGATCTTAGAAGTTAAGGGAAGGGGGAAGACCTGAGGTCACTTAGGGCCGGCAATGTCACTATAGGTAGGGAAATGGGTCAGACTGGGTGGGCCTGGAGGCCCTTATCTGTGTACAACTTCTATGTTTGTAAATGCTGGACTGCATTAGAAGGACCTGAGAATGCCATGAAAGTGATGTAATTCCGCCCCTTGATAAAACACTGGTTAGTCTGCACTTTGAGTACTGTGTGCAGTTATGAGGTGCAACTGTTAAACAGCTTGGAGAGGTTCCGTGTGTACAACTTGCTTGTGTTGGAAAGAAAAGGTCTATACTGAAGACCTGCAGGACAAGCTGCTATTTTTAGCAGTTTCTCCACAGGGGTGCAATTTTCCCCGGCTCTATGCACATGCTTCACCTTGTCATACAAGGCATAGCATGTGATCTGAAAGACAACTGTAAGCTGCTGTAAAAGCAGGGAAAAGGGTCGCACATCAGCACCCTCTTTGAAATTCCTGTGCTTGGGGCGGGAATTGTATTAGCACATTGGGACTCATGGAAGGACAACATTTTCTGCAGCATGTGTGGGAATTTAAGCTTTCTGAAAATTGCACCCCAGGTCTCCACCGTATAAATAAGATAGTGAGCTAGTGAGAGGGTGCAGTTGACAGCAAATAAATGATTAAGAGAATGGAAAGGTTAAGCTGTGGGGAACATTAAAACAGGGTATGTACTGTATACAGGGGGGGAAAAAGGATAAGGGGAGATATGATTTGCTTCTAAAATTTTGAAAGGGATGGATAAGGTGGATCAGGAGAAACATTTTCTGCTTGTTCAGGGTACTGGAACTAGAAGACATACGCTGCACTTAAAGGAGCCCCTGTCCTGAATTCTTTGGGCCTAAGTGAAGGAATTTACATCTATCCTCAATGAATTTCATCTGTTATTTGTTAGCCTACTCCTCTAGTGTAAGGGGCCCATACACTTAAGGGGGTTACTTTTACAGGCATATGAGGAAGTCGTTTTGTTTTTTGTTTTGTTTTTTTACCCACGGAGTGTTAAGCTGATGGAACAAGCTACCAAATGAAACTGTGCAAGCAGGAAATATTGCATTTTTCTAACTTGAGCTGGGTTCATTGCAAAACTGCTTACAGCATTTCATTCATTAGGAAAGAGAAGGCCAAGAAGAGCATACCTCATAGCAGAATTAGTATACCTGGGAGAAAACAGTGGCTCAGTTTACGTCAGGTTCCCAGAGTTTTCTGCCACTGTCAGTTTTCCTCTCCATACTGCCAAAGCCTATAAACTTTACTCAAAGCACTTCCCACTGAACAATGGCTACAGCTATTTCACATACTGTGATATTTAAAGCAGCAGTATCTCTTAGTTGGCAAAAAAATTCATTTTGTTAGCAAAAGTGTATCTCTGACACCCTTACATTTATTAGCTGCATCAAGAAATCGACCAGCTCAGCTTTTCTGGACCGTGGACAGACTGTGCAATCCAGCCTGTCTGCAGGGTCGGAGAGCTTTTTCACAAATAAAGTGTGATGAGTTTGCTCGGTTCTTTGAGGATAAGGTGTCATTGATCAGGTCGGAGATCTGCAGTATGCATTCTAATGAGCGTGGCAGTGATCGATGTGGGTTACAGGCCCTCGGTCTGCCTGGACAGATTTTGACCAGCCAGCGATCATGGATATCATGAAGATTGTCCAGGGCTTGCGACTGACTTGCTGTAGTTTGGATTCTGGTCCCACGTGCCTCCTTGTGGGGTGCATGGATGTGATCGGACCAGTCCTTGCTGAGATAGTCTGGTGCTCTTTGGACCAAGGGGTGTTTCTGGAGCCTTTAAAATAGTCTATTGTGACATTCCTTTTGAAGAAACCTTCCCTTGACCCAGACTGTCTCGCCAACTACAGACTGATCTCTAACCTACCCTTTTTGGGCAAGGTTATTGAGAAAGTAGTCATGTTGCAGCTCGATGACTTTCTTACCACCCATGAGGTCTATGATCCTCTCCAGTCCGGTTTCAGGAAGAGGCATAGTACCGAGACGGCATTGGTTCGGGTACTTAATGATCTCCTACTAGCGAGAGATCAGAGGAGCTGTTCAATCTTGGTCCTCCTTGATCTCTCTGCAGCATTTGACACCTTGGACCATGGGATGTTGCTAGATTGCCTGCAGCTGTTCTGCTGACTGTCAGGGACAGTCCTCAGATGGTTCCACTCTTTTCTCACAGGCAGAAGTCAGAGGGTAGTTTCAGGAATTGTTTCCTCTGCTCCTTTTGCTCTGTCCTGTGGGGTGCCGCAGAGTTCTGTGCTTCCCCCCATGTTGTTCACGGTGTATATGCTGCCATTGGGAGACATTATAAGGCATTATGGGTTGAGTTTTTACTGCTGTGCAGATGATACTCAGCATTATATGTCCTTTGTACCCGAACAGAATGACGCATTATCAGTCTTAAATAACTGCCTCACTGAAATTCAGGACTGGATGAGTGTTAACTAGTTGAAACTAAATCCGGATAAGGCTGAGGTGTTGGTTGTGGACCCGGGTCATCGTGCAGAGAAGTTGACTCCTGGGTCTCCATCTGGCCTTGTGTTAGGGGGCAACCAGTTGAGACCTTCTGAACAGGTGCGGAATCTGGGCGTAATTTTTGACAGCGAGCTGACACTGAAGACACAGGTATCTACCGCTGTCAAGTCTTCCTTTTACCATCTGAGAAATATCGCCCAGATAAAACACCTTGTTCCGCATGATGACCTTCCTTTGTTGGTCCACGCCTTTATTTCCTTACGTCTTGATTACTGTAGTGCTCTATATCTAGGGTTGCCGGGGGTGGATCTCCATCGCCTGCAGCTGGTGCAGACCGCTGCAGCCAGGTTGTTGACTGGGCTATCGAGAACTTGCCATATCACACCTGTGCTACGTGAACTGCACTGGCTTCCAGTGCAATGGAGAATCATCTTCAAGGTCACGTTGCTGACCTATAAGACCCTACACGGTCAGGGACCGGGCTACTTGCAAGATCTCTTTCGACCCTACCACCCTCTCCGCCCACTCTACTGATGAGGGATTGGTAGAGATTCCCAGGGTTCATCTTCAGTCATCTGGGGCTAGAGCTTTTTCTTTCATGGCCCCAATCCTGTGGAATTCTCTGCTTCGTCAGATTAGAGAGTGCCTGTCCATGGAATCATTTAAGGTTTCTCTGAAGAGTTATCCATTTGAAGAGGTTTATTGCTGCCTTTTATTGTTTTTATGTTATTATTTATTATGTAAGATGTTATTTTGTACTTGCGCTTTGATATGTTGAAAAGCGCATTATAAATAAACTTTGATTTGATCTGATTTGATTTAAATTTCTTCAGATATGTGTAACACAGCTTTCATTACAAATTTTGTCATTACGGTGGTGTCCTCTTAAAAGTATACCCTATTTGCCAGCTGTGAGTATATGTTTAAGCAGACTATGTGTTTAAGAGATCTTGTGTATTTTCTATTGGAAAAACAAAACTGTCTGCATTTACATTATAAGACAATGGGTGTTTTATTATGGTACTCACTGGGACTCCATTGTCTTGCTCTGATTAGTGATTGTAAGGGATTAGGAGTGATTGTGTGCGTCATTGGCACTGCAGTACATGCCTACTAATAGCTGTTAATGACTCTAAACACTTTAGCCCTGTTTACACTGCGGCGGTGATGTGAAATCTCCACCGCTCCTCATCCGCTGCGCTGTCTGTCCACTGGTGCATCTGAGTTTACACAGCCCCCGTATGCTCCACCGCAAGTCGCACCGCACAGCTACTGTACCTTAGTACTGGGAGTGAACATGCACAACGGGAAAATGGGCAGCGCCACGACTCATGCGAACCAGTGTGTTTACTTTTGGAGCAAATGCGCTCGATTCAAAAGGGATACTGTCATGCATCGCAACAAAAAATGGAACTGAAGGCATCCTGATGTGGTACGGTGAGAGTTCACACGGTGACATTTGCAGTGCATTAACCTCTGCGCATGGGTTAATACACTGCAAATTGGGTAGTGTAAACAGGGTTTTAGATCATGCAGTACCAGTTAGATTACTGTCCTGTGGAGCTAGAGCTATGCATTTAAAAAGGCTCCAAAATACATTTAACAGGTCACATTAACACTGAGGTGATACAAACAGAATTCGCACTTTGGGGAATGTATGCACCAAAGCAGGCTTTGTATGTAAAAGGTATGCATTTAAGTGGGTTTTCCTGTAATGACTCAAGATAATAAAGATGGCCGCCACTGTCAGTTCTAACAAATCTCTTCAACTGAGGTTGATTTTGCAAACTCAGTTCATACTGTGGAGGCATTGGGAAGGTACAAGAGCATGTTTCTGATGATAAACAGCACAGCATCACATCAAGATGCTCTGTTTATTCACAGTAGGTGTGACATGCAAGCGGGAACATGTAAAAACTTCAAAACCATACATCTCACTTCAGAGACTATAGAAAAAGAAGATAAAAATGGATATATTGTTGTTTTGCCAGAGATACATAATTACTAAAAATCTATATGATTAGATTTTGTTCTGCTCGCAGATCCTGCTGCTTCAATGCTGCAGCTGCCTGGATGACAGAGTAACACGATATACCCTTGGTCTTGTATTCATCTAACATTGACTCTGTTCCTAGAAAATACTTGCCTGCCACTACTCCTCATGGTATCTACCATTGTAGACCAGAGGTGAGAGCACACAGATGAACCTGGAGACCCAGACTGGAATCCCATCATCACCACTTGCTCACTTTGGGTGAGGACACGGTACCTTCTCTAAATGAATGGAAAGTACTGGGATCCCTGAAACTTGAGAAAACTGGCTCATGGCTTTGGCATAATAATGCAGGTTTTGACCGGAAATGAAAGACACTTTATCTTTTTATTACTGCCCATACAGTATAAAATTTCTGTTGATTATCATACATTTAAGCTGCTTAATCTTCCTAGGTGTGGCATTCTTTTTCCAATTCCCTATCTCTGTATATATCCTTTTTCTTTCAACCTCCTCCTTCATTGTCCTCTTTTGCACAGTTTTTTCCAGTAATTACAAACTGTGTAATCCATTCAGCAGAGGACTATTTTACACAAAAACTTCTGTTTTGCTAAAGGCAGATTAGACTGAAAGGTTATTGTATTTGTGTGTCTTACTGGCATGATAATGAATTCATAGTGGAAGTTATTTTCCCTTTACTTCTAACATACAGTACAGGTATATGGATCTGCTCAGTACTCTGTACTATGCATTCATCTTGTTAACATTGCTATGGTATTTATTTATATGACTGTTTTTAAAAATAACAATTTGCATTGAGTAAGAAACGTCCTCTGTTGTGTAACTTTCCTAGGTGTATCTCTTTCTGTCTTCTTCTCCATATATTTGCCTGATGGCTGATACCATTGCTTGTGGCTATAAAATTCTTTGGATGTAGCTGACCTGTCATCGTAGCAGTAGCACTACCACTTGCAACACCGGTGAACTGGGTTCGAAAGTGAACCTAAGTCATCAGGGGCCAGCCGGGGAATCAAGAATCTCAGAGGACAGTCTCCTTGGACAACCTGCTCTGATGCATTACTGCCACCCAGGTGACCACAGGTGGACGTGCACTTGTGCGGCTCAGTGGGTGAGGAGACACTGATGGATGATGCACTCGGCATACTTGCGTGCGACAAGCTTGCGTTAGCCCCTCAAGTCAGCCTCTCAGGAAAGAGGGACATAAAATGGTAACAGCTTGAAAGACCAACCCCTTGTAGGCTCTGCACTAGTGACAGGACCCTCCCAGGACTCTAAACCTGCACCGTGGGCAGCAGGCAGGGGTAGTAGTCTGTTGGGACACGGTGTTCGGGTTACATCTCTGCAGGCACCGCTGGGATTTCCTGTTTACCAGTTGGGCCCCACATGGAGTCCACTGCCCACTTGGGCAACCACATGGAGTCTGCCACCTGTATGGACAGTGTTACCAGTACCAATTTTGAATCTCCCACCAATAAAATGGCTGTGTGACAATTGCTTCGTTGATGTGGGGCAGAACAGGCTGACCCCCAAAAAGCCCTCCTACTCCTAGGGATACTTCTGGGTACTGATAAAGATACTATAGAGGAAGCCCTTTCTAGAGTAAAATGCCTTGGTAGAGCTGTTGTAAAAGGCCAAAATACTGAGTGCACGACATAAACTTTAAATGCATTGGTGGAATGTAGCAACCCTGTGGATGCCACAAGAGTACCAAAGGCCATTGTTGCAGAGGTGTCACCAGTAGCATAGAAAGTGGTAACCAATGACAGTGTGGCTTCCCCCAGTGCCAGACCACACGTCTGTGCCTGAGAGTTTTGAAGAGAAACTTGCCAAATAGTGACTGGCTGAGGGGAAGGAGGTTGAAGTGCTCTGGATGCTACTGGACTCTGGCAGGGGTGTCCCTCCGTAGGATGAAGGGACTAAGCCCATTCCTACCCCTTCCCCTTCTGACTCTCACAGAAGGTTAAAAATGTTTTCAGGCGTGATGTCTACTTCAGCTAGAGAGGATGATTGGGAGACATGGGCAAATTATGCTGCTCCTTTAGTGCAAGAATGTCACTGTTCAGAAACGGAGAAAAGGAAAAGGTTAAGTGAGAGCCTTTGGGGCCTGGCTCTGGACACCATTCGCTTGGTGTGAGTTGATAACCCAGAGGCATCTGCACAAAACCATTTGGCTGCATTGGAAAATGTATTTGGAAGCCCTGAATCAAGTGAGGATCTTCTGTGGAGGTTTAAAACAACCCAACAATGTCAGGGAGAGCCCTTGTCTTTGTATATACCTCATCTTGAGAAAGTCCTACAGAAATGCTTTAGGAAAGGGAGTGTGGCTTCAGGTGAACTGAACTGGCTCAGGTTAGATCGGATACTTAAGTCTGCCCTATATTCTGACTTGCTGTTGCTTAAGTTGCAGCTACTAGACCGAAGAGATTCGCCTCCCTCCTATAGTTTGTTGATGAAGGAAGTGCAGAAGGTCGAACAAAGGGGGAGCACAATGAGGGCCACCCCATGCATCTGCAGCTGTCACCCAAGTCACTGAAAGTGTGTGGCCAGTGGAAACTCAAGGGTTGAAGGCAGTGCCAAGGGAGCACCAAGAGACAGTTGTGGTCAGCTAGAACCCCTCTGTGATGGGAGTAGGGGTATGTGATCAAGCCTGTCCCTCAGACCATGAGATCAGAAACTTCAGGACCCAGATGGATGAATTTTGAAGATGGTATCTGACCTAAAGAGCTGTCACCCACAAGCCATGCTTAGGACAGGAGAGAGGACCCCACATCAGAAGTATGCAGCCACAAGTGCTCCCATTCAGACTCCAAGTGAATACACTAGTAAACCAAACAAACCAGACTGGAGGCCACCACTTGATGCACCTCCAGGACCCCGACCCAACCTAGAGAGCATATTCTGCTACCGTTATGGGGAAGATGGTCATACCAAGAGAGGGTGCCAGTCTCCTGAAGTCTTAAGGAAATTGACTACTAAGCTGCTAAATCAAGTTAGACAAGACAATGGCAAACCTTCAACAAAGACCTCACACAAGCTTTTTGTAGGAGAGTCATCTGTAAAAACTCCTACAAATATTTCTCTGGATTGGACAGAGTGGGTAAATCCATCCACAGAGATTACTGTGCATATAGAAGGGATCCCTGCCTGAGCAGTACTAGACAGTGGTTTGTATTTTGGTATGATCGGCATTTATCTCATTGTCCACTGCAACCCCTTGATGGTCTACATGTGTGGGGATTGAATGACAAATCTTATCCATATCTTGGTTATCTCAAAGTGTGGCATTCATTTCCATCCTCTGTTGCTGGTGTGGGAGACCCAGTAGAGACTCTACCTCTGATGTGCCCTCTCTCTGGAATGTATTATGACATACCCGTGTTGATTGGCACCAATGCCCACATGTTTGGTCGCTTAGCCCAGTTATGCCAAGAGAGACAGCATAAAAAGAATGGTAGAGCATTACACATTCATGCCATGATGAAAAAAAAAATATATGAACTGCAAAAACAACCTAAAGAGAAGGACAAGGATGAACCTATGGGAGTTGTATGGAGAAAAGAACCTTCTACTATTGTGCTCTCTCTAAATGCAGAATGTCGCATCAGTGCAGAGGTCCACTTAAAGAACGATATGATAAACCAGATACTCACGTTGGATGCTCCTGGTGAAGGTAAACTGCCTGAAGGGCTATTAGTGAAGCCTGGCGTGCTCCCTGTATGTGCCTATGCTTATGCCTGGTGAGTGGTTGTCCAATTACAGAATGTCACTGGCTAAGAGCTGAAGTCCACAGAGGATGCACCCTGGCCAAAGTCTACTGTGCTGACATTGCTGTGCAATCTTCTGGGAAAAAAGAAAGGTGAAAATGGTGAAGTATCTGCAGATATGTTTGATTTTGGGGATTCACCCATTCCAGATGGCTGGAGAGCCCGAATCAGCCAGAACCTGGCTCAAAGAACAAAAGGCTTCTCCCTTAAAGAGTGAGATGTAGGATATGTTACCGATGTTGAGCATCACATCCAACAACATGATCAATGCCCGCTCCATGAGAGATCCCCAAGAATAGTACCTGCTGACATAGACAATGTGATGTGACACCTGCAAGAGATGCAAGCTGTAGGAACAATTCAAGAGTCTCAAAGTCCTTATGTGTCTCCAATTGTGGTGGTAAGGAAGGAAAATGGAGCAGTAAGGATGTGTGTCGACTACAGAATGTTAAATAAAAGAACCATTCCAGATCAGTACACTATGCCTCGTATACAAGATGCATTGGATTGGTTAAATGGGAGTAAGTGGTTTTCTGTTCTAGACTTGCAAAGTGGATATAATCAAATTCTAATGACTCCTGGAGACAAAGAGGAAACTACTTTTATTTGCCCACTGGGATTTTACGAGTTCCTTAGAATGCCACAAGGAATCTTGGGAGCTGCTACAAACTTCCAAAGACTTATGGAATGAGCAGTTATGGACACGAATCTCCTTGAATGCGTTGTATACCTCGATGATATCATTGTTTTTGGCAAAACATTAGAGGAGCATGAAGCTCGCCTCTTTAAAGTACTTGACCGACTGGAAGAATTTGGCCTCAAGCTGTCAATAGACAAACGTCAATTCTTTCAACGTTCTATAAAGTACATGGGTCATATCGTGTCTTCACAGGGCATCCAGACTGACCCTAGCAAAGTAGAAGCTTTGACCAACTGGCCCAAGCCCAACAATCTTAAAGAACTACAGAGCTTTCTGGGATTTTGCAGTTACTACCATAAATTTGTTAAAGAATAGACCAAAGCAGTTTGCCCCCTTCTAAATCAGACACAAGGGTATCCAGCCACTCACAAAACATTTAAAAGAAACACTGACAAAGAGACTGCTAAGACCTATTTCAAACCTAATGAACCTTTCAGCCATAGATGGGCTGCCGAATGTGATGTTGCCTTTGAAGAGATTATCTATCGGCTGACCCATGCTCCTGTTTTGGCATATGCTGATCTGTCCAAACTGTATGTGCTTCACACAGATGCCAGCCTAAGTGGTCTAGGGGCTGTACTCTTTCAAGAATACCCTGAGGGGATGTGCCCAGTTGCTTTTGCCAGCAGAAGTTTGTCCAATTCAGAAAATAAATACCCGGTGCACAAACTTGAATTCTTAGCATTTAAGTGGGCTATAGTAGAACATACAAAATCACACATACCCCCACAATGCAAAGCATCATGGGCTGCATATGCAAATCACCACAGAATGTTATGCTGGTCCAACTTTAAGCTTCTGTTAGCACCCTTTGCAAACTGTGTGAGAGGCCTTCTGGCACCATGCAATTCTGCTTAAAGTTGGACCAGCATAACATTCTGTGGTGATTTGCATATGCAGCCCATGATGCTTTGCATTGTGGGGGTATGTGTGATTTTGTATTTTCTTGAAACTTGGCTTCCCAGCCAAATGCCCTTTGGGGTAACCCTTGCCTCAGTGTTTGCGCACGGAGGTTCTTTGTCTTTTATAGTAGAACAATTCCATGAATATTTGTATGGAGCAAAGATCCTTGTTAAGACTGACAATAACCCATTAACATATGTACAAACCTCAGCTAAGTTAGATGCCACAGGTCACAGATGACTTTCAGCTTTGTCTACTTATGACTATGCAGTAGAATGTCACCCAGGTTTGAACCATACTGACGCAGATGCCCTCTCCCATCGATCTGTCTCTTATCCAAAGTGGGTGCATAAACCTGAACAATCAGTGAAAGCCTTTTGCCAAAAGTTTGATGAGGAGGAGTCCTCACCTGTAGAAAATACCAGCTGCCTGGAGGATTGCCTTGGATCACCTGATACATGTGTGCCCACAGCTTACTGTAATCTAGCCACTTTAAATCTGAGTTCTTTGCCTCAGCTGATCAAAGCAGACATACAGACAGAGTAAAGTTGTGACCCATTGCTATGAGAAATCATTGCTGTCTCGAAGAAGGGAGGTGATGTCTCTCAGCTGCAGCCCACTAGCCCTACTGCTAGCCTACTACTGCGAGAATGGCTTAGACTCAAGTTGCATGAACAACTGCTGTACAGAGAACTAACTAACAACTTGGGGGAGCCTGTCAAGTGACAGCTGGTGCTGCCAGCCAAGTTCAAACAAGTTGTATTGAAACCTCGGCATAATGATAAGGGACATTTGGGCAGTGAAAGAACTTTAGACTTGGTCCAATCCCACTTTTATTGGCCTAGGATGGCCAAAGATGTTGAACAACACCAAGACTTGCAGCCGATGCATACAAAGAAAGGCTCAGCCTCAAAGACCAGCTCCATTGGTTAACATTGTATTAAGTGCTCCAATGGAACTTGTTTGCATAGGCTTTCTTAGCTTGGAACCAGATTCTAAGAACATTTCAAATATCCTATTGGTTACTGATCGCTTTACCAGGTACGCTCAAGCCTACCCCACCAAGGACCAAAAGGCATCCACTGTTGCTAAATTGTTCGTGGAAAAGTTCTTTGTGCATTATGGTGCACCCAAACACATTAATTCTGACCAAGGTCATGACTTCAAAAGTAGGCTAATTAAAGAAATGTTATCTCTCTGGGGCATCAGGAAATCCAAAACTACCCCATATCATCCGCAATGTGATCCCCAACCAGAGAGATTCAACCGCACTTTGCTTGATACGCTGGGCACACATGATCCTAAGGACAAGAGTAAGTGGAGCCAACAAGTCAGTGCTTTGCTCCATGCTTATAACTGTACAAAGAATGACGCTACTGAAGTTTCTCTATATAGCATAATGTTTGGAAGAGAAGCCTGCCTTCCTGTTGATATATGTTAGCGACTGGCATTCCCAATCAAACTATCAGCCTTCAAAGCACTATATTCTCATTCATTCAAGGAAGCCTGTAACTGCTTCCCCTGATGTCACAGCCTCCCAGTGCCCCCCCCTCCCGGATTCAGTTTCTAGCCCTGTCAGGAGCATTCCATTCCTGGTACTCCTGCCCGACTACTCAGTATGTCTGTGTCTGTTAGTACCCCACCTGATAGATCCACCCAATCTAAGCTGGAATCTCCCTCTCTGAGTCATCCTGGCATCTACTAATATTACACTTCCTGACATGTCACCCTCTGCCCCTGTTCCTGGTGTATTGCACCTAGCTTTATAACCACTGCCACCTGCTCCTGGTGTTCTAAAGCCCCTCAGGCACCCCTGCACTTATGCTCTCATTCCTGAGTTCTTCCCCCTTTCTCACCCAATCCTCTTTGGACTACGTACTCAATACTTGAATCCAAGCCTGCTCCATGAAAACTCTGTATACATGGTTGTATCTGTATCTGTATCTTTTGGAGCACAAGTACTGTAGCACAGGGTATTTAGCTTTCTGTTTTATTTTATAAATGTACTCCAGTGCTGTTATTAACCTCTTGTGTGTAATCCCTATTTTAGGTAATGACTGTAAGTTGGTATTCCTCTTTATGTATTGTTCATGTATCTTGCCCAGGTCCATCTTGAAAATGAGCTTGCTCAATGGTGTTCACCTGGCTAAATAAAGATTTTGATTGATTGATTGATTGGCGTTTTGCCTGATGGCACCAGGTCTGAAAGCTACTCACAGTATGTAAAAAAGTTGAAAGAACAGTTAAATCACACTTATCGGTTAGCAACAACTATGGCTGCCAAATGAAATCAAGCAAATGAAGCCCGCCATAACAAGCAAGTGAAAGCCCAAGATCTTGAGCCAGGAGATTGTGTGTTGCTGCGCAGTCTTGGATTTCAAGGTGAGCATAAAATAGCTGATCGATGGGGCCATACCCTACATGTCGTTATAGTCAAGCTTGATGGACTGCCAGTCTATAACATGTGGCCAGAAGGAGACACTCATTTTACCAAAACAATTCACAGAAATCACCTTCTGTTCAAAGATCAAATAGTGTTGAATGAAGTTCAAGAAACTGAATTTTCTTGACACCCGGTGACCAGGTCTGTTACACGAAATAGGCATCCAAGTCAACAAGCTTCTGCTGATCAACCTGCTATTTCTACAACTTCTGCAGCTAGTCCTAATGATACCAACTCTGAAAGTGATGATGAAAAGTCCTGTGTTGCTTATTATCCAAATCCTGAACTAGCCAGACTGTTCCAGGGGTTCCCTCCCTTCCATCTTCTCATTGCAATGCCCCTGAACACCCCCTGCTTACTAATGACTCTAATCTGTCTGTTGTCCCTGCACCACCAAACAGCGATGCAAACAGCATAAGTTCTGTGATCAGTGAATCCTTTTGCCCTATGGAGATACATAGAAACATAGAAATTGACGGCAGATAAGGACCGCAAGGCCCATCCAGTCTGCCCATTTTTTTCTACCTTATGAATGTGCCATCGGCCTGTACTCTGTCAATGGCCTATCTATTCATACTCATCTGTATTGCCCCCTTATACCTATCCCATGCCTGTTTGAAGCCTTGCACTGTATTCATATCCTCCACTTCCTGAGGTAGGCTGTTCCATGCATCCACCACCCTTTCTGTGAAAAATAACTTCTTCCTCACGTTACCCCTTAATCGGCCTCCCTCTAATTTCATGCTGTGTCCTCTTGTACTGCTATTTTTCTTATATTTAAACATGTTAGACTCTTTCACCTTGTTAATGCCCTTAAGGTGTTTGAATGTTTTGATCATATCACCCTCTCCCTCCTTTGCTCAAGGGTATACATATGAGCTCCATTAATCTGTCCTCATATGTCTTCAATTGCAGTCCCTGCACCATTTTGGTTGCCCTTCTCTGGACTGCCTCACTTTGGTTGTGTCCTTGTGAGGTGTGGCCTCCAGTGCCACATGAGTACTCGATGAGGAGCTAACCAGTGTCTTGTAAAGAGGGATTACCTCCCTCTTACGACTTGTATTATCACATTAATACACCCTAACATCCCTCTAGCCTTACCTACTGCTTTAGAGGTCTGCTTGGATGATTTCAGGTCATTGGTGATGATGATGCCCAAGTCTCTTTCTTCCTTTGTGACCGTAGCAACCCCCAAGCTATAGGTGGATTCAGGGTTTCTCTTCCCTATGTGCATGATACTAACATACTAATTGCCAGAAAATTAGGCTTACAGTCTATCGACCTGCTCGAACCTCAGATCCCTAGTTGGGTACTGAGGCCTTCCCCTCCCCTTGTGTTCCAGAAACCCCTATCATCCATCCATCCCACCCCCCTGGGCCAGGCCATCATCTGATACATCTGCTTTCTGTGTCTGTCCCACCCTCTCTTGAAGCCCTCCACTGTGGATCTCTGAATCAGCTCACCAGGCAGCACGTTCCAAGGATCCACCACCCTCTCAGTGAAAAATCTCCTCCTCTTCCCCTTCACCCTTCCACCTTCCAACTTCAAACCATGCCCTCTGATGATACCTCCCTGCTTTAGTCTAAAGATCCCCTCCATGTTTACCCTATTTATTCACCTGAGATACTTGAAGACCTCAATCATGTCTCCCCCGTCTCTTCTCTCCTCCAGTGAAAACAGGCAGAGCTCCTCAAGTCTGTCCTCATATGTCAAATCCCCTAGTCCATGTATCATCTTAGTTGCCCTCCTCTGTACCCTCTCCAGGAGCTGTATGTCCCTCTTCAAGTGTGGTCTCCAGTACTGTACACAGTACTCAAGGTGTGGTCTAACCAGTCCATTGTACAGTGGCAGAATCACTTCCCTGCTCCTAGAGGTGATCCCCCTTACGATGCATCCCAACATCCTGTTTGCTTTGCTAGCTGCTCTCCTGCACTGCTCAGTTATTTATACATGCATCTGCCATGACCTGTAGGTCTTTTTCCCCTGTTGAGGCCTCCAGTGCCTCCCCTCCCAGGGTGTACATATGTTTAGGGTTTACCCACCCAAGATGTAACACCTTGCACTTGGTGATATTGAAATTTAATTTCCATATGTGAGACCACCTTTCCAGGTAGTCCAGGTCCCTTGCAGGGCCAACCTCCCCTCTTCCCCCTCAACTACTGCTCCAGTCTTGGAGTTGTCAGCGAAGAGACTCATTTCACACTCTATACCCTCCCTGATGTCCGATATGTATGCATTAAACAGGATCAGACCCAGGACCAAGCCCTGCGGTACCCCACTACCAACCTCTCTAGGGTTCGAGAGCTCCCCACCAACCACTACTATCTGAGTGCATCCAGCTAGCCAGTTTTTAATCCATCTGACCATCGAAGGGCCTACTCCAAACCCCGTCAGTTTCTTCACCAGACCATTGTGGGGGACAGAGTCAAACGCCTTGCTGAAGTCCAAGAATAATACATCCACAGGCTTTCCCCTGTCCAGTTCTGATGTTACCCATTCAGAGAACTCCACATGATTGGTTTGACATGATCTACCTGGCACAAACCCATGTTGCGGACTATCCAGACCTCCCACCTCCTCCAAGTACACCCCCAATCGTTCCTGTAGTATACTCTCCATTAATTTTCCCACCACCGAGGTCAAACTGACAGGTCTAAAGTTACCTAGTACTACCCTTGACTCCCCTTGATGGATTGGCACCACATGTGCCTCGCGTCAATCTCTAGGTACCCTCCCTGTCTCAAGCGAGCTGTTGAAGAGCTCCGCCAGGGGTGCAGCCAGTATGCCCACCAATTCTCATAGTACTCTCGGATGAATGTCATCTGGCCCAGGAGATTTATCTTTCTTTAGGGCCTTAAGGGCTAACCACACCCTTTCGGTGGAGATAGCATCATCCGTCCCCTCCATCTTACTGGCCTTTTTATCCTTATCCTGATGTGACACCCCAGGGGTACCTCTCCCTCCCTCTTGCTCCATTTCTGTTGCTCCCCTGATGCCACTCACTACTGCTTCTATCCCCATCATGCCTTGCTTTGTAGATATCCCATCCCCCTCCCTAGTGAACACAGAGGTGAAGTACTCATTTAATACCTCTGCCTGGTCCCTCACCTCTTCCACTCACCCTCCTCCTGATCTCAATCTGCCGAGATGGCCCTTAGTTTTTCTCCACTTCCCAATGTACTGGAAGAACCCTTTTTCCCCTCCCCATATCCCCTGTGCCAGCCACTGCTCTTTACTGGACTTTGCCCCCCCCCCGCACCATCCGGGTGACTTTTCTAGATGCAAGATGGTTCATTTCCCTGTCCCCACTCGTTGTTTCATATTTTTTGTAGGCAGCCTTCTTTTCTCTGACCACTACCTAAACCTCACTGGACCACCAGCATGGTTTATGTGACCTTGCTCCCTTACGCTTCACCTTAGCGCTGGTCATGACTGCCTCATGAAGTCCCCATTTTATGACCTCCCATCTCTTTTCCACATTTGTCATTGTTGTAATCCCTTTCAAATGATCTTTGAGAATATTTAACATGCCCACAAAGTCTGCCCCCTGAAGTTCACTGCCAGTGTCCTAGATCTCTCCCCCCTCCCCCCATGCTTATTTGAAACCAGACAGTACTGTGGTCACTCCCAGTCAGGGGATCCTCTACAACCAGGTCCCTTATCAGATCCCCATCCACCAGAACCATGTCCAGGACATGCCCCTTCCTTGTGGGCTCCATCACGTGCTGTGTTAAGAACACACCCTGGAAGCCGTCCAGCAGCCTCTGCTCCTTGGCCACCTTAAAGGACATGGTTCCCCAGTTCATACCTGCCATATTAAGGTCCCCCATCAACACCACTCCCTCCCCTTTTGGTCCACACTGGGCAATGATGTTGCCCAGCAAACCATCCTCCAGAACATCATCCATCCCGAGGGGCCTATACATTACACCCAGCTTGACCTTCCCTCCTGCCGGGGTTCGTGAGGTGACCCATAAGGCCTCCATGTTTCCTTCTGCCTCTTCTACTCTAGCAATTTCTATGCCATCTCTAATGAACATAGCCACTCCACCCCCTCTGCCCTCCTTTCTATCTTTCCTAAGCATAGTGTACCCCTGCACGTTTAGGTCCCAGTCATGGTTTTTGTTGGCCCGTTTCCTGACTGCATACATCCACCCCAAACAGCATGGCCTGGAACTCTGGCAACTTTTCCCAAGCTCCTGGCATTTACCACACCACCCCCACCCCTATCAGTGATCCCTTTATCAACCCCACCCAGGTTCCTTATACTTCCATCCTCCTATGCTCCTCCTGAAATCTCCTCCCCAGTTTGTTTCCCCCTCCCCCCTTAGGTATGAAGGCTACTCTCCTCATCTGGAGTAGATGATCTTGCACATCTTTGCGTTAAACTCCCATTGCCACTCTTCCGACCATTTTGCCAGTTTATCCAGATCTCTTCTTATTTTGCCCACCCCATCTGGATCATCTACTCTGTTGCAGATCTTGGTGTCATCTGCAAACAGACAAACCTTACCCTCCAGTCCATCTGCAATGTCACTGATGATGATATTGAAGAGGACTGGCTCCAGGATTGATCCCTGAGGTACCCTACTTGTGACTTGCATCTCTTCTGACTGAATACCATTTACCACCACTCTCTGTTTTCTGCCTGCCAACCAGTTTGCCACCCAGTTGACCAACTTCTGACCCACCCCAACCCTACCCAGCTTATTAATCAATCTTCTATGTGGAACAGTGTCAAAAGCTTTGCTGAAGTCAAGGTAGGTGACATCAAATGCATCCCCTTGGTCTACCACTCTGGTTACCCAGTCAAAGAAATCTATGAGATTAGTTTGACAGGACCTTCCTGTTGTAAACCCATGCTGTCTTGGATCCTGTGCTCCTATGGATTCCAGGTGTTGCACTATCCTTTCCTTAAGGAGCGCCTCCATAATCTTGCCCACTACTGAGGTAAGACTGACTGATCTGTAGTTCCCTGCCTCCTCCCTGCTACCACTTTTGTGCAGCGGGATCACATGAACCCTTCTCCAGTCTTCTGGGACCTCTCCTGTGCTCAGAGACTCACTAAACAGTTCTGATAATGGCTGTGCTAGCTCTACCCATAGCTCCATTAGTACCCTAGGATGTATGCCATCCGGTCCCATTGCCTTGTCCACCCTGAGCTTAGCAAGCTCTTGCAGGACCCTTTCTTTTGTGAAGGGACTTGTGCACACTTTCCTCCCCACTGTGTCCATGGTGCTGAGCTGTGGGCCCTGCCCTACCTTCTCCTCAGTAAATACTGAGCAGAAGTATCTATTTAGGATAGATGCATTTCCTTGGTCCTCGTCCACACACTGTCCCTTATACCATTTGATCTTAGAAATACCCCCTCTGGACTTTCTCTTTTCACGAATATATTTACTGTTCGTGCAAGTGTTTCCTCGGTTTGGGCCTTTACCTGCCTTACTGCCTTCCCTGCTTCCCTTAGGGAAGTTTGGTATGCCTCCCTATCTTAGTCCCGCTGCATTCCCTTATATTTCCTGAAGGCCAGTCTTCTGGCTCTGACCTTGTCTGCTACGGTTTTTGAGAACCAAAGTGGTTTCTTCCTTCTTTTGCTCTTGCTTTTCTCCCTAACACAATCAGATGTTGCTTCAAGTATTACATCCTTACTGCTTGCCCACTTTGCCTATACCCCCTTGTGAGCGTGGTGAGATACAAAGTGACACAATAGGTAGAGATCAGGTGCATAAAAGATGCAAGATTGTACCTATAATTATATTAAAAGTCCAAAATATTTACAGAAAGGAAAATAGAATTCATTAGTTCAATAACCGAAAGAAAATCCCAGGTCTCTGTTCCCTCGCAGAACCTGTGGCTTAACTTCAGCCAATACCTGAGTGTAATATCCTTTTTACACTCTTTTCTGAAATATCTGTGTGAAATACTCAGCACACAATACAGGTCCTCCTCCTTCACTGTCAGGACACCAACTGACTCAACTCTACTCTTCTCCCCTAGTGGTAAGCCCTATTTATAGCCCTAGGGATTACATCACTCTCTGTGGGGGAGTTCCCATTGGCCATGACATTACATAATAGGAAGAGTTTCCATATTATCCCATGCCTTATCATGCAGGGCCTTTTTTATTTGGCCCTTTTTGCCCAAATATGCTTTATTTTACAAGCAGCCCCAGTTACAACCTCTCTGGGGCTGTCACAACACTGTTTTAATTCTTTTAAATATTGAGGACTCTATGGGATTAAATCAAAGTGTGGTATGCGCTAAAAGATTATCTCCCGCTTGGGAGCTGTATTTTCAGTGTGACACGTGCCATTCATCAACCCTTTATTCTGGGCTTTTTTAAACTCTAGCATGCCATGCTCATTTTACATATCTCCAAGATGGGAGATAGTTTCTAGACAAATGTGCACAGCAAGGGGGTCTTTTGGAAAAGAGGACTGCAAAGAAAAGGCTAAGATTTTGTCAGGTTAGCCATTCTGACAGAGAAACAAGAAAAGAAAGAGAAGAAGATGCAAGAGGATAGGAAAGGGTGAGAGAAATATAAGGGAAACTGGCACATGTGACTCGTTATTCTTTATTTCCAGGGTCTGTATACTAATAACAGGTAACACCCTGTTACACACCTCCCCACCAAGGGCAACAGATTTCTGTTGTCTAAACACCCTCCTGAAACCATAGGAAGGTTGGAGCTTCTGCCCACCCATACTCAGAACCTCTGCCTCAGGGACCCTTAAACAAAACAATAATATATAACAGATATAATTATATCTATACTCTGTACATTTTCCCTGAGGTGTAAACACATTTTCTCAACATGTAACCGTCAGTTTTTTTTAAGTTATTTTACTTCAGTAGTTCACTTTGACAGTTTGTACAAAAAGCAAGAAAATATGTTAACATCACATATATCCCATATATTTCATCCTGTTTCCATCACACTTGGCCCATATCTGGACAAAAAGTCAGGACTGAGGTGTTTGGCACCCACCCTGTGTGTGATGGTAAAGCGATAGGGTTGCAGTGCTAAGTATCATCGCATGACCCTACTGTTTTTATCTTTCATTTTTTGAAGCCAAGACGGGGGAATTGTGGTCCATCACCGCCATAAATTCCCTGCCTCACAAATAATATTTGAGTGCTTCTACTGCCCATCTCAATGGCAGACATTCTTTTTCAACAGTAGAATATTTCTGTTCTCTCTCGTGTAATTTTCTGATAATATATATCACTGGGTGTTCCTCACCTTTGTGTTTCTGGGACGACACCGCCCCAATGCCTGTGTCAGAGGCATCAGTGTGAAGTTCAAAGGTGTTTGTAAAATTGGGGCTACATAACACAGGGTAGGAACAGAGTAAAGCTTTGAGGGTTAAGAAAGCTTATCAACACGTTTGTTTCACGTCAAGTCTGTCAGCTGGGTGGTGATGGTGGCAAAGTCAGGGATAAAACATCTGTAATAGCTGACTAGGCCTAAGAAGGAGTAGACATAACGTATTGTCTGTGATATGGGGCTGTTTGCCACTGCCTCTACTTTATTGATGTCAGGCTGGATAATCCCTTTTCCTATTATAAACCCCACATATTTCATGTCAGTTTTTGCTATGGCACATTTTGCAAGGTTGATGGTCATGCCTAAATCAGTAATGGACTGTATGACAGCACTCAAATAAATTAGATGAGTCTGCCAATCAAGTGAAAAAATGATAACGTCAATTCCAAATAAGTGGTACTGTATGAGGTATGGGTGCGTAATACCCTATCCATGTAGCGCTGGATGGTGGCCAGTGCCCCATGTAATCCGAATGGCATTGTTGTGAATTGGAATAGCCCTGTTGGGGTACTGAACGCAGTCTTTTCTTGGGCTTGTAAAGATAATGGAATCTGCCAGTACCCTTTGTTAAGTCCAGGGTACTAATGTACTTAGTTGATCCGATTTTATCTAGAAGGTCATCCACCCTGGGCATTGGGTACCCATCAAAGGAAGAAAGGAAACTGATCTTATGAAAACCCAGACAAAGTTTGATTCCTCCTTCCTTTTCCGGTACCACTACCATGGGTGAAGACCATGCACTACAGGATGGGACTATTACTCCTAGTGCTTCCATGTGCTTAATTTCAGTGACAACATCCTGTCTGACTTTCTCAGGCAAGCGATAAGGTCACTGATGAATAGGCTTTGTTTGTTCCACATGTATATTATGTACCACCCCCTTTGCTCTACCTGGTACACTAGTAAAGGTAGCCCCATAATACTGTAATATATCCCCTGTTTCTTGCTTCTGGGCATCATTCAGCTCAGGGTTGATTTGCACCTCATTCACCTGGGACCTAGGGTCCAGCCTTTCATAAGCTACATCCATCTCACTGCTTTCAGACTTAGGGTACATAAAACAGCCGAGCATAGCGTTTGCTCTTTCCTGCCACTTACGTAATTAGTTAGCGTGGTACACTTTCAAAGCTGTTTTTCTTTCTCATGTTTTAATTCCATAGTTGACCTTCCCCACCTGTTTGATTATTTCATAGGGACCCTGCCATTTCATTAAAAGTTTATTCTCCTGGGTAGGTAATAACAATAACACCTTCTCCCCAGGATGAAAACATTTGTCTTTCAGCCCTTCATAGTAACCAGATTTTTGATCAGCTTGTCTTTGAATCACGTTCTGATGTGCCACCTGCACAAATTTAACCAATTTCTTTCTTAAGTTGGTCATGTGATCAATTATGTTACTGTGGCAGACCTCCTTCACCGCCTCCCAATGTTCTTTTACTATGTCCAAGGGACCCCGTAGATTCCTACCATACAAAAGAGTAAAGGGAGAAAAAACAGTTATAGCTTGGGGCACCGCATGATATGCAAATAATAGATAGGGAAGATACATGTCCCAATCTCTTCCTTCCTCCTGGACATATTTTTGCAGCACGTGCTTCAATGTTTTATTGAACCTCTCAACCAGTCCATTAGTCTGGGGGTGGTAAGGAGAGGTTCTCACTGCTGTAACCCCCAGAAGTTTATACAACTCTTTTAGGAGGATGGAGGTGAAGTTTGTACCCTGGTCCATGAGGATAGCCTAAGGAATACCTAGCTCACTAAACATTTTTGCCAATTCCTCGGTAATCCAAGGAGCAGTGACAGTGTGCATAGGTATTGCCTCAGGGTATTGGGTGGCATAGTCACAGACCACAAGAATAAACTGGTTACCCTTAGCACTCTTAGTTAAAGGGCCTACAACATCCATTGCTATCCTTTCAAATGGTTGCATAACAGCTGGTAAGGGTTGTAGGGGGACCTTATCTTTCTTTCTGCCTTTTGCCACCATCTGACACTCTGGGCATGTCCAGCAGTACTCCGCTACCTGATCATGAATCTCTGGCCAGAAAAAATGGTGGGTCAACCTACCCAGAGTTTTATCTCTGCCCTCATGACCAGCCATAGGGATATCATGGGCCAGTACCATGAGTTTATCCCTATATCCACTTTGCTTCTCAAAAACAGTAGCAGAAAAGATCAGAGCAAAAAAGGCTAGCCTTCAGGAAATATTAGGGAATGCAGTGGGATGCAGATA
Source organism: Neoceratodus forsteri (assembly GCA_016271365.2). Classification (NCBI taxonomy): domain Eukaryota; kingdom Metazoa; phylum Chordata; order Ceratodontiformes; family Ceratodontidae; genus Neoceratodus; species Neoceratodus forsteri. The sequence goes on along the minus strand of CM057458.1, from coordinate 167,004,796 downwards.
GGGAGGCATGCCAATCTTCCCTATGGGAAGCAGGAAATGCAGTAAGGCAGGCAAATGCCCAAACTGAGGAAACACTAGCATGAACAGTAAAAGAAGAGGACACAACTTTCTATAGATACATTAATGAAAGAAGAAAGTCCAGAGGGGTATTGCTAGGATGAAAGGGGATAAGGGGGAGTGTGTGGAGGAGGTCCAAGGGAAAGCATCTATCCTAAATAGATACTTCTGTTCAGTATTTACTGAAAAGAATGTAGGGCAGAACCTACAGCTCAGCACCATGGATACAAGGGGGAGGCAGGTGTGCACAAGTCCCTTCACAAAAGAAAGGGTCCTAAAAGAGTTCAATAAGCTCAGGGTGGACAAGGCGATAGGACCTGATGGCATACATCCCAGGATACTAAAGAAGCTAAGGGTGGAACTAGCAGAGCCATTAGCAGAACTGTTTAATGAGTCTCTGAGCACAGGAGATGTACTAGAAGACTGGAGAAGGGCTCATGTGATCCCACTCCACAATAGTGGCAGCAGGGAGGAGACAGGGAACTATAGACCAGTCAGTCTTACCTAAGTAGTGGGCAAGATTTTGGAGGCACTCCTTTAGGAAGGGGTAGTGCAATTCCTGAAATCCATAGGAGAACAGGATCCAAGGCAGCACGGATTTACAAGAAGAAGGACCTGTCAAACTAATCTCATAGATTTCTTTGACCTGGGTAACCAGAGCGGTGGACCAAGGAGGTGCAGTTGATGTTGGTTAACTTGACTTCAGCAAAGCATTCGATACTGTTCCACATAGAAGATTGATAAATAAGCTGGGTAGGCTCGGGGTGGGTCAGAAGTCAGTCAACTGGGGGCAAACTGGCTGGAGGGCAGAAAACAGAGAGTGGTGGTAAATGGTATACAGTCAGAAGAGATGCAAGTCACAAGTGGGGTACCTCAGGGATCAGTCCCGGGGACAGTCCTCTTCAATATCTTCATCAGTGACATTGCAGATTGAATGGAGGGTAAGGTTTGTCTGTTTGCAGGTGACACCAAGATCTGCAACAGAGTAGATGATCCTGATGGGGTGAGAAGAATGAGAAGAGATCTGGAAAAACTGGCAAAATGGTCTAAAGACTGGCAGCCTCTGTAATGCAAAGAAGTGCAAGCTCATGCACATGAGGAAGAGAAACCCTGAAGCCACCTATAGGCTGGGAGGGGAGTTGCTGGCAATCACAAGGGAAGAAAGAGACTTGGGCATCATCATCATCACAGATGACCTGAAATCATCCAAGCAGATGACTAAAGCAGTAGGTAAGGCTAGAGGGATGTTATGGTGTATTAGTAGGGGTATCTACAAGTCATAAGAGGTGTAATAATCCTCTTTACAAGACACTGGTTAGGCCTCATCTGGAGTACTGCATGCAGTATTGGAGGCCACGCCTTCACAAGGACATTAACCAAATTGAGGCAGTCCAAAGAAGGGCAACCAAAATGGTGCCGGGACTGCATCAGAAAACATATGAGGACAGATTAATGGAGCTCAATACGAATACCCTAGAGCAAATGAGGGAGAGAGGTGATATAATTGAAACATTCAAACATCTTAAGGGCATTGACAAGGTGAAGATTCTAACTTGTTTCAAAATAAGAAAAATAGCAGGACAAGAAGACACAGCATGAGATTAAAGGGAGACTGATTAAGGGGTAATGTGAGGAAGTTCTTTTTCACAGAAAAGGTGGAGGATGCGTGGAATGGCCTACCTCAGGAAGTGGTGGCTATGAATACAGTGCAAGGCTTCAAACAGGCATGGGATAGGCATAAGGGAGCAATACAGATGGGTATGAATAAATAGGCCATTGATGGAGTAAAGGCCTATGGCACATTCATAAGGTAGAAAAAATGGGCAGATTGGATGGGCCTTGTGGTCCTTATCTGTCATCAGCTTCAATGTTTCTATGTTTCTATACCTCTGGGGAAACATCATTTGTTTCAGCTTCTCTCCTGTCACAGGATAAATGCATATTCTGTACAATATCTCATTTGATAATACATATTGAGCTTGTATCTGTAAAGCTACTTGGTCCACCTGTGAAAAAAAGGTTTTAATGTCTCATCCCTGTTTTGTTCCTCCTGCATTTTGGCCCCTTTTAACACCAAGTCCCATTCAGGAATCTCAGGCTTATGAGTGTTTCTCCACTTCTGCTTTTCCCTCCTTTTTTCATTCTTGTTTTTTCTGGATTTTCCGGGGATCTCAAATATGAATCCAAAGGGAATGTATCAGAGCTCCTGTGCCCCTACTGTCCTTCCGGCCCCCTCCGATCCACTGACGAGGGATTGCTAGAGATTCCCTGGGCTCGTTTGAAAACTTCAGGGGTTAGATCATTTAGTTTTATGGCTCCGACCCTGTGGAATTCTCTACCTCATCAGGTGCAAAATTGCCCGACTGTCCTAAGCTTTAAAGGAGCTTTGAAGACACACCTTTTTAGTATAGCTTTTAATGATTTATGTTAGTTTTAAACTTGGTCTATTTATTGTTTTATGAAGTTGTACAGGCGCTTTGGTTTTGAGAAAAGTGCCTTTTTAAAAATAAAGATTGATTGATTGATTGATTGATCAGGAGACTGTTCTTTTCTAGCCTGTGCCTGGGTGGTGACAGCAACCAAAGACTAACCTGTCTAGGGAAACTTTAACAGTTGATAAAAACTTTGGATAGTCCTGACCAATGAGCATAGGCACAGGAAGTTGAGGGACTAGGCTCACAGCAAGAGTCTGAGTATTTTGCTCCACAATCATTTCTACCATGGCTGCTGGGTACCAATGAATATCCCCATGGACACAAGTCACCTTGGTCTCTATCCCTCCTTTCTCATAGTCATTAATAAGATCAGCTCTTACTAAGGACTGCTTACTCCTTGAATCTATGAGGCCCAGTAAACTTTGTTGCCCAATTCCCACTGTGGTAACATAGCCTTAGTTAGTCATAGCAAAATGGGAAATATTCGATCCTTTACTAGGGCATTTCTGTGCAATATGTCCCTTTCTTGCACATATCCTACAAATAAAATCAGCATGGTAGGGTCTCTCTCTTTGCCAACTCGCTGCCCAACCAGATACTGATTTTTGGTAAGTTTGATCATATTGTCTTACCGGTGTCATAATTTGGGCTGCGGGGCTTGGGGTTCCTCAGATCCTTGCAGGTCTGGCCGCCAGGTAGTCCTCCACCAGAGTTATTGTTTGCTTGGCAGTGTCGAGTTTGTGCTTTCTTATTCACACCTGCACATCCTGGGGCATAATTTGTATAAACTGTTTGATGATAATTAAATCCATTATCTGATCAACTGTTTTTACTGTTGGTTGTAACTATTTGAGGCAAAAGCCCTTTAATCTGGCAAAGGTTTCCCTTAGTGTATCTTGACCTATCATTTCCTGTGATCTAAACTTTTGCTGGAATGTCTCAGAATTAGTGTCATACCTTCTTAGGATCTCTTCCTTTACCCGGTCATAATTATTGGTATCTGGTGCTGTCATATGGCTGGTCACCAGCTGGGCACATCCAGATAAGTGTGGTACCAGTCTTATCACCCATTGATCTCTGGGCCAGGTACAGGTTTGAGCAATCCGCTTAAAGGTGGTCAAGTATGCCTTAATGTCATCTGCCTTAGTGAGCTTGATCAATTTGATGTCCCAAGGAATGTTTCTGTCAGGCTGCCCTGGGTTAATTGCTTGAATGGCCTGCAAGGCATCATGCCATCTAGCATCCTGTCGTCTTCTTTCCTCTTATTGGTTCTTCCATTCTTCTTCTTTCTGCCATCAGTCCTCTTCTTGGTTCTTCTTTTCCTCTTCCTCTTCTCTCTGCCGTTGGTCCTCTTCTCTGTCCCTTTCCATGTCTAGCTGTCTCAGGCAAAGCCAACGCAACAGGTCACCTGGATCTTCTGGAACTGGGTCTTCCTTTTGTCTTCTCTCTTCTTCTAATTGCTTCTTTTTTCCAGCATGCCATTTCTTTTCCTCCTCTGGGGATTCCACATCTTCTTTCTTTAGTGGTTCCTTCGGGTGAACGTATGGCTCCATTCCTGGTATAGGTTTCAACTCCAATTGTTCGGCCTTGGATCTGGTCCACTGAAACTCCATCCTTCTGGCACCTTTTTCTCTGCTCATGTGTCGGGTATATGACTATACCCCAGCAGCGTTTTTCCCAGGCAGTCTAAAAACACAAGGGGTATCCCACTGTTAACACCAGTGTGAGTGTGGTGGGATACAAAGTGACACAATAGGCAGAGATCAGGTGCATAAAAGATGCAAGATTGTGCCTATCATTTTATTAAAAGTCCAAAATATTTACAGAAAGGAAAATAAAATTTGTTAATTCAATAACCAAAAGAAAATCCCAGGTCTCTGCTTCCCTTGCAGAGCCTGTGGCTTAACTTCAGCCAATACCTGAGTGTAATATCCTTTTTACACTCTTTTCTGAAATATCTGTGTGAAATACTCAGCACACAATACAGGTCCTCCTCCTTCACTGTCAGTACACCAACTGACTCGACTCTACTCTTCTGCCCTAGTGGTAGGCCCCATTTATAGCCCTAGGGATTACTTCACTCTCTATGGGAGAGTTTCCATTGGCCATGACATTACATAATAGGGGGAGTTTCCATATTATTTATTTATTTGTTTTTGTTAACCAGGTAGGCACACTAGACAACAAATGCCTATTTTCAGGTGCAACCCGGGAGGTTACAATACAGAAAACGAGGTACAGAGTCAAGGCAGCAAACAAGCGCAATACAGAAAACATGGTACATAGACATGGTAGAAAACAAGCCCATTAAACAGGTGAGCCAGCGAAATATTACAATACAGAGAACATGGTACACTGTCAAGGTGGCATGCAAGCCCTCACGCAGGGAGGGGCCGAGGTACAGAGTAAAAACTTGAGTGCAACAACAACTTGACTGGAAAAAAGTAGAGAGTATATGGCAACTGGTGCATCTAGTCCATGCGAGTGGGAAGGTGGGAGTCCACAGATGGGAGCAGGGGAAGATTGACAGGTAGACAGGGAAGGGGGCAGGCAGAGCAGGGTTGAGGTGGTGGTCAGGAGAGTAGGCGAGGGGGGAGAGTAGGCAGGGAGGTAGGTCAACAAGGGAGCTGGTGAGTACAGGGAGGGGAAGGGGCAGCAGGAGGACCACCATGATATGATTGGTTAGGCCTGCAGGGAGAGAGCAGCCCAACAGTTGTGGACCCCAGAGGGTGGGGCAAGGGAGTAGAAGGTTCGTTAAGTGCCACAAGGGAGGGAGCTAATGGGTAAGTCAGGTGATGGGGCTCCTCGCAGAGGATAGGGGTTGAGGGTTAGTCTAAGTGCTGCAGGGGAGAGAATAAAAGGGGTAAATTGGGTGCAAGGCAGCGGAGGGGGCTAAAGAGCGAATAGGGCAAGGGGGCGCCTAGCGGAGGAGGAGGGGAGGTGATAAGGGGGAGGAGGTCAGATGCCGAAGTTCAGTATGTGGGAGGAGTGTGTGGGGGGGTCACCCATCCCATGCCTTATCATGCAGGGGCTTTTTTATTTAGCCCTTTTTGCCCAAATATGCTTTATTTTACAGGTAGCCCCAGTTACAAACTCTCTGGGGCTGTCACAACACTGTTTTAATTATTTTAAATATTGGGGACACTACAGGATTAAATCAAAGCGTGGTATGCACTGAAAGATTATCTCCTGCTTAGGAGCTATATTTTCAGTGTGACACGTACCATTCATCAACCCTTTATTCTGGGCTTTTTTAACTCTAGCACGCCATACACATTTTACATATCTCCAAGACGGGCAATAGTTTCTAGTCCAATGTGCACAGCAAAGGGGTCTTTTTGAAAAGAGGACAGCAAAGAAAAGGCTAGGGTTTTGTCAAGTTGGCCACTCTGACAAAGAAACAAGAAAAGAAAGAGAAGAAGATACCAGAGGAAAGGAAAGGGTTAAAGAGAGAAATATAAGGGAAACTGGCACATGTGACTCTTTATTCTTTATTTCCAGGGTCTGTATACTAATAATGATTGGACCATCTTGGAGGACATCTCCTCATTCAGATATCTGGGGGTTTGGCTGGACCAGCACCTTAACTTCTCTGTGCATATCGATGCTATCCTGAAGAAACTGCACCCCTAGCCTGGTGCTCTGTACAGGAATTGTAGTTGCAGCCCACTGACTGCGAGGCGCAAAATTGTCCAGAAGATGATACTCCCCATCTTTGACTACTGTGACGTAGTCTATGGTGCTGCTCCCAAATCTTTGCTGACCAAGTTGGACACTCTCTTTAACTCCTCCTGCCGCTTAGCTATTGACTCTCCTTCCCACTCCCACCGCTGTGAACTCTATTGCTCTCTAACGTTCCTTCCATTATCTCACAGATGCATCTCTTACTGTGCCAAACTAACCTCCAAATTCTGGTTCGGGGGGCTCCCCTCCTACGTCTCATCTTCTCGCTCCACTCCAACTCCCCCCACCCACTTTCTCAGATCAAATGACGCCCGCACCTTGATGGTCCCTCACCGCTCCACCCTCATCGGTCAGACTGGTTTCACCCATGGTTTCCCTAAAATCTGGAATTCCTTCCCCCCTGAAATACAACACTCCACTTCCAAATACTCCCTTACCTCTGCCCTACACAGTTACCTTTCCCTCAGCTGTTCCTGCTTTAACCTACCTTAATACCTATCCCCAGTTTCTGCCTTCCTACCGTGACTCCCCTGGCAGGGTTCTCAACATCCTGAATGGGGAAATCAGGGAATGGCTACCCCTTCTCCTCATATTCTGTTCTTGCATCTTCCCTCTCTCTTCTCCACCTGCCCTTCTGGGTCACCAGTGTGCACAACCTAACCCCATTCTTTCTACTCCTGCAGCACTTGCGTATTATCTGGAGCCTGCTGCTGGTACATTCATGCACTATAAATGGTTCTATCACATTATTACTGTTTTGCATGTTTATATGTTCTTTTGTATGATTTTGGACGTGTATTGTAATTTACCCAATGTTCCACTACTGTTTATTGTACAATACCTTGTTTTCCAACTATAGCACAATCTTACAATGTTGTATTTTTGTACTACCCTCATAATATTGTAACTGATCATCCTTCACAACCTTATGTAATCCCCCCCCCCCCCAGGTCGCACCATGAGATGAGCAACTTGTTGTTCAGTGTGCCCTCCTGGTGAAACATTTCAATAAATAAATAAAATAATAACAGATAGCACCCTGTTACACCCCTCACCTGTATTTTTTTTTGCCAGGGCTATCTTAACTCTGTTGACTATTTTATCAAAGTCAGCTCCTCAGAAGTCCCATATTTTTGCACTGGAATGGGATAATTTAGTTCTAGTGGCCAAACTGAACCATACCATTTGATGGTCACTGACCCCCAGGTGACCTTCTACCTGGAGTTCTGTGATCCTTTCCCCATTAGTCATTACTAGATCTAGGATAGCCCTGTCTCTTGTGGGTTGTTATACCAGTTGTTTGAGCCCTTCCCCCTGCAGAGAATCCACTATTTGTCTACTTCTGGTGCATGTTCCTGCTGGTATTGATCAATCTGCATCTGGCATGTTGAAGTCTCCCATTATCAGAACCTCCCCTTTAGCTGTCATGTTTTGTATATCTTCTAACAGTAATGTGTTTGTGTCCTCTCCCTGGTCAGGAGGCCTGTAGACAACCCCAGTTGGTATGGCTGTCCCATTTCCTGTTTCCATGGTGACCCACAGTCTTCTGGCTCCTTATGTGTATTTTGAATTTCTGTAGCTTTTATATTTTCATTGACATAAAGGTCTACTCCCCCTCTCCCCTTTTTGCACCTCGGTCTCATCTGAACAGTACATAGCCGGGTACTGAAGTCTCCCAAGTGTGGTTACTGGTGAACCATGTCTTGCTAATGGCTACTATGTCCAGTTTAGCCTCTCTCATTGTTGCCTGCAGGTCTGAGATCTTGTTTCCCAGACTGCGGGCATTTGTCTTCATGATTTTCCATTGGCCAGATTTGGGTGTGTTAATTGTTGGGCAAGGTCCAGCATTTCCCCTGCATGTCGTATGGGGAGCCGGACATTTTTCCTTACCTGGTGATGCAAATGAACTACAAACATGCTGAACTCCTGTTGGATCACTAGCTGAGGGGGGAGGGGTGTTCTTCCTGTTCGATGTATGAGGTGCTGCACCCCTCTCCCTACTGGCTAGTTTAAATATTCTGCAAAGATGTCAAACTTCTGCCCCAATGCACTGACTCCCTCCTTAGTAAGATGCAGTTCATCATATTTAAAGTTCGCTCCCAAAACTGTTGCCAGTTACCTACAAATTTGTGTCCTTTTTCCTGGAACCAGCCCTTTGAGCCCCATGTTTAGTGCCCCTATCTCCCCTTCTCTGACCTCCATCCATCTACCCCCCTCTCCAAGACCGGCAGGATCTCAGAGAAGGAGATGCCGGATGAAATGGATGACACTTTGTCTCCCGCTGGAGAGATCGTTAGACCCTATGTGTGCCAGGACACTGATGTTTTCTCCTGCTTCCTGCATGATTTTAGCAATGCGGTCAGTGTCTCTCCACGCTGATGTACCTGGGAGACATCTGACCATTATCCCCGGTTGGAGGTAGGGATCAACTCCCCGGATCATGGAGTCTCCTATGATCAGAAGTGTTTTTTGTGTTGCCTTTTTATTGTTTTGGTCCCTGTTCTGGGTGAGTTTTGTTCTGCTACTCCTGTGCTGCAGTGTCCTGCTCTGCAGTGTCCTCTGCCCCTTTGTTTGATTTTGGAGATAGAGACAGATACCTGTTTGTAGTTTTTATATGGTTTGTGGAGGTGATATGTTGGAGAGCATTAAGTGGTGGGGCACCCGATTTGCCCTTCCTAACCACCTGCCAACCTCCTGGACCAACTACCCTCTGCGGTCGAGGTTGGATGTTGGAGAAATGGCAGGTGGTTCTTGTAATATATTTCCTCCTGAATATGCGATCTGAGGTGTGCAATCTCTGCCCATGCTGCCTGGAGCTGAGCCCTTAGATCTCCAATGGTCCAGCATGTAGGACAGCATCCTAAATCCTGTATAACTGCCCTTTTGAAAAGTATCCTGCAGTGCCTGCAGTTAATAATATCCATTCCATTTGAGTTGATGAGTTTATTTATTTTATTTATTTATTGAAGAGTACCAGAAACATACCTTTGAGTCAAAGACTCCTTTACAAAGGTTCCATGTCAATTGAATACAGAGTCATCAAATAACAAATAGTTCAACATATACAATGGAAACAGTGTGAACAGAGGTAACAAAAGTAGCAAGTACTACATTCAGTACAGTATCAAACATGGTTACAGGTAACAGAAATATTGTAGCTAATACTACACTGGTACATAGAGTTACAGGAATAGGAGCAGAGTAACAGCTAACAGGAACATACACTGCAGGACAGTGGCATAGCCATGTCCTGGTGGTTATTTGTAATTTCAGACTGGACTGGAAGAGCCCATTGTCACATATAAGCACGCTCTGAGGCGGCAATACCAGGGAGGTCCATATTCAGGTGGGATACAGGAGGGCCTGAGAAAATCAAGGACAGTCACAGACTGGACCTTGAGTGATTAGGTCTCAGAGGTAGGATTTGAACAGGCCAAGTTTAGGTTCTGTGAGGAGGGAATTTGGGAGGGAGTTCAGCCATCCAGGAGCCAGGTACTTAAACGTTCTTTGACCCAAGGAGGTTTTGCAGTGAGGTACCCGGAAATGGGTCATTGCAGTTTGCCAAGTGTGGCGGGTAGACAGGGGTGCTTGGAGTAGGGGGGGGGGTGAGAGCAGACAGGAGTAGCCCTGCAGTTATTTTTTTAGCAAAGAGGCAGGTCTGATAGTTGAGCCTCCCATCAAAGTTTAGCCAGTTGGTAGAGGTGAAAAAAGTGCAGGTATGCATGAGCCTATTGCAGCTAGTGGCTAGCCTACAGGACATATTTAGGGCTATCCTAAATTTGTTGAGGTGTGTGTTGTCGGCTTCTCCATATAATATGATACCATAGTCTATGAGAGACAGTATAGAAGCTGAAACAGCTAAGTGTAGGACTTTAGGGGGGAGGCAGTGCTTGTACATAGATACATAGATACATAGACAGTGTCGGCAGATAAGGGCCTATGGCCCACCTAGTCTGCCCATTTGAGCTTGTAAGTTCAGTTTGTTTTCCTAGAAGTCTATTTCCCCTTACCCCTGACCTCTAGAATTCCTTTATGTCTATCCCATGCATTCTTAAATCCCATGATTGTTTCAGCCCCCACCACTTCCTCTGGCAGGTGTTCCACTTGTCCACCACCGTTCTGTGAAGAAATTCTTTCTCATGTTTCCTCTAATCGTCCTCCTCCAACTTCATCCCATGCCCTCTAGTCCTGAAACATCTTTTCGCTTAAAAATAGTGTTTTCCTGCACCCTGTTCCTCCCTGTAAGATACTTGTATGTCTCTATCATATCCCCTCTCTCCCTCCTCTCCTCCAGGGAGTACATGTTCAGTTCCTTCAACCTGTCTTCATAGGACTTGTGATGCAACCCATGCACCATCTTTGTTGCCCTCCTCTGAACCTTCTCTACCCTGTCTATGTCCTTACGTAGGTATGGTCTCCAGAACTGTACACTGTACTCCAGGTGGGGCCTCACTAGTGTCTTGTATAGCAGAATTATGACCTCCCTTTTCCTGCTGGTGATGCCCCTGCCTATAATCCCAGCATCCTATTTGCTTTACCTGATGCCTTGTCACACTGTTTCCTTACTTTTCCCTACCTTGAGGTCATCAGAGATGACAACCCCAAGATCCCTTTCCTGCTTGGTGCATGCTATATCCTCACCCCCCAACTGATATATTGTGCCAGGGTTTTTGTGCCCCATATGCATTATCTTGCACTTTTGCATTGAATTTCAACTGCCAAACCCTTGACCATTCTTCAAGTTTCTGCAGGTCCTTCTCATTCTGTCTACACCCTCTGGTGTGTCTACTCTGTTACAGAGCTTTGTGTCATCAGCGAACAGTGAAATTCTGCCTTCTATATCTTGTGCAATGTCACTGATGAAGATGTTGAATAGGACCGGTCCCAGCACTGATCCCTGTGGTACCCACAGGTCACTCTTCCCTCTGTGGAGTGACAGCCATTTACCACCACCCTCTGTGTCCTGCCACCCAGCCAGTTACCTACCCACCACACTACTGTCCTGCCCACACCCATATTCCCCAGTTTGTGTAATAGTCTTCTATGTGGCACAGTGTCAAAGGCCTTGCTGAAGTCCAGATAGGCCATGTCCACTGCCTCCCTGATCCACCTCCCTAGTCACCCAGTCAAAAAATTCAATGAGGTTGGTCTGACATGACCTCCCCCTGGTGAAACCATGCTGCCTTGGGTCCTGTAGTCCATTGACAACCAGATGTTCCACCAATCTCTCCTTCAGTAGTGCTTCCATGATCTTTCCCACTACCCGAGGTGAGGCTGACTGGTCTGTAGTTCCTGCTTCCTCTTTGTTCCCACTTTTGTATAAGGGACTACATCTGCTGTCCTCCAGTCTTTGGGTACCTCCCTGTTTCCAGTGATTGGCTGAACAGGATAGCCAGAGGTTCAGCCACCACCTCTCTTAGTTCTTTAAGGACCCTGGGTGCACCCCATCTGGCCCCATTGCTTTATCAGCTCTTATTACTTCCAGTTCCTTCAGGACCCTTTCTCGTGTAAAGGACTTGTGTCCATTTCTGCACCATTCTCACCCTTGTACTCCCTTCAGACCCATTACCCCCTCTTCCTTAGTAAAGACTGAGCAGAAATACCTGTTCAATATGTCAGCTTTACTGTTGTCATCCTCCACGCTGCTCCCATCCTCCCCTTCAGTCTCACTATCCTCCTTTGTCCTTCTTTTTTTCACTTATGTACCTGTAAAAGGTTTTGTCCCCTTTAACCACTGATTTTGCAATGTGTTCTTCTGTCTGAGCTTTGGCTTCCCTACTGACTTCCCTGCCTCCCTTTGTTTCTCTGGTACTTCTCCTATCCCCTTCTGCCTGTGTCTTTTTGTATTGCCTGAATGCAATCTTTTGCTTTCACTTTCTTTGCTACCTCTTTGGAAAACCATAATGGTCTCCTCTTTCTTTTCCTCTTGCTAACCTGCTTAATGCATAATTCTGTTGTTCTTATAATCCCCATTTTAAATACTGCCCACTGTTCCTCAATCCCGATTCCTGTCCCATTCCCTTAATGCCTCTTCCAAGTATCTCCCCATTTTCCCAAAGTCTGCCCCCTAAAATCCAGGATACGTGTTTTGTGTGGTTTGGTTCTGCTCTTTCTGTGATTTCAAACCACAATGACTGGTGAGCACTGTTACCCAGGTGCTCCCCACTGTTACCCCCATCACACTGTCCCTGTTTGTGAGCACCAGGTCCAGTATTGCCTTCTGCCGAGTTGGTTCCATGACCAGTTGCTTGAGGAAGGCACCCTGAAGGGAGTCCAGGATAAATCTGCTCCTAGTTGATGCTGCTACTGGGATGCTCCAGTCCACGTCTGGTATATTGAAGTCGCAGTGCAGCAGACCAATGCGAACATTGACAGCAGAGCACAGATTTCGGATCTGGTCGTGGTAAGTGAGCCCTGAGTCAAGGGTGATGCCAAGGTATTTGAATGAAGTGACCTGCTCAAGGGGGTTGTTTTGTGAGTTTAGAATGAGCAGGGGTAGCCTATGGTTCTTGTTTTGGGCATGGGCAAATGCCATAGATTTAGTTTTTTTGTAGTTGAGAACTAATCTATGCTGAATGAACCAGGATTCAACTTCTGAGAATGATTTCTGGAGGGCATTGTGGAGAGTGGTGTGGTCCATGTGGGAGCTGTAGAGGATGGTGGCGTCCATGTATAGAAGTAGCTTCACAAAACAATCCTTGGGCAGGAAGTTGAGGAACAGGGAGAATAGTAGGGGACCCAGGATGGAGCCCTTTGGGACCCCCGAGCTGACTTGTAATGGCATGGATCGTGTTTGGGCAATTCTAAATGTCTGGGTTCTCTCAGATAGATAGCTAACAAACCAGCCAGTGTTCTCAGGGGACAGGCCTATTTGTGAGAGGGAGTCCAAGAAGAGTGTGTGGTGCACCGTAGCAAATGCCTTGGAGAGGTCTATGAAAACAGTGCCGGCAATGTGGCCTAAGTCAATTGATGTGTGGCGGACATTAGTGAACTCCAGTAAGGCTGTGGTAGTACTGTGGTTATGTCAGAAGCCATGCTGCTTGGGACACATAGGAGGCTATATTTGTATAAGTAGTCGGTTAGCTGGCTGGCTAAAATTTTCTCCAGGGCTTTGGAGAAGGGGGGCAGGATTGAGATGAGATGGTAGTTCCCAGGCTGGGTGCAGTCAACACTTTTAAGGATAGGTGTAATCAGGGCAGATATCTACTTAGAGGGAAACTGGCCCAGTGATAGTGAGTGGTTCAGGAGCATGGTGAGTGTGAGGAAAACTTCATTAAAAGTGAGCCAAAGCAGCTTGAGATCGAGTGTGTCGCTACTAAAACGTAATTTGCTGAGTGCTTTGAGAAGAAAGGGAGTGGCTTCACGCTGTAAGACCATTTTGAAGCGGAACATGGGGGTGGTGAGGGAGACAGAGGGAGCAGGGGGGTGGGGGAGAAGAAATTTGGGGAAGACACTACAAAGGTCAGAAAAGGAGGCATTAAATGTGTTTGCAATCAGGGCAGGGTCTGTGGTGATAAACCCATTGGTCCAGTGTTGGGATGGGAGTGCGGTAGAAGCCTTGCTACTGAGCTCCTTGAGGGAGTCCCAGAACTTGCGTCCCGTGCCCCAGGAGGCAGTAAGTGAAGCTCGATAAAATTCCACTTTGGCCTTGCGGATATTCTAAGTGCATTTATTTCGTGCCTCTTGGTATCGCTGTCTGTCAGTAGGCTTCCCAGTTTCCAGGGCAATGTGCCACAGGTTGTCACGGTCTTGCATTTAGTCTAGTAGAGCTTGTGACATCCATGGTGTATCTACCCCTTTGATGACCTGTTTGTTTAGTGGCGCATAACGGTCACAGGCAGAGTTGAAGGTAGTAATGAAGTGTTCAAGGGCAGAGTCAATGCTCCCAGCGGTAGAGATAGGGGACCAGTCACTAGTTGTGAGACATTGTTTAAGGGACTGGGGTTTGCCTGGTTTAAGGAGGTGTTGGAGGATAGTTTTGGGAGGGGCCTTTTTAGCAATACAAGACTAGTGACAGAGCACTGGGGAGTGATCACTCGGGGCATTGGGTACCACCTAGACTTGAGTGGCTTTGTGGGGTGCATTGGTTAGCACCAAATCAAGGAGGGTGGCAGGTTCAGTTCTCAGGTTGAGTCTAGTGGCAGTAGTCACTAGCTGGGATAGGTTTTTCGAAGTGGCTGCATCCCTGAGAGGTGCAGATGTTTCAGCTAACCAGTTTATATTAAAGTCCCCTGGGGCAATCATTTCGGCCTTGTCAGGGAATGCCCAGAGGTGAATAAGTACAGAGTGGCAAGCACTGTTCTGATGTAGGGGAGGAATATATATGGAAGAGAGGAACAGGGGGGCCCTGTTAGGTGCGAGCCTGATTTTCACTGTGAGGGTGTGGGCCCCATGTTCAAGGGTTGGGGAGGGGAGAGCAAGACATTGCAGTGAGTCCTGGATGTATAGCGCACATCCACCACCTGTTTTAGAGGTTCTGTCGGTGCAGTAAAGTGAAAATCCGGGAAGTGAGACTGCAGAGTCTGTGGTACGGTCGTTGAGCCAGGTTTCTACTACCAAGATAACATCAGGGCAATTCTGTGCAACCCAGCCCTGGAAAGAGTCAAATTTGTGGGGAAGGCTACATATATTGAGTGAGGCTACTATGAGATCCCTAGAGGTAGCTGCCTTGGGGGGGGTTGAGCAGGTTCTGGGTTGGAGTGGATGTCTCCTGAGAGTAGGAGAAGTAAGAGAAGGATGCGTATGGCTGCCATTCATAGTCATTTCTATGCAAGTTTAGGGGGCCAGCAGGGAGGGGGAGGAGCAGCATATGGTGGTAGGGATAGATAGCTGCCGAAGGAAGGGAGCAGCATGGAAGAGTAGTGTCCACTGCCGAACTGTGATAATACCAGTGGGGGAGATGTGGGAAGGGGGAGCATGGCTGTCTGGTAGAGTGGGTGAGGTGTTGCCATAGTGGAGGAGGAAGGGTTATTGAGATAAGTCCATGGAGTGGCAGTTCTGGCTCATTATGCCGGAACATGTGTGGTGCATGACCTAGCAAAATAAGGGAGGTAAGGAGTCAAAGTGCAAGCCAGCAGACAGGGAAGGCACCAGCGAGAGAGGTCATGATGATCACTGGCTTGTTTGGGGGGAAAGAAAGAGGTTAAGGGTGCTAACAGACCACAAGAAATTAGCCAGACCCATTGGCTTAGTGGTAGGGCTCCAGACTTTGGTGACAAGGGTCCAGGATTTGAGGCCTGCCAGGGGACAGTAGAAAAAACTGGGAAAATAGTATTGGATGTCAGGGTCTAAGTGTGGGAGGGCAGGAGGAGCAGAGCCTAGGAGGGTGAACAGAGAGGATAGAGGAAGGAGAAAACAGGGGCTAGGAAGGGCTCTGCAGTGATTCCCAGTGGTCAAGAAATATAAGTTGCAAAAGGGAAAGTGGACACTTAGAAATTAGTGGGTGTGATCATGTGACATATGTGATCAATCATCAGCAATAAAGGTAGGGCTGAGCTTGGGTGGGGGTGGGGCAGTCGATGATGCAGTATCGATGGGCTAACAACCCTCAAGAAACAGCCAGGTAGTGAGGAGGCTGTATTTACTCTATTTAAGTCCCTCGGGGTGCTTCCTACCCCAGTGATGTGGTGCTGTGTTTGGTCTGTGTCTCAAGTGTTTATAACCTGGTCTGAATAATTAGTAGGAGAAAAATGAAAGCAAAAGTTTTATTTTTTTTTTGTTAATAAGTGAACCAAGTATTGAACCAAGTGACAACACAAGTGATTCGGGAAGTGCAGTTGGGCTAGATTGACTGAGTAATCTGTTTCACTCAAGTGAAAGTAGTGTTGACCCTAAAAATGGAAGATGTGTACTGGATGATTCAGACTTTGTTGATATACCCCTTACTGATGAGGATGAGCATAAAAAGCCTACTAGCAACAGTGATAATTAAGGGAATGTAGTGGTGCCCACTCTTACAGAAGCTGCTTCATTGCTGGATGTGAACTGGGAGTGTGGCCCTGAATGCTGAAGAAGTGCAAGTGCCAATGCCAGACTTGGCTCATCGCTCTGAAAGAACTGCCGCGTGAGGCTCACATATGACACCCCAGGAAATCCTGTTGATCTTCCTATAAATGTTGTGCACAGAGGAATATATGTTATACCCAATTCCTTGCCAAAGCTTGTTTTCACTGCCTCAGACAAAAGAACACCCTCCACCCAGTATAAAAGGGTCTGTACAGGCAGAAAAAGGGGGATAATATGAAAAGCACTGGTAAGATGTGTTAAATGATTTAACCAAATGTGCCTCTGAAATGCTGATTTAACCAAATGTGACATGAAATGTCTATGGTATGTCATGTTGAGTTTAAAATGTCATGACAATGTCTTTAAGTTATTGTAGGATGTCCAACATTTAAGCAAGCTTGATGTTATAGCATGCTATACTGTATATAGTTATTTTGTGTCTGGTCAGACTTTGTATATAGCAAACTTTGTACAGTACAGAGTAAAATGTTATTGTGATTGCTAGTTTATTATAGACTTAGCACGGATGCCAAGTTTTCTAGGCAGAGGAGAGTGTAAACACCCCATCCAAGGTGGTGGAGCTTACCTTACGTTATCTCTCTGGGCACTGCTTTTGCCCTCTGTCTGCCATGTTCTAGCTATGTGTTCTGACTTTCAAACCTGGCTAGTTTCCAGCAATATAAATGTAAATCCAGGTATAGTAATGCAGTATCCATAGTCCCTGCGCAAAAATGCAAAATGGTGCCGTCGTGCTGTAGCTTTAAGAAGCTCAGCCCTTGTATATACTGTGTATAGCCTGTACTGGGTTTGAGTGAAATGGAGCTCATGAGCAGCCAGGGAACACTATTTCAGAATCCACTCTGCAGTCGCTTAGAAGTGCAGAGGGAGCTCTCTTAAATGCTGTAACTGTTTAAATGTAAACTAAACTGTTGTTTTTAAAAATGGACTTAGAAAACTGGACTGTTTACTTTTTGCCATCTAGCAGCCATGTTTGTTACTTTGACCTTGCCTTCTAGCCAATCAGAACTCAAAGGGTCCTAAAGGGGTTCTTCTGCTATGGCTGCTGGGAAAAATAGTAAACTGTGTGCTTGTCGCCCATTTTAGCCAATTAAAATTCTAGAACTGTGAGTGACAGCCTCAGCATCCAGTCAGACAACAGGACTCTGTTTTCTTCAGTTAGGAGGGACAGTTGAACCTAGGCAGTCCAAAGATAGCTTCCAGAGAGAAAGGAGGCTCCATTCTTCAGCTCTGAGAAGCAGTGTTGCTCGGATAGTATTCTACAAGGTCAGATACCATCAGATACCATCATTTTGGCTGGATATCAGATAGCCTTGGGTGGCATAGACATCCAACCAAGGATCTGACCTCCTAGGATACACTGTAAGTATTTGAGGCATCTCTGGATCCGACCTGGATCCGATGGCTGGATCCATCGGATCCAAGTATCCAAGGTGAGATCTGATGGATCTGATCAATGGATCCAACTATCCAAGGTTGGATCTGATGGATACAATGACCAGATCCATTGGCAGGATCCTAGGTCAGATACCAGCACTATCTGATGGAGAATAGTTGGAGCCACAAAAGCACTATTCGAGCAACACTACTGAGGATACGTGGAGAGGCCTGCTTAACCCTCCACAGCCTAACAGTTAGATTCAGACCTGTTTTGAACTGCTAAAGTTGCAGATAAATTCTTTTGGCTCCCAAGCTGAAGGGGAGTTGTTGTTTTTTTCTGGTGAAGCTGCTATTTCTGCCTGAACTGCATCAGAGCCTGTTGGTGAGAGGAAACGCTGAATTGCTGTAAAGTAAGAATTCAGCCTCAGAGACTGCTGTTTAAAACTAAAGCCTATGGCTGCAGAGTTTGTCTCCTGCCTAACTGCCTTTGGAGGAGACTTGAAGATACATTTGCCAGCTTACTACCAGAGACTACAACCTAACAATTGGGTAAGCTGTGTGGCCTAATTGAAATGGCATCAGCTACTGAATTGCTAATGTCAAGCCCACATCTAGAAAGGCTCCAAAGACTACTGCTGTCCTCTGACTTTGAATTGCCACTGTCTTCAAGTCAGATCAGTGTGAGGAGTCCGCTACCACTGCAACGTTTCAGCATTGGTTTGCGGGCACCTCACGGGTATGCCCAGATGTGGGTGTGAGTCATGCCAGCCCAGGTCCCTGTATGCTGGTCCTGATCCAGAAGAACAGAAGATTCTGGCCTCCAGCCGAGAGTCAGTGGATTGAATCTTGCCCAGGACAAATCAGCCTGACACCATTGCCAGCTTGAGAAGCCACGGTGCCATGAGTAATAACAGGGCTAGTTCCTGCAACCAAGTTAAAGTTGTAGTTGCCATCTAGTTATTTTGTTAATTACAAGTTGATGTTTAGACTGTTGTGCAGGCCATTGAGCCTGGGAATTATAAATGGCTGTTGTTTAAAGTTTCTGCCAGTTGTTCTACAGAAAAGGGTAAAGAAACCAACCAAAATGTATTGGTTTAAGGGCCCTAACACTGGTCAACCAGCTGCAATGCACCAGGCCTGCAATGTCTGAAATCTGTGTACCCATTGCAATTAACTGGGACTGTCCAGTGGGACAAACTGCATTGTTTGAATGTTCTGCCAAATCAGAAATGCCTTTGTAACAGCTTTTAATTTGCATCCCTTACCCCTTTGTTTACCCCTTAATAAACAAGGTTATTTGTTAATGTTAACACTGGCCATGAGCATATTATTACCAAGATGTAGTTTGCTGTGTGTATTTGGGAAGAGTAGTGGTATTGTTAATCACCATTCCTTGCAGGTACCCAGGGTATGTAGCAGAAGTCAGAACCCTGTTGGTAAGTGTGGCTATCGTGAGCATATTATTAACTCTCACCAATAATTGTACTACTGAATGGGGGGTGTGGGTAGGTACAGCATCCCATGGAGTTGTATTAGCTTGTCATCAGACCCACTTAAAAGCTACTCTTGGTGGAGGCACCACATTAATAGTTCTACTGTTGGTACTGAACCCCTCTTGTCACCGAAACCAGAACCCAGGCTCCTCAACCTGCATTGTGGGCAGCAGGCAGGGTTGTAGCATGTTGGGACACAGCGTCCGGGTTACACAAAATTTTGCTTACTGCCTTAAAGGTCAGAAACGCTATTCCATGATAATGTGCCAAAGCATCTCATTCAACATTACACCCCTGACCTCAGTAACTGATAAAACAACTGCTGGTTACACAAAATGGGGAAAACATAACAGAATGTAAAGCCATGTCATTGTGTTTCCTTTCCAGCCTGCTTGCATCAGATAATATATTATAATTAGGAGAGGTTGCAGATCAGCATTATTTATATGAAATAAATTATTTCCCAAATAACTGTAGTCAAACATGAGGAGATTGGGTTCTGAACCTCTGTGAACAGGATTTTCAAAGGATCTGTCCAAGATACAGCCACTGTTTTTTACAAAACAGAAATGCATCCAAACTGTTCGTACATTTATTAGATCTTCTAGCAGCATCCAGACTGTGACAAAAAAGACACAGCAGCAACACAAAATGACACAAGCTACAGTTGCACTATTTTTTCTTCTTTTTTTTTAAACTTGTTTGTTTATTGAGAGCATATTACATTACAAGGTCATACATCATACAGATACACAAATATGTTCATATTTTCTTATATATCCTTAATACCTTGCATGGGTTAAAAATATGTCTAGAGCTTTTATACATGCTAAATAGCCCTTGTAATCTCTCTATTGCAGGTTGGAAAATTAGCAAGAGAGAATCTGGAGTTCCAGCCTTTTGTCCACCCAGTACAAAAAGACCAGATGTAGGACCAAAGAACAAGGAATCAATTATATTCTATAAAACTTCATTGTACATAGCTAATGACCTTAATGTTTGAGATGGTTCATGTCCTTTTTAAGTGCTCACGTTTTTTTTTTAAGAAAACATTAAATAACAACAATAAAAGTCTGTGTGTTAAAATAAACAGTGTGGTTCATTAAATGTCCAGCGTACCATAAAAAATTACAACTCTTCATTATGGAACAGTATACGGTGTCTGACTCCTACAAATATCCTCTTCACACTCATCATGTTAATACCTGCTCCAACACAGGGGTACCCTCAGTATTGTCTATATAGGTAACTATTTTTTCTTCTTTTACTACAAATCATGACTTTTTGTAGCAAATGGATACATTATTTCAAAATGTCAGCAGGGATGCTCTGCTGTACTCAGGAAGCTGCAGATGCGGGGACAATGCACATTTTTCTCTACATCTGTCATTTTGAAAATCCTGTCATATCTTTCTCTCACTATCTATTGCCTGGTCTGGTGGTGCCAGAGGAAGCACATGACCCTGCCATGTGGGAGACCCGGGCTTCACAAAGATCCATACCCTCGCCCTGGGCCAGTGGAACCTCAGGTATGCTGTGGAGGCAGCATGGTCACACTCTGGGATGGAGGGTAAAATCGGTTCCACTGCTTGAGTGACTTCTGTGGACAGAAGAGAGACCTTGAGGTCATGGGTGACCACTTGATAACAGCTGCCCCCCCTCCCCAAAAAGCTAGTGTCAGGACCAGCATTGTAGGTAGCGGAGGTTAAGGGGGCTTTATAGAGGGAAAAACTACTTGCCAAGCATGATGAGTGGCTCTGACACCCAAGTCACTGGCCTGGCACCTTTCACCCCCCACCCATGTTCAAACATGTATATCCCTAGGCTGTCAGATGCTTTCCCAGGCCTACTATAAAGGGTTTCCTGTGGGGTGCTCTTGTGAGATTGTGATCTGAATGGATCCCCAGTGGCACAGGACTAGTGTCCAGATGGCTAGCTGCCTATGGTTTGACCAAAGTAACAAAGCATGTGGTGGCAGGTAGCCGGGGGGGGGGGGGAGAAAGTGTAAATTAAACAAAAATTCTATCTGTCTGTTGTTCTTTTAGATAGTCTTTCAACAAGTGCTATTTTAATGAGAATTGAACAGCTGTGAGATATCAAAGAGATGCCCCAACCACTAACCCCCTAGCTCATTTATCTTAATATTAATCCTTTGTTCTCCAGACATCACAGCATGCAGGCACTTTCATTTAAATTGATGTCTGCACATATATTTATTTACCTTGTCTCTTGCCTCCCATAGGAATAGTCCTGGAGGTTTTATCCAGTATCCATGCTTGAAAGCCCAGCCCCACCTCCTGATTTTAACTTCTACAAACAAAAAGCCAGTGTCTCCAGCCAATCAAAATGTTTTGCCACGTGAGCTGTCTTCACTGTTTACTACTGAGATGGCAGAAAGGTTGAGTGCTCAAACACTAACAGTCTGAAGCAATCTGAAGACCTGTCAACTCTAAAGCAACATCAGCACCGCAAGATGCTAAAGAATTAAAGGGACAGCAGCTTTTTCCTCTCCATCATTCCCCCTCCCTGTTTCCACTCCAGTGATGAGGTCACCAGGGCTGCACCTTTCCTCTGAAGACATTGACACCCTGGTTGGTTAGCAGGAGTGATAAATGCCGAGAGGGCCATTCCATAGCTCCCTTCCCCCTACCATGCCCCATTCAAATGATAAGGTCAGCAGGGCTGCACACTTCCTCTGACCCTAGTGATGCTTTTTGGTCAGCCAATAGGGGGTCATGGATGCCAGCTCATCCATGACCCTCTTCCTATAAGCAGAGTGCCTCGCCTCTATGATATGTGTGACCACTAACTTCAGCATGGGATTCCAAGGCTGACCTACAAACCTCAGTTTCCCAGGTGGGCATGTGATACAATGCTACTGTATCCCAGGATCAGCACTGACAGCTGGTTTTCCAAACCAGAGAGAAGTAAAGCATTGGGAAAATAATCTGTTTTGAGACTGAGGTTCCAGGGTCCAACTCACCAAGCTGATTAGTGGCTAAAGGGCAAGAGCTGCGAGAGAGGAGATGGCTGAGAGGACACATGATCACTGTGCTCTTAATCCCATGGAAATTGATGGGACTGAGTATATACTGATGTTTGAGCATGTCAATGCCAACAGAACTAGAGCACATGAACTCAGACTAGAGGAGGGGGCTGACAAGATAAAACTTTTAAAAAGCTTAATAAAATGGCAAGAAAAATAAAATCTCATTGGCTGAGAAATGTCACCTGACCATGCATTAAATCTCTATAAATGCATGGTTAGCTGCCGAATCTCATTTGTCTCCCCAAAAACCTACTTAGAGCCATTTTATAAATGTAATAAGCCCCTCCAGGTTGCTCATCATATGATTTTAATGTACTTCATAGGGACATAAAGATACTTGGCCTTCAGCCTTGCACCTTACTACACCCCTGGGACATTCATTAAAGTCTTATAATGCACACCCTGTTGTGGCTTATTACCTACTTCACAGTGAATGAGGAGGGTGGTTAGCATGTGGAACAGCCTACCCAGTGAGGCTGTTGAAGTCTGAACTGTTCAGGCTTTCAAAGCAGGACTAGACCAAGTCCCAAAAGATAATGGCATTGAGGGTTACATAGCTGGAGTGGGGTTAGCATTCTGGCTGACAAGTGTGTAGGTATATTCATATTCAAATTGAGAATAGTTACTACTATATGGCAGAAGAGGAAGACAAGGTGGACCTTGAGCCCTTTCTCATTAGCACAGTACTATGTTGCTGTGTTTCTCTGTAAGCCAGTGAAGAAAGATTTGATAGATGGAAGCCTGGATGTGGTGCAAACACAATGGATAAACATAAAAATGCTAAAAATTAAAAGCCTTCTTATTACCCAAACAATTAACTTCAGGTACCAGGTCACAACAAGCAAAATAAACAGGGGTTCTCACTCTCTCTGTCTGGATCACAATAAAGAAACAGCCCAGGCTAGTGGTATTCATGAAGCACAGTGCATCCCCTTTTGGCAACCCTGCTGTCAGCCACTGGAGTCTGAGGAATACTGCAGAGGTAGCACTTTTGGATTCCAGGGAGGGAGGGAGCCTCTGCACTGCTTGAGACTTGCTGCAAAGGTCTTGGAGTGGCCTTTGATGCCCTGCACGAGCACTAGATGCCCACATCCACCCCAACCCCAGGTCAGGCATAGCAATGGGTAAATATTAGAGAATGAGAGGAGGATGAGATTTCTAGGAGATGAAACAGCCCTGATTTGCACACAGTTGGCTCCCTCCATGTCATCACTGAAGCATGTCTGTCACAGGATCCTCCTTGGTAGTCTCCAAACTAGAGTCTGCTGCCTGAGCACACTCGATTGTTGAAGGAGTGCCATGGTGGGGAACTTTCGCCATAGGTGGCACTCAGCAGGTGGATCTGGGACTGATGCCAGAGGGTTACCTGTGATGCAGACAAACCAGGACACTGGCAGGTTGAAAAAGTGCAGGACAAAGAATCAAGGTAGAGAATAAACAATTCAAGCAAATAAAAAAAATGTCCTCTCTCTCTCTCTCTCTCTCTCTTTCATTCACAGTACAAAACAAATAAAAGGGCTTCTCTTAGTTTGTTGTACTGCTCTAATATTTGCCCTCTGTGCTTTTGCAAACCAAAATCTGGCAAGTAAATGGAGAGCAACGTTTCCTCCACCTCTCCAAAATGGAACTACCTCTATCTCTGCCTCTCATTAGAACATGAGGTCTAATTGCCCCCTTAGCATACCTGCACAGAAATACATGGCTTTACCTTGTAATAAATTAAGATGCATCTATCTTGCACTTCCTCACACTAAATCTAAGCCTCCCCCCACACATTTTTAGCCCATGTTCCTAATGTGTGCAGATACAGTAATAATTATACTTGCAAGAATGAACTACTATTCTTCTTCTTAGGTAACAAGATTCAAGTCAGTTACAGTTTCTCAAGAGACCAGAATAAAGGCTCAGACTGAAAGCAGAAAGGGTACTGTGGGGTGTTTGGAACTATTACATCACACAAGGTTGACAACAATGGGTGGGGGGGCTGCCTAAAGAGACACTAGAAGGAGAAACAGTACTAGGACTCCCACTGAAATTGGAAAAAGTACCTAGGGAGAAAAGGCACAACTAGATCTTTTTTTCGTTTGTTTGTTTTGTTTAGCCAGGAGGTGGGCCGGGTAGTAAGGCCCATTTTTAGCCATGCCTGGGATATAACTGCTGAGACAGAAGCAGGGCAGACCTGAAGGACCACCGGTCTGAGTCTGTCCCAGTACTACATGACTGTAGTATTAGAATTAGTCTAAGACTCGCATCTCAGAGATCAGCCAGATTGAATGGGCTGAATGAGCACATTCCTAGTCCCACTGTGTACCAGGCTGAAACTGGTAACTGGTATGATGGGTGTCACAAACCCACTCAGCAGGTCAGGCCCTCTACTCCCAAAGTGCCACCTTCCGAGCGCAGTCTTGTAAACAGTTTAACAGAACAAGGTAACCCTCCTGTCTGTTTTGTGAGTTCGGATCAACCTTTGGTCTCAAGTCTTGGAGGGATTCAAACTGTGAACCTCTTGCTAGCGTACCCAATGCATAGGCTCACATATTTCTGTCTTCGGGGGGTCAGATATCTTTGCCTATGGGCACCTAACCAGGTATACAGAGATGAACCCTTAAAAACTTTAATAAAGACCTCAGATTTAAAACACTTCTCTTTCCAGTTTGGTACCACCATTCAAGCTTATGTCTATTGTCTGCTTTAACCATATATACTTTTCTTAAAACTAAAAGAAATTCAAAGACAAACCAAATATGTTCTAAAAAGAGTTTTACTAAAAATAGATAAAAATATGTAAAACACCAAACTACAGAACTCTTACATCACAAGACATACAGATCTTTTAAAAGAACAAGGTTTAAACAGTGCAAATTCCTACTTATAGTACTTAGATTTGACTATCTTTCTAAATACTTGTTTAAAAGTGCTCACAGATCTTTCCTGGTCAGAGTCTAGATAAAAATGTGTAAGTTAAACAGAATATTCCTTATGCATACTGTATTGGCCATCCCCTTTTGTGTGAGGTCATCTAGCTCCTCCTCTGTCAGATTATATATAAAAATATATCTAATAAAAAAACAGGATACCTTTTCAAAGTATTACATTTTGCAACCACAGCATAACTCATATGTTTCAAATGACATCTCTTTGATCTCAGGATAAGCTTCCCCCTTTCAGGACATGAAAGTACCTTTATGATTTTCGCACTCCTGTGTCATAAGTTGGGTTTTCCCTCCAACGTCATAAAATGGATATGACCTTCCATCTTAGCAACTACAGCTGTAATTAACTCAGAAAAAACAGGAGGTCCTTGATTAAGGCCTTCCATATAACACATTGTCTCTAAAACTGTGTGATTGATCTCACATGCCGTTTTCAGCATTTTTCTCATGGCTTTCGTCTCTCAGCTGAAACCTGGGAGGGGGGATGAGTGAGGTCATTCTAAGAGCACCAGATTTTTCAGCAGAGACAATCAGTAACACATTTTTATTTTTAAAACAAAATGATACAGCACTCAGAACTGGCTGTCCACGTCACAATTGGCATCATCTCCCCATTCACATCTCATTCTGGTGCAGAAACATTAGCTTTCATGTCTGAGTTTGACTGATTCAGGTGTCGGAATAACCTGTCCATTGCCACATGGAGTTAGCCAAGTGGTTTGCAAACTGCATCACCCCATTACAACTTACATGGTGGCACATTTGGGAAGTTTACAGTCTCTCATGCCACTGTCAGTATTAACCCCTAATGTGTGACACAGTTATATCATGTTCTCAAATAACCCAACCTAACTAACCAAGATTTCTACTTTCTCCTTATCGCATAACTACCACAGTTCTTACTTAAATCTAGAAAAACTGTGTTGCCTTTGATAGGACGTATACAAGCATCTTCTGCAATATTCAAAATCATTTTTATAAATAAGGAATATGCCATGACACTAATGAAAATATTACTGCTGTTTTTCCTGAGCGCAGTTTGAACTTATGTCATCACAGGTTGCGAAACCACAAGTGATGTCCAAAAGTCAAACTGCAGGAGGGAAAACATAAGTGATATTTTCATTAGGACAACAGAATATTTGATTTATGCCATGTCATTTATTATACAATTGCAAAAAAAAATAAAAAAAATCCTGTGCCCTGATTGTTTAGTGGCCACCATCGACAGTGATGTTAACCCAGTACAAGCTCACCGTATGAAGGAGATGCATCTGCTCACTGTATCTCCGTTACCACTCTGGACCTACAGTGAGAATATAAGACCTGGAGCAAGAAAAACACTGATATTCTCACTCTAGGTCCATAGTGGCAAACAGTATCACTGATATTTTCCACATATGGCATAAATACTATCCCTGTTTAGTTTTATATATTTTGTCTATATATTTTGTCCCCAGGTCTCGGCTTAGAATAAGTTCTAGAGCTTTTTCAATAGCAGCACCCTTGTATTGGAATTCACTTCCACTTGATGTTAGGAATACTCCCTCTGTTTTAACTTTTAAACAAAGGTCAAAAAGTTATTTATTACATAAGTCTGCTTGTAACTGTAATTTGTAATTTGTATTTTTTTTTTATTGTATTTGTGTATTCTTGTATGTTTTTTGTGGCCGGGTCGGGTCTGAAAGGGGACCTTTGGTCCAATGCCTTTACCCGGTTACCAAATAAAAAATGAAATGAAAATTAAATATATGGAGAATAATGCATATGTAGGTGTGTGATATGCAGTTTCTTTACACACCCAAGGTGTGTGATAATATATAAACCTTGAGAGCGAAGCTCTTGAGGTTTATATATTGCCACACACTGAGGGTGTGTAAAAAACCTGCAGATCACACACCTTCATATGTGTTATTTTTTATAATAACTGGTGCTAAGTAAACAAAGCTCAGTGTCTTTGGGCTAGTGTGGTACACACAACCAGGCGCGAGACAGTAAAAGTTGTATCAACTCACGGGTTGATACAACTTTGCCCTATCAACTTGCAGGTTGATATGATTTTTTACAGGTCTCAAAAATGGGGTGATATCGGGGGTCACCAGTTATTATATAGATATATAGATACATAGATATATGTTATTTTCCATTCAGGTTGTGCTTTCTCCAGTAATCTTTATAGAATTGTATCGCCATAATAAATAAATCAGTTGTTATTTGTTTTTTTACATTTATAATTTTATCAATAACTTGTTATCAACATATTTATGGTGGCAGTTTTTATTTGAAACCTTTTGATAAAATTTTAATAAAATATTTTATCTCTTTATATCATAATATTAATATATAGCACATTTTGACAACTATCCAATGTGGCCTAAAAGGCTTATTTTTGTAACACAAATCCACTATACCCATTCTTGTGATACTATAATCTCCCTTGCTTTTGTAGGTTGTGCCAGACGAAGTTTGGGAGATAATTATGAAAAACTGGAACTGCCTGATGGATAAATAGGAAGTGTGTTGGCTTATTATGCCAAAGACGCAGGTGCATGTCTTGAACTCAGCCACTGCACATCAGGCAGCAGAGGTTAGACTGTCTAATGTGGACACTCTCTACTCTGATAGGGGCAAGCAACTTCTGTCACTATATCACTATCATCATCATGATGTTTATTTTAATTTTTATTTACCAGGTAGGTACACTAGACAATCAAATGCCTATTTTCAGGCATGATCGGGGAGGATACATCTGAATTAACAATACAGTAAATAACAATAATAGCAAATGGCTACACACATGATAGAGTCAAGCCATACAAAGGCAAAAGTACTGGACTTTAGGAGGGCTGACTTTGCCAAAATGGGTGAGTGCCTAAGGAATGCACTAGCAAATGGGCATTAAGGAGGGGTGGAAGAACAATGGGGAATAATAAAAACTGCCATCACAGAGGTAACAAGCTTTTGTGTGAAGCAAATAAACAAAATGAAACGATGTAAGAAACCACTATGGTTCTCAAAGGAAGTGGCAGTGAAGGTTCAAGAGAAAAGAAAGCATTCAGGAAGTACAAGGAATCACAGAAGGAGAAGGACAGAGAACTGTATCAGTTAAAGCAAAGGAAGCTGGGAAGGCAGTCAGAACAGCAAAGGCCCAAACCAAGGAAAAGATAGCCAACCTAGTTAAGAAGGGGATAAAACCTTTTATAGGTACATCAGGAGCGAAGGAAGACCAAGGAGGGTTAGTGAGGCTTAATAAAGAGGAGGGAGGAGGGTGGGCAGAGGGTGACTGTGAAAAGAGCAGAGATACTAAACAAATATTTTGCTCAGTATTTACAAAGGAAGTGGGGAGGTACCTAAACAAACAGTAGAAACACTCTGGATACAGAAGTTGATACCAGCCCATTTACAGAAGAAAGGGTTCTGAAAGAACTCTTAAAACTGAAGGTGAACAAAGCAACGGGGCCTGATGGGATTCATCCCAGAATTCTAAAAGAACTAAGGGTAAAACTAGTGACACCACTGACTACCTTCTTTAACAAATCATGGGAGGATGGGGTGGTACCCAGGACTGGAGAAGGGCAGATGTGATTCCCCTTCACAAAAGTGGGAGCAAGGCAGAAGCAGAAAACTACAGACCTGTTAGTTTAACCTCAGTGGTAGGGAAAATGATGGAATCACTTCTGAAGGAAAGAGTTGTTGAGTATCTAGAGGCCAGAGGGGCTCAGGACCCAAGGCAGCATGGATTCACAGCGGGAAGGTCATGCCAGACAAATCTGATAGATTTCTTTGACTGGGTGACCAAAGTAGTAGATCAGAAAGGGGCTGTGGACATGGTCTACCTAGACTTTAGCAAGGCATTTGACACAGTCCCACACAAAAGATTAATATACAAGTTAGCCAGCCTGGGAGTGGCTCCCAAGAGGACAGCCTGGGTAAAGAACTGGCTGGAGAATAGGACACAGAGAGTAATAGTAAATGGAGTCCACTCTGAAGAAAGGGGGGGTTACTAGTGGGGTACCGCAGGGTTCAGTATTAGGACTGGTCCTCTTCAATGTCTTTATAAGTGACATTGCAGAGGGACTGGAAGGAAAAGTATGTCTCTTTGCAGATGACACAAAGATCTGCAACAGAGTTGATGCACAAGGTGGGGTGGAAAGGATGAGAAGGGACTTGGCAAGGTTAGAGGAATGGTCAAATGTATGGCAGCTTAGATTCAATGCTAAGAAGTGCAAGGTAATGCACCTGGGAAACAAAACCAGGGAAGAGTACACAATGGGGGTGAGATACTAACAACAACAAAATGGAAAGGACCTGGGGTAGTCATATCAGATGACCTAAAGGTGGGCAAGCAATATGAGAGGGCAGCAGGAGGGCTGGGGGATACTGGGATGCATAGGGAGAGGCATCACCAATAGAAAACAGGAAGTTATTATCCCTCTGTACAGACAGTTGGTGAGACCCCATCTGGAGTACTGCATGCAGTTCTGGAGACCCAATCTCTGCAAAGACATAGACAGGATGGAGGCTGTCCAGAGGAGGGCAACTAAAATGGTGCAGGGTCTGCACCAGAAGACATATGAAGAGAGACTTAATGAGTGGAATATGTATAGCCTCGAGGAAACGAGGGAGAGGGGGGCATGATAGAAACTTTCAAGTACCTCAAGGGAATCAACAAAGTCCAAGAGGTAGCATCATTCAAAAGAGTGTGCAAGAACAAGGGGCACAATTTGAAAGATGGGGGTGGCTCAGAGGTAATTTAAGAAGTATTTTTACAAGAGAGAGTTGTGGATGCATGGAACAGCCTTCCAGAGGAGGTTGAGGAGTCAAAAACAGTGGTGGAATTCAAGCATGCATGGGACAGTCATAAGGCAATTCTAGGAGGTGGGGGTAGGAAGAAGTAGGCTGCTGGTTAACTAGGATCTGCAGCTTATCCATTAGGTAGGGAAATGGGCAGACTGGGTGGGCCAAGCGGTCCTTATCTGCCATCAAAATCTATGTTGCTATGTTGGCTGTGTCAGAGATACAGACACAGACAAGTTGTCATAAATGCTGATGTGACTGTGAGGAGCCTTCAAGTGCAAAACATATTACATGAGAAACAAGTGTCTACAAGCGAAGTACTTTCCATTGCCAACATGGGACATATGCAGCACATGGTACCATATAGGCTAGAACCACTGAGGGCAAGAGGATATGGATGCTACGGAAGGCATGGATTGTCAGGCAGAGTCAAAGTTCATCTAGAACTGAGTTCCATAGCCTGGAATATCCTGCAGTTTTGCATGCATTTTTGGGATGGACAGTGTGACATACTTAGATTTATTTTTAAAGTGCCTCATCCCAAGGGCTTGAGGTACTGAACTGTACAATACTTACAAAGAGGTATCATGTAATATGAAACCACCTTATACAAGAAAAAATTAAACTCCTTCCTGTCGCTATATAAAATTAACAATTGAAACATGCTCTCAAAGGAAAGGAGGAACAGGTGGGTCTTTAGGGTCCTTTTAAAAACATCCAAGAAGATCTGATGCCACTGATGTAGTAACAACTTTCATAGATGCAGGGCAGCAACCGAGGAGACTCTTTCAAATGAGTATGAGGAACTACTAATAGAGTCACCCTGGTGGAAAAGAGAAGTTGATCTGGAGTATATGGGTGCAGGAGGTGGCTTATGTAGTCAGGGCAGTGACTACCCCAGTGGCCCATGGGAGAGTCACATAGGTAGAATATTGTGGACCAATGTAGGATGTGTTATTGCCACTATGTGATGTGGGATGCTGACATTTGACATGGCAGCATCAAAACATCTCGTCACATGTCAGGCAATGGGGAGGCCAGTGTGCAGTAGAGGAATTTGGTCCCAGTGCATAACCAGCTAGCTAGCAGTGCCCCTCCCCCAGGCTGTGCTCCAGTGGAAGAGAGATTGAAAATAACAGAGAAAATCAACTGGTCAGTTGGGGAAGGGGTAGTGCTACTGCTTGCGACACCGGCTAGCCAGGTTCAGTAATGAGCCAGAGTCACTGGAGGGCCAGCCAGGGAAGAGTACGGAGCATCCCAGAGGATGCGCTCCTCCCCAGAGGCAGGCAGGTTACAGATCCCGCTGCAACACTGCTGCCTGGGTGACCACTGGTGGCAGTACAGTTGGGGACTGTCAGCATGGGAGGGGAAGGTCCATTGGATAGCTATGACATGCTCTGCACTGCATCAGTGCATTCACAGGTTGGGTACCCATGTGTCCTGTGGGAGGGGAGAGAAAAATGGAAAACACCTCGCATGTGGAAGAATGAAGCCACTTGCACTCTCAGGCTCCTGACTGGCCTCTGGCTGCCCCAGAAGGGTGTAGTTCAGGGAGAAGAGTCGGGCCATCTCCCCCACCGATTCCACCCTAGGGGGAAAAGTCTGAGTTAAGAGGGCATCCCAGGCAAGTGCCAGAAAATGTGCGGGTGGGGGCTGAGAGGTAGCCTCAGAGTATGGCAAAAGGGGGCATAAACTGAAAGTAAAAAAAAAGTGGAGTTCAGACAGATGATGTTACCCTGCTCTTTGTTCATTTCTGGTGTTCAGACTACTAGGTCCTTTATTTCCCCACCCTGGGGTTTGAAAGGCTCCTGCTTGCTACTCCTATCTGACAGGCTGGAACCATTGGGAGGTGAAAATCCAGGTCAGATAAGTACAGTATAAGGAGATTCTGGGGTCAGTGGTGTCCACTCCAGAGGCATGAAATGGGATGAAGGAAAGCATGGCTCCACGAGAAAGGCAGAGTACAAGTAAGTGGAAAAAACAGAAAAGTGAAGAAAAGAAGACTATTCCTGCATAATCCAATAAGGAGGCAGTATAGCGCAGTGGTTTAAGGCTCTGAGCTGCAAATCTGGTGACATGCAGCAGACCAGATCTGGGTTTGAATCCCACAGCTTCCACTTGCATACTGTGTGACCCTGAGCAAGTCACTAAACTTCCCTGGGCTCCCAGGTTGCACCTGTAAAAAAGCTTTCAGCTTAGTGTGCTACTCCTGGTTAAACAACTGAAACAGTTATATTCCATTTATACCATAAATAGTATTGCTTTATTGACATGGCCTTTCGCCACCTTGTACAGTTCTTGCCATCCTGAAGGCAGGGCAGTAAGACAGAGGCGTCTCTCTCTTTTGGAAATGGAAGGAAAAACAAATCTGAAGGGCATCATTGGCAGAAAATTCAGCTTAAAGGGGATTTGTCTGCAGTCCTGGAGTTTTACCTGCTGCCATGGGAGTCCCTATGCATTCATGCTGTTGTACTGCTGAGGTAGACAAACAGGTGATCAAACACGCACCAGAGAGAAGAGCAACAATCTAGACTGATATCATGCCTTATACATGCCATGCATCCCAAAGAGCATCTCAGTAATTAAAGATAAAGGCTTTCAAAACATGATGCGGGTGACAAAGAGCATCAACCACACAAATAAGTGGCACTAAAAAGATAAGTCTTCAATATGTTATCTTAATTAAAAGCCCCAGGATTGGTACTGTTGAATCCCAGGGGAGATGGACAGTTGCGTAATTGAGGGAATGTGATGTGCAGAAGCAGACACTAAATGTTAGGTAGGCTTATTTTCTACACAATCAAGTATACCTGGCAGGCCAACCAAAGGGAGTGAACTGGGAAATAGAGGCCAATTATGTTATAGAAAAAGGAAGGGGCTTTACCAGCAGGTCAGTCAAAGACCACGAAGCGCACTGCCTGCTTATCCATCCAGTGACTAGCTAAAACAATAAGAAGCAACCCCTGAGGGAACAGCAATGAGCAAGTAATACTAGGTCATTGGAATGGCTTACACACCATGAGCTCAAATCTAGGGCAAACAGAGTGGGTAAAATGGAGCTACTGCCAGCATTCACTGTTCAGATTCCATACTCAGTGAATCTAGTGTTCAAGTCCGATATTATCATGACTGACCCAGTCACACAGACAACAGGGAACATATTTTCAAAAGGATTTCTGCTATTGTGTGCAGCTGACAAATATCCTTTGAAAACAAGAGTCCTGGGCTTCATGTCTGTGCCCTGTAATCCTACACCGGAGTCAGCTGGGGTCAAGCGCACCACTGATGTGAGGCACTCAGCTCCCACAAAGGAAGGGACAGGTCAGGGGCTGCCCCAATGAAGGGGCAGAAGCATTTCTAAAATAGTATTTTTTCATTGAATGATTTCATTGTTCTGGAGCACTAAAGACACTTTTTTTTATAAGTGGTGCCTTCCCCCCCTTGTCATTGAATTATCCCATTATTCTAAACCACTAATTACATTTTTTTATTAGCTGCTTTCCCCTTCTGTTTAGGTCTAGAGCCTCCCCTGGTATGGGCCACCAGGCATTAACTCCCCCCAGCTGACCATGGAACAGCATTGGCATTGGCTGTGAAGGTAGCTGCTCACCTGTCTGCCTCGTGGCCAGTGGAAGCCATGATGGGCCTAACCATCTGGGTTGGGGACAGGGACACTGGGGAGAACTATTGTGATAAACAGTATAAAGAAATTAGATTTCAACACAACATTAAAACTAGCAATGCTCAGACAGTGCTTTTGTCTATCTGAACAGCATCTGATGATAATCCATCTATCCATCTCCAGATCAGGGATCCTAACTGACCCCTTGGGATTTTTCTACAGTTTTGAAGGAAATCCAGGTGCTCACAAGCCATATAGAACTGGACTCAGAAGTTTGGAACAAATATTACTTCATTTATTTAGAAAACAAAAAGATAGACAAAACTCTGCATTGCGTGATGTGTTTCGGACAGCCTTCTAGCCTTTCTCAAGGATTTTTGATGGTGAGCTCTAAGGTCAGGTAGTGTGATCTGTGGTCAGATGTCTGCTTTGGATTCTGGGTAGTCACAGTGGATAGTGGGTTTCCAGTTGGATCCTAGGTAACAGGATCCAGAAGTTGGATGACAACGGTACCCAGTGCCATCCAGCATCTGGAAAAGTCAGTAGTATTCTATGGTATCCAGTTCCATAAGATGCTATCCAAGCAACACTAAAACCTGACTGTTTGTGCAGCTTAGTTAAATTTGGGGTCCTGGTATGTGAAGGTTTTCTGTGCAGCAAGAGTTGCAGTGCTGATAAGCATCTACTTGATCCTGTCTTGTGTATCCAGCTGTGACTAAAGATACATTATGATGCAACAGTAAAGCCTTTTCAACTGTTTAAGGGTTGCAGTCCCCTTAACCCAACATCTCTGTGAAGGACACTTGAACACACTTCAGAAATGAATGGCATGAATTGTTAATATTACCTGCGTTCAGCTGCTATGACTCTCGACCCCTTCCCCCACCCCCCAAGCTTAGCTGGAGCATTGTAGCCACTTACTCTGGCAGTTTCAAATGTGTTTGTTGCACACCTCTCGTTGAGGTTGTGCAACCGTCAGCTTTTTTGCTAGAACACCACAGCACAGCATGGATCAGCAGGGTTTTTTGTAAAATTTATTTATCCTGGACAGCCCAGCTGAGATGGAATATTTAATTTTCAGTGAGGTCCTGCTGCTACCACCCAGTTTCACAGCTGGGTGGAGTGAAGCGCTGAGAGATTTAAGTGATTTACTCAGGACCACACAGTGAGGAAGTGTCTCTGGTGGGATTTAAACCTGGGTCTCCTGGTCCACAACACTGTGCTGTAGTTGGTAGACCATGCTGTTTCAGGAGGTTTGCCTCTACAGCTCTTATCTCATGCTTGGCTAGAGAACACTCATCAGCCATTATGGCCATGGATGCATAGGGCACAGCATGGTCACACGTGCCACATGTTACGAGGGGGAAGAGAGGGATTTAAAGAAGAAAAAAAGAGAATTACCCACCTCCAGATTGTGGTCCCCAACATGACAAGGAGTTATTAACTCAGATCCCTTTCCACTGACTTGTAACTGCTTCCTGCACCCCAATGGCGGACTGATGCTGGAGAGGTTGGGAGAGTAAACAGAATACAAAAGTATATTCACTGTTGTCTAGGGTGGAAAAGTTCTGTCTTGTGTTGCAATAGCCAAAAGTAAGTGTTACCACTTACTATGCTGATGACTCAGGAAATGGACTCGGGTTACTCAGAGGCTAGCCAGGGAAGGAAGGAAGGAATGAACATCCCAAGGACAGCTCTTCTCCTGGGGGGGTGTCACTGCATCCT
This sequence comes from Neoceratodus forsteri, assembly GCA_016271365.2. Taxonomy (NCBI): domain Eukaryota; kingdom Metazoa; phylum Chordata; order Ceratodontiformes; family Ceratodontidae; genus Neoceratodus; species Neoceratodus forsteri. The sequence goes on along the minus strand of CM057458.1, from coordinate 166,969,598 downwards.
ACTGGAATGCCATGTATCAGAGGCCAGATGGCAGCACAACAAGCACACGCCACTGAGAGGGGGAATGCCAACAGACACATAGAAACATAGACTGACAGCAGATAAGGACCACTTAGCTCACCCAGTCTGCCCACTTCCCTCCTTATTGGATAAGCTGCAGATCCTAGTTAACCAACAGCCTACTTCCTCCTACCCCCCCTACTATAATTGCATTATGTCTGCCCCATGTATTCTTGAATTCCCCCACTATTTTTGACCCCATGACCTCCTCAGGAAGGCCATTTCATGCATCCACCACCCTCTCTGTGGAAAAATACTTCCTCACGTTGCCCCTGAGCTGCCCCCCTCTGTCTTCAGACTGTGCCCCCTTGTTCTTGCACATCTCTTTTTCTGAAAGATGCCACCTTCTTGGACTTTGTTGATTCCCTTGAGGTACTTGAAAGTTTCTATCATGCCCCCCCTTTCCTCGAGGGTATACATATTAAGCTGCTTTAGTCTCTCTTCATATGGCTACTGGTGTAGACCCAGCACCATTTTAGTTGCCCTCCTCTGGACTGCCTCCATCCTGTCTATGTCCCTGCAGAGACGTAGTTTCCAGAACTGCACGCAGTACTCCAGATGGGGTCTCACCAAGTGTCTGTACAGAGGAATGATGACTTCCTGTTTTCTACAGGTGATGCCTCTCCCTATGCATTCCAGTATCCCCCGTCCATCCTTACTACCTTTTCACAAGCCTGTCTACCTTTAGGTCATCTGATATGACTACCCCCAGTCCCTTTCCATGTTTTTTGTTGTTAGTACCCCCCCCCCCATTGTGTACTCTTCCCCTGGGTTTTTGTTTCCCAGGTGCATTATTTTGCACTTCTTTGCATTGAATCTAAGCTGCCATGCTTTTGACCATTCTTCCAACCTTGTCAAGTCCATTCTCATCCTTTCCACCCTCCCCTTGTGAATCAACCATGTTGCACATCTTTGTGTCATCCACAAAGAGGCATACTTTTCCTTCCAGTCCCTCTGCAATGTCACATATAAAGACATTAAACAGGACTGGCCCAAGCATTGAACCCTGTGGTGCCTTGCTAGTAACTCCCCCTTTCTTTTACGTGGACTCTGTTCACTATTACCCTCTGCATCCTGTTGTCCAGCCAATTTTTTACCCAGGCTACCACCCTGGGACCCACTTCCAGGCTGGCTAACTTGTTTATTAATCTTTTGTGTGGGACTGTGTCAAATGCCTTGCTAAAGTCTAGTTAGGCCATGTCCACAGCTCCTCCCTGGTCTACTACTTTGGCCACCCAGTCAAAGAAATCTATTAGATTCATCTGATATGACCTTCCCACTGAGAATCCATGTTGCCTTGAGTCCTATGCTCTGCTGGCCTCTAGGTACTCAATAATTCTTTCTTTCAGAAATGATTCCATCATTTTCCCTACCACTTAGGTCAAACTAACAGGTCTATAGTTTCCTGCCTCTGCCTTGCTCCCACTTTTGTGAAGGGGAATCTCATCTGCCTTTCTCCAGTCCTCAGGTACCACACCATCCTCCCATGATTTGTTAAAAAGGGTAGTCAGTAGTGTCACTAGTTCTCCCCTTAGTTCTTTTAGAATATTGAGGTGAATGCCGTCAGGCCCCATTGCCCTGTTTTTTTTTTTGTCAACTGTATTTATCCTCCTGTGATGGGTCGACTTCTACGTCCACCGAGCCTACCGAACTCAGGGTCCTTCAGGGACTTAGAAGGCCATGCAAGACGAAATGGATCCCAGAGTCAGTCCGGGGCATCATCCTCGTCAGCCTCCATGATTTTTCCTCTGTTTCTCCCGTGATGCTACCTGGGACCCCGGAGCGGTACCACATGCACGTGAGGCACACATGCGTACTGTAGCTCCAGACCAGGTCCCTTCTGCCCTCCCCGTTGACCGAGCATCAGAGCTCCTCATGAGTGGCACCATCCCTCTGGCCTCCATTTGGGGTCATTCATGCTCTGAGAGAGCTGGAGATTTCCTCCTGAAGCTGAGCACTGCCAGCCAGCAGCGACTCACATCTTCTCCCTCCCCATCCCCGTCGGCCTCCGATGACCCTGGCTCATTCCCGAAACTGGGTTGCCGGCATGGCACAAGATGTGGCGTCCAGCGCCTCAACCCTCAGCGCCACCGAGCCAGCCCATTGCCCTGTTCACCTTAAGTTTTAGGAGTTCTTTCAGGACCCCTTCTTCTGTGAATGGATTGGTATCGACCTCTCCCACCCAGAGTGCTTCTATTGTTTGGTTTAGGTACATCCCCCTCCTCTTCTTTTGTGAATATTGAACAAAAGTATCTCTGCTTTTTTACTGTCACCCTCTGCCCCCATTAAGCCTCACTATCCCTACCTTGGTCTTTCTTCGCTGCCTAATGTACCTATAAAAGGTTTTATCCTCCTTCTTAACTGAGTTGGCTATCTTTTCCTCAGTTTGGGCCTTTGCTATTCTGACTGCCTTCCCTGCTTTCTTTTTCTTTAACTGATAGAATATTCTGTCCTGCTCCTTCTGTGATTCCTTATACTTTCTGAATGCTATATTTTTCTCCCTAACCTTCCCCTCCACCTCTTTTGAGAACCATAGTGGTTTTTTCCTTCATTTTGTTTTGTTTATTTGCTTCACACAAAGTCTTGTTGCCTCTGTGATGGTAGCTTTGATGTTTCCATGCATGAATGGGTGCCACCACAGGTATGCATGTGCGTCTCTGCATGCTGGTACCCTTAGAGAGAAAATGGAGGAAAAGGCCCTTGTTGGCCCAAGTGTGTTATAGCCAGCACCACCACCACCCCCGCAGGCCCACACGTGACCTACGTGGCAGGCAATTCACTACAATTGTGGTCTTCAGTAAGTGGCAGATAACTAGTAAGTCTATGATAAGGTCATGATGGAGCTAAGGGGAGGTGAGGGGTTAGAAGCACTGGCGGCTAAGGTGCAGAAAATACTGATTGGGCATCATCATCACTGATGACCTGAAATCATCCAAGCAGACCTCTAAAGCAGTAGGTAAGGCTAGGGGGGTGTTAGGGTGTATTAGTAGTGGTATCACAAGTCGTAAGAGGGGAGGTAATAATCCCTCTTTACAAGACACTAGTTAGGCCCCATCTGGAGTACTGTGTGCAGTATTGGAGGCCACACCTTCACAAGGACATTAACCAAATTGAGGCAGTCCAGAGAAGGGCAACCAAAATGGTGCAGGGACTGCATCAGAAGACATATGAGGACAGATTAACAGAGCTCAATATGTATACCCTTGAGCAAAGGAGGGAGAGAGGTGATGTGATATGATTGAGGCATTCAAACACCTTAAGGGCATTAACAAGGTGAAAGAGTCTAACATGTTTAAATATAAGAAAAATAGCAGGACAAGAGGACACAGCATGAGATTAGAGGGAGGCCGATTAGGGAATGGAGGAAATTCTTTTCACAGAAAGGGTGGTGGATGCATGGAATGGCCTACCTCAAGAAGTGGTGGCTATGAATACAGTGTAGGGCTTCAAACAGGCATGGGATAGACATAAGGGAGCAATGCAAATGAGTATGAATAGATAGGCCACTGACAGAGCAAAGGCCGATGGCACATTTATAAGCTAGAAAAAGAAATGGGCAGACTGGATGGGCCTTGCGGTCCTTATCTGCCGTCAACTTCTATGTTTGTATGTTTCTATGATTGGAAGTGAAACTGCCAGCAGATGGAGGCTTTGCAGTGTATCAAGTCTGCTCAATGCGGAGCTCATGAATGTATGTCACACTTCGCTCAACCCCTCTTCCCTGACACCCTTACCTTCCCCATTATCCTATTTTACCTCCCTTTGAAATCCACAACTGTTTTAAACATGCCTGCTTAAACAAGAGCTGGAACAGTATTGCAGCTGCACCGCATACTGTACTAAGAAATGTAAATATCAGCTGCTGGATGCCTATTGTGTTTGGCTTAGTGAGAAATGCATTTTCTGAAGGAAAACTAGACTGTAACACTATTGTCTGGCTCACTGAGCAACCTGGGTGACAGACACCACAGTCCATCCCAGTACAGGCTGTCATGAGCCCTTTCTCTTCTGCCTTCCAAGAAGTTGCATGCAGCATTCCAGGCAGCTGCCCATCCCGTGGCCAAGTGCCTTACTTGCCCTAAGACATGCAAGCTTCAGTCAACCCTTGATAGACTACCCCTCCATTGGCTGCTACAGCCTCTGCCATCCATCCTCTGAAGGGCTACAGCCTCTCTCCTCCAGATACCCATGGACAGTATAGCCTCCCCCTTGAAATAAGAGACACAGTTAAATAATGTTGGAGCTGAAACAAAATCATATTTTTTCACTTTATTGTAACATGCCTTGGGAATATCACATTAGCCATTCATCTGCATAAAAAATACCAATATATAAGTATAAATAACAGTGTGCAATTTACGGACTACACTTCTGAGTCCTGTTGCTCTAGGGGCGGCTTTTCCTGGCAACACCACAGGCTGGTGGCGTATTAAGACTTCCATGGTCTTTTCATTCTGTACATCTTCTCTGGCCACCACCTGGGAGGAAGCAAACACAGCAAACTGTATATAATCACATTGTTTATACCAATATTTGCAAATTACAATGTAACTTTCACAAGGCTACTGTCCAGTGATATTGACAAAGTCAAAAAAGTGTCCAACAAAGTCTAATTTTTTATGTGTAAATAAGAGCCAACAGGCCAACTGTGGTAGCAATGGTGAGCCACTCCTGAACATGGAGAAACCAATGATTCAGGGCCAACAGGGCAGATCCTAAGAGGATTGGCTAAGGGCACCAAACATGTACTTGCTGGGGATCAGACAAGAGAGAAGCAATATGATTGGGATCTTCAGGTTCCTGAAAGGAATGAACAAGGTAAATAGTGAGGGATTGTTCAACCAGAATACTGAATCTAAAACACTGGGACATGAGTGGAAGCTGGCGGACGGGTGTGTGTGTGTGTGGGGGGGAGATTAATGAGGGACATGCAGAAGTTTTTATTTTGCAGGGACCGACTGATCCATGGAACAGTCTGCTAGCTGAGGTGGTGTGTACCAAAACCATTAATCCCAGGCCGTGCCTGAAAATAGTCATTTCATGGCTAGTGCACCTACCCGGTTAACAAAAACTAAATAAATAAATTAATGGTTTCAATCTCAGCTGGGACAGAATAATGGGCTTGGTAGTTACTCAGGGGCTAGATGTAACAAAGTGAACATGGGGTCGGTAGTGCAGGCAAAAAGACAGGTCTAGGGATATGATAAGGTATTATGGGCAAACTGGATGGTCTTTTTTTGTTGTCATTGTTTCTATGTTCGGAATGAGGGAGCACAACAGTTCATTCAATGGGAATGATTAGGCTGGGGCTTGTGGATGAAACAGCACCCATCCAAAATCTCCACCTGCTTTTTGGTGATCTCCCCTGAGGGACTTATGTGCATTACCCCAAACAGAACAGTTACATAAGAACTTACTGTAACAGTAGATCTTTGAGGGAATCTCTATCATCAGGTCACAACTATGGCACTTTGCCGTCAGGCAGCAGGATCACATGGAAGCTTTTCTGTAGCAGTCTATTAGAGGCTGCCCACACCGATATCATGCGCTGATGTCACAGCCCTATATAAGCGTGGGCAGCCCCGCTCCCTCCTCAGTTCTTTCCCTTGTCGGAGGTCATATGAGACAGGTATCCCTCCAGGGAACCAAGGAGAGAGAAGAGATGCCCGGTCAGCGTACAGGCAGGAGCAACAGGAGAGCCAAAGTGCAGAGAAAAGCAAAACCGGGAATGGAGAGAGGGATGGCATGACATAATGACAGAGATTCCCTCGAAGATCCACTGTTATGGTAAGTTCTTAAATAACTGTTCTGTCTTTTTCAGGGATACTGTATCTCTGTCATCAGGTCACACCTATGGAATGAGTCCCAAGCAGTACTGAGAGCAAAAAGAGGAAGACGGTCCTGAAGCACAGCTACGCCAAAGCCTGCCCTTCTTCTGGAGGCAATGTCCAGACTGTAGTGGTTGGTGAAAGTGTGGACAATACTCCAGGTGGCAGCAGCACAAATTTCAGCAGCTGACACATTCCTGAAACAGGCAATGGAACTGCCCATGCCTCTGGTTGAATGGCCATGAACCACACCAGGAAGAGCCTTACTGTACTTCCCATAATGAAAAGTAATACAGATGGCCAACCATTTGGACAAGCACTGTTTAGATACTGGAGCACCCTCTTTCCCAGGGGTGAAAGAAACAAACAACTGAGAGGACTGTCTACAGTCCTTAGTATGGTGTGTATAGTACCAGAAAACTCTGTGCACATCTAAAGTATGGAACAATGCTTTTGGATTGGCATGCTATGGATAATAAACAGGCAGGTGGATAGATTGATTTAGAGTAAACTCAGACACCACCTTAGGAAGAAGCTTAGGATTAGTATGAAAAGAGACCTTGCCTTTGTCAAAAATCTAATAAGGCTGCTCACATGAGAGCCTGTAGCTCTGAAATTCTTCGAGCAGAAGTAGTAGCAACTAAAAATAACGCTTTCCACGACAGAAAGCAGCTCACTAGATGCAACTGGCTCAACTTTTCCATCATAAAATTTAGGTCCCAAGCCTAGACCAGATTACGGATAGGAGGCTTCAAATGAAGAATGCCTCGCAGAAAAGTATGGGCCACATCCGATTGGGCCATAGTATAGCCATCAGTAGGGACATGAAAGGCTAATATAGCAGACAGGTGCACCTTAATAGAGGAGTATTGGAGTCCTGCATCCAGTAAGGACAGGAGATACTCTATTGACCAGACAAGTGAAAGGGTCCAGGTGATGGGAAATGGCCCATAAAGCAAAGAGTTTCCACTTCATGAAGAAAGTTGCCCTGGTGGAGAGTTTCCTAGCAGCCACCAGGAAATCAGTCACCTTCTGGGAGACCTCAAAGCAAGCAATGGCTACATCTTCAGGAACCATGCATGCAGCCACAGGGACTTGAGATCTGGATGGACCAAGGTCTCCTGAGCCTGTGTTAATAGGTACCTGCAAAGGGGCAAGGGTATCAGAGGTTCTGCAGCCAACTGTTGCAGTAATGCAAACCATATCTGATGAGGCCAGAATGGAGCCATAGAATAAGTGTGGCCACCTCCATCTGTAACTCGATTAGCACCCTCTGAATCAGAGGAAAGGGTGGGAAATCATAAAGAAACTGCCCTTTCCAGGAGAGGAACAAAGGGTCTCACCAGAAAACTCCATGCCCAGGATCTAGCAAGCAGAAATGTGGCAGCTTTGCATTGAGGGGGATGCAAAGATGTCCAGCTCTGGACGACCCCACCTGTCGAGCAGGTCTTCTACAATGGAGGGCAGCCGTTTCCATTCATGCATTCTGGACTGCAACCAGCTGAGGATGTCCACCAAGGCATTTTGGTTGCTGGGCACATGGATGACTGACAATTCTAGACTGTGATCTAGAGCCCAGTATCAGACCCTCATCGCATCCCGGCAGAGGGGGTAGGAATGGGTCCCCCCTTGCTTGTTGATGTAATAAACCACACTGATGTTGTACGACTGCACCAGCAGGGGCCCTGGGGAGAGGTGTATCTGAAAGGCTTGCAAGGCATACAGAACCACCTGCATTTCTAAAACTTTTATATGGAGGTGGCTCTCCCAATAGGACCGGGCTCCCTGGGTCTGATAAGGGCCTAGGTGCACTCCCCAGCCCAAACCTGAAGCATCTGTGGTGAGATCTCATGAGGAGTGGGCATGAGAAAGGGGACCCCTTTTAGGAGATTCTTGGGGTCTATCCACCGCTGAAGTACCTTGCGCAACGGGGAGAAGACAAGAACCAGCTGATCCAGATCATCAGTGTGTTGATTCCACTGGACCCTCAGAGTCCACTGCAGTATCTGCATATGCAGCCGGGCCAAGGGGACCATTACAGTGGTCACGGCCTTTAAGCCTAGCAACCTCAAGAATGTCCTGACTGGAACATAACAGCACTTGGCCACAGCCTGGGCCTGAGCTATGAGGCAGTCTGCCCTGTGCAGCAGCAGGAAGGCCTTGCCATGAGAAGAGTCCATAACTCCCCCTATTTACTGCAACCATTGGGATGGGGTCAGCACAAACTTGGGCAAGTTGACAGTGATGCCAAAGGACTGCAACAACTGCATAGTGCTTTCTAGAGTCAGCAACAATAATTCCCTGGACTAGGCTTTCTGCAACCAGTTGTCCAAGTATGGGAACACATAAAGGCCTTTGTGTCAGAGGGCTGCTGCCACAGCTGCTAAGCATTTGCTAAATACCCATGGTGCAGAGGATAATCCAAAGGGCAACACCCTGAACTGGCAGTGCTCCCCCCTGGAAGAGGAACTGCAGAAACCACCTGAGGGGAAGGCAAGCCATGATATGCAGGTATGCATCCTGCATGTCCAGAGAACATAGCCAGTCACCCTGCTTAAGCAGAGGAAGAAGGCCGTGCAAAGTTACCATCCAGAATTATTTGTACTGGATGTAAAGATTCAGCTCCTCGAGGTCTAGAATGGGCCTCAAGTCTTTGCTTCTTTTAGGAACCAGGAAGAACCTGAAGTAGAACTTTTTGTTCCTTTGCTGTTTGTGCATTGGCTCTGTAGCCCTTTTGTGCAGCTAGGCAAGCACCTCCTCTCTGAGCACCTCTATATGGTCTGGAGGATAAAAGATGGAGACTGAGGGAACATCTTGGGGCTGTTCTAAAGCATGGTCCTTTTCGATTATCTACAGGATCCAAGTATCTGTAGTAATGGTTCTCCACTGAGACAGATGGAGGGAGAACTGACCCCAACCACTGCCTCCTAGCTTGGAACAAGAGAGGGGGGTCTGGCAAGAAGTCATGCTGAGGTGGAACCAGTGACCAAGGCTGCTCCTCCACTTCTGGATTGCTTAGCAGAGGTATCAGTGGAGGAGTGGGGCAGACAAGGCAGAACTGGCACTGTGTTTACCATGAAGTTTGGTTCCGGAGCCAGACTTGTGAGAGACCTTACGAAAGGAGGGCTGCGGTCTGCTCCTGGGCTGGATATGATAAAGCGAGTTGACAGACCTAATAGCCTGCCAGAGGCCTGCAGGTCACTAATAATATCCTGCACATTAGGACCAAACAGCTTGTAACCCACAAAAGGGGCACTCAACACCTTTTGCTGGACATCAGCAGTGAAGCCAGAGACTCTTAGCCAGGAAATGCTTTCTAAGGCAAATTTCAGTGGCAGTTGCCCTGGCTATAGTATCAGCCATATCATAAAAGGCTCTGAGAAGATGCTTACTAACATATTCTATGGCCTGGAATGTTTTGAGAAGCTCCTCTCTCTGGAAACCCTCAGGAAGGGCCTGAGTAGCTGTCTTGCCCTTCTTCCAAAGAGTATTCTGATACTTGACCATATGGGACAAGTAGCTGGCAATTCTAAGGCCTAATGTGGCAGAGGCAGATCCTCTTGCCCTAGAGCCCAGTCCTCCTGGATTCCCGATCGGGGGGAAGGAAACTAAGGTGCTGAGGTGCCTTTAACCTATCGTGAGCCGTTTTGATTACCACAGAATCTGTTTCTGGCTGAGATGCGTAGAAAGGCAGCCCCACAGATGCTTGGTAGATCTTATTAGCCTTTCTGGGCATGGAAGGTATAAAGTTGGCCCTATGCCAGGCAGCCCTGGCAGCATTCTGCAGTGCTGGAAGCAGAGGAGGAATGACTTTGGGTGGAGATTCTGGGATCTCCAGGAAATCCATCAGGTTCCTCCTGGTAGCATCCTCCTCAGTCTGGAACCCCATAGTGGAAGAGTGCTGTTTCATAACATTAAAGAAGGAGGGGGTCCTCCGGGGAGGGGGAGGATAACCTTGGGGTGTGTTTGACCAAGTCCTCACTCCTACAGGAGACAGGCTTGTCAGAGGAGCCACCCCTGAGATCTTCTCTTCATCATCCTCATCAGGGAGGATGAGATCAGGGCGATAGTCCTCCTCTACATTGATCTGTTCTGAAGCAGGGACTGATGGCCGGAGTACTGTCGGCTTTCTCGGGGACATTGGGTGGATAGGTCGAACTGGTGTCAAACTGCTGGATGAGAGTTGAGGTAATAGAAGTGAGCACTGCACTGAGGTTGATGGCAGGGTAAGGAAACACTGCCAACACTGGTATCGACAGATAAGGCAGAGACTCAAGCTCCGATGAACCACCACCAGCAGCAGCAGAGGTGGTGGAGCCCTGCGCCTTTCGGACCTCATGGTGGGGCTGATGACTGGGAGGTTGATGGCCTGTCTGCAGCCGTGAGAAGGCTGGGAGAACTTGCCACAGTGTGGGGGCCTAATAGGAGCAAAGGCCTGCATGGAGAGAGGCATCGACACCGAAGCATTCGACTGGGTGATCCCAGGATAAGAGGAAGAAGAAGCCAATGGGGACCAGGTTCACCACTGGGGGGAATAGTCCTTGGGACATTTTCTTTCCTGGCAAGAATGTTTCTCTGAAGAGTTTTCCTGGACCTTGGTGGCCTGAGAGCCCGAAGAGGTTGCTGGTGACTGTAGGGGGGGGGGAGCAGAAGAGCCCTGCTCTGCACTGGCAACCTGTTGCTCAATGAGGAACTTCTTTCTACAGGGCTTTTTTGCGGCATCTCTAGGTGGCGAGGTTAAACTTTAGGCAGAGCTCACTGGCAAGAGTGTTGTGGCTAGGTCTGAGAGAGCAGACATAAAGTCTGTGGTTGTTGGTTGAAGAAATCTTTCCACAGTGACGGAAAAGAACCGACGAAGAAGTAGTTCTCGACATACAAAAATAAAAGGAATCACTTTCAAATAAAGTGATTTGATGGGCAACAAAAGAAAAGGCAAGTAATAATTTTGGTGGTCAACTGAATGATGAAGCTTCCACAGAGTCTGTGCGAGAATGGTCAATGGCGGGAAAGAACTGAATAGGGAGCGAGGCTGCCAATGCTTTTATAGGGCTGTGACGTCGGCGTGACATTGGTGTGGGAAGCCCATAATAGACTGCTACAGAAAAGCTTCCATGTGATCCTGCTGCCTGATGGCGAAGTTCCATAGGTGTGACCTGATGACAGAGATATCCCTGAAGAAGACTTCCAAATACTGTGTCCCACACATCATCGTCCAGTTATTAACTCCAGTCTCTCCTCATACCCCTGCCTTAATGACATGGACTGGTACTGGAGCTTCTCTTCAGCCTTCTTGCACAGTCATTCCTCATGCTCTTCCTTTGGGGACATTCGTGCCAGTCCTGTCGCTGCGTGACACCTCGCCCAGGACCCCTTCGCCCTGGCATGAATTGCCACCCTGCACAATTCATCCCTGGATGAGTTTGTTTTCTATTATTTAGGCTGGGGGCAAAATATATGGAGACGAATCGTGCAGGGTGCTGATTCACGCCAGTGCAAAGATTGGTGAGGGTGAGGTGTCGCCTGGCGACATGACCAGCACAAGCTGTCATATACTCTATTCCTTCACTGTGCACCACAGTCAGACAGGCATGTGAGGGACCTCATATCATACCACCACCTCTCCCATACATGCCATGCAATCTTTCTGTCCCAGCAGCAGCATGGTTTCAAGAAAGAGGATATGACTTGTCATGGGGGTAACTAGTCCTTGAGATCTTTGGAGGCCTCAGGCACAGTTGCTTTGCTGTCCCTCTCGATGAGGGCACACTCACATTTGGCTGATAGTTCTAATACACTAAGCATGTAAGTGAGACCACTCTTATGTAATAGTGGCCTTAGTTGACGTTTTAACATACATTAGAAAATGGGCATTGAAAACCTCGCATTCTGATTAGCTGAAACAGCCTGACATCCAGGCTGTTTTTTTTTAACAATGCTCTCAAAATAACAAGTTCCACTTTGGCATGCCCCTTTACTTGCAGTATCCTGGAGCTACCCTGGTTTTCTAACTTCAGTACTCCCATTTTTCCTGCCCGCTAAGCCACTGGTAAACGAGTCGTTGACTTCTTGTCATTGCAGCCTCTCGTTTAACCCGTCACCACTCATTCGTGATTTCTTGTCACGTATTTTACTTCACCCAGCTCACTCCACCTCAGCAGCTGCCCGGAGCCATGGCCGACTCATTCTGAATCCAGAAACAACATGTAATTAACGAACGCTCATTTGAAGGTGAACAGTGGTTGTTGGAATGATGGCCACCACAATACCAAAAGTAAAACCATAATACACTGACACCTTCTAGTGGCAGTTCTTCACAATTATGCCAATTCAAGGACTACTTTATAGTAAATGTGCTTTTTTTACTAAATCATATTTATTTTATGTTTCAAATTTTGTACTTAAAATTTAATATGCAGCCCATTTTCTAAGTGTAATAATACCCTCCAGTGTGGGTGTTATGGGATATAATGGACCTTCCAGGAGCTATATCCCAATAACACCCACCCTGTCAGGTAGTATTATTATTTACATAATAACTGATAACCATTACTATCAACCTGAAATCCTGCTTCATAGCATGTTCCTTTGTCCTTAAGCATCTTTTTTTCTGAAAAATGCTTCCCTCTTGAACCTTATTTATACCTGTGAGGCATTGGAAAGTTTCCATCATATCCCCCCTCTCCGTCCGTTTCTCCAATGTATACATTTATTTGTTTAGTTTTTGTTAACTGGGTAGGTGTGCTAGCCATAGAGATGACTGTTTTCAGGCTTGACCTGGGAGGTTACAAGGTAACCATTACAGGTATGAGAAAGAGCAGGTTACATCGGGATACAAAACAAAGCGTTGTACATTGGTTGTGCAGCATAAAACAAACTACAATGTGCTGAGAGCAGAAGACAGAGCAATAGTTCCAGTCATAGTATCAGGACAAAGCAATCTGGCTAGTGAGCAAAGCAGTAAAGTCAAATGACTTGCTGGGAAACACACCAGAAATAAGCAATACAGCAGGAATAAGCCTGAAAAAGACATTTCTGACAGTTCTAAAAAATATGGGACAATAACTGATAAGTGCAAGGGGGATATGGTGCAGGGGATAGGAAAGTTGAGACAGCTGTGGTTTGGGAAAATGCTAGGTTCGGAGATGAGGTCAGGCATGGGGAGAAGAGCTGGCACTGAGAGAGGGGATAGATGTATAGGGGTGAGGCAGGGGACAAGGCAGGAAATGGTTATGTTGCAGGGGTATATTGGCAGAAGTTGGTTAAGAGCTTCAAGACAGGGAGGAGAAACAAGTACTAAGGAGATTTAAAGCAGGAGCATTGACTGTTTGCGATAAGGTGTCGGTGAAGCGCTTTTTTAAAGGCGTTGTGTGTGGGTGCTAGACGGACATCTAGTGGGAGTGAGTTCCATAGCTGAGGTGTGTGGTGGGCAAAAAGCTCTAGAGCCTATGGTGGTGTTGCATTTCTGGATGCATAAAAGGGATTTATCTGCCGAACGCAAGCCATAGCTGGAGGTCTGGGGAGTGAGTAGCTCAGCCAGAGTTAAGGGGGTTCGAGACCTCAGAATGCTATTGACAGTGGAGCTGAGGGAGTAAAGTCCGGTAGCATTGGGGATAGCCAATTTAGATCCAAGTAGAGGAGGCAATGGTGTTTCAGCTTGTGGGAGGATGAGGTGTACTGACAGATGTTGTTTTAGGTAACATCCCATCTATGGAGATTTGATTTAGGTAAGGCAGCATACGTGGCTGCTCCATAGGTCAGGGTAGGCAGAAGTATGCCCCAGGCTATAGCCACTCTTGCTTTAGGGGTTAGTACATAACTAGTCTGGTACGCTATGCCTAGTTTAGAGTTTACAGACTTGCATGTGTTCTGTATGTGAAGTTTAAAGATTGGTCCAAAATTACCCCTAGGTATTTAAACGAGGTCACTAACCCAATCTATGAGCCATCTAAGCAGGAGACCCTGAAGTTGTATTTGGCATGTTTTTTTTTATTGTATTTTTATTTGTTTTAAAATATGTAAGAGACATATGAGATACAGTGCATTATAGAGATCACATAATACAATCAATCATGGCTCAAGCAACATACAGTGCATTACAGTTATGGGCACAAGACCATAATTCATATACAGCCATAGATAATCCATCCTGATAGGGATCCTTGTATACTAGTACTAAAATTATAAGTCTTCCCCCTAAATCTCTCTCTCTCTCCCCCCCTCGCCTTTCTCAACATCAGGTCACTTCTCTTGTCGAGGATCTTGTACTGACATATAGAGGATCCATTTCCTCCATTGGAGTTCAAATTTATCTTTTCTGTTTAAATGGCATGCCGCCAGTCTTTCCAGATAGTATAGTTCTTTCTTGGCCGTGAACCATTCCCTTCTGGTCAGAGGTGAGGTCCGGCCCCATAGTCTGGTAATTGCTTTCCTAGCTATTAATATATAAGTAATCGAGAGAGACCCTCAGAATACAGAGGCTACAGGAGGTATTGAAAGCAAGACCATTTCAGGAGTAATGACAGCCTCCTCTCCCACCAACTCCCCCAGGGCTTCCGCCACCTCTCCCCATGAGGGTCGGAGCATTGGGCATGACCAGAAGATGTGTACATGTCCAGCCATCTTTTCCCCACAAGATCTCTAGCAGCTTCCTACTGGGCCATCAGTAAATTTCGCCAGTTTAGCTGGTGTATTAAAAAATCTAAGCCTGACTTCCCAGGCAAATTCCCGCCAGTGTGATGCTAGAGATATTCCACGCGATAACCTGATATATTTAAACCAGAGATCTTCTGAGACTGGTACCAATAATTCCTGATTCCAAGCAGCCAGGACCCCCAAAGTTGAGTCTCTAGTAACCTCCTGCAATCCCTTGTACAGTGTTCCAATCAGGTGTGTGTGTGTGGGGGGGGGGTATTCCTTTTATGGAAGATATAATAACTATCAATAATTGAGGAGATGGGGATGGGAGGCAGTTCCATTGAGGAGCCTTATTCGCCAGATAGGCTTGTAGCTGCTGATAAGCCACATTAGTTTCTGGTGGTAGCCCATAGGCGCCTCTTAATGTGGAAAAAGTAACATACCCGGGTTGTCTAATATCTGAAAAATGAAAGTTAGGTGTCTATTATGCCAGCCATTTAAAGTCTCAGTTAGGGGGACCTGAAAATTCTTTGTCTCTAGCCTAAGTTGTTGTAGAAAATAAAAGACCGGGGCAAGTTCCTGAGAGGCTATAATCATGTCTCAGACTGTCATACTGCTTTGCATTCCTCTGTGATAATCATTCCGCCCTAGAAGGGGCTCCCCTGGTTCAAATAGAACATTTTTAATCTCTTGAATATGATTTAGTGTAATCTCTAACTTTTTCCAAGGTATTCTACAATTTGGATCAATCCACCACAGTATCCTAGCCAGGGTGGCTGCTTGAGTGTGTTTACCCAGATCAGGTAATCCCAACCCTCCTTTGTCTCTTGGGAGCTGTAGGATGGGCCATCGAATGCAAGGTTTCCTGCCAGCCCAGAAGAATTGAGCTAAGGCCCTATTCCAAGATATAAAATATAAATTGGGGAGGGAGGGGCAAGACAGGAATAGTTTGAAACAAATACAGTAGTCTGGGCAATATATTCATTCGAATAAGGTCAATCCTTGAATAGAAGGAGAGACGTAGCTGAGACCAAGTATGAAGGTCATTCTCTATTGTCTGAGAGAGAGGTTCATAATTTATCAGGACAGTGTGATCAATATTTTGAGGTGACTGTATACCCAGATATTTCAGCTTTGTCCCTCGACACTTAAAAGGTACATAAGATTGAAGCAATGGAGAAGGGGAAAAACAGAAAGTCAAAACCTCTGTTTTTGTAGAATTTATCTTATATTCTGAAATTAATGAAAACTGAGTAATAATTTTCCAGAGGGCCTGAAGAGAATGTTCTGGGTCTCATAAAGACAGTAGGACGACGTCTGCACATAGGGCTATTGTGAAGGTATCCTTTCCCACCTTTACCCCCTTTACATCATCTGATAGCTGGACCGCCAGAGCTAAAGGCTCAATATAAACTGCAAATAGTAGAGGGGGAGAGAGGGCATCCATGACAGGTGCCCCGCTCTAAGGGAATCGGGGTGGAAATTGCTCCATTTATTTTTAAAAAGGCTTTGGGTGCTGAATATATGTGACTAAGCCATTGTTGTGCACCTCTGCTATAGGTGTTACAGTCCACCTGTAGACCAGAAGTCTTGAAACGGCTCCAACATTTATCTCTCTCTTTTATTTTAACCAGTAGGTCCTTTTTTAGTCATCTGGTAGGTTTCCCTTTAATTCAGCGTGTGTTATCCGAGGGGAGTGAAGATCCTGTAGGGCTATTCTTCCCTAGGTGCTGCTCTAGCCCCAAGCGGGGCTTCGCTGAATTTCCCTCAGATGGTGGTGGCAGCGGGAGACCCAGCCAGTCTGCGCCACCTCGCTCACCTGGAAGACCCTCACCAAGATCAGGTGCTGCTCAGGATTCGCCGGGACTCAGGGAATGGTTGCCAATTGGCTCTCCTTACCAGTTTTGCCACTGTTGGCTGCAGTTTTATACGGCTTTGCCTTTGATTGGCCTGTTTGACTGGTAGCTGAATTTCTGCTGTTCGTGGGTTGCTCTAGGCACCGCTTTTACCCCAGACTATTTGTATGATTTTTTCACTCCTTATAATTTGTCCTGCCCACCATCCCTGACCCTGGCCTCTATTAAATGCTCCTTGGCCACTCCCATTTTTTTCCCTCTGCACTGCCATTGGCTCAGATAGGCTGCCCCTAAAATTAAAGGTGTACTCGACCTAATCACTGTTGCCTCTTAAAGCACTTTCTCTGCTGCCTGTCGGCATATCTCTTGAGTGACTTGCCTTCCTTTAGGTTTTCACACATCTGGCTATAGCTGGCAGCTGCTATAGGCACCTGTTATTTACATCATTTTATTTTTGAAAGTGCTACTGCCATACTACCTTCTATTGCATTGTAGCTCAGACACTATTAGCTCCCACGTTTACATGAGACATGCCTACCCATTTATCACTGCTTCCCCTCCTTCTCCTTCTCCTTCTTTTCTCAGTTGTATCTACTCCAGCTTCATTTGCTCCCCATTCTAAAAAAATACTCACCTTTCCCCTCTGCACTCATAGCCCCTTCCTTTATTCTAGCCATAACTCTTACGCCTCCTCGAATACACTGGACCCATTTCCCCTACCTTCCCCTTACTTCTCTGTTCTCAGCACCCGATCACCTTGCATCCCTTCGCCTCCTTATCTTCATCTCACCTAGCCCCAACCACCACCAAACACACCCCAAATACTCAGCCTGCCAAAAATATCCTAAACGTCACTTCCTCATAATTGCTTTCCTCTTACTTGCTTCAGGAAATGTCTATCCTAACCCTGGCCCCTCTTCACCCAGTTCTGCCAGATGTACTCCTACCACTAACTTACCAACTGCTCACATTCCCTCTGCCTTCCCCAAAGGCCTAAACATCCTACACTTAAACATCTGCAGCCTCGTCTCAAAAATAGATCTTTTGCATCCACCGGTAATCTCCCTCACACCTAATATTCTAATCCTGACAGAAACTTGGTTAAATGCTAAAATACCTGATCTATCCATTGTGATCCCAGGTTACTCTATAATCAGGATGGATGGGACTGGCAGGGGCTGCAGAGTAGCCATGTACATCCGGTCCTCACTCCAGTTCTCAACCATTCTCTCATCCTCTTCACCCTCCGCCTACGAAGCACTTGTGGTAAACATTACCTTGCCTGTCTCCTCCCCCTATATTCACAGCTGGTATCTACTGTTGCCCTGGTTCCAAGACTTCAGACACAACTGATCTCATTACCTCAATAACCTCACTCTCACATACAGGTGAGCTGTATATATCTTGGGCGATGTAAACCTAAACTGGTTGTCTCCAACAACATCCAAGACACAAAATGACATCTCGGACCTCAATCTCTCCCAGCTCATCCTGGAATCCACCCACCTCAATCATAAAACCCTAAATCACTCTCTGTTAGATTGGGCTCTCACCTCCTACTCCCACGATGTCATTAAAGCAGGTATACTCCCGTATGTCCTTAGTGATCACCACCCTATCTTTGTTGCCAGAAAGGTCAGTAGACTAAAACTGCCACATAAAATCCTACAGCTCCGCTCCTTCAGCTCCCTAGACCTTAACCCCCTTCTCAATGAGCTGGCTGGCTCTGATTGGTCCCCTATTGCCTCTGCCCCTTCCATTTACTAAGCTCTTGCCTACTTCAAAGATAAATTTCTAACTACCTGGAACTCTCATGCTCCTTCCAAATGTACTAAAGTCCGTGGCAACCACCACCCCTGGGTCACCCCTGAGTTAAAGACCTGCCACAGGGAGTGTGACAAGGTGTGGAGGAAGCATAAGGCCGCCCACCTTCCTTCAGACTATGTCAGGTATCGTATGTTAAGAAATGCCTGTACTAAGGCCACCAGACTAGCCAAATCTGAATATTTTAAATCATCTTTTCTCACAAACATTAACTCCCACTCTAAGTTTTGGAAAGCAGTCCATGCTCTATTCTCCCCTCCTATTCATCCACCTCCCCCAGTGCTTAGAATCAACAATGCATTGATCTCAGACCGTGCTCAGTGACTTAAGAGTATGCCTCCTCTTTCACCTCCTGTGCCTCAGCCCTCCTGAAGTCCATACCTTCAACCTCTCCCTATCCTCATCCTCTCAAATCCAACACTCAACCCCTCCATGCCCACCTTTCCTACTCCTTTTCTATTGTTTCCCCTGAGGATACACTAACTGCCCTTCTCTCACTTAATCCCTCTAAAGGCTCCTCACTGGATGACCTTGACCCTAAACTCCTCTACCTTTCAGTTTCTGCCATAGCCTACCCTCTCTCTTTAACCCTAAATCACTCCTTCTTGACCTCATCAGTCCCATCACCCTGGAAACATGCAATGGTCCTTCCCTCTCCCCAAGGGCGGTGGCCCCTCCTCCCATGCTAACTTTCACCCTCTCTCTCTCCTCCCTGCCCTTGCCAAACTTCAAGAATACCTGGTTCTCTTACAACTAACCTCCTTTCTGGCTGACACTTCCTTTTTCACCTCATACCAATCTAGCTTTTGGAAAAACCACTCCACCACCACCTCCCTTCTTAGGCTCACAGACTTCATCCTTACTGAGATGGACAATGGCCTCATTACCTCTACCATCTTTGTCGACCTTGCCAAGGCTTTCAACACAGTCTCCCATGCCCTGCTTCTAGACTCCCTCATGGATGTTGGTTTGTCTACTCTAGCCCTTAACTATTTAGTTATTACCTCTCAGGCAGGACACAATCAGTCAGGATCCAGAAAGCAATCCCCCCCCCCCATCTCCACAGAAATTCCACAGGGCTCTGTGCTTGGCCCCATCCTCTTCTCCAACTTCCTCAACAACTTGCCCTCAGTATGCTCCCCCTCCATCTCTGTCACATATGTATGCTGATGACACCATCCTTTTCTTTACTGGCAAATACCCCTCAAATGTAGCAACCACCCTTCAGCATGTCTTTCAACAGGTTCAGCTATGGTTTGCCTCACATCAGCTATTCCTGAATGCCAAAAAAGACTGTCTCCATGACCTTTAACACTAGGCAGAGACTCTCTAGGCTCCACCCCCTACCATCTTTCCATACCCTAGATGGGACAATCTTAGAGGACACCTCCTCATTCAGATACCTTGGGGTTTGGCTTGACCAACACCTCAGCTTCACTGGTCACATCGATGCTATCCTGCAAAAACTGCACCGCAAGCTTGGTGTCTTATACAGGAACTTTAGCTGCATCACTGCTATGGCACGGCGTGAACTAGTCCAGAAGATGATCCTTCCCATTTTTGACTACAGTGATGTGGTCTATGGTGCCACTCCCAAATTCTCCCTAACCAGACTGGACACTCTCTTTCAAATCAAATCAAATCAAATCAAATCATCTTTATTTATAAAAGGCGCCTTTCCAAACCAAGGCACCTGTAGAATAAAAACATATAAAATAATTTAACTCCTTCTGTCATTTTGCCCTCGATGCTCCTTCTCACACTCATCACTGCAACCTCTACCATGCCCTGCCCTTTCCCTCACTTGCAAACAGGCACCTCACTCATTGCGCCAAACTCACTTCTAAATTCTGGTTAGGAGAACTTCTTCCCTACTGCTCAAGCTCACTCGCTTCCCCACCTCCCCCCTCCCACTCACTCAGATCCACCGACACTCATACTATAGCGGTTCCCCGACGAATTACCACTCTTGGCCAGTCAGGCTTCACCCATTGCTTTCCGAAAACCTAGACCTCCCTACTCCACCCAAATACGGTACTCCTCCTCCTCCCTTTCCCTAGCCTCTGCCTTACATAACTTTCTCTCACCAAGCTGCTTCTGCTTCAATCCTCCATAACAGCCCACCAAATGGCCCTGCTCCTCTCTATGCCACTTATCCCTACTCTGCCTCTCTCCCCCTCGTATCCTTAAATCTGCACCCTGTTTGCTCACCTCCTTTCCCTGCTACCCTTTACTTTACCCCTGCCCTTCTACTATCACACTCAAATCCTCTATTACCAACCTGCCTGGACTAGATTTGCCCTCTGCAGGGTCTCCCAGCATCCTGGGGCCCAGCACAGTGCTCTCTCTCTCTCTCTCTCTCTCTCTCTCTTCCCACTTGCCCTCACCAGATTAGCCCTCTGGCAGGTTCTCAGCATCAGGGCCAGATTAATGGATGTGGGGGCCCTACTCCAAGTCATATTTTGGGACTGGGGGGGAGGGGCCCTAAATGCCAACATCCCACTCTTCTGTGGCGCCAGGCACGCAGAAACCTTGTAAACTCCAGCAATTCATCAATTTAACAATTAACCTCTAACTTAGTGGTGAAGCTAAGTAGAATCCTTTCAGAGCAATGTGGTTTTGCTCCCAGATTTCTGATAAATGATGCATCAAATAATTCAAATTCAAACAGTGAATATAGTAGGTAGCCCCACCATGGCTATAGAATCTTGCAGCCCCCTGAGCCCAGGCTAGTAGAAGTAGCAGGCAATCCTCACCCCCATGTAAATGCAATTATTTTCTTTACTCTGGTTTTTTTCGTCATTTTTTTGCTTCAATTCAATTAACTACTATTAAGTGTTCCCTTCCTGCCATTTCCAATTCAACCAAATCACCCACCAAATCATTGGAGTCAAGACAAAATAAGAAAGTCAGCATGACAATGTTGGCACTTAGCACACAGTAAGTAACAACATACCTGGTGGTGTGGCCTGCCCTGACAGACTGGTCGGTCATTGGACTTAGCCTGGGACTCCTCACAGGACCAGAGGCCCAGCAGCAGCACTGACTGACTACAGTGACTAGCACACAATGAGCAGCATGCCGTCTCTGCAACTCTCAGAGTCAGAGTCATCATCAACATCCAACGAAAAGAAGAGCTGGACGGTGGCAAATCAGAAAAGTCCGGCCCAGCCCGCTCTCTCTACTAGTAGTCTGTAGTTTTCCTCGATTGAGAGCGAGACAATCTCTGACCAACCGTTGTCCACTCATCCTTCTCCGTCCTCGACTCCTCATTGCCCGGCCACATGCCTTGACACCACTCACACGCATGCAGATTCCCACTTCCTAGTAGCCACACCTCCAGGAGGACCTCTGAGACATGGTTGGTTGTAGTGGTGGGGTCAAGGTGGACTGATCACGGACTACTCTGTCTGTGCTGTGCAGCTCACCCTGCCCCCCTAGAGGCAGAGCCAGAGAAACTGAGAGACTTGCTTGGAGTGGGGGGGGGGCTTTTCTTTTTTGGCAATGCTGTGAATGTGATGATCTCACAGCCCCTTGACAGTACAGCAAATATGGCCAGTCTGAGGTCTGCAGCTATAGTCTGCCGGGTAGGGAAAAATAAATAAATTAAATTAAACAGTGAGGGGGCCCTGCTGGACCACAGGGCCCTACGCCATGGCGTAATCTGCATACAGGTTAATCCAGCCATGCTCAGCATCCTGTAGAGGCCTAGGTTAGGCACAACTTCTTCTCTCACTCCTTTTCCTTCTCTCACTTCACCTCGCTACTCCTTCTTCCCAATTCGACCTCACCTAGTGCTGCCCCCTGACAGGGTCCTCAACATCCTGAAGGGGTCCCAGCAGAGGATGAGCCTTTTTCTTCCCCCCCCCACTTCCCCTCTACTCCCTTCTTCCCAACTTGACCTTGCTTAGTGCTGCCACCTAGCATGGTCCTCAACATCCTGGAGGGTTCCAGCACAGGTCAAGCCTTTTCTCCCCTCCCAATTCCCCTCTAACCTTTCTACCCCAGCTTTGACCTTACCTGATTCTGCCCCGGCAGAGTTCTCAGCATCCTGAAGAGGCTTAATTTCAGTCTAGCTTCTCCCTTCCCTGCTCTACCTCTCTCACCCATCCCCTTTACTCTCTCTATCAAACTTGACCTTGCCAAGTTCTGCCCTCTGGCAGGGTTCTTCCCATCCTGGCAAAGTCAAAATTCAAAATTTAAACAAATCTCTTCCTTCCCTTATCCATTAATCTTACCCTTCACCCATACTGCATCCACCTACCTATACAAAATGTCCCTGCCTTTTCCCCTGCCCTTTCACCCTCGTTACCATGTGTTCAAAGTCACCACCTCCATCAGCCACTGGCAGGGCTCTCTACTTGCTGGAGGGTCCAGCTCTTGGAGTGTTTCATCCCTCATTAACCAATCCCTCCCCTCCTTCCCTCCCTCTCATGCCCCTCCTCTCTACCCTTCTGCACTTAAATGTAATTAGTTCACCCGAGCTAAGGAATGTGCACTTTTGTTCTCTTTTGTTGCTCCAACTTGCACTAGCCGTATGTTAACGTGCCCCCTAACACTGTTGTTACTCACTTGCTCTTTCAATTGCTCTCCCCTTTCTTTAAGCCTCAACTCCCCCAGCTGCCTTTCCCTGCCCACCCCTTGTCCCTCTTAAAACATTTTCTCCCCCCACTGCCTATAAAGTACCAAACACCTTGTCTCTTTATTGTGACCCTAATCCTGCAAGGAGTTGGCCCACGGCTGCATTAAAATGTATTTTATGATCCACAGGTATGCAGTTGTAATTTTATGTTTATTCCCCAGGCTTGTTAAATGTAGCTGTATGTCATGCTACAAATGTAACTGTTTGTCTACCTCATGCTAAATGTATATCCCCACTCATGTTAAATGCAACTGTAAGAAATTGTACATCTATTTTCTCAGTCATGATAAATGTATTTTCTCACTCATGTTAAATGCAAACTGTATGTAAAGTCAACTTCCAATTGTACCTCCCCTCAGGTTGCACCGGGAGATGGACAACTTGTTTTTCAATGAGCCTTCCTGGTGAAACATTTTAATAAATAAATAAATAGTGAAGATGTTAAGGGCAGACTGCACGTCTCAAGCATTATAAAGACTGGACCAGTCAATATTTGCCATGTCGTGGAGAAAGCTTTTAGGATTCATGTAGGCATAGTTTCAAAAGGTGATGAAGCATGGTTTTGTGGTGGGAGTGGGGCTGGACACAGATGCAAAAGATAGAGTGGTGGTCAGTAATAGCATCAGCAAGTGTGCTGGCCGAGGGTATATGCTCATTGCAGTTTGCTAGCACCCAGTTGATAAGGGTGCTGGAACTGGAGCGAGATGCAATCCTCGTGGGTTTGGTAATCATCTAATGCATGTTATGACTCTGAATTTTAGTAAGTGGAATGGCCTGGCATTTCCCTAGCCAATTAATGTTTATATCACCTAATATGAGCACTTCATTTTTGCCAGAGAGTAGGGACGTCTGGTTTAGAAGCTCATCTAAGCCAGTGTGGCCACTGTTTGGGGGAAGGGGGTTGTATGTACATATGATATGCAACTTTTTGGCCCCAAGGGTAAGGAGAGTGTGTAATGACTCGCAGTGAGTCAGGGGATCAGAGTTTAGGGCAGAGAGATGTAGGTGTTCCTTGAAATAGATGGCTACACCATCCCCCTTTTTTGTGGACAGTCTGTCCTTCCGGAGGAGGTTATAGGAGGGTATTGAACACTGTGTAACAGGGATAGAGGATTTTAGCCATGTTTCAGTCAGGCACAATATATCCAGCTTGTAGAGGGAGATCCAGGCCTCGAGTTCAGCAGAGTTGTGTTTGAGACTTCTGATACTGTGATGGGCGATAAGGAGACCTTTGGCATTGCTTAGTAGCGCATCTGAGTAAGAGAGATGGCAGCAGGACCAAGATTTGTTTCAATGTCGCAGGATAGCAGGCTCACCAGTAGCAGGAAGTACCAAAGCTTCCAATGGACAAAAAGGGAGAGAATTAAGAGGCAGAGGAAGCATTTCCTTAGGATAACATATGGTGAGGTAGATCAAACCCTTATTTATTAGAAGAGGGATCGAGTCATGTGGTAAGTCAGGGGGGAGGAGGAGGAGGAGATTGGAGAAGTGGTAGTCATCCAGAGATGGCATGGTGGTAGGGTGTATCATGTTTGCATTGCAGACTCTATTGGTAGATAAGTAGATCAGGAGTGGCACGATGGCCAAGATGATTAGGTGCTTAAGGCGATCCATGGAACAGGACACTCACCGGGGCCAATTTAGTAGCCCAGGCCGAGAATAGACAGAGGTGTTCTGTTGGGAGATCACTGTCTATGTGGTTGTGCAATGAGAAAGAACTCAGTGTGGAATGGAGCAGATGTTCCTAAGCAGATCTTTGCTGCAAGGCATAGGTGCCTTTACTGGTAAAAGAATATAAGGGACCAATGGGAAAGTGGGTACTTTGTCACCTGACCATACGGCATCTATAAAAGAAAAGGTCCACCCAGGGTGGGAAGCTGGCGTGAAGTACCGGCGGGATCAATGGTTTGTCAGCTGAACCTGCGGTGTGGCTCAAGGCTGTTCTCTGGCTGCGAGGTCTTGTCCGGTGGATCTTCTAGCAAGTCAGGTGGGCAGGCGTCTGAGCTTGTGGCTTTTCTGGGTGAGCGCGGTCTGACTTGGAAATCTGGCATGGTCCACGGCGCTCATCCTGGAGGAAAGTCTTCTGTGAAGGCAGTGTCCCAGGTCCGCTGGAGTGGATGAGACAGCGGCAGTCCAGCAGCCCAGATGGGTTCTGAAGTTAGAGGGTCTGGGGAGAGAGGGAGGGAGGGAGATTAAGTATAGGTAGACCAGGGGAGGGTTTCAGAAAGAACAATGGATTAGGGTGGAGGCAGTTGAGGGAGGCATATCTAATTTAGGGACAGGGAGGGGAGAAGGGAAAAGGCACAGGGAGAGAGAGAGACAGATTGAGCAGGAAAAACTTAGTTTTAAAATTGTGCAATAAAGAGAGCAGTAAAACACTTAATGCTGTATGCTTTTTTGAAGTATTAGCTTAAAACTCTATGCTTTTCTTAACAGGCTGTAAAATACTTAATGTGCTATGCTTTTTGTAGTATTAGCTTAAAACCTGCTTTTCTTAACAGGCCCTTGTTGGACAAAGCTGCTAAGGTATACAGTGCAGAAATGACAGTTTTTAGTACTCTAAAATGGTAAAATCCTTAAATTGAGCTTCAAAGCTTTATGGCTTTGAAACAGAGGCCAAGCAGCATTAAGGAAGGAACAGATAGAGACAGGGATAGAAGCTGTAAGTAGCTTCAGGTGCCAGCCAATCTCAGAAGGAGCTCAGGAGGCTTTGACCAATCAGCGGTCAGGCACCAGCAGTTCAAAGTTCTACATATTAGAGTCCTTCAGTCTTTCATCGTAGAACTTTTGATGCAGATCCTGCACCATTTTTGTCTGCCCTCCCCTGAACCGTCTCCACTCTTTCTATGTCCTTTCAGAATGAGGTCTCCAGAACTGGACATAGTGCTCTAGGCAAAGTCTCACCAGTGATCTATACAGAGGCAACACCATCTCCCTCTTTTTGCTGGTGATACCCCACCCAATGCACCCCAGCATCCTACTAGCCCTCCCAACTGCCTTGTCTCACCACCTGGCCAACTTTAGGTCCTTAGATATAACTCATAGATACATAGATGGGGACCTCAAGATTCATCTAGTCTGCCCATGAATGTTCTACCCCCCCCCCCTCAAATCACTCCCAGGTCTCTTTCCTGTTTAGTGGTTGTCAATATCTCTCCTCATATTTTGTACTCCACTCCTGAGTCTCTGTGCCCTAAGTGCATGATTTTGCATGTTTTTGCATTGAAGCCCAGTTGCCACACTCTTGACCACTCCTCTAACCTTTTCAGATCACCCTCTCATTCCCCCTCCCCCCGAGTGTCTACACTGTTGCAGATTTTAGTGTCATCTGTGAACAGACAGACCTTTCCCTCCAGCCTCTCTGCAATGTCACTTACCAAGACATTAAAGAGGACTGGTCCCAGTATAGATCACTGAGTTATCCCACTGGTTACCCACCTTACATCCAAATGAACTCTGTTTACCACCACCCTCTGACTCCTATCCCTTAGCCAATTTCTTACCCAGTTTACTACCTTTGGTCCCGCTCCTAGGCTACCCAGCTTGCTTACTAATATCCTATGTGGATCAGTGTCAAAGGCCTTGTTGAAATCTAGGTAGGCCACATCTACTGCTCCTCCCAGATCCAATTCCTTTGTCACCCAGTCAAAGAAATCTATTAGATTGGTTTGACAAGACCTCCCCCCATGAATCCATGGTGTCTCAGGTCCTGTAAGCCACTGGATGCAAGGTATTCCACTATCTTTTCCTTTCAGTAGTGATTCCAGTAATTTTCCCACCATTTAAATCAGGCTGACTGGCTTGCAGTTGCTGGCCTCCTCCCTACTACCACTTTTGTGGAGTAGGACTACATGTGCCCTCCTCCAGTTCCCTGGGACCTCTCCTGTCTCCAGTGAGAGGTTGAACAGGACTGTTAGAGGTGCGTCCAGCACCTCCATGAGTTCCCTCAGCATCCTTGGATGTACCCTGTCTGGCCCTGTTACCTTGTCCACTTTCAGATTTGCGAGCCCCTTCAGGACTGTCTCCTCCACAAATAGACCAGTATCCACCTCCCTTTCTTCGATGCTCCTATCACTTTTCTGTTGCCCTCTCCTTCCTCTTCTTCTGTGAACACTGAACAAAAGTATTTGTTCAGGATGTCTGCTTTTCCTTGATCCCCCTCCACACAACCCCCCATTCCCTTCTTAGTCTTACAATCCCTCCCCTGGTCCTTCTCTCTTTGCTTACCTACCTAAAAAAATTACTGTCTCCTTTCTTTACTTCCTGGGCTATTTTCTCCTCTGTTTGCGCTTTTGCACTCCTAACTAATTCCCCTGCCTCCCTCTGTTTCTCCAAACACAGCTCCCTATTCTCCTCTTTCTGTATCTTCTTATACTTCCTAAATGCTAGATTTTTTAGCTTTATCTTCCCAGTTACCTCGATAGAGAACCATAGCAGTCTTTTTTTCCTCTTGCCTTTGCTTACTAATGTGACGCGGAAGTTTGTTGCTTTCTCAATGCCCCCCTTTTAGTTTCGCCCAAAGTTCCTCAACTCAACCCAAGTCCCCCTCTCCCCGCCAGGGTATCACTGATGCATTCCCTCATCTTTTTAAAACCAGCCCTCCGAGGGGGGTTGCCGCTGTGGAGCCCGAGCTAGCAAGCAGCAGCAGCTACTGAGAGCTCTCTTTCCTAACGGTATAAAATACTAAAGTTTGCCTTTTTAGAGCAAGAATTTGTAAAATCCTTCCTTTCCAATCGAAAGAGCAAGTTTTGAAACATAAGATGGGCAACCCTCGTAAAGATCGCTCAGGGGCTTCAGATGGGAAAACTTCCAGTTCGCCCCAGCCCATGAGGCTAGGCCAAGATTTGCAGGTCGTATCTCAGCCCAACTCGAAAGAAACTATGGAAACCATCGGATTAAAACTACAGCGTATCATCACATCAGTGGCAGATTTCAATGCAAAAATGGACTCTTTTGGCAATCGAGTCACTGCAGTGGAGAAAACGGTGGAAACTTTGCAGACGGAGATGGTGGATGTTAAAAAATCTTCCGATTCTACTTCTACGACCACTACGCTTATAGTAAAGGAAAATGCTCATCTTAGGGCCAGACTGGAGTCATTGGAAAATCAGACCCACTCGTCTAATGTGCGGACTCTTAGGATGCCAGAGGGGATCGAGGGAGATCACCCGCTTATGTTTCTGTAGGACTGGATAAGTGAAAAGCTGGTGCCAGAGGGTCAAAGTATCTATTTTGGACTACAAAAAGCTTATAGAATCACCCAGTGGGGCTACAGAGAGGACACTGAAACTCCACATACCCTTCTAGTAGTGACCAATGGTATTGGAACATGGGATCAACTGCTTAGGCTGGCGAGACAAGTGGGCCAGTTGACCCAGGATGAACACTCCATTTATCTTTTCCTGGATTTGAGCTATGCTACTCGCATGAGGCGCAAGAAGTTTGATGGGGTCTGTAGGAAACTGTGAGAAGCTTCAATTCCTCATGCAGTGGTGTTTCCGGAGAAACTGCGTGTGGTACATGCTGGTAAGGTGTGGGTGTTCAGTGACCTGGCAGAGGCAGGAAAATGGGCTACTCAATTTGAGGGTAAGCACTGCAACCTTAAAGCGATGCCTGAAGACAGCGACCAAGAGGAGACCGAAGGGAACTGAGCTTTACATAAGTGCAGACTTTATTTCCTCTTATTTACACAATGTTTGAGGGCATTCTGCTCTATTGAGGGCCAGTTAAATATTTTGTGTTTCTGGGCCAAGTTGAGTAGGACCATGTTTGCCTATCGCTGGCTTTTACTTGATTTTTAGTATAAAATAACATAGTTAAATAATGCTGGGTTTAAGTAAAATATAATTTAAACAAATTAGATAGCCCTGATCATTTATTGGATTTAAGCTGGGGGGAGACATGTTAATTTAAAAAGGATCTCTGCTTCAATTATTTTTACCCAGAAATCAGTTAAGAGAAAGTTAAATCTCTCATGTTTGTGTTGTAGCTTGCATTATTATGTTATAGCATTTTAGCTTATAGGAGGCATAGTGTGACACCTCTAGTCCTCTTGGGGACATGCAATGTTGGATTATAGTATGGACTTTCATATTCGTATTAGTCACACTGTTCATGGACTCCATCACAGCTGGAACTATTGTTTACTAATTTTAGTAACTTACTTTAGTATCACCCATCCTATGAGGTATCGCAGTATTTGAGATACATTTATCCTATTATTGAGACCATTAGTGTTTCCATGTTGTAATGTCTTATGCAAAGTAATTGGTCTGTCTCGAATATGGAATTGTTATATGAATCATAACAAATGAAAATAATAATATAAAGTATAAAAAAAAAAATATCGGCCCTCCTGAAGTCCAGGACCCTCTTCTTTGTGTGGTTTGATTCTGCCCCAGTCCTTATATTGAACCACACAGTATGGTGATCACTGGTCCCCAGGTGGCCACCCACTGTGATGTCTGCAACACTGTCCACGTTAGTTAGTACAAGGTCAAGTTCTGTCCCCTCACAAGTGGGGTCCCTAACTAGTTGCCTGAGGAATGCCCCCTGTCAGGGGTGAATTTATACTATGATGTTGACAGTATTCCTGAAAATCAACAAGAGAGGGGTTCGGGGGGATGTGCCCCCCCCCCCCGAGGTGAATCCTCAACAGGAAATGTTTTTCTGTGAGCATACACAGAGTACCTGAGATCATCATTTTGAGAACCAGAAAGCACATTTCTTCCAGAGTGCTCAGCTAAGAAAATCACCGAGTTTAAAATAAAATATATGAGAGCCATTTGATGTTTCAAGAAAAAATAATCATACAATAAACCATTCCCATATTTGTTACTCATTACCCTTGTATACCCCAAATTGTACTTCAGGAACAATATGAGGTAAAAGTTTCTAAGGGGAAATAGGAGGCTTCAGAATGTTAATGTGAGAATTTATCAACAAATTGTGCTCAAAGTGGCACTGGCTTTGCTACATCCCTTATAAATAAACATATGGCACTAGAAATCCTGGATTCTGTACAGGGAGAAGGCCTCAGGCAGCTAGTGCTTGAACCCACCAGATACAGGGCAATTCTGAATCTAGTACTGACCAGTGGGGACAGAATCACTGAAGTCCAAGTAGAAGGTCAACTGGTGTCCAGCAACCACCACATAGTGTGGTTCAGCATGTGTACAGGGACACAGTCAATTCACACAAAAGCAGGGGTTTTAGATTTCAGGAGGTTGGACTTTGCTAAGATGGAGAGGTGCATTAAAGAAGCCCTGGAGGGAAGGGAGGAAGGAGGGTGGGTTGAGGAGCAGTAGGAACACCTAAAAGGAGCCATGGTGGAGGTAACGAACCAATGCATTAGGTTGAGAAATAAAGGCATGAGAAGGAGTAAACCACTATGGTTCTCGAGAGAGGTGGAAGAGAAAATAAGGGCCAAATGGGTAGGTTTCAGGAAACATAAGGAGAATCAAAAGGAAGAAGACAGGGTGGTGTACCTGAAGTGTCTAAGGGGAAGCAGGCAAGGCCTTTAGAAGTGCGAGGGCACAAACTGAGGAAAGATTAGTGCAGACAGTGAAGAAAGAAAACAAGACATTCTTTAGGTACATCAATGAAAGAAGAAAGGCTAGGCGGGGAATGTGAGACTCAGAAGAGATGAAGAGGAATGTATGGAGGGCGACCTGGAAAAGGCAGAAATGCTGAATAAATACTTCTGTTCAGTATTCACTGAAGAACGGGAGGATCAGAGGCCACAGCTGGGCAACAGATACAAAGGGGTGGGGTGGGGTGAACACCAGTCCATTTACAGTGGAGATGGTCCTAGAGGAACTCACAAAGCTGAAGATGGACAAAACAATGTGGCCAGATGGCATACACCCGAGGATATTAAAAGAACTATGAAGGGAGCTAGCAGTGCCATTGGCAACCATGTTCATAGTCACTCAACACAGTAGTTGTTCCAGAGGACCAGGAGAGGACGCATGTAGTCCCGCTTCACAAAAGTGGTAGCAGGGAGGTGCCAGGTAGTTATAAGCCAGTCAGCCTCACCTCAGCAGTGGGTAAAATCATGAAGGCACTGCTTAAAGAAAGAGTTGTGGGACACTTGGAATCCAGCAGAGCCCAGGATCCGAGGCAACATGGATTCACAGCAGGAAGTTTGTGTCAAACTAATCTAATAGATTTTTTTTTGACTGGGTTATGAAGGAGGTGAATCAGGGCGAGTGGTGGACATCGCCTACCTTGATTTCAGCAAGACCTTCAACACTGTCCTACATAAGAAGCTGGTTAACAAGATGGGTAATCTGAGCATGGGCCACAAGGTGGTAAACTGGGTTAGAAACTGGTTAACGGACAGGAGGCAGAGGGTGGTAGTAAATGGGATCTAATCCAGGGAGAGGGGAGTGATCAGTGGTGTACCGCAGGGAACAGTTCTGAGGCCAATCCTGTTTAATGTCTACATTAGTGACATAGTGGAAGGGCTGGAGGGAAAGGTGTGCCTGTTTGCAGATGACATCAAGACCTGCAACAGGGTGGATACACCAGATGGGGTGGAGAAAATGAGGAGGACATATGGAAGCTGGAAAATGGTCCGAGTGTGGCAACTGAGGTAATGTTCAAAAATAATGTACCTGGGATGCAGAAACGCATGGGAGAGCTACAGGATGGGAGGGAGGAGTTGCTGACGATCACCAGGTAAGAAAGGATCTGGGAGTTATCATCTTGATGACCTAAAGATGTCAAAGCAGAGTATAAAGGCTGCAGGGAGGGAAGTGGCATGTTGGGGTGCATAGGCAGAGGTATCACTAGCAGAAGGAGGGATGTGATGATTCCACTGTATACAACACTGGTGAGGCCTCATCTGGAGTACTGTGTGCAATTCTGGAGGCCGTATCTTCATAAGGACATAGACAGGGTGGAAGCAGTCCAGAGAAGGGTGACAAAAATGGTACAGGGCTTGCACCAGAAAACATATGAGGAGAGTTTAAAATACGTCAATATGTACTCAATGGAGGAATGAAGGGAGCAGGGAGATATGATAGAAACCTTCAAGAACCTTAAAAGAATAAACAAGATACAAGGGGGTAACATCTTTCAATACAGGAGACGTGCAAGAACGAGGGGGCATGATATGAGATTGGAAGGGGGCAGGTTAAGGGGAAATGTGAGGAAGTTTTTCTTCACAGAAGGAGTGGTGGATGCATGGAATAGTCTACCACAGGAGGAGGTTGGAGTGAACACAGTGAGGGGATTTAAGCATGCATGGAACAGGCATAAGGGAACCCTGGAAGTGGGAAGCAGAGGTGAAAGCCATTGACCAAGTAGGGCCAGAGGCCACAAATTAAGGGTTTACAGGCAGCCTGGTTGGGCCTAGCAGTCCTTATCTGCTGTCAGTTTCTATGTTTCTGTGCTTCTATGTTTCACTGGTGGGGAGCATGATAGTCCAGTAGATCCTGCACTCAATAATCATCCAACTTTGAAAGAATTAGTTTCAAAACATATAAAGTAGCCAGCCCAGTGGAGCTTGAGGGTTGAGGCACTGGATGCCACACCTCACGATGCGACCTGGATTGGAGCGAGCTTGGTGCCGGGGTTGGCAGGGGTGGGTTGAGGATTGAGTGCCTGGCAGGTGCTCTCCTGTCCGGGGAGCAGGTTGGGGATTGCCCAGCATGCCAGCGGCTCCCGGTGTAGACCAGTGGGCACTGCAGCAGTGCGCCTGGCCACACTGGACATCATTGAACATCCGGGCTCCTAGAGGGAGCTCTCACAGAAAACATCCATTGGCTTCGGGGTAGACATCACCTGCCCCCACCTCCAGCATTGGATCCCGCCCATTACGGATCTGGTCTCGGTGTTACCTCCACCTATGGAAGCACCGGAAGAAAGCATTGAGGAGCAGAAGGCAGCCCCACTCTGGGGGGGGGGGGGTGGATTCTGGAGGGATTGCTCCACGAGTGTGCCATGGGTGTGCAGAGTACCAAGGGCCCAGTTGGAAGGATTTCAGGTAGGAGGAGAACAGGTAGGACAACTGAATGGGCCCCAGCCAGTGGTGATGGGAGGTAAAAATAGTTAAAAAAAAAAAAAAGATGGCTGGCTTAAAAAAAATGATGAGGAAATATTCCACTTAATGAACTTAAAGAGGTGCTGGCAGCACCACTGACAGCCCTGGAGGAGGGCAAATGTAGTCCCTCTACTCAAAAGTGGGAACAGGTAAGAGGCAGGCAAGTATAGGCCAGTCAGCTTGACCTCAGTGGTGGGGAAAATAATGGGGACACTGCTAAAGGAAAGGATTGTGACATTTCTTGAATCCAGTGGTGCACAGGATCAAGAGGCAGCATGGAATCACAGTGGGAAGGTCTTGTCAAACAAATCCAATAGGTTTTTTTGACTGAGTGACCAGGGAACTAGATCAGGGAGGGTGGTGGATATGGCCAACCTGGATTTCAGCAAGGCCTTCGACACTGTCTCACATAGGAGGTTAGTAATTAAGTTGGGCAGCCTGAGAGTGGTTCCCAAGGTGGTAAACTGGGTCAGAAACTGTTTGAGTGACAAGACACAGGAGGACCAGACCCCCACCCCACCCCAAGTCCAAGACCTCACAGCAAAACCCTTATTGATCTGAATGAGACAACAAGGTGTTAAATCAGAAAAAAGGGAAGGGAAAAAACATAAAAATCACATACCATCAAACCCCACCTTCATGCCTGTGACAATCTGAATCACAAGGAGATCTGGATATTTTAGTGACCCAGCAGCACCACTACGACAGTACTCAAAAACAACACAAGACCTTATTCATGATTTTGTTTCATTTGTGTTTCAAGCATTCTACCGTGTCTAAACCTCTGTTTCATAGAATAAGCTACTGAATGACAATAAAAAGTGGAAAGTACAAAGCCAGAAAGATAAACCCAGAACCAGACACTGGCTTCCATGTTTATTTCTCTAATCTTCATTCTAATGTTTGACAGGTGAGCCATCAGGTTTTTTATTTTTATTTATTTAGCTTTTGTTGACCGGGAAAGTGCACTAGACAAATTCTGCCTATTTTCATGCACGACCCGGGGGAGGGGGATACAGATGAATGCCAACTGACCTTGAACCAGACTAAGCTGTTAGTGGTATTTTTTTTTTTTTAGTTAATGAGGGACATTTGGCCAGGACACCTGGGAAATTCCCCTACTCTTTTCGGTAAGTGCCATGGGATCTTTAACATCCACCTGAACTACCACCAATCCAGGCAGATGGGACCTCGGTTTAACGTCTCATCCGAAAGACGGCACCTCAGAAGTGCAGCACCCCTCTCATGCTGCATTACAGTGTCAGTACTGGGATATTAACCCAAGTGCCAGTTCCACAGTGAAAGCCCAGACCCAGTAATGGAGTGATTAATTAATGTTTGTCTTGGCTTACTAAGCCCTGGAGGGAAAAAATACTACTTAATCCACTATTTACATTGACAGAAAGGGGACAGTCTTTCCTGATTCCTGACTAATTCATGGCACTCATGGCTAGATTTAAGCTTTGCCTCACTTGGCTGAGGCAGGTGGTATCCCATACCCCTCCCCTCTCCCTGACCATGGTTCTACACCACTATGCATGGATTTTAAAGTGCAAGATATGGTTCAGGGGGGAGGGGCACCAATTTTTTTTTTTTTTCTTTTCCAAAATAATATAGTATCATGTTACTCCCTTCTGTGCTGTGATTGAGGAGGGTGAGGAACCAAATGTGTTGTGTTCCCTTGGACTCACCAAATATAGTTTACCTGATAATCATGTGAAATTGCACTGTTCAGAATGTACTAGTATTATGTTATCTTGGACAGCTGGCTTGTGAAAAGTTTTACTAAAGAATATATCAAATCTAATAAAGTAAATTGATATGATTTTGTTTTAAAAAAACAACCTACAAATAGAGGGTGTGGCCAATTTGTAATATGTGCAGCTGGAAATCAGATCTATGCAAGATCCATCCAGAACACAACATAAGTCCACTCAGCTAATTTGCATTAAAGGAAATGTGTACTTTTACGATGTTGTTTGTAAGTCTGAATCCTTTCCACCCAAGTAAGCCTCTGGTGACATTGTGGCTGGTACCTACTGTACATTGTCTAAAACAGATAAATTTTTAGTTTTATGTGATAGGATACGCCCATAAGCAGAGAGACATTTTGTGGCAGTCTTGGACACAGAGAGCAATCTTAGGTCACAGTACATGATGTACATGCCTCACCAGAAAAGTGAATGAATATCTCTATGTTCACAAATGCTTCCATAGTTGCACCATAGGCAGCAGCTGTTGAGCATAAGTTGCACTTTTAATACAGCTTAATTACAGAATGCTTCCCCTTCCACAAAAATCTTCAATTTTTGTATGCAAAATACATAGGCTACTTGAATGGGCTTGAGATTCTGACAGCCGCTGGCTGAAGTGCAGCTACAGAAAATGCTAGTGAATACAGAAATGCATGCTCTCTTTGCTAATCAGGCACATACACTACTGCAACTTACGATCACTCAGTGCAAACAAAACTGCCATGAAAAGACACTCTGCTTTAGGGAGTATCATATTTTGTACAACTCAAAATTACTCTTTCTAAACAATATAGGTACCAGCCATGACATTACTAGAGACTTAATCAGGCAGAGAGGATTTCAGACCTGCAAACCACACCACAAAGGTACTGTACACATTCTCTTCAAAGTGGACATGAATTGCTTTCTGCTGTTTTGTTTGTCTGTTGACAATGTGATAGCAATAAAAATCATATTCTATATACTTATGAGTCTCTTGTTTTCATTAGTTGGTTCTTTTTGATGTATA
Organism: Neoceratodus forsteri; assembly: GCA_016271365.2. Lineage (NCBI taxonomy): Eukaryota > Metazoa > Chordata > Ceratodontiformes > Ceratodontidae > Neoceratodus > Neoceratodus forsteri. The sequence goes on along the minus strand of CM057458.1, from coordinate 166,933,943 downwards.
CAGAAGTATACAGAACTTTACCTGACTTGACGATCCTCATTGTTCTTATTTAGGCTCAAGAACATTGGCCATGATGTCACAACCCAGTGATACTGCTTGTGCACTTAGTATGGCAGGGCGTTGGACTGAGACTTAGATCCAGCATATCAGTAATGTTTTAACTACTTTTGTCTGTTTACATCAGATCAAGTTTGTTAATATTTCTCAACTGTTTACTTATCCATTTCCATTTCAGATGAATGCACGATTGGTATTTTAAGTATTTATAACATGTATGCCTTGATGTAAATGAAACAGTAGCGTGCACTCACATAGATAATTATATTTATTTAGTTCGTGTTGATCAGGTAAGTGCACTAGACAAATATTTCCTATTTTCAGGCACGGCCCAGGGAAGGGGGATTCAGTTGAATGCCAAGTGACCTTGAACCAGATTAAGCTGTTGGTGGTATATTATGGTATATTATAGTAAGGATTAGGAAGGAGGGGGGTTGGGTGGAAGCAGGGTATGATAAGGCGGAAGCACTAAATGAGTACTTCTGCTCAGTATTTACTAAAGAGAAGAGGGGGGTGACACCCAAGATGGGTGAAATGGCAGACGAGGGGAGTGGGTGACAGATGGGAAATCATGGAGGACAGAGTTCGAGAGGGTTTGAAGGCACTGAGGGTGGACAAGGCACCAGGCCCAGATGGCATCCACCCCAGGGTACTGAAGGAGCTGGCAGAGGTCCTTGCAGGACCTTTGGCAGACCTATTTAATGCCTCACTACATTCGGGGTGTGTACCTCAGGACTGGAGGATGGCTCATGTGGTGCCCCTCCACAAGAGTGGCCCCAAGGATGAACCGGAAACTACAGACCAGTGAGCCTCACATCCATCGGGGGTAAGCTAATGGAGACTATCCTGAAGGAGAGGCTGGTGGCCCTCTTAGAGGCCAAAGGACTACAGGACAGCAGACAGCATGGCTTCATACGTGGTCGATCCTGCCAAACCAACCTGGTCGGGTTCTATGACTGGGTAACTAGGCAACTGGACGGGGACATGCAGTGGATGTCCTGTATCTGGACTTCAGTAAGGCATTCGACTCAGTGCCACATGGAAGGCTGGGAAGGAAGTTAGTAGGCACAGGGGCAGGTGCAATGCTGGTGAGATGGGTAGGAAACTGGCTGCAGGAAGGCGACAGAGGGTGGTGGTGGGTGGGGGCTCTCACACCCAAGGGCAGTGACGAGTGGTGTCCCACAGGGTCGGTGTTGGGACCAGTGTTGTTTGGGATATTCATTGCAGACATATCATGGGACATCAAGAGCAAGATCAGTCTGTTTGCTGATGATACCAAGGTTGGTGTGGTGGATGACCTAGGGGGATGGCAGGGGTTGCAGGATGATCTGGCAAGCTTAACCTGGTCAGACACCTGGCAACTGGCTTTAATGCCAAAAAGTGCAAGGTGATGCATTTTGGGATGAAGAACCCAAGGAGGACTTACCAGCTAGGGGGAGTGCAGCTAGCCCAGACAGAGGAGGAGAAGGATCTGGTTGTGCTCATCACAGGGTCAATGAACAACTGCACAGTGTAGGAAGGCAGCTGCAAGGCCAACAAAATGCTGGGTTGTGTGCATGAGGGTATATCCTCAAGGAGGGAGGAGGTGATTCTGCCTCTGTATGGTCATTAGTTAGACCACACCTGGAGTACTGCGTGCAGCAGTCGTCCGTATCTGAAAAGGGACATTAAGTTACTGGAGGGAGTGCAGCGCAGGGCGACAAAGATGATCAAGGGTCTGGGGGACTTATCATATGAGAGGAGGTTGAAGGAGTTGAACATGTACTCACTGGAGGAGAGGAGAGACAGGGGGGACATGATTGAAACCTTTAAATACATGAAAGGAATAAACAAGACAGGTACAGAGGGGCTGTTCAAAGTAAGGGAGGGGAGGGCCACCAGGGGCCATGATATGAGACTGGAGCGAGGAAGGTCAGGAGGGAGATGAGGGAGACACTTTTTACAGAGAGGGTGGTGGCTGGGTGGAATGCGTTACCTGCAGAAGTGGTATGCAGTAGAACAGTGGACTGCTTCAAACGAGGATGGGACAGGACAAGGGGGAGGGTTAATGAAGGGGAAGGGTGGAAGGGAGGGGCAGCTGCAGAATAAGGGGTGCTAGCTGCACATTCGAGCAGACTTGATAGACCTCTAGGCCTTTATCTGCTGGCAAATTTCGTATGTTCGTATTTATATACATTTATTTTATATAAATGAATGAATTAGTACAATTAGAATTATACTCTTGCTGCTATTCTGCTATTCCTAATGTTTGCTTGGCATTAAAGATAGTCTGACCATGCTGCTATCTGGCACTCTCTTCACAATGCTATCAACTTTTAATCGAGATATTTGCTGCCTGGTTGAACATTAAGGCAATGGTTCTATAACCCTTTTCTTTGGTCCATATAACTAGTAATAGAAACAACTGGCATCAACAAAAATTAGCTGCTGCACATTTTTAGACCAGTGAGGTTATAGGATTTTAAAGACACCTTTTGTAAAGTGTTCTTCATAATCACCACCCACCCTTTCAGTGTTGTGGAAAAATGTGAGAGAGCAGAAGGGGGTTAACTGTGTTCTACAGATGAGACTACCCAAAACAGTATTATATGTCAAACAAAGATCATGAAGAATGAATAAATCATCAAGACACAGGAAGTCTGGCCTCATTACTAACTTGTGAATGTCTCTTTATAGCAATGGAAACTGTCCATCTTGACGTTAGTCCCTTTGAAGCAGATATGGCAATCTCTGTAACCATTGTTCAAGACTGGCTATATCTGACACCACACAGGCCCCTTCCCCCCCATGGTGTCAACTGTGTTGAGCAGTGCAGATCATAACAAAGCTCTTAGATGGAAGGCACATGGGCCAGTTGAAGACCACATCACAAGCATGGAGGTAATGACAAAATATTAAAACCAGTGGAGTGCACAAAATAAAGAAATACTAAAGTATGTTGCTGCAAAAAGGGTTTATTTATGCCCCCTTAAGAAAGAACTTGCAGAGGTTTGAAGCACTGGGCTTCAGTGCTGTCTTTTGTCTCATGAATAAACCCTTTTTGTAGAAACTCAGGTGAGTATCAATTTATTTTGTGAACTATTCTGGTTTTGGTTTCTTGTGTTTGCCTTTTAGTCTCAAGTGCTGTACCCATTCTTGTGCACTGACCAGTTTTCTTGCCTTTTACATTAAGGTAAAGAAAATGGTGAGACACAACTGTGGTGAACCTTGCCTCAGACCCATTAGGGCCACAATGACCATTCCACAGGAAAACCAACAGGCACTTTGTCTAGCCTCATAAATAATCTGCCATAAGCACCTCTTGGTCTGGTAGCATCAATTGCCAGACAGATTGCATGATGAAGCCTCAGATGCAATCAATACTTAATGGGAGTTACAACTGTGGGTAAATAAACAATGGAATTCACAAGTGCGGGTAAAAACAAACCGAAAAAAAAATCTACCTCCCTGTGCTCTACATTATGTACACATAGAAACGCTACCACTAACACCGCTAATGAATCTCCAATCCCCAAGTGGGCAATAGAGGTCAGAAACAACAGACACAGAAGGGCTCCTTACCAGCTTTGACTATGGAGCAGTCATAGGGACAGAGTAGTATTTCAGTAACCTTATAAAACAAGCTATACTATAACCCAATAACTATAGCTCCATATAGAGTCAGAATGTAGAGCTGAACACAAAGCCGAAATTAGTATCCAAAATCATAAAAAAATACGTGGGCCACACGCCCATCGAGCATGCCAAGAAACAGATAGAATGCAGTTTTATAGGTGCTTACACATTGACAAACGTCATCCCCAGAGCATTGAGGATGACATTTGTCGATGCATAAGCGCGTAGTAGCCGCCTTTTTTTTTGGTTAATATGAAGTGACATGATTCACATCAACATATTGACAATTGCTCACAGCAGGACTCAATGTCTGATCTCAGGATTCATGATTCTACAATAGGACTCAAGCAGAGATCGCTGGAATTATGCTCTGAATTTACACTTTTTTTTTAATTTTTACAACTAGCAGTGCTGCAAGCGACACTTGAAGAAAAGACATGTCCTAGTGGGGTCTCTCAAGAAGTTGAGGGTGTAACAGAGGAGAGCTCTCCTTCACCGTCTGCACCAAAACACAGCTGTTCACAGTATTAGACTGTTCCGTGTACATCCTTACCTCCACACTGAGGTAGATTAACCCATACTGCTGTTGATTGGACCCAGGGTTTGACTGGCCAAGAAATCTCCCTCCCTCACTGTCCCAGCCCAAAACTCCGGAACTGGCCAGTCTCAGTCTGTATCCCATACTAGGGTGCATCCTGTGATTGGTACAGCTGGCGAATGGGCTTAACTATCCTCAGGAGGCGAGATCTTCTTCGCTGTCCCCACCGCAACCCCTGCTGTGACTGGACAACAGAAATGTCTAAAATGTGGCCCGCAGAACAAGGAATTAGCTTAAAATTTAGAACCAGAAATGAGTGAAGGTGTTCCCAGACTCCTGCCAACTATGTTGTTCAATCATACATCAAAAGCGGTCAGTCCATGGCAGTGTCTAGGAGTCTATATCTGATTCCTCGCTAAAGAGACTGTATATAGATTCCTTGACTCTGCACTTCTGTTTTTTTTAATCAGCTTGTATCCTGGAGTCCAATATAACTGTGTGCGCGCAGTTAAGAGACAGAATATTAAGATGGAGTGTATTTGGAAGAATTAGGGACTTCTGTGGTGTCTTTTATGAACTGAGTCAAGTGAGCATCCTTTCCCTATCCACCCTGCCACCACCAGTGTCTCCCATTTAAACTATCTGGCAGCAGCCCAGCTGGGCTAGCAGCAGTCCGCCTATTCATGCTCCATCGTCATGCTCCTCTCTTGATCCCTCTTACTTCCCACATCCTGCTCACACATATGCTCCAGTAACAAAGAAATGAATGTATGAAGTTGCCCAACACTGAGCCACAGATCAGTACAACTGGAAGGCTGCGCATCTATCATTCTTTGGATGGGGTCAAGACTAGGGGAATAATTCAATCTAGAGCCTTAATGATGTTTTTTTTTCTATCTCTTCCCAGTACGTTGTGTGTCCTCAGTTTGGCTGTTTGCTTTCATGATCAGAACACCAGTAATTACAGCCAGTCCTGGAATAAAGTTGTAAACTGCATTGTTCATTCTTGAGTTTAAGGAAATTAACACTACATTTTACAAAATGTATCGGATGAAAAGAAATTTAAAACACTCTTGCAGTGTGGACGCCCCGACTATCAATGTTCGTAGAGACCAGCGCCCACCTGCTTGGATATACCTCCACAGCCTGAGTGAGTGACTACCAGTGATGTGGAATAACATTGACCAATTTAAGTTAATAATAATAAATAATAATAATAATTTTATTTTTAAAGCGACTTTCAATATATCAAGGCGCTGAACATATCAAAACCATAACATACGGTGCCAGTTAATAAAACATAAATAAAATGATTTCATAACAACATCACATATTAAAATCAAACAATAAAATATCCCATAAAATCAGAACACAGTATTCAAATTACATTAATCCTCCAAGAAGGCCATTTGCCACAGGTAGGTTTTTAAATTTTTCTTGAATACCTCCACAGAGGTGCACTCCCTTAACCGGCGTGGTAGAGAATTCCAAAGAGTGGGAGCAGCATAAGAAAATGCTCTACTGCCGGAAGATTTTAAACTCACTCTTGGAATCTCTAACAACCCCTCATCGGCCAAGCGGAGCGATCGGTCGGGGCAGTAAGGCACCAGAAGTTCTTTCAGATTGGTCGAACCCTGATCGTGATGGGCTTTGAAAGTCAGTAAAATGACTTTAAATGTGATCCACCGCCGTATAGGAAGCCAGTGCAGTTCGCGCAGTACCGGGGTAATATGACTGGATCTCCTTGTCCCAGTCAAAACCCGGGCTGCAGCATTCTGCACCAGCTGTGCATGACTTTCAACCCCAGAAAGCCCAAGAAGCGTTGCCAGTAGTCCAGCCACGAGACACAAAGGCGTGGACCAATGTTGGTGAGTCAGACGGAACAAGGTGGCGCACCCTGGCAATATTCCTAAGATAGTAAAAGTTAGTCCTGACAACGGGCGACACTTGAAATTGAACGGTCAGCCTGTCATCTAGGAGAATTCCAAGGTTGCACACCCATTCAGCGGTCAGAAGTGACACACCGCCAAGAAAAATTCCAGAGGGCTTGCCATCATGCGACCTCTCTATCTGACCACCTGGGTCCACCACCAAAACCTCTGTCTTCTCTGAGTTCGACTTTAACCAACTAGAATCCATCCAACCTTGGATTTCTTACAGACAGTTATTAAACACCGAGAGAGCTCCATCCTGGTCAGGTGCAAAAGATAAGTATAGCTAGGTATCATCTGCGTAGCAGTGAAACCTCAGCCCATACAATTTTATAATGTCTCCAAGGGGCAGCATATACACTGCGAATAACATGGGTGACAGCACTGAACCCTGAGGCACCCCACACAACAAAGAAGTTGGGCCAGAGGAATAAACCCCCGACACAACTCTTTGTGATCTCCCAGTGAGGAATGAAGTGAACCATTTTAAAATAGTTTCCGACATTCCACAAATTAGCCTCAGGTGTGCTAACAACACCAGGTGATCCACAGTGTCAAAAGCTGAGGAGAGATCAAGGAGAACTAGAATGGAACATCTCTTCTGATCCCTCGCCCTCAGAAGATCATTAAGCACCCGAACCAGCGCAGTCTCTGTGCTGTGTCTTTTACAAAAACCAGATTGGAAGGATTCGTAGACATTATGGATGGTTAAATGGTCTTCCAATTGGGCTGCCACTACCTTCTCAATAACCTTCCTAATAAAGGGAAGGTTAGAGATAGGTCTGTAGTTTGAGAAACAGTCTGGGTCCAAAGTAGCTTTCTTCAAGAGGAGTGTCACCACTGCCTCTTTCAGGGAGTTAGGAAACTCACCTGACTCCAAGGAGCACCAGACTATTTGCACCAGGACTGGACCGATGATCTCAGAACAGCCCAAAATTAGGGGAGTCAGTCCAGGGTCCAAACCACAGCTTGTGGGCCGCACACTATGGATGATCCTCATAATATCCACAAACTCAGGTCGGCAAAAGGAACTCCAAGAGAACTGAGGTATTGTGAACTCGCACTGTTCCACGATATCACCCTTAGAGATTGCCGGATGTAAGTCCGCCCTGATGTCAGCCACCTTAGTTGCAAAGAAACGAGTGAGCTCCTCGCACTCTAATTGTGAAAAAGCTTTTCGAACTTGCAGACAGGCTGGGTTGCACAGTCTGTCTACAGTCCGAAACAACTGAGCCGGTCGATTCTGTGTGACTGCAATCTCCCTGGACAGGAATTCTGCCTTCTTATGGTTAACTGTAGTACAGTAACAAAAACAAGTCATTTGAGCCAACTTACTGCTCAAAAATGTACTTATTTTCCTCTGCTTCATTTGCAGTGCTCCACTTTATGAATCTGCTCTCCCGGTAGCAATTTTCTGGTAGTTCCGAGTGGAATTTGAACTGTCAAATTTCAAAACAGCTACCTGGAATGTGCCAGTGTTCTGACAGTATTCTGGAATACATCAGAATACCGTGTAAATCTGCCCCTGCCTGTAGGGAGTCCGGAATGTCCCTGCTCCTAGCTGTAGCTGCAGCTGGGATGCGCCAATCCACATCCAGTAGACTGAAGTCTCCCACCAGCAGCACATCCTCCTTTTTTGCCATCTTTTGGATGCCAAATCTAACCCCACCCCCACACAAGAGGTCTGTAGATCATGCCAGTGCAAACAGTGGCCCCATTCCCCATGTCTAGGGTGACCCACAGTACCTCAGCCCCTCCCTGTATTTCCTGCATCTCCATCTCTTTTATGTTATTTCTCACATAAAGAGCAACTCCTCCCCCTTTTTTCCCCACCCTGTCCTTTCTGAACAGTGTATACACTGGTATGGTTATATCCCAGTTGGTTCTATGTGATAACGGTGATCACGGAATAGTTATTGCTGTTTGGGCGAGTGTACATTGCCAAAATGAATTATGGAGATGTAAACTCACAGCGACTATGAAACCGGCGACCAGTTTCCTATGTTATGTAGGGAGCTCAGCCCCTGCACCCCCCCACTTAAGGATTCTCAACTCCAGGGGGGTGCATGTCAGAGGGGTGTAGAACTTAAAAAACAAAAAGCCCGACCCAACACAAAAAGCGGTCGCAGCCCAGAATCTAATCTGGCACCTCCCAACCCCTGTCTGCCACCTACCCACCATGACACACGGCCAGCTCAGCAGCCGACCGCCACACTACAAACCCACATACCCTTCCTCCCCTTCTGCCCATCGTGCAGTGTGGTTCCTCTCCACCCCCTCCGTGCATGCGTGTAAATATAGCGACATCCTGTTATTGTACTCGCCTACCCCTGTATCCAGTCGCTACCCTGCCAGGTAGCTCAGAACACAGGAGCCGTGATCAAGTCGCCCTTTTTGAAAGTGCTCAATCACGGTCACCATGTTCATTGGATACCATCCCAGTCATGGTTCTCAGTGGGTTTTATGTGATAACAGCGAGTCCATGAGACTGCTGATCACATAAAGCAAGACAACCGCCTCAAGTCAAACGGGCGAACTGCACAACACTGACCATCGCTTGCGTATTTCAAGACAAAAAATATATATATTTTTTATGGGGGAACCCCCTCCAACACAGAGGACAAGCCCACTGCACCCTCCCCAAAATAAAGATTCTAAATTCCAGGGGAAGCAAACTTAGGAAAAAATAGAAACTCCCCCTGGAAGCAAAATATCTACCTGCACCAGGATCCGATCCCAGCACCACAGACTCCAGGGGCAGTGGCTCAAGCCACTACGCCACATGGCTAGCTCAGCAGGGCTTGGTCAAATCTATCTTTTTATCCTCTTCCTCATGAGTGTAGCACATATTCCTCAGCGCTGCTCTCGCTATACCCATTCAGTGCTCTTTTTCCCCACTTGCTCTTCATGGAAGCTGTATTATTGAGTGGCTCATACTGAGCCACTCAGTAATAATCACCCATATAGGGTGTTACCTTCTCAGTGCACCATGTTTCTGTAATGGCAACAATGTCCAGGTCAGCCTCTGCCATAATGGCCTCTAAGTCCAGAATTTTGTTTCCCAGACTTCAAGCATTGGCACACATGGCCTTCCAATTTCTCATTCCACACTGCTTGTCAGCCCCCCATTTTCCCTTTTTCCATCTCCCCTTCCTGCCTCTGTTCTCAGTCCCATTTCTCTTCATTACTGCTAACTTGCTTTTCTTTCTATTAGGTATCCTTGGGGATTTGTGTCCCTTAGGGATCTCGTTGCTGACTACTCCAGTTTGAGGGGGGGTATTTCTCTCTGTTTCCTTCTGCCACCCCCCTCGGCTAGTTTAAATGCTCACCAATGTAACATTTAAACCTTCCACTGAGGACTGCCGTCCCCCTCCTGGACAGATGCAGGCCATCTCTCCTGTACAGGCCCTCATCCCTCCAGGTGCAACCCCAGTCCCTAATGTAGCTGAACCCCTCCTTTATGCACCATTCTTTCAATCAGTGGTTGAATCTCCTGGTATGGAGTACCCTATCCTGCCCCTGTCATAGACAGGCATCACCTCAGAAAAGGCACTGATCTTGCTAAGACCCCTCCCCCACTCCCTGAACTCCTCCTGTGCTATCCCCTCTCTGTCCTTAGCCAGGTCATTTGTCTCCAGGTGGACAATGACTTCTAGCTCCCCCTCCCATCCTGCTACCCTAGTGATCTCCATGATCTACTTTCCATGCCTCCGAACTGTGGCGCCAAGTAGGCACCTAACTTCCCTGTCCCCGTCCCTTCCTGTCCCCAAATCTATCCCTCTCATGATGGATTCCCCCATCAGGAGTTGCTTCCTTCTTCTCTGGAGTCCTCTGCCACCCTCCTTGGGGTCTCCACTATGGAGGACCCCCACATCCTCCCTGGTCATTACCTCAGGTGTCTCCAGGGGAAGTCCTGGCTCACCAGAGCAGTGCAGAAGTTGCATAGTGTTACGAGATGGTAGATGTACCTCTGTCCCACCACTCTTACCCTTCCTGAACCCACAGGGATGTAATTATAGGGGGGCAGGTCACCCACAACATTTCGTCACTGCAATCTTGAATAACTTACTGTAAAGTCCTTCTATGGTCCCCCCCAACTATTACACTGATGTTACTTCGCTGCTAAGCATTCTTTTTTTGTGCCGGCAGACTTGGTGGTATCTAGGTTGGGAGGGAGGGGAGATTTCCCGAATCCTAGCCAACTTGGACTGGAGCGTAGCAACCTCCCTCCTCAGACCAGAGAGGTGCATGCAGATGGGGCAGCACCGCAGTCTCCAAAAGGCTTCCCTGAAAACTGCCACCCCACAGCCACTGCAGTGCACCACTCCCATCATACGTTCCTACTACACTGCTTGTTTTTCATCTTTTTAAAACCCTTTTGTTCCCTTACCCTATATAGGGTGTTTTACCTATTCCCAAAGTGTTGTGGCTTTTGCAATCTTTTGTTCCCTTAACCTATGTACTGTAGGGTGTTTTACCTACTCCCAGATTTCTGTTTCCCTCGACTTTCCTTACTCCCTTGCAGTCAGTGTGCTCAGGACAGGAATTAAACAGGAATCTTATTGCAGTTTCCGGGTAGAACCTCCTAGTCCTCTGCTTCCTGCTACTGACACCTGCTGCTTCCAGAAACCTGTTCTCTTCTTTCCCTTACCCACTGCTGGGGTTCAACATTTCTGGCTGCTGGCTGCCTTGTTGGGCTGATTCCAGTGGGCAGACTCTGCTGTCCTTGTCGCGTGGATCCTTAATGCTGGGGGTGGCACAGCATGGGGGGGCTGCTTGGTGGATGTGCAGCTAAATGGAAGAAGAACAGGAAGAGGGCGATCAGTGGTGCAACCTGATAGTTCCCTCAGCGAGAGCTGAGGATGCAGCCTCACTCCTGATTGGCATTGTCAACTCCCCATTTCCTTGACAGAAATCACACCTGCTCCTTGCTTATAAGGGTATTCATTATTGGAGACAATCTGTTTGCTAGTAATTTGGTGAAAATGTTGTAATCGATGTTAATGAGTGGAATAGGTCCTTAATTATCACAATAAGAGGGGTCCTTGTCCTTTTTATGAATTAGGGAAAATGTGTATCATTCATGGAAGCAGGAAGAGATTAACTGACAGAGATTTCAGAAAAAAAATTAAAAGGATGGTCAATAATTATAGGGCAAAGTATTTTATAAAGTTCTTTGAGTAAATCATCAGGACCTGGAGCACATCCATTTGTTAGATTACAAATAACTAATTCCAGTTCCTGATAGGAATGGGTTTATCGAAAGAAATATGAGCTTCCTCAGGAAGCAGGGGTAGGCTAATTTTAGAGAGGTATTGGGAAATTTCATGGGGGGAAAATAAGAAGTTGAAGAGTAAAGGTTCTTATAGAAATTATCGAAAATACCATTGATTTCATCACTTTTGACTTTAACCGAACCTGAGGTATCTCACCCTCCTGTAGTAATGCACGTTGGCTCTGTTTGAGTCTGTTTGCAACTAATTTCCTGTTCTTTTCCCCGATTCCCAGAATTTCTGTTTGGATCTAAACACAGCATATTCTCTTTTTTTCATTATACATGGTATTAATTTCATTTTTAGCAAGATAATTCAGTGCAAGAGATCTTGGATCAATAAATTTACAGTTCTTATGTTCTGTCTCTAGATTAGTCAAACAGCTTCTTTGTCTGATAGATAGAAAGACAGACTTAAACTTTTTTTATCGGAAGAATCTATAATTAAACCTCTAATAACTACATTGAAGGCATCCCAGACCCTACCATTGTAACTTCACCTCTTAGGTTAGTTTGAAAATAGTGTTGGAGCCAAGTGACCAATTCCTCATCCTTCAGAAGGGAAACATTAAAATGACAGTATTTTGAGAAGAGTTGTTGGGGATGGTGTCTAGAGAAAGTCTGTATGGTGCGTGATCTTGCGTGAAATTATCCATACAGGTAGAAATAATATGTGTGCAAAGGGAAGAGGAGGCAAAAATGTAATCTAAACAACTATAGGAACTATGACAGGGAGAAAAGAAAGCATAATCTCTACCCTTAGGGTTAACCAATCTTCAAGTATCAGTGAGAGTGAGGTGTTTAATAACTGAGTTCAGGGCTGAGGAACTGCCATCAACTAAGGAATACAATGACTGAGAGGCACTATCAAGAACAGGATCCATGACAATGTTAAAATCACCGCATAGCAATACATTGAGAATTCTGATAAATGTTCAATTCTGGAAAGGGTTTCTGAAAAGAATTCAGACTGGTAAGAGTCAGGGACCTAAATACTGAAGAGGACATTTTTTCTTCAACTGATCAAAGGAGTTGCCATCTGCCCTCATCATCAAATACATCATGGTCAATTTTAGTAAAATTATGACTTTTTTTGATTCAGATCATCACACCCCTTTGTTCAGAATTGTAGCAGCTATAAATAAAACGTGCTCTACCCATTCTCTCTGCTCTTGTCAGCTTTACAGGTGTGAGATGGGTCTCCTGAAGGAAGATAGGGTCAGCTGTGAGACTGCATGAGGAGGACCTTAAGCCAAACCTCTCACAATGGAGTGCCCATACATCCCTAGAAGGACATGCACATTAGTTGGTACATAATTTACTCATAATGGCTCTCATTCTTGGTTGTAATTGGCTAAGCTAATTCTTTTTAACACTTTTTGCTGTTTTAGAAAACCCCTGCTATGTGTAACTCTGCCAGGGAACTGAAAATCCTACCATGAAAATCCAGCTCTGACATGTACTATGGTGAAATGTATTGGAATGTTTCCCTATAGTATGGCATGTATTTGCTTCTCACAAAACAAGAAAATATTAAGTTTTAAAAAGAAAACACTGAGGTCCTGGGAGGCACCGAACCCAAGGCAACCAAAGGCATCATTTGGTTGTAGGCCTCTCTCATGTCCAGACTTAGCAACTCGGGGGGAGGCATGTCAGGACTTCAGATAGGCTGGAACCCAGCAACCACACAGAGGCATGAGCAGTGCCTGTACAATGGAACACTCAGGACTTATTCACCACCACAGCACTTGCTTGATCAACTTAAGGGAGTACTACACCCTCATATCTTGTAAATGTCATTTGCTTCCTTCTCAACAGATAACTCTTTTCATGTAAAAGTTGAAGATATATGTGTTTGCTTTAGGTTGTTTTCACTGTTCATAACAGCCCCTGTAACTAGCCTGGGGTCTCCATTTTCTAGCTGTTGAAATCTCACTGCCCCTGAGAGCTGCATTAGCATATGTAACCCCCTTGTTCCCAGGGGTTACTAGAATCTCACTTAGAACCAGTGGCAGGCAGGGGAAGGCAGCTTGTGAGATGCCAGTTAAATGGGTTTCACACTGTCTCACTCTGTCCTCAGTTTCAGCTGAGTTGGAGCGATGATGTCACCATAGAATTCTCACAGCAGCATAAGCCACAATGGAATGCTAGCTGCAGGGGGTTAGCAGTAGAACGCTGGGGAATTCAAGTCAGTCTTCAGGAAGCAGTCTGAGTGGAGACTCGAGAGCATGAGGAGTGCTGCAGTGTGTAGCTCCTCAGAGCCTAGCTCTGATATAGAGCTACCGTAGAAAGAAGGGTTGTGTGTTCTCACCCTAGAGAGAAACACAGAAGATACCAGAAGAAAGTGGTAGACACCGTTCCTAGAGTTGTTCCAGTGCCCCATCCCCGGAGGGATGGAGAGGAATGGGAATTCAGGGGCAATCCCCTGTGCCAGCCTGAAGAGGGAGAAGCAGCCTGAGAGTTGAGTTTGTTCTGTGAGTACCAGAGAATCTGTTGTGGTAAAGAAACCCTGAGGCACCTGCATACCTTTAGTGAGTTCTACTCTGAAATAGAGACAATGTTCATCAAGATAAAGTTTAGAGTAAAAGTGTCTGCCTACTGTGGGGTCAAAGGAAGACTTGCCAAATACATAACTTTTAGTCTGTGTATGGCTTAGGAGCATCTGCAACAGTGGGGGTCTAGGGTACAGACATAGCCACTTACAGAACTTTTAAAGTCAGGACACCACCAGAGTGAAATGTAGAATGTTAAATGTGCTAAACATTACAAGAGAGTATCTACAAACAGTAGTTCAAAGAAAGGTGTTTTAACCAAATGAATGGCCGAGTATAGATTTGGGAGCAAGAGGTGGGAGACCCCCCCCCATCTGGAGTAACCAGGTTTACCTCTCCGGGTTCAGTTTGGGCACCTATGGTTTTCTCTCAAGCACTTGGCCAATGTCTGAAGAAAGCACACAGATGTGGGATTGTGGATTTTTCCTGAGAGCTAGAAAGTGCTCATGGGTGGTTTAGGGAGCCACCATCAACCTCCATGCCATATGGAAAAGAGTCCTAGTACTGGCCGGGGGGTGCCATGTCAAGGAATAGAAGAGAAGTGTACCAGTTCGGGCCATGTGTGCCCGGATCTGTTCAGAACCTGAGGGTTCGTAGTGAAGAAGTGTGCTCTATACCTCAGTAATCTGCATTACCAGTGAGTGTAGCCATGTGGGGGGTCCACCTTTGCTTCCTTATTCTCTGTGTTATGTGAATAAAAGCCACGCTGTAGAATCCCATCCTGGTTTGGACATTTCAGTTATTGCTTCCAGTGTCCGGATTTACTTGTGTGCCCCAACCAGAAGTACAAACCTAGCACAATGCTGAGAAAATGTTTTTTCCCAGGGACCCAGGTTGTTGGCCATGCTAAATGGTCCCCCCGGGTGTGAGCCAGGTAGTTGCCACACTTGGTTTGCCTGTTTGAAGGATGGCAGGCTCAGAAGTAGAAGTAGAAGTAATGGGTTCACGGAGATTCTGCAAAAGACAATTTGTAGTGACTACCCCAATCCCTCTCGGTGGTGCCTAGATGTGAGAGAAGCAGCCCCGCTGACAGAGAAAAAAGGGGGGCCAGTGGGGGGAGGTTACAAAATGGAGGCACCGCTGAGGATTTGTTTTGGAATTTGGGAGAAAACAAGAAAGGTTTGCTCAGATTATTGGCTAGCGTTTTATCTGTCTGGCAGTGGTAGTCCAAAAAATCAGAAGCATTACGCATATGGGATTGACCAGAGAAGTGCCATCCATATATGTCGCTGTGTGTCACTGTTCATGTGCTACTGTAATTGTGCCACCAGTTTACCAAGGAGCTGTAAAGCCAGACTGTGCGTTCCCCTTGTCCTGCATCAAAAAAATAATGTTTGCCAGCTTTTAAATTTCAAGTTGTGACAAGAAAAAGCATGGAAAGCTGTGGGAAACAAAGAGAGATTTGTGCCCTAGAAGTTTAAAGTGCTTGTAGTGTGGATTGGGGGAGTCGCTAAGGAAATTGCCATGAAAAATGGTTAAAATGGTGCTCCCGCTGAGGAGTCACAGTTGAAAAGAAAAAAAGTTGCTTTGCAGTTTAAATCTTGCCTGCTCGATGACCGCTGTGGAGGAGAACAGCACGAGAAGACAGAGAGGCTCATTTGCATGGCGTCGAGTGATTGGTGAGACTGCAATCAGTCCCGCCTCCAAGCCAGCTTCAGAGGCTGCCCAGTGTTCAAGAGGGAGAGAGTGAGTGGTGTGCGAGCTGGCTTGCCAGGAGGAGCATCGTGGTGACTGCAAACGTTGTAAAACTGAGAATATCAGACTTTTCTGTTTAAAATCGGGCTCAACCCGCATTTCGATCGACTGGGGAGAGAGCATGGTGTTCGCAAAGACAATCCCCAGGACTGCCAGCCCACTTCAATCCAGAGGACTCCAGGATCAGCTGTAGGCTGAAGGTTCCATCGTAAACACCAGCTACTGATTCAGTGAGTACCATCCAGAGAAACAGCTCAAACTGTGTGTGATTTTTTTCTAAAGCCCCCTGAATGCGTGTGTAAACAGTGAGACTATTTTGCAAAGAAGGACTGTGTAAAGTGAATCAACCTAAGCAAGAATTCTGAGCATTAGACTGTGAGCATAATTATGGATTCAGCAACTGTGTGATTTTCTAAGCAAAGTGAGAGACTGTGGGTTGTATGAGACATGCAACAAAAACAGGCAATCCTGTGCATGAATTACTTTGGCTTTAGGGACTTTAAGCAAGAACAAGTGATTTAAAGCGAATTAAAAGTCCTGTAAAAATCATATAGATGTGCTGAGGGAGCAAAACAGTATAGTCTGTGCAGTTTGAGTGAACTTTATCAGTAAGCATTTAAATCGGATGCACAGTGGCTTGAGTCAGAAACAGAATGTTGATGTGCTAGGAGTGCTGCCGCCACCATGACAGGGTGGGGTAGTAAAGTAAACACAGCAGCAGGGGAGCCATTTTGCAAGACTTTTCCAACTAAAGTGAGATCTAAGATAACAGTGAACTTTTGTTTTTCTCTGCAGTCATGGCATCGGGATCATCCCACTATCCGGATCATGCCTGTGCTATGATAGTGGAAGAAGTTAACAATGTTATACAGAGAGTTGTTACTATGGGGGACGCTTACCCCCACAATTCCTGATATCCAGTTAGATATGGTAATGGCAAGGGATGTCGCCAGATTTCACTGCCCTAGCGTATGCCAGGACTCTTAAAAGCACTAAGATCTGCCGTCTCCATGGACAAAGCCCAAAACCTGGTGCACACAGCACCAGGTGGAGCCTGTTGGGGGAAGCCCAGCAGAGTGTGGCACAAAGGAAGAGGGTGTGGATGTACAGGCAGAGCAGAGTAGTGATGATGTCTCCAGCTCCAGGTCAAAGATGGACAGTGCGGAGGGAGCATCAGCGGATCCATGGAGAGAGGGACCAAGCCCTAATCTCATAGGAGAAGATGAAATGAGAGAAACCCTAGAATGAGAGGTGTCAACCTCTGCGCCCAGTGAAGAGTGGACAGTCTCGGGAGTGAGGACAACTGCTCACTCCTGGGCTCAGATCCTCAGTGAGGAAGAGAAGGAGGGGGAAACTATGTATCCTTATGGAGAAGGTGCTAGTCCACAGCCTCAGAAGAGATTGGAGACTCCACTGCCTTGTCCTCATGAGGAGTCAGAGATCCCTTTTATGTTGCACTGAGCATGCGTCACTGGCAGAACCAGAACTGACCACCCCCAAGCCAGGCCAGTGGTCTTAAGTTGATCAAGTGTAGTAAGGAGGAAAGACTGGCTCATAGGAAGGCAAATGAGATCTACGAGATATCCTTTCCTACCTTTCCTCTGAGAGTCTGGGAAGAGATAGAGAGAAACAGGAAAGCCTGGATAGTGGAAGAAGCAACAAAAGACCCGCATCCAGGTGCAACTCGATTTGTCAGAGATAAAGTGATCAAAGAAACATTCATGTTTTGGAAAGTGGGCAGGACACTGTTCATAGACATTGTACGGATTGTGGATGGAGAGGGCCCTGAGACCATCTACAATGTGAATTATGAGTGCCCAGATGGGGTAATAATTCTTGCACCTGACCCATTGTGGTATTACTCTCCATGCAACCAACTTTCTGCGAATGTGCCCATGCCTACCAAGTGGAGAGCAGAGCAGTGGTAGCCAGTGCTGCCATCCAGCCATTGCCGTACCCATGTTGTTCCACCAGTCTGGTGTTCCAGGATCCAGGTGCTCCAGATTCATCAGCCTTGCAGTGTGCCTTCTAGTTCCATTGCCTGGCCTTCCAGATGACATCATCCAGAGAGGACATCAGCCCAGCTGTTTCCTGATTCATTGTCTGGGATTTCGGATGACTTCAGACCAGCTGTTCCAAGATTCCATCTCCAGATGACATCAGCCAGAGATGACATCACCCCAGCAGTTTCCAGACATGCCATCCTATCATTTCCAGAAGATTTCCACACAGCTGTATCCCAAAAATGTTGCCAGGGAGAGTCTTTGGCTGGAGATCCAGGTGCCGTACCATTTTCGTTCTTCAAGGGACTGGTAAGTCCAGATTTTTCTTATCTTATTGACATTGCAATACACATCCTACACCCAGCAGACTACAGACTGTTTGAACTGTCCACAAAGACCCTCCCCTTCGGGACTACGGTCCTACAAGAACTGTGCTTCACCGGGCTCCAGCCCAGGAGAGACTCTTTCTTGGACTTACCTTCGGGCACTGTTGTCACCAGTTGGGACATTTAGGGCATTCCATCCCCAAAAATGTGTACTGTATACAATGTTGATGTTTTTCTACTGTTTTCTACTTTTCTAAAAAATATTTTTGGGGATTCTCCAGTGTTAGATGGTAAGGGTTATGACTGTGTACTGTGTTTGCAGATTAGGGGTGTGTTTTTGTCTTTTCTCTTTCAGGTGGTTCCTGACGAAGACAGAAGAGAAGAGAACACAAGAAGAGGATTGGAGGGACTCATCTAAGTTCCTCATGTGCTTTAAAGTGTTGTGTTTAAAGTACTGTGTAGTTGTTAACATGTGTTAATTTTTTCTTCCACAGGTGTGGTTGTGGGGGGATGTGGGAGTGTAATGCTTTGATGTAGTGTTAGCTCCTTGGTTTGGTTTACAGGTGTCCAGGGATGGGGGGAGGTTCCCCTGTTTTGGGTAGTTTTGTTTCTGGTCAGATAGGTTGTCCCTAGAGGGCTAGGGGGATAGACAGGCTGTGGTCCTGACCTGCAGTAGGGGCCATAGTATTGGTCTATTAAGGCTATGCTCCGGACAGTTCTTCCAGGGTCACTGGGTTGCCATAGTAAGATCATAGTGTAGGGGCTGATGCATCAGCCAATGGCCTCTGGGCCCTTAGTGTTGCCTGCCTGTGCCTGGCACATGGTAGGAGAGGGCCTGATCACCCCTCTCCGTAGGCAACACATAGGGTAGAATGGCCTGGTACTTGGTAAATAATGACTGCAGACAGTCATTTTCCTGGACGAGGGTGGGTGTAACCCCCTTGTTCCCAGGGTTTACTAGAATCTAGCTTAGAACCAGTGGCAGGCAGGGAAAGGCAGCTTGTGAGATGCCAGTTAAATGGGGTTTCACACTGTCTCACTCTGTCCTCAGTTTCAGCTGAGCTGGAGTGATGATGTCACCTTAGAATTCTCGCAGCAGCCTAAGCCACAATGCAATGCTAGCTGCAGGGGATTAACAGTAGAACATTGGGGAATTCAAGTCAGTCTTCGGGAAGCAGTCTGAATGGAGACTTGAGAACGTGAGGAGTGCTGCAGTGTGCAGCTCCTCACAGCCTAGCTCTGATATAGGGCTACCATAGAAAGAAGGGATTGTCTGTTCTCACCCTAGAGAGGAACACAAAAGAGACCAGAAGAAAGTGGTAGACACCGTTCCTAGAGTTGGTCCAGTGCCCCATCCCCAGAGGGATGGGGGGAATTCCAGGAATTAAGGGGCAATCCCCTGTGCCAGCCTGGAGAGGGAGAAACTGCCTGAGAATCGAGTTGTTCTGTGAGTACCAGAGAATCTGTTGTGGGAAAGAAGCCCTGGGGCACCTGCATAACTTTGGTGAGTTCTACTCTGAAATAGAGACAATGTTCACCGAGACAGAGTTTAGAGTAAAAGTGTCTGCCTACTGTGGGGTCAAAGGAAGACTTGCCAAGTACATAACTTTTAGTTTGTGTATGGCTTAGAAGCATCTGCAGCAGTGGGGGTCTAGGGTAAAGACATAGCCACTTACAGAACTTTTAAAGTCAGGACACCACCAGAGTGAAATGTAGAATGTTAAATGTGCTAAACATTTCAAGAGAGCATCTACAAACAGTAGTTCAAAGAAAGGTGCTGTAACCAAATGAATTGCAGAGTACAGATTTGGGAGCAAGAGGTGGGAGACCCCCCCATCTGGAGTAACCAGGTGTACCTCTCCAGGTTCAGTTTGGGCACCTATGGTTTTCTCTCAGGCACTTGGCCAGTGTCTGAAGAAAGCACACCGATGTGGGATGGTGGATTTTCCCTGAGAGCTAGAAAGTGCTCGTGGTTGGTTTAGGGAGCCACCATCAACCTCCATGCCATATGGAAAAGTGTCCTAGTACTGGCCGGGCTGCCATGTCAAGGAATAGAAGAGAAGTGTACCAGTTTGGGCCGTGTGTGCCCAGATCCATTCAGAACCTGAGGGTTTGTAGTGAAGAAGTGTGCTCTGTACCGCAGTAATCTGTATTACCAGTGAGTGTAGCCCTGTGGGGGTCCATCTTTGCTTTGTTATTCTCTGTGTTATGTGAATAAAAGCCACACTGTAGAATCCCATCCTGGTTTGGACATTTCAGTTATTGCTTCCAGTGTCTGGATTTACTTGTGTGCCCCTGACCAGAAGTACAAACCTAGCACAATGCTGAGCAAATATTTTCTCCCAGGGACCCAGGTTGTTGGCCATGCTAAATGGTCCCCCCAGGTGTGAGCCAGGTAGTTGCCACAATTGGTTTGCCTGTATGAAGGATGGCAGGTTCAAAAGTAGAAGTAATGGGTCCACAGAGATTCTGCAAAAGACAATTTGTAATGACTACCCCACCGCTCTCTGTGGCACCTAGATGTGAGAGGAGCAGCCCTGCTGACAGAGAAAAAAGGGGGGCCAGTGGGGGGAGGTTACACATATAAGAACATAATGCCACAGCACCCATTTACATCAAGTATCTCTATGCTGAAAGTACATATAACCTGATAAAATTCTAGAAACACACAAACTGAATGCAATTTAAAGGAAAAAACATCTAAGACAACTTGCAAAGCTAATTGAACTTAAATGTGGTCTTTCATACCTTGTTGAAACTTGTTTTGTTGAATTCTAAGCATGTAGATAGGCATACTGTGGGGTCTAAAGGGTACTGACACATCATGTTCTCATATGCTAATGCACCTCTTAGGGACAACGAGATTTCAACAGCCAGAAAATGGAGACCCCCCAGGATAGTTACAGGAACTAGTATGAACAGTGAAAATAATGTAAGGCAAACACATATATCCCCAACAGCTACATGAAAAGAGTTGTCTGTTGACAAGGAAACAAATAATTACAAGATATAAGGCTATAGTACTCCTTTAGCTATTGACTTGATGGGGCCCCTGCTCCTCAAAGCTGGATCACTGGTATAGAGAAGCAATCTGAGAGACAAGGACTAGATAATCACTGGTAAAAGATTTTAGTGGCATACAGAGACTGCTGTTAGGCTCCACTGAAGAAACGTCTTCCCCCATATGTAACTGTTTTTAGAGCAATATATACGTGCTGCCTAGAGAGGTAGAGGTTAAGGACTGTACACTAACAATAGCAGGTAGGCAATGTTCTCTGTGAGTAGCCTGAAAGCTTGACAGCTGGTTCAAAACTCCTCATTTGGGGGACAGGAAGGGAAACAATATTCCCTGCTCGTAACCATGTTGTGAAGAGCCACTCCGGCACCAAATAACGGAGGAATTATATCAGATACTAAGCTCTGGAGACAGCGAGACTCAAAGGACAGCTAATGTCACCCATATAGATAACATACTACTGGGGCTCTCCTACACTGGGAGTGGTATTCCTAGTCATAGGATATGATGACAAAGGCTTATACCTGGCCCTCAACCTTGGCGGCCACAGTTCTGCCATGCATTCTAAGAGGGGGTCCAGCTGGCACCTCGATCCAGAGAGTCTGATGTTCCTTTCAAGCGGGAGCCTGGTTGGTACCTCACTAGCAACCGTATGACTGTTTAAATACTGTTTATTGTGTTTTGTTTAGTGTTTCTGTGTATGGAATGCACACTTAGGGAGATAAGAGAACCACAGAATTTCAGGGAATCAGAGTTGGACTGGGCATGTAAGGGCCCCCTGGGAAGGTGTACATTAGGGGCCCTTCACAATGGCAGCCCACACCCCCAAAAAAGGCTTTACACAAATACACATGATGCAAGCCTAAGCCAAGTCTGGTATAAATTTTTAATGGATTATGAAACAAAGAAACACTTACTGCTTGTACACAGGCAAATGGCTAGTGAAGTTACTACACAAGCTAGGGCCTACTCAACTGCCAGAAGACTATACCCTCTCCACAAAAAAGGTTTCACATGTGACACAAGCCTGGTCTGTTCAGTGCACTTTATTTTTTTTTTTTTATTGGAGTACCAAAAAATATTGCCTTGTATGGGTAAATGGCTAATAACACTACAGACAGGGGTTACTCAATTGCTACAGGGCATAAAGCTGCTCCACCATGCCCTGCTATGTGGGGCAGCAGGATAAGATCCATGTGGTCAGTCAGGCATGAGGAGGAAGGCAGTCAATTCATCTGGCGACAGGCAGAGCTAGGAGAGAGTGATGCATTTTTGTGGTGGACATGACTTACTGCATGTAAGACCATTCTTGACAGCAGCTAGATGCTGCTGAGTCCCACACCCAGACCAAATTGCTACCTAACCTCATGCTTCCTGCTTATAGTCTGCCTCAGCCTGCTGTTTCCATCTGTCTTGTGGGTGCCCAGCTGCTTGCTGCAGGCAGTCTTTCTGCTCCTCCTCCAACATAACAAGACACAGGGAGGAGCAGATATTAATCACACAGGGGTAAAAGGATGGGGCACACACAAGCAGTGCAGCCAACAAGATTGGCTTGGGTGACTGAGGCAAAAGTGGAAGCAAGGCAGGCAGCACAGCAGTCAAATCCCCCCCTAAACTGAAGCCTACCCAGGGTTAGGGGATGTCATCACATTGCAACCATTGACTGCTGCAAGGGCTAATGGGAGAGAGAACCCAATCCTTGATGGAAAGGGCTAACATAAAAACTTAATATTAATTTTGATTGTTAAAGGGGGAATGTGACATTTTCCATGGATAACACTATAAATTCAAGAACATATTGGGTTCATTATTCTATATTTATTAAAGAATCTTTATCAGAGAACTATGAATTCATAGCAGAGCACATTTATGCGAAATACTGTAGCTGTAACAAATCATTCTCTGATGTATTAAAACTTGACAAATTGATATTTTTTACAGCAAACTGTCCCCTAAAGACTTGCGCCATCCTGCCAGAGCAGACAGCAATGGGGCAGGGGACAGCATCAGAAGGCCAACTATTTTCAGTGCAAGCAAACTTCCTCTAATAAACTGATGCTCATCAAATTATTTTCACTGCAAATTGTTAGCTGCCTAATTAAATTTTCACTGTTAAATTTTCTATAAAGAGCTCAGGCAGCAGATGTGATGTGAAGAGGTCGACTGTCGAGAAGAGCAAAAATTAAAAAACAACATACCTGAGTGTGGCTATGGCTGTGATGCTGCTCTTAGAGTGTGTCTGACTGCGACTGTCTGTGCTGCTGTTCTTGTGCTGCTGCAGCCTCAGTCGAGGAAACCTCCTTAGTGCTGCTGCAATCTCCTCCTTCAACAGTCCCAAGCACCAGATCCCTCCCTCCTCCCTCCCTCCCGCTGGCTGACCTGACCCAACCGCGTGCCGCTTAGCATATGTACTACTTTCTGAGTCCTCCTGAGGTCACTGGACCACAGCGAGGATCAGGATCATGACTAATGGGTCTCAGGGTATCTCATCACCGACCCACCTGACGCTGATGGTTTCCTCGCTCTGAGGCTGCTGCCGAACTGGAGAGCACTCCCCTCCGACTCCTAGACAATCATCGTTCTCTTCCTCCTCCTTGGCTGCTGTGCTGGCTTGCCTTTGGCTGGCTGCTCTGACGATGACCACAAATGAAATGACGCTGTTTCATACTCTCTAAACTGCTACCATGCGCCAACAGTCAGAGTGCATGCGCGCAGTGCACCAGCACATCACCCATGGGATGACGTAGCTGAGTTGATGACCTTGGATTTGGATAATTCGACAGGGACATGATCATCATGAAGGGGAGGGAGGGTCTGGAGGGAGACTCAGACCATCACTTGATGGGGCGGTGGGCCTGGGCAGTGCCAGGAACAGTATGATGAAAGCCCACCCCACGGCGGAGCCAGTGTAGTGCCCAGCTGGCCTCAGAAGCTTAGCTAGCATTGCAAAATATAAAACAACAAAAACATTTTTATTTTTTTTATTTGTTAAAGTCTCGGATTTACAAATACCTTTGAGCCCAGGGCTCTTTTACAAAGGCACCATGTCAACAAAGGAGCAAGGGGACACATACATGCTATGGAGAGCTAATTACAAAAGAAAGAAAAATACAAATTTACATGTAAGACAATTCACAATAAGATACATTGTAACTACAGCTAGAGTTTACTTGATTTACAGGGTGCCAGGTCAGTTATACACTAGGTGAGAGCAGCCAGTGGTCTATAACCTTGTCTTAGACCTCAAGGTAGGGGATTCATAGTCAGAACAAGTAGGAAAGGTGTGGGTAACACTATTCCAGGTAGGTAGAGCAATGATAAAGAGCAGTCAGTGGGATGACCTTGTCTTAGGTCTTAAAAAGTTTCAGATTACAAATACTTTTGAGTACAGGGCTCTTTTACATGGTTCCATGTCAGGAGAGAAGACAACAAAAAACACAGAGGCCCGGATATTCAGAAATACACCAGAGGCTGAAGCAAGTCTGGTGCAGCACAAATCCAATGTGCCATGGTGCAACTGGAGCCATATTCAGAGGTTGCGCAGGCCAAACAGCGCCAACACAACGTGGCTGAATATGGTGGAGTTACGCCATGGCTCAAACAGAATTGTGCCATGGCTCAAACAGAGGAGCACCATGGCACACACAGAGATGCACCAGCACAACCGTGGCAGCGCAGAGCAGTACAGCAACAGAAGGGGGCAAGGCACAGAGAACAGACCCAGGGACATAGCCATGGAAGCAGTGACAGCAGCCACAGAAGGTCTCTACCAGCAGGGCACACACAGGCACCCAGACACTGGACCCCAGAACACAACAGTGGCATGGATAGCAGGCGACAGGAGGTGCCAATGGAGGGCCACCAAGGGAGCCCCCAACCCCCTCGGCAGGCTGCTGGCCATGGCCCCACCACCATGAGACCATAGCAGGCCACACCCAGGACCATGTAGCCAAGCACACACACTCCACACAGGAAGCCCACACAGTTGGCACTGAACGGGCCAGGATCCAGGCAGACCACATGGGACAGGCCACAAAACGCCAAGCGGAGGACCCCAACACAGTGTGCGGACAGTACTCAAACAAGGACCATGGCCGTGTGCCACCACCAGGCACACACCCTCCACACACCCCTGACTGCTGCCCATGGGCACCCAAATGCACAGCCACCAACCCAGGGGATGGATACCACCACAGTGGGACACACCACAGCACACAGCCGGGAACCATGGAAGCACAACATACACCCCCTCTCATGCACACAACACGGACAGACTCTGGGTCACTGCAGCATGGCACCACATGCCACTTGCAAAGCAGACACAGACACAGGCAGGTATGTCAGAAAATATTTACCTGAAAGAACTATGTACAAATAATAACAGGGGCTGGGAAAGGGTAGGTACAGTGAGGGAAGGGGATAGGGACAGGAACTGTACAGTGGGGGGGACTGTAGGGGAAGGTGCAACAGGGGAAATAGGGGAAAACAACAGCAACATTAGCGATGGCCCTGTCCAGCTGCCCCAGCAAGGCATCACTCCCTCCGCTCTGCCGCCATCATGCCCTGCATGGCCACGATGACCTCCAATATGATGGACACCACCAGCAATGTCTGCTGCATGAGCCAGCTCAACATTCTTCTAGGCACTCTTCGCAACGAGCGCCGGACACCTATAGCAAGGGACAGGGCAGGTGATCAGTGCAATGGCCCAAGGCACTATGCCCACCCACAGTGCGCAATGGGCAGTGGGACCACCCCTGGAGTGCCCTGAGCAGACACCTGCAAGGGGGGGGTGAGCCAATGCCAGCTAGCAACACGGCACACCACGACATTGCATAGAGGTAGTCCCCGCCACACAATGGCCAGACGACTGCACAGTGACAGTCACATGGCACACTGCACTGGCAGCACCGCAGCAACAACAGTGGCAGCTGGGCACATGCCCACCCCACCAACAGCCGGCACACATGTCCAATGGATGAGCCACAGTGGCATACACCATGCACAGTGCGACACACACAGCTGCCACAGCACATTGCACAGGCGGTCATGCCTGCACCCACTCCCCACTGCCACCTCCCCATGTACAGTGAGAATGACCATGACAATGCTTACCTGCCCCCTGCAGTATTGCTTGCACAGGTCCTCCCCATCAGGCTGCACCAGCCAGGCATGCTCTGCTGCAGCCGTGGCCCACCTGTGGTCCTCCAGCCCTGGGAATGGAAAGAAGACAGGTGCACATCAGTACCCGACCACAGCATCTGCCCCCCCGAGCCCTCTGTGCACAGGGCATGCCCCTGCCCAACCCATCCTGCAAACCAGCATGGCTGCATCACAACTCAAGCGGCAGCTGGCACTGCCACTCAGTGATGCACACAATGACAGTGTACCCCACCACAGGGCATGCCAGGCAGCAAAGCTAACACCACAGTACAGCACCAGGTCAGACATGCAACATGGGATGACTTACCTGGCTGTGGCGCCGCACCATGCCTGATGCACGCCTGAAGCCTCCAAAGCCGGTCAGAGTCCCTGCACATCAGGTCACCGTACTGGTGCCTACACTGCTTCAGCCATCCTGGGCACCCCAGTCCTCCTCTCCAGGCTGACAGCTATGTCCTGCCACACACTGCCCCTGGCCTGCTGCAAGGATGCCTGGCCAAACAGCTGTGGGCTGTAGTGCTCCACACAGGTAACCAGGTTGACCACCTCCACGTCTGACCAATTACAGTCATGGTGACTCCAACCCTGCACCATTGCTGTTGCTCGGTTCAGCAGCAAAATTGTGGGTACAGGTGCACGTGGCCACCACAGGCACCGGATGCACGATGCGCAGGAGAATGTGCAGTGCCTGGCCATTGTGCAGTGCTTGACATGTGCAGTAGGCATGGCCCGGTGGGGTCACAGGGTCATGGAGAGGATCCAGGGGTCAGAGGTCAGTGGCTAGTGCACAGAGCGCATGTGCGCAATAGGGAACATGACATCATATGCGAAATGCACATAGCTGGCCATGCGTGGCTTGCGCAGTGCCGATACATTGTGCTGCTTGTGTGTCTTGCGTGATTAACACCATGACAGCACAGTGTGCATGCGCACTGCAGGCCCGCGCACCATGCATGCATGGGCATTGCTGCCGCCTGCTCGCTCGTGCAATACCATTGCGCACGGTGCAATATCTTGATATTCAGATGCTGCATGCAAATGAACCTCACCGCCAACGCGCGGTGCAGTGGGGT
Source organism: Neoceratodus forsteri (assembly GCA_016271365.2). Classification (NCBI taxonomy): domain Eukaryota; kingdom Metazoa; phylum Chordata; order Ceratodontiformes; family Ceratodontidae; genus Neoceratodus; species Neoceratodus forsteri. The sequence goes on along the minus strand of CM057458.1, from coordinate 166,906,702 downwards.
ACATTAGCAATCAATGCTGTGTACAACCCTCATTTGTATGCGTTGCACCTCATAAGTGCCACGGAACAGCACAGGCCATGTACCGATGTTGCAACCATGACAGGTAAGTGGTGGATGCTGCAGCAGCACACTGGGAGCAGACAGCACTGCAAGGTGGGACAGACCAGGGAGATGCTGCCACTGACACACTGTGATGTCCATGTTCACAGGAGGCAACATGTCGGCACAGGAGGAGGGCAAGGAGTGGGGGCCTGCACAGAAGCGCAGGCCCAACTTCATGAAGGGAGAGACAGATGCCCTGTTCAAGGCCTACCTCGACAGGGAGGCCCTGCTGAGTGGTGCCAGGGCTGCTGGATGGGAGGAGGTGGTGACCTATGTCAACCAGCACGGCAGCCACCAGTGATCATCGCAGGAGTGCCGCAAAAAGGTCAGGACCGACAGGCGGCACATAAAGGAGAACGTGGCAGCCATCAGAGCATCCCATACTGCCACTGGAGGAAGGCCAGAGGATGCACCCACACTGATGCCAGTGGAAGAGTTGGTGGCAGCCACCATCCGCTGCACCTCGGTGGAGGGGTGTGCCTGGAGGAGGCTTCCAGATAGGTGGTAGCCCATCACTGAATGGTATGTATGTCAGCTGTGCACAGCTGGTGGCCCAGAGGGTGTGTACATGGGCATGCTGTCATGCACGTGGATGTCCTGCATGACATGTGCACGTGTATGCACCCACACTCATGCCATGCTGCAGGACATATGTGGCAGCAGTGTATGGGGGGCACACATAGGCACTGCATCACTGACACACCATCCTTCACTTGCAGCACCAGCACACCTCCGTGCAGAGGATGGGGCACCAGCAGCGGCACCCATGGATGCTGGCACAGCCCCTGGAGGACAGACCATCAACATCCACCACATCCTAGGGCCCAACAGGCCATGGATCAGCACCACGGTACCTGTGTGTGTGTGTCCTTGGCCTAGGGTTGGACTAGGCCCTGGATGTGATCCTGCAGCGTGCCAGCCTTGGTGTCCTGTGTGCAGAGACACAGATCGGGGTGGCATCCAACTCCGATGATGATGTCACATGCCTTCTGGACAGCATGGGCAACGTTGTAGGCATGTCGCCCCTGCTGGCAGCACAGCCAGATACAGCACCCAGTGCAATGCCAGCGGCAGAACAACTGCACTGACACCACTGTGTAGGTGCAGTGGTGTCACGGTGCCACAGGATGTGCCTGCATTGGTGGTGGTGTTGGTGGTGGTGCAGCTGTGCAGGCGCAGGGTGGTGAACAGCGCCAGAGGGGTGATGGCAGCAGGCTGTGGGTGCCACCAGGCAGCCGGATACAGGATCCACTGCCGTGCACCTGCCATAGCCATTCCCCCTGCAGACCTCACTGTGCAGCGTCCACTAGAGAGGAGGGCTGTGCAGCATGGCAGGTCACCCCCAGATGAGCAGCATCCCACCCGGAAGCCCCAGGATGCGGACCGTCTGGATAAGCACACCCAGCTGCTGCGGGCATCCATTCAGCAACAGGTGCTGCTCACCACTGGGGTGCATGTACTGCATGTGAAGGTGTGCCAGTTAGCCAAACAGCAGGACAGAGGCACTGTGCAGATCCTGCAGGGGATGCAATGCATGCAGGAGGCCACGACTGCGTCCTCGGATCACATTGCTGGTGCAATTGTGGATGGCTTCACATTGCTGGCTGCCACAGGGCATGGCTGTGCACAGGAGACCCTCCCCCGTAGTGTGCTGTCCACCCCACGGACTCAGCATTGGGCGACCCCATCACAGTCGATGCTGGGCTCAGATGTAGGCATCCCAGGCACACCCGGGGCAGGGCCTGTTTGGGGGCCTGTACACCCCTGCGATGACATGGTCATGGTCCCGCGCTTCCATGGACCCCCCCCTGGCTGATGCGCAGCCTGTGACTACTGATCAGCCCCAGCATGGCCACCCCCATGGCTATGGTGGTCGTGGTACCATGCAGCTGCCTTGATCTGCTTGCTGCCCTGACCGCAGTCTACGGCTGATGCCCCGTGCACCCATGGGGGTAGTGTGTATGCACCATACCAATGGTGGTGCACCTGTGTGATGTACCACATGCTGCCTGTGTGTGTGCATGCCTGACCGCTGGACCATGTTGCGTGGGCATGATGAGGGCAGTCTAGCACCGGTTGCGCCTGTGCACCGGTGCCATGTGTCTAATCCCCACCACAGTCCAACGCCTGGGTGGGTGGGAGCGTGTGTGTGTGTTGCTGTGTGCCACTGACTCCCCTCCCCCTGCATCACATCTCAGTGTGTGCATGCCCCTCACCATGCATGTCCCTGCATGTGTGCTGTACTTGTCTGTGGGGCCCCATGCATGTGTACTGCACCACCTACCTGCATTCCCTAAAGTGTTCCTGTGCAACAGTATAACGGGGGCATCATGCCTGCTGTTGCAGTTGGGGGGTCCCTCCACCCAGGGGGTGGCTGTCCACCACCCTCTGGCCCACTGTCTCCATCGTCCCCACTACTGTTGCCCTCATCTGCCTCGACAGCTATCCCATGGTCAATGGCCATGTTGTGCAGTATGCAGCAGGCCAGGAATAGGCCACAGGCTTTCGAAGGGTTGTACTGTAGGGCACTGCCTGACCTGTCTAGGCAATGGAATCATGCCTTCAGCATGCCAAAGACACGCTCGATGATGTTGCATGTGCTAGCATGTGTCTTGTTGTACTGTTCCTCTGCTGGGGACAACGGTCACCGATAGGGGGTGAGTAGCCAGGGCCTCAGCAGGTATGCGCTGTCACCTGTGTGGAGAATGACATAGTTAAACCTATGCTCTGCTGTGCTGTGCACCTTGCCTGTCCCTGGCGCCCACACCACCATGCACACCCTGCCCACCCCCCAGGTCTGCTATGTCCATCGCCCCTTGCCCATGCCATACTCACCCACTAGGTGGCCTGTGGGGATTTCCCCACATTCAAACCTGTGGCACAGCTCAGAGCTGTGCCAGATGAATGCGTCATGTGCACATCCAGGGTGTGTGGCACAGACATTGATGATGCACCCCGTGGCATCGCACACCACCTAACAGTTGATGCTCAGGCTCCTCTTCCTGTTAATGTATGCCATTCACTCAGGGCCAGGTAGCAGGCTGATGTCAGCAGTGTCAGTGGCTCAGTAGGTAGCACACTCGCCTCGGAGGCCGGGAGATCAGAGGGCTGTGGGTTCAGTTCCCACATCTGGCACTTGGGATAATATCCCAGTACTGACACTGTAATGCAGCATGAGAGGGGTGCTGCATTTCTGAGGTGCCGTCTTTCGGATGAGACGTTAAACCGAGGTCCCATCTGCCTGGATTGGTGGTAGTTCAGGTGGATGTTAAAGATCCCATGGCGCTTATCGAAAAGAGTAGGGGAAGTTTATTGAAAAACAAAACATAACATCACCATACAATCATAATATACAGTGTACAAAAAGAGTTCAATACAACAAGGCTTTTAGACAAAAAAATGATTCCAAAAAGACAAAAATTGAACCTCAGAAAATTGTTTCTTATCCTTGATTTTTACACTTGCTAAATCAGTTTCTATCTGAGAAATAATTGAAAGAGAAGACACAGAAATTTGCTGGAAAATCAATTGACATCTTGCTTGCCATAAGTGAAACTGAATAAGTGAAAAAAAAACGTTCAATGTACTAAAATGAAAGGATTGCCAAAACCCTGTATAATCCCCTAAAACTAAAGTATTATAAGTCATATGTACCAAAGCAGGCAGTTTCCAATAAACAGATGCATCTGTCCAAAACTGTTTAGCAAAGGACAATCTAAAAAAAAATGGGAAAGCGTTTCCTCTATGGAAATACAATTTGCTCTCAAACAATATCTTTCAGTCAATGGCTTATATTTAAGATTACCACGGACACCTAGCCTGCCATGGGCAGATATCCAAACAATATCCCATGCAAAGGCCGGGATTCTAAAGTCACTCAGTTTGTGCAAGGCAAAATTCATCTTCGTAGGAACACATTCTGGGAAGACTAAGATCTTACCTTGCACAGTGAAAACAATATAATTGTAAAAGGATTTCCTAGAATGGGATACCAGGATAGGGAATGATACATTCCACTGCTTGCATTTCTTAAAAGTTGGCACCCCATAAGATGGCAATTGATCATATTTAAGAGATTTTTTGAGGAACAATTTTCCATGTCTGCAAGAAAGGGTCCCAGATAAAGCGAGACCAAACCTGCCATATCTGTTGTTGTAAATCCCAAAGAAAATTAAAGGAATTAAATAAAAATATTGAGTGAAAAAATATGAGTGGATTAATCATATCCAAACCTCCCTTTTTAACTGGCAAGTAAGTAAAGTCCCTGCGGACCGGATTCAATCTGTTCCCCCAAACCATTTGGAAAAACACACTAAAAAGTCTGGTTTCCAATGAAAACAGAGGTGGAAAAATATAACTCAAATATAAAAAGACCGGAATCAAAAACTTTTTAACAATGGAAACCCTTTTCTTTTTTCCCAAATTTCCATTGCTTCCAAACATTAACTTTAGCTTCACCTATGCTGAGTCGTTGTTCCCAGTTAAAGGTTGCCATATCACCATGCCCAAACCACAGACCCAGAATTTTACGCGGTGTGGAAGCAAAGGGTATGCCATTGGTATCAAAAAACAATCCTGCTCAGGGTTTAAAGAGAAAATAAAACTTTTAGATATATTGAGGTCAGACCCTGAAGACAGACCCCATGTCTTAAAAACTAGTCAAAGCATTCTGAAGGAAAGCTCATTTTGCATAAACAGAGTGACATCATCTGCATATGCTAAGACTTTTACCTTTTGCAGGAAATGTCTGGAGCAAGTCCTAAAATGTCATTACTGCTATGGATATACCCGAATAATGGGATCCAAAGCATAGGCATATAATAGGGGGCTTAAAGGGCATCCCTGCTGACACCTCTAGTGACTGGGTTGCAGACCCTATAAGACTGTTCACTAATGGGTGAACTTCGCATCTAAGTATAATAAAGAAATCCATTGTACAAAGGGTTTCGGGATCTGATAGGCCAATAAAAAGATAAATAAATATGAATGGTAAATACTATCAAATGCCTTAACCTGATCTAAGGCCACTATAAATCCTGATCCTTGTCCATTTTACTAGACTCAAACAATTCTCTTAAAATATATAAGTTCTGTTGAATCTGTCTTTGAGGAATCGCAAGACTGTGCCGGATGAATAAGAGTATTCAAACCAGAGATAATCTATTTGTAAGAATTTTGGCAAGAATTTTATAATCGCTATTAAGCAAACTAATGGGCCTCAATTGGATAGTAACCTAGGATCCCTTTTTATATAAAAACTTTAAGAGAGAAATATTAAAACTGGAAAGCTTAAACCCGAGTCAACATGTAATTGAAGACCTTCGGAGAGAAAAAAGACACATTATGGAAGAAAATTTTTTATAAAATTCATTTGGAATGCCATCTAAGCCCGGTGATGTTTTTGTTTTATGATTTTATCACCGTTTCACTTCTAAAGAGGAAATAGGCTGTAATAAGGAGGTATGATAAGAAGTATCCAAGATAGGCAAACCAGACAAAAATTTAGCTGGGAAACTGTCCTGTTTTCCCAACTGTCCTTCAAAGGAATTCAAAAGAAAGGATTGTACTATTTTCATCATATCCATATCGGAAGTAACTGCAGTTCCATCCGAAGATAATAAGCTTCCCATTAATGTCTTATCTAAGCGCTGTTTACAGGCTGCATAGGGTCCGCTGGATGTGATTTCATCCCAAATCGAAACTCCATATCTAAGGATTTAGCTCTATTATATTGGTAAAGTAACATTTGCTTGTTAATTTCAGCAATCTGGGACTGAAAAGAGACCTGTCCTTTGGAGGAAAGGACATCAATTTGTAAAGCTGATTCCGGTATTGTAGATATGTGAGGTATTGTAAATTCACTTTAGTTTTTCCTTTAGCTATCAAAAAGGACTTAATCTCTTGCTTAGTATCCAACCACCAAGAAAAAGGATCATCATAAAGACAAATGACCGAGTTTCTTGCAGCAAGTAAAGTCTGTAACTCAGTAACATTATCATCATTTTCTAAGAAGGAAACATTAAGACGCCACCTAGGGCTTGCTGCTGGAATTTTTGACGGAATACTTTCTAGATTTAAAAAACCAATTAGAATTTGGTGATCTGAAAATTCAGATGGTTGAACTTGTGAAAAAGAAGGCTTCAAATATTTGGAAACAAAAATGAAATCTATGCGAGAAGAGAAGGTATGCCTATGATAGGAAGAACCCCAGTAGCATGTAAAGATCTATACATCAGTTAAATCTGCAGAAGTGACCATCTGACATAAGGCAAGAGAGTCACAATATAGTTTTTCATTTGAGAATCTCCTTAAATTTAACATCAATATCAGAGTTAAAATCTCCTCCCAAATCACATGCCTTCTGGTATATAAAAAAGGCCTAATGTCCTCAATAATTTTATTCTTGCAGCCTTCGGCCTGAGGGCATAAATATTTATAAGCCGAAATTCAAAATCCCGACAGGCACAGTCTAAGAGCAAAGCGCGCCCAGGACAAATATCTACTAGCTTAGAGATCCAGAAATGTGTGGAGGTAAACAGTATTCCTATACCATCTGCCATGTCCGTGCCAAATGTCCAATAAGACGGTCCCTATACCCACCTTTTTGTGTTTGGGAAATCTCAGCCAATGAGGAAAGTCTGGTTTCTTGTAAAAATAACATCTACCTGTAATGTGCTAAGGGCAGTTAGAAGAGATAATCGTTTCTTAAAATTTTTAATGCTGCACACATTAAGAGATGCTATTTTAAGAGAGGCCATGATGTGAGGTAAAAGTTTAAGACCCAGATTTCTGAGAAAAGTAGCTTTCCTTTTCTTCGCTTTTCCCTTTCTTCTTCCTTTGCTAGCTCAGTTGTTTTACTAACCTCCTCTTCTGAAATAAATTCCGACAAGTGTGATGTATCAGACTCCAGATCTGAATCCCTCCTCTTTCTGCAAAGGAGAAAAAATTGTCGGATCAAATCGATTTACTGATAAAGGTTTACTAGAAGCTCTAGTAAACCGTCTGGGCTAACTATTTCAAAGGGAGGCATAGAAGGAGATGCCTGTGGAGAGTCAGACTTAGTCAAAGGAATTCCTAGCTGAATAAGCGGCATCAGAACTGGAAGGGCCTGCTGTTTCATCAGGAATGATGGGCCTATCCTCAGGCTTCTGTAAGCTGTGTGGAATATCGCCTCAGCAACTAACACTGATGATACAGTCCCATCTCCTTTTAACCTGTGCTTTATGTACCAAACCTCTGGTCCCACCCCGTCTTTATTGTGTGGAGGCCCATGGACATTGATGGAGCGTGACCCTTTTCATCACATAAATTGCATTGAAAAATATTCTGGCACCTATCCACAGAATGTCCAAACCTCCACACAGTGGACATTTCAAAAGATCGCAGACAAGTACTAAGATGTGTTCTCCACATTTGTAGCACGCATCGTGGGGCTTCTATAAAAGCACACACCTCTGTCCTTTCCTAAAAAAAAACTGTTAGGCAAATGGATTACCTCCCCATTCACTTGTAGCATTTCACCTTAAATCTCCAGCTGCCAGTCCAGATACCTTCCAAGTCCAAAATAGCTTCAGGAGGTCCCAAAACCTCACACTTCTTTTGTAACCAGTGGTAAATGTTACTAACATTAACCCCTTCATTCTGAAAACATTACAGTAACATAAGAATCAGGGATTTAGTAAGGGTAAGGCGAAAAGGGTACCCAAAGTGAGATGACTTCAAAGTGGAATATTTATCCCAGAATCTCTCCATACCTTTAGCTGTCTTAAAACTTACATCAAAAGTGTCTTCACCTGAAATGTGAATGAGTGCTAAAATATCTTTCGGAAAAATTCATTGAACCTTTAGCAATGAATTGGCAACATAATACCTATCAGGATGGGTTGGTAGGCCACCCTGTAAGCAAGCGTATAGCATTTCTTCTAGGAGCTTGCTCCAACTGATTCTTAAACAGCTCCGACATAGGTATTTTGTGTTGCTTTGTATTAGACTTTCCTCAGGTAACATTAACTCCAATTACAGTAACATCATCTTCCCCCAACGAGCTTGGCTTCAAGGAGGCCAAGGGACGTTGACTAGCAGGCTGTACAGCATTATTTTTTTCCCTTTCCAAGTCCCTACCTGAGCTCAGGGTTTCTGCAGCGTTGGCATGCGTGAGGTGTAGTGGTGATATAGCAGTCCAATCTGGATCAGGAATCCAGTGTCCAGTGTCCGTTTTTAGCCAGCCCGAATCTCCTAACGCCTCCTCCGATGACCAGTCCATTGAAGGAAAAGAAGATTTTCGGTGTGAAAGTCCAAATTGTTCACGTAAAACTTCGTGGCCCTTTTTGGTGAGATCTTCCACATCCACGTCTCCGGTGGTTAAGCGGCGTCCTGCATCTGGTGCACTCAAAGGCTCTCTCCCGCGACTTCCAGAGCAGTCCTCCCAATCGGTCGCCCAACAACCGAATCTCGCACTGTCTCGTTCCCTTCCTCATTCCGAGAAGACGGCTGCAGCGAATCCAGGTCAGTCACTCCTAAGTCGGACTGTAATGTAGCCCGAGTAGTCTCCAATTCACAGGGTATTACTCTAGAAATGTCCTCCATTCCATCCGAACTCTCTCTCATTTCTGCCACAACGCCAACTGCTACAGAGCCCTCCACCTCCATCGTGAAGGAGGAGAACACTGCGCAGCCTCACAGTGCTGCAATCAGCACTCGTTCTGCCACCAGCGCGATCTCGCACAGTAGGGGTAAATTGCTTCTTTATTGAAATAAAGCATGGAAAAAACACATCAAGAAAAACAGCAGCAAAAAGCACAAAAGCTTATACAAATCAACAAAGGTACTGAACAAAAAGCAAGTGATACACAGTTATCTTTTAACAAAGCATAAAAGAAAAGAAAGTAACTGTCATTTAAATTTTATCATATGCTGAAACCCTTCCACCAGATTTGAACTTTTCTAGTCCCATAAATCTGAGCATCTTTTAGATATACTTTATTTAATTCACAATAACATAGTGGCTGAAGCCTTAAAAAGTTGGTTTTTGATACAAAACCACTGGCATCTAACTTGCCATAAACAAAATCTAAGACATGCTAAGAAAATGTGTACAGTTGAAGTATGAAATGTAGCAAGACATGGGGGTAAAGATCCCAATACTAACAATTCATAAGAAATATGTTTCAACCATGGAAGTGCCAGATAGTTGCCAAATACACCCATAGTTTAGAGGCAAAAGAACAATGAATAAAAAATGTTCCATTGTTTCTTCTTGTGCCGTATACTTTAAATAAGGACAAAACCTTTCTTCTTTCTATTTTATACTTAGCTGTCCCTCTAACTTGTAACCGACCATACATTATCAACCATTGCATCTCCCACATGTAAGGGGTAAACGGGGTTATTTAATTGTGCTAACACCAGATGGGTCATAGTACCTAAGCAGTTTTTAAATTGCGGGGAATGAGGATAGATTTGAGAAATAATAGGAATATAGTTTTGTTGGAGAATTAATAATTTGTGATTTGGACAATTGCCACATATATAATTTCCGAACAATGGGTTTAAAGAAAAGGGAGTAGAAAAGGAAATATTAGGTTTTGGAGCCAATCCAATCCATTTCGATGAATACTTGGATAGTAAGAATTTCAACCAGCTAAATTCTGGAATATTGGGGTTAAAGTACAGTTCCAAAAAGAAAAGCAAGAAAAAGGGAAGAACAGAAACCACAGGATCTACCATCCGACCCTCCTTGACTTTATCCAGGTAAGTATAATACCTTTTAATGGGATTTAACCTATTTCCCCAAAAAACTGAAAACTAATACTGTACAAGTTCACTTCAGGTTAGTTGGGACAGGGTACAGAAATGCCAAATATTGTAGGCAAGGTAACAGGAATTGTTTAAAATCTGAACTCTCTTCAGTTTAAGAATTTATAATGTTTCCACCTCTGAACTTTATTATCCATTTTATTTAAAACTGCAAGCCAATTCTGCTCAGGTAAATTTTGGGAACGAACAGAACCCCTAAAATGGAAATAGGTGTTGTAGTGAATGAAATAGTTCTGTGCACAAAGGGGTTAATGTATTCGCTCTATTAACAACCCTTTAGATTTTTGAAAATTAATTTTGGTGCTGACAAGGGTCGCATACCTGTGCAATAACTTAAAGAAAACTTCCAGCTGGCCTTGTTGTTTAAAAATAAACAGATGTCATCCGCAAAACTTGTACATTTCTAAAGGAGTCAGAAAGGAATGTTTGGACCCTCCAACCAGAAACCAACTGTAAATGTCTAATAAGGGGTTCTAAGGAGCAAATATATAATAAAGGGCTCAGTGGACAGCCCTGCCTGACACCAGCTTTTGAAGGCCCAACCTTTCCTAATTTTCCTTTAATAACTGGACAGATTATTGAATTAGAATATAAATTTTGTAAATTGTAAGAATCTCAGGGGCATTCCTAAAAGGCCAAGGTTTGGAAAAGGAATGAATGACTAACCCTATCAAAGGCTTTTTCTAAGTCTAATGATAGTAGAATACCAGTTTGTTTGCTGTGATGTAATATTTCAATAAAATTCTAATATAACAAAGTACCGAATGTATTCGTTTTGAGAAACACCACAGAACTGAACTGGAGAAATCACTAGAGTAGCCCAAGATTGAAGTCTGTTATTAAGCAGCATCGAAGATTTTATAGTCAGAATTTAACAATGTGATAGGTCTCAGTTTTTGATCTCACTTCTATCTCCTGTTTTTTAAATATATAAACTTGTAACCCTTTGTGAATGCAGGATAGATCTGTCCTCCAGAAAGAAAGGAATTAAAAACACCAACTAAACAGGGAACCAGCTCATTTGCAAAAGTTTTATAAAAGGCATTAGATAACCCATCTACCCCAGGAGACACATTGACTTAAGTTTAGAAATAACATCCACAATTTCTTGTAAAGAAAAGGTTCAGAAGAACAGCTGCCATTGAGGCATCAATGACAGGGCTTGTAACACCTTTCAGAAAATCCTGAAAGACGCAGTTTGTAAAGTCTATATGAGGACCTAAACTTTGGAAATGTCGGAATATAATATGACTTATATCTGAAGGGTCAGTATAATACTGTGAATTACTGACTAAACAATCTAGTGTAGAATTATCTCGTACGGTTTTACACAAACTATAGGGGTCCCCAATCACTGTTTGGACGGTAGTTGTTAATTAAGGCTTGCAGGATCTGGCTCTATCATATTGAAACTTCCTCATCTGTAATTTAACATGCTTAATTAAAGGAGATAAATCTTCTGAAGAAGTGTTAGCTCTAGTTAATAGAGACTGTAATTTTGAACGTAATGTGAGGTAATGAAGAAAATTATCGCTCTGGGTTTTGTCCATAAGTTCTAAACCAATCCATGCAGTCTAGTTTAGTTTCTTCCACCAGATCCCTAAGTCCGAATATAAACATTGCAACGATAGGCGGGCAGTTAGAATTTGAACTATAGAATGTTTGACAAAGTCATTTTGTAATGATGAGGTATTTAGTCGCCATCTACTTTTGTAGGGCTTATAATTTACTGGGATTTCTATTGCAATTTTAAGTAGGAGATGGTCTGAAAATTCAAAAGGCTGTCTAGAAAACTGTGAAATATATATATATTTTTGAGGTGAAAAAGGTAATCAATACAGGTACCAGTCTTCCTTTACAAAATGTATTTTAGGGGTTGGATTCTAAAGTATTGCAGACTCTGAGGTCTGCCTCTCTAATAACAGATTGTAAAAGTTAGCATCACAATACATTTTTTTCCATTAGATCTCCTGTCAGTAAGAGAACAGTTGAAATCCCCACCCCACAGTACTGGCCTGGTAGTGAGCAGAAAGGTTGTATAGTTTTCATACACTTTATTCTGGCTGTTTTACCTGTGGATTATAAATATTAATAAGTCTATAGGACAGATTCAAGAAAACAGTCCACAATCAAAACCCTCCCTTGAATGCAGTCTATTAATTTATGAAGTTTAAACTGGAAGGTGGAAAAAGAATACCAATGCCGTCAGCTTTATCCTGACCAAATGACCAATATGAAGGGCCCAGGCCAATCCTTTTAAAGGCAGTAACATGTTCTTTAGAGAACATCCAAGTTTCTTGTAAAAGCAAACAGTAATTCTAGAATTATGCAACATATGAAAATAGCCTTCGTTTAGCTCCATTTAAAATGCTATGAACATTCAAAGAAGCCACAGAAACCCATATGAGTACCAAAAAAAAGAAGGAATTTATTTTATTTTTTTCTTCTTTTCTTTTTCTTTTCCTTATAAGAACCTTGGGAGGGTTCCATGGGGTCTTGGGTAGAGATTTGGGAATCCGAATCCACAACATCCATTGCTGTATCCCCCCAAGAAGAAAGAAGAGAGAAAGGATTAGAAGTTTCCACTGAATCTGTAACTGCATCAGGTACTGATTTCACATTCCTCATGGACCTTCTAGGAGGCAGAGAGAGAGGGGTTAATTTTTTGGGGGGGGTTCTACGCTCTGATCTAAAGTCTTAGCAATACCACCCGATTTTACACTTGGGACAAGCAGAGGGTCCTGCAAAGCAGAACTATTAGGCTGTACAGGCCTTGACAATGATGAAGAGGGAGGGGAGAACTAAATTCATTGTCACAGGAGTTACAGGTTTTCTTACATCAGAGGGGTTCCCAGGAAAAGTGGGAGGCGAATGAGAGTAGGTCTTCCTGTGCTTTCTGTAAAACTGTTCAGTACAATTCCTGATACTTTGTTTTTGCAGCCCACGGACAGGTGTTGAATGTGTGAGAACTACCCTCGCATAAATCACATTTCGTTGGTTAGAACATTGAATCAGTGAATGCCCACTTGCCACAATTGTCACATCTAGGACTATCACAAACACTAGACAAATGCGTCTGTGAGCACATTTATAGCAGGCCCTTGGCTGACCACTATAAAACAAACACCTCTATCACGGCCTAGTAAGAAGGAGTTTGGGATATGCATAAAACCATGTTCATTGTGTCGTAATTTGACCTTATATTTCCATCCGCCTGTCCAAAAGCCTCTGAGTCTAAAATAGGCTCTGGATCCCCTGTACATCACATTTATTGGACAACCAATATGTAATATCATCCACTGACACCTCTTCATTAGTGAACATTACTGTAACAAACTTGATGGCTGGTTGAGAGAGGGAATAATCACAAACGGGGACCAAAGGGAGAGAACTTTACCTGAGAATACCTAATCCAAAATAATTCTAACAAGGCAGCTGATCTAAAACTGACATCATAATTATCCTCTCCGAAATATTGATGATGGCAAACACATCTCTAGGAGAAAATGCAAGGATTCCTTAATTAAATGTCTCCCAACATAGTTTCTATTAGGCCTTTCAGCCATGCCCCTGTATATCTAATGACCAGACCCGCCTGGGAGCGGATTCACGTTTGTTTTTTGCAAATAAGTCAGATAATAAAGGTCATTTATCAGATACAGCATTATGAGACTCTACAGAAACAGGACTAACAGTATCATTAGAGACATTAAGAACCAAATCCCTAGAGTCTGAGCCCCTTTTCTAGCAGATTGAACAGGCTTTTCTGGGTTCCACTTAGGGAATGAGAGTTTATGTCAAATGAAGAATCCCAGGTTAAGTCAGGAGCCCATTCTCCTGAAGGAGTTTGTTTCACCCTGCTGCCATTAAAGCTGAAGCAGGAGTCCAGTCACTCATGTGTAGAAGAGGAAGTCAAAATATCAGAGTGAGGCATAATGGGCTGAGGAACAGAACTTTTAACCTGCTGCAAAGATGTAGAAGCATTCCCCATATTTCGGTCACCAAAAGAAAAAACGGTTGCTTCCTCCTGTTCATTTGGCTGTCTTTGATAAATAATCTGAGCAGTGGAAGAAGAAAAAACAAACCCTGCTTGTTTAGTCAGTGTTGGAGCAGTTCCCACCGCATACTTTTCCCTGGTTTCAGTTTCTTTGTTTATCTTGCTGCAGTCCATTTTCCCCACTTCCAACAAATCCCCCAAACTATTGGAAACAAGTAGCGCTTCAGTTCTAGGCAGGGAGACCCCCAACTGACCTGTTTTGTGCTGGAGCAGAAAGATTTGATCTTTGGAACTGCCATTGCTCCTGCAAACAGCAGAAACACCATTCTCCAGCTGAATCCCTTCCGTGTTCAGTAGCATGACATCATCCACAGGCAGTGCAGGTCTTAAAGGGCAACACCATCTATAGGTTTTGTACAAGAAAGTAGCTGAACAGACTTTAAAGGCAGTATTTTTACTTTTTCCAGGCTCTGTAGGGCTTACAGGAACTTTTGAATCCTCAGAAGATAAGGCATCCAGAAATAATTCTGCATCTTCTAGCTCTGCTGAAGGAAAATTAACCTTTGTAGAATCCTTGTCTATGGTCTCCTTCACATCTGCAGACTGAACTTGCTGTAGCTCCTCTACAGCGTCCATCTTGAAAGCTGACTAGCACTCCTGCTGGCGCCATGCACCATCAGAGTAGGGGAATTTCCCCGGTGTCCTGGCCAAATTTCCCTCATTCACTAAAAATACCACCAACAGCTTATTCTGGTTCAAGGTCAGTTGGCATTCATCTGTATCCCCCCTCCCCCGGGTCGTGCCTGAAAATAGGCAGGATTTGTCTAGTGCACTTACCCGGTCAACAAAAGCTAAAAATCAATAAATAAATAAAATGTCAATGTGGGTGCAGTCAATGGCCACAATCACACCAGGCATGTGTGCCACCATGTGGAAGTCCTGCATGTTTGCTGTACGGTCCACCTGTGTGCTGGGGAAACAGTTGAATTCCGAAGCACGTGGCAGCAGGGCGTTGAGGAACTGTGTGAGGAGGCGGGACATGGCCGCCTGGATGATGCCCATGGTGTCCCCGGTTGGCGGTTGGAAGGTGCCTGTGGTGAGCAGGCACATGACAACGGTTACCTTGGTCTCCATGGACATGGCGTGGCTTCGTCTAGTGGGTGCCTGCATCTCCTCACTGCACAGCTCACAGAGCTGCCTCAGAATGGCCCTGTTCAGGTGGTACCAGCCCACGATCCCAGTGTCACTATAGTTCTCAAAAGGTGATGCGGGCACAGTACCACCTGTGATGGGCATACCGCCGATGGGCACTTCATCGGCCATGTAGCTGTTCCTCCTGCCTCCTCACACCCCTCATTACCGCCTCCATCAGGAAGGGCGCACTCTCCATCTCTCCTGCTGTCCACTGTCCCCCTGGGCTGTTCGCTGCTGGTTGTGTGCCACACTGGTACACTGTTTCTGTGTGTGTGTGTCTCTCTCTCTCTCTGCCTCTCTCTCCCTCTCTCACGCCACCTCTCTGTCCCTCTCCCTCTGTGTCTGTCCTTGTGTCTGTCTGTCTGTCTCTCTCTCTCTCTCTCTCTATCTCTCTCCCTCTCACTCTCACTCTTGGCACAACCACTGTCTGTGTGCTTGCACCCTGTTTTTATAGGAACAAGTCTGGTTGGCGCAACTTCAGTTCGTTCCGCACTTGCACCATGGTTTGTCGGTTGAATATTCCATTGCGCTGGATGTTCATGGGAACACCCCCTGCACTTGCGCTGCATACATTATAGTTGTGCATTGGCGCAATGGATTTTGCGCTGCACAATGGCTCTCACTGAATATTGCTCCTTGGCGCAGTTCCGTACTTGCGCTGGCACAACTCAGTTGCGCCATGCTCAACTGCTCTGAATAGCCAGGCCTAAAAATATAGCCATGTAAGAGATGTACTAAACTGATTAAGAAAGCAAAAATTCAGAGTAAGCATTGAATATGGATCAATTTAACACAGGACATTAAAAAACTTAACTACGTAGCATTTGACACAGATAAAAAAAAGACACGTAACTAGGCAACATGTTGGTCAAATAGGTAAAGAAGAAAACCATTGCTAGGGGAATCAGCCATGGGAGGCCCTGTCAACATTATAAGGGGGGATAGAAGGGTGGGTAGGACTAGGAAGAGAGGGAAAGGGGGAGAGTAATGGAGGAATGTAGGGGGAGGGAGAGAGAGGAAAAGGTGGAAGAGGAGGTCGGGAGGGGACGGTGAGGGAAAGGGTGGAAGGTAGGGCTAGGAAGAGAGGGAGAGGGTTAGGGTAAGTGGGGAATGTAGGGGGAGGGAGAGAGAGAGGAAGAGGTGGAAGTGGAGGTTGGGAAGGGATGGTGAGTGGGAGCCAGGGGGGCCCTAGAGGCCTGGGTCCCCCCGGGAATTTTCCCTGTAGCCCTGTGGGCCAGTCCGACCCTGCAGGGGATCCCCCAAGGACATGACAGGGTGACCAGGGGATAAGGGAGAATACAAGACCAGGATACATGTACTAAGGGGTCCTTATGGCTAGGCCAGACACCACATGGTACTCACCAAACATCAGTGAGTTAAACAACCTAGTGCAGGGAGCCAAAGTACTGGCCAGAACTGACAAGAAGCATTTAGACATCTTTTACCTTTAGACGATGCATCTGACAGCAGGGGACCACAACAAGATGGTATATAGCTCAGAGCTCCTGGGGGAAACTCAGGGGAGTGGTCATACTAACACCTCATCATACCCTGTACCATGAAACAAAAGTCATCAGGGACCAGGAAGGGTGCTTAATTATAATTCAGGGTACTCTTTGTGATGCAAATGTAACCCTAGCCAACATATATATATATCCCTGGGCACTAATACTCGGGGGGGGGGAACTCCTGAACTTAATAACCATGCATACCTCAGGATGCTTCTTCCAGCAAAGGATTTTTAACATGCTGAGTTCAAATAGATTAGATACCTCTAACACACATCCCCCAGGCAGCCTGCAGCCTACAAGGCGTGCATAGTGACAATAAGGGAGGGACCTTAAGTGGTTGGGTATCGAAGTGGAAAATGCAACCATGGGTCAGGAATTACTCCCACTAGTCAGCAGTGCATGGCACCTATACCCACATTGATTACAGCAACACCCAACAAGAACACCTTCATAAGGTGCAGGACTGTCGAAAGGGTGATATTCTCCTATCTGACCATGCAACTCTTAAGGTCACACTATGGCTGTCTAAATAATGCCACGGAATGCAATGGAGGCTTAACACATATTACTTGTATTCTGAAGAATTCAGAGAATTTCTGGGAGACAAGATTACAGAGATCCTTGACCTTAATGAGGGGACCATTCTGAAGCTACAGTGTGGAACACCCTTAAAACAATTGTAAGAGGACGTATAACTGAGTACTCAATGAGGTAAAAAGAGAAAGCAAGCAACACTTATGAGAGTTGTAGGACACTTACTCTTCACTTCCTCCAGGAAGCACACACACTGGGGAATGGGTCTGTTAAAGCACATATGGATAAAGCCTGGAAGGAAAGAGATGCCATTTAGCTCCAGAAAAACAAAGCTGGCTTTGACATACTTTCGACCCCCATACTATGAGGTGGGGGCAGGGGCTACCAGAGGGCTAGCCCACCAACTGAGGTGCCAAAAAGCTAGAGCAACTGTTGCAGCTGTTAAGCACTCGGGGACAGAACAGCTTCACTGCTGTACAACGGATATAGCAGAAGCATTTATGGACCTTTACATCATGCCATACACCCCCAAAACCAGTTATAATGACTCAGCCACTGCAGCTTTCCTTGGGAACTTTGCCCTGTCAAAACTCTCTGCAGAACAGGCAGCAAGCTTGACCCAACCCATATGGGAATCAGAACTTGAGGTTGCTCTGAAAAAGCAAAGTCCCAAAAGGTCCCAGGCCCAGATGGGTATATTACTGAGTTCTACAATTTGTAATGGGAGTTGCATTCACTCCGGTTACATAAGGTGTATAGCGAAGTACTGGAAGGGGGAGAGACACCAAGAATCAGGCAGTACACCACAATATCAGTAACAGGGGTGTAATTATAGGGGGGGACAGGGGCACAAGTCCCCACCAACAATTTGGGTGATCACATTTGTCACCCCCAACATTCAGCCCCTTACCTTGCTGCTGCTGCCTTCTGTGGGCTAAGAGGGTCTTCGAAGCCTGCTGTGCCGGGGGTGGTGGTGTTCAGGTTTTACTGGTGAGAGCTGCGAGAGAGTGACAAACAGAGAGGCGGGTGAGGGTAACAGATCATGCGGCGGGGGAGGGTGCCATTGTTTCCAAACTGGCCTGACCGGAACTGGGAGGAGTTGTGGTACAAAGGGAGAAAGTGACAGACCGCAGTCACCGCACTCGGAAGTAGCATAAACATGTACCACCACCAGCAGCGAGCGAGGAGTCAGGATGGGCTGCCGTCAAAACCATAGTGCTGTCATGTTTGGTGCATCCCTTCCCTCCTGTCTGCCTTCCTGAATGCTGCTGTGTCTGCCTGCCTCATCCCGGAGCTGCCAACTGCTGCTTTGCTTGCCCAGTGACTCAAGTTGCCTGCTTCATGTGGGACTCGGGAGTTAGTCAGGCCGGGGAGGGAGTCCTTATTGGATTGAGTGATGCGGCAGGGTGGGCCCTGCATACTGTGAGTGACTGAATTTGGGTTGCTAGGTCGGAACATTTGGTTGCACTAATTGAGCCTGTGGAACTGTCTGCCTGGACTCAGAGGCTGTGAAAGTATTGAACAAAGCGGAGAGGACAGCGGACTGATTATGAGACAGTGGTTGCAAGCAACAACTAACTGGTAGGACTAAGTCTGGTTACTGGTGGTGCTGCAGTGGTGGGTCAGGTTAGGGGTGAGTAGTGACTGGGGGGCAGCAACAGCAATACTCATGCCGGGGGGGGGGTGCTATGCACAAAACTGCTGCAATAAACAGAGGAGGTGGTGGAAGGGAATTCCAGTCTGCACAGTCAGGGCGGTTCTGAGCTGGTAGGGGACACACACTATTGGCCATTTAATTTGGCACCAATCAGGGTCAGGAAGTGCCCAGGAAAAGAAGCCTGATGCAGTCTGTGAGGCATTCTCTCTTCCTGTAGTGTAGTGTGTCTGGATGGGAGTGGGCCAGTGGCTCTACGCCTCTATCAGTGACCACCAGCAGAGCAAAACAGCACTGTTGGCCTCTCAGCTTGAGCTAACATAGCTCTAGTGTGCAAGAAGGCATGGGTAGGTGGTGTTTAATTTTAATTATTATGTTTATTGGTGGTCTTCTGTATTGTGCTGTGTTGGTCCTGTCTACTGTCTGTAGTCAGTCAATGCTGTGCTGTCTAGCATCTGTCCTGTCTGCCACCTGACTCTGACTGAGCCGGTGTACCGTTGTAACAGCGATACTGTTACAATAATAAAACTAATAATAAAACTTTATTTTATGGCACCTTTCCAAAACCAAGGTGCCGAACAAGCTTAAAAACAAACATATTGCACAGACTACAGCAGCTTAGTTACTACACAAACATCTGAACAAACATAAAATTAAAATAAAAACTGCCAATCAGTTGCCAAATGCTTGGTGCCAAAGATGAGTTTTTAGGGCTCGTTTAAACCCCTCCACAGTCACACACTCACATAACTGGTGGGGTAGAGAATCCCAAAGAGAAGGGGTCGCATGCATAAATGCCCGGGCCCCAGAAGATTTCAAGCACTCTCTTGGAATCTCTAGCAACCCCTCGCCAGCTGAGCGGAGCAATCGCCCGGGGTGGTAGGGAACCAGAAGCTCTTTCAGATAGTCAGGGCCCTGTCCATGTAGGGCTTTGTAAGTCAAAAGACCAACTTTAAAGGTGATCCTCCATTGTACTGGCAGCCAGTGCAGACCGCGCAGTACCAGAGAAATATGACAGAACTGGGAGGTTCCTGTCAAGAGCCGAGCTGCTGCATTCTGTACTAGCTGCAAATGGCGGATTTCTACCCCAGAAAGCCCTAGATACTGGGAGTTGCAATAATCCAAGTGGGAGGACACAAAGGCGTGAACCAGCGTAGGAAGGTCGCCGGACGGAACAAGGTACTTAATCCTGGTGACATTCCTCAGATGGTAAAAAGAGGTTTTGACGACGGCTGACACCTGCGAATGTAGGGTCAGCCCCTCGTCAAAGATTATCCCCAGGTTACACACCTGTTAAGAGGCCTGGAGTGGTAAACCCCCAAGGAATAATCCCGAGGGTGAACCTACCCCCGATCCCCCTATCCGGCATCCTGGGTCCATGACCAGCACTTCAGTCTCCCCCAAGAGTTCAACTTCAACCAGCTGGAATCCATCCACTCCTGGATTTCCGCCAGGCAGTTATTAAAGACTGAGAGAGCTCCATTCTGGTTGGGTGCAAAATAAAGGTATAGCTGGGTATCATCAGCATAGCAGTGAAACCTCAGCCCATACCTCCTTACAATGTCTCCGAGGGGCAGCATATACACTGCGAACAACATGGGGGACAACACCGATCCCTGAGGAACCCCACAAGAAAGAGGAATTGGGTCCAAAGAATAAATCCTGGACACCACCCTCTGAGTTCTTCCAGTGAGGAAAGATGTAAGCCACCTGAGGACTGTACCTGACAGGCCACAGATGAACCTCAGATGATGGAGCGGAACCCCATAGTCCACAATGTCAAACGCTGATGAGAGATCAAGAAGAACCAAGATGGAATGGTTCTTCTGATCTCTAGCCATCAGGAGATCATTGAGCACCCGAACCAGTGCTGTCTCTATACTATGCTTCTTTCAGAAACCAGACTGGAGGGGTTCATAGATGTCATGGATGGTCAAATGGCTCTCCAGTTGTACAGCCACTACTTTCTCAACCACCTTCCCTAAAAAGGGGAGGTTACAAATTGGTCTGTAGTTTGCATGGTAGTTTGGGTCCAAAGAAGTTTTCTTCAGGAGGGCTGTTACCACCGCCTCCTTCAGGGAGCTAGGAAACTCACCTGTTTCCAAGGAGCACCAAACTATCTGTGCAAGGACTGGACCGATGGAATCAATACAACCCAAAATCAGGGAAGTTGATCCTGGGTCCAAACTACAATACGTAGGGCACGGACCCTGGACAATCCTCATGACAACTATGAACTCCGGGCGGTCGAAGGTACTCTAGGAAAGCTGGAGGCTAGTGGCCATGCACTGGTCATCAGCAGCACCCATAGAGTGTGCTGGCTGGAGAGCTGCCCTGATGTCAGCCACCTTAGTTGCAAAGAACCGAGCAAGTTCATCGCACTTTATTTCCGAAAATGCTTTCCAAACTTGTAGACAAGCCGGGCTGCACAGCCTGTCCACATTTCGGAAAAGCTGAGCTGGTCGGTTCTGAGTGACTGCAATCTCCTTGGACAGGAATTCTGCCTTCTTACGGGTGATTGCAGATTGAACCCTCCACAGTGACACAACCCATTCGATAACCACAGTTTCGAACGGGTTGTTGCAATGAAGGTCTGAGATGCCGACTGCCAGTGTTCACCACTCTCCCCTGACATCCACTCCCCCCGGAGTTGAGATTCTATAATTCTGGGGAGTGCAGGGGGTAGAGTGCCCCGCAAACAGTAAATCCCATGTCACGCTGTTGCGGTCCTCAGAACTTTGCCGCAGCTATTTAATCGCCATTGGCAAAGTGTCGTTACTGTCAAGTCCTTCGACAACTTTGTTGTTGAAGTGACTTGGTACATCCAACTGAGCCTGATTACGTCTGCTTTGGTAGGGGCTGCTGTGCTGTGCTGGCTGGGTGGGTGGGGGAGGGGGTCAGTTATAAGGTTAGTCTAACATGCAACTCCAGTGTTTTTTCTGTGTTATGTTACCAGAGTAAAGTAATTTAAAAATAAATCAAACCCTGCAGGTGGGTGGACTGTGGTTGAAGTGGTGTGGACACTGTTGGAGGGCTTGAAAGGTGGGGGTATTTTGTTTTGCGAACAAAAAAAATAAACTGCCAGTGTAGGTGTAGCTGTTTCTACATCCTGAATATATTTAAAGCAACATTATACAATGGTATGAAACAATCCTGGTCTCTGACTGGTCAGTTGCCACCCTAAACAGTGAAGTTACCCCAGTATAACATGACAGTAGTTTACAACAAAAGGAATTATCTATGAAAAAAAAAATAGGGGGACCGAGTGACTTTACTGATATGTATTGACTTGTAAACCACAAGTCTCTCAGTCCCCACAAATCAGTCGTCGATCAACTCCGTTCTGCGAGCTGGTGCCAGCAAAGGCAACAGGACACCTGAATAAAAGTAACGGGTAAAACCAGGGAGACCCCCCAGAAAAAAAAAAGAAAAGACACCTACAGAGAAAGAGAAAGACCTAAAACACAGACATGTGTGTGTATGTGTGGGGGTGGGGTGCGGGGACACTGATCTACAGCTGGACTAAAGAGCAAGCCTACTCCAACAAAACAGCAGCACCTAGTGGGAAAAAAACGAACTTTTTTTTAAACAAGTGTGCTACCACACTACAAAAATACAGTAAAACTGCCTTGCTTTTCCTCTTTTCAATCTTTTCAGTATCATTTAACACACTGAGCCATTGTATAAAAGCAATAATGCACTTCAGGGTGTGTGTCGTGCTGGGGTAATGTCACTTCTTGGGTGTTGAATGCACTCGGCCTGCGGCCTTGTGCTTCAACCACCCGAGGCATGACGTTATCCCAGCTCGACACACACCCTGTCATGCATTATTGCTTAAGTAACTGCTGCTTTAAACACAATAAGGAGGAGCAACCAGCTAGTGACCGCACTAGGGGGTTTAAACATGGGCTGAATTGGCGACCAACCCACCCTACCTAAAGGTAGGTGTGGAGACCATACGAGTTAATCCAGCACAGCCCACCTCTCACCACCTCGACTGGCCACCTAAAATGGGAACACATGGGCACACGTCCAATGTACATTACATGGCAAGAGATTCATCTCCTATATTATACAGGAAGTGCGGATGGATAATGCACTGTACAGAGAGCGGGTGGCGTGGTGTAGGTACAAGGACCATGCACCCTGTACAGTACACATCAGTCGCTCCCTTGTACACACAGGGATGGCCATGTAGCTCGTATTGTACATTGACACATGTTCCATGTCTTCCCACCGGCGGCCGCCAAGAGGAGAGGTGGTGTGTTAGTCAGCATGGTTCCCCCCCCTTCCCTCTCCTGCAGGGTTTTCCCTGTATGTATTAGCTTTCAAAGGTATGTTGATAGAAATAATGGTATTTTTCCATAGATAATTTACTTTTTGGTAGACAGCACAGCACTCACGATCCAAGGCTGGTTGTGTTGAGAGTGAAGTTGTCCCCCCCAACCTCGACACCAAAATTACTCCTCTGATCAGTAATCCCTAAACCAGGCAACCCCCCAAAGACTGTTTCACATCCTACATAGAGGCCAGTATCAGTCCTGAATGAGAACCACAAGCTCTTCATGGCCTTACTGACCCAGAGAATAGACTGACTACTCCCTAGCATAATATATCATGATCAGACTAGGTATTCCTGCTTGAGGCAAACAGGAGACAACACCAGACAGATCATACATATTCTCTGTCAGACAGAAACCATGGCCACTCCATTGTTGATGGTCAGCCCTTGAAGCTGAAAAAGCATTTGTCCAGGTCTCCTAGCCCTACCTGTTTGCTGTGTTGAAGGGGGCTGGATTTCCTGGTTGATTTTGTATCTCTACCGAAATGGATATACCACAATCCACAAGTGTCCATAAAAGTGAACGGGCATGTTTCCTTGGCCTTCCCCCTGAACAGGGGCACAAGACAGGGGTGCCCACTCTCCCCCCTCTTATTTGTGGTCTACAAAGAGCCATTGGAACAAGCTATACAAGAGATCCCTCCTGTCTGAGGTGTCAAATGGGGAGGGGGGACACAAGGTGACCTATATGCAGACAATGTCCTCTTCTATCTGACTGATCCAGAGACCTCGTTGAGGGATTCGATATTCTGGACTGCTCTGGAGCCACTGCAGTCTACAAGCAAAATACTACAAAGATGGAGGGCATCCCACTACTTTGCCCCAACTCAGTCATTGCAGAACAGGTATCCATTCCGTTGGGACTTGACTGAGATTAAGTACTTATTGTACCCCCCCATCTCAGAGCCAGAATGGCATCAGTGGCAAACAAATATATATATATATATATATATATATATATATATATATATACACACATACAAGGCAACACCCTAAAATAAAGATCAAAACTTTAATGCGGCCCAGGGCAAGGGGAGGACTGGCTCTCCCAGATATCTGAACATATTACGAGGCAGCACAATTACACATACTTCTCCACTTGCACTTGGCCAGAGAAGAACCACAATGGCTGGAGATGGAAAGAGAGATATTGTCAATCAATAAGAGATGTTGTCCATTAATAACTTGACCAGGTACAGTAGATCTTTTGGAATCCAGGGAAGAGCTGAACAAACACCAGACCATAACCCCTGGATCAAAAGGGTTAGAGCGGTATGGAGGGCAGTGTGCACAAACCTACACCTAGACAAGTTTCTCCCATATGTGTGCCCACTGGTACAAATATCAATATTTGCTTTGGCAAGGCTGGACCTTGAATACTGGGCATGGACAAGAAGAAACCTCTACCTGCCCCAATTCTTCTCAGGTATCTTAGGTGACACACTCAAATCCTTTGAGGAGATGCAACAACAGTATGGGCTCAAGCAGAGGGACTTTTACTGTTACCTTCAGGTTCACCACTTCTTGAACTCACAACCCCTGGAAGCTAAAGATCCCACTGAGATTCTCCACTCCTGTCTCATCTAATAACATGCATACAGATGCAAAATTCCAGGCATCACATATTCCTTCTATGTAGGGCCCTTCAGGATTCTCAACCACACAATACAGGATATATAACTAGAAAGTTGGAGGGGGAATTCCAAATTGACATAACTAAGAAGGCCTGTGAAAAAGGATGCCATGAGGCCAGTAGAGTCACTAACTCACCCCTCTGGTGGGAATATTCCTGGAAGCACATTGCCCAGTTCTTTTGGACCCCAGCGATTATGCTCACATGGCAGGGGGGGTGACCAGCATGTTGGAGGTAGTGTAGGGAGGGTACAACAACACACATGCACATTATGTGGGTGTATCCTGCACTCTCAGTCTTCATGCAGGATCTAAAGGGAGCCTCTCAGAGGTGTTGCACACACCAATAAACATGACAACAGAAATGTTTTTATTGTATCAGTATCGTAGAGGCTGTAGAGCTAAACAGATAAAATGCCTGTTGGGCATCATGCTCTCAGCTGCTAAGAACTGCATAACGTAAAAATGATGCACTCATGCAGCAACCATACATGGAGAGAAATGGTTAATTCAACACACACCCTGGAAAGGATTACTTTTGGTCTCAACAACAGATCAGAAATATTTACGTCATGGTGGAATGCATGAGTCCTCTATGACCCAACATCATTTTTACCCTAATGAGGGAAGATATGATGAAATGGGCAGAGGAGGTCAAGATACCAGTTTTTGGAAGGTGAGATGTATTCAAGAGAATTGAACAGAAGAGGGCTGCGGACATTCATGACTCGCAGAGACTGGAGCCCCTTAATTCACAGTCCTATCCAGATTTACCAATTAGGAAGTTCCAATCTTTGTGTATTTAAGATCATACTCTCTTAAGTATTCATTGTCCGGGAGTTTCAGCAATACAGACATATGCTGTTTGATGAAAATGTACAACCATTATTCAGTCTAACACTCTATATGACTCACTGACCAAAGCACATTATATAGAGGATTATGTATGAGCAGTCATACATAACAAGGATATTCTTGTATCGAAAGGTTTCCTTGGTAACAGATGACCTTGAGAGTGCAGTTCGAGAGGTACTCTGTTACCAAGGGAACCTCAAGATACAAGAATTTCCTTGTTTGTGTATGACTGCTCATACATAATCTTTTATAGTGTATGGGCAGTCACAGCATAGAAAATCAAACAAAACCAGCTGGAGAAGACAACAGAAAATAGAAATTTTAACATTTTCTTTTTTTAAACTGACACAGTGTGCTACAGATGTTTCTGCAAGTTCAAGTTTAAAAAAAACAAACAGCAACTTCCAGCTTAACTGGATTGAGGAAAGCAACTATGTTGTAGCATTCCAAGTTGTTATGCTGCAGTAGTGACATAGCTAGTGCAGCATAACAGCTGTGATAACATAGCTAATACTGCAGCATAACAACTCCATTCTAGTTATGGATTTCTATCCATAACAACATTCTACCATACACTATTTGTATGTTATATCATTGAGTCACTATAAAAATGTTCAAGAAAAAGAGAGTTACAAAAAAAAATGTGAAACAAATGACAACAGAGGTAACTTATGAATTCCATAAATCAATGGTCATTATGAGAACTTGCAATGTAGTTTTTATGTGGGTGTGTGTTTTTTTATTTTTATTATCATCTATGCCTTCATAAAGTATTTCCACTGAGATGGGAGGTCTCGTGGAAACTAAAAATTAAATGCAAATATTCCAGCATGACTCACCTGGGTGAAAGCATAACAAAAATATTAATCAAGGGAGGGACCTAAATCCAACCTAGGCACATAACAGACAAAAACAAGATTGAACTAGAAGTCTCACTCACCAAAGATTACTAAAACATATATACATTTGATGCAAATATTCAGAATTATTAACTATTTAATGTTTAGGAACAAAAAAGTTCCTTCTTCGGGGGATCTGGAATCTAAATGCAAGAATTAATTAAATTAAAAACTGAACTCCACATGTAATGTTTAGCCACAATTTAAGCCTTAATACATATGTGGCCTACACTTATATCTACAAATGTTTAATTTCTGCCAATCATTTTCTCAATTGAAGCAATTCATTAACCAGCTATTGTACTGAGCTGAGCATGATGGCCCTCTACACTTCCGGGTCCCGCTCCGTGTAAATCCCGGGGAGCGGCTGACGAGGTTGGGGTCACCAAGCATGGGGCCTGATGAAAGGCATAACATGGCAGCAGTGGGGCAAAAAGCTCTATGAAAAAAAGAATGTACATCATAGCAGATTTTTTTTAAATTTACAATTTTTTGCATTTTCTCCCCTGCCCGGGACCATGGCAGACACACGTGTGCGTGCACATGGAGGCGCACATGCACACTGAGTACTGGCTTTGCCCCTTCCACCCCACACCTGGCAATTGCCTGCTGCCCCCTCCACCTATGCTTCCCATTGGACCTCCACCCAATGAAAGCGGAACTATGTGGGGGGCAAGCAACCTCCTCTGGAAGAGGAGAGCTGCCTTTCAGCTGCTCAATCCTGCTCCTTCCCTCCCTTCCCTCCCATGTCGGCTCCCTGATGACCTGTGGTCGTTCTCAAACCTGGGTTGCTGGCATCCAGCACCTCACCCCAACCAGACCGGCGTATCATAGCAGATTTTTGAAAATCTGTATTTTTTTATGTGCTTTTATACCAACAGAAATTTTGTGTAAAAAGAAAAAGCTTATAGAGAAAAGTTGACCTTTTTTCACATTTTTCATTTCATTTTATTGGTTTAATATGTGGTTACGGCTTAAGTAAAAAATTAAAAAAAAGTAATGACGTACATATTTCCTATGTTTTATACAATATAATAGCTGGTTAATGAATTGCTTCAACTGAGAAAATGATTGTCGGAAAGGAAACATTTGTAGATGTACACTAGGTGCAGGTCACATATGTATCAAGGCTTAATTTGTGGTTAAAGATTATGTATTGAGTTTAGTTTTTAAATTAATTCTTATATTTACATGCCAGACTCCCTAAAGAAACGTTTTCATTCTGAAACATTGGATAATTATTAATTCTGGATATTTGCAATAAATTTATATATGTTTCATTATTCTTTGGTAAGTGAGTCTTCTATTCCAATCTTTTTTTTTTCTTTTTTGAACACAGTTTTGACATGCATTGCCAGTGGGCTCAGTGGCGATTATACCGACCATCCATACTCCGTCCCCCCTTCAGCTGTCGGGGATCATGTTACATGGCAGTAGGGGTTTTTGTACCTTTTTGTTTCCCTGAAACCCTACCCCTGAGGATGCCAGCACGAAGGATGGAAGACCAGGCTGTAGACATGCAGATGCATGTCTCACCCAAGCACCTAACGATGTGCTCCCCTCCCCACACACTGTGAGTCACACGCTGCTGCCTGGGAATGGGGCAATGTGACAGCTCTCCTCCCCTCCAAGGAGGAGAGCATCCTATGGAATGCTCATGCCTCCCCCCCGGCTGGCCCTTGATGACCTAGGCATGTTCCTGAACCCGGGTTGCTGGTGTCACGGGCAGTAGTGCTACTGCTGGGATGACAGACCAGCCACTCAATTTTGTTTTTATTGAAAACTACAAATGACATTCTTCTATAGTCCAAGCTGCAGAGAACTCAGCTGCGAGTGGCCTATTGCATAAAACACAGGTGGGTGTGGGTAGCAGAAGCCTTTTGACCTAGAAGACTTTTGTTTTAGTTAAACTTTAAAAGACTAAGTCCCTTTCATAAAAAAGTGACATGTTTTGAATGTGAACAGTGGCCAAGCATTTCCAGCTGGGCAGACGGTGAGGATAACAAAAGGGCCAAACATTAAATAACAAATCCAGTTTGGGCCAGTCTGTGAAAAATGGTGATCTCCAGAGATCAAAAGCAGAGACAGAGTGTGATGTAAGAGAGGCTGGCCCACTGATGTGGGGATTGTGAGCCATCCAGTCAAAGGTATTTCTGTTGCATGTTTGCAATGAGAGGTCAGTTATCCCTGTAATACCATCACAGGTTCGAGTCTGCCATAACTCACCAGTTCCCAACTGGAGGTAAGCATCTTCTACCCTACTTAAAATCTAGGTAGCTTTGAGTTCATTTTTTTCTGTTTTTCTGAGTGATCTCTTATTTTACTTTTATCTCTATAGAAATAGTGTATTTCCCATAGTCTTTAGTGTGTATTATCCTGTAACATATGTAAATATCATACAGTATTACATGTAAATGTTAGTTTTATACACTTCATGCTTTCTGTGACTGGGTCTTGTCATGTATAACCAGGGATAAGCTGACAAAAATGTGATCTGTTTCCAAAGAGACAGTTATCATACTGAAAGCAATGTGTTCTCAGCTGTGATAAAAGGGATCATTGTTTGCCCTTTGGGAAAGAGCACTGTACTGTGTGAGCAATGGCTCTACTGAGATTTGGAGCTAGAGATACACTGAGTAAGAATCATGTGGAGTGGTGATAGCATACTAAGGTAACCCTTTCAGGCATCTGAAGGGTTCTGAATATGGGTTGCAGTGCAGACTGGGTTTTGGGAGAGAACCAGTCTGTGGCAGTCTTGATTAGACTATACCAGGAGCACTGTGTCCATTTCTGGTTGCCACAGTACATTGGAGAGATCAAGAAGATCTAGCAGAGGACCACCAAACTGATTAGTAACATAGGGGGTAAGAGTGCAGGGCACATACCCTGGTAATCAAATGCTGTGTCTCGATTGGTGGCCCATGTGGGGCAGTGCTACCCCATAGCAAAAGTATATATTTGATCCAGCTGTCAGATATTTTGGCTCCCCCCATACCCTAGTAACCAAGACAGGTTGTAGACACTGCTGATGAGGAGATACTGTCTATACAGTACTTAAAGTGTTTAACCTTTTAACCTTGTGAAGACCAATTTAAGTTTTTTTTTTCCAACGATTAAAAGTGATAGATAAAGTGCAGCATACACAACTGTTTCAGATGGCAAGGGCAAGAAGAACTACTGTAGAGGACATGCTCTCAAGCTGAGGGGTTGGGCCAAGAAAGGGAGAAACATCATAAAACATTACTTCATCTGGTCTGTTGGTGCGAAGGCAGGGCTACTGCTCATGATGCTAGCAACCTGGCTTCAGAAGCAAGCCTGGGATGTTGGAATCTGGCTGCAGAGAGGACAGAGCATCCCAGAGAATGTTTTCCTCTGGGGC
Organism: Neoceratodus forsteri; assembly: GCA_016271365.2. NCBI lineage: Eukaryota > Metazoa > Chordata > Ceratodontiformes > Ceratodontidae > Neoceratodus > Neoceratodus forsteri. Next base: position 166,876,787 of record CM057458.1, on the reverse strand, counting down.
AGGAGGGAACAAGTGTCAGCTGCTCTTCCAACACCTGGGTGACTACATGTAGTGGTGGCACAGCTGCAACTGTGTGAGAAGGTGGAAAGATGCTGACAGACTCTTGCACTCAAGATGAACTTTGCGTGTGTGCACCTGCCATTAAACTACCAAGTCAGCATACTGAGGGTGGAGAGGAAAAGAGGAAAAAACATGTAGCATGAAGCAGCAGGATGCCAGCATTCCAGGGTTCCACAAACCTGACTGCCCACCCCAGCATGTAGAACTTGTCAGGTCCCACCGGCCCCACCATAGATGGGTAAGTCTGTGGCTAAAGGTGGTGGGGGTAAGCAACTGGAAAGAAGGGATGGGCCTGGGAGGTAGCCCGGCCAAGAAAGGGCAGCTCTGGAGAAAGGAGCAGAAACATAAATTAAAACAAACAAACCAAAAAAGATAAAAAATACTACCCACAGAGGGTACTCAGCTTGTGTAATAGGCTACCTGGTGTGGCTGTGTAGACTGGTACCATTCATTACACAGCATGAGAAGAAGGGGTCACAAAAAAGTAACAAATGCTATGGAGGGAGGGAGGGAGGTGGACACTAGTACTTTTTTGGAGGCAAGAGTCCTGAAGGGACTTGCTAATCTGAAGGTGGACAAATCAATGGGGCCTGATGGAGTGCACCCAAGAGTATTGCGGGAGCTCAGGGAAATACTGGCTGTACCTCTGATAGTTCTATTTAATAGCTCACTGGAAACAGAAATGGTTCCAGTGGACTGGAGGAGGGCAGATGTAGCCCCACTCCACAAAAGTGGCAGCAGGGAGAAGGCTGGCAATTTTGGCCAGTCAGCCTGACATCAGTGGTGGGAAAGTTAATGAAATCACTGCTGAAGGAAAGGATTGTGGAATATCTTGAATCCAGAGAGTTACAAGACCCAAGGCAGCATGGTTTCGCAGGGGGAGGTCATGTCAAATGAATCTGATACATTTCTTTGACTGGGTGAACAAGGAACTAGATCACGGTGGAGCAGTGGATGTGGCCTACCTAGATTTCAGTAAGGCATTCATCACAGTTCCGCATAGGAGACTGTTAAGCAGGCTGGGTAGCTTAGGAGTGGGTCCAAAGGTGGTACACTGGATAAGAAACTGGTTAAGGGATAGGCGACAGAGGGTGGTGGTAAATGGAGTTCACTCCAAGGAAGGGAGGGTGATCAGTATGGTGCCTCAGGGATTAGTACTGGGACTGATTCTCTTTGATGTCTTTATAAGTGACATTGTAGAAGAGCTGGAAGGAAAGGTGTGCCTCTTTGAAGATGACACTAAAATCTGCAATGGGGTGGACACTCCGGGGTGTGTGTGGAAAGGATGAGCAGAGACCTGCGAAAACTAGAAGAGTGGTCAAGGGTTGGGTTTTAAACTGAAAAAGTGCAAAATAATACACTTAGGGTACAGACACCCATGGATGGAGTACAAAATGTGTAAAGTGGTACTGATGACCACCAAGCAGGAATGAGATCTGGGGGTAATCATATCAGATGACATAAAGGTGGCCAGGTACTGTGGCAAGGCAGTAGGGCGGACGAGTGGATGCTGGGGTGCATAGCAATGTTCCCATTCACATAGAGAGGTACATGAAACACACAAGGAACTAGAAATGCAAGTACCTCACCAAGCCTCTGGGGGTACCTATACGCAAAGAAATTATTTGCTCCATCATGCATTGCGTAGAGATGGCTGCGATCACAAACTGATTACCAGACTGCTATATCCCCTTGCACCTCGTCTACCCAAAGGATGCCTTTGGCTTACAGAAAATACAATTACTAATAAGCACTATGCATACTCAGCGAGAATACATGACTACTAAGAAGTGCAGAACCCCAACAATAAATGCCTAAGCTATGTAAGCAATACTAACAATAATAATGAATGCATATGTTGTATGAGTAATATTGACAATAGCAAGCTATTTCCCTACAATCCCCCGACAACACTATGTATGCAAAAATGTAAAATAGTGTCACAAACAAAAAAAGAAATATGATGTCATGTAATACAAGAAGGAAAACAGATGTTTGAGATTAAAAGATCAATAATAACCATAAAGAATCCAAAAAACTGTTGAGCATAAAACATATAATTGCCAATGTGGATTAAATGTTCATTTTAGCAGTTCAGGAAAAGTTGTAAGTCAAAAGAAAGTGATGAAATATGCACAGTAAAATTGGAATATAACTTATGACATCATTTTGATAACCCGGTTCACTGACGATATATTGCACCTCATGAAATGGAACCAGTAATATAACTGTCTGACCAAGGACAGTGCGTACAGCAGGTGTAAAACAAAAATTGGGGTGGTCACTGGGCATGTGAGAGTCCCATATGTGAAGAATTTATAGTATATAATGAGACAATACTGACCATCCATAGTGTGTGTGTCACTTTAGCCATAGGAAGGCAACAAGGCGCCACTCTGTCAGCTTCACAGGGCATGTGCCATTTTGGGCAGACAGGAAGCTGTTGCTAGAACCCACCACTAAGATCGCAGATTGGCGTAACCTGCCATCATGCCATGGTGGGGTTGTAGATGACCAAGGAGGGATTCTCAATCCATTCCTTACAGTTGTCACCTTCCAAGTGACCCACAGAATGGACTGCAGCCACTTTGTCAAATACATCCACATTAGGGTCAAATACTGGTAGCATTTGCATTGGTTGGGATACCAAGTCACATAGCCCAGGTGTCTAGCTGTTACAATCAAAAACTTGTGACAGGCCTGAGGACAAATAATATTACTGTCCTGTGACCTGGTTACACATGCTGGGCAATACCACTTGACCAAATAGTTATCAGAGATGAGCTCTGGGAAATGCCCTTGTTTCTGCATCTCATGATCAAATCATAAATCATTGTGAGAACATTGTTCCCATAGGCTGTGCTTATTACTCCTTTATCTATGTGTTTGTGCAACTAATGCATTGGATTGTGTTTCAGTAAACCAACATGTAATACATACGTATTGATATGATATGATATGACATACATATCCCTACATACTTTTTTTTATTCTTGTTCATATTTATATTTATTTATATATTTGATAATCATGTCTGCATTTGGATGCTTATAATAATCTCTTTATGGTCTTCATTTCAGCCCTATTACATCTGGCCAAGCCAGATACAAATAGGTCTGATATGATCTCAGTAAATCCTTATAGGTCTGGTACCTGTCTGGTATGGAAGGCCTCATGATGGGGTCTCTTGTTCTGCATAGCTATAGGGTTTGGGGCTCAAGCATGTTATGAAATTTTAAATAAAAACTTTTAAACTATTACAACCATGTAGCACAGGCTTTGTACCTTTTGCTTGGGTTCCTAAGTACCCAATATGTTGCCTTACGGCCTCTAAATTTGCCTTGTTCCAAATTGGTATCCCTGAACTAAATAGACCTAAAATAGGCCGAACAATTTTGTCCAGCACTTGCAGATACCTAGAGTGGAATATGTTGTGCTGTGGGTAGGTTTCTTGCCCGGCAACAAGATCTTTCTCCTGTGCCTGATAGGCAGTAATAACATCTATACATTTGTACCACACAGTATTAAACATGCATTAGTAGAGGCACAAAAACAAAGCAAACAGGCATTTGTCAATGCCGAATGTTTGCTTGCTGATATTAGCGTTGGACGTGCAGGAGTTAGACAAATGCAGAATAGGAATTTCACCAAATTTTCAACATAGGCATTTTATGACCTCTGCTCATGAACACTGTCACTATGATTTTCTTAATCTGTCCCAAACATTGATTTCCCATAGTGACCGCGCCATTGTGCGCCAGATGTGCAAAAACACATTTCGGACAGGATTTGAAAAATGACAGCTGTACTGTTCATAAGGAGGTGTGCAAAATTGACAATGTTAAAAATTTTAAGTGAAAGTATTACAAATTCTCAAAGTTATGAGGGCGCTCGTAACATAGTCATTTTATGGACGTTTGTCACCAAATTTTCAACACAGGCATCTAGGACCTCTGCTCATGAACAGTGTCACTGTGATTTTCTTAATCTGTCCCAAACACGGATTTCCCACAGCAACTATTCTGCGCCGGAAGTACAAAAACACATTTTGGCCAGGATGTGAAAAATGACAGCTGTACTGTTCATAAGGAGGTGTGAAAAAATGCCAGTGTTGAAAATCTGGAGTAAAAATATTACAAATTTGCGAAGTTACGAGTGTATGTAGAAACTGTGCAAAGCACACTCATAACACAGTCACTTTTTGGAATTTTTTTCAACAAATTTGCAACATAGGCTTTTTGGGAGTCCACTTCATGAACAGTGACACTGTCATTTCATTAATTGGTCCCGAAAGGTGATTCCGTGCAATGACCATGAAACCACCTTTCAGGACTGAATAACCAGATGACAGTCACTGAATTCATGAGATGGGGTCCCTAGAACCCCATGTTAAAAATTTGGTGCCAACATTCATGAAAACGGGTGAGATATCCACAAAAGTTGAAAAATAAAACATTTATGCCATTATACAGCTTACCAACATTTCTTCAGTTCGCGGTCGGCTTTGAATAATAATAATAATAATAATAAACTTTATTTATCTACGCCTGTCTTAAAACCAAGGCGCATTACAATAAAATACAGAATAAAACATACTAAAACCATACGAAACTTCATATAACTGAATTAACAGCAGGGCAATTAATAGGCATCAGCAGTATCTAAAAATGCCTTGTTCCATAAAAAAGACTTTAGGCCCTTTTCAAAACCCTCCACCGTCATGCACTCTCGAATCCAATGTGGTAGAGAATTCCAGAGGGTTGGTGCCACGAACATAAAAGCTCGGGTGCCAGAAGATTTTAAAATGACCTTCGGGATCTCTAGCAACCTCTCGTTGGTTGAGCGGAGTGGTTGCGTCAGTCGATAAGGCACCAGGAGCTCTTTCAGGTAATCCAGGCCCAACCCGTGTAGGGCTTTATAAGTCAGAAGACCGACTTTAAAGGTGATCCACCACTGAATCGGCAGCCAGTACAGGTCTCGGAGCACCGGTGTAATATGAGAGGAACGAGGAGTCCCCGTTAACAACCGGGCTGCCGAGTTCTGCACTAGCTGCAAGCGGCGGATATCAACCCCAGGCAGCCCAAAGTAAAGGGAATTGCAGTAGTCCAGACACGAGATCACAAAGGCGTGGATCAGCATGGGTAGATCGCCGGATGGAACAAGGTGCTTGATCCTGGTGATGTTCCTAAGATGGTAAAAGGATGTCTTAATGACCGCCGACACTTGCGCACGCAATGTTAGCTGATCGTCCAGAATCATCCCCAGGTCTCGCACCCGTTCAGAGATCGGGAGCTCCGCATCTCCCAGGAATAAACCAGAGGTTTGACGTGCCCCGGACCCCTCAATCCGGCGGCCAGGATCCATGACCAACACCTCTGTCTTCCCAGAGTTCAACTTCAACCAGCTGGACCTCATCCAATCCTGGATCTCCCTGAGACAGTTGTTAAACACTGAGAGTGGTCTATTCTGGTCAGGTACAAAAGATAGATAGAGCTGGGTATCATCGGCATAACAACGAAACTCCAGCCCATATCTTCTTACAATGTCTCCGAGGGGAAGCATGTACACCGCAAACAACATGGGTGATAGCACAGAGCCCTGAGGCACTCCACAGGTCAGAGCAGTAGGATCGGAGGAAAAATTCCCCGATACCACTCTCTGAGTTCTACCTGTGAGGAAGGAGGTAAACCATCTGTGGACCAAGCCCGAAAGCCCACAGATGTATCTCAGGCGCTCAAGCAGCACCCTATGGTCTACGATGTCAAATGCTGCTGACAGATCCAGAAGGACCAAGATGGACCATTTTTTCTGGTCTCTCACCATTAGGAGATCATTGAGGACCCAAACCAGTGCAGTCTCTGTGCTGTGTCTCTTATGAAAACCTGATTGAAGAGGATCGTAGATATTATGGATGGTAAGATGGTTGTCTAACTGGGCTGCCACCGCTTTCTCGATTAACTTCCCAACAAAGGGGAGGTTTGAGATAGGTCTGTAGTTTGCCAGGGAATCGGGGTCCAGAGATGCCTTTTTCAACACTGGTGTCACCACCGCCTTCTTCAGGGAGTGGGGGTATTCACCAGTGTCCAAGGAGCACCCAACTATCCTGGCAAGAACCGGGAAGATGACCTCCCCACAGCCCATAATCAGGCCTGTGGGACCCGGGTCTAAATTACAGCTTGTGGTGCGCATACCCGGGACAATCCTCATAATATCCTCGATTTCCGGCCTTATGAAGGAATTCCAGGTAGACAGTGTGCTTGCAACCATAGGCTGGACTGCCACAACTCCCATGGAGGGGGTGGAGCAAATCTCGGCCCTGATGTCGGCCACCTTATCGGCAAAGAATCGAGCAAGCTCCACACACTGTAACTGTGAAAAAGCTCGACATACCTGCAGACAGGCTGGGTTACACAGTCTGTCTATAGTTCGGAAGAGCTGGGCTGGTCAATTCTGAGCAGCAGCAATTTCTCCGGACAGGAACACTGCCTTCTTATGAGTAATTGCTGACTGATAGAGTTTATAATGCTCTAGGAGTCTAAGATGGTCGGCATCCGAGCCGGACTTCCGCCAACATCTCTCCAACCTGCGACCAGGTCTCTGCAACTCCCTCAGATCCTGGTCAAACCAGGGGGATCGGGGCCGAAGAGAGAGAGGCCGCACACGGTTGGGAGCAATTAAATCCAAAGCAGAGGTGACAGCCTTATTATAGGCTTGCACCATTACTTCCGGATTTAAGCTCAACCCAGGAAATTCTGATAGGTCAAGAACCGCAGTTAGACCGGTGGGAGTAACATCCCGTAAAGGGTGGTACTTGACCATCTCCACTGGGGTAGGTCTACATGAGGGGGTGCCAAAATTGAACCTCACAGTGTGGTGGTCGGACCAACCAACTGGTTCCACCCCCACCTCGGAGGCCTCCAACCCCAGCAGGAAGACCAGGTCAAGTGAGTGGCCATACTTATGAGTGGCAGAGGTAACTACCTGTGCGAGGCCCAATGAACACATCAATTGGAGGAAGTGCTGACCAAAAAGCGAGAGTTCATCATCGATCCAGGCATTAAAATCACCCAGCACCATCAACCTGGGCGATTCGAGTACCAGGTCGACGATGAAGTCCGCCACTTCCTTTAAGAATGGTTTCTCATCACCGGGTGGACGATACACGAGAACTATTCTATAGCCTCCATCTGCCACCACGACACTCTCAAAGGATCTGGTCTCCTCCACTGGAACACTAGTGAGGTCCAATTCGGTCTTGAAACAGACCGCAACCCCCACCCCGCGATCCAATCTCGGGCGGTGAATCACCGAATACCCGGCCGGAATTGCTGCCTCAAAAACTGGGCCCACATTACTATCCAGCCAGGTTTCAGTGATGCAGGTCAGATACGCCGTAACTACCAAGTCCGCAATAATGGCAGTCTTGTTCACAACGGACCTGGCATTGCACAACACCGCCTAAGTTGGATAGGACTCCTGGGAAGCCCCGACCACCTGCCCACCATTTACAGAAGTGGTGGTACTCTTGGGTATGGGGACCAACCAGGAAGGATCCCGATCATCACTCCATTTTGCCCCAGGGTGTCTTCTGGGCTTGACCACCCGAACGCGAACACCCCCCTCCTTCATCCCCCGCTGTTCACACCCCCCTACCCTCCGAATCCTACCACGCACAATTCCCAAGGCCCTACAGCATTGGTAAACAGGGAAAGGCAAAGGGGGGGCAAAGAAAGGGCGGAGGGCATGAAGAGCTGATGAATAGTGCATGACGGGGAACGACGAGAATAACTAACGTCATCCATAAACAACAGGCCAAAAGATCTCAAAAACTCCCGAGAAATCCCAATAAATAAAATAAAATACTGAACTTAAAAAACACATATCAACTTAAACTAAATAAACTAAACAATCAAAATATCCAAATAAACATACAGTAGGATAATAAATACTTGGCAACAACAGACAGTTCAATTCGATATATAAAAAGTCAGTTTTTTGAAACAGTAGAGCTCCCACCTTCCACCGCAGAAATGTCCAAATATAAAGGCACGAACTCTCACTCCATGCTTCCAGTAAAATAGAAATGTCCAAAAATGCAGAAAAAGAACCCCACCCCCAATTCAAACCCCCCACGGCGCTCTCACCACCCAAGGAGGGACAGTGCAGGCAGAGAAGTTTCCAAAATAATGGAATAAAGTCAGCAAGTCCCGGAGAGATTAATCAGAAAGGAGTACAATAAAATTCATAATCCCACATGGGCTCTCACCACCACGATGAAATCGCAGATCCAACTGTCTCCTTCTGAAGGAGCCTCATAACAACACCACCTCCTCTTGAACAATTTTAAAGGCCACAGAGCAAATACAAGGCTTTCCAAGTTCAAAACCATAAAGAGAGGGATCAGTAAAGGCCACAGACAGATTCAGGGACTCACCCTGTGAACACCGCCCGCAAACGGACCTTACCACTCCCAAGTCGGCTCTCCAGCTGGTCTGGAGTGGGTCAGAAGGGCCAGGAGGCCTGCTGCCTAGTAGCCGCAGCCACCCAGCCCACCACCTTCTAAGGGACAGGTGTCCAGCAAGGCAGCCCGCAAATTCTGGCAGAAAGCCTGTAGGGGGGCCGGAAACTAGCCACCTAAACTCTCTCTCTTTTTCCTCCAGATAACAAAAGAGGAAAACGGATCCACAGGTCACTCGACAGACCCTTCTCACAGCTCCATAAGTCTCAGGGACACAGCGATCACCTCCAATCCAGTAGCCAGACAAAATCAGTCCAAATCCACGGCTCCGGTCCTCCACTTCGCTCCGCAGCCCGAAAAATCAAGCCCTCAGACCAGAGAGCGGAAACTCCACAATTCTCCACAGAAGCGCCAACGATCTTTCAAACAACTGCACTGACGGAAAAGGGGGTGGGGGACCCAAAGAAACCACAACTAAACAAAAAACCAAAACCCGAACTGAAAATAACTACAAAAACGTAAAATAAAACAGGATTTTAGCAGATTTCCCAGGGCAGCGTAAACGCGCTCATAGATCACGGCACAGCACCACCGCCATCTTGCCCCATCTCTGAAATCATCTCTTGAAGAGTGCAGACATGTTCCCTGGCCACAGAAGATCATCACACTGGGCTCCCAAGGTATGGGGTGGAGGATGGGGAGGTAGGGTGTGCAGAAGGTGGGCGCGGGTTGGGGAAGGGGGCACCGGACTCAATGAGGGACATTTTATTTCTTTTTACAGAAAAAAAAACTAATATGGGAGTTTTCTTTTCACAGGTGGTTTGTATGCTGGGGTAGGCTCCCAGCGTGCCACCTAGGTGTTTGTTGGGGGGGCTGTAGCCGACTTGGATTGGGCACCCTGTCGGCACAAAGTGTTTGGGGGGGGCACATGAGCCAAGGGGGATTGGGCACCCTCCTCAGCACTCAACAAATGGGGGGACATTATGCCGATGGGGATTGGCAAATTAACTTGGATTGGGCATGCCGACAGGGGGATTGGGCACCCCTGTTGGCTTTCATGGGGACTGTGAGAGGCAGATGGCAATAGCCACCACCATATTAATTTAAAACAACTGCAGGGACATTATGCAGGCGGGGATTGTGCTACCTCATTGGTAAATTAACTGAGGTGGGGGCATGCCAACAGGGGGATTGGACACCCCTGTCGTCTTTCGTGGGGACTGAGAGGCAACCTGCAGCAGCCGCTGCTTTATGTCAATATGCAAACTGCATACACATTGACGTCAATATGCAAATTGTGTACTCTTTGCCACCGCTGATTGCAGCAGTGGTTTTCTTTCAACTGCACACCACTGCATCTGAACTGCTGTCATAGACAGCTTGGCCATTCATTGGTGCAGTGTGGTCTCGCAAGCAAAACGGATCGGGGCATTAGTAGAGCAGGAGGAACACCTGTAAAAAGTCGCATGGTGGCACTATGCTTCTTGCACATGCTCACAAGCAAACATAAAAATTATTAGGTTTAGACATGTGCTAAATGTGAAAAACTTTTAAAATCACAGAAGTGTGCATAAATGTCTTCAGTACAGAATATCATCAGGCCTTACCTGATGAACGTAAATCACATTTAAAAGCCAAGACAGTATGAAAGAATAATACATTGTGTCCACATGTCATAATAGCAAATTCACAAATCTATACAACATGTGTATACATAAACAGGACATTTTTCAATAAAGTCCTCGGAAAACAATAGCAGCAACTTCATTGCGTCAGCCCCATCCCACTATAGGTACAGGTGTGTAAGCACTTGTGGCACAGATGGTGATGTGCCTTTGGAAAATGTCACAGTTTGTTGTACAGTGATGCCTTGTACCAACACAGTATTTCATAAGACAGTACTTTGGTCACCCTTGTATATGTCTTTAATTGTCAGTTTGTAAGTGCCTGTATCTGAATGTTGTACTGGGCCAACCACCAAGGATGCATTGTCCAGAAAAATATGAAGCAGAAACAATGTTGTCCAAATGTGTGCTTTCATGGCTTGAATTGTATTTAAAGGAAAGTCTAAAATGTCTCTTAATGAGTCTGTGCATGCAAAAGTACATGAGGGCATGCTGTGAACAGCATAATGATGTCATAAATATTAGAAAATCTGTGCCAGCACATGGGAGAAAATGGTTGAATTATGGCAAGCAGCATGGTTACCTGAAGTCCCGAAGTTTCGTGACAACATGCCACAATGGAATTAGGATTAGCACAATCACTGATAGTCCCCTTCATATTTCTGAAAGACAAAAGAAAAACTAAGAGGAGGGCCTCAGGCTGTACCCTCCAAAAACAGCCATGGAGAGTACAGAGAACCCCCAAACAGCAGAACATCATGGCAAATCTGGTGCATAGGAAGGGGTATCACCAGCAGAAAGAGGGAGGTGATGTTGCCTCTGTATAGATCGCTAATAAGACCCCACCTAGAGTATTGTGTCCAGTTCTGGAGACCACATCTCCATAAGGACATAGAGTGGAGGCAGTCCAGAGGAGAGCAACTAAAATGGTGCAGGGTCTGCATCTAAAGCTCTACAAGGAGAGACTAAAGGGCCTCAATATGTGCACCCTGGAACAGAGGGAGAGGGGGGATAAGATAGAAACCTTTAAATACCTCATGGGGGTAAGTAAGGTACAAGCGGGGAGTAGTTTTCAGAAGAAAAGGTGCTCAAAAACAAGGGGACTTGATATGAAGCTGGAGGGGGTACATTCAGGAGAGATGTGAGGAAGTACTTCTTCACAGACAGAGTTGTGGATTCCTAGAGCAGCCTTCCAGTGGAGGTGGTGAGAGCAAAGACAGTGGTGGAGTTCAAGAATACATGGGATAGACATAAGAGTATTATATTGGAAAGGAAGGGGGTAGGGAGAAAGAGCTGTAGATTGGGCACAGTCAGCAGTAATAGTGGAAGCAGGGATAAATGGGCAGAATGGATGGGCCAAGCAGTCCTTATCTGCTGTCAAATTCTGTTTCTTTGTTCTATGTTTCTGTTTGAGTAGGGGCAACAAACCAACAGTTAAAAAGCAAGTAGCACCAAACACAAAGCAGGCAGAAAATTGTGGTCATTTAAAAAAAACAGGCCCTTATTAATTTTTATTTCTGAGGTGATTTCCTTCTTCTTCTATGTGTTCATTAGATGGTTTTCTACCCAGCAGTATTGGGTGTGATGTGAAAAGCAGTGCTTTACCTGGAAGCAAACATATCTCGTTCCATTCCTCCCATTACATCATCAAGTGACCTCACTCCATTATTACATCACAAGCCCTGTTGCCAAACTGGTAACATGTATCACACGTTACCAATCAAGCAGCAGGAGATTGGCTGTTTATTTTTTTATGTTATTCATAATTTTGTAAACAATGCATACTCACAAGCTTAAAGAGAAGGTTTGGAGAAATAGATAACATACATCGAATTCCACTTATAAATGATGGCTCAGACCTCTTCCCACTCAATACACATTGGGGGATTTGCTTAAATTGATATACAATATGTAAACAGGTAAAGCAAACACCTAAGAGCTCCACAGGGGTATATTCAAATGAAAGACGTACCGCATCCTTATTACCATTCGGGCAACAAGCCAGTCATTACCCCATATGCAATAACAAACTTGCTAGAAACAAGTAACATTTCCTAAAAAAGATTCAATTACAATCAGTAACTTTTGTATAGTATAAAATAAGAAACAGACTGGACCATAGTTTCCTGCTTCTGGAACAGAACCTTAGCTGGTTTTCAAATTATTTTCACTCCCCTATACCACTAATATAATGTGGCCATTAACTTTGCATATTACAGACCCAGCAGTGATATTACCTCCTTACTGTGCCCACACAAAACTGTCATCAGGCTACTGTGTGGCCGCACTAGTAGCTGCAAAGAGATACTTGAACTAGTGAAGTCTCTGGGGGGAGCAACCATGTTTGACATGCAGGTAATAGAGAGCAATTCGACATTCAAGCAAACTTCCCACCCTTATAATTCACATAAATAAACAGCAATTAAGGCATTGCACAGTGAGGAAAAAAGCACATGACAGACTTTACAGCATCTTGTCTAAAATGTCTAAGCTTGGTAAAGTCCCGGAGCATTGTTAAAATGTTCATAGAAAATGTCATCTAGGGGGAGGAAAAATACATTAACTAGATTGTCCTGAATCATGAGAACAACATGTCTTAAGTAGGCTTGGGCTATCCGCTAGGTAGCTGGGTCAGGTAGTGCAGGTATCATCTATTTTTGGCCAGGTAGGGTAGTTCGGATAATGTACTACCCTATCCAACATAACAGTATAATTCTCAGATCGGGTAATTTGACATGGTTAATGGGTAAAGGACTTAGAAATGGGCATTAAGGGCAGCAGTGGCGTCTGTGCTCCATTTGCTTCATGGAATCCAGCTGGCAGCAGTCTGTTTGTGTGCATTATGGTGTGTGGAAGCAGTTCTGTGTGGGCACTCGCTCTACAGCACAAATCGCTGACTTGTTGATTGAAAAAGATGAAAGAAACTTTTCTAGATATTTTTACTTAACCTGCACTTTGTCAAGAAGCAAAGGGACAGGGAAAAATAGTGGGGGCCTGAGAAATTATTTCAGCCAGGCTGGGGGGTCAAGGCATCAGGCCAGCCTCAATTGTGGAGATGGAGCTAGAGACTGGGGAGAGAACAGAGAAGGAAGGTGGACAAAAAGACATACACAAAAACAGAAGGCACTGGGTAGCTGGTTTGACATTAAAGTATACACTGTTTGTTAGGTGCCCCTGTCATTTTATTACTACGATATAGCTCAACTATCTGTCTCTGCAGCATAGTGAAAGCCTTTTATGGCTGTATCACACTGTTTGTTAGGTGCCCCAGAGCCCATTTATTTCTGTGACATAGCTACACTGTCTGTTTCTGCAGCACAGTGAAAGCCTTTTGCAGCTTTATCACACTGTTTGTTAGGTGCCCCTGAGCCCATTTCTTACTGTGACATAGCTACACTGTCTGTCCCTGCAGCATAGTGAAAGCCTTTACGGCTGTATCACAGTTAGTTAGGTGCCCTTGTCATTTCATTACTGTGACATGGCCACACTGTCTCTGCAGCATCGTGAAAGCCTTTTACGGCTGTAGAACACTGTCTGTTAGGTTTCCCTGAGCCCAATTATTTCTGTAACATAGCTACACTGTCTGTTTCTGCAGCACAGTGAAAGCCTTTTGCAGCTTTATCACGCTGTTTGTTAGGTGCCCCTGAGCCCATTTCTTACTGTGACATACAGTAGCTACACTGTCTGTCACTGCAGCATAGTGAAAGCGCTTTACAGCTGTAGCACACTGTTTGTTAGGTGCTCCTGAGCCCTGTCATTTATTACTGTGACAAAGTCAGCTACATTGTCCAGCAGTCAGTGGAACAATATCCTTTCATGGCTGTGTCTGCTATGCTTCATACTTCCCAGTCTAAGTCTACTAAAAGGAAGCACAGTGCTGCTACATGTGCAACTGAAAATAATGTGGACAACATTAATCACAGCACTAATTAAGAACATAGTGACAACAATAATAGCATCACCAGGACTGGCACTAAGTCTTCTGAACCAAAAAAACATGTTAGCAATGAAATGATAATAGAGTTTCAAAGAGAACTGACTGGTTACTTGTAGAGGTACCAAACATTTTGTTGCATGTACCAGGAGACTTTCAACTACTGAAGAAGCATGCAAGGAGGCATCCTCCTCCTCAAATATAAGCTCAGATGCTGAGGCAGTTAATGCAGATTATTTTTTGTACTCAGACTGGATTTCTTTGTCAGGCATTAAGCTTATTGCCATATAAGATATCCTTTTGCATCATAGTACACCTGGGGGAAAGCTGTACCTAACCTAACTCATTTTCTTTCTAATTTACTGTCTATGCATTTTTTTTGGAGGAATAATGCAAAGGGATGCCAGATGTTATGGAACATTTCTTCCTTCTGTTTCTTTTATGTAATATATTCTTTCCAGACTATAACTTTCTGTCAATAAGTATGTTCCTTATAGTTTGGTGCAGTAGGGTCTTTCGAATGTAATAATATCACCTTCCTTGCTAGTCCTAGTGCAAGTGTTAGAAGGAGATCCTGTTCCAATGTTAAATCCGGTGAAGAGGTTAAATCTAATAGTAAGATCCCTGGATCAAATGGTATGTTTTCTTGCAGAATTTCTGCCAAAATTTACGGATCTTCTCCCAGTATATTTTCAGTGATCAGCATGTAATAAAAGTATTACTAGGGAGCCTTTTTCTGTTTTACATCTCAGACAAATATCTGAGATGTTCTGACTGCATTTGTACAGTTTGCATGATGTAAAGTACAATCTGTGAATTATATTAAATTGTATTTGGCATAATTTATTATGGTGTGGCCAGCACTTCCTTTCATTCATCTACTAACAATTATTTTTCCAGTTCCTTATTCCATGGTTTCTTTGAATCTAGTAGTAATTTGTAAATATTGGATAGTAGTTTTGTTTTTTCCTCTTTATTGTTAAGTAAATCCTCCAGGGGAGTCGCCATCACTTCATGTCCCGATGTAGTATGTTTATTAATGTGGTCTCTCAATTGCAAGTATGCCAGAAAACTTCCTGTTGGAAGACTGCATTCTTTTTTTCAAACAATCATAAGATTTTAGGAAACCTTCTTCCAAACATTGTGACAGAGAAAAAAGTCCTTTTAGCTTCCAGTTATAGAAGATTTTATTTTTATACAGAAATTTCAAATGATTATTCTTCTTCTGTAAAGGAGAATATATTGATAAGAGTGATTTGTGGTTAAAAATGGTTTGTGTAGTTTGCCAAATTGTAACCATGTTTCTGGTTGTAAAGAGTATTATGTTAGGATATAATTTAGTATTGTTACTGTCTACATATAGAGCATGTGCTAGGCTTTGAAATGGAGTACAATGCTTTTCTATATGATACCAGTTAGACTGAGAAACCAGTTCTTCCTGTCTTAAAAAACAATCACTTGTCTGTTCATGTTGAGCAGCTAAATAATACAGCTGCAAATTTGGGAGGCCTTGTCCACCCTGGGACATCAGCAGGTATAATTTCTTCAATTTAGCTCTAAGTCTTTTCCCTTGCCAAATACATTTTCTGAGAATTTTTTCTATCTTCAAAAATACCCTTTGTACAAAACAACAGGCAGAGTTTGAAAAAAGAAAATAAATCTGGGGAGGACGTTAATTTTTAATATAGTAATCCTGCCCAGCATTGTTAGGGGCAGGTTAATCCATTTATCAAGGTCCTTTTTTGTATTATCTAATAACGCTGTATAATTATTTTGATATATTTTGCCCATGTCTAACGAGACAATAACGCCAGGTATTTTAGCTCATTTTTTAACAGCAACATTTTTTAACAATTGGTTAGGTACCAAATTTGGTACTAATTTGTTTTGAAGCAGGCATTCAGACTTAAACCAGTTTACCTTATAGCCTGACAGGTGCCCCAGATTTTGTAATGTAGCATAAAGTGGTATAGATATGGGTTTTAAATCTCCTATAAATAAGGGAACATTGTCTGCATATAATGAAATTTTATAATATTCCTCTTCAATCTGAGGGCACATTATTAGGCCATTTTCCTGTATGCTTATTGCCAATTGTTCAATAAATATAGCAAACAAAAGTGATGAAAGTGGGCAGCCTTGTCTGACTGATCTTTGGAGCAAGATGGGTCGGATATGTTTTTATTTGTTTTTATTCTTGCTGTAGGTTTATTATAGATTAACTTAATCCATTTAATAAATCTATCACCCAGATTTATTTACTTTAAACATGTTTTTAAAAAAGGCCAATAAACTCTATGAAATGCCTTTTCAGCATCTAATGATAGAATAGTGACATACTGATGTTTAGTAAGGTCAATAATAGCTAAGGTTTTCCTAATATTGGATGAAATCTGACATCCCGAAATGAAGCTAATCTGGTCTGGATGTATCACTAAATGTATCTATGATGCCAATCTATTTGCTAATATTTTTGCAATTATCTTATAGTCTATGTTTATTTATTTATTTGTTTATTTATTGAAATTGTTTCACCAGGAAAGGCACACTGAGCAAGAAGATGGTCATCTCCTGTTATGACCAGGGGGGGAGGGTGTACAGAGGGAGATAACACGTAGGTTATAAAGAGACTTACATTTAGGTGGATATACAGTAGGGTGAGATTATAATTATGCACGTTAGAAGGAAAACAGGAATTGTTGTAGTCTAACTAGTAGTACAAGGCACATAGCTTACAGAAGAATGATTGAAAGTAAACACTGGATGCAGTTTGGCTTGAAGTACATAGAATACATTGGTTATGGTTTAGCCTGAAGCACAATAGAATTTGTTACCGCTGAGATGAACAGACAGAGTAGTAAGTGCACTATAGGACAGGGCAAGACAAACACAGCCAAGTAGTACTATAGTTGGTTTTGAATAAGCCAGCTTCCATAGCGTGTGCTAGGTGCCGCTGGTCAGGCAAGGGGGGGCAGACCAGTGGGTTTAATAAAGATATAGGTCTATATGACCCGTAAGCTAATGGATTTTTATCTTTCTTCAATATCAATATAATTGTACAGTAGCTTCTGTCATGGAATGAAAAAGCTGTTCACTGTTTTTTATTTCTTTGTATACGTTCAAAAGTAAAGGGGCCATAATATCACTAAGTGTTTTTAAAAATTCAGCCGTATATCCATCTGGCCCAGGGGATTTGCCATTTTTTTAATTCTGTTATTGTTTTTATAATTTCTTGTAGTTCTAAAGGACTATCTAATTTAGATTTTTCCTCCTCACTGAATTTTTCCCATGTTAGATTGTTCAAGAAGGTATCAACCTCTTGCTGATCAATTTGCCTTTCTACTAAGTACAGTTTTGTATAAAACTCTTGAAATTTATGATTTATCTGCAAGTGTGAATTTATAATATTCCCTGATTCTGTCATAATATTGTTAATGGCACTTCTATTTTTCTCACATTATAACTAATAAGCAAGTAATTTATCTGGCTTGTCTGGAAAAAAAAGTTAGATCTGGCTCTTGCAGAAGCATTTTCTGCTCTGAAGTCCATTACTGTGTTATAGGATTCTCTTCTCTGTAACATCTTAATTAGGTCAGTTTCTGCTCCAGATTTACTAAAAACCACTTTGGCTACCAATAAATTGTATTCTAGTTAGTTAATTTTTTCTAGTTGTTTTTTTCTATATGACTTTCCAGCATCTTAAATATGCTTTCATTGTTTCCCATACATTTAGAGTTATGGCACCTGCTACATTATTAATAGCTAGAAAGTCTATTATTGTTTTCCTCAATTCTTTTTTAAAACCTTCACCATATAGTAAAGTATTATTATATTTCCATTGATAGTAACTGAAAATCTCCTTCTTTTTGTAAGGTTTTTGTAACATACACTGGGGCATGATTAGAGATTTTTACTAGTTCCATATTTTATCTTTTTAATAGTGTATCCTATTTCTTCTGTAATCAGGGAAAAATCAATCCTTGAGGAAGTTTTATATACCTGAGAGAAGTATGAAAACTTTTTCCAAGTCGGATATCTATCTCTGAATAGATTGCAAAATTTTAGGTCTTCCATGAAGCTTTTCACCAATTTTACAGAGTTCTTTTTATATTATTTGATATTGCCAGCTCTGTCTTATGGGTCCAGTGTTAAGTTATAGTCCCCACCAATAATGTACGGTTTAGGGAGGTTAGTTAGTGAGATTAAAAAAAATTGGTAAAGAAGTCCCTATTGTCCTCATTGGGACCATAAATGCTACTTATAGTGAAACACTCTTTGTCTATTTGTAAGGTAACCATGACATTCCGACCATTCTTATCATACTGATTGTGTATGATGTCTATGTTTAAACTGTTTTTTAATATGATGGCAACCCCCCTGGAGTTTGTTGTGAATGGAGCATGAAATCTATGTCCTCTGAATAGATTGCACAAATATTTAAAACCTTGCTCTTGGAAGTGGGTCTGCTGTAGAAGTAAACAATCAGCTTGCAGTTGGTTAGCATAGTGAATGATTTTTCCTATCTTTAACATGTCTCTGGCTCCCTTAATATTCCAGCTTATACATTTTAGTTGTGTAGCAGTGCTTTATTCTGTTTTCCAATGATTTCAACATGGGTCAAGCCTGTAATTATCTTAATCCCCCTTAAACTTCTCCTGACTGTATATCTAGTACAAGTTTTTATCTGAGATTTCATTATTATTACCCCATATCCAGGGCTCCAGATACTTTTTTGGACTGGGAAGTATTTACTGCTAGCTTCCTCCACCTGGTAGTATTTTCCTCCAAATGGCAGTAATATTCGTCAACCTGTCTCACACTCCCACCTCTAAATCAAGTCTCAGTCCCACTGAAAACCTGCAGCCACTGACAGTCTGATACTTCTGTGGAGTCTTGCTGTGACTTTATGTTTCAAAATGTTAACATGCTGCAACACCCCTTGAGAAGAGCCAGTGAGCAACTCCTGAAATGGCCTCCTACACTATATACAACTGATACTGATGCTCTTTTTCTGTCACCACCCCTGCTGTTTCCATTCTGTTAGTCTGTGGTACCACTGCTGCTGCATCACATCGCACTGTTAATTTCTGCATGTGCATTAAATATTTTAAATGTACTGGTTGGGAAACAAATTCCTAAAATCAGAAAGTGGGAGTAACTGAAGCAAAAATGGTAGTAAAATATTCCTTTACTCCCCTTATCTGTTCCCCTGCCCATATCCCCTCTCCCCCTATCCTTACAGCCTCCTGAAAACCCCTGGCCCATACTCAATGTTGGGTCTACCCCCCCCCCAGACATTCTGCAAAGACGGTCAGTGTGCTGAGGGTATGTCTACTGAAGCAAACTGTCACCTGTGCAACAAGCTTTGTACTTTTATGTAATTTAAGATGTTTTTTTTGCAGCTGAGTCCCTATTTATTTAGCTTTTCCACGAATTTTTATGAGGCATGCAATAAGAATTTTTTTTTCAAATATTATTATTTCACCCAGTATATAGACATTAAATTCTGTATTTCTGACATATAAGTCTTTCCTTGTTATATTTTAACTAGGATGCATATGATGTGCCTTCAGTTGGAGGTGGTGCCCTCGACTCTGGTCTATGCCCATCAATGTGATAAAAATTAGCTTTAAAGTACAGGTCAGCATCTTTAAAATTGTTGAAAATCTGCTGTCTTCCATTCACAAATGCTTTAAAATGTGCAGGATGTAGCAATGATTGTGGAATTCCCTTTTCTCAGAAGGTTGCTCTGATGTCATCAAAAGATTTTCTTCTATTGTAAACAGAAGGAGGCAAATCTGGGAATACCCGTATGTGTAGACCTCTTACATGTAACCCTTTTTACGCACAAGCCTTTCTCAAAAGCTCCTCTTTAATCTGATAGTGATGAGGCTTGATATAGACAAATCTAGAAAGGTTGTTTCGAGATGAGAATGCTTTGTGCGCTCTGTCCAACTGTATCTTCTCTTCTGGGTACTTTTTCCCCAATGCTTTTGTAAGTATCTTTTCGAAGTAATGTATGGGATCTGACCCTTCAATGCCTTCTGGTACATTTCCCAGTTTTATATTGTCTCACCTTGCTCTTGATTCCAAATCTTCCACTTTGTGTTGTAATTCGGAAAGCTCCTTCTTATGTTGTTAACCAAGTTCTGCAGAGGGGACAATTGATCTTCTGTTTCACCCGATCTGTTTTCCAATTCAGAAACTCTGTTTGTTAAGGAGGACATTTTTACATCCAATGTAGCAATAGAGCCTTTAATTGAATCAAAAGAAATATTCATATTCTGAAAACCTTGCCGCATTTTGGCTAACAGTTTCTTGAGCTTGTTGAAATTTCAGCATAGTTAGGTTTACTGCTGCTGTATCTGTATTTTTACGTGACCTTGGATTTTGACCACTCTTCTTGTGTTGTAGTTTGTGAAATAGCCAATTTCCTTTTTTCATGCTCCAGTACTGTGTTTAACATGTCTGAAAGTCCAAAATCTTTTTGATTTACTGTAGTATTATTTTCATTTTGTTTTAACATTGTTTGATCTTTATCTGTTGATTTCTGGTTTGAATGAGTTGGCAAAACTGCTTTGTCTTAGTCCATGGCTAGATTTTTTTACTGTACTTTCTTCTTTTTTCTGATATTTCCTTGTTTTGTTTAGCACTGACTGCAATACTTTACACTCTAGTCAGAATAGTTTGTTCATCTGCCTCTCCCTTTTCTAATAACTTTGGATCTTCCTTATTCTTTTTGTTTACAAATGGGGCTCCACTGTATTGTTTTCTCCCACAAACTCTTTTCCAATTTCTACTGTTGTTTTCTGTCTACTGCTGGCAGAAGTGTTGCCTGGACTTTCATTCTGAGCTAGCTGCAGTTCGTGTCATACAGTATTTGCGGGAACCCCCCCCCCCCCCCCCAGCTCCTTCAAGTGTGACACCCTCACTCTGCTGCATATTTAGAGGGTATGTAGGAAGAATCAGAAGGTCATTCAGTTTTCTTGCTATTTGTCTCCCAATGTGATATTTACTGGCTGCATGTAAGCATTCATTAAGCCATGCTGAGCTGGGCTTGCAGAAGTTTTAAGTAAGTGGCTAGTTTCACTCTCCATTTTTCTCTATAGCCCGTTTTTACTGGTGTTGATAACATTTGTTAAATCTATTGTATTCAGGCCTATCACATTTAAATTAAGACCACTAACCTGTTCAGGACAGGCAGCACTAGAGTTTGAATATGCTGCTCTTCTTTTTGTTGCGTCAACTCTCTTACCGGGTCTTTTACCCTACAGATTCGTTTAGACATTTTTTTTTTATTTTCGGTGGAACAGTTCATTAGGCTTAATCTGCTGCATATGCCATTTTGCACTCGCTACATATACCCATTGCTCTGCCATTTTTCTTTTCACTTGCCATTTAACACTGTTGTGAATCAACTCAGAACGTCGTCTGTTAACATCCAAGCTGCAGAAGTTTTTCCCATTTCATGGAATGCCTTTCTTTTGCTGCTCATCTGTTGTGCAGTCGTTTGCTAGGAGGCCATCAGCCTGCCATCTTGGACATGCGTTGAGATCCTGACTTCCTGTATGGTACTGCAATAGGAATAGTAAACCATGCAGCAAATGCTGATAGCGGTGGTGACAGTAGGGACTGGGAATGGGATAGCCTAGGATATGTCCCACATAATGATGATGGAACTTCCGGTTCTTCTAAATCTTGTGGCAATGAGGTCGGTAGTTTTGATGAGGCGGTAGAACAGGAGGCCGCTGTAAGACATAAGAGGCAAGTGCAGAAAAAAAATAATATGTAAATGCAAGAATAAGAAGATGAGCATGAATGAGAACAATTCATCTCAGCAATGAAATGGCACTGTAGGGTTTCCTCCAGGTCTCTTGATTGTACAAGGAATACTGCCGGGCACCATGGTGTCACGAACCCAAAAAGGCAACTCTTTAGTGTGGAATTTATTTTACATTGACCCTGCAGGCAACTCTTGAGTTGTATACAGCCTATGCTAAAACAGCATCAGTCGTGGTGGCAAACCAGCAAATTTTGGAACATCAGTAATGATGTGACATGCAAAGGCAAAACATCCAATTGAGTGAGACAGGACAAGGGACAGTGTGGTCGATATGGACAGTTGTGGAGTTAGCGGCGGCGCTGCCCATAGTGACAATGAACTGGAAGCAATGACATTGAATTATTTGATGTGTCCTTGCAGTCTTCCCAGACAAACATCGATTGTTTTCTGACACCATCAAGTACTGGAAAATCCCAAAGCAGTATTCCTCATGAAAAAGGTGTGAAAAATACATTCCCCCCAAAATTAAAAAGATCTTGTCAACTAGCATTAAAAGAAAGTGTTGTGAGGAGATCATACTTTACCCACCAGCATCCAACATGTCACCTGTTAAAGGAGTACTAGTAGCAGAAATAACACAGCGATCACTGCACAGATATTGGCAAAATGAATGCAATCTCCCCTGCAAGCACAATATTCAGCAAGCAGTTATTTTACCTGAATACTAATAAAAATTGTTTTATGCTCCATACCAGCCGACATGTTTGAATGCCGCGCCGCTAACCCCCGAGACCATGTTGCTATCAATGCGATATCATGATGTACCATTGCCCCTTCCTCCATAGTGCCCATATGTAGGATAAATGTATATTCTCATATTTATACTGTTTATTTACATACTTTTGCCAAATGCCATGTGTATGCACATGGCATTTAGACAAAGTGTGATAAAAATAAAGCAGGGCATGGAAGATATGGAAATTATTAAGAATAAGAATCAAATTCCGTACCACTGCCGTTTCTTTTTTTTTTTTTTGAAATTGCAACTTTTATTAATCTTTTATCAACAGGAACAACAAGATACACAAAAGCTTACAGAAAGAAATAAGAGTTTTACACAGATTAGAAGTTTAACACAAAATAAAAAGGACAATCATTCCAGTACATTTAATAGTTCTTCAGAATAAAATAGGTAATTAAGTCCAAGTTTCTGTAGTGGCTCGGTTAGTGGATCTAATCTAGATTGATCAGGAACAATATACAGTAAAAACCTTGAACAACAGTGTGACAGTCAACATATAACCAACAGAACAAACAGAACTCCCTCACCCTCCTTCCCCCCCCCATGCAACATGATCCAGGGGTCGAGTGTGGGTACCTCACCAGTGAAGGACCAGGTAAGAATACAACCCCCTCAACATCCTTCCCTCCCCCCCATGCAACGTGATCCAGGGGTCGAGTGTGGATACCTCACCAGTGAAGGACCAGGTAAGAATACAACTACAACTATGGGAGTGCCCACTTGTGTTGCAAACAGGGACTCAGGGCTTGTGTCCCTAAACCAATTAGCCAAGTGCTGGAGGGTCAGGAGTGTCGGACCAAGATGAGGAATGGAACCAAATTAAATAAATCTCCTATTCTAGGGCCTCTCTGGCCATTATCTCCAAAGTTGAGACACCCTCTTTGCCACCCAGAAATTCAAAAAATGGCAACCATTGGGTCTTATGAGACTCAGGTGTTAGGCACAAATTGGCTGTTAGCCTCTCCATACTTTTAATTTGGTGGCAGCCAGTCAGCCATTGCTCCTCACCAGGAGGGTTTTCTGAGAGCCAGAGCCTCATAATAGACTTCTGGGCTGTGGTTAATAAAATGGGGAATAAATATTTAGGTTTAAGTCCCCTTAACCCTGGGGGGGCTCCCCCAACAGTAAATAGCGTGGGTGCCTGGGGATCTGCACCTGTAGAATCAAACTCATCTGTTCACTAATTTTGCTCTAGAAACCACTGAGCTTGGGACAGCTCCAAAAAATATGTTCCGGGGACCCCACCAACCCACAGCCCCTCCAACATTTGTCTGAGTGAGTTTTCCCATAGTGTTTGGTCACCACAGGTGTTCTAAAGTATCTTGTGAGTACTTTCCAGTGGAATTCCCTCCACGAGGGTGAAACTGTAGTTTTGTGTGCCAACCTCCAAATCACATCCCACTGAATAATACCCTCTTCCTGATTTAGTTCCACTTCCCAAAGCTTCTGAATTCTAGATCTGCTATCCAAGAGGTCAGTTACCCCTACCACATAAAGCTTAGAGATCAGATGTTTTTTTTTTTTTTGTGGTGAGCCATTAGCCAACTCCAGGAGGAGTTCTAGCAGGGGCTGTGCTTCATGGGGTTTCACGTAGCCCCTCCAATTCCCCATCTGAAGGAAGTGCCTGATTTGCAACTAACCATAAAAGCCATTTGGAGGGATATTGAACTTCTATTGGATTTGGGAAAAGCCTTTTAGCATTTCCCCCATAAACAACTGTGAGAAGTGGCATAGACCCATGCCCTCCCAACGTGTAAACACTCGATTTTCCCTCCCAGGTAGGAAGTCTACCCTATCTATAATCCTACCATATAACTGAACTATAGACTGTAACTTACTTTCCTTTATGGCCTGTGTCCATGATTTTACTAAGGTCTTAAACCAGGGGTCAGGTAGCGCCTGCAGTGACCTGGAATTATTACTGAATAGAATCGATTTTAGAGTGCCTGGTCTTACAAGATTGAGTCCCATTTTGGCCCAACTTTGTACCTTGTCTGAGGCATTGTATGCCGCCAGATACTTAATCAATCAATCAATCAAAGTCTTTATTTAACCAGGCGATCACCGTTGAGCAAGCTCATTTTCGAGGTGAACATGGGTTTGTCAACAAGGAACAAGGGACAATATACATGGGATGCAACACACAAGAAAATAATAATAATAAAAATAAAGTGAGATACAATAATACAGTATATACAAAGTATCATGTAGCTGAGCCACTCTGTAATAGCCCTTTAAATCTGGAACACCCAGTCCTCCCTTTCCCTTAGCCATCTTAAGAAAGGACAAACTCAGTCTCGGCCTTTTCCCTGCCCAGATGATTTTCTTTAAAAGTTTTTGGGTGTCTGTCCAGACTTTCCTTGGGGGCAGAGGGGGACTGAGTCGAACAAGAAGAGCATTCTCGGGAGGATATTCATTCTCACCGATTCTACCCGACCCATAATTGACAATGGAAAGGTCGCCCATCTATCACAGTCCTTTCTTATAGCCTCTAATAACTTCAGGTGATTGAGTTGGTACAGCTTGCTTAGATCAGTAGGGATGTGGATCCCCAAATATCAAAAGCTAGTGGTGGACCACCTTAGATTGGTTAGAGTCTTAACAACTTGGGGGACAGGGTCACCAATGGAGATTATTTTAGACTTTTCGTTAATTTTAAAGCCTGAGATGTGATCGAATTCCTTCAGAAGGAAGGTGGGTAGTGATGTGTCTGGGTTCTGTAAATAAAGAAGGGTGTCAGCCACATACAGGGAGATGTGGTTGTCTACAGAGCCTATTTTAATCCCTATAATACTTGTATGAGACCGAAAAGCCTCTGCCAGGGGTTCCATACTCAGGGTGAATAAAAGGGGTGAGAGGGGGCAGCCCTGTGTAGTCCCCCTCCTGATGGGGAATGAATGCGAAAATACCCTGTTTAACTGCACTTGGGCAGAGGGACTGGTATATAGGGCAGACACCCAAGCCTGGAATTTGGGACTGAAATTAAATTTCTTAAGCACCTGTCCCAGATACCTCCACTCAAGGCGGTCGAAGGTCTTTTCCGCATCTAATGTAATTACTACTGCTTGGGCTCCTTTTACTCTTTTCTGGGTGTGTGCCATAACAGTAAGTAGTCTTCTGACATTGTCATGAAGATGTCATCTGGGCATGAACCCCGCTTGGTTGGGATGGACTAATTGGGTTACCACCCCCTTAAGCCTGTTTGCCACCATCCTAGCAAAGATCTTGACAACAAGATTTAGGAGCAAAATAGGGTGGTAACTGCCGCATGAAGTGGTGTCTTTGCCCTGTTTCGGGATTACGGATATCAGGGCCTGCGCCCAGGTGTCCAGGGCCTCTGAAGGTTTGTGTGCTACGTTGCAGATCTGTAGCAGCAGGGGAGATAGATAGTCCTGAAATTTCTGGTAATATTCTGCAATGAAGCCATCTGGGCCCAGTGCTTTGTTATGTTTGAGAGTCTTAACCTCAACAAGCTCTGTCTGTGAGACTGAGTGGTCCAAGCCCTTCTCAAGCCCCAAAGAGAGCTTGGGTAGTTTTAATCCATCCAGAAAGTTCTTAAGTCTCTCTGTCTGACCAGTACAGGATTCTATGGTATATAATTCCTCATAAAACTTTTTAAAACAATCTGCTATTTGGCAGGGTTTTGTTACCAGCCGGTCCGGATGTTTAGAGTCTTTCACCCCAGAAATATACCTCTCAGCTGCTTGTTTTCTGAAACTATATGCCAATAGTTTACCAGCCCTGTTACTGCCTTCATAACATTTTTGTGCTGTATACCTAAGGGAATTCTCTGTTCTAACTGTGAAGTGCTGCTGCAGTTGTTCTCTGGTTAATCTAAGGTCCTTTAACAAACTAGCTGGGCCTCCCTTCTTATGTAAATCTTCCAGTTCTTTAATCTTCTGCTCTAGACTATCTTGTTTCTGCTGTTGTGCCTCCTTTTTTTGAGCCGCATGTGAACTGGCTTCCCCTCGTACTACAGCCTTTAGGCTATCCTACAGAAATTTCACCTGTGAGACAGTCCCTGTGTTTTCCTTAATAAAGTTTGTTATGACCTCTTTCATTTTTAAAGTAAACGCCTCTTCCTTGAGGAACCCGGCATTAAGGCTCCATAGAGATTGTTTGTTCAATGGTCCCAGTTTGAGAGTCAGACTGACCTTAGTGTGGTCTGATAGACAAATGGGGGAGATTTGCTGATCCTTAATTGTCCCAGCCCAGGATGTTTGTGTGTAGAACCTGTCAATACGAGAATAGGAGTTTGGGGCATGGGGAAAAAAAGTGAAATCTTTACTCAAATGATATTGATCTCTCCAAGTGTCTACCAAACCTGCCTCATTACATAAATTAAGAAGAGTTTTCGAGTTGACACCTCAATCATGACTCGCCCCCAAGGATCTGTCCAGTAATGTGTTCTCTACACAGTTCCAGACACCTCCTAAAATGATTTGACTCTCACGGAGTGACGCCACTATCCCAAAAACATACCTTAAAAATTGGGGATTACTGGGCATGGGAGCATAAATATTAACAATGTGTATTGTCCTGTCTGCAATTTTACCTGAGAGAGCCACCAACCTGCCTTCCTCATCAGAAAAGGAATCTGTTCATGTGAAACCTAGACCCTTCCAGACAAGGATGGCGACCCCCGTCTTTTTTGAATTCGGGTGTGAGGAGGCAAAAACCTCACCCACCCACATACGGTACAATTTGTCATGTTCAGCAGTAGAAAGATGGGTCTCTTGCAAAAGACCAATATCACATCTGGTTCTGGCTAGGTCTTTTAATATATTATGTATTTTTGCTGGTGAACCTAATCCCTTAACATGAAGGGAAAACAATTTCAACATCCCCATGTGTGGGCCTGCCAAGCAATCTCCCATTTTCCACCGGGCTTACCAAGGCCCAGAAGATCTTGCAGGGCTATCTCAGACCCTCTGAACCCTTAATACTTAGGAGGTAGGCATTTAGAACAACCCCCTCAAGCCCATAGTCCCACGCTGCATTGCTGACTCCCTCCATGAACCATGAAACCTGTTCTCCCCTGCTTTTCCAACCCCTACTTTTAAAAAATAGAACACTCGAACCCCTCTGAGGAATTAAGCCCTCTCTCAACATTAAACTATATACAAGTTGGCCTTCCCTGGCCCTAAAAAGAAGGAAATTCCCTCTGCCCTGGAGCATGGGTCGAACATGAAGCCCCTTGCTCCCTGTACCCCTTGGACTGAGGTGAACAGGAAAAGCGGTCTCCACATGTGTATCCTTAGCAGGAAGGTATATGTTCCCTCGCAGTGGGCAGCAAAAAAGAAAACAGCTGACCGCTGATGGGTGACCTTTCCCCTGAGCAGGCTTCCGGTGCATGTGGCCAATTTGAAATAAGGAGCGGAGGGAGCTGCCTCTGCTTCCCCAAGCTAACCTTTATCTGGTGCTGTACTTTGAAGACTGCCGTAAACCCTTAATGGTGTCTGGGGTTGCTCTCTCTGTGCTCTTACTACGTGAGGTTGGCAACCTAAATGAGATCCATGTGACTAAAAGGGTGGGAAAAGGGGGACAAAGAAAGTGGACTGATGAGGAAAACCGGGGGGGGGTACCTCCCCCCCTCCATATGGCCAACCACGAAATTCAGCGCCCTACACAGCTGACAAAGTCCAACCCCAGATGCATGGAATGGTGCAGATGGGGGGGGGGGCAAAGGTCGGGCGAGACAAACCAGAACTCCATCGTTCTGGACCACACCACAAACAGCCCCTCACACTCCACCTGCCCCCTGTGGCTCCAAAGGACTGAATCGAATTTCCTGACCCTAAAATTCAGTCGAGAGGGTGAATCTGATCCCAGGCCCTCCAGCAGAAGGGCCCACACAGTGGGTCCCCATTCAGGCTGAGTGGGACAGAGGCTCAGCAAATTCGAGAGTACAAGGAAGTAAAGTGACCATCTTGCCAAAAAAAAACCCTCTCCTTGCACCTAGAGCAAGGCAACCTTAGAACTAGGCCAAACTAAACATTGCAGGCCTTGGCTTAAAACTCAATGCTACGAATGTAATGAAAACAGTTTGTTCATAGTCACATGGTTTATGGACAACCCCTAACACAGACAGGCATAGGTCCCCCAGCCACCCGTGAGTCTGACCAAGGAACACCCCACCATACCAATCCTCAATTCATGAACGAACACCCCCACACATACTTAATCAACATGCACATGAAAAAATACTCAGTACCGACTCACTGGTAACCACATGTGACTTTGAGAGAGTTCCCATCCTCTGTGTAAATGGATTCAGGATTAATTTAACAAGGAACAGGGATTTCGAAAACAGAAAAAAAGACAGTCCAGTCTTTCTGTCAAGAAGGACATCAGGAGATCATTTATGTCTTTGATCCCTTGTTCAAGTGGATTAAGTCCTTACATAGCTGGTCATCTGGGCCCGTACCTCTGGCGCTTGTGCCTCTCGCAGTTCCTTTACCCATCATCTCCCATCGCAGCTGCAGCAGGGTCTGTTCAGTTAACCCACACTGTAGATCTGGTAGGGTGACACCTGCTTTCTGCAGAGGTTTACTGGCTTACACTAAAGAGTCATAGAGTTTACTACCAGATTCCCAGTGGATCAGCAGCTTTGCTGGATATTGGAGCTGGGATTTTATCTGTGTCTCTTTGAACTGCTTGATTACTGCCAGAACTCTCTTTCTTTTTTGCATTGTGGCAGGGGGGAAATCGTGATCCACATATACTCGTTTCCCATCCAAATTTAAGTCCTTCTTAGACCACGCTTTTCTTAGGATCATATCTTTTACTGGGTGGTGATTGAATCTGACCAGGATTGATCTTGGAGGGGCATCACTCTTTGGCTTGGGCCCCAAGGCACAGTGTACTCATTCCAGCTCGAGGGGTTCAGAGCTTGGGATATCCAATTCCGGTCATAGCCTTGTTCTCACAAATTCGGGAGGGTTGTCTTGTTCGACTCCCTCAGGGAACCCGAAAATATGGATTGTTTTTCTTCTACCACGTGATTCTGCATCTTCCGCCCTTATTGTTAGTTGCCTCTCTCTCTTTGCCAGGTAAAGCACAGCACGACTGAGTTGCATGGAATCATCTCAGAGCCAATCAAGGCCTGACTCTAAATCGGCAGTCCTCCACTCGAGATGCTTCAGATCTTGTTTAATGTCTTTAACATTCGAGTCGATCCTTTGCAGCATTCTCACAATATGAGCTGTTGCTCGGCCGTCAAGGGAGCTGTTACATGAGGGGATCTCGTCCTCTTCCCCACTGCAGCCCATAGCTGATTCTGAGGCTCTGGAGAGAGAAGCGCTCAGGCTACACTCATGCTGAGATCTTCATTGGGCGGATGGCTTAATAGCACTTCTGCCTCTCGTTTTCGCCACCTGACTCTTTATTACCATAGATTTAGCAGTTTGGAGGCTCAATGTAGTGGAAATGGCACTGGATTACTTTAGATTTACCACTGTGGCCGTAGAGCTCTGATCTAAGCATCCATTCGGCTTGGTGACATCACTGGAAATCCACCTCTGCCTTTTCAATCCTTGGTCCAGATGGCTCTCCCCTGGTGACGGTCAACTCATTCAGGTATCTTGGGGTTTCACTTGACCCATCTGTTGATTTCAACCTTCACATTACAAACACTTGTAAGGCGGTTAACAAAAAACTGGGGCTGTCCTATAAAATCAGGTCCTCCCTCAATTCTGCTGCCAGGCTTGCCACAGCTCAAGGAATCCTCCGTCCTTGTCTTACATATGGCTCTATGGCTTATCTTGATATGAGCAAAGGAGCTTTCCAAAAATGGAACACATGCTACAATAGCATATGCCGATTTGCACTCTTTGCGCCCAGGCTAACCAGGCTGACTCATCGCCGCCAGCTCCACTCACGATTAGGCTGACTCTCCCTGTCCTCACATTGGCTCTATACCACTGGCTGTCTGATTGATCACATGGTCAGAACTGGTGCTCCTGAGTCCCTTTCTATTATGTTAAACTGTCCCACTCAGGTCTACCTCCTTAGATCTTCTGAACAATCCCCTCTTGAAATTCCTAGCTGTTCCACAAAAAAGGGAGAACTTGTCTTTGCAATATCTGCTCCCAAAACTTGGAACTCCTTCCCTCTAAATGTCAAACTCTCCAAATCCCACCATGCTTTTAAAAAGGGCCTTTGCTGCTCTTTTAGGGACTCTGACATTTGATCCTGCTCTGCCACCTTGAGCTTCCCAACTAGTTGCTATACCTGCTCCACTCAATGGCACTTACTCTCATATCTGCACTTGTACCACCTGCCTGAGTACTGTCTCCTCAATATTGTATCAATCTGTTATTCAAACTACTGTATCTACTGTCTCATGGACCCACTTCTGCATAAATAATTTGTGACATGGTTACCACACTCCTGCCTGTACTGCTGCATGCAACTCTCCCTGGTTGTTGCCTGAAAATACAGTAGTTAACATTCTTGTCTAGCACACTTATTTATTGTATTATTATGTTCTTCTTGCCTTTGTAAACTGTCATTGAACCATCTGTAAACACTGCTTTGTTGTTCAAACTTTGCCTAAATCCTGTTGTGATATGCCCAATGTGTTCCTGTCTGTACATCATTCCATTGTTCATAACTTTCCCAGGTTGTGTCTGAAAATAGGCAACATTCTTGTCTAGTGCACTTACCCAGTAAACAAAAAGAAAAAATTACATTTCCGTACATATGGGCACCATAGAGGAAGGGGCAAGGGTATGTCACGATATCGCATTGATAGCAATGCAATCTCGGGGGGTGAGCGTCTTGGCATTCAAACATGTCGGCTGGTATGGAGCATAAAACAATTTTTATGAGTATTCAGGTAAAATAACTGCTTGCTGAATATTGTGCTTGGAGTGGGGACCACGTTCCTTTTGTCACAATCTGTGCAGCGGTCGCTGCGTTATTTTGTCTAGTAGTTCTCTTTTAAATAGAGCCACTGCAAAGCTGTTAGCCGATTGTCAACCCCTTTTGCTTTTGTTGCCCAAAAAGGTTTCCTCAAGTTAATGAACTGCATTGAACCATGGTACACTGTTCTCTGCCGAATATATTTCTCAAAAAAGGTTGTTTGTATTCCACAGTTGTATGACTTGGTGTGTACCAAAGTCATTAAACACTTGAAACTCTCTGACGTGAAGTAGATTCACATAACTACAGATATATGGACCAGCAACCAAACAATTCACTACATGACTGTTTCCGCTCATTGGGCACGTTTTCAGTCAGAAAGTAATAATCCCTGCTCTACAGTAAGCAGTAGGAAGCAGGCTGTATTATATGTCACCACTTTTGAGGAAAACCACACTGCTGTGAATATTTTGCAGGAACCGAAAAAAACAATTCCAGAAAGGGCTAACTCCCTATTCCTTATCTCCAGGGTTCATAGTGTCAGATAATGGTGCCAACATGGTCAAAGCTGTAAAGAGATGGCAACTACCAACACATACCTTGTTTTGCTCATTGTTTAAATCTTCTCATCCATAATTTCTTAAATGGAAACAGAAATGTTGAAAACCTGTTAGGTCTTGCTAGGAAAAGATGTGGGCATTTCAGCCACTCTGTGAAAGCACAAAACATCCTGAAGGGACTGCAGAGGTCAAACAACTTACTACTGCATACATTAAAGCAGAAAGTTCCAACTCACTGGAATTCAACCTTGTACATATTGGAAAGGCTTCTTGAACAGAAAAAATGCTGTGCATGACTACACCTTGTAGAATCAAATAGGTAAAGTACACAGCATGTTCCGTTCCAGCAGCTGGACTCTACTGGAATCTTTGGTCACCTTATTGGAGCCATTTGAGGCTGCCGCATGTGATGTCAGTGTGGACAGTACAACTCTGGGTCAAATTCTTTCTCAAATCAGATTTCTTCACATTTTCCTTGATGACATAAAGAAAGACTTTCAGTCAAAAGAAGACACCACTGCTGTTATGCAGGCAGATGACTTGAGTCTCAGACTCTTGAATGATCAGAGAATAAATGCCATGTCTCAGAATGACACCTATGTGTTGGCTATGTTGCTAGATCCCCGCTTTAAGGGGAACATTGAAGCCATCCTTCTTGCAGGGGAAGACACTTACTATTGGAGAGATCTTCTGCTAACCAAATGTGAGATTGCCCCACCAACACCATTAAGTGATGTACAGCAGTCAAACTCTGCCGAACCATCAAAGTGCACCTCTGGCACAGACAATAGCACATCTATAAATTCTTCACAATCACCCATGCCATCACCCAGGGAAAAGACATCTGACATAAATCCTGCCATGGTCACAGACAGTTTATAAACAAACACACATGTTTATAATTTTTTCTGACAATGTTGGCACAATTATTTAATTTTACATTCACTCAGGGCAGCTGCAGCTCTCGTACATACCTCATCAATGCCCGCCATGGGTATAACTTTTGAAAACAGCAGCAGGCTTGTTATGAGCAGCTATGCCTGTCTTAATTGCCTCAGCGATGCCCGCCATGGGTATAATTTTTGGAAACAGCAGCAGGCTCAATCAGAGTAGCTGCGCCTCTCATATGTACCTACCTCAGCAATGCCTGCCATGGGTATAATTTTTGTGGAAACCGCAGCAGGCTCATTCAGAGCAGCTGCACCTCTCACATCCGTCTCATCAATGCCCACCATGGGTATAATTTTTGGAAACAGCAGCAAGCTCACTCACAACAGCTGGTCCTGTCGTACCTGCCCCAGCAATGCCCACCATTGGTATAATTTTTGAAAACAGCAGCAGTCTCACTCAGAGCAGCTCCACCTCTCATACTTGCCTTAGCAATGCCTGCCATGGGTATAATTTTTGGAAACAACAGCAGGCTCAATTAGAAAAGCTACACCTCTTGTACCTACCTCAGCAATGCCTGCTATGGGTATACTCTTTGAAAACAACAGCAGGCTCGCTAAGAGCAATTACCTCTTGTACCTGCCTCATAAATGACAGAACTTGGGACACTTAACAAACAGTGTAATAGTATACAGTCTACAGTCAAAAACAGTCTTTTACATTTTTGTTATGATCAGGGTAGGGTAACAGGGTAGTAGACGGATTAGGGTAGTAACTTCCCCGACCCAAACCAACTACCCAGTTTTCATTATGGTATTTTAAGGGTAATTTTGGGTAGTCTAGAGGTACCCACGGGTACCATGCATAGTCTTAAGACATTTGGCCCTACTCAGCTGTGCTTGGAAAGAAGGGCCAAAAAAGTCAACCTATAGAAAGGTCTGAGTAAACATCCAGTCTCCACATTTAATCAGAGTCATTGTCCTCTCCTTCTTGGGTGCCCATCTTTTCCTGAATTTGCTGTACTTTGTTTACAACATCCCAAGGATCATTAAAAATGTGAGTGTGGCTGTTCTAGACCACTTGGAACTTCGCAGGAAGTAGTTGATGCTCAATCTTATGCTGCCTTAGTATTCCCTGCACACTATCAAAGACACCGTAAGACTGATTAGGAGCAAGGAAAGAGAGAAACTTCCCTATAGTGAACATCTGCAAGCCACCAAGCAATGGAAAGGGCTCTAATGCGGTCTCCTGTGCCAGTGCACACCTCTATGAACATATATGGTAGCAAGGAGTCGACTGTGGAACATCATAGAATATGATGGCAGAAAAGGACCGCTTGGCCCACCTAGTCTGCCCATTTCCCTACCTAACGGATAAGCTGCAGATCCTAGTTAACCAACAGCCTACTTCCTCCTACCCACCACTAGAATTGCCTTATGTCTGTCCCATGCATTCTTGCATTCCCCACTGTTTTTGACTCTACGACCTCCTCAGGAAGGCTGTCCCATGCATCTACAACCCTCTCTGTGAAGAGATACTTCCTCACATTACCTCTGAGCTGTCCCCTCTATCTTCAAATTGTGCCCCCTTGTTCTTGCACATCTCTTTTCTGAAAGATGCTACCCTCTTGGACTTTGTTGATTCCCTTGAGGTATTTGAAAGTTTCTATCATGTTCCCCCCTTTCCTCGAGGCTATACATCTTAAGCTCCTTTAGTCTTTCTTCATATGTCTTCTGGTGCAGACCCTACACCATTTTAGTTGCCCTCCTCTGGACAGCCTCCACCCTGTCTATGTCTTTGTGGAGATGGGGTCTCTAGAACTGTACACAGCACTCCAGATGTGGTCTTACCAACTGTCTGTACAGAGGGCCAACAACTTCCTGTTTTCTACTGGTGATGCCTCTCCCTATGCATTCTGGTATCCCCCCAGCCCTCCTTACTGCCTTCTCACATTGCTGGCCCACCTTTAGGTCTTCTGATATGACCACCCACATGTCCCTTTCCATTTTTGTTGTTGTCAGTATCTCACCCCCCATTGTGTACTCTTCCCCTGGCTTTTTGTTTTCCAGGTGCATTACTTTGCACTTCTTGGTGTAACCCCCCCTACAAATGGGGGTTCCCAGAAAGTCTTCCTTGAGCTTGCCTAAGTGCTCACTGCCAGGCTGGTGTTCTGTGTTTTAGCAGTTTAAATGTATTGCCAGAGAGTGCCTGTATAGCTTCTGTGTAATGTCTCTTTAAGAGCTGCCTGGATTGCAGTTATAATTAATCTGGGAGGGGGCTGAGTGTTTCTATGCTCGAGCCCTGCCCGGGCTGCCAGATAATTGCTCCATTCTGCCATCGCTATTTGCGCAGAGGGAGCTCTGTTATAAGATGTGCTTATTTGCTGAATATCTATTAGAGTGATAATAATATTGCAGTTTGTTCTAACCTGTTTTCTTTGCAGCAAGGACTGTTCTGTTTATCTCCACCAACTTGGCCCGGGACTGTCAGAATGGGCCAATCAGTACTGTTGAGACTCTAAAATGGAGCCTGCCTACAGGGGCTTGGTGGGGTCAAAACTTGTAGGAATTGTAGTTTTTGCATTTTGACTCCTAAATAAACCTGAAGGGGGAGCCCTTGTTGTGAACGACAGACAGATCAGCCAACCAAACCTTTTGGATCTTGGGGGAAATTCCCAGACTGCTTGCAGTTTTCAGTTAGTTCTGAGTTGGGAGGTGAAATGAGTAACAGTAACAGTTCTGTGTAGTAAGCGTGGGAGAACTGTGGAAGGGCTGAATTTTGGCCTGCCTGTCCCTGAGAGGGAAAATAGAGTTTATTTGGACTGAATCCGAGTTGTAAGGACTATTTAAGCCACTGGACTGTGACCAGGCTTTAACCTGAAGAAGACCGAAGATTTGCGGAATGTGATCGGCCTGTCAGGATTTCTAGCCACCTCTGAACTCCCGGTTTGTGCAAAGACTCTGTAATTGCGACTGGATAGCAATCTGCCTGGTATAGTGGAATTTCTTACATGTAAATATGCTGTGTGCTGTTAGTGGGTCGTGATTTGGTTCCCCACTGTATGTTGAACTGCGTTCTGCTCGCTGGAGGCTGCATCTAGCTCCAATGGACTGAATCCGAATTCATTGCCATTTCGCCTGGGCCTTGCCACACTGGCCCAGCTGGACTACCCATTGCATGGAGAAAGCCATCGACAAGAGATCTGCCTGGAGATCAGCCCCCTGCTCAACGTTTGAACAGGAACAACACCTTGGTGATTTGTGTGGGCCCTGCTTCTCCTGGCACTCCAGCTCAACAACATGCAGTCTCAATTTCATCCTGCCTGTGCCCTGTATTGAGTTTCATGAGTAAACATCTGGGTAGCTCCCTGCCACCACAGCTAAATCTAAAGTGTTGTCATCTGATTGTCTCGTTGCTTTTTCTTTCACGAACTGAGCCCTCTGGCTCCAGATTACAAGTAGTGTGTGTTTTGCATGTTGCTTTCTTCCATCACAGGGTCCCAACCAGCTGCAACGTTCCTGGCTAGCCCACCATTTTCCTACCTGGGTACTCAGAGTGTGTGACTGTGTGGGGACTTAAAGCGCATGCATAACTGTTTGAGTAATATAGCCTTTAAGCCAATCAACCTGATTACACCCCTTCTTTGTTCAAGTCCCCTGAATAAATCAGATCTGACTTTTTTGCTGCATTTTACCTGACTGTGGTTCCAGTTCGTGCCAAGAGTACTGTACTGTTGCTATTTACTATGCATAACCTTGTTTTATAGGGGGTTCCCAGGATCATGCCAGAGGAACCAGCCCTGGTGGTAAGTGCAAACAGTGTGGGTAATGGTATGGTGTACAAGGAGTACTGTGAAAGTGATTATCGTATATTGCTCAGGCCACTGAAAGGGAAAGAGGGGGATTACAGTGTCCAGGATGGCTGTGACCAGGTTAGTTTGACCACTACCAACCCTGACCTTCAGATGGAGGCACCAGTTTCAGAACTCAGGCCCCTTGACCTGCTACTAGCTGCACAGGCAGGGGTAGTAGCCCTTGGGATAGTGCCACCTAGGGGTTACATCTTGGAGGCTCACCGCTGGGATTTTGTGCCTTCTAGTGGCCAAAAATTATGAACTATTGTTAAAGATGAATGGCTACCCCAGTAGAAATGGCTGTACACCAGTTGGTGGGGGTGGTGTACTGGGCAGGAGATCGACCCCCCAAATGCTCGACTTATACTGGATATTCCCCTGGGTACCAGTAAGGACACTGTAGAGGGAGCACTCCCCAAAGTTGAATGTTTAAAAAACTCTGTGGTGGTGGGTCGACAGGCTGATTTGATCACCCAAACTTTCATACCTTGGTAGAGTGTAGTGACCTCGTGAACAGCTCTAAAGTGTCACAGACTATTGCCTCAGAAGGGGTGCTAGCCGCCTGGAGAGTGATAACAAAAGACAGTAAAGACCCTGGGGAGGATGAGCTCCCACTATTATCTGAGACTTTTGAGGAGAAATTTGCTAAGTTGTTGCTGGAGAAAGGGAAAACCATAGAGGACTTTAAGAAACTATTCCTGCCACCTGGGGGTGTTCCTTCCCCAACACCTCCTCCCACTCCAGCACCTGTTACTGCCCCGCCTTCTATGCCCGTGCCAATGCTGGCCCCTATATCTGTACCCGCCATTAGTCATGACTCGTATCGCCAGCTGAGAATGTTTTCAGGCACCTTCCCCACCCTCCAGGGGGAGGACAAATTGGGAGACTTGGATAGATTATGTTGCCCCTCAAATCCGAGTGTAACCCCTTGTTACCCAGGGTTACTAGAATCCCAGTAAGACCTAGTGGTAGGCAGGGAAGGCAGCTTATGAAACTCCAGTTAAATGGGTTCACACTGTCTCACTCTGTTCTCAGTCTCAGCTGAGACTGTGGGATGACATCACCAATAGAACTTTCGCTGCTGCATAAGCCACAATGGAATCTGCAGCAGAGGGAGTTAGATAGAACGTTGGGAGTTTTCAAAGGGAAGAGTTCAGTTTCCAGTTTGCCTTCAAGTAAGACGGAGTCAGTGTCCAGTTTGTCTTCAGTAAGTGAAGGTGTGCTCAAGTGGTGGAGACCGCTGTTCGGGTCTCAGTGCCCCCTCCCTCCCTCCGGAGGGGGGATGTAACAATCCCCATGCAGATTCCTGGGGCAATCCCCTTAATTCTGCCAAGAGGAAGAAAGCTGCCATTTCAGTTCAGCCTTTGTTTGGAAAGTTGGAAGATTTGTGATTCGCCTGTGGGGCACCTGCAACTAAAGGGTGAGTGTTTGCTCTAACATGAGAAAGCAAAATGTTTTCTTCACCCTGGGACATGTGTGGGAATCTAGGAATTGAGCTACATTTTGGGAAGCCTATAGGACTAGGCCAAACAAGTGAAGTAGTGTCAAATGCTAGAGTGCTGTGTGATTTCAAGTAATATGTAGAGGAGATGCGCCGGTTCATCTACCCTTTAATCTACATTCAGAAGTTTCAGTGTTCCCAGGGAAATGGCCGGGTATGGGCTGTGGGAGCTGGAGGTGGGCAAACCCCCCATCTTTAGTGACCAGGTCCACCTTTACGGATTTCTTCTGTGGTTGCTACTTTGCCTCATGCACTTGGCCAGTGATGGGGGAAGTACCCAGACATGGGGTTGCAAAAGGGAAAATCTCTCTAGGAGTCACAGACTATAAGTGGTGTGGGGAGCCACGACAGGATAATTGGTTCATTCTTCCAATGGACCGTGAATCAAGTGGCTGGCGGGGGAGCCGGGCCAGTAGGGCTGTGTACCGAAAGTGCATGCAAGTCTGGGCTGTGTGCCTGGTGGGTCAAGAGCCTGAAAACAGTATAACTGGTTCATTCTTCCAGTGGACCACGCTGTAGTCTCTAATCTGCATTACCAGGAAATGTAGCCCCATGGGGGTCCGTCTATGCTTTGTTGTGTTCAGCTAGTATGTGAATAAAAGCCACACTGTAGAATCCCATTCCTGGTTCTGGACATTACAGTTATTGCTTCCTATGTTCGGATTTACTTGGGTGCCCCTGTGCAGAGTAGCCAAACCTAGGTCCTCCTGTGCCGAGTAACCTCATCCTCCCCGAACCCAGGTCCCCACCAGGTACTACTGTCAGCTTCAACAGCATGCCACCTGTCATTTTGTTAAAAAGGCAGGGGTGAGCGGTTACATGAGAATGGCAATGCCCCGAACCAGAGAAGAGGAGAAGTGTGGTTGAAAGCCTCAGAGGCCCCACCCAACTTACTATCCACACTACACAGGCTAGTAATCCAGAAGCAACTGCTCAAGATTTTTTGAATGCATTGGAAAATGTGTAAGGGTGTCCCGATTCGGATGAAAACCTGTGGGGTAGGGTCAAAAACACTCAGCAATACCCAGGGGAGCCCTTATCCGTGTATGTGCCTCGACTTGAAGTGGTGCTACAGGAATGCCTAAAGAAAGGTGGCATGGCCCCAGCTAAGTTAGAGCAGAATAGGTTGGACCAACTTCTCAAGTCAGCCCCATTCTCTGAATTATTGCTGCTCCAACTATGCCTTGCTGCTCGGTTGGATGCGCCTCCTACCTATGACGGACTGATAAAGGAAATTCGGAGGATTGAGAGGAGGCAGCCACATGGGGGGCCCCTCCTGTATCTGCTGTTGCTGCTGCCCAGATGACCAGGGATGCACATGTGAGTGATGCTCAGGAGAGAAATACAGTGCCAGTTGAACATTGGGAGGCTAGCAAGAATGCTCCACCCTGGGGTGAGATACTGCAAGAGGTCCGAGAAATGAGGGCTACCCTTTCCCTACAAGCCCATTCCAGAGATACAATGGGCCCAAACCCCTCTCAGAGCGTGTCCTCTATGGGGTTGGGGGTGCACTCCCAGGCATCCCCTGTTGACAGCAGCTCAGAGATTGATGAATTGACTATGGAAGTGAGGGAATTACTGAGGCATCTCCCCATGCTCACCACACACCAGACAGAGGTTGAGTAATGATTTTCTGTTGGTGATACCCCCGCCTCAGCCCCCAATGTGATGCCTCTGCCACGCCAGACTCTAGAAAATATACTCTGTCATAATTGTGGGAAGGAGGGGCATAAGAAGAAAGAATGCCGGTCCCCCAAAGACTTAGATAAGGTTGTATACAGACTTCAAGGGGAGCTCCGGGAAGTGAAACCATGGCTGAGGGGTGCTGGAAATGACTGCAGTGAAGGCTCAGGAAATCCCAACTCCAACTTCTTTGTGGCTAAGTCGTCTGTACCAGCCTCTGCTACTGTCCCCCCAGACTGGTCCAAGATAGTGGGCCCTTCAATGGAGACTAACGTGGCTGTGAATGGTATTCCTACTCGGGCTGTGCTTGACAGTGGGTCGCATGTGAACATTGTGTTTCAGGACTGGTATGCCAAACACTTATCTGATGTGCCCTTACAATCCTTGGAAGGCCTACATGTGTGGGGGCTGAGCGACAAGTCTTATCCATATCTAGGATATGCCTGCTTCTGGTTGTCTTTTCCGGCAACTGTCACTGGCGTAGAGGAGCAAGTAGAGACACTGGCCCTAGTGTGTCCCCCTACCAGACTGTATGATGGGGTTCCCCTATTAACTGGAACAAACGCCCACATGTTTGGGAGACTAGCACAACTCTGCCATGAGAAACAAGGGCAGCTGACTGGATGGGCCCTAAGAATTCCAGCCTTAGTAAAAAGGGCTTATGACTGGCAACAGAGACCCAATGAAGTGGACCCAGATGAGCCAGTGGGGATAGTGTGGAAAAAGAAACCTGACTCCTTGGTATTGGCCCCCAACGCCCACTGCACAATCCATGGAGAAGTCCGCCTAAAGAGAAACGTAAAGAACAAAATATTAATTTTGGATGCACCAGGAGATGGAAAGTTGCCAGAGGGATTATTGGTCAGACCCAGCACCTTGCCTGCTCATGCCCATGCCTATACACGATGAGTGATGGTCCAGATTCAGAATGTGTCAGATCGGGAGATTCAGGTGAACACAGGGTGCACCCTAGCTACAGTACACTGTGCCAACACTGCCGTATTGCCCAGCAACAAGTGCTCTTGCAGGAAATGCTCGCTGCTGGTGTGATACAAGAATCAAGGAGCCCATATGCCTCTCCCATTATGGTTGTGTGTAAGAAGAATGGGTCGGTAAGGATGTGTGTTGATTATCAAACCCTGAACCAGCAGACCATCCCCGATCAATACACCATGTCCCGTATACAAGATGCCCTGGATTATTCGAATGGGAGCAAATGGTTTTTAGTATTGGATCTTTGCAGCGGATACTGCCAGATCCCGATGGCCCAAAGGACCGTGAGAAAACAGCCTTCATCTGTCCGTTGGGGTTCTACAAATTCCTGAGAATGCCAAAGGGGATTTCAGGTGCCCCAGCCACCTTTCAGCGACTGATGGAATGTGCGGAGGGAGATATGAACTTGCCGAATGTCTAGTGTACCTAGACGATGTCATTGTGTTTGGGCGCACATTAGAGGAGCATGAGACCCAACTGTTTAAAGTCCTAGACCGATTGGAAGACTTCGGCCTCAAGCTGTCCATTGACAAGTGGCAGTTTTTTCAAACCTCCATGAAGTATGTAGGGCACATAGTATCTGCAGAAGGGATAGAGGCTGATCCCAGTAATGTTGAATCACTGACTAGTTGGCCCCAGCCCCATAATTTGAAAGAACTACAACGTTTCCTGGGGTTTTGTGGCTACTACCACAGGTTCATAAAAGACTATTCAAAGGTGATTTGCCCACTCTTGAATCTTACCCAGTGTTACCCTCCTACCAACCATAAATATAAAAAGGGGCAGTCAAAGAACCAGAGGAAGTGTACTTCTGCACAGGTGAACTTTTTGGGCCCTGCTGGACACCCGAATGTGAAGAAGCCTTTCACGAAGTCATATACCAGCTCACCCATGCCCCCATCCTCGTCTATGCTGATCCCACCAAGCCCTACGTGCTGCATATGGATGCTAGTCTGCAGGGTCTAGGAACTGTGCTGTATCAAGCCCATGAGGATGGTTTGAGACCAGTGGCCTTCGCCAGTAGGAGCTTGATCCCATCAGAGAGAAACTACCCTGTGCACAAGCTGGAGTTCCTTGCGCTAAAATGGGCCATCATCGACCAGTTTCAAGAATACCTCAATGGGGCAAAGATATTGGTGAAGACCGACAATAACCAGTTAACTTATGTACAGACTTCAGCTAAGTTAGACGCCACTGGGCACCGGTGGCATTCCGCCTTATCAAACTATGATTATGCTGTTGAATACAGGCCAGGACTGAACCATATATTTTTTTTATATTAGATTTATTTATTGATTTTATAAGCAAAGCTTACAAGGTGCAATACATAGGAGGATAACATATGGCACATACAATACAGATGATAAAATCTTATAAAGGATCAATGCACGTCACCCCCTCATAAGGTACAACATATGGAGGATCCCCCATCTTAAAGACTAACATAAGAGATAATTTGCCCAACACATGCAGTCTGGAAGGCTAATGGGGAATCTAAACAAGAAATAGATGCAAATATTCCCTTTTACCAATATGACAATATTGTCAAATGATTCCCCCACTGCAAGCAGAATAGAAAATATCTACTTAATTCCCAGTGCTCCCAGAGATAAAGAAAACTAATGCCACAGCAAAATGATTAATACAACACAAATTGAGTATAGTAACCCAAAACGCAGCCAAGATAAAATTTAATTAAGCATTTTTTCCATGCATCAAGTGTCCCCAGAGCAGTCATAGCGTAGAAGAGATGCATTAAAATCATTTATATGGGTCCCAAAACAAAAAGATTGCCAGCAGTAATATTTAAAGTATAGTTCAAAAATAAGAGTGATTGTTACTTGCTATATAGTGCTACAGGACCAAAACCAGCAATTAAAACTGCCCTGGCCACTAAGTACATCCACTTCACCATAATGCGCTGCATTCACATTACCAATTCATCCCAAAAGTCTCAGTCTTCCTCAGAGAGGTTCGCTTCTTCTTCTCCTGCAGAAGTCTCAAGCTCAATCCGCTGGATTAATTTACTGGCATCCCCAGGTCATTGAACAAATATTGCTGACCGTCCCATATCACCCAGAGTTTAGCTGTTAGAAGCAACTGGTGCTGCACTTTAAGCTGGCGCAGCCAGCCCCGCAGGCCATCAAAGGCCTTACGGAGTTGTCGGGTGCTGAACGGCAAGTCCGGGAGGATCAAGATCTGGTCCTCACCATATCTCAGGGTCCTACGGCATCTGGCAGTTGCAAGGATGCGGTCCCTGTCTCCAATCCTGGTGCAGACGATCAAATAGGTACGCGGGGTCAAAGGCATCCTTAGCAGCTCACCGAGGGGAGATCCTATAGGCCTTTTCCAAGGAGATAGCAAGGTCAGCTTCTTCAAGATTAAGCAAGGTAGGCAAAAATATTTTAGCAAAGCTCAAACTGTCCTCCCCCTCGGCATTTTCAGGCAGCCCAATAATTCGGAGATTCCGCTGTCTTGTCTGGTTTTCAATGGTCTCCAGCCTTTGATGGAGATGTGTATTTTCTTTAAGTAGTTTATGGGTTGTATCCGCTGATTTATGGATGGAGGTGTCAGTTCTTTGTACTATTTGTAACCCCTAGATGGCGCTATCCCAGGGGCTACTACCCCTGCCTGATTTGCCACTAACAGGTTGAGGGGCCTGGATCCAATGGCGGGTGCCTCCACCCAGAGGTCAGGGTTTGCAATAGTTAAACTAACTTGGTCACAGCCCTCTGGGACACTGCAACCCCCCTTTCTTCCCACTAGTGGCCCACACAATATATCAGAATTACCTTCACAGTATACACTTACCCCCAGGTCTGGTTCCGGCACTGGGACCTCCTGTGAAACGAGATACAGTGCAACAATCACAGTACAGTACTTTAACATAGACAAGTACCTCAGGCAGTATAACTTTGCTGAAACAAGCAGCTCTGATTTATTTAGGGGGATATAACAAGGACAGGGGAAATCAGGTTAATTATCTTATCACTTTAATAATCTATTTATGGCTCTGTGCACAGGCCTATCCCTATCAGTTACTGTCCCTGGGTACCCAAGCCCTAGTGGCTAGTCCAAACCGTGGCAGCTGGTAGGGCCCTTTCACACAGAGAAAAGAGAATTAAACAGTCAGCAGTACAGTAATTCCATTTGGATTTAATGTGGCAATTCAACAGGGAGCGACCCTGAATTAGTACTCACGACCTCCAAATAAGATAGGGTCCTTCAATGTCAGCAGGGCTCACTTGAGGTGCACAAACCTCTTCACACATCCATATAAAAGAAGCACTATACCAGGCAGGCTGCATCTGTATCCCGATCGCAATTACTGCACAATACCCGAGAACAC
This sequence comes from Neoceratodus forsteri, assembly GCA_016271365.2. Lineage (NCBI taxonomy): Eukaryota > Metazoa > Chordata > Ceratodontiformes > Ceratodontidae > Neoceratodus > Neoceratodus forsteri. Next base: position 166,832,433 of record CM057458.1, on the reverse strand, counting down.
ACAGCAGATTCAGTTCCTGACAGACCGAGTGAATTTTCAGCAATTCCTCCAGTCTTCTACAGGGTGAGCCTGGTTTCTACTCTTCAGAGATCCTTTGATTCTTTTCACAGGACGGATTCAGTCCTAACAAGCTGCAGACCGGAACTCTGGGCCTTACACACGTTTTTGACTAAAACTGCACACTGAAAAGCACAGGGCTCCTTCCTTCTTCACTGCCAAAGCTCAACTGAAACTCCAACCGACAAAACCGGCACTTCCTTTGAGTTCCTCCCAGTTCTTGACTGGATTGGCTGTCACCACAATAGACTGCTGCTGTTGGTCCAAAAAGGCACTGAAGTCTAAACTACATCTCCCAGAGTCACTGCCCATACAATCCTCTTGTGGCTGGCTCAGATTATGAGTCCAAGTTCTGATTCGTCCAAGGCACCATTTTAGAGCTAGCTTACCCCACACTGATTGGTCCAGTTCAGCAGTTCAAAACTAGAATGGGAACTAGCAGACACAGTTCTGACTGCAAAGAAAGCAGGTTAGACAAACTGTATTTCATTATTACTCTAAATAATTTCTGGCAAACAGTTACATCTGTCAGATAGGTTCCCTTTGCACTCCTAGTGACTGCAAAATGAAGTGAATTAGGCAGCTTGAGTGGTACTCTAATCAAAGAAACACACAGTCCCCCATACAAACTAATTATGTCTGCAAGCAGACAGCTCTTAAAGAGACAGTACCAGAGGTTCTAAAAACACTCACTGATAAATGGCTTAAATGCCAAACACCATTCAGGCTTGGAGCATTCAAGCAAGCTCCTGGAAGTCTTTTGGGAACCCCCATTTGCAGGGGGGTTACACCCTTCCTGGCCTGGGAAAGCTTGACGTCCGCGTCAAGCAAGTACCCCCATAAGTTTTAACTGCAACCATATACATTTGCATTAGGCTCGCACATGTAATCATCAGTCAATATATCATTTTACCAAGAACACATTTCTGAAACATTGCAGTACGTCACTCTTTACACAGTATTACATACACATTGTACCATAACTCAAGTTATTACCTCTTGTACGATGAGAACCTGAAGAGAGGGGCCCTTCCTATCAGTTACCTTGGGGCTGGATGGGGCAAGGGCACCATACTTAGAGGCAACACAAGTAACTTGGAGTTAGCACTGATGCTCAGTTTGGGCAATGAGCTCGGGGACATACACTCCTTATGGACAACATGAGAGGCAAGTCCACAGGCCTCCCAAGTGAATCATAACTGAGGTGCACCACAGGCTTTACAGCTCGACCAGTCTTTCTAGGGAACTGTTATAGTCTCTGCACTCTGAGCCTCATTTTCAGCATTGTCCTCACTTGTCAGGGAGTCTCCATGGGGTAGAGAGGCTAGAACTTGGGGCACTTTCAGCTCCAGGAGTTACAGTTTCTGAGTCCACAACATTTGGCTGCATGAGAGCTTTGGACACTGGCAGTGGACTGTCAGGGCACTCAAAATACTCTTCTTGTTGGGTGTATCACCAGTCTGCCCCTAATCTATCATTTTCTCCCTGAAAGCTCAAACAGTTCAACCATGCACAATGATCCATTTCATCTGATCTGATGCTTTGCACTTCACTTTCTGGGAGCATTGGCTCCAGGGATGAAGCTGGGGGCTTAGACAGTCCAGAAGGCCCAGCTTCATCTCCAGTATTGACTAGGGACTGCCCCGAAACAATTGACTCAGTCTGTAAGAAGGATAGTATTCAAAGTCACTCTCACTTTCTTCCGATATGGACTGACAGTCATGCTCAACTGGGACTTGTGGAGGGAACACTTTAATTTTGCTTCTGTAGGTGCAGACTTTCTGATCTTTTCTTAGCAGCAGCTCTAGTCACTGGTCCAGAGGGGCATCTTCTAGGGCTCAGACTCGATTAAGATTTGTCCAATGGGCAGTAAATGATTTCTATGCATTGTTTTACATCTTTGAATTATTCTCAGGCCTTACTTTGTACACTGGCAGATCATCTAGTTTGCCCACTACAATGTGAGGGAGATGGTGCCATCTGTCAGCAATCTTGTGCTTGCCATGCAGTCCCAGATTTCTTAGCAATACCCGATCTCCCTCCTGGAGTTCCTGTGCTTTCACCTTTTTATCATACCTTTCTTTGTTGGCCAGATTTCTTTTGGCAGCCATGGTTTGAGCCAGTTGGTACGCATGAGTTAGCTGGGCCTTTAACTTTTGCACATACTGTAAATAGTTGTCAGCTTGAACCCCATCAGGAGAGACCCCAAAACACACATCTACTGGTAGTCGAGCTTCTTCCAAACATCAGGCTGTAGGGGAGAATCCAGTGGCATCACTTTGGTGCAGTTATAAGCATGTACCAGGGTGCTAATTTGTTGGCTCCATCTAGGCTTGTCCTTTGGGTGCAGGGTGCCTAGCATATCTAGCAAAGTGCGGTTGAAACGCTCAGGCTGTGGGTCCCCTGGGGTGGTAAGGAGTGGTTCTGACTTTGACTCCCACAGAGAAAGCATCTCTTTGATCAGACGACTCTCAAAGTCTCTCCCTTGATCAGAATGGATTCTTTGTGGAGCCCCATAGTGAACAAAAAAGTTTTCTACAAGTACTTTGGCCACAGTGGATGCTTTCTGGTCTTTGGTGGGAAAAGCTTGGGCATATCTCGTGAAATGGTCAGTGACCACCAGCACATTACTGATATTTCTTTGATCTGACTCCAACTCAGAAATCAATCAGACCAGCTCCATGGGTGCACTGGTGGTGATGTTAACAAGGGGGCAGCCTCTGGGAAAGCTTCTCTAAGCAGCGACTACAAGTTCGAATGTGTTGCTCCACATCAGCCCCCATCTTAGGCCAATAGAATCTGGATCTCACCAAGTCAAGTGTTCTGTCTATACCAAGGTGCCCCATGTGGTTGTGCAAGGACCTCAGTACTGAGTCTCGAAAGGCAGTGGGCAGCACTAGTTGTTGTTTGTCTACTTGTCCCTCTGTCTACTGTTTCTCTGTATAACAGTTTATTGATCAGTTTCAACTTAGGACCTTCTTTGTATAACAGTGCAGTTCTCAAATCAGTGGAGCGTAATTTGGACACATCTTTTCCTGCATAGAGGGCTTCTAAAGCTGCTTTGATCATGGGATCGCGGGATTGAGCCCACGAATACTGTCATTGTCCAGCTGAGGCAGTGCCCAATGTCTATTGCAGAAAAGTGGCAATAAGCAGCAGGTATGCAATTCTCAGAGGCTCCCAAGCAATCCACCATGCAGTCCACTGCGTCCGTGACATTTGTTCCTCCCTGTCAAACTTCGCAGAGTGCCCGAATGTCAGGTTCTGCCAATCGGACCCAATCATTCTGGGGAACAGGCCTCCGGGAGAGAGCATCAGCATCTATGTGGTTCAGACCTGCTCGGTATTCGAGAGCATAGTCATATGTAGATAATGCAGAAAGCCACCTATGGCCAGTGGCATCCAACTTAGCTGAGGTCTGCACATAGGTCAAAGGATTATTGTCTGTTTTACTAGTATTTTAGCCCCATACAAGTACTCATGGAATTGGTCAACAATAGCCCACTTCAAAGCTAGGAACTCTAACTTATGTACAGGATAGTTCTTTCGGATGGGGTCAGGCTTCTACTGGCAAAGGCCACTGGTCTCAGGCCATTCTCGTGCTCTTGGTACAACACAGCCCCCAACCCTTGCAAGCTAGCATCAGTGTGCAGGACGTAAGGTTTTCTTGGATCGGCATAGGCCAGCACTGGAGCATGGGTAGTTGATATATGATCTCATGAAAAGCAGTCTCAATCAGGAGTCCAGCGGGCCCCAAATACTTCACTCGGATGAAAATACACTCTTTCAGTCTTGAGGACGCTGACTTTGGTATTTTTTGTGGGTTGGGGATACCCTTGAGTAAGGTTAAGTAAAGGGCGGATCACTCTTGAATAGTCCTTGATGAAGCGCTATAATAAACCACAGAATCCCAGGAATCTTTGCAGTTCTTTTAGATTTTTGGCTGTGGCCAGGTGGTCAAGGCCTCAACTTTACTTAGGTCGGTCTCTATTCCTGTTGGATACTATGTGTCCACATACTTTACTGATGTTTGAAAGAATTGACACTTATCAATGGACAGTTTAAGGCCAAAGTCCTCCAGTCGGTCCAATACCTTAAATAATCTGCTCTCATGTTCCTCCAGTGAGCTGCCAAACACAATAACATCATCTAGGTATACCAGGCACTCTAGTAAGTTCATGTCCCCACTGCACGCCTCCATCAATCGTTGAAAAGTGGCTGGGGCACCTGAAATCCTTTGAGGCATCCTCATGAATCATAGAAACCAAGCGGACAGATAAAGGCCTGCCTCTCACGGGGTCCTCTGGGCCACCGGATCTGTAGTACCCACTGGAGATCCAGCACAGAGAACCACTTGCCCCGCTTAGGCAGTCCAGCATCCTGAATGCGGGCATTGTGTACTGATCAGGGATAGTCCGCCCGGTTTAAGGTGCGATAATCCACACACATCCTTACTGTTCCATTCTTTTCCTCACTACCACAATGGGGAAGCATAAGGGCTTCTGGATTCTTGTATTACACCAGCAGCTAACATCTCTTGCAGATGCGTCTCACATCATCTATGTCAGCAGGTGCCAGGCGTCGAGACTCTCACGAAATGGTCTTTCGTCATGCAGCCGGATATTGTGCTCAGCTCCTTGCACGCATCCTACATCCCATTCCTTTAAAGAAAACACCTGGTCTCTCTGGGCAAGCTTCTCACTGATCCTCACTTTCCATTCAGCTGGCGGGGGTCGCGAAATCAAACAAGTCAAGGCGTCACTCTGTCATTCTTCCTTGAACTCTTGCTGCTGGTAGCACTGCAGTGTCTGCACAATGCACATTAGCCAGGATGCAACCTCTGTTTACTCGAATGTCTCTTTCAGACACATTATGAACTTGGACCATTACCCTTCTGGCATAAGCATGGGCTCTAGCGGGCAAAATACTAGGCTTGACCAGCAGTCCCTCTGGCAATTTTCCATCGCCTGGTGCATCCAACATTAATATTTTATTCTTAACATCCTTTCTGATACGGACCTCTCCCTGTAAGGTACACTGGGCATTTGGCGCCAGGATCAGAGACTCAGGATCCTTCTTCCATACAATTCCGACCGGTTCCTCTGGTTCTGTTTTTTTCAGCATCTCTGTGCCTCAGAGCCTTCTTAATTAAAGCCGAACTCTTAAAGCTCTACTAGTCTTTGACCCTGTTTTCATAACACAACTGTGCCAGCCTTCCGAACATATGAGCATTTGTTCCAATCAACAAAGGGACACCATCATACAATCCAGTGGGGACACACTAAGGCTAGGGTCTCTACTTGTTCGGCCACTCCAGCCACAGAGGTGGGGAAAGACAGCCAAATTCGGATATACCCGGAATAGGGGTAGGCCTTCTCACTAACCCCATACATGCAGTCCTTCTAATGGTTGTAAGGGCATGCCTGACAAATGCTTCTGATACCAATCCTGGAACATAATTGTCACTTGGGAGCCACTGTCTAATACAGCTCTTGTAGACACTCCATTCACCTTTACAGTGGTCTCCATGGAGGACCCACATTCTGGACCAGTCTGGAGAGGCGGTAGTGGGGGCCTGGGCAACTGACCTTGCCACAAAAGGACGTGAATTAGCATTTTTGGTGCCCTCACTGGGATCATGTCGTGCACCTCTTAACCACTGATTTCTTCTCCAAAGCTCTCCTTGTAGCCTATATGCAACTTTGTCAGTGTCTTTTGGGGACTGGCATTCCCTTTCATGTGCCCATCTTTCCCACAATTATAGCAAAACATACTTTCTGGGTTTGAGCTGGCGAGCGCCACACTGGGAGCCAGGGGCGGGTATTACTAACTGGAAACCTGGGTGCCATCTCTGTCTTGCGTGATAAGCATTTGGAGACATCTCGTCAGTTTCTCCACTTCCATGGTCAAGGAATTGAGTTTGGAGCTGTTATCAGCAGGAGATACATGGGTAGGTACCCCACCCCATAGCAGATGCAGTCGGATATAGGTCGGGCCTGTACTTGCAGGCGTGGCCTTCATAAAGGACTGTTTTGAATTCTGACTCTCTCTCAACAGTTCGCCCCATTGTGGCATATCTTTTCCTTGTCAGAGCACTCATTGACTGTCAACCTCTGCCCTGAACTTCACTTGATGGGTCACCCTCAGTCACTCGGTTCTGAGCACAGCTGTTGGTGCAGGTACCTCCCGAGGTCGCCTTTTCTCAACTCCTTGAATTTCTCTCATTAACTCATCATAGAGGGTGGATTCCAGTCGATTTGCCATGTGTAACTGAAGCAACAGCAGTTCTGAGAAGGGGCAGACTTAAGGATTCTGTCCAGTCTGGTTCGGTCCAGTTCAATCGCTGGCAAACTGCCCTTTCTGAGGCATTCTTGCAACAATTTTTCCAGCCGAGAGACATACACAGACAACAACTCCCTTGGTACTGTTGTGCATTTCTTACTCTCCACCATAGGTCCCTCATCAGAATCTGGGCTCCCATACACATTCTCCAAGGCCTCAAGATAGGCCTGTGCAGTCGCTTCAGGGTTACTGGCCGTTTAGCACGGATGGTAGCCAGGGCGGGACTGGAGGCTCTCACTAACCCTCTTTTCGCTTTTAGCCTTCCGAGCATTGCCATTCTAGCACTTGGGGGCACATAGTCTATCCAGGTCTCCCAGTCATCCTCCCCTTGGGGGTGGGGAGGTGCCAGAGAGATCCTCAACCTTGGTAAGAGTCGTGACTAATGGCAGGTGCAGAAATAGGAGTCTGCATTGGTTCAGCCACCATTACGGGCACTGGAGCAGGAGAGGGTGTTGGGGAGGAACACCCTCAGGTGGCAAGAATAGTTTCTTCAAGTCCTCCCAGTTTTCCCTCTCCCAGCAACCATTCAGCAAATTTCTCCTCAAAAGTTTCAGATAGTGGTGGGGGCTGATTCCCCGGGTCTTACTGTTCATAGTTATCACTCTCAAGCAGTGAGGGCTCCCTCTGGGGTAATGGTCTGTGGCACTTTGAGCTATCTATGGGATCCTTAAACTCTACTAGGGCCAGGAAAGTGTGGGTGAGCAGGTTAGCAGTCGACCCACCACCACAGGGTTTTGTAAACCTTCCACCTTGGAAAGTACTCCCTGCACAGTGTCCGTGTTGATACCCAGGGGATGTCCAGGATAAGCATAGCATTTTGGGGTCGATCTCCTCCCCAGTACACCACTCCACCAGCCGGTGCACAGCCACTTCTGTCGGGGTACCCATTTTTCTACAGTGGTTGTAAATATGGCCACTAGAGGACACACACAATCCCAGCGGTGAGCCCTCCAAGATGTAACCCCTAGATGGCGCTATCCCAGGGGCTACTACCCCTGCTGATTTGCCACTAACAGGTTGAGGGCCTGGATCCAATGGCGGGTGCCTCCACCCAGAGGTCAGGGTTGCAATAGTTAAACTAACTTGGTCACAGCCCTCTGGGACACTGCAACCTCTTTCTTCCCACTAGTGGCCCACACAATATATCAGAATTACCTTCACAGTATACACTTACCCCCAGGTCTGGTTCCGGCACTGGGACCTCCTGTGAAACGAGATACAGTGCAACAATCACAGTACAGTACTTTAACATAGACAAGTACCTCAGGCAGTATAACTTTGCTGAAACAAGCAGCTCTGATTTATTTAGGGGGATATAACAAGGACAGGGGAAATCAGGTTAATTAGCTTATCACTTTAATAACTATTTATGGCTCTGTGCACAGGCCTATCCCTATCAGTTACTGTCCCTGGGTACCCAAGCCCTAGTGGCTAGTCCAAACCGTGGCAGCTGGTAGGGCCCTTTCACACAGAGAAAAAGAGAATTAAACAGTCAGCAGTACAGTAATTCCATTTGGATTTAATGTGGCAATTCAACAGGAGCGACCCTGAATTAGTACTCACGACCTCCAAATAAGATAGGGTCCTTCAATGTCAGCAGGGCTCACTTGAGGTGCACAAACCTCTTCACACATCCATATAAAAGAAAGCACTATACCAGGCAGGCTGCATCTGTATCCCGATCGCAATTACTGCACAATACCGGGAGAACACACAGCAGATTCAGTTCCTGACAGACCGAGTGTCATTTTCAGCAATTCCTCCAGTCTTCTACAGGGTGAGCCTGGTTTCTACTCTTCAGAGATCCTTTGATTCTTTTCACAGGACCTGATTCAGTCCTAACAAGCTGCAGACCGGAACTCTGGGCCTTATACACGCTTTTTGACTAAAACTGCACACTGAAAAGGCACAGGGCTCCTTCCTTCTTCACTGCCAAAGTTCAACTGAAACTCCAACCGACAAAACGGCACTTCCTTTGAGTTCCTCCCAGTTCTTGACTGGATTGGCTGTCACTACAATAGACTGCTGCTGTTGGTCCAAAAGGCACTGAAGTCTAAACTACATCTCCCAGAGTCACTGCCCATACAATCCTCTTGTGGCTGGCTCAGATTATGAGTCCAAGTTCTGATTCGTCAAGGCACCATTTTAGAGCTAGCTTACCCCACACTGATTGGTCCAGTTCAGCAGTTCAAAACTAGAATGGGGAACTAGCAGACAAGATTCTGACTGCAAAGAAAGCAGGTTAGACAAACTGTAATTTCATTATTACTCTAAATAATTTCTGGCAAACAGTTACATCTGTCAGATAGGTTCCTTTGCACTCCTAGTGACTGCAAAATGAAGTGAATTGGCAGCAGCTTGAGTGGTACTCAATCAAAGAAACACACAGTCCCCCATACAAACTAATTATGTCTGCAAGCAGACAGCTCTTAAAGAGACAGTACCAGAGGTTCTAAAAACACTCACTGATAAATGGCTTAAATGCCAAACACCATTCAGGCTTGGAGCATTCAAGCAAGCTCCTGGAAGTCTTTTGGGAACCCCCATTTGCAGGGGGGTTACATATTGATTCGCAATGATCCATTCTGGATTCTAAGGCTGACACCCTTGGGGTGAGTGTGTCAAACTTTTTGTCCAGGTCTTGGACCAATTTCACAAGCAGATTGAGCATAGCAAGGATGGCCGACAGTGAGGCCTCTTCAGATTGAGTATTAGGAGGCTCTCCAGTGGCGCCATGCTGTGAAGACCTTTCTTCTCTGGATTTCTTCGGAGCAAAAAAATTTCCGGCTGGTGCTCCAGCCCCCTTGGTCTTGCTCCATCATAGCTCTACAGTGTCTAGCACACTTCTGGTACCAACCGGTAGTTTTTATATTGCTGTAGATCAAAGTTTTAAATATATTTTTAATATTTCCTCTAGGAGCTCCAGTGAAGTACTGTTTCCTCTTATCTGCTCAGCAGCGCCCCCCAGGACTGAACCATATTGATGCTGATGCCTTGTCATGAAGGCCAGTTTCCAAGGGTGATTGAGTCAGGCTGTCTGAACCTGACATCCGAGCCTTTTGCCAAAAATTTGACTGAGATGAACAGATGTCTGCGGACACAGTGGACTGTTTAGTAGATTGCTTGGGCCCTCCTGATACCTGCATACCGGCTGCCTATTGCCACTTTTCTGCTCTAGATATTACTGCTCTGCCTCAATTTGACAATGACAGCATTCAGTGGGCTCAATCCCAAGATCCTATGATTCAGCCCACACTTCACGCCCAGCGTGCGGGGAAAGATGTGTCCAAGTTGCAGTCCCCTGACTTGCAAACTGCTCTATTATTTAAAGAAGGCCCCAGGTTGAAGCTACTCAGTCAGTTGTTGTACAGAGAGACAGCGGATCATGGCAGTCAAGTAAACAGGCAGCAATTGGTCCTGCCCACGGCCTTTAAAGATTTGGTACTGAGGTCCCTCCACAATCACATGGGGCACCTTGGTATTGACAGAACTCTTGACTTGATATGATCTTGATTCTACTGGCCCAAGATGGGGGCCAATGTTGAGCACCATGTAAAGACCTGCAGTCGTTGCCTGAAAAGGAAAGCCCTGCCTCAGAGAGCTGCCCCCCTTGTCAATATTACTACCAGCACCCTCATGGAACTGGTCTGCAGAGACCTTTTGTGTTTAGAACCTGATCAGTGGAATACTGGCAATGTGTTAGTGGTTACGGATCATTTCACACGGTATGCGCAAGCTTTTCCAACTAAAGGTCAAAAGGCCTCTACCATGGCCAAGGTGCCAGTGGAAAATGTCTTCGTCCACTATGGTGCCCTCAGTGGATCCGTTCTGACCAAGGCAGAGATTTTGAAAGTCGGCTAATCAAAGAAATGCTCTCTCTATGGGGGGTGCAAAAGTCAAGAACCACCCCTTATCACCCACAGGGGGACCCTCAACCAGAACGTTTTAACCACACCCTTCTAGACATGCTGGGCACCCTCCATCCCAAAGACAAGCCCAAGTGGAGCCAGCAGATTAGCACCTTGGTCCACGCATACAATTGCACAAAAAATGATGCTACTGGGTTCTCCCCCTACTGCCTCATGTTCGGGAGGGAGGCCCGACTGCCCATTGATGTCTGCTTTGGGATCTCTCCAGATGGGGTCTGAGCCTAAAATTACCTACAGTATGTACAGAAACTGAAAGCTCAATTGAACCATGCCTATCAACTGGCCCTGACAATGGCCGCCAAAAGAAATCTCGCCAACAAAGAGAGGCATGATAAAAAAGTAAAGGCTCAAGGGCTTCAGCCTGCAGACCGTGTGTTGTTACACAATTTGGGACTGCATGACAAACACAAAATTGCTGATAGGTGCCACCATCTTCCCCATGTAGTAGTTGGAAAATTGAATGATTTACCAGTGTACAAGGTGCGCCCAGAGAATAACTCCAAAGCTGTCAAGACCATGCACCGTAACCACTTGCTACCTATCGGCCAAGTCATAATTGAGGCTGAACCATCAGAGATTGATTCCCCTGGGCCAGTGACTCATGTTGCAGCAAAAAAGAGACAGAGTCAACCTACCCCAGTAGTTACAGATTTAAGGTTTCCCCCACAACATGCCCAGAATGATAGTGACTGTCAGTCCACCTATGACGAAAGTGAGTGTGACAATGCCTATTACCCCTCCTATGAATTGAGTCAGCTGTTTCAAGGTAACCCTATGACTAATTGTGGGGATGAAGCAGGGCCTTCTGGACTACATAACCCCCCAGCTTCGTCCTAGGAGCCAATGCTCCCTGAAAGTGAAGTGCAAAGTATTACGTCTGAGGTTGCGGACTCTGTGTTTTGTGGAACTGTGTGAATTGCCCGAAGAAGGGGCTGACAGTCTGAGTCTCTCTAGTGACACACCAGAACTTGAAGAAAAATGTGAGAGTGTTGACAGCCCCCCTTCAGTGCCGCAAAGCCTAATTGTGCCAGAGCCTCCTCAAAATGAGCAACCTAGGCCGCTATCAGAAGATAATGAGCAAAGTGTTGTGGAAACAGAGCCTACAGAGCAAGGAGCTGACAGTGCTCCAAGTTTGGACATTCCCATCCATGCAGAGGCACCCCTCACAACTGACAAAAACTCCAAAGTTAGTACTGAAAGTACAGAGACTGTGGCTGCTCCCCCCAGAAAGACTGGCCCAGCTGTCACGCCAGTGCTACGGTTTAGTTATGATTCCCCTGGGAGGCCAGTAGATTTTCCTCTCAATGTGGTTCACAAAGGGGTTCATGTTTCGCCAAGCTCACTACCCAAATTGAGCTTGACGGCCAACTCCAGGTTACTTGTTCTTCCCTCTCACCATGGTGCCCCTGCCCCATCCAGCCCCAAGTTAGCTGATAGGGAAGGGACCCCTCTTACATTGTTTAATGTACAAGAAGTTATTAAATGACTCAGTATGACTTGTATGAAACATGCATAAGTATTGTCAATATTGATGTACAGTAGTAATGTGAAGTATATTGAAATGTATGGTAATGTAACAGGCTAATGATTTATATGTCTCGTTTATATTGAATTTTTGATATTGTGATGGTACAGACTTGACACGGACGCCAAGTTTTCTCCAGGGAGGGAAGGGTGTAACCCCCATACAAATGGGGGTTCCTGAAAAGTCTTCCTTGAGCTTGCCTAAATGCTTACTGCCAGGCTGGTGTTCTGTGTTTTAGCAGTTTAAATGTATTGCCAGAAAGTGCCTGTATAGCCCCTGTGTACTGTCTCTTTAAGAGCTGCCTGGATTGCAGTTATAATTAATCTGGGAGGGGGCTGAGTGTTTCTATGCTCGAGCCCCGCGCAGGCTGCCAGATAATTGTTCCATTCTGCCATCGCTATTTGTGCATAGATAGCTCTGTATAAGATGTGCTTATTTGCTGAATATCTATTAGAGTGGTAATAATATTGCAGTTTGTTCTAACCTATTTTCTTTGCAGCAAGGACTGTTCTGTTTATCTCCACCAACTTGGCCCGGGACTGTCAGAATGGGCCAATCAGTACTGTTGGGATTGTAAAATGGAGCCTGCCTGCAGGGGCTTGGTGGGGTCAAAACTCGTAGGAATTGTAGTTTTTGCATTTTGGCACCTAAATGAACCTGAAGGGGGAGCCCTTGTTGTGACTGACAGACAGATCAGCCAACCAATCCTTTTGGATCTTGGGGAAATTCCCAGACTGCTTGCAGTTTTCAGTTAGTTCTGAGTTGGGAAGTGAAATGAGTAACAGCTCAAGTGATTTGAGCAGCAGTTCTGTGTAGTTTTGCGTGGGAGAACTGTGAAAGGGCTGAGTTTTGGCCTGCCTGTCTGCCTGCTGTCCCTGAGAGGGAAAATACAGTTTATTCGGGCTGAATCTGAGTTGCGAGGACTATTTAAGCCACTGGACTGTGACCAGGCTTTAACCTGAAGAAGACCGAAGATTTGCTGAATGCGATCGGCCTGTCAGGATTTCTAGCCACCTCTGAACTCCCGGTTGGTGCAGCGACTCTGTAATTGCGACTGGATAGCAATCTGCCTGGTATAGTGGAATTTCTTACATGTAAATGTGCTGTGTGCTGTTAGTGGGTCGTGGTTTGGTTCCCCACAGTGTGTTGAACTGTGTTCTGCTCGCTGCTGGTGTGATAGATAGCAATCTGCCTGGTATAGTGGAATTTCTTACATGTAAATGTGCTGTGTGCTGTTAGTGAGTCGTGATTTGGTTCCCCACTGTGTGTTAAACTGTGTTCTACTCGCTGGAGGCTGCATCCAGCTCCAATGGACTGAATCCGAAATCATTGCCATTTCGCCTGGGCCTTGCCACACTGGTCCAGCCGGACTACCCATTGCACTGAGAAAGCCATTGACGAGAGACCTGCCTGGGGATCAGCCCCCTGCTCAACACTTGAACAGGAATGATACCTCGGTGATTCATTTGGGCCCTGCTTCTCCTGGCACTCCAGCTCAGCAACCTGCAGTCTCAATTTCGTCCTGCCTGTGTCCTGTATTGGGTTTCATGAGTAAACATCAGGGTAGCTCCCTGCAACAACAGCTAAATCTAAAGTGTTGTCATCTGATTGTCTAGTAGCTTTTTCTTTCATGAACTGTGCCCTCTGGCTCCGGATTACAAGTAGTGTGTGTTGTGCATGTTGCTTTCTTCCATCACAGGGCCCCAACCAGCTGCAACGTTCCTGGCTAACCCACCATTTTCTTACCTGGGTACCCAGAGTGTGTGACTGTGTGGGGACTTAAAGCGTATGCATAACTATTTGATTAATATAGCCTTTAAGCCAATCAACCTGATTACGCCCCTTCCTTGTTCAAGTCCCCTGAATAAATCAGATCTGACTTTTTTTGCTGCATTTAATCTGTCTGTGGTTCCAGTTTGTGCCAAAAGTACTGTACTGTTGCTATTTACTGTGTATAACCTTGTTTTACAGGGGGTCCCCAGGGTCGAGCCAGAGGAATTAGCTCTGGTGGTAAGTGCAAACGGTGTGGGTACTGGTATGGTGTACAAGGGGCACTGTAAAAGTGATTATCGCATATTGCTCAGGCCACTAGAAAGGAAAGAGGGGGGTTACAGTGTCCCGGAGGGCTGTGCCTATGTTAGTTTGATCACTACCAACCCTGACCTCCGGGTGGAGGCACCCATTTCAGAACTCAGGCCCCTTAACCTGCTACTAGCCATGCAGGCAGGGGTAGTAGCCCTTGGTATAGCGCCACCTGGGGTTACATTTGCGTTGAATCTAAGCTGCCATACATTTGACCATTCCTCCAGCCTTGCCAAGTCCCTTTTCATCCTTTCCACCCCACCTTGCATATCAACCCTGTTGCAGATCTTTGTGTCATCTGCAAAGAGACATACTTTTCCTTCCAGTCCCTCTGCAGTGTCACTTATAAAGACATTAAAAAGGACCGGCCCCAGTACTGAACCCTGGAGTAAGGTGATATACCTTCTCAATGGAGATCTTTGGTTCATCTTCTGAGAGGCTGAGGATCTGTGGCAGGAGGGTGCAGGAAAATTCAGGGGCATTGTCCCCTTCTGCTGTTTCAGGGAAACCTACCACCTGATTATTTATTTCCCGTGCCTAGTTCTCTAAAGTTCACAGGCCCAGGCACACACCCACATGGTGCACACAGCACATCTGTATAAGAACGGAACTGTCATGCAGCACTGTCTGCAGCAGGCAGGGTAACACGTGAGTGCAGAGGGATTGTACCAGGTGGGTGCCTGTGCCTGACATACTGTACTGTGGTCAACACAACAGTGTGTGATGCAGAGTCACCTGGAGGCACCCTCCGTCCCAGCAGACGCTGGTCCCACCCTAAGTAAAGGGCTTCCCCTCATACAGAGCCAGTGCAGGACCATGGCCTTGCGATGATCCAGTTATGTTGTAATGTACACATGGCTCCACCTGTACCGTGCAATGATCACACTCTGGACATCATTGTGTTGGTCAGACACTACCAACTATGCATGACAATGTCAATCAAATATGGTAAGGTGCATTCAATGCCCATCAATGACGCCCCCTGCTGTTGACCTCATGTAATGTAAGACTGACTCTGGGGAGATGCAATGGCGTGACACATAGTGGAAATGGCACTGGAGATGACACTGATGCAAGCAGACTGCCAGAGGCACTGTATGCCGCACACGGCATGTCACAGAGATGCACTGGTACAAAAGTATGTCTCTTTGCAGATGACACAAAGATCTGCAACAGAGTTGATGCACAAGGTGGGGTGGAAAGGATGAAAAGGGACTTGGCAAGGTTAGAGGAATGGTCAAATGTATGGCAGCTTAGATTCAATGCTAAGAAGTGAGTAATGCACCTGGAAACAAAACCCAGGGAAGAGTACACAATGGGGGTGAGATACTAACAACAACAAAAATGGAAAGGGACCTGGGGTAGTCATATCAGATGACCTAAAGGTGGGCAAGCAATGTGAGAGGGCAGCAAGGAGGGCTGGGGGATACTGGGATGCATAGGGAGAGGCATCCCAGTAGAAAACAAGAAGTTATTATCCTCTGTACAGACAGCTGGTCAGACCCCATCTGGAGTACTGCGTGCAGTTCTGGAAACCCAGTCTTCACAAAGACATAGACAGGATGGAAGCTGTCCAGGGAGGCAACTAAAATGGTGCAGGGTCTGCACCAGAAGACATATGAAGAGAGACTTAAGGAGCTTAATATGTATAGCCTCGAGGAAAGGAGGGAGAGGGGGACATGATAGAAACTTTCAAGTACCTCAAGGGAATCAACAAAGTCCAAGAGGGTAGCATCTTTCAGAAAAAGAGGTGTGCAAGAACAAGGGGGCACAATTTGAAGATAGAGAGGGGGACAGCTCAGAGGTAATTTAAGGAAGTATTTTTTCACAGAGAGGGTTGTGGATGCATGGAACGGCCTTCCTGAGGAGGTCGTGGAGTCAAAAACAGTGGTGGAATTCAAGCATGCATGGGACAGTCATAAGGCAATTCTAGGGGTTGGGGGTAGGAAGAAGTAGGCTGCTGGTTAACTAGGATCTGCAGCTTATCCAGTAGGCAGGGAAATGGGCAGACTGGGTGGGCCAAGCAGTCCTTATCTGCCGTCAAATTCTATGTTTCTATGTTTCTATGTAAGTGGCCCATGCCTACCTCCACCAGACCAATACACATACCTAGTCCAGACCATGTAGCACAACAGACCCTGCTGAGAATGACAGGCATACCAGCCGGGACTGACAGCATTACTGCAAATGCCCTGGCGTACCAGGTCTGCAGCACAGGGGACATGCCACCACACAGTGAAATGCATTCCAGGGCACATTACACACTTACAGAGCAGCATGCCTGTCAAAATGACAGGCAAAACAGTAGACTGCACAGCCCCCAACACCTCCGTGTCAGTGGTGGGACAATGCCCCAAGGGCCAGGTAAGTGTCCCCCAGCCACCACTGCATAGGCACTGCCCCACAGGCATGCATGCAACTTGGCGAGACACATGTGGACATCTTCTTTCAACAGCAGTAGCATGCAGCATAACATAAACATGCAACTCAGACTGTGATGCACACAATGCAGGACAGTTATGTGGACGCATGTCTGTGGACTGTCCATCTTCTCCCTGACCATGCCAGGCCCCATCATGACTGGGCATTCCCTCCTACTACCACTGGCCCTGGGGGCCCTGCTTTGGCTGTTCAGCTCTGGCTTGGCCCTGGTGTCTGTGGAAGAGGACAAAGGAGACACATGATCAACAGCATGCAGTGGAACACATGGCACATTACCGTGAACCCTGAACAGTACACATGCCTGTATACTGCCACTGTGCAATAGCAGCCACATGTGCATGGTGGGGATGGAGAGGACTGTATAGGGTCACATCTTACCATTCTGCTCAGCCTTGGCACCCCACACAGACAGGTGTGCCATGGTCCAGGCCCAGTGGCAATGCTACATCCCACTGCTATAGCTATGGTCTAACACTGTGTATGCAAGGCCAATGTAGTGCCACTGTCCAGCCATCCTCACCACCCCTATCCAGCATACACATACATGTCAGTTATGTACCATTTACACCTCAAATTACATAGCAGGATGCATGTAGCCCCATGCTGCATACAACAGGGGCACAGAAAGCATGCCTGTACAACAGTAGGGGTGGATGTTGTACCATAGGTGTGGGCCAACACAATGGCAGGCTCTAGAGTGGCACACCCACCCCAGTACAACAGTATACCATACATTATGTGACGTATGTGTACCAGCACCCATGCTACATAACATGGACAGTGTACACAGAACAGATAGTGGCTTCAGTGAAATGCTGTTCAGTTCACCTACCATCCTGGCTACAAGTAACCCCATGCCACATGACATATTCATCCAACCTGACACAACACCCGTAGATAGACAGTGATCACATATCACTGTGGTATGGCAAGTGCATGGCTCCAAGATCCACAGCAGGTCCTGTATTGTAGAGGACAATGGGGGCATCTACTGTGATAGAGTTCCCATACACCTGCATTGGTTATATAAGCCTATACATAGAAACATAGACTTTGACAGCAGATAAGGACCGCTTGGCACAACCAGTCTACCCATTTCTCCACATATTGGATAAGCTGCAAGTTCTAGTTAACCAACAGCCTACTTCCTCCTACCCCACCACTATAATTGCCTTATGTCTGTCCCATGCATGTTTGAATTCCCCCACTGTTTTCAACCCCACAACTTCCCCAGGAAGGCGATTCCATGCGTCCACCACTCTCCATGAAAAAACATTTCCTCACATTGCCCCTGAGCCATCCCTCTATCTTTAAATTGTGCCCCCTTGTTCTTGCACATCTCTTTTTCTGAAAGATGCTACCCTCCTGAACTTTGTTGATTCCCTTGAGGTACTTGAAAGTTTCTATCATGTCCCCCCCATCCCTCCTTTCATCAAGGGTAAACATTAAACTCTCTCAGTCTCTCTTCATATGGTTTCTGATGCAGACCCTACACCATTTTAGTTGCCCTCCTCTGGACTGCCTCCATCCTGTCTATGTCCTTGCAGAGATGGGGTCTCCAAAACTGCACACAGTACTCTAGATGGGGTCTCACCAACTGTCTGTACAGAGGGATAACCACTTCCCTTTTTCTACTTGTGATGCCCCTCCCTATGCATCCCAGTATCCCCCGGCTCTCCTTACTGACCTCTTACATTGCTTGCCCACCTTTAGGTCATCTGATATGACTACCCCCAGGTCCCTTTTCATTATTGTTGTTGTTAGTACCTCCTCTGCCATTGTGTACTCTTCTCCTGGGTTTTTGTTTCCCAGGTGAATTACTTTGCACTTCTTTGCATTGAATCTAAGTTGCCATACGTCTGACCATTCCTCCAACCTTGCCAAGTCCCTTCTCATCCTTTCCGCACACCCTTGTGTATCAACTCTGTTACAGATCTTTGTGTCATCTGCAAAGAGGCATACCTTTCCTTCCAGACCCTCTGCATTGTCACCTATAAAGACATTAAAGAGGACTGGACCTAGCACTGAACCCTGAGGTACTCCACTAGTAACCCCACTTTCTTCGGAGTGAGTTCCATTTACTATTATCTTCTGTATCCTGTTGTGCAGCCAGTTTGCCACCCAGGCTACCACCCTGAGACCCACTCCCAAGCTGGCTAACTTGATTATTAATCTTTTGTGCAGGACTGTGCCAAATGCCAAGGAAGATTGGACGTTCTATTGCCGAGGAGGCAGTATAGCGCAGTGGTCTAAGGCTCTCAGCTGTAAATCTGGTGACATCCAGCAGACCAGACCTGGGTTTGAATCCCACAACTTCCACTTGCATACTGTGTGACCCTGAGCAAGTCACTTAACCTCCTTGTGCTCCCAGGTCGCTCCTGTAAAAAAGCTTTCAGCTCAGTGTGCTATACCTGGTTAAACAACTAAATAAAAAAAAAATGCCTTCCTAAAGTTTAGGTAGGCCATATCCACAGCCCCTCCCTGGTCTATTACTTTGCTCACCCAGTGAAAGAAATCGATTAGATTCGTCTGACATGACCTTCCTGCTGTGAATCCATGCTGCCTTGGGTCCTGTGCCCCACTGACCTCTAGGTACTCAACAGTTCTTTCTTTCAGAAGTGATTCCATCATTTTCCCTACCACTAAGGTCAAACTAACAGGTCTGTAGTTTCCTGTTTCTGCCTTGCTCCCACTTTTGTAAAGGGGAATCACATCCACCCTCCTCCAGTCCTCAGGTACCACCCCATCCTCCCATGATTTGTTAAAAAGGGTGATCAGTGGTGTCACTAAGTCCCCTCTTAGTTCTTTTAGGATTCTGGGGTGAATCCCGTCAGGCCCCATTGCTTTGTCCACCTTGAGTTTTAGGAGTTCTTTCAGGACTCTTTCTTCTGTAAATGGACTGGTGTCAACCCCCCTGCCCAAAGTGCTTCTATTGTTTGGTTTAGGTAACTCCTCTTCTTCTTTTTTTGTGAATACTGAGCAAAAATATTGAGCAAAAATATTCATTCAGTATCTCTGCCTTTTCGCTGTCTCCCTCTGCCCACCTGCCCTCTCCTTTATTAATCTTCACTATCCCTCCCTTAACCTTTATATGCTCCCTAATGTACCTATAAAAGGTTTTATCTCCCTTCTTAACTGAGTTGGCTATCTTTTCCTCAGTTTGGGCCTTTGCTATTCTGACTGCCTTCCCCACTTCTTTCTGCTTTAACTGATACAGTTCCCTGTTGTGCTCCTTCTGTGATTCCTTATACTTTTTGAATGCTACCTTTTTCTCCCTAACCTTCCCTGACACCACTTTTGAGAACCATACTGTTTTTTTACTCCGCTTTGTTTTCTTTATTTGTTTCACACAAAGGCTTGTTGCCTCCATGATGGCAGTTTTGATTTTTCTCCATTGTTCTTCCACCCCTCCTTTCTGGCCATTTGCTAGTGCATTCCTTAGGTATTCACCCATTTTGCCAAAGTCAGCCCTTCTAAAGTCCAATATCCTTATTTTTGTATGGCTTGTCTCCATGGTTGTGCTTATTATGAACCACACTGTGTGATGGTCGCCTCTTCCCAGATAGCTGCTCACTTCTAAATCTGTGATCCTCTCTCCATGTGAAAGTACTAGGTCTAATATTGCTCCCTATACAGCAGATCAGGTCCCATAAGACAGAGTGGACACAACAGAGACACACAGGTGCAACGGAGTTAGTCAAGGAGCAACGCAGTAACATGTAGTAAATCATGTGTCACAAAACACTGCATGACAAAAGGGCTAAATTGCCATTGACTTACACTGTCCTCTGCAGTACACTGTAGCATTTTGTGATATACTGCAGCATTACTGTGTTGCATCTTGGCTGGCACCACTCTACAGTGCACATTCCATCAGAGACAGTAACCCAAAAGTACAGTATCATGGAAACAGTACTGCACACAAGACATCACGGCAACCATACATACACACAGCTGGCTGTGCTCACCTGGCCATGGCACAGTGCCACTGTTCACCACAGCCTTGAGTTGCTGCAGGTGCCTGGGGTTCTCTCCATGACAGGTCACTGAACCTGTTCCAGCAAGGGTGCCCCGTCCAGACCATTCCGGTGCATCATGCCAGGTGCCTCCTCCCAGATGCCCAGATTTCACAACTGGGTCTGTCTGCTGCCTCTCCCCCTCTCCTAGATGCTGGTTCTCCCTGGTGACCACCAGCTGGCCAACCAGCAGGTGCCTCTCTGAAAAAACAGCCCTCCTTCTCCTGTCTACCCCTATGGTTAATTGCCTATCACCAGCTTTTTCACCCAGCTAGTGACAAGTCCCTGACTCTGTGGGTGTAACCTGCCATTTGCACAGCATGTTTTGGAGTTAGTGCTGTGTTAACATTAAATGGTACAGCACTATGTATACTTCTGGCTAGTGGGAGAAGCCATCTGT
This sequence comes from Neoceratodus forsteri, assembly GCA_016271365.2. Taxonomy (NCBI): domain Eukaryota; kingdom Metazoa; phylum Chordata; order Ceratodontiformes; family Ceratodontidae; genus Neoceratodus; species Neoceratodus forsteri. The sequence goes on along the minus strand of CM057458.1, from coordinate 166,811,640 downwards.
ATGTGTCAGGAACTAAGTCACATGTACACGTGGTGTAGAAATGCAAATAAACACTCAATAAAATATCAAATAAATACTTAAACTTATCTCATATCTAAAATAAAAACATAGGAAAAATTGCAGCAGAATAAAGTCTATCGAGTCTGCTTGTATTGCAGAGTCCCGGCGGCAGCTAAGGATTCCTCCCCCAACTGATATCCCCCCTTTCCAGCCATTCCCTTATGGCCCTGACCTTACCCTTCACCCTGTCTCATCCCCTTTTGAAGCCTTCCACTGCCTCTAATTATACCACTTCCTTAGCCTGTTCCACCCTGAAACCACCCTCTTTGTGAAGAAATGCCTCCTTGACTCTCCTGAATCTCCTTCCCTGCTGCTTAAGGCATTGTCCCCTCATGTTTTTATTTCCACTGAGCCTGAAGACACTCTCCTTGTTCACTTTATTAATGCCCTTCAGATATTTAAAGCTCTCAATCATGTCCCCCCTCTCTCCCTCCAAGTGGTAAATGTTCAGGGCTTCCAACCCTTCCTCGTATGTCGTGCTCTGCTGACTATTAACCATCTTAGTCACCCTCCTCTGCACCACCTCCAGCAGGTTAATGTCCTTCTTCAGATAGGGACGTTGGTACTGCACACCATACTCCAAGTGTGGCCACACCAGCAATCTGTATGTAACCCCCCTGCAAATGGGGGTTCCCAAAAGACTTCCAGGAGCTTGCTTGAATGCTCCAAGCCTGAATGGTGTTTGGCGTTTAAGCCATTTATCAGTGAGTGTTTTTAGAACCTCTGGTACTGTCTCTTTAAGAGCTGTCTGCTTGCAGACATAATTAGTTTGTATGGGGGACTGTGTGTTTCTTTGATTGAGTACCACTCAAGCTGCTGCCAATTCACCCCATTTTTGCAGTCACTAGGAGTGCAAAGGGAACCTGTCTGAAAGATGTAACTGATTGCCAGAAATCATTTACAGTAATAATAAAATTACAGTTTGTCTAACCTGCTTTCTTTGCAGTCAGAACTGTCTGCCTAGTTCCCATTCTGGTTTTGAACTGCTGAACTGGACCAATCAGTGTGGGGTAAACTAGCTCTAAAATGATGCCTTGGACGAATCAGAACTTGGGACTCATAATCTGAGCCAGCCACAAGAGGATTGTATGGGCAGTGACTCTGGGAGATGTAGTTTAGACTGGTGCCTTTTGGACCAACAGCAGCAGTCTATTGTGGTGACAGCCAATCCAGTCAAGAACTGGGAGGAACTCAAAGGAAGTGCCCGGTTTTTGTCTGTTGGGAGTTTCAGTTTGAGATCTGAAAGTGAAGGGAAAGAAACCCTGTGCTCCTTCAGTACAGTTTCAGTCAAAAACGTGTGCAAGGCCCAGAGTTCCGTCTACAACTTGTGTAACTGCTTGTTAGGACTGAATCCGTCCTGTGAAAAGAATCAAAGGATCTCTGAAGAGTAGAAACCAGGCTCACCCTGTAGAAGACTGAAGAAATTGTTGAATTACACTCGGTCTGTCAGGAACTGAATCTGCTGTGTGTTCTCCTGGTTATTGTGCAGTAATTGCGATTGGGATACAGATGCAGCCTGCCTGGTATAGTGCTTTCTTTTTTACATATAAATGTGAGGAGTCTCTTGGAGATCAAAAGTAGCCCTGCTGACATTGAAGGACCATATCTTCTTTGGAGGTCGTGAGTACTAATTCGGGTCGCCTCCTGTTGAATTGCCACATTAAATCAAATGGAATTACTGTACTGCTGACTGTTTAATTTTCCTTTTCTCTGTGAAAGGGCCCCTACCAGCTCCCACGGTTTGGACTAGCCACTAGGGCCTGGGTACCCAGGGACAGTAACTGGTAGGGAATAGGCTCGTACAGCAGAGCCATAGGTAGATAGTAAAGTGATAAGCTAATTAACCTGATTTCCCTGTCCTTGTTATATCCCTAAATAAATCAGAGCTGTTTGTTTCAACAAAGTTATACTGCCTGAGGTATTTGTCTATGTTAAAGTACTGTACTGTGATTGTTGCACTGTATCTTATTTTACAGGATGTCCCGTGCCTGAACCAGCCTTGGGGGTAAGTGTATACTGTGAAGGTAATTCTGCTATATTGTGGCCACTAGTGGGAAGAAAGGGGGTTGCAGTGTCCCAGAGGGCTGTGACCAAGTAAGTTTAACTATTGCAAACCCTGACCTCTGGGTGGAGGCACCCGCCATTGGATCCAGGCCCCTCAACCTGTTAGTGGCAAATCAGGCAGGGGTAGTAGCCCCTGATAGCGCCATCTAGGGTTACATCTTGAGGCACCGCTGGGATTGTGTGTCCTCTAGTGGCCATATTTACGAACCACTGTTAAGAAAAAATGGGTACCCCGACAGAAGTGGCTGTGCACCGCTGGTGGAGTGGTGTACTGGGAGGAGATCAACCCCAAAATGCTATGCTTATCCTGGACATCCCCTGGGTATCAATACGGACACTGTGCAGGGAGTACTTTCCAAGGTGGAAGGTTTACAAACCCTGTGGTGGTGGGTCGGCATGCTAATCTGCTCACCCACACTTTCCTGGCCCTAGTAGAGTTTAAGGATCCCATAGATAGCTCCAAAGTGCCACAGACCATTACCCCAGAGGGAGCCCTCACTGCTTGGAGAGTGATAACCAAGGACAGTAAAGACCTGGGGAATCAGCCCCCACCACTATCTGAAACTTTGAGGAGAAATTTGCTGAATGGTTGCTGGGAGAGGGAAAACTGTGGAGGACTTGAAGAAACTATTCTTGCCACCTGGGTGTTCCTCCCCAACACCCTCTCCTGCTCCAGTGCCCGTAATGGTGGCTGAACCAATGCAGACTCCTATTTCTGCACCTGCCATTAGTCACGACTCTTACAAGTTGAGGATCTTCTCTGGCACCTCCCACCCCCAAGGGAGGATGACTGGGAGACCTGATAGACTATGTTGCCCCAAGTGCTAGAATGGCAATGCTCGGAAGGCTAAAAGCTAAAGAGGGTTAGTGAGAGCCTCGAGGTCCTGCCCTGGCTACCATCCGTGCTAAACGGGCCAGTAACCCTGAAGCGACTGCACAGGCCTATCTTGAGGCCTTGAGAATGTGTATGGGAGCCCAGATTCTGATGAGGACCTATGGTGGAGAGTAAGAATGCACAACAGTACCAAGGGAGTTGTTGTCTGTGTATGTCTCTTCGGCTGGAAAAATTGTTGCAAGAATGCCTCAGAAAGGGTAGTTTGCCAGCGATTGAACTGGACCGAACCAGACTGACAGAATCCTTAAGTCTGCCTTCTCAGAACTGCTGTTGCTTCAGTTACGCCTGGCAAATCGACTGGAATCCCACCCTCCTAAGGATGAGTTAATGAGAGAAATCAGGAGTTGAGAGAAAGGCCACCTCGGGAGGTACCTGCACCAACAGCTGTGGCTACGACCGAGTGACTGAGGGTGACCCATCAAGTGAAATTCAGGGCAGAGGTTGACAGTCAATGAGTGCTCTGACAAGGAAAAAGATATGCCACAATGGGGCTTAACTGTTGAGAGAGATCCAGAATTCAAAACAGTCCTTTATGAAGGCCACGCCTGCAAGTACGGGCCCTGACCTATATCCCACTGCATCTGCTATGGGGTGGGGTACTACCCATGTATCTCCTGCTGATAACAGCTCCAAACTCAATTCCTTGACCATGGAAGTGGAGAAACTGACGAGATGTCTCCAAATGCTTATCACGCCACAGACAGAGATGGCACCCAGGTTTCCAGTTAGTAATACCCCCGCCCTGGCTCCCAGTGTGGCGCCGCCAGCTCAAACTCCAGAAAGTATGTTTTGCTATAATTGTGGGAAAGATGGGCACATGAAAGGGAATGCCAGTCCCCAAAAGACACTGACAAAGTTGCATATAGGCTACAAGGAGAGCTTGGAGAAGAAATCAGTGGTTAAGAGGTGCACTGACATGATCCCAGTGAGGGCACCAAAATGCTAATTCACGCCCTTGTGGCAAGGTCAGTTGCCCAGGCCCCCACTACCGCCTCCAGACTGGTCCAGAATAGTGGGTCCCTCCATGGAGACCACTGTAAAGGTGAATGGAGTGTCTACAAGAGCTGTATAGACAGTGGCTCCCAAGTGACAATTATGTTCCAGGATTGGTATCAGAAGCATTTGTCAGACGTACCCTTACAACCATTAGAAGGACTGCATGTATGGGGGTTGAGAAGGCCTACCCCTATTCCGGTATATCCGATTTGGCTGTCTTTCCCACCTCCGTGGCTGGAGTGGCCGAACAAGTAGAGACCCTAGCCTTGTGTGTCCCCCACTGGACTGTATGATGGTGTCCTTGTTGATTGGAACAAATGCTCACATGTTCGGAAGGCTGGCACAGTTGTGTTATGAAAACAGGGTCAAAGACTAGTAGAGCTTTAAGAGTTCCGCTTTAATTAAGAAGGCCTATGAGGCACAGAGAGATGCTGAAAAACAGAACCAGAGGAACCGGTCGGAATTGTATGGAAGAAGGATCCTGAGTCTCTGATCCTGGCGCCAAATGCCCAGTGTACCTTAAGGAGAGGTCCGTATCAGAAAGGATGTTAAGAATAAAATATTAATGTTGGATGCACCAGGCGATGGAAAATTGCCAGAGGGACTGCTGTCAACCTAGTATTTTGCCCGCTAGAGCCCATGCTTATGCCAGAAGGGTAATGGTCCAAGTTCATAATGTGTCTGAAAGAGACATTCGAGTAAACAGAGGTTGCATCCTGGCTAATGTGCATTGTGCAGACACTGCAGTGCTACCCAGCAGCAAGAGTTCAAGGAAGAATGACAGAGTAACGCCTGACTTGTTTGATTTCGCGACCTCCGCTGCCAGCTGAATGGAAAGTGAGGATCAGTGAGAAGCTTGCCCAGAGAGACCAGGTGTTTTCTTTAAAGGAATGGGATGTAGGATGCGGCAAGGAGCTGAGCACAATATCCGCTGCATGACGAAAGACCATTTCTGAGAGGTCTCACGCCTGGCACCTGCTGACATAGATGATGTGAGACGCATCTGCAAGAGATGTTAGCTGCTGGTGTAATACAAGAATCCAGAAGCTCTTATGCTTCCCCCATTGTGGTAGTGAGGAAAAAGAATGGAACAGTAAGGATGTGTGTGGATTATCGCACCTTAAACCGGCGGACTATCCCTGATCAGTACACTATGCCCCGCATTCAGGATGCTTTGGACTGCCTAAACGGGAGCAAGTGGTTCTCTGTGCTGGATCTCCGCAGGGTACTACCAGATCCCGATGGCCCCAGAGGACCGTGAGAAGACGGCCTTTATCTGTCCGCTATTTTATGAATTCATGAGGATGCCTCAAGGATTTCAGGTGCCCCAGCCACTTTTCAACGATTGATGGAGCGTGCAGTGGGGACATGAACTTACTAGAGTGCCTGGTATACCTAGATGATGTTATTGTGTTGGCAGCTCACTGGAGGAACATGAGAGCAGATTATTTAAGGTATTGGACCGACTGGAGGACTTTGGCCTTAAACTGTCCATTGATAAGTGTCAATTCTTTCAAACATCAGTAAAGTATGTGGGACACATAGTATCCACCGAGGAATAGAGACCGACCAAGTAAAGTTGAGGCCTTGACCACCTGGCCACAGCCCAAAATCTAAAAAACTGCAAAGATTCCTGGGATTCTGTGGTTATTATCGGCGCTCATCAAGGACTATTCAAGAGTGATCCGCCTTACTTAACCTTACTCAAGGGTATCCCCAACCACAAAATACCAAAAGTCAGCCCCTCAAGACTGAAAGAGTGTATTTTCATCCGAGTGAAGTATTTGGGGCCCGCTGGACCCTGATTGTGAGACTGCTTTTCATGAGATCATATATCAACTTACCCATGCTCCAGTGCTGGCCTATGCCGATCCAAGAAAACCTTACGTCCTGCACACTGATGCTAGCTTGCAAGGGTTGGGGGCTGTGTTGTACCAAGAGCACGAGAATGGCCTGAGACCAGTGGCCTTTGCCAGTAGAAGCCTGACCCCATCCGAAAAGAACTATCCTGTACATAAGTTAGAGTTCCTAGCTTTGAAGTGGGCTATTGTTGACCAATTCCATGAGTACTTGTATGGGGCTAAAATACTAGTAAAAACTGACAATAATCCTTTGACCTATGTGCAGACCTCAGCTAAGTTGGATGCCACTGGCCATAGGTGGCTTTCTGCATTATCTACATATGACTATGCTCCTCGAATACCGAAGCAGGTCTGAAACCACATAGATGCTGATGCTCTCTCCCGGAGGCCTGTTCCCCAGAATGATTGGGTCCGATTACAGAACCTGACATTCGGGCACTGTGCCAGAAGTTTGACAGGAGGAACAATGTCCACGGACGCAGTGGACTGCATGGTGGATTGCTTGGGACCCTCTGAGAATTGCATACCTGCTGCTTATTGCCACTTTTCTGCAATAGACATTGGTGCACTGCCTCAGCTGGACAATGACAGTATTCGGCGGGCTCAATCCTCACGATCCTATGATCAAATCAGCTTTAGAAGCCCTCTATGCAGGAAAGATGTGTCCAAATTACGCCCACTGATTTGAGAACTGCACTGTTATACAAAGAAGGTCCTAAGTTGAAACTGATCAATAAACTGTTATATAGAGAAACAGTAGACAGAGGGGACAAGTAGACAAACAACAACTGGTGCTGCCCACTGCCTTCGAGACTCAGTATTGAGGTCCTTGCACAACCACATGGGGCACCTTGGTATAGACAGAACACTTGACTTGGTGAGATCCAGATTCTATTGGCCTAAGATGGGGGCTGATGTGGAGCAACACATACGAACTTGTAGTCGCTGCTTACAGAGGAAAGCTTTGCCCCAGAGGGCTGCCCCTTGTTAACATAACCACCAGTGCACCCATGAGCTGGTCTGTATTGATTTTCTGAGTTTGGAGTCAGATCAAAGAAATATCAGTAATGTGCTGGTGGTCACTGACCATTTCCACGAGATATGCCCAAGCTTTCCCACCAAAGAACCAGAAAGCATCCACTGTAGCCAAAGTACTCGAGAAAACTTTTTGTTCACTATGGGCTCCACAAAGAATCCCATTCTGATCAAGGGAGAGACTTTGAGAGTCGTCTGATCAAAGAGATGCTTTCTCTGTGGGAGTGAGAAAGTCCAGAACCACTCCTTACCACCCCCAGGGGACCCACAGCCTGAACGTTTCAACCGCACTTTGCTAGATATGCTAGGCACCCTGCACCCAAAGGACAAGCCTAGATGGAGCCAACAAATTAGCACCCTGGTACATGCTTATAACTGCACCAAAAGTGATGCCACTGGGTTCTCCCTACCGCCTGATGTTTGGAAGAGAAGCTCGACTACGGTAGATGTGTGTTTTGGGGTCTCTCCTGATGGGGTTCAAGCTGACAACTATTTACAGTATGTGCAAAATTAAAGGCCCAGCTAACTCATGCGTACTAACTGGCTCAAACCATGGCTGCCAAAAGAAATCTGGCCAACAAAGAAAGGTATGATAAAAGGTGAAAGCACAGGAACTCCAGGAGGGAGATCGGGTATTGCTAAGAAATCTGGGACTGCATGGCAAACACAAGATTGCTGACAGATGGCACCATCTCCCTCACATTGTAGTGGGCAAACTAGATGATCTGCCAGTGTACAAAGTAAGGCCTGAGAACAATTCAAAAGATGTAAAACAATGCATAGAAATCATTTACTACCCATTGGACAAATCCTGATTGAGTCTGAGCCCCAGAAGATGCCCCTCTGGACCAGTGACTAGAGCTGCTGCTAAGAAAAGATCAAGGAAGTCTGCACCTACAGAAGCAGAGTTAAAGTGTTCCCCTGCACAAGTCCCAGTTGAGCATGACTGTCAGTCCATATCAGAAGAAAGTGAGAGTGACTTTGAATACTATCCTTCTTACGAACTGAGTCAATTGTTTGGGGCAATCCCCTAGTCAATACTGGAGACAAAGCTGGGCCTTCTGGACTGTCTATGCCCCAGCTTCATCCCTGAGCCAATGCTCCCAGAAAGTGAAGTGCAAAGCATCAGATCAGATGAAATGGAATCATTGTGCATGGTTGAACTGTTTGAGCTTTCAGGAGGAAATGATAGATTGGGGCAGACTGGTGATACACCGAACAAGAAGAGTATTTTGAGTGCCCTGACAGTCCACTGCCAGTGTCTGAAAGCTCTCCATGCGAGCCAAATGTTGTGGACTCAGAAACTGTAACTCCTGGAGCTGAAAGTGCCCCAAGTTCTAGCCTCTCTACCCCATGGAGACTCCTGACAAGTGAGAACAATGCTGAAAATGAGGCTCAGAGTGCAGAGACTGCAACAGCTCCCCTAGAAAGACTGGTCGAGCTGTAAAGCCTGTGGTGCACCCTCAGTTATGATTCCCTGGGCCGCCAGTGGACCCGCTTCTCAATGTTGTCCATAAAGGAGTGTATGTGTCCCCGAGCTCATTGCCCAAACTGAGGTTAGTGCTAACTCCAAGTTACTTGTGTTGCCCTCTAAGTATGGTGCCCTTGCCCGTCCAGCCCCAAGGTAACTGATAGGAAGGGTCCCTCTTCAGGTTTCATGTACAAGAGGTAATAACTTGAGTTATGGTACAATGTGTGTGTTATACTGTGTAAAGAGTGACGCACTGCAATGTTTCAGAAATGGTTCTGGTAAAATGATGTATTGACTGATGATTACATGTGTGAGCCTAATGCAAATGTATATGGTTGCAGTTGAAACTTATGGGGGTACTTGCTTGACGCGGACGTCAAGCTTTTCCCAGGCCAGGAAGGGTGTAACCCCCCTGCAAATGGGGGTTCCCAAAAGACTTCCAGGAGCTTGCTTGAATGCTCCAAGCCTGAATGGTGTTTGGCGTTTAAGCCATTTATCAGTGAGTGTTTTTAGAACCTCTGGTACTGTCTCTTTAAGAGCTGTCTGCTTGCAGACATAATTAGTTTGTATGGGGACTGTGTGTTTCTTTGATTGAGTACCACTCAAGCTGCCAATTCACCCCATTTTTGCAGTCACTAGAGTGCAAAGGGAACCTGTCTGAAAGATGTAACTGATTGCCAGAAATCATTTACAGTAATAATAAAATTACAGTTTGTCTAACCTGCTTTCTTTGCAGTCAGAACTGTCTGCCTAGTTCCCCATTCTGGTTTTGAACTGCTGAACTGGACCAATCAGTGTGGGGTAAACTAGCTCTAAAATGATGCCTTGGACGAATCAGAACTTGGGACTCATAATCTGAGCCAGCCACAAGAGGATTGTATGGGCAGTGACTCTGGGAGATGTAGTTTAGACTTCAGTGCCTTTTTGGACCAACAGCAGCAGTCTATTGTGTGACAGCCAATCCAGTCAAGAACTGGGAGGAACTCAAAGAAGTGCCCGGTTTTTGTCTGTTGGGAGTTTCAGTTTGAGATCTGAAAGTGAAGGGAAAGAAACCCTGTCTCCTTCAGTGCACAGTTTCAGTCAAAAAACGTGTGCAAGGCCCAGAGTTCAAGTTCACAACTTGTGTAACTGTTGTTAGGACTGAATCCGTCCTGTGAAAAGAATCAAAGGATCTCTGAAGAGTAGAAACCAGGCTCACCCTGAGAAGACTGAAGAAATTGTTGAATTACACTCGGTCTGTCAGAACTGAATCTGCTGTGTGTTCTCCTGGTTATTGTGCAGTAATTGCGATTGGGATACAGATGCAGCCTGCCTGGTATCGTGCTTTCTTTTTTTTTTACATATAAATGTGAGAGTCTCTTGGAGATCAAAAGTAGCCCTGCTGACATTGAAGGACCATATCTTCTTTGGAGGTCGTAGTACTAATTGGGTGGCTCCCTGTTGAATTGCCACATTAAATCCAAATGGAATTACTGTACTGCTGACTGTTTAATTTTCCTTTTCTCTGTGTGAAAGGGCCCTACCAGCTGCCACGGTTTGGACTAGCCACTAGGGCCTGGGTACCCAGGGACAGTAACTGGTAGGGATAGGCCTGTGCACAGAGCCATAGGTAGATAGTAAAGTGATAAGCTAATTAACCTGATTTCCTGTCCTTGTTATATCCCCTAAATAAATCAGAGCTGTTTGTTTCAACAAAGTTATACTGCCTGAGGTATTTGTCTATGTTAAAGTACTGTACTGTGATTGTTGCACTGTATCTTATTTTACAGGATGTCCCGTGCCTGAACCAGCCTTGGGGTAAGTGTATACTGTGAAGGTAATTCTGCTATATTGTGTGGGCCACTAGTGGAAGAAAGGGGGTTGCAGTGTCCCAGAGGGCTGTGACCAAGTAAGTTTAACTATTGCAAACCCTGACCTCTGGGTGGAGGCACCCGCCATTGGATCCAGGCCCCTCAACCTGTTAGTGGCAAATCAGGCAGGGGTAGTAGCCCCTGGGATAGCGCCATCTAGGGGTTACATGTATAATAGCAATATGTCTTCCTCCCACCTGCTGCTGATCCCCTGGCAATACAGCATAATATTCCCTCGGCTTTTGCCACTGTCTTCCTGTATTGTGAGGAGTGCTTCAGGTCACTAGTGATCAATATCCTCAGGTTTTTCTCTTCCTTAGATTTGGTTTCCAGGACCCCTCCCAGGCTGTACTCCATCTCTGGGTTCTTGGCTCCAGTGTACATGACCTTACACTTCTTCACATTAAAGTCAAGTTGCTATATTCTGGACCACCTCTCTAGCTTGGCCGGATCTTCCTTTAGGTCCTGCATTCCTTCTGCTGTGTTCACCCTCCCACCCAGCTTGCCATCATCTGCGAACAAGCAACCCCTGTCCTTTATGGCTTCTCCAATATCATTAATGAAGACATTAAACAGCAATGGCCCAAGCACTGAGCCCTGTGGGACCCCACTGGTGACATCCTTAGAACCTTAGAGCTCCACCTCACCACTCCGGGTCCTGTCTTTCAGCCTGTTAGCTATCCATCCAGTGATTTTTCTCTCCTACCCCCAGATCCTCCAGCTTTCTGATCACTCTCCTATTGATACACAGTCAAAGGCCTTGCTGAAGTCCAAGCACAGCATATCAACTGCTTGGCCCTTGTCTACTGTTTTATTTTATTTATTTATTTTATTTATTTCTCAGATTGTAAATACCTCTAACTTGTCACCTGTGAAAACGGGCAGTTTGCTCATCTGGTTTACAAGTATAAAAAAAAACCTAAATAAATAAATAAACTTTGAGCCAGAGACCCAATCAAAGAAATCAGTCAGGTTTGTCTGGCAGGATCTCCTAGCCATGTACACATATTGTCGCTCATCCTGACCGTTTTCTTTCAGGTAACCTACCAGCCTTTCTTTAAATATGGCATCCATAAGCTTACACACGACTGAGATCAAGCTGACCAATCTGTAGTTGCCTGGGTCATCCTTGGGTCCATTTTTATGGAGCAGCCCCACATGGGCTGTTCTCCAGTCCAGTGGTACAACCCCCAATTCGAGCAAACCATTGAGCAGTTTAGCCAGGGGCCTGCAAGTTCCTCCGCTAGTTTCCTCAGCACTCTTGGATGGATGCCATCTGGGTCTGGGGATTTGTCTACTCTCAGGGACAACAAACCTTTCCTCACTCTGTTCTCACTTATCTTTTCATCTGTTCTCCCTCCTCGCCCCCTGTGGTAACACAAAATAATAGAATTTGACGGCAAGTAAGGACCGCTTGGCCAATCCAGTCTGCCCATTTTTCCCTACCTACACTATTACCGCAGACTGTGCTCGGGCTACAGCTCATTCTCCTTCCCCCTCCCTTCCACTATGATTCCCTTTTACTTATCCCATGCATTCTTGAACCCCAATACTGTTTTCGCCCCCACCACCTTCACTGGAAGGCTGTTGCAGGAATCCACCACCCGAAGTACTTCTTCACATCTCTCCTGAATCTACCCCTCCAGCTTCATAGCATGTCCCATTGTTCGTAAGTATCTTTTCTTCTGAAAAGTACTCCCCTCCTATACCTTATTTACCCACATGAGACAGTTAAAGGTCTCTATCATATCTTCACTCTCCCTCCTCTGTTCCAGGGTATACATATTGAGGTCCTTCAGTCTTTCTTCATAGGGCTTTTGATGCAGACCCTGCACTATTTTATTTGCCCTCCTCTGGACCACCTCCACTCTATGTCCTATGTGGTCTCCAGAACTGGACCCATTATTCTAGGTGGACCTGCCTCAGGGGGTCTCAGAAGAGAATTCCTAAGGACCATGTCAGCCACCCCAAGGGCCCAGTCCTCTGAGGTTTTTAACCTTACTCAGGAGACAACAAGGAGGCCCTCCTCAGTGGTGCAGAGAGGGCACAAGGATATGTAAGGGTGCAAAAGATCAGTCAGGTAACTTGTACCCAACCAATGTAGGGCCTCAGAAGTTACAGACCAACTTTACTCACTGTATGGGTCCAAAGAGGTGTGCAGTGAGGTGGGCTTTTTACTCCTATGATGTCCTATCCATCCCGGGGTCATGCCTGTTGAGCTGCTCCTGTATACCTTGGTCCTCTGGCTCAGCACCTGCTGCAGTGTTTCCTTCTAGGGCCAGAAAGCATATCCCACAGTTGACTGTCATGCTGTATAGTATGTAATAGACAAGGAGTATGGCAGAGGCCTTCTAAGGGGTGTATTGTAGGGCACCACCGAAACGGTCAAGGCACCTGAATGACATCCGGAGCATGCCAAAGACCCGCTTGATGACACTGTATCATGCAGCGATGTGTGCCGCACCGTACCTGTCCTCTGCAATAGATGCGGGGTGTAGGACAGATGTTAGGAGCCAGGGATGCAGGGGATAAGCACTCTCCCCTATGAAGGTAAAGGGCATTGGTTAAATCAAATCAAATCAGTCTTTATTTCTACAGTGCCTTTCAAAACCAAGGCGCTGTAGATTATAAATACAATAAAATACAATAAAAACAGACAATATAACATTTTTTTAAATCAAATCATTATAATCCAAGTCAATTAGTCTGGAAAGGCCAATGAAAATAAATATGTTTTTAACATTGTTTTGAAACTGCTGATGGTCAGGCATTTTCTTAACCGACGAGGTAGAGAATTCCACAGGGTCGGTGCTGCAAATGAAAAAGCACGAGCGCCAGATGTTTTTAGACAAACCCTAGGAATCTCCGGCAATCCCTCATCGGCGGATCGGAATGGACGATTGGGGGAGTAGAGAATCAGGAGATTAATAAGGTAGTCAGGTCCCTGTTCGTGTAGGGCTTTAAAGGTAAGCAAGCCTACCTTATAAGTGATCCGCCACTGAACTGGCAGCCAGTGCAGTTCACGCGGGACAGGTGTAATATGACTGGACCTAGAGGTATACCAGTCAACAACCTGGACGCAGTGTTCTGCACCAGCTGCAAGTGGCAGATATCAACCCCTGACAGCCCTAGGCAGAGGGCATTGCAGTAGTAAAGACGGGTAGTAATGAAGGCGTGGACCAATGTTGGAAGGTCACCTGGGGGAATCAGGTGTTTCACCCGGGCAATATTCCTCAGATGGAAAAATGAGGATTTGACCATAGCTGACACCTGAGGCTTCAGGGTCAACCCATCATCAAAAATAGCACCCAGGTTTCACACACAATCTGAGGTGGTGAGCTGGGCACCATCAAGCCAAAGGCCTGACATTTGCCCAGCACCAACACCCACCCCCAGATGACCCAGTTCCACAACCATCGCCTCAGTCTTCTCTGGATTCAGTCTCAGCCAACTAGAGCTCATCCAGTTTTTGATCTCAGAGAGGCAACTGTTTAGCACAGAGACCGCATCAACTTGTCTGGGCACAAAGGACATATACAGCAGAGTATCATCAGCATTGCAGTGAAAACTCAAGTTGTATCACCTGATGATGTCTCCTAAGGGCAGCATATACACTGTGAACAACATAGGTGCTTATATGGAGCCCTGGGGCACCCCACAAGGCAGGGGGAGGACATCAGAGGAATAAATTTCTGTGACCACCCTCTGAGACCTGCTTATCGGGAAAGATCGAAGCCATTCAAGGACTGTACCTGACAGTCCACAAAGAAGCCACAGGGTCTCCAAAAGCACCTCATGGTCCACAGTGTTGAAAGCTGCTGAGAGATCAAGAAGGACCAAGATGGTACGAGCCTTTCGATCTCTCGCCATTAGGAGGTCATTTATTACCCAAACAAGGGCAGTCTCCATGCTATGCCTCTTCCTAAAACCAGACTGGAGAGCCTCATAGACACCATGAGTTACCAAGTGATTGTCCAATTGCACTGCAACCACCTTCTCAATAACCTTCCCAACAAAGTGAAGGTTAGAGACAGGTCGGTAGTTAGCTGGATCGTCGGGATCCAAGGAAGTTTTTTTAAGGAGTGGTCAAATGACCGCCTCCTTTAAGGGGTCCGGAAAGGTTCCCCTCTCCAAAGATCTCCATACAGTTTCAGCTAGGATCGGGCAGATAACATCTACACATCCCACCAACAGGGAGGTAGGGCCCGGATCCAAACTACAACAGGTTGGGTGCAAAGTTTGGACAATCTTCACAATGTCCATGAATGTCGGCTGAAATCTGTCCAGACAGACCGAGTGCTCATCACCTCCCATCAACCTCCACAACCCCTCATGGAGAGAGCCTGGCCGATTCCGGACCTGATGCTGGCAACCTTATCTGCGAAGAACCGAGCAAGCTCATCACACTTAATTTGTGAAAAAGCTCTTCTGGATTGCAGACAGATTGGATTGCACAATCTGTCGACAGTATGAAAGAGTTGTGCTGGTCGGTTCTGTGCAGCAGAAATCTCCCTGGACAGGAACTCTGCCTTCTTAAGGGTGATTGCTGATTGATAGCCATTATAGTGTTCCATCAATCTAAGCCTGTCAGCATCCAGGCCGAATTTCTGTCATGCTCTCTCCAACCTTCAACCACTCCGCCTCAACTCCTTCAAGGACCCATCATACCACGGGGACCTTGGGCAAAGAGTGAGTGGTTGAACATGAACAGGAGCAATCAAGTCCAGAGCATCTCCCACTGCTTCATTATAGGCTAGTACAAGGTCCCCTGGACTTGTGCTTTCGCCCAGCAATCCCGATAGATCCAGCACCGCCGATAGACCATCTAGAGTAACTCCCCTCAAAGGGCGGTACTGGACCATCTCCACAGTGGAAGGTCCATTTTGGGGAGCCCTGAAACTGAACCCTATGATGTGATGGTCAGACCATCATTGGCAGCTGGTGGGGGGGGCCTTGGGCATATGCTCACTGATAAGGTGCCAGCTAGGTATGCCCTGCCTTCAAACCTCTGGCACAGGATGGAAGTGTGCAAAATGAAGGTGTCATCGGCACTGCCAGAGTACCCTAACAGGACGCTGATGATGCACTCACTTGCAACGCACACCACCTGGAAGCTGATGGAGTTGAAGCCCTTTCTGTTCACATAGGCCTCCACCCCATCCCCTATGCATGCATGGATGACAACATGGGTGTAGTCAATGGCAATCAGTATGGTCGGTAGGTGCTCGCTGAGTGTCATGTTCACCGTCTGTAGTGTTACATCTCCAACTCTCACCTTAACAGTGTTGATGCTGCAGTGCCCTACATTCATTTGATTTTGTAGGCTTTGGGTTAAAAAAGTCATCCGGATGAGCTGCAGCATGCGGGTTTCCAATTTTGCTGTTCACCAAAGGTAAAAGTAAGTCCTGACGTTCTTTATAATAGAAAAGTTTGAATTAAATTACGGTTTTGTAATAAAATGTGAAAATCTCGGCAACCTATGTTTGCAGTGCGAGCAGGTCGCCGGGGGTTGGCCGGGGAGTGAGAGGACTAAGCATCCAGAGGACAGCTCTCCTGTCCTGGGGAGGGTGGATTGGCAGTTCCACTGAATGACTGACCCCACGTGGAGGCCTGGGGGTAGTGCAGGTTGGGGAGGCCAATAGACAGGAGGGTCTGATGTCTGGGCCCCGGCAACGGGGAGAGAGTGAAGAAAACCAGGAAAAACGGAGCAGGGGATGCAGCAGGCTCCATGACACACAGGCCGCATGGCTCCAGATAAGGGGAGTACCGACTTGTTTTACTCACCTCATTTTAGGAAATACTCTTCAGAAAATGTTTTTAATGAGTACTCACCCAACGTTTGTAAATACCCCACATTCCAAAGAATAGTGCTTCATAACATAACTGGTGATTCAAAAGGAGTAGTGTTTTCCAGATTTACAGCACTTGTATGCATCCCAGTTTTGTTTTACTCACTATATTTTAAAACTGGTGAGTAAATTACCCCTACCTGCCAACATTATCTGGAGCACTGTTGGCATTTGATCAATTCTTTTCTAAAAAAAAAAAAACTACATTGTTTTTAAAAATGTCTCCTTACCCCACTCTGTCCAGACATTTGTACGCATCTAAACTTAGTTTTACCACACTTTCAAAATTTGTAGTACAGTACTCATCCCAAAAAATCTTATCTGGAGCCCTGTTGAGCCGCGATCTCAGCCCCAGCACCCTTGACCAGAACTGGATTCACGTACAGTACTAGAGGTGAGGCTCCTCCCTCCCTGGCCCATGCATGAGAAAATCCCGTGGGATTTGCTAGCTTCTGGGCTGGGTGTCAGGAGAGATCCACACAGTTAGAGGGCGGAGGAGAGCTCTCTCGAGAAGAGCCGAACTCACCTGCTAGCAAGAGCCCCCGGAGAGATTAAACAGAAGAAGGAAAAAAATTTAAAAATCTCTTAAGAGGAAGAGCCAGACACATCTGCTGTTATCTGGTGCTAAGCCACGCCCCCCCAGACAGGCTCTTGGTTACTGGTGTTGTCACAGTCAATGAGGTTACAACGATAATGATGTATAGGGACGAACAGAACTGACTAGGTCAGCCTCCAGGTAGGGTGCTGTTCTACACATCACACCTAGTACTGCCAAGCAGAAAATCTTCTAATTAGCAAAACAGAAATGAAAAAAAATACTTCAGATACAAGAAGAGATAACTGACTGCTTTTGAAAGTCACTAGTTATTAAAGGCTATACTCTAGCTATTTAAAGTAAAACACTCTGTATTGCAGTTTTGGTCTTGAATGATGTGTGCCAGTACTCAAATCAGGGTACATGCTGTGCAGTGCGATATGAGGACAGGATGGATTCTGTCACCACAATACAATGTTATTCTGGGGTGCAGGCAGGCATACTCTCTGTACACATGTGTATAAACTTTTTTCAAGCACCCGTTTAGATTTATAGGGAAAGTAAACCAATCACATAAATGTTTCTAGCTGCCTGTTTTCCCATTGGCTCCCTATATTCTCCCACCACTGGAGGGACTTAGCTGGTCTTTGATGAAAATCAATCTTCATACCCAGCTGATTCTCAAACTGATAAGCAAATCGCTTTCTTTCTTTTTTTTCTGAAGCTGCTCCTGCCTCCATCTGCGTTTTCATTTTAAAGTTCCTAAGCAGCCTGTGGTCTTTGTCTTGCATTCTGCAACTATTTTTAACAACACCATGACCATCTTTTGTGCCCTCCCCCCTCCTATCCTAACCATTCTTTTCTTTCTTCCTATAACTACTCCACTTGTCTCTTCCGTGCCCCATTCCAACATCCCACCTTACACTTTCTGCCCTCCCTGCGCTATAACCCCCACTTACTCCACGCATCCTCCCCAATCCTCTATCTCCTCAAATCTCCCCTTCCTGTTTCACCCAGTGTTTCTAAATGCTCTTTCTTAAATTATGAAGCCATTCATCATCTATGCCCCCCCCCTTGCCTATAGCACGTTCCATACCCCAAGGCCTGCCGTCTAAAACATAAACATCACTCCCCTCACCTTCACCTTCTGGTACTTCTCCTACTTTTGGCCAGTAATGTTGAACTCAATCCTGGTCCCCCTACCCCATCCCCCATTTCCCCCTTGTCATACCCAAAAGGTCTAGCAATAATCCACATCAATATCCGCAGTCTTCTCCCCAAGCTTGATGACTTAAGAGTATGGGTCACACAGCACTCCCCTGACATACTATGTATCTCAGAAACATGGTTATCCTCCCACATTCCGGATACTCAGGTGGCCCTTCCTGACTTCAACCTCCACCAGCAAGACCGTGGTAAAAGGGGTGGTGGTGTAGCTATTTATTTCTGTAACTCCCTTTCCTGCACCATTACCCATCGAGGAAAAGATCCCCCATTCACATGAACTCCTTTTAGCCACTCTCTCTTTTTCCTCTTCTATGCCTATTATTGTGAGAGTCCTCTCTGCCTCACCAAAACGTCCACCTTCTTCCTTTGTCTCCTGTGTCTCCACTGTCTTTTCCCTTACTTCATCAGGTGAACTTATTCTCCATGGAGACTTTAACTTAGATTGGCTCGCACCTTCTTCACTCAGCTTCTGCCAACAGATAGAAGCTTTAAATTTGTCTCAGCTAATAAAAGAACCAACATGCCCAAACCCTCATACCCAGTCACATACCCTACTTGACTGGATGCTCTCTTCCCACCCCCACAGCATCTGCTCCACTGGTGTATTACCCAATGCCCTCAGTGACCACTGCCCCACCTTCTACATCAGGAAGACACATACTCCCCTTAACCTGCCAAAATATATCTGGTACCGACCCTTCAGATCCCTAGATTTGAGCAAACTGCTCCAAGACCTGGCTACAGCCGACTGGTCATCTGTTTTTGCCTCCCCATCTGTTGATGACGCACTTGCTCATTTCACTTCTATCTTTCTAAATGTTTGGGATACCCATGCCCCTCTAAAAACAACCAGAGTAAAGCGCTCTCATCATCCTTGGATTACCCCTGAAATCCTGTCCATGAGCAAATCCTGCAACCTCTCATGGTCTCGTTTTAAATGCTCACATGACCCTGCCGACCTTCAGACCTATCGTTCACTTTGTAATAGATGCACCAAGTGCATTCGACAGGCCAAAGCGGAATTTTTCAAATCTCGCCTGCAAACCTCCAGCAGCACTCCATCCTCTTTCTGGTACAATATTCGTTCACTACTCCACCCATCCCATGCACACACCCCCACCCTCAGTGATATGGGTTCACTTATCTCTGATCCCACCCTTGTTGCAGAACTTCTAAATAAGTTCTTCACTACCTCTGCCGTTCCGCATGAACCCCGCTCTCCCTTACCCTGCGCCCCCGCATTCCCTTGTCCTCCAGTTGCCTCTGATATCCCCGCGAAGTCCTTAAAGCTCTTGCCTCCCTCAACCCTGCCAAATCGAGCCCTGATGGCCTACACCTTATGCTCCTTTCACTTTCTGCTCCATCCATTGTCGCCCCCCCCCAACCTTTATTCTCAAACTATCCATCTCCACTGCTACCGTTCCTTCAGCCTGGAAATTTGCCACAGTCCTCCCCCTCTTTAAAGGAGGTGACACCTCTGTCCCTGGAAATTGCCACCCTTTTTCACTCCTCCCTTCATTTGCTAAGGTACAAGAGTCCCTAGTCCTCTCCGGGCTAAATGATTTCCTCCTGCCCTCCAACATTCTATCCTCTGTCTAATCACATTTCAGGAAGCATCCCTCTACCTCCCTTCTGTGATTTACTGATGCCATCCACTCTGCCATAGATCAAGGTCTGATTACCTTGGCTATTTTCGTTGATCTTGCGAAGGCCTTCGATTCCATGTCCCACCCTCTCCTTCTAAATAAACTTTGTGCCGTAGGTCTCTCTCCATCTTCTGTGTCCTGGTTCAGATCTTATTTGACAGGCTGTTCACAACCTATAAAAATCAACAATGCTCTGTCTTTCCCTCTCCCTATCCTGGCTGGCGTACCCCAAGGCTCAATCCTTGAGCCTGTTCTTTTTTTTACTGTTCATTAACAACCTCTCCTCTGCTTGTTTCCATGTCAAGATCCACATGTAAGCGGATGACACCATCCTCTTCCTCTCTGGCCCTTCTGTCTTGGCCATCCAAACACCCTTGCAAAATGATTTTTCAGCTGTTACCTCCCGCTAATTGTCTGAAATTAAATGTGAAGAAAACTGTTGCGATAACTTATGGTACTAAGCAAAAACTGGCTAAACTTCACGCCCTACCAGCTTTCCTCTCCAGGGTGTCCAC
Source organism: Neoceratodus forsteri (assembly GCA_016271365.2). NCBI lineage: Eukaryota > Metazoa > Chordata > Ceratodontiformes > Ceratodontidae > Neoceratodus > Neoceratodus forsteri. Next base: position 166,791,635 of record CM057458.1, on the reverse strand, counting down.
CCCAATTGAAAATGTCCTCAGCTACAAGTACCTTGGCATCTGGCTTGATCCCTCACTCGACTTCTCCTCTCACTTCAGCGCTCTCCACTTGAAACTGCGTCCTAAACTAGGACTACTCTACCGGCACAAGGCTAGCTTCCCTTCCCCATTAGACATGACCTACTGGTTAAATGGATCCTTCCTGCCTTCAACTACACCAATGTGGTTTTCAGTGCTGCCCCTGCAACCTCCCTCTCTAAACTTGACGTGCTGTACCATGCTTTCTGTAGGTCTGCCTTGAACCCCCGCCCCATCTGAGTCACCACTGCAACCTCTACTCTGCTCTATCCCTCCAATCCCTCTCCCTGAGACACTTCTCCCACTGTGCCACCTTCATATCTAAATTCTGGTTCAGGACCCTCCCTACATACCTTGCCTCTCTCCTCAAACCTGCCACTCCCTCCCCATATAACTTGCAGTTGGTCAGTGCCCATTCTTTTGCACTCCCATGTGCCCGCACCTCGGCCAGAAAACTGGCCTTCTCCTATAGGCTTCCATTCCTCTGGAACAGCATTCCCCCCAAACCCACCTCACCCTCTTCTTTACTGCCCTTAAGCACTTACTCAGACCTTCCCCTTCCACTTACTGCACTTGTCCCCCTCCTAATTCCTTCCTCTCCCTCCCCTGCCTGCTTTTTTCCCCCTTTATTCCATCTCTGCATCAGCAGGCTTTTCTCTCCCTTTGCATCAGCAGACTCTCTTTTGTCTTCTTCCCTGTATAGCCTATCTTCCCCTGCTCACCTGCTGGTTTATCTATGCAACCCCTGATTGTGTGTGCATCTATAAATATGTTGTATTATATTGTATATAATTTGTAATTACTCTTTGCTCATCGCACGTACTTGTTTCAAACAAACTGCTTCTATGTACATTTTATTTTACCATGTAACCTACTTCTTGTTTATCTTCTGTTTTTAACCCCTGCCCCCAGGTCACATCTGGAAACGAGCTTCTGCTCATGGTGCCTTTCATGGTTACCAAATTTTAAATAAATAAATAAAAATTCTATATGGTATTCTCTAGTCTTTATATTTCTAATTTGTAATTACAAGTACTAATGGAGGAGAATGCAACTGTGTTGTATATTTTAACAGGGTCACTGGTAAGTGGCTGTGACAGTTTAAATTCAAATTTTTGTTAACTAGGACATAGACTGATTAGATGAGACATAGACATTGTTCCTTCAGTTCAAAATGATATCTTGGAATGATACAAGACCATATGCAACTGGATGGAGCCGCATTTGAAAAGAGAGAATAGACAACTAAAATTTCTAGATGCACGTCTGATGTTACTATGTTAATAGTAATTATGGTAGATAAATCTCTGACCTTTCATGAGGCTAGCCTGTGGAACTCACATTAACCTAGAAGTCAGACAAACCAGAAATAACCATACACACTAGTGATGATCATTATACACAAGACTAGGCTCAAACACACAGAACAAAAATATCATATTGGCCTGTAGCATCATTTATTATATTCATTATCCATATCCTATACACCTGTACTCTACTCTTCCAATGTGCCTAGTACCAATAATTCTGTGCAGAATGTTTACTAACTTTGCTGTTATGTGTTTATATAATATGTGAAGTCCCACTGTCATGGGGCCTCCTCGGGAATGTACTACAATGCAGATACCAGACACGGTTACATTGTTAGCTGTATCTTGAAAAACACTTATCATCTTGCCATCAGACTTGCTACAGATTCCAAATAGTTTAGGTAATACCTTGTAGACTCATCACATATCTCATCCCAAACACCTCTTACTCCTGGCTCTTAATTTATTAATGAGGAAAAAAGTGAAAATGACAGAGCTCCATTTCTATGTAATCCCAAATTATGCAATTTTATTCAGTAGAATAAGCCACCAAAAGTAATCAAATTCCCTGATGTCTTGTGGTTAGCACTACTGTATCAAGGCTGTCAGTGGTTATCACATTGTATGGATTTTTACAGTACACTCCAATTGAGGTCCCAGCTTGTGTGCGTAATCAGCTTGCTTAGCCCTGCTTCTGCCTTCACAGAACACCCTCCCAGCCTATAACTGGTCCCCTTTAATCCTTCTGCATAGAAGCAGGGCTGGATCTAGCGATTGGTGGCTTACTCAACTGAATAAAATTGCATAACTGAGCATTACATAGGACTGCAGCTGTGTCAGTCTCCTCTGGTCATCACATAATCTGCTGGGACACAGGAGAGGGCACCCGGGGATCACCTTCTCTGGTTGGTCTTAATTTAGTAATTCGTTATTTGATGCATAATTTAATTTACATAGAAACATAGAATGTGTCGGCAGAAAAGGACCGCCAGGCCCATCCAGTCTGCCCAAACTCACTATATGAAAGCCAGATCCAAGATGCTAGCTCTCTTGATTAACCCTCCCTCTTCCTAAGTCTATAATACCCTTGTACCTATCCGACACTATTCTGAATCATGCCACTGTCCTTGCCCCCACCGCCTCCTCTGGGAGTCTGTTCCAGCTGTCTACCACCCTCTACGTGAAATAGAATTTTCTAATGTTTCCTCTGAATCTAGCCCCCTCCATCTGCATATCATGACCCCTAGTTTCTGAGTGCCTCTTCAGCTGGAAAATGTCACTCACAGGTACCTGTTTATACCCCTGTGGTACTTGAAGGTCTCAGTCATGTCCCCTCTTTCCCTTCTTTGCTCTAGGGAGTACATGTTAAGGTCCCTCAGTCTGTCTTCACATGACAACTGACTAAGGCCCCCCACCATTTTTGTTGCCTTCATCTGGACCCTTTCCACTCTATCTACATCCTTCCTGAGATATGGTCTCCAGAACTGGACTCCATATTCAATTACGATTATGATTTTTCGATTAGGTTTTGTCTGTATGTTCTTGTCAATGTTGAGTTTTAATGTTTGTATGCATATATAGACAGAGAATAAATAATGAACGGTCAAGTGTGGTATTCAAGAAATTATACCATAGACATAAGTGAACAGCCAATTAAATTGTCAGACTGGCAGTTTACCACCGGTGTAAATCCTCTGATAACCAACATCTGTTAATGAGTATCTAATCCTAATCCTAATCCTTTGCACCATAGGAATAAATACAATGAAAATAAACAAAACAAAGCAACCTCTCTAATATTTGTATTTTATTATAATAAAAAAATGAACCTTGGTATAATTGCAATAAGTCACTTGGAGGATGTGGGTTATCGGGGATTTACCACAGCTGGCAAGGAGTTACCCACTTGGCTGCACCTCGTGGGCAAACCACTCCAGATCTGGTAAATCCCCATATAATCCACACTCCCTTGTGGCTTATTGCTTAAATTCCATCAAGGGGCAAATGAGTTTATAAAGGTCACAAGGTTGAAGGTCAAATAGCATTCGCCCCTGAGATGGTAATATTTCCAAAAAGAGCACACTTGGTTATTGTTTGTTTAATATAATACATAAGACTGGCGCTTTTCTCTTTTTGTAACTTTTTATTTATATCAAATTTTGGCATAAGAATACACAAATACAGTTGATCACTGACACATATATAGTAACATCCATTACACTATGAAGCAAAAGAACATTAAAAGATAATTACTTCAAAAACTACATTTATGCTTGACATTTCATTATATTGCAGGATCCAGCTAAATTAACAGCAATCATCAACATGGATGGTTTGTGGACACTGGGATCTGCCGGATATATAAACAATAACAGCTGAGGTAAGAAAGCCAAACCCCAATATCTAGGGTACGATGAAGACATGGGGGATTTGGAAAGAAAATCAGAGTTGCAGCATTCAATAATGAGTGAGAAGAGGGCAGGTTCAGTAGTGAGGTTGAGGGTCTTAAATTCACTCTATGGGATGAATTCTGGTCTGTGAGGCATAATATACAGTACTCAACGCCTCCAAAACAATTCAACTTGATCCTTACATTTATTAACCAGGGCAGTTAATCTTTATAATCTATATTAAGTACTGAAATAAGCCGATATGAGGAGCATAGATCATGGTCCTTACCTGGTTTTGGCATATTTATGATTGTAGCATACCTCCATGACTGTGGGGCCGCCCCTCACTTCATGACTCCTGTGCAGGCCTTGAGTAAGTAAGGATTAAGCTAATCTTTAAACGTTTTATAAAATTCTCCAGAGTACCCGTCTGGGCCTGGATTTTTATTAGTTTTTAAATTAGTAATTGCAACCTCTAACTCCGATGCAGTAATAGGGGAATCCAACAGAGTGATTTGTGTTTGGGGAAGGCTAGGTAGTGGTAACCCAGCCAAAAAGGTTTGTATTTTTTGAGAGTCTGAGGCTCCCTCTGCGGTATACAGCCCCTTATAGTAAGCTTTAAAAGCCTGCATAATCTGTGAGGGCATTCTCTCTACCCAGCCAGGCACAAGAAACATAGAAACATGACTTTGATGGCAGCTAAGAACCGCTTGGCCCACCTAGTCCACCCATTCTCTATGTATTGGATAAGCTGCAGATTCTGGTTAACCAACAGCCTACTTTCTCCTACCATTCACTATAATTGCCTTATGTCTGTCCCATGCATTCTTGAATTTTCCAACTGTTTTTGACCCCACGACCTCCTCAGGAAGGTGGTTTCATACGTCCACCACCCTCTCTGTGAAAAAATACTTTCTGATGTTGCCCCTGAGCCGTCCCTCCTCTACCTTCAAACTGTGCCCCTTTGTTCTAGCACATCTCTTTCTCTCAAAGATGCTCCCGTCTTGGACTTTGTTGATTCCCTTGAGGTACTTGAATGTTTCTGTCATGTCCCCCCTCTCCCTCCTTTCCTCGAGAGTATACATATTAAGCTTTTTCAGTCTCTCCTTGTATGGTTTCTGTTGCAGACCCTGCACCAATTTAGTTACCTTCCTCTGGACCGTCTCCATCTTGTCTATGTCCTTATGGAGATGGGGTCTCCAGAACTGCACGCAGAACTCTAAAAGGAGTCTCACCAACTGTCTGTACAGAGGGACAACAACTTCCTGTTTTCTACTGGTGATGCCTCTCCTTATGCATCCCAGTATCCCTCCAGCCCTTCTTACTGCTTTCTCACATTGTTTGCCTACCTTAAGGTCATCTGATATGACTACCCCAAGGTCCCTTTCCATTTTTGTTGTTGTTAGTGCCCCCCCCCCCCACACACTGTGTACTCTTCCCCTGGGTTTTTGTTTCCGGTGCATTACTTTGCACTTTTTTGCATTGAATCTAAGCTGCCGTATTTTTGACCATTCCTCCAACCTTGCCAAGTTCCTTCTCATCCTTTCCACCCCCCTTGCGTATCAACCCTGTTGCAGATTTTTGTATCGTCTGCAAAGAGGCATACTTTTCCTTCCAGCCCCTCTGCAATGTCTCCTATAAAGACATTAAAGAGGACTGGTCCCAGTACTGAACCCTGTGTTACCCCACTAGTACCCACCCTTTCTTCAGAGTGTACTCCATTTACTATTACCCTCTGCATCCTGTTAGTCAGCCAATTCATTACCCAGACTGCCACCCTGGGACCCACTCCCAGGGTGGCTAACTTGTTTATTAATCTTTTGTGTGGGACTGTGTCAAATGCCTTGCTAAAGTCTAGGTAGGCCATATCTACAGCCCTTCCCTGGTCTACTACTTTGGTCACCCAGTCAAAGAAATCTATTAGATTCGTCTGACATGATCTTCCCACTGTGAAACCATGCTGCCTCAGGTCCTGTGCCCCTCTGGCCTCTAGGTACTCAACAATTCTCTCTTTCAGAAGTGATTCCATCATTTTCCCTACCACTGAGGTTAAACTAACAGGTCGGTAGTTCCCTGCCTCTGTCTTGCTCCCACTTTTGTGAAGAGGGATCACATCTACCCTCCTCCAATCCTTAAGTACCACACCGTCCTCCCATGATTTGTTAAAAAGGGTAGCCAGTGACGTCACTAGGTCTCTCCTTAGTTCTTTTAGAATTCTGGGGTGGCTCCCAGACACTGCAATATAAGGAACGGATGACTACCAACAGAATACCCTTAGTAGTCACATACCATCCTGACCTTGAACTCCTACGTAAGATTATTAAGGATCTCCATCCAATAATTAATGAGGATGAAACCCTTAACTGTATTTTTCAAGAACTACAACTACTATCTTTTAAACAACCACCTAATTTAGCCAACCTGATTATTAGGGAGTCAGCTTGAACCGGAACAGAATAGCATGACATCATATGGTACACGACCCTGTCATCAACGCACATGTAAGACTGTAACCTCATTTCCACTTCAGACTGTGTGGTTACATCGCAAAACAGACTATTCAGGATACAGGGGAATTATACATGTACATCAAGTAATGTGGTCTATCTTATCCAATGCAAGAAATGTCCTCGCACAGGTTACATGGGGGGAGACAAGCCAACAACTCCGCACTAGAATGAATTCACACAGACATTCTATTAATCACAAGATGATTGAGAAACCAGTAGCCCAGCACTTCTCCCAGGATGACCACTCAATCTCAGATATGTCTGTGATGGTCTTAAAAGGACATTTCAACAGTACACAACAGAGACGGGCTTCTGAAATTAGACTTATTTTACTTCTCAATATGGTGGCGGATGGACTGAACATTAATGTTGGTTATATGACACATTATTCCACTTAAACTTGCACAGACCTTTACTTTAAAAGATGGACATAAACACTTTAGTTCTTCAGTGGGCCTTTGATTTTGTAAGTTTATGGTGATCTACATGTTGACTTCTCACCTTAACACTGTGGTGAGTGCATTTGAGTGTGTGTGTGTGTATACTGATGTATGTATGTATGTATGTGTGTGTTTTGTGTGTGTTTGGTGTGTGTTGTGTTAATGGTGTGTGTGTGTTTTGTTTGTTATGTGCGGTGTGGTGTGGTGTGTGTGGATTGTGTTTGTTATATTTGTTGTGTGTTGTGGTTGTGTGGGGTGTGCAGGTGTATGTGTGTGTGGTGTGGTGTGGTGTGGTGTATGTACACACATATGTGTGGGGGAGCGTGGCATGGGGCAATTATTATGTGGCTAGGACACTTAGTTTTCACATATAGTGTACATTTACTTCCTTCTATTAGTTGTCAGTGGTTGGATCACACACTGTCATATTTTTAACTGCTCATATTAAGATGCATATCTCATTTACTTGGGGGTTCATAAAAGGTGTAATTCCTTTGGGTTTTCATTTAGATTCCTTAGACTGATTCTGTGCTTTTTGTTATACAACGGACTCTGTGTTGAAATCTGCACTTATCAGGCTCATGGTCTCGCTTTCTTGGGGTCCTTGACAAGTATTTTTTGTTTGGCACTTACACTACAAGTGATACTTTCATGCATCATGTATATATGTGTAGGTTAATTTGAGGCTTGTTTTCAACTTGCAGTTATACCTAATTTCAGGATTTTGTCTCTCATTATCTGTTCTTTAATATACCAGGACAATTGGAATGTAAGTTGTAAGCTCATCTTACATGTATTAGAGAGAATGCCACTAAAAGGTTTTTTTTATCACTAGAATGCTTTCTTGGCATACTGAGACATTTTAAAATTTATGTGACAAGAACTCTCTGGCTGTAGAGAATTCTTGATAACCTTTGCCCTTCTGAGGCTCCTCAGTTAAAGGCATACTGGTGTTAATTAGCTTCTCTGACATAATCTTCTGTTATGTTTTAAATGTATATGTTAAACCAATGAGAATTATTTCTGTTTCTTCAATATAATCTGGTGTTAATAGTATGGGATATTTGAAAAAAACTGCCACAAAGCTTCTGAAGAAGGACCTGGTTGGTTCGAAAGCTAGAGCACTTTGTTCTTTTCTGTAACATCTATGTTGGTCCAATAAAAGATATCAAATCATTTGTTTCTGGATCTGTTCTTAAAAGGACCAATACAGCAACTACAACATTTTTTTAACTGTTTTTGTAAATTACATAGTCTTGTCAATTGCATCTTTTTGGGAGGCAAATTTTATAATGTCCCGCTGTAGGACCACCTTGAGAGTATCCCAAAGCATACCGAGTTTTAATTCAGGGGAGGTGTTCTCTTGGATAATTTGTGGGATACAGGCCCCTGCAAGGTCTTTAAATTCCGGGAGATTCAACAAGTAATTATTAAGTCTCCATAACATCAGTTTCTTATCTGATGCCAACTCCAACTTTAACAACCCTGAAAAATGATCAGGGGGGAAAGGGAAGGAATTCACAGCTATAAAGCCTGTATTGGTATTCCCCTAAAATGTGAAACAGAACAATTCTAGCACATATTCTGTGGGGAGGTGAGTAGTGGGTGTATGCCTGATCATGGGGGTGTAACACTCTCCAGGCATCTACCCAGTGGGCCTTCTTAAAATAAGTTTGTGCTGCCTTCTGAGCCCCTGATTTCTTGGGGGTTTAGAATTAGTGGTATCTCGATGATCATGAGCAGTGTCAGAGGCTCAGCAGGTAGCACACTCGCCTCTGAGGCCAGGAGATCAGAAGGCTGTGGGTTCTATCCCCACACCAGGCACTTGGGTTGAATCCCAATACTGACACTGTAGTGCAGCATGAAGGAGGTACCGCATTCCTAAGGTGCCATCTTTTGGATGAGATGTTAAAACTGAGATCCCATCTACCTGTTCTGGTGGTAGTTCAGGTGGATGTTAAAGATCCCATGGTACTTCTCGAAAAGAGTAGGGAAATTTTTATTGCAACAACAAAACAGAGAAAAACAACCACAATAAGTTGCAGTACAATAAACTGAAAAGAAAACTAAGCAAGAAAAACAAAAGAAAAGGAGGAAAACAAAAACAAAATGGTACATAATTAGCAAGGAAGCATAACATAAAACAGGAACATGTTGTCTCTAAACAGAAAACAGTAAGTCATCCAATTTTATCCTTCAAAAAAGGAACTGCTTTCCATCTAGCCATCCACTCATCATGTATCAGATGTGTTTTCTCATACATACAGTGATTAAGCAAGTCAGATTCCAGTCTTTCAATAACACAGTGCGGAGCAAGATCCATTTGCTGCAAAACAAATTTACACAGAGTTTGCCATAAATGGAATTTGAAGAAGGCACCGATAAGTCTCACAATCCCATCAGGAAGAACATGTAGAGTTAAAAAGAAACCACCCACCACCTCCACATACGTAACAGACTGCCATCTAGAATCCTGCCAGTGCACAGCCAGATCTCTCTACACATCTTGGACATAAGGACAGTGTATCAAAAAAAGTGTCATAGATTCCTCCTGAGCCACACAAGATTGTCTAGGGCACATTCTTTCTGGCAAGGCTTTAGGCTTTGCATTCCCCTTCACATTAAGGCGACCATGACTACAAAGCCATAAAACATTCCATGTCCTAGGGGGAATTTTAGTGTCATGTAACCCTGCAAGAACTTTCCCATGATATTGATCTGGCATGTTTGGAAAATCAGGAGTAATAAAAGGAGCTTTAGATTGGATGGTAGCATAAAGAAACTTATTAGAACAGGACGAAACATCAGCCGGCCATAGTTTCCACTTTTTTAGTTTGGTAACAACAGGCTGAAGATAGACAGGGAAGGAACGAGCCATGAAGGCCCTTCCTCCCTGTGGATTCCAGATACTATATAATCTACAAAGCCAGAGGTCTGCAAACAATAACCAAACAGCAGGTTGTGGTTTAGACAGGTCAGCCAGATTCCTATGAAATAACATACTAAAATAAAATGCAATAGGGTTCACAAAGTTTAAACCACCTAGTGCTAAGGGCAAGTAGAGGACATCCCTTTTAATGGGGTTCAGTCTACTACCCCAAATAATTTGAAAAAAAAGACTTAAAAGTTGAGTTTCCAAATGTAGTGGAATGGGATAGACCACACTAAGATATAAAAAAATGGGGAGTAAAAATGCTTCAGTCAGGAGTACCTTCTTTTGTTTGGTTTGATGCCATGTTTTCCAAACAGCCACCTTAGCTTTGGCAACATTGAGCTTCGTAGACCAGTTCAGGGAGGCATTATCCCCACCTCCCAAAAAGTACACCTAACATTTTAATAGGCTCACTGAAAACTGCTATATTTTTTTTTTTTAGTTGTTTAACCAGAAGTAGCACACTAAGCTGGAAGCTTTTTTACAGGAACATCCTGGGAGCACAGGGAAGTTAAGTGACTTGCTCAGGGTCACACAGTATGTAAGTGGAAGCTGTGGGATTCAAACCCAGGTCTGGTCTGCTGGATGTCACCAGATTTGCAGCTCAGAACCTTAAACCACTGTGCTATACTGCCTCCCTATCTTGTTTTGAATCAACTGCGGGAGAAAAGTCACAATCAGGGTAAATAGAACTTTTAGATTTGTTTATAGAAGCCCCAGCTACAGCTGAATAAGCAGTAATATGCTGTAAAATCTATCGCCTGAGCCAGCATCTGAGACAAAAACACAAAGGTCATCTACATATGTAGCAGTTTTAACTGGAAGTGCGCCAGAAGCAGGAAGTATACCATAGATGAGGTCATCCTGATTAATCAACCTCATAAGAGGATCCAAACAAAAAACATACAGGAAGGAGCTCATTGGGCACCCCTGACTGACCCCTTTATTAATTGGTATGTATGTACCCAGAAACCCATTGACCAGGGGAACAGCAGAAGCATGCTGATACAACAAGAAAAGCCAAGAGCAAAATTCAGCAGGAAGGCCATAAGAGCGGAGGACATGTATGATAAAATGATGGGAAACCCTATCAAAAGCCTTCTCCTGATCAAAGGACATAATATACCCAGTGATAGAGTTCTCCTTACCCTGTTCCACAAGTTCCCTGAGAAGGAGAAGATTGGTTTCTATAGTACGGCCAGGAGTAGAACATGTTTCAGTGAAGGAGATCAAAAATGGGGCCACTCTCAACAATCTTGCATTTATAATTTTCATCAAAATTTTCAGATTAGTGTTTAGTAAACTCAGTGATCTCCAATTATTGAGGTCACTGTGATCACCCTTTTTAAAAATCAAAATCTGTACAGCACTGCAGAAACGAAAATCAATAGTTTGACTCTGCAGACTCCAATTAAAGATGGCCGTAAGCACATCTTTTAAGACAGCAGAAAAAGCTTTATAAAATTCAGAAGGCAAACCATCTATCCCAGGGGCAGTGTCATTTTTCAAATGGGATATTGCATGTAAAACTTCATCCTCATGTATGGGAGCAGTAAACAATGGGAGAACGTCCTGAGGACAATCAGGGAGAGAAAGAGAGGACAGGAACTCCTCCATGAGACCATCCTCTATAAAAGAGCTGGTATACATGTCCCTGAAGTATGCAGTGATTTCAGACAGGATCTCAGGCATAGAAGTAAGCAAAGTACCAACACGGGCTCTTACCTGCGTCAGAGACCTGTTGGAAGTCTGCTTAGCACATAAATCAAAAGCATCCCCAAATCCCCTTTTACCTTATGAACAAATTCTGTGTTCATGCAACAGGGAAGCAGCCCTGGAATACTGCAAAGACTCCATCTCACATTTGACTGCCTGAACCTGGGAGGTCAAGTTAATACGCTGAGTATTAATGGCAGAATATAGTTTCTCAAGTTGGTTTCGCAATGTAAGGTATCTTTTATACTGAGTAACAGTGTGGGTTCTAGAAAAATGTTTAACCAAAATCTAAATCTCAGCCTTAGTTTCAACCCACTAGGTGCTTAAATCTTCCATTAACCCAGCCAAAATCATATGGGCCTGAATGAAATCCTGGATGGATCGAACCAGGGGGTCATCATCGAGGAGGGTAATATTAAATTTCCAATGCCCACTACCATGAGGCAGGTGCATCCCCCAATGCAAGGAGGCAGCCAAAATCACATGATCAGAAATCTCAACAGGAACAGTTTTAGCTTATAACACATGCACATGGGAATCAACAAAAATAAAATCAATCCTGGTGGACAACCAACCTTTGAAGAAGGTGTAACCCCCCTGTTTATGAACAGTCCAATAAACAGCCTGTAAGTGACAACCAGAAATTATGTGTTTAAGACAGTTGGTATCACAAAAATTTGTATAGGTAAGTGCTCCCCTGTCTTGCTTGGCTACCACACAATTAAAGTCCCCACCCCAAATCAGATGCCTGGAAGTGAGGAGATAGAGCTTAATGACAGTAAATAAGTCAACCCTGTACTTCTTTCGGGCAGGAGCATAAAGAGAGATCAATCTCCATGCAGAGTTATTGAAAAAAAAAATCCAACAGAAGTGCCCTCCCTGAAGAAATCTCAACCAACTTAGTAACCTTAAACCTATCACTGCGAAATAAAACCCCAACACCATCACAAGTATCTTCCCCAAAGGAAAAAAAAGAAGGACCCCACCTCCATAATTTTTGAGCCACAGACACCAAGGATTGAGAATTTAATCTAGTGTCCTGCAGTAGACAGATATCAAAGGCTAGGTCCTGCAAAGTATGAAAAGTCACCAACCGACGCCAAGCATTTTTAATACTATTAGTATTCAAAGTGGCTATACTCAGCGTACAGGTGGGAGACATTTAGCTAAAGAGCAAGAGAGAAGGGACAGGTAAGGTAACTTTACCCATTTTAGTGCTCCGGCGAGGCCTGACTCCAAGCCGCAAAGGCCTAGACTGACCCCCAGTATCAGGCAAGGCATCCCCCTCTGAATCAGAGGAAAGAAGGGTCTGGGAGGACATTTCCAAATCCCCACCCTGATCCAAGGAGTGGGATTTCTTGGAAAGGACATCAAATTTATTACTGAGAGGGAACCCAACAGTAGGAAAGGAGGCTTTAGCAATTTTAGATCTGGTTCTGGTCTGCTTAATAGCACGATGCTTAGATGTGATTCCCAGCTGAGGGGGTGGCATAATCGCCTTCACCCCAGAAACCTCCAAAGAGTGTTCAGAAGGCAAACAGTCAACCCTTTCAGAAGGAGCAGGGAGACTAGAGTCCTGTTCCATAGGCACCCCATCTGGAACCGGAACTTCAGAAGCAGGGCCGGGATCCACAACGGGCGTTTCTACCAAAGGTACAGCCAGAGGCACAGTGTCAGGAGTTGTGGGGGGATTTGGGACAGGAACACCTTCAGGGGTGGGTTTATGAGCAGCAATATCTATTTTTTGGGCCTCAGTAAGAATAGTATCCTGATTAGAATGATCAGACCTGTTGTGAGTAGCCCAAGGACAGGACCAAAATCCATGTCCTGTATCATCACAAAGATTACACTTAGGTTCATTCTTGCAATCAGTACTAGAGTGACCATAGGAAAGACAAAGATTACAACGGAGACAATCACAAGCAGAACTGAGATGCATGTAAGACCCACATTTGAAACACGTTCTAGGTTGGCCCACATAAAAACAATGACCCCTCTCCCACCCTAAAATAAACTGTTAGGGATATGGATAGGACCAGAATTATTATATCTAAGTTGAACCCGGTATTTCCAACCCCCAGTCCAAAGATGTTCAGCATCAAAAATTGGTTGAGGGAACCCCAAAAGTTCACATCTTTGCTGCAACCAATGGGAAATGTCATGAACTGCAACAGTTTCATTACAAAACAAGATAGTAACAAGTATAATTGCAGGTCTGGTTAAGGGGATAGCCCGAAAAGGGAGCCAGAGGGCAGAACATCTCACAAGCTCATGTCTAGCCCAAAATCTGTCTAAGCTCAGAGGGGTTTTAAAACTAATGTCATAAAGGCTATCACCCAAAACATGAATAAGGGCATAAATTTCATTGGTAAAGAACCCCAGGGATTCTTTAATCAAGGACTTCCCCACATAAATCCCATCAGGAACTGTAGGCAATCCCCCTAAGTACTGCAGCCAAACAGCATTCCTCCTCTGCATAGGAGAAGGTTGTCCAGAAAAGGTGTCCTGTCTACGAAATTCCTCCCAAGTATGTTTAGCCTGTTCATGGATAGCATGGTGAGGGCCTTGTGGGGCAGAAAGACCATCCATTATGGCACCTCACGATTGGTTAGGTACCCTGGAGTTGGTGTCTTCATCCCCCGAGGAAGAGTTTGACATCACCGGAACTTTAGGTAAGCCAGAAGGGATAGTTTCAGGGAGCTGCACATCTGCAGCATGCAGGTCCAAATCAGAGTCAGTAATACAGGAGGGAGGCAAGGAAGAAACACCTTCAGCAGTAATATCCCCAGATGCAACCCCGGACTGATGAACACCAAGAATAGGGCTGTGCTGTGGGTCAGAAATCCAGTGGCCCTCCAACCCAGGTTTCCAACCAGCACTCCTCAGGGAACATTCCAAAGAATGAGAGACACTGCCTGGTCTACTCATTAAATCCTCTGCAGGATCCTCAGTCCCTCGTAAAATAATTAAGTCTCCAGCGGGAGAAGCGACCAAATTAGGCAGAGAGATAGAAGCAGTACTCACAGTAGCCAGAGGAGGAACAGCTCTGTGGAGTCGAGGAACAGGGTAGAGTCCCGAAACAGCTGAACAAGAAGCAGAGGCCTCTGAGTCATTTGCATGGCTTGTCTTTGATGCTGATGCGTCATCACAGTGGTTGACAGCCGGCAACACAGCAGGTAAATTACTCGGCGGTGGCAGTGGTGGTTGCGAGGGAGGGAAAGCAGAGCATTCACTCAGGGCAGACTAAGACAGGGGTGCAGTGTTCTCCAAAGGACCAACAGGAGCAACAGATAGAGACTGTTCAGTTGCTGCAATAACCGCCAAAACCTGATCTCGATTCGTAAGAAGCAGACGTTTTAGCCATAGGTCATCAGCCATTAACAAGCTTGCAGGCACATCACCAATACTTTCCTCCATCCCAGAAACCACAACTTCAGTTCACTTAAAGCATGTGAAAAGATTTCCCCAGCTGGACCTGCAGGAGTGGAGATCTTCTCTCCTGCAGGTACACCTGCATGCTGAACGTCCATCGGAGTCGCAGTCAAGGTTCAGCAGCACCCCCTACCACAAAAGTAGGGAATTTTTGTTTATTAGAATTTCTAAATCAAATAATAATACAGTACAAGTTTTACATCACATAAGAACAAACATTTAAATCTGAATCAAAAATAAGTATTTCATCATACATAAAACATAAGGAGACAATCAGTATTAAGTTCTCTTTACAACAGATATAGACCCCTTCCAACAACAAGACATAATATATAGGAAGGTATCATACTGTAAGGAAAAAATATGTTTTTTTTTAAACCAAACGGTAAATGATGTAAAACAATGAAAATACCTACTAAAATAGGATAGAAACCATAAAGAAACAGACATATTACAATCATACATCACCCAAATACAAGCAAAAATGACTAAAAACTCAAACATAACCTGAAAAGGTCCCCCCCTCCACAACAACACCAGTAAATTTTGTCCCATTGTAGAAGATCTAACCAAAACGTCGGGATTCAAACAATTGCAAAACTTATCAAACACTAAAAGACATTGCAAAGCACAAAGGAGAACTCACAATAAAAGAATAATCCACCAAAATTGTTCATGGGAACCCTCCCCATCCGATTGAAATGTCAATTCTCCGTCACAGCAGTTAATCACCAAAGTAGTGAACTACTTTAAACATACAGGAAAAAGCCCAATTTTTAGAGTGAGTCATCATCTGCATTTCACTGGCTTCTAACATAATACATTTTTGTAGATCTTCTACAATGAAACTAAATAGTTGAATTTGTGGAATAAACTGTTGTTGCAGTGAAAACCTCATTCTACTGTGCCAGATCCAAAATTTCAAAAAGCCAAATAAAATAAGGACACTACAAGAATTAAGTGAGCTCCAATGACCCGATAGCAGTCCCAATACAAAAGTGTCATAATTTAAATACTAAAAGGGTAACATAGTCCATGAACTTTGTACAATTTTCCACAGGTCGACGACATATGGACAATCAAAAAATAAATGTTAAATAGTTTTCTAAACAAGTGCTATACCCTGGCCTTGGGCAATAATGCTCTGACAATTCTTTATGTTTCAAATTATTTTTAACATTTAACTTCCCCTGGGCACATAACCAAACAGTATCCCATAGTTTCTGAGGAAGCCTTTTGTCATTTATCATTGCACAGATGAGAGATTGTTCTTGTGTCGACCGATCCGTAAAAGGATTTATTTAAAAAAAATTATCTACAATCCGACTATACAGGTGTTTTCTGGGTAAAGTCAGTAGGTAAGATAGTTGGAGTTCCCAAACTTTGATCTTAGCAATACTGTCTTTAAGATAAGTTGGGAAGCTCAAAATATGAAAGTTTCAGAGAATGGTACCACTCACAGCCCAATGTGTGTTAAACACTCATAATCGCAGTGCCAACCACGTAACCCAGATGTGCTGCTCACTCTTCACCACAGGATGCCCAATTTGAATGATAAAAAATACAAAAATAAAAAACTATAGGGTTCACCATCCACAGACCTCCTTCAGCAATCGAACAACAAGTAATCCCTTTCTTCACAGGGTTTAGTCGGTTACCCTATATCCCAGAGAAAAAAAACTAATACTTTACTCTCCAAACCTTTAGGGATCAGAAAAACATGACTAACATACAAAAAGAGGGGGAGTAAGTGTAACCCCTTTGTTACCCGGGGTTACTAGAATCCCAGTAAGACCTAGTGATAGGCAGGGAAGGCAGCTTGTGGAACTCCAGTTAAATGGGTTTCACACTGTCTCACTCTGTCCTCAGTCACAGCTGAGACTTGAGAGATGACATCATAATAGAACTGTCGCAGCTGCATGAGCCACATTTGGAATCTTCAGCTCAGAGTAAGTTTAGAACCTTGGAATTCAAGTCAGTCTTCAGTTTGTCCTTAAACAAGAAGGACAACAGTAGTTGTCTGTTTCACCCCTCCCTCTGGGGGTGAGGAAAAGTTCTTTGTGGGTTCCAGGGAAATCTCTTCTCCCACCCTGGGAAGAAAGCTGCCTGTTTTAATTTAAGTTCGGTCTGTTCATGTATAACAGCAAAGGTTACAGCTCGCCTGTGGGCACCTGCAACGACGGGTGAGTGTTTGGCCCCATTGGAAGTAAAACAACTTCTTTTCTTCAGTTGATTTAGTGTGGGGACTGCTATTTGGGAGGACTATGTCAACTAGGACAAACAAATAGAGCAGTCATCTGTTTAAAGTGTTAAAGTTCATTGTAGAGGGGGTGCTTCAGGTCATCCACCGTCAATCTACATTTTAAAGTCTAAAGTTCTGTGTGTCCAGAGAAATGGCCGGGTATGGGCTGTGGGAGCTGGAGGTGGAAAAAAAACCCATCTTTAGTAACCAGGTCCACCTCTACGGATTTCTTCTGTGTTTTTGCTACTTGCCTCATGCGCTTGGCCAGTGATGGGGTGGGTACCCAGATGTGGGTCACAACTAGAAAATCTCTCTAGGAGTCACAGACTCTAAGTGGTGTGGGGAGCCACAGGATGGGAAAATTACTCCTTGTTGGATGGGAGTCTCCCTGTTTGATGAGAGTTTCAAATTGGAAGTACGAAAACAAAATGTCTCTAGGAGTTGCAGACTTCAAGTGGTGTGGGGAGCCACAGTTTGGGAGTCTCCTTGTTTGATGGGATGTCTTTCCAAGTAGAGTTTGGGTTCATTCGCTAAGTGGACTGCAGTCGAGTGGTCAGGAGCCGGGCCAATGGGTTGTGTATCCAATGCGCATGCAAGTCCGGGCTGAGTGCCTGGTGGGTCCAAAGCCAGACAACTGTTGTATTGTGTTCATTCCTCAAATGGACCGCTGTGTTTAACCTCTAATCTGCATTACAGTTACGAGTCTCTATGGGGGACCATACAGAGCTTTGTTTATGTTCAGTGAGTTAATAAATAAAGCCACACTGAAAAATCCCAATTCTGGTTCTGGACATTACAGTTATTGCTTTCCTGTAGTTGGATTTACTTGGGTGCCCCTGTGCAGAGTAGCCAAAACCTAGGTCTTGTGCCAGGTAACCTCATCTTTCCTGAACCTGTAGATACTCATATGTATATCCATGTTACAAAAATGGACATATGGGTTACATAAGTATGTACGAATCATAAGATAAGTATTAATTTGTGCATATGCCACCTATTCCATTTCTGAATTCTTAAATTTGCAATGTCAAGTTTCAGAGTCCAATTATACATGGCCATATCACCAGGTAAAAAAAAATGCCTAAAATTTTCTGAGGGTCAGTTACTAGAGGGATCCCCTTTATACGAGTGTGTTGCTGATCTGGCATCCCAACATGAAGGCAAAAGGTTTTGGTTGGATTTACCTGTGCTCCAGTTAAATCAGAAAAAGTCTGTAACACCTCCATTGCCGCAAGTCCTGAGTGAAACTCCGTAACAGTAACAACCAAATCATCTGCATATGCACAAAGTTTCACTACTGGAAGTTGTGGTACAGAAATACCTCATATAATCGGGGAAGAGTATATAACTCGAATTACTGGATCTAAAGTAAGGATATATAATAGGGGACTTAACGGACATCCCTGCCAAACCCCACGAGAAAGCTTACATTTGTTACCAAGACAGCCTCGCACCAAAGGACATACAGAAGCGGTAGAATAGTACCCTTGTAAGACTTTAATGAAAGCTAGAGGGATGCCATAAAACTGTAAAACTAGCCACAAAAAACTATGGGAAACCCTATCAAACGCTTGGGTTTGATCCAAACTAATCAAATAGGTGTCTTTATTATGCTCATGATTGTAACTTAAAATTTCACGAAGGAGAAGTAAGTTATCAGAAATTTTCCTCCCTGGAACAGTGCACGTTTATGCAGGGTAAATACAGTCACTCAATACATTAAGCAACTGGTCATTTAAAATTTTTGCTAATATTTTAAGGTCTACATTTAATAAGGTAATCGGTCTCCAGTTATTTAATAGGGTGGTATCTCCCATTTTATGTAAAAGGCATAACATTCCAGTATTCATACTCCCAGGGATCTCTGGGGACAAAAATGATCATTATAAACCTGAACTATTTCATGTGGGCATTGTAACCACAAGCATTTATACAATTCAAATGGAAGACCATCTGTCCCAGGGGCAGTATTGGTCATCAGAGCATTAATCACCACCCCCACTTCCAGCAAGGAAATAAGTTTCAACAAAAGTTGTTGCTGAATTGTAGAGATCTGTGGCAAAACCAGCAATTTTAACAATTGACCAGTGTTCTCTGAAATACGGAAAGGGGTACCAAATTTAACTTGCAAGTACTGTTGAATTTCATGCAAAATCCCAACAGTGGAGGAGACCGATTCTCCCAACTGGGTTAGCAATCGAGAAATATGTTTTCTCTGTCTTCTATATTTACAGTTTTCATAGGGATTTGTGATGTATGATTTTCCCTGAGTACCAAATTTCTGTTCTGCTTCTAAAGTAATGAATCTTTTATATTGTAACAAGACTAATTCCATTTTGATTTCTTTAATACTAGTTGCATACTTTTGTACAGTTGTCATTGCATACTTTTGTACAGTTGTCAATCTCCCCTGCAAGGACTGAAGTTGTGTGTGTAAAAATTTATGTCTAGATTGCTTGTTATAGTGGTGTACTCGTGTTGTGTTTTTAAACCAAATCCTAAAATCAAATTTGGAATCCAACCACCAATCTACAGAATTGTCACATAAGCAAAAAACTGAGATTCTAGCACACAATAAATCCAACACTCCTGGAAGCTGTGCTGACATAAAAAGATCAGAATTAAACTGCCACACACCGTTATCATATGCGGTAGCAGCGGTATTGGATAAGCGTACACTAATTAAACAATGATCCGACGTAGCTACTATTGGTGTATCAGAAGTTAGTACAACAATATCCAGTGGGACAAAGAAAAAGTCAATTCTAGAGAACAAATTGCCTTTATAAAATGTGCACAAAGGGACATCCAGAACCACATGTTGGGCATCTTTTAGTGCAGTCTGGGTTAAGATCCGGTTCAATTCCACCGCATCACAATAAACTTTCTGAGTGTATCCTCCTCCTCTATCGAAGCGTAACAGCCCACAATTAAAATCGCCTCCCCAAATTATAGTTTTGGAAGTGTGTAAGAAAGGCTGAATGTCATTCCAAAAAGCAATGCATCCTGTCTTAGTCTGTGGAGCGTAGCAATTAATCAACCTATAAATAATCCCCTGAATTAAGACATCCAACAACAAAACCTGGCCTTGATGTATTTCCACTAATTTAAGGGGCGTAACATTGTCCTGAAAAAGACAAAAAGCCAAACCACTACAGAGGTCTATGCCCAAAGACCAGAAGCTGGGGCCCCATTTCCAATCAGAGGCTGCTATATTAGCCTCTGTTAAAGTGTAAATGTGAGTATTCTGCAAAAAAAGCACATTTAAAGGAAGTGTCTCAAATAGAGAAAAAGTTGCTTTACGTTTAACGTCTGACCTGATACTATTCGTATTCAGGGAAGCAATTTCCAAATCAATCATACATCCAGTCAAGGAGGTTTATCTTGGACAAGTATAACTTTTGAGCGAGTTCCCCACCTTTTCTTTCTAACCTTTGGTTCAATTTTGTCAGGTTCCTCGCTCCTCGAGGAGGCCTCCAAAAGGGAGGAGGCATCAGAGACATCTCCCATTTCTGTGTCTCCCCACTGCAAATGGGTATACTGATTCTGCAATGGAAGAGCTTCAGTAGAAGGCTTCTTCGTCATCAATTTCCCTCTCCCTTGTTTCACCAGATGGAAGGAATTCAGATCTGGAGGAGGCATTACTGGGGTAGCATCCGATGGACAAACATCACCCCTGGGGGAAGGTGTATCGACCTGTACCTGTACTTCTACAGCACTTTAGCAGAAGCATGGCTGACTGGTGCAGGTGTACCAGACACATTGGAAGTAACCGGGGGACAGATTGTGGGACTAAGTCAGTAAAGGAAGAGGCAGGTTGCCTACCAAATGGCTGTGCACGAGGTATCCTGGGAACACTGCAAAGATTAGAATGGTCATGCACTGCATTATTAACATAAAAATCATGTTCCACAAAATCACCATGAGGGGTATTTTGGGAGGCCCATGGACACTTTGTAAACATATGGCCTTCCGTATCACACATGCTACATCTTGGTGTAAAAGTACAACGTACACCTGGGTGGCCCAACATCCCACACATATTGCATCTAATTTTTTCACAGCTGCTACTAACGTGCCATGGGGAACCACACTTAAAACAAGTGCGGGGCATCCCTGGGTAAAATAAAATACCCTGGTCTCTTCCTAAAAAGAAACTGCTAGGCAAATGTTGTATTTCTGCATCAGAGGATCTAAGCTGAACTTTAAATTTCAACACACACACCCCATGCAAAAATCTTCATTATCAATTGTTGGATCTGGTAACCCTTGAATTTCACATTTTTGCTCTAACCAATATATAATGTCCTTAACATTAATCCCCTCATTACGAAATAATACAGTGACTGTTTTTCATGTGGGCTTGGAAAGAGGTACAGCAAACAAATGAGTCCAAATCTCAGAATCCTTAACAAAATTATATTGTTGCCAAAATTTGTCCAGCAGGGCTTCAGAATGAAAACTGACATCAAAACTTTGTCCTCAAGGGGCATGGATAAACGTAAAGACTTCAGAAGGAGTAAACTGGAGAGACTGTTTAATAAGCAATTTACCCACAAAGCTCCGATCTGGCAATTCATCCAAGCCACTTTTATATCGGATTCGAACAGCATGTCTGCACTTTGCATTAGTTGGTGGGTCATGAAAAAGGCTAGCAAAGCTAGATTTCTGGCTCGTCTGTCCCAGCAGTGGGTCAGGATGTGTAGCATTAGCCTGCGAATGTTCTTCAGAAGCCCCAAGCAAAATTTGGCTATCAGTAATGTCAAGCTGAGACTGAGCCTCTGATGGTGGAATGTGAGTATTATGGAGAGAATCTATCGCACCCTCAATCGGTATCACCGGTGGAATTGAATCCGGGCTTCCGACTGGGTGCCATTTTGAAATGTTGAATCCACTGTAGTAGAAACTTGTAAGTTAGGAACAAAATCAGCCATACCTGGCAAGGGAATCTCCAGATCCAGTAGCCAAGTCCCATCAGAGGAAGGTATCCAGCCCACTTTCTGAAGCGCTGAGTCTGGTGATCAGGCAATATTCAGCTGCTCGTCCATATGGTCCACATCCATAGGGAGATCATGAATCTGGTTGTCAGCCTAGAGGCCAGCAGGCATAAGTTTCTTCCCTGTTTGCAAATCAGGGCTAGTACTTAAACATTTCCGTTTCTTTTTTCCCTCTTCCAACAGTAAACTCTGTTGTTTATATTGTCATTCTGCCTGAGCCAATAAAGCAGCCAAACGTAGTTTCTCAGCACACGGGTTAGCTTGCAAACATTTTTCAGCCATATCTGCTTCCAAACCTATAACTTCTGTCTGCTGGAGCTGAGCTGGATTAGACTTGACAATCTCCTGTACTGGACCTGCAGGAGCACAGATCTGCTCTCCTGCAGGTTCACCAGCCAACTCCCTAAACTGAGAGTCCATAAGGCATGTTGCAGGTCTCCCTACTGTCACAGTAAGGGAACCTCCCCAGTGCCCTGGCCAAATTTCCCCCCATTCACTAAAAATACCACCAACAGCTTAATCTGGTTCAAAGTCAGTTGGCATTCATCTGAAGTCCCCTCCCCCGGGTCGTGCCTGAAAATAGGCAGCATTTGCCTAGTACACTTACCCGGTCAACAAAAACTAAAAAAAACAAATAAGTCAGATTATGGTCTCCACCTATTATCAATACCCCCCTGCTGGTGTTCCATACTTTTCTGAAATAGAGATTGAATAGTCCTTGCATGTGAGCCAGGAGGTAAATAAATGCTGGCTAAAGTAAGCATAACCCCCTCATGCATCCCATTAACTAAAGCTAGACATCCCTCCGAGTCTGTATAAGTACGGAGGGAATGAAACTGGGTGAAGAGTGCTACTAAAATGGCCATTCCTTTACGTTTAGCTTCTTTACATGAAGCTGCCACAACTTAAGAAAAAACACATTTTCTCAACTTTTGATGCTCAGTCTTCCCCAAATGTGTTTCCTATAACATGATAAATGGGGGGTGTTGCTTTCTAAGTAGAGAAAGAACTTTATACCTTTTAATATGGTTATTTAACCCATTAACATTTTGTAAACAAACAGTTTATGTTCTGGAGCCATTTTAACTTCTTATAATAACTAGTGAAGCCCAATATCAACTCGTTTTTAACAACTTTGAAAAGTTGTATCAACCTGCAGGGTGATACGAAAAAACTCGTATCAACCAGTGGGTTGATATGACTTTTACATCCTCGCGCCGAGATGCATACACCAGCACAAACTAATGAAACTGTCTGAGGCAGCACAAGACCGTTTTCCAACGGTAAACACATACTCACAAACTTACCATAGCTAAAAAGAAAATTAAGTGATCGCCAACTTGTAATCGTAATTCTTCTGAGACAGTTTTTTTTGCACCAGTTCCTCGTTGTATGATAATAGTAAAACCTCTCGAGCTTTGCTCTCGAGGTTTACATATCACACAACTTGGTTGTGTAAAAAAACTCCATATCTTCCCCCTACATATGCATTATTCTCTATATAATATACATACACTATGAATGTTGCTATACAGCAACAATGTAGATGTATCCTCCCAATAGGAAAACCCTGTAGCAACAGGAATAGGCACCCAAAAATTACTATGCTTCAGCCGAATCAGCCAGTCCCAGTGTGCCACTTTTAAAAGATATAGCCAGAGGTTGAAGTTAAGCGCTGCTTGGGTGTAACAAAATATGCCAAGCTTATCTGAACTACGAAAACAACCACAGATAAACTAGTGTACAAACAATAAAACGATACAGAACAACTTCCTAGGTAGGAGGGTTGAAAAATGAACCCTCTATAAGGCCAGACAGGGACACCTGTAAGGGGTCGTGTCCAGTTGGAAGGGAAGGTGGCAAAATAAGTTGCCAGGCCTCCTGGGTCACGGAATAATCTGGACCAATATAGGATAGAAAAATGAGGGAGAATCATCACCAGAAGACTATGAGGACTGCAAAAGTTCCCATTTGTTTCCTAAGCATCCAATCAATCCAGGTACCGAGTGCCTGCCATTATCTTAAGCCACTGACAATCGGGCTATGGTCCCAGAACTGTTTAGTGATCTTAATTTAGATAGAGCTAAAACTGCACTCCATGTCCCATCTGGAATTAGAGGACCTCCTGCCAAGAGATTCCCCCCCAGGCTAGTGCTTTTCCAATTCTTGATTGCATTTGTCATTATTATTAGCAGTTGTGTTTTTCTTGTTCTAGTATTTTTCTCCAGTGTAGTGGTGTTTTGGTGCATCCATTTTCTCCCAAGTTTCCACAGTGTAGGGTGACCCTATAAAAGGAGGCATGGCTATGGTAGTTCTTCCTTTAGCTCAGCATGGGCAGCATTCAGGGTGGTGCTAGGGAGCGGCATGGTGTCAACAGTTCACAGCAGTGTTGTGTTTGAGTCAGGAGCGGTGTGCAGTGTGTTGTCGGGGGTGTAGTAGAGTCAATGGCCCTCAGCTGTGAAGGAAACTAGAGTCAGTTGCAAATAGCATGGAGGGACTGGCATCTCAGAAGACAGCTGGGGCATCAAGGGACATGGCTCTTTAATGAATACGGTATTGAGGATTGTGGAGGGAGGTATCTGGTTATTAAATAAGGTGTTTAGGTTAGGGTATGTTTTGTAGAGCTTTTTTGTTTGTGCTGTCACAGCATCTGGAGTTTAAGACTGATTTTCATGAGTGTTTGTGGCGTGTGAGGCTGTGAGTTGTTTGTTTAATCTGGCTACTACATGTGTTAGCAAAGTTGTTGTTACATGTGTTAATAAATGGGCTGCTATATGTGTTCATAAGGTTGCAATAAGGTGTTCTGTACTGTGCTAATCAGGTGTTCCTATGTTACTACAATGTTTGTAGGTCACTAAAGTGGTAGCAGTTAGGGTCAGGTCTACAGCACTGAGCAGTAACGTGCCCATTGGGCATGCTAGCAAACTATGCTTACGCCCCCCCAAGGACACTGAATCAGCAGTAATTTTCTTTGCGCAGGGCCATTATGAGTGGTCCGGCAGGCCCCAAGTTAAGCAGCAGACTTGTGTGGCATGACTTTGAACCTGTAGCTTGAAGCAGCAGACTCTTAAGGCATGACCATGGACCTGTAGCTTGCCTGTGGGTCACAAGACTAGGGGATGGGGCTGAGCCACATTTCCCTACTCTTGTGGTTTTGGAACCCTAACAGTGCATTAGTATAGTTTTTTTTTAAGTGAATGTCCTTACTTTTTGAGAAAGTAGCACTATAACCTATTTGATGCAGGGGCAAGAAACAGAAGGTGAGTATTCTGACATTTTGCCCTGCTCATATTTCTATGCAGCATTTGCTTACAACCTTTCCCATGCGTAACCGGGGAGGGTTGGCTAAGGGACTGGAGGAGTTTGTAGCTGCCCCAGGTCACTGAGGAAGTTATATTAGTGTAACCCCCCTGTTACTCGGGGTTACAAGAATCCCAGTAAGACCTAGTGGTAGGCAGGGAAGGCAGCTTGTGAAACTCCAGTTAAATGGATTTCACACTGTCTCACTCTGTTCTCAGTCTCAGCTGAGACTGAGGGATTACATCATTTTAGAACTGTCACAGCTGCATAAGCCACACTGGAATGTTGCAGTTGGAGGTTAGAGTAGAACATTAGGGAATTTGAAGTCATTCTGTAGAGTTCAGTAGAGTCTGTGGCAGTCTGAAGGAGGTGATCTGCTGCAGGCAGGCCCTCAGAGCTCTAAGCTCTGTCAAAGAGCTATCATTTTTTTATAGGTGTGTGTTCTCACCTGAAGAGGAACACAAGAAGAGCACATTGAAGTGGTAGAGACCACTTTCAGTGGTTCAGGGCCCCATCCCTTTGGGGATGGGGGGAAGGAATCAGCCTGTTTCCAGGGGCAACCCCCCTGGTCCAGCTAGGGAAAAAGAAGCTGCCTGTTTTAAGTTCGTGCTAAGGCACCAGAAGTTCTGAATGAGATTTCCTTTGAGGAGAAAATGCCTGTGGGGCACCTGCAACCAAGGGGTGAGTTTGCTCTGCTAAAGGGCCAATGTGTTTTCACCAGAAACAAGATGAAACTAAAGAGACTGTTACTGTGGGGTCAGGAAAAGACAGCCAAGTACAGTTTGGAAGATGTGGGGACTGCTTAACTCTGTGGGAGGTCTAGAGTAATGGACACAGCCACTTATTAAGTATGTTCAAGTTCAGCACAAATGGGATGTAAAGACAGTAGACTGAATGTGAATACATTTAAAAAGAATCTACACAGCAAAGTGTTTTAAAGTATGAGGTGTTACAGTCCAGAGAAATGGCCGGGTATGAATTATGGGA
This sequence comes from Neoceratodus forsteri, assembly GCA_016271365.2. Taxonomy (NCBI): domain Eukaryota; kingdom Metazoa; phylum Chordata; order Ceratodontiformes; family Ceratodontidae; genus Neoceratodus; species Neoceratodus forsteri. The sequence goes on along the minus strand of CM057458.1, from coordinate 166,765,322 downwards.
GTAAGAAGTGGGAGACCCCCACATCAGTAGTAACCAAATTCACCTCTACGGGTTTACTTTGGGACACCTTTTGCTTTCTCTCAGGTACTTGGCCAGTGCCTGAGGAAAGTACCCAGACGTGGGATTGATGAGGAAGATTCCCTTATGGAGCAGAAGAGCTCATAGGTGGTTTAGGGAGCCACCAGTAAATGTTTCCATGCTATATGGAAAGTGTCCAAAGGGCTAGCAAGGGAGCCGAGCCAGGGAAAACCCAGAGCAGAGTACAAGTGTGGCCTGTGTGCCCAGTGTGTTTCAAAGCCTGAGGGCTAAAGTGAAAGTGAATGTGTTCTGATCTCCATAAATCTGCATTACCAGGAGTGTAGCCCCGTGGGGGTCCATCTATGCTTTGTTATTCTGTTGGATGTGAATAAAAGACACACTTTAGAATCCAACTTCTGGTATTGGACATTACAGTTATTGCTTTCTTTGTCTGGAGTTACTTGGGTGCCCCTGTTGCAGAGTAGCCAAACCTAGCCAATGTGCCAAGTGACATATTCCTCCCCGAACCCAGCCCACCGGGTAGAGCTGTCAACATAGAAATGGCATACCTGGTTGGGGTTACATTAGGTACATTGCTTAGGGATAGGGATGCACCGCTGGTTAGGGCAACACGTTTTCCTCAGCTACCCAGGATATGCTGGGTTCCAGGAGGGAGGTGTGCATTACTCCATCCAACTGCTTGTAAACCATGTTTTAGTAGCCAGAGCAAGATGGAAGAACATAAAAGACACTGAGGAGTAACATGATGTCCCCTGCCACAACTCCAAAGGGCCCCTCTGGAACCTGAGTCCCCTTTGGACGGGGTGGCAGGGGGGAGGACCACCTACTGTCACAGGTGTGGCTATGTAAGGAGGCTTGCTAACATTTTTACTTGCAGTTTGTCCTGCTTTGGGTCCCCAGCTACAAGAGAGGTTGGGTCCTGTTTATTTGGTGTGGGTATCTTTTTGGTGCACAGTTACTGCAAGGGCCATTGAGGTAAGGCATGTAAGCATACTATCCTCCAACAGGAAGAAGGAGTAGACGCAAAGCCACCTAAGTGGCAAAGAAAGTCAGAACTCCAACTAGCTCAAGTACATAAATCCAGTTTTCAGAACAACATGCATCACAAATGGGCAGCAAAATAAAAGTTTTTTAATCAGTTTTGCTTTTATTTTAAGTTCAAGACAGCAGCTAGACAGGTACCTTTGTCTCGGGTGGAGCAGGCTAAAAGAATACTTTAGGCATGGACTCAAACAAGCGGTAAACTTAGGTTCTGTAAATCCACCATTCTTTTACTTCCATCAATGCTACCTGTGCACCTGAGAGAACACCTGACCCACGTGACTGACATTTCAACGTCCTCTAGCACCCTGCTGGACTGGATCTTGTCTAACCGTCTGGAGAGGATTGCATCATCAAGCACACTATCTGACTCCATCTCAGACCACTCCCCAGTGTTCTGTGTCTGGAAAATTCCTTCCCCCAAAATTCCACACAAAATCATACAAGTCAGAAACTACTCCAGGTTTGATCCAGAGGGGTTCCTGGATGACTTAAGACGTACTGACTGGTCTAGGGTGCTTGAAGCCCATGACCCCTCAGTGGCAACCTCCTGCTTCATTGATACCTTTGGGGACCTCCAGGACAGACATGCCCCTAAGGTCACTCGGAGGGTGAGGGGAACTGCAACTCTTTGGCTGAATGGTAATCTTCTAGCCCAGATGCGCGAGAGGGACAAATGCTGGGCCCGCACAAGGGGATCCATTGATTCCTCTAAATTCCTAAGATACCGTCACCTCAGAAATCAGTGTAAGAAGGCTATTAGGGCAGCTAAGAGTGACTTCTGTAAGTCTGCCCTACTTAGCTCTGCCAGAGACCCTAGGAGGTTTTGGAGGAATATCAAATCCCTTGTTAGTGGGTCTGCCCATTCGGGTGTCACGGATATGGTTATAGATGGAGTCTCATGTGATAATCCCCATACTATAGCCAACTCTCTTAACCTCCACTTCTCTGACCTCTCGGCCCTTACCTCACTTTTCAAGGCTGATGGGGGGAGCTCATCCCTCATCCCTTCCCCCAGGAGTCAGGTAGGTCAACCTTCTCAGAGAGAGTTTAATCTCAGGGCGGTATCAGCTCTGGACGTTCAGAAATGTCTTGCAGCCCTCTCCCAGCACTCCAGTCCAGGCCTTGACAACCTGGAACCTAGGCTTCTTAAGCTAGGAGCTGTTTACATTGCCTCCCCAGTTGCCCACATTTTTAATCTATCCCTCAGCTCTGGGATAATCCCTGATATCTGGAAGGAGGCAAGGATAGTCCCTGTCTTGAAGCAGGGCAATCCCAAACTTCCTGACAACTATCACCTAATTGCTATTCTCCCATCCCTTAGCAAACTTCTAGAAAAGGTGGTGGCTGAACAACTCTAGGAGTATTTACACACCAATGAGCTGCTATCCAAGGCCCAGCATGGCTTTCGAAGGGGACATAGCACCACAACTGCTCTGATTACTGTAACTTCAAGCATCAGATCTGCCATGGACCAGGGCAAACTGTCGGGTGCTATATTTATAGACCTGTCAAAAGCCTTCGACCTTGTCAATCACGACCTACTCGGAGCCCAGCTGTGGTCACTTGGTCTCTCTCCCCATGCCATGAATTGGACAATGGGCTACCTGAAGGGCAGAAAGCAGCGAACCTGCTTCAACAAGGCCCTCTCGGAGCCTAAGGCGGTGACCATGGGAGTCCTCTAGGGTTCAAAAAGAGCCCTCCTATTCTCACTCTTCATTAACAATCTTCCTTGGCAATTCTCATTGCTAAGCCACCCTATATGCGGATGACCTGGTGATAGTGGCCCATTCTCATAACGCCTGCCCTAAACCAGAGCCTGTCTGAAGATTTCAACAAAGTCCTGGCCTGCTACAGGCCACAAACTGGTGTTGGAATCTAAAACACACAGGCCATGCTTTTGGTTCCACGGCCAAGATAAAAGCCTCATCAGCCTTGCTCAACATAACTAGTGAGGATGGACACTTGCTGCCAACAGTGAACTCAACCAAATATCTTAGCGTCACCCTTGACCCCCAACTTGACATGGGGAGTCATATCCTCAACATCTGTAGAACTACAAATTGCAAGCTTGGCTTAGCCTACAGGGCCAAATACAACCTAACCCCTGGGGCTAGACTTGCCCTTGCGAGAGGAGTACTTCTTCCCTCCCTCAGCTATGGACTTCATTTATTTGCTCGATCCCCTCAAACTCATCTTGCCAGGTGGAACACGGCATATAATAATATCTGTCGGTTTGCGCTAGCTGCCCCCAAACTCATCCATCGCTGTGAGCTCTACGACAAACTCTGCTGGCTTCCCCCAGCTGAATACCTGGACTTTGGTGTTGGGAGTTTCTCTGGGAAAGTGCTTACTACCGGCATTCCGCTGGGACTGGCGGAACTTCTCCCAAAAATGGACCCCACACCCTACCACCTCAGGTCCCAGACTTCTGGGTTTCTCAAAGTCCCCCCCACCCACACTCTTATGGGGGACCGTGACTTTGCTGCATATGCGTCCAGACTCTGGAACTCTCTCCCTGATTATGTCCAGTCGGCCTCCTCCCATGGGACCTTTCGCACCTCTCTGTGGTCTCATCTAAAACAATCAATAGTGTGTGACTGTCCCAAGCCCCCTTAGGGAAATGAATCTAGCTGAATTCTGCTGCCCTAAATGTCAATCCATGTACCCTTCATACGTTGTGTAATTGTTGATTGTGTATCTTCTTTTCCCCAATTGTTATTATTTCCTATATTATGCTGCTCCTCCTAAGTTGCCTTGTATGTATTCTTCATGTTGTGCTCTCCCGGGTCGTTCCTGAAAATAGGCATATTACTTGTCTAGTGTACTTACCCGGTAAACAAAAGCTAAATAAATAAATAAATAATGAAGTCTTCCTCAGAGTGTGGGAGGTAGGGTTCAGGTCCATCTTATGCTCCAAAACGTAAAAGGTACAGTAAGCTAATCCTAATATTACTAAATAAATGTTAAACATTCAGAAAGACCCAAACCGTATAAACACTGTACTCTATGCAAAACTGGAATTGGACCCTACTCCTCGCATTCAGCAGCGTATTTCAGAACTGATTATGGAAGCAACTGAACAGAATTGGATAATGAAATAAGAAGCAGAATTTGTGACTATAAAAGACCCCCGTAAACCTGCTCTGTACCTGTTGCATAAGATCTATAGAAACTGTACTCCTGTTCCAGGCAAACCAATTGTTTCATCTATCGGTTCAGCTACTGAACCTATGTCCAAATTTGTGGACCACTACATAAAGCAATTTGTCCCAGACTTGCCATCCTATGTCCAAGACATAAACCATATGTGCAGACTTCTTAAAGACATAACAGTTGAAGAGAATGACATTTTAGTCTAAATTGACGTTGAAAGCCTCTATACGAATATACCACACAAGGGTGGTATAAATGCCATAATGAAGGCTCCGTCAGGAAGGTCAACTGACTTGACCCCCCCAAATTTATTGGTACTTGTTCCCGTCTAGTACTGGAATACAACTATTTCATTTTCGACAGTAAATATTACACACAACTAGTATGGGTACCACATTTGCTCCCAATCTGGCAAATTTGGATGTAGAAGTGTGGGAGAAATAATTTATTTTCAACCAACAGTCTAACCCATTCTTTCAGTATATCGGCACTTGGAGAAGATACATTGATAACTGCTTTTTAGTATGGAAAGGCACTCAGGAACATCAGAAAGATTTTGAAGAATACATTAACAATTCAAATACCCATCTACACTTCACACTGGAAGGGAACAAAGAAAAAATAAACTTTTTGGACTTGACCATATTTAAAGAAAACAAGAAACTGAGTTCCAGGCTATATAGGAAAGATACATCATGTAACACCATTCTGCAGGCTGATAGCTGTCACCCTCAATCACTTGTACGGAATATACCTACAGGTCAGTTCCTAATGATGTGTCACACTTGTACAAATGAATTTGATTTTGAAAGAAACAGTGATGATCTGGTATGCAGATTCAGGGCAAGAAAGTACCAAACTAATGACATTAATAAAGCCTATGATTTTGCAAAAGGCACAAACCGAGAAGATTTACTTAATGGCAAAGAAGGTTTGAATGAAAAGGCGCCCCCTACATTCTGCACACAATATCTTCCGCTAGTAGAAGCTTTTGGAAATATTGTGAAAAAAACATTGGGAGTTTTTTTAAAGCGGGCAAAAAATATGACAGTATAAGTAACCCCCCAGAATAAGCTATCGCAGGGGCACGAACCTACAAGACTCATCGGTGCATGCAATATTGCCAAAACAAACAAACCCAAACCAGTGGCTACCATAACCGCCAACTGCCAATTTTAAGTGTGGACACTGTGTGCACTGTAACAGCACCAGTAATTCTAATTCCTTTGCACACCCTAGGAGTGGGAAAAGATTCCAAGTCAACCAATTCATCAACTGCAGTACTGAAGGGATCATTTATGCCCTGTTTTGCCCATGTGGTATGATGTAAATTGGGCAAACTAAACGTGCTCTGAAGCTGCACATCGCAGAACATAAAATTACTATAAGAATGTTACCCCCTATAAATGGAGGTTCCCAAAAGTCTTCCTTGGGTGTGCTTAAATGCCCACTGCCAGGCGGGCATGCTGTGTCTTTACAGGTGTAAAAGTGCTTGCATGCAAGTGCCCTGTTAGCCTCCGTGCCTGTCTCTTTAAGAGACATTATTTTTGTAGTGCATAATTAATCTGGGTAGGGGCTGAGTGTTTCCAGGCTCGAGTCCCACCTGAGCTGCAATAATATTGCTCTGTTCTGCCATCGCTAATGGTGTAGAGGGAACTCTGTTAGAACTGGTAATTGCTTGCTGATTAGCTGCTCTAATAATAATGGTATTATACAGTGGCGTGAAAAAGTATTTGCCCCCTTCCTGATTTTCTCTATTATTGCATATTTGTCACACTGGATGTTTTCAGGTCTTTAGACAAAATGTAATATTAGAAAAAGGGAACCTGAGTGAACAAATAACACTTGTTTTTTTTTTTTTATTTCACTTATTTAATGAAAAAAAGTTAACCAACACCAATTGGCACTGTGTGAAAAAGTAATTGCCCCCTTACACTTAATAACTGGTTACGCCACATTTAGCTGCAATGACTGCAACCAAACACTTCCTATAATTCAATATCAGTCTTTCACATCGCTGTGGAGTAATTTTAACCCACTCTTCCTCGCAGAACTGCTTTAATTCAGTAACATTTGGTAGGTTTTCGAGCATGAACTGCTCATTTCAGGTCCTGCCACAGCATCTCTATTGGGTTTAAGTCTGGACTTTGACTAGGCCACTCCAAAACTTTAATTTTACTTTTTAGCCATTCTGATGTGGATTTGCTTTTGTGTTTTGGATCATTGTCTTGCTGCATGACCTAACTACGCTTCAGCTTCAGCTGACAGAAGGATGACTGGACATTCTCCTTAAGAATTTTCTGGTACAGAGCAGAATTCATGGTTCCTTTAATTATGGCAAGTCATCCAAGTCCTTAGGCAGCAGCATCCCCACACCATCACACTACCACCACCATGTTTGACTGTTGGTATGGTGTTCTTACTGTGGAATGCTGTGTTTGCTTTACGTGAGACATTATGGGATCCATGTTGTCCAAAAGTTCCACTTTGGACTCATGTGTCCATAGAACATTTTCCCAAAAGGCTTGTGGATCATCCAGGTGCTTCTTGGCAAATGAGAGATGAGCATTTATGTTCTTCTTGGTTAGCAGTGGTTTCCCTCTTGCTACTTTCACATGAAGCCCATTTTTGCCTAGTCTCTTTCTGATTGTGAAGTCATGAACACTGACCTTAGCTGAGGCAAGAGAAGCCTGCAGTTCTTTGGATGTTGTTTTAGGATCCTTTGAGACTTCTTGGATGATTTTACACTGCGCCTTGGAGTAATTTTGGCAGGCCACCCTCCTGGGAAGGTTCACTACTGTTCCAAGTGTTCTCCATTTGGAGATTATGGCTCTCACTGTGGTTCAATGGAGTTCCAGAGCCTTAGAAATAGCTTTGTAACCCTTTCCAGACTGATAGAGGGCAACAAAATGTTTTTCTGATCTTTTCAGGCACTTCCTTTGATCATGGCATAATGTGCTCGTTGAATCTTTGTGCTGGCAATGTGATTCTGATGGTAAGGGCCAAAATAAGTGAGGTTTATATTGAGCAGGGCTGGCTGTAATCAAGCCTGGCTGTGTTCAATCAGCTGACTCTAATTATCCCTTTAATTGGGTTGATTTAACTAGGGGGAAATTACTTTTTCACACAGTGCCAGTTGGTGTTGGTTAACTTTTTTTCACTAAATAAATGAAATAAGTAAAAAAAAAAGTGTTATTTGACCACTCAGGTTCCCTTTATCTAATATTATATTTTGTCTAAAGACCCGAAAACATCCAGTGTGACAAATATGCAATAATAGATAAAATCAGGAAGGGGGCAAATACTTTTTCACGCCACTGTAGTTTGTCTAACCTGCCTTTCTTTGCAGTATGGACATTTCTGTATTGCACCAATCAGTATCTTTTGGGGACCTTAAAATGGAGTCTGTCCCCAGGGGTCTTGTGGGAGTGAATTTCTGTAGGAATTGTAGTTTTTTTCATTTTGGCACCTAAATGGACCTGGAAGGAGAGCCCTTGCTTTGACAGACAGATGAATCAACCAACCAAACCCTTTTTGGATCAGAAGGAAATCCCAGTGCTGCCTGCAGCAGAGAGTCAGTCTGAGTTTGGAGTTGAGAGAGTGAACTGCTCAAGACGTTCGAGCAGCTGCTCCTGCATAGTAGCGCAGAAAACCGTTGGGAAGGCTGTGTTTGGCCTCCCTGCTTCATCTTCCCTTCTGAGGGATCTGCTAGTGAAATTAATTGGACTGAATCCAAACCAGTTTGTGACCAGAAATTCCGAATTGTGACTGCTCTGTTACCTGAAGAAGACCGAAGATTTGCTTTATGCGATCGGCCTGTCAGGAAGTCTGGAACCACCACAGAGTGTACAGTTTGTGCAGAGACACTGTGATTGCGACTGGACTGTCATCGGAACTGTGGTACTGCTTTTTATTTACTATAAGTGTGCTGAATGTTCTCAGTGGGTCGTGATTTGATTCCCCACTTTCCAATTGTGTCACGCTTGCTGGAAGCTGAATCCAGCACTACCGGATTGCCATCCGAGTTGTTCTCCTAGCCTGAGCTCTGCCACCTTGGCCCAGGCAGCTACTCATGCCACAGAAGACCATCGATGAGAGACCTGCCTGGGGATCAGCTCCCTGCTCAGCGTCAAGAACAGAAATGACACCATGGTGAATTGTGTGGGCCCTGCTTCTCCTGGCAAACCAGAAAGTCATTCTGCAGCCTCCATTTCATCCATTATGCGTCCTGTACTGGGTAGTGTAAGTTAACGCAAGGGTAGCTCCCTGCAACATCACCTAATCAAAGTGTGTCATCTGATTTGATTGTTTTGTTTGATTATCACGAACTGAGCCATCTGGCTCCGGATTACAAATTGTGGATTACTGTGCATGACTCTTTCTTCCCATCATTAGGGCCCCAACCAGCTGTGACGCTGGCCTACCCCAGGCAATGCTTCAGGCTAGCCTGCATCAACAACTGGGTACCCAGTGTGTGTGTGTGTGTGTGTGTGTGTGTGTGTGTGTGTGTGTGACTGTGTTGAGGGACTCTAAAGTGCATGCCTTGTAGTCTGATTAAATCAGTTATTAGACCAATCAACCTGATTACGCCTCTCCCTTGTTCAATTCCCCTGAATAAATCAGATCTGACTCTTTTTGCACTTAAACTGTTTGTGGTACATCTCTATACTAATAGCACTGTATTGTTGTTGCTGGCTGTGTCTAATCTTATTTTACAGGGAGTCTCCAGGGTCAGACAGGTGGAACCAGCCCTGGTGGTAAGTGCAATCAGAGTGGAGATGTATTTGTGGTTTGGGGGCTATTGTACCTTTGTATTCTGTTCATTGTTTAGGCCACAAGAGGGGAAAGGGGGGGTCACAGTGTTCCAGAGGGCTGTACCCAGGTCAGCTATGCTACCACCAACCCTGTTCTCCGGGTGAAGGCACCCGGTTTCAGTACCCAGGCCCCTTAACCTGCAACTAGTCACGCAGGCAGGGGTAGTAGCCCTTGGGATAGTGCCACCCAGGAGTTACAAAAAAATGAAATGAAAATGATACACTGGCCAGACATTTTAAGGAAGCACACCATGGGTCAGCTGCAGTTTTGAGACATTTAGGAATCGAAAAAGTACAGCTGAACTGTAGAAGAGGGAGCCTGAAAAATAAATTATTGCAATGTGAAGCATACTGGATCATCACTCCAGATACTTTACATCCCTCTGGACTTAATGACAAGGTGCCACTGCACTCCTTGTAGCTGTACACTATGCATTGCTCTGAATTCTGCTGTGAATATGTATTTGTGTATTTGTGTGTGTGTCTCTCTCTCTCTCTCTCTCTCAATCCACGTTTTAAACAGTACATATTATATCAATTGGTGGATGGGTTCACTGTTTTTATCTAATGCCTTTTTTAGCTGTATATTTATATTACAGTATTTAATTTATATCTGTGTTATAGTTGTTATATTTAAGACTTCTACAATTGTTTTTTTATTTATATGTGCAGGTGGTGGTCTGAAGTCCATGTGTTTGTCTTTATTTATTTATATTTATGTCTAATTTCTCGAGAATTCTTATTGATTATATTCATACAACTAAGCACATTATTCTGAGTATGGTGTTTATGGGGTTTTGGTCTTTTTGAATGTTTAAACTTATTTAGGAATATTAGGATTAGCTTACTGCACCTTTAACATTTTGGAGCATAAGAGGGACCTGAACCCTTACTCCCACACTTTGAGGAAGATGTCGTTGTGAAGTTGAAACGTCAATCATGTGGGTCAGGTGTTCTCTCACCTGCACAGGTAGCACTGAAGAAAGTAAAAGAATGGTGGATTTACAGAATCTAAGTTTACCGCTTGTTTGAGTCCATGCCTAAAGTATTCTTTTTGCCTGCTCCACCTGAGACAAAGGTACCGGTCTAGCTGCTGTCTTGAACTTAAAATAAAAGCAAAGCTGATTAAAAAGAACTTTTATTTTGCTGCCCATTTGTGATGCATGTTGTACTGGAAACTTGATTAATATACTTGGGCTAGATGGAGTGTTGACCTTCTTTGCCGCTTAATTAGGTGGCTTTGTGTCTACAGTATTACCTCACCTTGGAAAGTGCACCCTGAGCTTGTGAATATCTGATGTATTCTTTGAGCCACTGATTTCCTGTGTGTTTTGTTACAGGAAGAAGGGGTAGAGACAAGTTGGAGATGAAAGGAGTTGGAAAGACAAGGCCTTGGTGGTAACTTTAAGGTGTACGGCTAACAGCGCATATGGGGCAACCTACTGGAGAAGGGTTTAAGCAAGAAGAGGGGTTAATAGAGAGGTCTGAGAAAGTTTATCCTCTGTGGTGCCCACCTTGCACCCACCCCTGCCCTCTCTACATCTCCTTCTCTTTTTCCTCCCTTGAAGCCAGACTCCTTACTCACTGCTCCACTTTTGTAGACAACTACTGGCTTGGCTCTCCCCTTTCTTCAAGTCAAGTCATATTTATTTGAGCAGTTGTAGACCATTACAAAACATACATAACATACGTATTACACATATACACAATAAAAACGAATTCTGTTACAATCATAAGCTAAAAACATATTCAATTATATGTAAAAACTAAAAGAAATCATAAAATTACACTAACTCTTTCAGCTTTGTGTGCGATAGGCTATAACAGTACCTTATTCATATATCAGGTATATAACTGCCACAACCTTAAAGTGACACAAGTTAGAGACCACGGGATGCTGAGGTCCGAGTAGCTGCTTCCTGGTTCCTCTCCCATTCTCTAACGCCTTTTCTGAGCATTTTCTGTAATTTTTTTCTGCTAAACAACGTTACAGGAGAATAAGTGGAGATCCTGTGAGTTACCTGTTACCTGTCATCAGATTTGTTCAAGATGGAGGCTGAAATGCAGCTAGCCATGCTGAAACATACCCCCCCCCCCAGTTACACCGAGAAGGCAGTAAAGATCCCGCCGGAAGCAGGGGCGGTCGAAATCAACCACGGGAGCGGCCTCTCCAAGTCCTAATCCCGAGGCGACTCCTCTCACCCTTGAAATGTTTCTGCAAGAACTGAAACCATTTCAGGAAGATATTAAATCTATGATTAACGAGGTAAAGCAGATCACCATTGCACTGGAAGATCTTTCTACCAGAATGGCGGACAGTGAATCCCGACTTGTCTCCCTGGAGACAAAAACAGAGTGTACCAGTCATGAAGTGGTGGATAATCGCCAAAGAATCAAGAGAATAGAACAGAAAATCGAGGATCTAGAAGGGAGGAGCCGCAGAAATAATGTGGTCATAATTGGGCTCCCAGAGAAGGAGGAAGGGGTGAATGCAATCTTATTCATGCAGAAGTTAGCAGAGAAGCTGGCTGGCCCTTCCCCGTTTGGCCCAGTCTATACTATTGAGCGTGCCCCCAGAGCCCTTAGGCCGATGCCCGTGCAGGGAGCTAATCCTTGTCCCATGATAGCAAGATTTTTGAATTTTCCGGAAAAACAATTTCTAATGAGCAAGATTAGAGAGATGCAAGAGGTATTATGGGAGGGGAAACGAATTCGGATCACTCAAGATCTTCCTGCCACGGTCAGGCAGCACAGAGCTTCTTTCCATCCGCTAGTTTCAAAGCTTATTGCGGCATCAGTGAAGTTTCGTATGGGTTACCCTGCGCAGTTGCAGGTGTTCATATCGGGAGTCTGGTCATCCTTTGAGGACTGTGACAGCGACAAGATAACCCTGCAAAAAGCTTTCCTAGACCTGTTCCCGGGATGCTGACATAAGGGAGGAAGCCCGTGGAGAAATTATTGGTCTCAAGTTCTCGTCTTCAACTGGATGGAAATGTTTTACATTCACTGGTGTTCTGGTTCTCAGTGGACTTTCTCTTTTGGACTTGCAAATTGACTATGTGGGATCTGATGGACTCACTGTGCCTGCCAAACGGCGCTTTTGAGATGGGAGCTAGTTTTGTTTCCTGCATGTCTTGCCTGAAAGAGCATCGTAAACTGAGCAAAAGAATGCCTAAGTTACTGTTACCTCTGTGTTTCTATTCTGCTGTAAAACTCAGTGTGCATGTTGTTGCTTTTGTTCCTACATATAGCCTGTATTGCTTTATGATCTCGATCCAAGGTAGTCTCTGCAGCGGGATGGCAGGCCCAGCAATAGGTCCATGTATACATTCAAAGGACGCACGAGGGTGCTAGAGTCCTGTAGTTGAACTCTCTGGTTTCTCACACAGCGTTTAGATCAGTACACACCGAGGGTTGCTCTGTGCTGGTGGCAGAACAGTAATTTTATTTTGTTGGGGTTCTAGAGTTTCAAACTTTGCCTTTTTCCATCTCTTTCCTGTTAAGTGGGTTTCACGTGCATATTTGTGCCTTGCGTTCCCGTCTCTCCCCCGTGTCCATTTTGGGGTCTATGGAACCGGGTTAATGGGGGTCTCTTTTATTCTCGTTTATTCCCTCCATATTTCCCATTTTTCTTTTCCCTTTCTGGAAAGCCTGAGGTCTGGGCTGACATTTTGCGCCTAGATACCAAAGGGGGGCATTTAATACATACTTTACATTTATTTTCTGGGTGCTCCCATTAACAGTGGATGCTGTGTCTATGTAAGGGCCATGAGGCGGGGAGGTGACCGGGATTGGAAAGCCTTGGAGTGCATGCATTGTAGAATCCAAGCAGTTAGTGGGGTTGCAAGGAGTAATGGTAATGTTGGGTGGGTAAATCTTATGTGTTTTCTTTCCATGTTGGGATGGTGGTTTGGGGTGGGGGGGTTTACTACTATTGAGCACAACTATCTAATCAAGCTGGGCACATATTCGGAGTTTAGGATACGATGTAGTATTCAATGTGGGTCTGGTCGACCTAACAGATAATTATGGCTAACCGAATTACAATAGCTACCTGGAATGTAAAAGGGATCCAGAAAAAAATTAAACAGTATCAAGTTTTGAAGCACTTAAAGCTTTTGGGAATCGACACTGTATGTATCCAAGAGTCACATTTGTTAGAAACAGAATCTCCACAGTTATGAAGGCAGCAACTCAGTCAGTACTTTTCTGCAGGGGGTTCTACTCAAAGTGCTGGGGTGGTGATTCTTATACATAGGAGAATACCTTTCAAGCTGATCAGGGAGGTGAAAGACCCTGTAGGTAGATATTTATTAGTCCACGGTTTGCTTTTCAATAAAAAGATCCTGTGGGTACTATTTATGGCCCGAATCAGGATACACCCAGCTTTTTCACTAAATTGATACAGGTCTTAATGCCCTTCATTTCTTTACCCATGATTATAGGGGGGGACTTTAATTTAGTTTATGATTCCTCGGTCGATAAAACGCATCAGCAGGGAAAGGGTCTTTCACCTGCCCAACGGGCATTAAGGGAACTAATGGACCACATAGGTCTTTGCGACATCTGGAGGATTCTACATCCGCAGGAGAGGCTCTCTACCTACACTTCCCCTGTCCACCACTCCTCCTCCAGAATAGATTACATCCTTCAATCTCAAGTATTGTTACCGGGGGTGTTTGAAGCTGAAATATTACCAGGTCCTCTATCTGACCACTCGATCGTCACATGCTAGTTCTCTCTAATTTCATTACCTAGCAGAGGATCGAGTTGGAGATAAATGACCAATTGCTTTCGAATCGGACTCCATTAATCTTATTCAGGAGCATATTCAAAGATATTACAAAAATAACTATATGACCCTCCGAGACCTGACATTTTATGGCTCAGCTTTTCAAAGCTTACATGAGGGGTATTTTAATTAGTATGGCTTTCGACGGAAGAAGACAGCTACTTCAAAGCTGTCTCAATTATTAGTTAAGATGAGGGAGTTAGAAAGGAATCTTTCCCCACAATCCCCTGAATCAGTAAGACATGAAATAATCAAAGTAAGATCCGCATATAATGATATTTTGAGGGGAAAAGCGATATTTGCCATGTTAAAGACCCGAGCGGCCTATACTGACCAAGGGGAAAAGGCTGGGCGTCTTCTAGCGCTTAGGATCAAACAAATGGAGGCATCCCGATACATAGCCTCGATTACTTTGACTCTAGATGGCGCCTCTAAAACGCATCCTGTCGATATTTTAAAAGAATTCACTAGTTATTACAAAGAGTTATATAGCCCCATGCCATCCCCCCCCCCAGGACCTGGTCATATGTCAGTATTTGGACAGTGCCAATTTGCCCCAGTTGTCTGAGACCCAGAGGAACCGCTTATTAGTTCCCATCTACGCAGAAGAAATTTCCAGGGTGATGGATAAGTTACCCATGAATAAATCCCCAGGGTTGACGGGTTCTCTGCAAACTTTTACAAAAGGTTTAAAACCCAGTTAATCCCGATGCTCCTCCCCCTATTCCAACAGATCTTGGCTGGGGAATCAGTCGATTTATCTTTATTTGAAGCCCCTATAGTTTTAATACCGAAATCGGACAAAACTCCAGATAAGGTCTCTAATTATAGACCCATTTCCCTTATGAACATTGACATAAAAATTTTGTCCAAAGTGTTGGCAGACCGCCTTAACTCGGTAATCGACATGTTGGTAGGCCCCGAGCAAGCTGGTTTTATGCCGGTCAGGTTATCCTCAGATCATATGCATACCCTGTTGCAGATCTTCTCAGTGGCTAGAGATGCACCTTATCCGGCTGTGTTGGTATCTTTGGATGCCGAGAAGGCGTTCGACAGGGTAGGTTGGCGCTACTTGTTTCTCGCCCTAGAAGTGTTCGGTTTCCCTGAAGAATTCATTGAGTGGATTAAAGCTTTATACCGCTCACCTTCCGCTCGAGTGACCTGTAATGGGGTGTTCTCAGAGGTATTCATGTTGCGGTCGGGTACTAGACAGGGGTGACCCTGTCACCGTTGTTGCTCAATATTTATTTGGAGCCATTAATCTGCAAGTTGTTAGCATGTCAGGCAGTACAGGGGATCCCAATTCACCCGTGCAAAGTGAAAGTTCTTGCATATGCAGATGATCTGCTCCTCCAGGTCACTAATCCCAAGACATCCATACCCTCTACATTGCACATTATCGAAGAATTCAGTAGTATTTCCAATTACAAACTGAACATTATTAAGACTGTTGTTTTTCCCCTAAATCATAAAGTGTTTAAAGCGGAAATACTGTCCATGGGATTAAGTTGGAAATACAAATCGTTGAGATACCTGGGTATTGAGCTAGCCAGGAGTCCGGGTCTCATCATCAGGTTAAATTTTGAATATATAATTCTTACAATTTCCCAGGACCTCAATAGGTGGTCATCCCTCCCTTTATCCCTGTGGGCAGAATAAATTTAATAAAATGAATGTTTTCCCCGGATTTATTACCTCTCTATGCTTAATATTCATCTCTCAATGTCATGGTTTAACAAGGTCCAATCTCTTAATACTAAATTTATTCTGGTGCATAAGCTCAGACGCATAGCTTTATTATAAACTGACTGCCCCTCATACAAGGGGACTTCTGCCTCCCCATATTCCTACATATTCTTGGCCTAGCCATATCAATAAGTACTTAAAATGGCTTATACCGGATAATGTACTTGTAGCTCCCGCCTGGCTTAAGATAGAACTTGTTTTAATCTGAGCATGTGGCTTAGATCCTGCAGGTCTATTATTTGCCAAACAGAGATCCCTCCCGTCAAGTGTCAGGAATCCCACTATCCTAACTTCATTGAAGATTCACACCCAGGTATGTAGGTATCTCAGATATGACCCAGGTAGAGATCTTAATCAACCTGTAATGGGGAATCCCCAATTTCAAATAGATGGCAAATTAATTCTCTTCAATTGGATACCTGGCCGACAGAGCATACAACTCTCTAGTCTTGTCTCGAGTAACGGGGAGTGGCTCCCGGTCAATGACTTAATTGGTAGACTGGAAATTCCTAATAAACACAGATTCTGGATTCTGCAATTACGACATTCTGTAATGAAGGTTTTAGGTAAAGTGCCCAGCACGACAGAAAACATTCCATTTAGCCAAGAACTCTTAAAGTTTTGTGGCCACCCCGGAGCAGTCTCAGCAATTTATAATACCATTCACAACTGGAAATTTCCTGATTGCTCGGGGCCTACGGACCTATGGGCCTCTATGTTCCCGGAGCACAATTTTGAGTGGCAGGAACTGTGGCATAACTGCCATAAGTTCGTGACCCAGGATAGACTTAGACTAACGCAATTATTTATCCTGCATAATGCATATTATTCTCCCTCCCGTTTATTTAAACTGGGCCTTAAACATGCTCCTACCTGTTCCAGATGTACTTTGGAAGTTGGGACAATTTTTCACATGTTCTGGTCCTGCCCCAAAGTGTCACCTCTGTGGACATCCATTAAGCAATCAATTGATCCTCTTCTGAGGCTTGGTGACCTGTTCAGCCCTGCAGTGTGTATTATGGGTGATCTTTCAGGAGTCAAAGTTCGGGCACGTAAATATCACATAACTCTAATAGCTATGTCAGTGAAAAAGCTAATTTTAAAACACTGGACTGACCAGCATGAGATAACTTATAATGATTGGATGTCTGAACTCTTGGCGAACCTTAGTACGGAAAGGGCTATTGCTTGCCTTCAAAACAGATTGGAGAAATTTAAGAAAATCTGGGATCCCTTATACACCCTTTATTCCCTACACTAGGGGTGACCCGGCTTTATGATAAACTTGTATATTGTTCGCTTAGCTGATTGTAATGAGAACCTTATGAAGATTCTAGGATACATTGGTCATGCTCAACAAGGTTAGGGTGGGGAGGGAAATAGGAGGGTGAGGGGAGTGTTGGGGGCTGACTCATGTTTTCATTTTGCTACTGTATCAAGTTCATCCACATGTATGTCCGCCATGGGTATGTAATAATAACATTTTCTTAATAAACTTTAAATAAAAAAAAGTGACACAAGTTAAACATTTGCTGTTAAAAATGTCCTATACAGACATCTATACAAACTTGACTTCTCACAGAAAAGATAGCCATCCATATATATTTGCCAAAACTGTGCCACTATCTGTTTAAGAGTTTAGGTGGTGCCCTCTTTATTCTATTATTTTAAGAAGGGAGACCACAGACACCAACACATCTGAATCCTGAGAGTTCAGAAGGTAAATCAACAATTGTTGGGGCTGATATTGCTGTTTTTCTAAAATTTTACCTAACAGAGAGGAACGATAATTCTCATATAAAAGGCATAGTAGGACCAAGTGTAACAAAGTATCCTGTGCTAGTTTATATCTACAAAGGGTCTCTATATTCTTTTTCCTTTTGTACTGCCCCCTTTTCTTATTAGTTAAAAAAGACTCAAATCTGAACCTTGCCAACTGGATTCTCTGTCTTGGATCTTCCAGTATGTTTAGATATTTTTCTAGTTTATGTATTCTCTTGTTTTTGGCTAACCAATGGCAGGCCTTAGAGAGTCTCCCCCTTTTTATCTAACCACCATCCTCTCCCAGCCCTCCTTCTCCTCTTATGCCCTTCGCAGCTCCACCTTTCGCTGCTTTGCTAACCCCCGGACCTCCTCAGCCGGCCAGGCTGCCTTCTCATATCGCTTCCCTAAACTCTGGAACTCTCTTCCCATATCTATCTGTTCTGTCTCCTCCCTCCACTCTCCCTCCTCCCTTCTGCATAACTTTACCTCTCCCTCCTCCACCTGCATCTGACCTCCCACTATCTACTCAGCTCTCCCCAACCCATTTACTCTCCTCCACACTCTCTCTCTCTCTCTCCTCTTGCTTATCCTAACTATATACTCCCCTCCCCATCTCCCTCCTACTCCCCTCTCCTCCCTGTCTGCCTCCTCAATCCAATTTTGTCTTTTAAGCTGCTTCCCTCCTTCTCTCCCATTATTGCTGCTCCCAGTCTCCTAACAATGGCTTTACCTCCTAGCCTAGGGTATATCGCACAACTGCACTTTACTAGTTACCTAAGTGATGAACTGTTGTAATCAGTGATGACCAAACTCTTCTACTTGTATTCTCTGTTCTGTCACACAGCATGGTTAACAACTCTGGATTGCTAAAGCTGGCCTCAATAAATATCTGTAGCCTGCTGCCTAAGATGGACCAACTCCATGTATGGGTGACAGCATAACCCAGACGTGCTCTCCCTGGTTGAAACCTGTCTCTCCCCGAAGATCTCTGACTCCGCGATAATGCTAAATGGGTATACCCTTTTCAGGCAGGACAGGTGAGGGAAAAAAGGGCAGAGGCTGTATAGTTTACAATAAGGACACTTTCCAGGTTTACACCCTCCCACAAATAGACACTGGGAAAAATAGAAATATATAGAAACATAGACTTTGACAGCAGATAAGGACTGCTTGGCCCACCCAGTCTGCCCATTTCCCTACCTATTGGATAAGCTGCAGATCCTAGTTACCCAACAGCCTACTTCCTCCTACCCCCCACTAGAATTGCTTTATGTCTGTCCCATGCATTCTTGAATTCCCCCACTGTTTTTGACCCCACTACCTCCTCAGGAAGGCTGTTCCATGTGTCCACCACCCTCTCTGTGAAAAAATACTTCCTCATGTTGCCCCAGAGTCATCCCCCCCAACTTCAAATTGTGCCTCCTTGCTCTTGCACATCTCTTTTCCTAAAAGATGCTACCCTCTTGGACTCTGTTGATTCCCTTGAGGTACTTGAAAATTTCTATCATGTCCCCCCTCCCACCTTTCCTCGAGGGTATACATATTAAGCTTCTTTAGCTTGTCTTCATATGGCTTCTGGTGCAGACCCTGCACCATTCTAGTTGCCCTCCTCTGGACTGCCTCCATCCTGTATATGTCTTTGTGCAAATGTGGTCTCCAGAACTGCATGCAGTACTCCAGATGGGGTCTCACCAACTGTCTGTACAGAGGGATAACAACTTCCTGTTTTCTACTGGTGATGCCTCCCCATATGCATCCCAGTATCCCCCCAGCCCTCCTTACTGCCTTCTCACATTGCTTGCCTACCTTTAGGTCATCTGTTATGACTACCCCCAGGTCCCTTTCCATTTTTGTTGTTGTTAGTACCTCCCCTCCATTGTGTACTCTTCCCCTGGGTTCTTTTTTCCTGGTGCATTACTTTGCACTTCTTTGCATTGAATCTAAGCTGCCATACATTTGACCATTCCTCCAACCTTGCCAAGTCCATTCTCATCCTTTTCACCCCCCCATTTATCAACCCTGTTGCAGATCTTTGAGTCATCTGCAAAGAGACATACTTTTCCTTCCAGCCCCTCCACAATGTCACCTATAAAGACATTAAAGAGGACTGGTCCCAGTACTGAACCCTATGGTACCCCACTAGTAACCCCTCTTTCTTTGGAGTGGACTCCACTTACTATTACTCTCTGCATCCTATTGTTCAGCCAATTTTTATACAGGCTACCACCCTGGGACCCACTCCCAGGCTGGCTAACTTGTTTATTAATCTTTTGTGTGGGACTATGTCAAATGCCTTGCTAAAGTCTAGGTAGGCCATATCAACAGCCCTTCCCTGGTCTACTACTTTGGTCACTCAATCAAAGAAATGTATTAGATTCGTCTGACATGATCTTCCCGCTATGAAACCATGCTGCCTTGGGTCCTGTGCCCTGCTGGCCTCCAGGCATTCAAAAATTCTTTCAGAAGTGATTCCATCATTTTCCCTACCACTGAGGTCAAACTAACAGGTCTGTAGTTTTCTGCCTCTGCCTCTGCCTTGCTCCCATTTTTGTGAAGGGGAATCAAATCCGCCCTCCTCCAGTCCTCAGGTACCACACCATCCTTCCATGATTTGTTAAAAAGGATAGACAGTGGTATCGCTAGTTCTCCCCTTAGTTCTTTTAGAATTCTGGGGTGAATCCCGTCAGGGTCCATTTCTTTGTCCATCTTCAGTTTTAGCAGTTTTTTCAGGACCCTTTCTTCTCTGAATGGACTGGTATTGACCCCCCATCCAGAGTGCTTCTATTGTTTGGTTTAGGTACCGCCTCCTCTTCTTTTGTGAATACTGAGCAAAAGTATTTGTTCAGCATCTCTGCCTTTTCACTGTCACCGTCTGCCCACCCCTCTCCCCTTTAGTAAGCCTCACTATCCCTCCCTTGGTCTTTCTTCGCTCCCCAATGTACCTATAAAAGGTTTTATTCCCCCTTCTTAACTGAGTTGGCTATCTTTTCCTCAGTTTGGGCCTTTGCTATTCTGATTGCCTTCCCTGCTTCCTTCTGCTTTAACTGATACAGTTCTCTGTTCTGCTCCTTCTGTGATTCCTTATACTTCCTGAATGCTATCTTTTTCTCCCTAACCTTCCCCACCACCTCTTTTGAGGATCATAGTAGTTTTTTCTTTCATTGTGTTTATTTGCTTTTCACAAAGGCTTGTTGCCTCTGTGATGGAAGTTTTGATTTTACCCCACTGTCTCTCCACCCCTCCTTCCTGTCCATTTGCTACTGCATTTTTTAGGCACGCTCCCATTTTGCCAAAGTCAGCCCTCCTAGAGTCCAGTACCCTCACTTCTGTATGGCTTGACTCTATGGCTGTGTTTATCGTGAACCACACTGTTTGGTGGTCACTTGTTTCCAGATTGCTACCCACTTCTAAATCCAAGATCCTTTCTCCGTCCCCATTTGAGAGTACCAGGTCTAAGATTGCTCCCTCCTGAGTGGGTTCCAACACTAGCTGTCTGATGCATGCCCCCTGTAGGGCATCGATAATGACCCTGCCCTTGGATGTGGCTGCAGCAAATGTACTCCAGTTAACATCTGGCATATTCAGGTCCCCCATCCACAACATCTCCCCTTTTTCTGCCATTCTAAGGATGCTTTCTATCTTTCCTTCTCCATTTCCTCCCCCTGAGACAGCGGTCTTTATACAACCCCAGTGCAGATTGTGGTGTAATTTCCTGTCTCCAAGGTAACCCACAGTGCCTCCTCTCCTCCCTGTTTACCCTTTAGTTCCGTTGCTTTGATCCCTTCCCTTACGTAGATAGCTACTCCTCCCCCTGTTTTACTCTCCCTGTCCCTCCTGTAGATTGTGTACCCTGGTATGTTGACATCCCAGCCATTGTTCTCTGAGAACCATGTTTCTGTGACTGCCACAATATCCAGGCATCCCTCTTCCATCAAGGCCACTAGTTTAGGAAGCTTGTTACCCAGACTGTGGGCATTTGTACTTATCACCCTTCATTTTTTGATGGCCTTACCACTTTTAATCCCATCCCTGTCCTTACTGCCTGTGCCTTTTTCTCCATTTACCCCTGTCCTGCTCCCTATTGATCTACCTTGGTGTTTACCTCATAACTACCCTGCTTTGTGGGGGGAAGCTGAGAATTCCCTGCTCCTTTTCCGTGCCTCCCCCCTTGGCTAGTTTAAAGCTTGTCAATAAAGCATTTAGACCTATCATCTAGGATCCTGGTTTCCCCTCTCGGACAGATGCAGACCATCGCGCCAGTATAGGCCTGTATCCCTCCAGGTAGACCCCCAGTCCCCAGTGAAGCCCAAACCCTGTGCTCTGTGCCAGTTTTTCAACCATTCATTGAATCCCATGGTGTAGCGTACCCTATCCTCACCCATGATATAGACAGGCAGCACCTCTGAGAAGGTTATCGTGCATGCTACTAGTCTAAGGCCCCTCCCTAACTCCACAAACTCCTCCTGCACTGCATTGCTCTGATCTCATTCGCAGCTAGGTCATTTGTCCCTAGGTGTACAAATATGTCCAGCTCCCTCTCCCGTGCAGCTGCTCCCACAATCCTGAGGCTTCGCTTCCTGTCCCTCCAAGTCATGTCGCCGGGCAGGCACCTTATCTCCCTCTCCCCTCCCTCCCCCAGTTCTACCCTCCTAACAACTGAGTCCCTCACCTGGAGCTGTTTCCTTCCCCTGTGGGATCCCATGCCACACTCCTGTGGGTCTCCTCTGTGGAGGTTCCCAGCTTCCTCCTTGGTCTCCACTGTGGGTGCCTCTGTAGAGGACCCACGCTCCACCAGAACAACATATGAATTGTGGAGAGTTACACCTGGGGGGATGAGGCTCTGTTCCATGACTCTCACCCTCTCTGAGCCCACCGTGGTCCAACCGCTCCTCTTTCTTGGCAACCTCTGAGGCAGTGGCAGCAGCCCTGTTGGTCCCTGGGTGGGTGGGAGGTTTCCATACTCCTTTCCAGGTCAGCCTGGAGACAGGCCACCTCCTCCCTCAGAGGAGAGAGTTGCCTGCAAATAGGGTAGCATCACAGCCTCCAGAATGTCTCCCGGAAGACTGCCGCCCCACAGCCAGTGCATTGCACCACTCCCCACATGTCTCTCTCCCTTCCTGTTTAAGGTGTATTTTTTACTCTTTTTTGTTAGTGTGTGTGAATGTATGCATGCGTTAACCCCCTATGCAGTGTGCTAGACTGTTAAGGATATGACAGGTGTATGTCCTTTACCCTTTTGGGGAAGTGATGTCAGAACTCCTGATATAAAGGAAATGATGCCCTTGGGGTGGGCAGGGTGAGGGGCAGGGCAGCTGGGACAAAGCCCATGTCCTCCAGAAACAATCAGATACAACTCTGATGACCCACACCCCAGTGAGTGCTGTCTTTCCTTTCAGCAAGAAAATCTGTACAACAATGTAACAGAAAATATACCCTGCAAAAACTATTTAAATCAGAGAAAAATAAGGCAGTTAAGCCCAATACTTCTGATGAAATCCTCTCCTGACCCAGCCGTATGCAACCTAGTGGTCTGTGCTCTGAAGGCAATCAAATCAAACCAGTTTTAATCACCTGAGGCACTGTCGGGGTCAAATACATAACTTCACTAACCTGCCCTAAACTACAGGACTTACAATGAAAAATCCTCAGCTACCAGTGAATACTTCACAGTACCAAAAATAGTTTGGTTCAAAAAGTCACCAAAAAACTAGTAAACAAGTCAGCTGTTCACAAGAGAAAAACAAAATATGTAGAATTTCAATCCCTCTGAAGTTAAACTCCCAATCTACAAGTACATAAGCAGTATTGCAAACCCCTTCTTGATAAAAATTAAAAAAATAAAATAAAAAAAACCAACAAAACATTTTATGTTTTTAAAACTAAACTAGACAGACAGACATCTGAACTGGGGACAATGATGACTTGTAATTTACCCACTCAGAGTGGGAGACATCTTCGAAGGGCCTTGGCCTTCTCATGTCTTTGTTAACCTAGTAACCTAGTACCAGTAACTTAGTAATAAGTGCTAAGGTATACCACCCTCAGACTTGAGCAAGATTGTGCCTTCCTGCAGATTTCCAGTTCAATACTGTGTATTCTTTCCAGCTCCAAGTTGTTTCAAAGCAGGTTCTACCTCCAAGACGATGGCTCGGATATTAGCAATTTGACTAATGCTTGGTGCTCAAAACAAATCCCTCACTGTACTAACAGTCTACATTCCACACAAATAGCAGTCTCATTGTTTTTCCAAACTAATTGAGTATATAAAAAGTTTGCGTCAAAGCAGGGAAGTTGTTATCTTACTAAGAATCATACTAAGATCTAATAGAAGCAAAAGGCTATAAAGTCCAGTAGCGCTTCCTAATTTACATATAGGGCTGGATATTCAAAAGGGCTGCACCATGCGCAATAGGGTTGCGCCTGCACAAGTCCGAAATTGCGCCATTCTGCCATATTCAGCAGGAGGCAGTTGCGCCCCCCCAAGTCAAGCTGAGCAACAGCGCAATGCAAATGAATGCATGCTGAACCGGAGGGGGAGGAACCATGCATAAACTGCACAGCCCAATATTCAGTGGGCTCTTGCTCTGCACCAATGGGTGTGCAGCCCTACCGGGCAGTCAGTCAGCTGGCGGTGGGGCTGCAGGCGGATGGGATGTTGCTGCCCGCCGCTGCCGGGGAGCGGGTGGTGGGTTTCGTGGGTGGGTGGGGACACTAAATCACCAGGGATCTGGTCTTGGGGTTTACATATTTGCAGCCCGCATCGGGCTTAGCGGTCCACTGGACCACCAGGATCTGTTCTTGGGGTTTGCCACATTTTGCAGCCCGCGATCGGGCTTAGCGGTCCACTGTCCTTGTGGGGGTTGTACTTGTGCTGCCCGCCATCGGGCTAGTGGGGGTTTATTAAAGCTTATGCCCGCGATTGGGCTTAGTGAGGGGGCTTATTAAAGCTTTGCGCCCGCAATCGGGCCAGTTGGGGGAGGGGGATTTACGCTTTTTGCCCGCATTGGGCCAAATGGGGGTGGGGATTTTTACACTATTGCCCGCAATCGGGCTGCAGGGGGCGTTGGTCCTGACGGCTGCTGCCTGGTAGGGCGCCAGGCGCAAGTCCTTGGGGATCAGCGCACCTGCATGCATAATGGCATGCAAATGGGCTTACAAATAGATGCAGATGGCCCCCTGCACCTTGTATGAATTATGGCCCCATTTGCATGTCACCTTTGAATATGGGAAATTTATGATGGCGCAATGGTACTTGGCGCCAATGCAACTTGAATGCTCCACTCTGACTACTTATGGTGGCAGTTCCACTGCGCTATGCACAGTGGTTGTGGTTAGGTGATATTCAAAGGAGTTGCTCAATAGCGCAACTCCTTTGAATATCGCCCCTGCCACACCCCTGCGCAACTATTTTGTGCAGCGCAAGGGCTTGCACCACAAAATAGCGCAGTTTGAATATCCAGCCCATAGTATTTTAGTTGGTTTGTTGATCTCATAAATTCATCCAGTCTGTATTTAAAAGTAGTCTTGTTTTTACTGATAATGATATTTAAAGGTATAACAACTCTTTGAGAAAAATAATATGCCCTTTTTTAGAGTTGCATTTATTTCTAGTAAGTTGCAACGGGTGTCCTCTAGTGTTTTTATATATCTGTTTGAAATCCAAACCACATTCTGTTAAGAGGGTTTGATCTTGAATAATATCCCACACAAATAGGATATCGCCTCTAAGTCGCCGTTCCTCTAGGGAAAACATATTAAATTTACATAATCTCTCCTCATAGGAAATCGATTTATTTAATACTACGGATTTTGTGATTCTTCTTTGTATTTTCTTGATTCTAAGAATATCTTTCCGTTTATATGGGCACCATAATTGAGATACAAAATCAAAGATGGGTCTTACATATGCTCTATATAGAGGTAGTAAAATACCTGGGTTTCTTGAAGAGATGTTATGATGAATTGCCCACCAAATTTTATTTGCTTTACTAATAATGTTAGTGATATGTACATCAAAGGTAAGGCCTGAATCAACAGTAATCCCTAGATCTTTTTCACAGGGTTTGTTGGTTAAAAGGCTATTGTAAAGATAGTATTTTTGTTTTAGATTGTTTATACCAAAATGAATAACACTACATTTGGATATGTTGAAATGGAGATTCCATTTCAAAGACCGTGCTTCTAGTTTGTTTAAGTCATCTTGAATAAGTTTATGGTCATTTAAATTTGTGCAGACATTGACTAGTTTGCAAACATCTGCATATTTTGTAATTTTACTATGAATGTCTTTTGTTAAGTCTGATATAAAGATCTGAAATATTACAGTGGCAAAAACAGATCCCTGTGGAACTCCACTTCTGACACTTTGCCAAGTTGATGTATGACCATCAATTATTACACGTTGTTTTCTGTCAGATAACCAGTTTGTTATCCATTTAATATATGTCCGATTAATGTTAAAATGCCGTAATTTATGTATTAGTGCCCAATGCGGTGCAGAACTGAAAGCTTTTTTAAAGTCTAACAGTATAACATCACATGTGATGCCTTTGTCAATATTTTCATTAATGAAGTTATAGAAACTGACCAGGTTTGTTGTGCAGGATCTCCCCTTTGTAAATCCATGTTGTGTGTTGTCTAATCCTAATATAACTGAACTTAATTCATCCTTAATAATCTTTTCCAGTATTTTGCAAAAAATAGAGGTCCAGCTAATGGGACGATAATTATCGGGTGAGCCCTTCGCACCTTTTTTAAACAGTGCAATCACATTGGCTTGTTTCCACTCATTCGGAAGTACTCCTAAGTTTAAACACTCATCATAAAGGATTTTTAAAGGGGTACACAGATGGTCTTTCATAGCCAAAATTAAATTTCCAGAAATCCCATTGGGGCCCTATTTTATTTCCTCTTAACTTATTTTTAACAGTGTCCAGTGGGATATCAACAACATCACTGTTTTGATTATCTGGGACTGCATGAGTTACCGTGTCATTATCTATTGCAAAGGATTTACAGAAGTGAGAATTTAAATACTCTGCCATATCATTTGGATCCTGAAGAACAGTATCATTGGAAATAATTGGGCCTACCCTGCTTTCTGTTTTTTTCATAGAATTGATGTAACTAAATAACATTTTACAGTCCCCTTTTTTAGCATGTGTAGCCAATAATTTTTCCATATTTACTTTAGCTTTTCTAATTTCTTTCTTACATTTGTTTTGAATATGTTTAAAGGCTTTTTGTGTTCATTCACATTTATTATTACTATATTTCTTATAATATTTGTTTTTCTTTTTTATTAATTTCAATAATCTAGTGTTCAGCCATTTAGGGTAGATTCGAGATTTGTTTTTCTTTATCCTTGGAATAAATTTAAATGCAGCATCCATGATAATGGAAATAAAAGACTTCCATAATTCTTCTATGTTATCTGAATTTAGATGAACAGACCAATCAATGGTTGATAGGTGATCATTAAGCACTTGGCTGTTAATTTTATGAAAAGCAAACACTTCTGTAATATTAACAGATTTATTGTAAGAGTTATGAAGTATAAAGCTTACAGAACAGCGATCACTATCACTCAGTGGTGCTGTTCCAATACATTGTGTTATATCAATTGTTTCGCTACACAAGACAATATCTAAAATATTAGAACCTCGAGTAGGAAATGTTACATGTTGAATTAGATTTAGTTCATTACATATATTTATGAAGTCTTTAGATATCTTGGCTGTTGCATTATTGGTTGTCCAATTTATATCTCCTAGATTTAAATCACCCATGAGTACAATACTTCCTAAATCAGAAGCAGCCATCATTTCAGCTATGATTTCCTCTAATAAATCTGGTTTGGAATTTGGAGGTCTGTAGCACAGGCCTAAAATAAGATTTTTATTGTTTTTTAGTTTTGTATTTAACCATATCGTGTCAATCAAACTAGACTCTTTTTTAATTTTGTTAGATATGTCATGAATTAACAAAGTAGAAGAAACAAAAAATGCAACACCTCCTCCCTTTTGGTTTGTTCTGCTAAGAGAAAAAAAAATATAACCTGGAATGCATATGTCCCAAGTCAGCTCGTTTGATAACCAAGTTTCAGTGATGCCTATTATATCAGGTTTATTGCTACTTATTCTAATTCTTAATTCATCTATTTTATTACATAAACTATGTGCGTAAAGCAATAAGATTTTTAAATCTTGGTTTGCTGTGTAATTTTTACTTTCTTTCTCTGCTAATAAAGAGTCAGTTATATTCATTTCCCCCTGAACCTGATAGTTTAAACTGATCGATGGTACATGAGACTGAAAATTTTGACAGAGTCTGATTGCTCCCAGTTTATTTAGATGCGAACCATCTCTGGGAATTGTCAACCTTGTCTATATTATGCCTGGTTACCATTACCAACCTTTGTATGTATGTTTCCCATTACTTTGACGTGGAACCTTTGTAAATGAGCAGCTCCTACTCAAAGGTACTTGTAATCCGAGAGTTTAATAAATAAATAAATATCCAGATAAATTATTACTGAAATTCTTCCAATGGTCAATAAAAACCAGGCAGTTTGAGGAGCACCAGTTTAGTAATCTTGCATTGATTCTTTTAATGGTTTTGTTTTTTTCCAGTTTTGCACGAGGAATAGGGAGAATGCCAGAAATAAAAACATTGCAACCTTTGTCTCTAATTGATTTCCCTAGTTCATTCAATTCAAAGCAAATATTCTTCTCATGTGTATGACCAACATTGTTTGTACCAACATGGATAATGACATTTGAAGGAGTAGAAATGAGTTGGTCTACTCTGAATGCTAAATCCTCTGTTCTAGCACCAGGAAAACAGAGCACTTGGACCTGGTTGTTTCCTGACTTGTTGATATAAGAGGCTAGATATTTTACAATTGAGTCTCCTATTATTTATTTATTTTTTTACTCTTTCTTTATCCCTCCTACTTTCTGCCACTGATAACTCTCTCTGAGCTCCCCTCATAGGTCCCCATCTGCAGCTCCCCTGAGTAGTCTGCCCCTAGAGTACTAATGCTGCCCACATACCTGCAGAGCCTCAGATTACCCTCCAGGCAGGGCGGCAGAGATCCCCCATATCTCCCCCTAAACAATGACTGGGAGCGCGTACATCGGAGTCTGCTCTCTCTTGGGTGCTGCCTCAGGACCGACGCTGAGACTCGTCGCCTAGACCAGGGCAGGATTTTTCCTGATGTTCTGGTACGTCCCCCTAACGTTGGTGTGCAATGGGGACAAGGTTGCTGGTGTGTGTAGAGACGCACGTCGAAGCGAGTCCCCTGCCAACGTCTACCTTTACGTGGAACATCTCACCAGCTGCACCGACCACCCTGAGGTTCCTCCAACTGGTGGCGGTAATGCAGCAGAGAGTATGGTACCCCTCCTCCCCGGAGAAGGAGAGCTGCCATTGGGCGCTCAATCCTTCTTCCTCCCTGCCAACCCCTGTCGACCTGAGTCCACTCCCAAATCCGGGTCGCCGGTGTGGTACGAGGTGTGGCATCCAGCCCCTCAACCCTCAATGCCACTGGGCCAGCCTGAGTCTCCTATTATGAAAGTAGGAAGGTCCTCTCTAATAGTATCAGCTTGTATTTCTCGATCCATTTGTTCTTGTTGTAATGAACTATATCTGTTTTGTGATAGGATGTCCTGAACAGGGGGGTTTACTAGCTCTGGATGCACAAAATCAGCTCTTCTACCTTTTTTGTATTTTCGTTTTGTAATTGTTTCCCAGTTATCATCAGAGAGACAATCTCTGCTTCTTTTATTAGAGGTTTTATTAGTGGCTGAGGGAACATGGACAAAATTAGATTGACTAGATACAGGTGTTTGATTACCATCAAACAATTGTCATTTGCAATTAGTTAGTGGAGTAATCACTTCAGCTGTGGAAGGATTTACACACTCTGTCATAGCGTCATTGGAGTTTGAGAGGTTTGGCTCTTGTATTGAGTCGGACGCATCTGGAATATTTCTAACCATATTATCAAGAAAGTTTTCTAACTCCCTCACTTCTCTGACTGCTTGAAGTTCCTTATTTAAGGATAAAATTGTATTGTTCATCAATAGCTTCTCCAAACAGTAGGAACAACTGATATGAGCAGGTAAACTAGAGACAGTTTCCACATTAAATAAAACATGATTGCATGTAGAACAAACAGATAGAATATGACCAGACTGAAGTGTAAACAAATTTGTTACCACACTGGCTTCGCTCATTATGTATCTGTTTTCTTCCTCGTGATTTATTTATATCTAAATATTATCCTAAAGTACTTTAATGATCAGATATTGGTATTGCACACTTACAGGTTTCTTGGTTGATTTCAGTACCAATTCGCTGTCCCAGGAGGCTGCTCTCTACAAGGACGCCCTCACCAGTATTAATAATAATAATAATCTTTATTTATAATGCGCCTTTCAAAATCAAGGCACAGTACATAATTAAAATCATTTCACAATAAAACATCACGATAAAATAACCAAAACAAGTTCAGTCAATCCATGTCGACACCATCCCCATATGCCTTATTCCATAAATAAGTCTTTAATGCTTGTTTAAAGCCCCCCACAGTCATGCACTCCCTAATCCAATGGGGTAGAGAATTCCAGAGGGTCGGTGCCATGAACATAAAAGCCCAGGCCCCAGAAGATTTTAAAACCACCCTTGGAATCTCCAGCAACCCCTCGTTGGCCGAGCGAAGCGGTCGCTCCGGGAGGTAAAGAACCAGAAGCTCTTTCAGGTAGTTAGAGCCCAGTCCATGTAGGGCTTTATAAGTCAGTAAACTGACTTTAAAGGTGATCCGCCACTGAACCGGCAGCCAGTGCAGTTCCCGCAGCACCGGTGTAATGTGGAAAGAATGAGGAATCCCCATCAAAAACCGGGCTTCGGAGTTCTGCACCAGCTGTAAGCAATGGATATCAACCCCTGGAAGCCCACAGTAAAGGGAGTTGCAGTAATCCAAATGCGAGGTCACAAAGGCGTGGATCAATGTAGGCAAGTCCCCGGACGGAACAAGGTGCTTGATCCTAGCGATGTTCCTCAGAAGGTAAAAGGCTAACTTAACGACAGCCGACACCTGAGAACGTAATGTCAGCCGGTCATCAAGAATCACCCCTAGATCGCGCACCTGTTCAGAGATAGGGAGCTCAACATCCCCAAGGAATAAACCTTTGGGATGATTTGCTCCCCACCCCCTATCCAGCGACCAGGATCCACAACCATCACCTCCGTCTTCCCAGAAGATCAATTATCAAACTGGATCGGAAATGCTACTTGACTGGATCCTCAGTAAACTGCCCAGAGAGGATTTTCGACACCTTAGTCCTAGCTGATTCACTTAGCGACCACTCGCTAATCACATGCCACTGGTCCAATAAAACAGCAACCCCCCCCCCAAAAAAAAACCTCGACAAATTGGGTCCTGAAGGCAGGGTAATTAAATTCCCTCAAGACCCACCTTAGCGAAATTAACTGGTCCCCCTTGACACCCTACTGGATGTAGACAAGGCCCTAGATCTCTTTATCTCCTCATTTAATGCAGCTTGTGACATCTTTGCCCCAATAAAAAAGCACATAATAAAGGGGTCTACTAACTCATGCATCACTCCGGCCCTTCTGGACCTTATTCAAGCTAGGGATCATCTTTGGCAAAAAGCCAAAGCCACTGGCAGGCAGGCTGACATCCAGCGGTACCGAAACACAAGAAACAAACACATGTACACATGAGATGAGAAAAGCCAAAATGCGGCACTTCAAAGACTGACCCACAACAATGTAGGGGGATGGTAAAAAGTTCTGGGGCAACTTAAAGGACCACACAGACAAAGCTAGCAAAGCTTCTCCCTCTACGCTCCTAGTCAATGGGGAAGTTACCCTAGATCACAAAGTGATAGCCGATACTTTCATTTTCGGACCTTAGAAGCATACTCCCACCAGAATACCTTGAGGCAGCCAAGGGCAACTTAGGAGACACTAGGGATACCGACAATCAGCCCCCCACCGGACCTCCCCTTCCATTTTAAGGAAGTGTCATGTGCTGAGGCCAAAACATACCTCCTATGGTCACTAGGGAAATCAAGACATAGTAAAGACACACTAGACCTGCGACTGATTGCCCTAACATTGGATGAAGTACTAACCCCACTCACCAAAATCTTCAATCTACCCCTTAGACTGGGACAATTCCCCCATAGAAGGAAGGCCACAATAGTTGCCCTGGTTCACAAAAGTGGGGACCAGGCCAACCATGCCAACTACAGCCCCATTTCAGTTATTCCCCCTCTCTCTAAAGCAGTAGAACGGATTGTGTCTGCCCAACTGTCAGACTATCTTGATAAGTATTACTTGCAATGTCCCCAGCAATATGGTTTCCAGAAGGGACACAGTACCTCAACAGCCTTACTTGCATACACCCGACTCTTCATGAGGCTCTAGATAGGAGCCAACTTGTGGGGGAAACTATACATTGACCTCACTAAAGCTTTTGACATGGTCAACCATAAACTACTACTCAACAAACTCCAATCCACTGGTCTCTCACCAGATACCGTGCAATGGTTCAAAAGCTACCTCACCAACAGAACACAACAAATCAAAATAAATTACATTATCTCTGATAGTAGGCCAGTTATCACAGGAGTGCCACAAGAGTCAGACCTGGGTCCCCTCCTATTTAGTTTGTTCTTCAACCAACTGCCCTCTGCCTGCACTGAAAACTTACTTCTTGAACTATAAAAAGACCAAGGTAATGCTATTTGCAGACCTGCAGAATAAGCATAAGTCATATCAATTGACCATAAATAACAATGTGCTGGTGCCGTTAGAACAGGTACATGCCTTTTAAGTACCTTGGAATCAGTCTCGATAGCTCCCTCTCCTACACTCACCACATCGATAATGTTGTCAAGGCCATCAATAGTAGAATAGGTCTGTTGTACAGACACCAACATTGTATGACCTCTGAGGCACTGTTACTCTCAGAAAAAGCTCCATCTTCTCCATTATTGATTACGGGCTTGTGATATATGGAGCGGCCACAGACACTACCCTCAAAAGAATCAGAACTGCCTTAAATAAATCCTGTAGGCCAGCTTTAGGAGCTCAAAGGCTAACCCACACTTGCCACTTGTATACCCAGACCAATTGGCTAAACCTGGATGGAAGATTTAAATACCAGATCTGCCTCATAGAGCAGAAAACCTGCCTAGGCCTAACCCCAACAGCCCTACAAAACCTATTTAATCCAGTCACCAACCCGCACCAGATGAGAGGTATGTCAAGAAACTCACTCCAAGTCCCTTTCTACCGAACGTCACAAGCTCAATGTTCATTTGCTTACAGAGCACCCTGCTGGCTCAATGACCTACCACCTACTGTATCAGAACTAATAAATAAAAACTAGGGCCATTTAAGAAAAACCTCCTACAGCACCTCTCCTCTATTAGCCGCTGCGACTGCCAATCTTAAACACCACTCCCTCCTAAATTCTTCTCCCTATCCCTTCCTACCCCCCAAATCACCTACTCCCTAATACCCCCCATTCTCCCTTCACTCTGCTTATCTCTCTCACCCTTACCTCCCCATTGTTCACTACCCATCTCACCCACCCTACCCCCTCCTCCTACTACCCCTCTAATTCCATGACAGTTCCCTACTGCCTCCCTCCCTCCCCACCTTCCTGCTCACTCTCCTGCCTAACAAAGTCAATCTTGACTGCTACGCAACTATGTGTTAATTATGTAATTGTCTAATACTGTATCGCCCCCAATATGTATTTAAAAATGTCTGCATCATTGACTGTATTTTTACTGTATTATGTATGTCTGTAACTTGTACCTGTATATGATGTGGAAACTTTGTAAAACAGCTTCTAGCGCAAAGGTGTTTTTCCAGGACAATAAATAAAAATAAATAAATAAATACTTACGTATAACTTGTCAATTGAACTTGTATCTGGTTCTAAATTTGCTTATGTATAACTTGTCTATTGTACTTTGCCTCCTCTTCCCCCTCCCCCCAGGACTCCTCTGGAAATGAGCTGTTCTCAGCTCAGTATGTCCCTCATCCCTCCTGGTGAAATGTTTTGAAATAAATAAAGAAATTTAAGTAGTGTCATCAACTGTTATCCCAGGGGGAGCCATACTACCTTCGGCCAGGGTTTAAAAAATGCCACTCTTCAAGTTTTATGCTGGGGGGTATGAGGAATTAAGTACCTGAGACAGGCTGTCCGGTCCCAGATGGTTTGTTAATTGGACTGGCAGCCTCCTACAGTACTGTCACAGTCATCTGCAATTATGCTGCAGGACCAGCTACTGGTGACACCAAGCAACTCATGTTTTGTTTTTTTTTTTGCAATGTTTCACAAACCCAAGGACACTACATCACCACACCCACTGGAACCAATGGGAGGCAACTACCCCACATACCTCTCAACTTTTTGTCACTGAAATAAGGGACATTGACTCTCATAATGAGGGACATATCCTCAAATATGGGGATACAATTTCAGAGCACTGTGCAAACCATGATGTTTACTTGTATAAAGTTTATTTCTGATTTAACAATTTAGAATATTATGAATTTCTACTTTAAAGTCTATACAGTTCTCTGTGTGGGCCGCACCATTTTTATGAGGGATGGTTGAGGGACAAAGCAATTTTGAGGGTAAAATGAGGGATGACCCTCACAATCAGGGAGAGATGACAGGTATGCTACCCCAAAGGGTTCTGCAGTAAAAAAAAAATGATATAAAAGTAACCAGCACAAACAGAAAGCTTTCAGCTGCGTCGAACTGTTTTCAAGAATATAGAGAATAGTCAGGATGGGCACTATGAATAACCAATGTTGTGCCACCGACCGGATTCCAGTGAGGCCCATGGGAATCAGAATCAGGGATGGCACAACACACTGGTTGGGCACAGAGTTGCCCATCCACTATTTTTTATAGTGTATGGTGCTCCTAAAAATAAAGTGAAGAAGCTTGTAATGTTTTTTCAACAGAAAAGTACATTTTTGCTGCTGTGTTTCATTCCAGTTTTCGACGTTGGTTGCTAGGGTCAGTAGTGTGGTTGCTGGGGCCCAGATAGTCCCACATCTACACCATGGGCTGCTATTGGTTGATAGTTTTATGTGGGCAGGATTTGTAGAAAAAAAACATAGCGGTGGTATCCCTCGCTAAACGAGATGACTAAGTTGGGAAGAATCGCTTTCCTTTATTTGAGTATATTTGAAATGTAACCACCCCTTACCCTTCTGTCCACACAACCACACACAAGTGGTGCTGCCTGAGGGATATTGGTTGGCGCCTGGGTTTGTGGTTATAATTGGCTTGGCAAATGGCACGGTGCCTCCACCTATAGGGATCCTTATAGCAGCATAGTGCCAGGGTGTGTCCCCACAGGAAATAAAATACAGCCCCCTCTCTTGGTGACAGGTAGAACAATACACAGTCCCCTCCCAACTTATCACTCTGAGCATGCAAATATTACACTACATGATAATGCAAATAATTCAGCTATTGCAGGAAAATAAACAAGGGGGTTTATTTTGGATCTGGATAATGAGGTAAGAAACAAGGGAAGGAAAGGATAGTAAAACATTCAACAACAAGCTTATAATAAATATTGTAATCAGGCAAAATAATTAGATACCACAGTACACGCTTTCCTCATGGGCAGGTTGCAGAGTGTAGTTTCAGGAATTTTTTCCTCTGAGACCTACTCCCTGCCTTGTGGAATCCTGCAGGGTTCAGTGTTGTCCCCCATGTTGTTCGCAGTGTACATGCTTCCACTAGGAGACATTTTAAGATGGCACAGACTGAGTTTTCACTGTTATGCAGATGATACTCAGCTGTACCTATCTTTTGTGCCTGACCAGGATAGTGCGGTTTCAGTCTTTTCTGTCTCACTGAAATCCAAGACTGGATGAATTCCAGTTGGCTGAGATTGAATCCTGGCAAAACGGAGGTGTTAGTGGTGGATCCGGGTCACTGGATGGAGGGGTTGGTTGCTGGGCGGCCACCGGGCTTAGGCTCGGGGGCTCCCAGCTCCTGACCTCTGAACAGGTGCGGAATCTGGGGGTGATATTTGATGATGGGCTGACCGTTTGTTCACAGGTGTCAGTCGTGGTCAAGTCCTCTTTTCTCCATCTGAGGAACATCACTGGATTAAGCACCTTGTTCTCTCGGACGACCTTCCAGCTCTGGTCTATGCTTTTATGACCTTGCGTCTTGACTACTGTAACTCCCTATACCTAGGGCTTTCGGGGGTTGATATCCACCACCTGCAGCTAGTGCAGAATGCTGTGACCAGGTTACTGTCTGGGTCAACTCAATCTAGTCATATACCACCTGTGCTGCGTGCTCTGCACTGGCTGCTTGTTCAGTGGTGGATCACCTTTGAAGTTGGCTTGCTGACTTTTCGAGCCCTACACGGTTTGGGTCTGAGCTACCTACAAGCGCTTCTACGTCCCTACTGCCCTGTCAGACCACGCCGCCCAACTGACGAGGGATTGCTAGAAATTTCCAGGGTGCGACTGAAGACCTCAGGAGCTTGGGCTTTTGCCTTTGCTGCTCCCTCCCTCCCTGTGGAATTCTCTACCTCATTGGATACAAGAGTGCCAGACAGTGGAGAGCTTTAAAACTGCTTTAAAAAAATGCCTGTTTTCATGTGCTCTTCCTGAATTTTAGCATGCTTAATTGCACATTCTTGTTTTTTAATTATCCTATTTATTTGTGAATTGTTTGTTTTTAGAAAAGTGTACAGTGCGTTGATATTTATTGATATTGTGCTTTATAAATAAATGTATTATTATTATTACATTACAATCCAGTATTCCCTGTCCCAGTCCCTCTCCCCCCACTGGTGCACCAGTTAACCCCACAGTCCCTGTGAAATCTCTCAACTACCTTGTGTGCACACACCGAGGAGTTGCAGGCCTGTGACGAGAAGACACTGGGTGCAGCACCGTTGCAATGATCGGATACTGCAGTTGTAAGTTAGAAACTACACCACTGGATGTAGATATACAGTTTCTCCTGGCTATAACTGCTGTTGTGGGCTTAGCTAAGGTCGGGGGTGCCGAAACAACTTTTCAGCCTGTCCCTGTGCTCCCTGAACCACTGTGCAGCAGTTTGGGGGGTGGGGA
The DNA here is from genome assembly GCA_016271365.2 of Neoceratodus forsteri. NCBI lineage: Eukaryota > Metazoa > Chordata > Ceratodontiformes > Ceratodontidae > Neoceratodus > Neoceratodus forsteri. Next base: position 166,728,803 of record CM057458.1, on the reverse strand, counting down.
AGCAACACCAGTGTGCAGCTCATTGTCCACTCCTCTATCAGGAGCACTGAGGTGCCAAAACAATCTGGTGCACTCCCCAGCCCTGGCGGCAGTCCAGGATCGGGCCGGGGGAGCAAGGAGGCAAGCGGCTTCCTGGCTGCACAGGATCAGGCACAGGAGGTGCCACAACTGTGTTAAAGTTCTCTCCAGCCCTGCTGCAGTCCACGAGTGGGTCGAGGAAGCAAAGTTCTGCATCAGGACATGGAGTGGGCCCCTAAGATAAGCTCCTGACTTGGTGGGGTTACATAAATATCCTGTTGTTGCTGCATTTTTAAGACTTATCTGGTTGATCCTGCCGTTTTTGTTGCCGTAGCTGTTCTACTGAACAGTGCAGCTCGTGCTCTTTCAAAATGAGCTGAAATCCTGTTGTACTGCTGGCCCACTGGCGTGGAGGCCTGAGGCATCTGTGCCTTACCTCCTGCAATGCTGGAGACCCATGTTCATGGTGCGAGTGGGCCACCAGGGGTCAGATGGGGAGGGAGAGGATTGAGTGTCCAGAGGATAGCTCTCCTCTTCCAGGGAGGGGTGGGGATGGAGTCCACTGCTTGCCTTTTCCCTAACGCTGGCTGGGGGATGGCACAATGGACCCGCAGATGAAGGAGGTGGATGTGGGACAGATGTCCGGTGTGCTGCGTGCAGAAGCGTGCGTGGCTTGGCCATTGGCATCATTGCACACCTCTGTGCTGCACTCGGGGGACGGGAGAAAAGTGAGGAAAATATCCTGACCAGCGAGAGGATGCCGGCCCCTCGCAGGTGCTGCACCTGGCTACCTGGCACCTTGTTAGAGATCCAGAGGTGAGTCCAGTGGACGCCGGGGTGATGGGGCTGGGGAGGCTGGTGGAAGGGGGCCAGTTGGGAAGGGGAGAGAGAAATATACAAGCTAAAAAATTATATATATATATATAGTTGTACCACACTATGGTATTGCCACGTTCCATAATCTTTGAACTGTGGTACATTTCAGCTAGAATGGTTTTCCAAGCTGAACAAGCCCTCACCATACACTATATATAAGTACTGGTTAACAACTATCTTCCCGACTGCAACAACTGCTCCCTCCTCGAATTTTTGCACCTAAAGAGCAACTCTGCCTTTCCTGCATGTGCTTTCATAAATAAGATATTTCAGCTGTTACAATTTACTAGGGGACACATTTTTTCATTTTCAATGTTCCTTTTCAAGATTTACAGCACATCTTGGTAGTCCAGCTAACAAGTCTGTACAGAAAACATTTACCTCTCCCCTTTTAACCTAACAGTGCCTTTGTGTATGACATACTAGTGCTCACCATGACAACACACTGTGATGTCACAAACAGCAATTGTGTGGTTAGCAGAGGAGACTCAGATACACTTTGAATGACTCAGTGAAATAATTGCTGCATTATCTACAATATTTAGTAGACCTACAGCAGGGGAAAGTAAAAAAAAATAAAGAACTAGAAAACAATAAAGTTTAGTTAAAACATAATTTGTGCAAATGTAGTGTTTTTAAGCTTTTTATCATAATAAAGAGTTGCTCTTTAAATTGGCCTGGTACCTGAAGCAACAGACTAAGCTGCAGACACCCCTTCCATATAAAAAGCACAAGTTTGTGCAACGATAACATTCGGTGAGAAGCGATAAAAGCTACGGAATATGAATAATCTGAGTTTTGGTTGCTGCAAATTGATATGGAAAGTCAGATAATTCTTACAGATTTTCAGATGGACTTCAAGGTTCATTTTTAGGGCTGTGGGCAGAGCCTACAGCCATTTTGCGAGAGCTTTTTAGCTCTGAAAATGGCTGCTCTCACAACCTCTTCCTTTGGACTTTTGGAAGTATCCTTCCGAAAACCCAATGAAGCTGAAAGCCCTTCCCCATGATCAGCGTACGGAATAACAGCTGCACTATTTCGGTTGTTACTTCTGCATTCCAATGCGTGCACTGTGCATGCGCACGAATCGCACGCATGTGCATAGTCATGCACATGCACAGTGATGCAGTGCCGCCATGTTGTGTATGGCACTATGCCATTCACTGTTTGTGCCCCCTCCCGAAGTCATGGCTATCTGGTGTTGCACACTGGGAACCCACCCCAGTGTGTGGAATTGTTTTTGTTTCTATAAATTGCAAAACGGTCCCTCTTTGGTTTCATTTTTTGTGGTGCCCCTGCCCAAGTTATGCCCGACATGTGATGCCCAATCCCCACGTTGTCATTTATGTGGCACACTGGGAGCCCACCCCAGTGTGTCTAAATGTTTTTTATCCTTTTTCTTTCTCCTTTTGCTGTAAAATTTAAAACGGTCCCTCGCTGTCAGTTTTGTTTCCCTGTGAAAGTAAAAACGGTCCCTCGTCATTGGTGTGGTCTCCCTCTCCTCTCCTCACCCTCCCACTGCGCACTACCCCCCACACCCCCCCTTTACCCATACTTACCTCCAGAGATCGGCATTGCCATCTTCTCTGGACCTGGACATGCTGCACTCTTCAAAGCCCAACTGAGAACTGGAGAATTAAAGGTAAGTGTGCTATACAGCCATTAAATGGGTTTTCAACTTATGCTGATATCTCAGCCATTTTTTTGAATTTTGGCCCCACATTTTCAACATGGGCTTCTTGGTACCCCTCCTTATGAACACTGTTACCGCATTTTGTTACTTAGTGCCGAAGGGTGATTTCGCAGTCACTGCGCGGAATCACCTTTCGGGACCTGTTCACGAAACGACAGTGCCACTGTTCATGAGATGGGGTCCCAAAACACCCATGTTGCAAATTTGGTGAAAAAATTCCAAAAGATGACTGCATTACTAGCGTGCATTGTGCTGTTTCTGCACATGCTCCTAACGTCGCTAATTTTTAACATTTTCACTCCACATTTTTAACATTGCCATTTTTGCACACCTCCTTCACAACAGTACAGCTGTCATTTTCCACAACCTGCCCGAAATGTGTTTTTGCCCTGTGGCGCACAATAGCGTGTTTGCCCTGCAGTCACTTTTTGGGAAAATTAAACAAAATGACACTGTCATTGTTCATGAGGAGGGGTCCAAAAGAGACCATGTTGAAAATTTGGTGAAACAATTCCAAAAAAAATGACTGAATTACGAGCATGCACTGCACAATTTCTATGCACACTCCTAACATCGCTAATTTTTAATATTTTCACTTCACATTTTTACCATAGCCATTTTTGAACACCTCGTCACAACTGTATAGCTGTCATTTTCCACAACCTGCTCGAACCATATTTTCGCACCTGTGGCACAGAATAGAGCGTTTGGTCCGCGCAGTCTCCAACTTGCCAGAAATTGGCTCCTTCAAAACAGCCCTTCGAAACCATATCTTTAATACCCGCTGTTGTAGGTGCAAGTAACCTCCTGTTGTAACCTGTGGTTCCTGCCCGCCTTGCCCCCTGGCTCAACAACGTCTACTGGACAGCCTCTCCCTCCCCCAGACCTACCTCTTCCCTACTAGGTACAAACAGGGATGTAACCCACTGTCTTCTCTGAGGACCTACTATATCCATGAGTGTAACTCACAATTTTGTAACATTATGTAACCTAAGTAACATACAAACTACTACATTATGTAACCTAAGTGTATGTATGTTAAATGTTCCTTTTACTGCACTTGTAATGTTATCCTCTGTTTTAATCTGCACTGTAATAACTGTCTTGATGTCTGCCCCACCCCCTGCGACAAGGTGTCTTTGTAAATGAGTCTCTGACTCAAAGGTTGTAAACCCGATTTGTAATGAATAAATAAATCACCTTTCGGGACAACTGAACAAAATGACACTGCCACTGTTCATGAGGAGGGGTCTAAAAAAGGCTGTGTTGAAAATCAGGTGCATGGTACACCAACAAATGACCTAGTTACACCTGGGCGTGGAATAATTTCTATTATACAATGGCAAGACAAAATCCTGGACTCTGATTGGTCAGTCCCAGCATAACATCAGGGGTCTACTCTCAGCCTCACTGTGAACCTGTAGATGAGCTTGATCACCTAGAGCACATGCTTGATTGTTTCACCTGCTCTTAAAAAACAAAAATATTTTTCCACACAAAAGCATCTCTAAAATATTTTTTTTTATTCTGTATAACAACGAGCCATTGTATAATAGCAATAATGCCCTCCAGGGTGTGTGTCATTTGGGATAATGTTATACCTCAGCTGTTGGACGCACTCGGCCTGTGGCCTCGTGCCCAACCATCTAAGGCGTGACGTTATCCCAGCACAACACACACCCTGTTATATTTACAATAAGATGATTCAGGGTTAGATTAATGTCTGTTAATCACCCACTAGGGGTATAATGTGGCACGAGGCACAGCCGAGTGCCACATTGCCCCTAGGGGGCAATTAACTGACTGTTAATCTAACTCCTGGGAATGCCTTATTGCTATTATAAAAAACTGTTCCAAAAAAAAGTGTTAAAACAATACTTTTTGAATGTTTTCCTCATTTACAGTGAGATTTTTAATAAAATAGTTCTTCCACCAACAGTTTAAGAATGCTGGTTCAAAATCAGAATGCATTATTCCAGTCATTCGGCAGTGCTAGAGGATGGAGTACTGACAGGAAAAATCCATGTGCTATTGTGATCAGGCTGTACATGACAGTGTAACATGGATTAATGTAAGGCTGTTGGAATCCTAACAGCCAATCAGATCGTAGCATTTCTAAGAACCTTTTTATAATATATGGGTAAGCTGCACAAGTATGTTAATATTGCTTAACTCAGGTGTAACTTTCCTCACTTGGTAACGCTTCACAGCCCTATCCTCTGGCCAGAGTTTGCTGAGTGTGTGATGATGAATCAATGAGCAGACTAGGTGGGCCAAGCGGTCCTTATCTGCCATCAAATTCTATGTTTCTATGTTAAATGGTTCTTTTTTTAACCTCCTTTTCTTCTCCCTTGGGGACAGCCTGGCTCACTGCTCTAATGGTTTTCCACTGCTGCTTTCAGAATATGGGCTCAGTTAAACAATATGACACATTTTTTCACTTAACCTCTACTTCGTATGCCCAGGCCATGGGTCAGTGTACCACATGAGCAAATGTCTCAGTCTGAAATGAATCCTGAGACCTGGAGAACTTTCTATCCGAGCTTCACAGACACGAGTAAAACTCGAACTAGAGAAACTCTGGAAAAAGACGGGTTTAGGGCGGAACGGAGTTTCTGTGGCGTTCGTTTCCTAGAGGTTGAGGGACGGGTTAAACTGTAGAACGTAGCACAGCTGACCGCAAGGAGATAAAAACGTGATTTTTTCTTCTCGTTCGTGGAACGTGTAGACATTATCAGCCATAATGAATCCTGTCCTGATAAAGGTAAAATAACTGGGTTCGATATCGTAGCATAGGGTCGAGGTGATGCAGAAAATACTTGGAATTAGGCGGGATACAAGGTCATGCTATAAAAACGTCTCTTCGCCCAGTATCCCCTCACCAAAGGTCTCAGCTTTCTGTTTTACATAACAAGGAGGTGTCCCTCCTTTTATGATTGTTCTTTGTCCCACGTGAAAAATGTGATTTCTCGCATATTAGACTAGTGCAGCATAACTATTAGTGTTAGGCAACACATCTTCAAATCCCAGCACACATTCATGTGACATGCTGCGTAACTCAAAGCAGTCACTTAACCTTTTAGTGCTTCCAGCTTTAAAGTGGGAAAAAGGCAAGACCACATTGAAAAAGAGATCTCGCAGCTGTATCTGTATATGCATCTTAACCTTTTGTCACGGAAATGAGCACATTCTCAAATATGTGCGAAACTGTAATGAGCCCAGAACCGGGCTGCCCTATTTCTCATGGATGTCTAGTGGTTTTCACCACAGCACGTGGTGGTCGGTGGTCGGCAGTCGGCACACATTCTGGGCTGCCTGCTTTCTAAACTAATTTTACGCTCATTCAGTTTGCTGAATTATTTCAGATAGCAGCAGATCAAGGTGGTCAGAGTTGGGCTTCTGCTTTGGGTGTGGTGGATAGGTGGTTGTGGACCGTAGATACCAAAGATGGATGTCCTGGAGGTATTTAGGCAGGTTGGCATTCTGGCAGGTCGCAAGAGGCAGTTAGGCAGGACGGGGTGGGTGACATTCTGGTGGTGGGATTCCAGCAGGTTGGGAGGTGGGCATTATCGTGAGTGGGAAGCATTCTGACAGGTTGATATATAATCCTGCAGGATGGGAGTGTATTCCAGAACTTGTGCATTCTGGTTCCTGGTTCAGTCCAGTTCCACTTGTGGTGTTGTACTTTATGGACAATTGAGGGACAGTGAGTTGGAGGGTTATTTCCGTGGGGGCAGTTAGCTGGGTAGGGCAGTCATTCTGGCAGCAGCAGTGCTTTTGGGATCTCTGAGCGGGGCTGTGGATTGGGTCATTCCAGGTTCCAGCAGGGTCTGCGAGGTTAGTGGGTCGTTTCGGCTGGGGCAGGGTGTTGGGGGGAGGTGTCTTTCCGACCTGAAATGTTTGAAGGGGTTATTTAGCAGCGGTAGTACTTTGAGGGAAGCCATTCCATCAAGGGGTCCTAAATAAAATAAAACTGGAATCAATCCATTCCAATTCCAGAGGATTCCAGTTCTGGATTGCTTCTAGTTTTCACCCATTCCGTTTTGCAAAGCTCTGAATTCCGAAGGGGGGGGGGATATAATTTACTTACTGTAGTGCCTGCTTGATACGGCATTCTTTTAGATGAACTCATTTTGTAACAATAAACATTTTACAGAGAACGCATCCATCCTTCAGTTGAGACATTAAGCCAAGGTCCCATCTGCCTCTTCTGGTGGTTATCGGGTAGATGTTAAAGATCCCATGGCACTTCTGAGAAGAGCAGTGGAAGTTTCCTGGTTTCTGGTCAGATTTCCCCCATTCACTAAAAATAATACCAACACAGCTTCAGCAACAACTGGTTCAGTTTCTGTTGGTTTGCGTCTGTAACTCCTCCCAGGTTGAAGCTTAAAATATGCAGTATTGTCTGTCGCTTCTTTTCCCAGTTGCTGGTCAGGATCAGCGGCAACAAGTGGTAGCATAGCCCTTCCTCTGTTGGATGACATGGCCCTTGGTGCTGCAGATTGGGTAAAGAATTTGGGGGTCGCTGTGGACTCCAAGCTGACTCTGGAGTTCCAGGTGTCGGCTGTTGCCCACAGTGGCTTTTACCATCTTCATAACATTGTCTGAATCAACCCCTATCTTGACCCAACTGATCTAGCAACACTGGTGCATGCCTTAGGCATGTCTGGGTTGGATGATAGTAATGCTCTGTAGCTTTGGTGATCCGCAAGACTGAAGATCATGCGTTATCTGCAGCTAGTTCAGAATGTAGCAGCATGGCTGGGTGCTGGGACCTCCCTGTCTGAGCATATTGCAACGCTTGTCCGCGCTGCCCAATGGCTGCCAGTCCAGTAGCACATTCGCTTCAGGGTTTGCTTATTGACGACGTACAAGGCCCTGCGGGGTCTGGTCTGTGCTAATTGCAAGACTTCCTGGTGCCATGTGCTCCTGGTCGTGCCCTCCAGTCAGTGGAGGCAGACCTCCTGTCCATGCCCAGATTTTGGTTAAAATTCTTTGGTGATAGGGTGTTTGGTGTAGTGGCCCCAATTCTTTGGAATGCCCTTCCTGTGCTCCTTTACTGGCTACTTTTAAAATATATTTAAAACTCTACGTTTTTAACTTAAGTTTTGGCCTGTATTCTTAATTTTAGATGACTTATAGCTCTGTTACTTAATGGTGTTTTATTTGTTTAATTTATTGTTAGGCACCCAGAGCCGGAGGAGTTGGGCACCATATAAATTAAATTGCTATTGCTAACAAAATCTAAATAAATAAATGAGGCTGGCCTTATTGCTTTTCAGTTTGAGTTAAATTTTAATTTTGTATGGCAACCCATATCACAGATTAGTTTAGTTTATTGTTCTAGGAATTACTACCTTTGAGCCAGAGGCTCTTTTACAAAGGTTCCACGTCAATTAGGTACAGTACAAAAGGTTACATAGATAACACAACAATTTGTGTTGTGTCAAGAGCAAGAAAACATATACAAACACATATCAAATCACTTGTGCAAAAGGACATGAGATATCAATAATCACATTATTATTACAAGAAAGAGATCATGCCAGATTAGGAGAAACAAATAGGGAAAAAGTCCAGAACAGAGAGGTTAAGTGAAAGGTGTGGGGAGCAGACAATGGCAGGAGAAAAGGTTTCCCAAACATGTCTTTGTCAAATAACGGAACAGGGTGGGTAGTGAGAAAATAGGAGGTTTAATCAGGCAGTCACAGGAGCTGGAGGTGGCAAGGTGAGAGAAAAGCCTTGATTTGAAAATACCTGGAGAGGTGGAGGCAGTAATATGAGTGCTGAGGGCATTTAGCCAGCTGGGGGCACGATAGGCAAATGATCTTTGTCCCTGGGAAGTCCGGCATCGGGGGACTTGGAGAGGGTGGTGTTCTGATCTTCTGGTAAAACTGGTGCTAGCGCCCGGGCATAACAGGTCTTGGATACAGGGTGGAGTGAGGCCCAGAGTGGATTTTTTCGCCATCAGGCAGGTAAGGTACTTTATCCGGTTTGAGAGTTGCAACCAACCTGAGTCAGCATAGAGTTCACATGTGTGGGTACGTGGATGTGCACCAGTGAGTAGCCGACAGGCCTTATTTAGGGATGTTGTAATGCCACTAAGTGCTGTAGTAGTGGCAGATCCATATATAACAAGCCATAGTCAACGACTGAGATGATAGAAGATTGATGGCAATCAGTGCAGAATGGGTAAGAAGCTGTCGTTCCGATACAGAATCCCACTCGCTGATTAATAGTTTTTGCTGTACTGTCAATGTGAGTTGCAAGGTTAGGCCTTGATCAAAGTTGATTCCAAGATATTTGAAAATTGGCACTTGTTCAAGGGTATTTCCAGGTATGTATTAATGGTGAGGGACTTGCCGTCTTTGTTTTATGGGTTAGAGAAGAGCATGGATTTAGTTTTTTTGTGGTTTAGAACCAGCTTATGTTCAAGGAACCACATCTCAACTTTGGAAAAAGCATGCTGAAGGTTGAGGCGTAAGAGGTTCGGATCTTTATGAGTGGCAAGAATCACGCATCATCGGCATAGAGGATTAATTGTTCAGGGCAGGATTTGGGGAGGGAGTTTAGGAAAAGGCTGAAAAGGAGGGGGCCCAGGATGGATCCCTGGGGAACTCCTGAGTGAACCGGTTTTGAGTCTGAGAGAACTCCAGCTACTTTTACAGATTGAGAGCTGAGCAAGGTAATTTTTACCCAGTCACCAGGACCTCAAGTAGAGCCCTAGGGATAGAAGTTGTTTGATAAGTAGGCCATTGAACTGTATCAAATGCCTTGGTTAAGTCAATGTAGACTGCTCCAGTTAGGTTTCCTTTGTCCATGGCATTGTGGATTGCTCCTGAGAATTCAAGTAGGGCAGTCGATGTGCTGTGCCCTTTCCTAAATCCATGCTGCTGAGTGCATAGGATGTTGTGCTTTTCCAGGTAGTCTGAAAGTTGGTCCGTCACCAAGCTTTCAAGGGCCTTAGAGAGAGGTGGTAGTATTGATATTGGGCGATAGTTTCCAGGCAGTGACTTATCACCACTTAGATTAGATGTAACACTACAAAGGCAACATAGATTTCTGGAGCTACACGATCAGAGGCTGGGTTGCCTCAGTTGATCTAACCCTAGCGAGCTTATGAGGTACATGGCAAAGATCAATGAACGTAGCCCAACCCCTAGAGTGCCGTAGTGCTATTAGTAAACAAAGTTTTATTTTGTTAAATTAATGTTTTTATGGTTGAGCACTCCTAAAATGACTTTCATATTTACTATTACTGTATATACTTTTTTTTGTGTATGTGTACTGGGTGGGTGCACTGATCCAGTGGACCATTTTCAGTCACAACCTGGGCCATGAAGTTGGCACAAAAAAATGAGGTTACAAAATGTAAGTGACAGTAAATAGTTACAATACACAGGTGACACATTTAAGTAAAAGCATGCAAGTGGAACAGTTATGTGCAAAATAGGTATAAGTTGATCACAGTACAGTCAAGACAAGTGCCCAGGGGTTCAGTGCCATCGCAGTGCCCAACGAATTACTAACTAGCAACGGCTACATCCTGATACAGCATAGGTTCATAGGTATGGTTACAAGTCTGTTTAACTGAATGAGCCATAAAGCAACTTGCCACTAACAGTGGATGTATTCTAATTTCCTTTCTCCCATATATGAGCGCAGATGATATTTAAAGGATGCCATACTAGAGGCTCCAACCAGCGACTCTGGTAGTGCATTCCATATACCTACAACCCTCTGTCTAAACCAGTTCCCTCTCTGTGAGATCTTGTATAACTCTCCCTTCAGTTGATATTGATGACCTCATGTATCCCTATTATACATATTTTTTCTTTAGAGGCCAGATGTTTTTGAAATGATTTCATCATTAAAGGCCCTGTATACATAGCATATGCCCCCTCTAACCTTACGGTATGACATCAAATACATACCCAATTATTTTAGTCTGTCCCTATAGAACAACTCCTTCATTCTTCTTACTTTTCTGGTTAATGTCCTTTGTACTCCCTCTACTGCAACTGAGCAACCTGAACTTTGTGGCATGCTTAAAGGGGCACATTACTCAAGTACCAGCCTCACCAAGGAACAGTAGAGTGGGACCAGAACCTCCTCTCTTCTACTCCTTATGTTCCAGAGTATATTTCCTAAGATTCTGTCAAACTGAAAAGATTCTGTTGGCCCTACTTACACAATCTCTGTTGTGTTTATCAAAACTCAGGGTATCTGTCATCCATACCCCCAAATCTTTTTCACTATCAGTTTTCTCTAATATCTTGTCATTTAACTTGTAAATAGCCATTTGGTTATGTATTGTTAAAGGCCGGTTTATGTTCAGCCACCCAGGTTTCCAACCTTTTAAGTTGTATCTGAATTTTTTTTTACTGATTCATCACTGTTTACTGCGGTTCCCACCTTCGCATCATCCGTGTATTTACATAACCATCCTGAACCTGCATTGTTGACACAAATATTCTAAACAAGACTGGTCCCAGAATCGATCCCTGGGGGTCTCCACTAACCACTTCTCCCCAGTCAGACCAGTGTCCTCAGATGCCTACCTTTTGCTCTCTCCATGTTAACCAGGCTTCTATCCAGGTTACCAGTATGCCAAAAGTAACACTCTTCAGATTCAGTTTGGGCAGTCCGGCTTCCCATAGACAGGGTCTGACAGTCAACTGGTGGTGCAAGTACAGGTGACTGTCGCCACTACAGAAGTTTTGTAGCGGGTCTTGAATCGGGGGTGTGAGCCCATTGTCTGTAGGGGAGCAGCTAGGCTATTCCACATGTTTGGGGCAGCTGAGGAGAAGAAGGTCTTCTGGCTCATGCATGTGGTGGGTCACGAGCACTCTTGACGTGAGGCTAGAAGAGTTACGGAGGCCTTGATGCCACTGCTTTGGTTTACATAGGGGAACTCCTCCTTTTCCTGAATGGATTTATCGACAAGGCAGCCTAATAGGTAGTCTGGGCCAGTGGGGGGGAGCCATCCTAGGGCCTGATAGAGGGAGCAGTGATGTGTGTAGTTAGGTGCCATCAGGGCAGACCTACTGGTGTTGTTATGAGTTGCGTTTAGCCTGGTGAGCCCTGGGGTGAGGTTTGTGTGTAAATTTTTTTTCCAATTATTTAACCAGGTGAGACACACTAAGCTGAAAGCTTGTTTACAGGTGCAGCCTGGGAGCACAAGGAGGTTAAGTGACTTGCTCAGGGTCACACAGTATGCAAGTGGGGGCTATGGGACTCAAACCCAGGTCTCCAGATTTGCAGCTCAGAGCCTTAAACCACTGCGCCATACTGCCTCCCACAAATTGGAGAACAGTGGTCCAGCAGGGGGAGTAGGGTACCTTGGGCAATGGTGAGTCTGACTTCTGGGGGTTAAATAATCCTTGAGTCTGTATCTGAATTCTAGTTTCTGGTTTACACACCAGATAGTGTGTCCTAAGTGGTCAGCGAATGTTAGAGCGGGGTTAAGGGTAACTTCCAGGTATTTGATGGAAGTCTTGACTGAAGGGGAGCAACCGGGAGATAGTATGGGGGTAGAGTCAGCAGCCATCCTAGCTAGCCTGGATTTAGATCCATAAAGCATGACTTTGGTCTTGGTATTTACCTAGCGTCTGTTTGTAAGGAACCATTGCTGGGTGGCACCAAAGATATCCATGAGCATGGCTGAAAGCTCTTCTAGGGTCTGAGCTCTGTGGTATAGAATAGCATCATCAACGTACTGTAGCGAGTTGCACGTGATGCTGTCCTTATGATGGAAGTTTACAAACCGGGAAAACAGGATGGTTCCGAGAATAGATCCTTGGTGGAACCCAGTGTTGACCTCATGGGCACTGGAGATTGCACCCCCTGTGCTGACTGCCTGGGTTCAACCAGACAGGAAGTCTTAAAACCAAGCAGTGGACATGATGGAGCACCCACTGCAGCTCAGCTTGCTTTTCAGGGTGTTGTGGTCCACCAGGTCATAGGCCTTGGTGAGATCCACAAAGAATGCACCTGTGAGTTCGCCTTCAACCATGTTATGGAAGATGTGGTTTGTGAAACAGGCCAGGGATGTGGAGGTGCTGTGGCCCTTCCTCAAGCCATGTTGTTGGACAGAGGAGGTTGTATTTTGATGCATGTTCAGAGATATACTGGTGCACAACTTTTTCAAGAATTTTGCATAGGTGACAGAGGATGAGATGAGGCAGTAGTTGTCAATTAGTAGTGGATAACGATATTTGAAGATTGGGATGACTTTGGCTTGCTTCCAGACTGGGGGGATGGATGCATTGGTAAGGGAAAGGTTAAAGACTTTGGTCATGGGTTTGGCAATGGTGGGGGCTACGAGTTTCAGGAATTTCGTGCAGAGGCTATCACTACTGGCACTGTCCTGTTTGGGGAGGCTCTTGAGCTTGCGGGTTTCTTCAGTAAGTCAATCAATACTTTATTTTTATATCGCCTTTCAAAAAACAAGGCACTGTACACTTTAAATACACAGATATAATAAAAAAATTGAATAAAACAATAATACAGAATAGTTAAAAATCTGGGAAGCCTAACGTAAATAAGTATGTTTAACATAGATTTAAAACTACCGATGGTCAGGCTTTTGCTTAACCGACGAGGTAGAGAATTCCACAGGGTTGGTGCTGCAAATGAGAAAGCACGAGCACCAGAAGTTTTTAAGCGAACCCTGGGAATCTCTAGCAATCCCTCATTGGTGGATCAGAGAGGATGAATGGGGGAGTAGGGAGTCAGGAGATCTTTCAGGTAGTCTGGTCCCTGTTCGTGTAAGGCTTTGAAGGTAAGGAAGCCTACCTTATAGGTGATCCACCACTGAACTGTCAGCCAGTGCAGTCCATGCAGCACAGGCGTGATGTGGCTGGTCCTTGAAGTAGCAGTCAACCTGGCTGAAGCGTTCTGCACTAACTGCAAGTGGCGGATGTCAGCCCCAGAAAGCCCTAGGTAGAGGGCATTGCAGTAGTCAAGACGGGTGGTAATGAAGGCATGGATCAGTGTTGGAAGGTCGTCTGGCGGAACCGGGTGTTTCACCTGGGCAATATTCCTCAGATGGTAGAATGAGGATTTAACCACGTCCGACACCTAAGATTTCAGGGTCAGGCTGTCAAAAATAACGCCCAGGTTACGCACCCGATATGGGGTTGTGAGCTGAACACCATCAAGCCATAGGCCCAATGCATGCCCAGCCCCCAAACCCGCCCCTGGGCGACCCGGGTCCACCACCAACACCTCAGTCTTATCTGGATTCAGTCTCAGCCAGCTAGTGCTCATCCAGTCTTTGATCTTGGAGAGGCAGTTGTTTAGCACGGAAATCACATCAACCTGTCCGGGTATAAAGGACATATACAGCTGAGTATCATCTGCATAGCAGTGAAAACTCAAGCCGTATCGCCTAATGATATCTCCCAATGGCAGCATGTACACTGCAAACAACATGGGTGCCAATATGGAGCCCTGCAGCACCCCGCAGGACAGGGGGAGGGCGTCAGAGGAATAAATTCCAATGACCATCCTCTGAGACCTGCCTATGAGGAAGGATCGAAACAATTTGAGGACTGTACCCGACAGTCCACAAAGGATCCGCAGTTACTCCAACAGCACACCATGGTCCACAGTGTCAAAAGCTGCTGAGAGAGCAAGAAGGACCAAGATGGTATGAGCCTTTTGATCTCTCACCATTAGGAGATCATTTAATACCCGGACAAGGGCAGTCTCCGTGCTGTGTCTCTTCCTAAATCCAGACTGGAGAGCTTCATAGACACTGTGGGTCACAAGGTGATCGTCCAGTTGCAACGAAACGACCTTCTCAATAACCTTACCCACAAAGGGCAGGTTAGAGACATGCCGGTAGTTAGCTGGGCAGTCGGGATCCAAGGAGGGCTTTTTAAGGAGTGATTGTATGACCACCTCCTTTAGGGATCAGGAAAGACCCCTCCCTCTCCAAGGATCTCCAGACAATTTCAGTTAGGATCGGGCAGATAACATCTACACACTCCACTGGGGGGGGGGGGTAGGGCCTGGATCCAAACTACAACTTGTTGGTCGCAAAGCCCGGACAATCTTCACAATTTTCAATGAATTCCAGCCATCTGAAATCCATCCAAACAGACTGGGTGCTCACCACATCCCAGCGACCTCTGCAACCTCTCATAGGGAGAGCCGGGCCAATTCCAGACCTGATGCTGGCAACCTTATCTGCGAAGAATTGAGCTAGCTCCTCACACTTAGCCTGAGAAAAAGCTCTTCCAGACTGGAGACAGATTGGATTGCACAGTCTGTCAACAGTTTGGAAAAGCTGAGCTGGTTGATTCTGCACGGCAGAAATCTCCCTGGACAGGAACTCTGCCTTCTTACGGGTGATTTCTGATTGATAGCCCTTATAATGTTCCATCAGTCTAAGCCGGTCAGCATCCAGGCCAGACATCCATCCTTTGACCAACTCGCCTCAACTCTTTCAAGGAACCATCATACCAAGGGGACCGTGAGCAAAGAGTGAGTGACCGAACACAAACGGGAGCAGTCAAGTCCAAGGCATCTCCCACCGCCTTGTTGTAGGCCAGTACTAGATCCCCTGGACTCGTGCTTTCACCCAGCAATCCCAATAGGTCCAGCACTGCCGATAGACCATCTGGGGTAACTCCCTTTAAAGGGCAGTACCGGACCATCTCCAAAGGGCAGGTCCATTTGGTGGAGCCCTGAAACTGAACCCTGTGGTGTAGTGGTCAGACCAACTGACTGGTTCCGACCCCAAGTCTGAGATCTCTATCCCCAGGAGAAACAACAGATCCAGTGAGTGACCTCCTATGTGGGTGGCAGAGGTGCAAGGCCCAGCATCGTCATTAGCTGGAGGAGATTTTGACCAAATTGCGAGAATTCATCGTTGACTCAGGCATTGAAGTCCCTCAGAATTATCCATCTGGGAGACTCCAATGCCATGTCGACGATGAAGTCCACTATCTCCTGCAGGAATTCTCCACCATCACCTGGTGGTCGGTAGATGAGGAGTATCCTGCAACCTACATCCTCTCCCATGATACATTCAAAGGATCTGGTGGACCCCACTGGAACATCCACAAAGCCCAGTTTGGTTTTAAAAAAAGATGGCTACACCCGCGCCCCTACGATCCAACCTCGGGCGGTGGATCACCGAGAACCCAGCTGGAACTGCAGAAGCCAATACAGGGCCTGCATTTTCGTCCAGCCAGGTCTCAGTGATGCATGCCAGATTCACCGTTTCAACAAGATCAGCTATAATAGCTGTCTTGTTTCTAATGGATCTGGCATTACATAACACCACCCAAGTTGGATGGGATGCTGAGGAAGACCTCGACTCCTGCCCAGCATCTGCTGAGCCCTTGGGTATGGGGACAAGACAGGGATTACCCCAGTCCTGACACCATTTCGCCCCAGGAGGTCTCCTGGTCCCCACCACCTCAATTCGGCCCCTCTTTCCATTCCCCCACCAGACCCAGTTCTCCCTCTTCTCCTACGCCTCCTGGCAATCCCTAAAGCTTGACAGTACTTGCAGTTCTCAGTTGGTAAGTAGGGGCAGTCAAAAGGACGCAATTCCCTGAGTCTGGGGGGGGAATACTGCCTGACCATCTATAAGCTGTCACAAGCTGTCCTAAGACTAGCAGCAAATCAAACCATAAAATAACATATACTTATATAGACGACCCACTAACCCCAAAACCCACAATAATGTCTACCCTCCCTAAATAATAACCTCAATTTCCAAATAAACACCTAGACAAAAACAAGGACAATTAAGTGTAAAATAAAGTAAAGTCTTATGGTAGTATGCGAGTCTTTTTACGGATCAATAAGAGTAACTAATTCTCTTAAATGGTTTAAAAAAGTCCATCAGATCTCTCACACCTTCAGGGCAATGAAACCAAAAAGCCCAGAGTCAAAATTCATCTCTCGCTCTGAACTTTGAAAATAAGCAACAGAAATTATTTAAAATTAATAGAATTTGCAGGCACTCTCACTGCCTGAAAATATATACTGTAAACAGAAAGTCTGACCGGCAGTAGATTGAATTGAGTAGTCCTTCAGTGTACCCTGCTGTGGATTGTTGGAGTCTTTTCTCGGTTCTCCTTATCGGCGTCTTTTGCACTTCTCTCTCGATTCTCCTTTCCGGCGTCTTTTGCACTAAAATCACTGCAGTACTTAGCCCACCAGATCTTCCAGACAAAACCGCCCCCAATGCTCCCACAAACCAACAGCAGACCAGAGAGCTGTTAAGGGAAGTAGGAAAAGGTCCCTCAAACACCCACCCTGGGAAACGGCCACCCTGCCCAATTAAACCTACAACTACGGCCCCCGACCCAGTGTCTACTCTCCAGCAGACCTTCCGAAGGAACCTAGAGGCCACTGGTAACAATGTCCACTCTCCAGCAGACCTAAACCGGCACCTCCTGTGTCACCTGGCACAGAGCAGCTGCTCCCAAATGGTTTTAGATAGACCCTTAAATGCTCCCACCAACCTCCAGAAGTCTGTCGGTCCTAGCAGGACTTCAGCAATCACTGGCAGCTTCTGCAGTACCCAGTCCGCTGACAACAACAGGCCAGCGATGTTCCGGCAGACTCTAGCCTCCACAGCTCAGCAAGGCTTCAGGGACCACTGGCGGCTTCTGCAGTACACAGTCCGCTGACAACAGGCCGGCGATGTTCCAGCAGACATCCAACCTCCACAACTCCCCATTCGGTGTTCCGGCCAACAACGCCTTCCTTCAGCAGTTTCTCATCTCCCCAGGATCTCTCCTTCCACAGGGATAGCTCCACAGCAAGAATCCACGGACTTTCCGATGCCCTCGATATTAAGCCCAAGGGATACCACTGGCAGGTAAAGAAAAATAAAAATATGAGCAAACACTAGGGTTTTGATTACTGACGCTAGCATAAAGCAGCACTATACAAAAAAATAGACTTAGTGGCTCTATTTATCCCAAAGACGCTAGTCCTTCATCGTCTCACTTCGGGGCCCTGACTAACTGTCACTAAGATAAACAGACCAAACAAAAATTACGAATTTAAACAAAATAAAGCAAATTTAATGAATAAAAACTAAAAATGAACTTTAAAAGTGTCCTTAAAGTAGAAGAGGTGGAATCGAAGGAGTTGACAAGGGCAGTAAGGGGAGCCAAAGCATCTACGGAACTCAGGCTGGCACAAGGCATTAAGAAGGGGAAGAAGGACTTCTTTAAGTGCATCAGGGAGAAAAGGAGCTGTAAGGACCACATAGTAAGGATTAGGAAGGAGGGGGGCTGGGTGGAAGCAGGGTGTGATGAGGCGGAAGCACTAAGTGAGTACTTCTGCTCAGTATTTATTAAAGAGAAGAGAGGGGTGACACCCAAGGTGGGAGAAATGGCAGAAGCAGGGGGGGGAAGTGGTGACAGATGGGGAAATCATGGAGAACAGAGTTCAAGAGGATTTGAAGGCACTGAGGGTGAACAAGGCTCCAGGCCCAGATGGCATCCACCCCAGGGTACTGAAGGAGCTGGCAGAGGTCCTTGCAGGACCTTTGGCAGACCTATTTAATGCCTCACTACATTCGGGGTGTGTACCTCAGGACTGGAGGATGGCTCGTGTAGTGCCCCTCCACAAGAGTGACCCCAAGGATGAACCGGGAAACTACAGACCAGTGAGCCTCACATCCATCGTGGGTAAGCTAATGGAGACTATCCTGAAGGAGAGGCTGGTGGCCCTCCTAGAGGCCAAAGGACTACAGGACAGCAGACAGCATGGCTTCATACGTGGCAGATCCTGCCAAACCAACCTGGTCGAGTTCTATGACTGGGTAACTAGGGCAACTGGACTAGGGCCATGCAGTGATGTCCTGTATCTGGACTCTCAGTAAGGCATTCGACTCCAGTGCCACATGGAAGGCTGGGAAGGAAGTTAGTAGGCACAGGGGCTGGTGCAAAGCTGGTGAGATGGGTAGGAAACTGGCTGCAGGGAAGGCAACAGAGGGTGGTGGTGGGTGGGAGCTCTCACCCAAGGGCAGTGACGCGGTTTCCACAGGGCTCAGTGTTGTTTGGGATATTCATTGCAGACATATCATGGGACATCAAGAGCAAGATCAGTCTGTTTGCTGATGATACCAAGGTAGGCGCGGTGGTGGATGACCTAGGGGATGGCAGGGTTGCAGGATGATCTGGCAAAGCTTGAAACCTGGTCAGACACCTGGCAACTGGGCTTTAATGCCAAAAGTGCAAGGTGCTGCATTTTGGGATGAAGAACCCAAGGAGGAGTTACCAGCTAGGGGGGTGCAGCTAGCCCAGACAGAGGAGAAGGATCTGGGTGTGCTCATTACAGCGTCAATGAACAACTCGGCACAATGTAGGAAGGCAGCTGCAAAGGCCAACAAAATGCTGGGTTGTATTGCAAGGGGTATATCCTCGAGGAGGGAGGAGGTGATTCTGCCACTGTATAGGTCATTAGACCACACCTGGAGTACTGCGTGCAGTACTGGCATTCCTATCTGAAGAGGGACATTAAGTTACTGGAGGGGGGTGCAGCGCAGAGCAACAAAGATGATCAAGGGGCTTGGGGACTTATCATATGAGAGGAGGTTGAAGGAGTTGAACATGTACTCACTGGAGGAGAGGAGAGACAGGGGTGACATGATCAAAACCTTTAAATACATGAAAGGAATAAACAAGACGGGTACAGAGGGGCTGTTCAAAGTAAGGGAGGGGAGGGCCACCAGGGGCCATGATATGAGACTGGAGCGAGAAAGGTTCAGGAGGGAGATGAGGAGACACTTTTTTACAGAGAGGGTGGTGGCTGGGTGGAGTGCGTTATCTGCTGAAGTGGTATGCAGTAGAATACTGGACTGCTTCAAACGAGGATGGGATAGGACAAGGGGGAGGGTTAATGAAGGGGAAGGGTGGAAGGGAGGGAAGGGGCAGCTGCAGAATAAGGGGTGCTAGCTGCACATTCGAGCAGACTTGATAGACCTCTAGGCCTTTATCTGCTGGCAAATTTCGTATGTTCGTAAGAGAGAAGTGCTAGAGTTATCCGTGACCTGTCCTGAAGGATACCAGTAGGGGTTGTAAGGAGGGGAGTAGGTTTTTTGAGGAAGTTGGACAGGTCAGTGAATTTGGCGTTGAGGGCTTAGTTATGGGCCCTGTCCCAATTACAAGTTTAATGGTTGCCTGTCTGGTTCCTGGTGAGATAAGGGAGTTTGCCGCCTACCAAGCATTTATAGGGTTGCTGAGGTTGCAAGATTGAAGGTTACGGAAGTAAATCAGCCTTGTATTATTTTATCACTTTTTTAAAGAGGTTTCACAGCTGTCTGTACTCGTTCCAGAAGAAGGGGGATAGGTAGGCTTTACGTGCTGCCCATTTGGCATCTCTCTCCTTCATCATTTTAAGGAGGTTCTTGGAGAGCCATTGTGTGCTATCCCCACATAGTCTCTGGGTAGTTAGGGGAAAGTGCCTTTCCTGGACTGTGGTCAGGGCTACAGTGAGAAAACCCAGGGCCTAGTTGATGTGTGTGTCGTGTATAGTACTGGCCAGTTGACTGCCCTAATGTGTGAGAACAGGCAAGGGGCGTCATACTTAGAGAAGTTTCTTTAGGTCAGGTATTTGGGGGAAGGATGCAAAAAGTAGGGGAATGGTGACTGATGGACTCAGACAAGATTCTGTCATGAAGTACCCTGTCCTGTTGATTGGTCAGTATCACATCCAGGAGTGAGTGGTTCAAGAACTAGTTGTGTGGGCAGGTTGGGGTGGTAATGAGCTGGGTAAGATTTAATTGTTTTAACAGTTCACAACAATCCATTTGGGAGCTGTTTTGCCAGTTCAGATTTTATTTTTTTTTATTTAGTTTTTTGTTGACTGGGTAAGTGCACTAGACAAATCCTGCCTATTTTCAGGCACGACCCGGGGGAGGGGATACAGATGAATGCCAACTGGCCTTGAACCAGATTAAGCTGTTGGTGGCATTTTTCGTGAATGAGGGAAATTTGGCCAGGACACCGGGGAAATTCCCCTACTCTTTCCAGTAGGGGGTTTCCTGCTGCTGCAGTGGAGGGCTCAGATGCTGTTCGGTCCTGCTCCGGTGAGGTTCTTACCTCTCCTTCTGTGATATTGCATGAGATGTTACCTGCCTGCTCTAATACCTGAGAGGAATCTTCCTGGGCTCCTGACGACCGGATTGTTTCTGATGCTGAACACAATGCTTTACGATCTGCAGACACGTCAAACGTCTCCTTTTCCATGACGGATCAGGATATCGTTGTTTACTCTGGCAATACACCTTATAAGATACAACCTAGTACCTCGGAGATCTCATTGCATTCTACTACGACGGAACCTTCTTCTACGACGATCACTGGTGCAACGCTATGTCTTCCCCCTGCACTTTCCGGTGTTTCTCGCACAGATTTTGGTAAGACTGAAGAGTCGCAGTCCCGAGACATGGACTTACTGAATTTGGAACCTTTTTCCCAAATACCGATTTCTTCTCCCTCTGTGACTGCTACGACGACTGTCAACACTTTATTTACATCCTCTTTAATTTGTGCGCTTTTTGGCGTTGCGAATAACCTCAATATTGTAGACCCTGCCTGGTCTGTTTCTACAGCTCTCACTCGAGCAGGATGGATGAAGACGGACTCGGATTCTTGGACACCAGACCCGACGTGGGATGCAGACAAACACGGTGTTCTGTTCTCTCCACACAGGCCTGCACCTTCGACTACGAGCTCCAACGAGGTACCTAGCTCTGCAGATGCTGCTGCAACTGACTTTAATGTTTCTACTCCTGCTTCATTGCCTAATCCTGTTGTACATGGGGGGATATAATGGATTCTGCTGATCCATGTGCTGTAACTGCTGCAGTTATTCATAACCGTGATTCAGCTGTTTCTAGTGACATTCCTACTGATGGTCCTAAACTGTCATTGCAGGATAGAGATCCTTCTGGGCCCCATTATTCTAGTGACCCTCTTTCTATGCATTCTAACACTCCCTCTTCTCCTGTTTCTCCTTCCTTTCCTTCCCCACCGGTTGCTTTCACTAATGTGAGTATCTCCAGTACTAGCCATACTCATTCTGACCAAACCTCCTCAACACAATCTACCTTAACTACCTCTGACCCCATTTCATGTCCAGTTTCAACTCCCAGTACATCCCCTCCCTTATTAAGTACTGTTGCACCACTTATTAAGGATCCTGGAGAGGGCCCTTCCACATTAGCGACCCCCCCCCTTGCAACCTGCTGTAGCACCAGAAAGGGGACCTGTCCTGTCTGATCTATTTAAGAATAAGTTAGAACAGGCCCCCCAGACGTCATGCAGTGTGTTTACATTACAAAGGAGGTCTCTCTGTATTCCCTGACCAATATTATGTGGCCAGAACCCTTTTAAAGGGTGATATGCATTTTCAAGCCTCTGATATTTATGCTTTAATCCATATTTCTGGGGAAGAAACCTTTGACATTAGTTTTAAACACGCTTGTGGTTTAGACAAGTTTTGGAATAAATATGCCACATTGAAAAATTCTCTACTTTGGATCCCTTTTTCAGTCATTTCCCTCACCAAACCAGCAGTTAGAACAGTAACTATCATGTTTCGCAATGAGGGGGTTAGTATCAGCAATATTTATCATTGGCTACAGAATAGGTGTACGGTCTTGTCCCCTCCTGAAGCCATTATAGATGAGGAAGGTCTTTGGACAGGTAGCTGGAAGTTTCATGTAAAACTGTTTCAAGTCAATTCTGAAGTTGTTCACCTTCCTAACAGCTTTTTTTTGGGAAAAGATAGAGGGGTGTGTTTTTATGGAGGCCAACCCAGAGCCTGTTATAAATGTGGCTCACGCATGCATCTCAGTAGTACATGTGACTTGCTGAAATGTAGCTTATGTGGGGGTTTTGGACATACTAGTGTTTCCTGCACGAATGTATTCCAGTGTAACTTATGCTATGAGAAAGGGCATGCGTATCATCAATGTCCTTGGGCTAGTAAGAATAGGCAGGAGGGGTGGGATTTGAATGTCCTTGTTCAAAAAGCACCAGATAAAGCTCAAGATCAATCCACAAACTTGATTTCACTATCTGAAGTCCCTGAGGTACCTACACCCCCCCTCCCCAATATGCTGGTTGTACCGGTTGACGCACAACCCGCACAAGACCCTCCTAAGGATATGGAACTTATTCCTACTACTCAGGAATCTGTTACACATACTCTACCCTCTTTATCTACTCAGACCACGGTCACTCCCTTACTGGACCCAGATGGTTTTCAGATTAGCAGAAGAGTCACCAGGGCGGCTTCTCGTAAAACAATGAAGCCGCCTGAAGTTTCACTAACACCTTTGAATGTCTGAAGGGTGGGAGAGAGGACTCGGACGGTGATTCTAAGACCTCTGTCTTACCTTCTGACATGGATATTACTATACCTAAGCCTCCTGATGTTTCTCGCAAAAAAACTGACTAAAACCAATAAGGGAAGTAAAAAACGTAAAAATATGACCGTCGCTGATGGAAGTGGTTGATTGATTGTTTTCTAATCTGACTCTTCTTCGACTGGCTTCCTTCAATGTTTGTAGCCTGAAGAGCTACAATCGGCGGATGTTTTTTTTTCATCTTGCTGCATCTCTCCCCTTGTATGTTCTTTTTTTGCAAGAAACACGTCTCACCTCGCTTGCTGAAGTACAGCATCTTAAACAGGGATGGTATAAAGTTCCCTCATATTGGACCTTCGGGGACGATTTTGCTGATGGGGTAGCTATCCTATTTTTTCCTCGACCTTTTCGATTTCCCGTGTTCTGGATATTCATCCTGGTAGGGC
The DNA here is from genome assembly GCA_016271365.2 of Neoceratodus forsteri. Lineage (NCBI taxonomy): Eukaryota > Metazoa > Chordata > Ceratodontiformes > Ceratodontidae > Neoceratodus > Neoceratodus forsteri. The sequence continues at coordinate 166,705,414 of CM057458.1, read as the reverse complement.
TCTGATCCTTGATTGTACTTTTCAAGGACAACCCTTCCACTTTATACATTTTTATGGTCCACAATCGAAACACGCTCGTATACAGTTACTGGATCTCATTACTCCTTTTCTATGTACTAGGAAGCATATTATTTGGGGGCGGTGACTTTAATTGCTCTCTTGATGTTTCTTGTAGTACAGCAGTCGGGGAAAAAAAGGTTTATTGTGACTCCACTGCTCTCTCTACTATAGTAAAAAATGCTAGTTTAATTGATGCTTACTGATCCTTGAAAAATGATGCTGGCTGTACATATCATAGATTTATATATCACACCCATAGTGATTATTTCTTTTCTTCTAGATATTGTATACCGCAAGCAGTGTCCCTTGGCCCGACAGAACTTTCAGACCACTTCTTATTGACCTGTACATTTTCATTAGATGCTAACACCATACCCCTTCTTCCCCCAACACCTCAGTGGAAATTAAATAATACTCTATTGACCAAGACTTTTGTTCAGTCACAAGTTAGGTCATTCTTCCAGACTCGAATTACGGTTCTCTGTTGTTATGATTCAGTCTGGGATGGTGGTCAGATACGAAACTCGATCTACGTACTTTTTTTCAAAATATTGGACGTTGTCTTGCCCGTGATTCCTACCTTATGTATTTAACTTTTCGGAATCAACTCTATAAATTAATGTCTCTTTCTGTATCTTTCTCGGTGGACTATTCCTCACAAATTAACAAGGTTAAACGACATATGTTTACACATCAGTATAAGAGTGCTCGTTCTTTAGATTTTCTTATGAGAGTAGGTAAGTCGGTGTCTCCATCAGCAAACTCGTTCTTCGTTCATACTACTAGACTTCAGGCTACAGTCATGCATGGTCTTTTTGATGTGACGAGAGAGGTAGTTTCAGATATTTCTGGTATGCTCTCCATTGTTAACAATTATTTGCATTCCCAATTCTGTACTGTACCTCCCAACACTCCTGAGTTGTCCACGATTTTTATGGCCCCTGTTCCACAACTTTCTTTACACCATGTTGAAGACCTTATTGCTCCCATTTCTCAGGAAGAAGTTGCTTATGCTGTTTCTCACCTTAAATTACAGGTGGCACCAGCTCCTGATGGACTTACACATGAATTTTCTAAAACATTTTGAGAGGACCTCCTGGAAATGTTGACCCAAGTTTACAACTACGTTTTACGAGATTTCTCTCGGGTTACTAACTTTGGAATCTCTTTTCTCAAATTTATGTACAAAAAAGGAGATAAACGCTCATTACTGAATTGGAGACCTCTTCACCTTCTGAACACAGATTTTAAGATCTTAACGCGTATACTTAGTACCCGTTTACAACAGGTTGCTCCAGATCCCTTAGATTCAGCTCAGTCTTGTGCTGTTCCAGGGAGATCTATCAATACGAATTTATTTCTTCTTCGAGAAATGTCTGAGGCAAAACAACGTAATCACATTTCGGGATTTGTACTTTCACTGGATCAGGCAAAGGCTTTTAATTCGGTATATCACTCATATCTCTTTCAGGTTTTACACTTATATGGTATTCCGGCTACTTTCCTTCATTGGATTACCCGTATTTTTTCCTTCGCTTATTTTTCCCCGCTGATTAATGGGTTTATAGGTGAGCCTTTACTCAGAAGGTTGGGGTGCGACAAGGATGCCCGTTTAGCCCACTGTTATATGCTTTTGCCCTGGACCCCATTATACGACAAATTAATTGGGATTCCCAAATTATAGGTTTAGCACCCCATTACTCCCTTCCCCAGGTTAAGATCACTGCATACACGGATGATGTTGTTTTGTTTATGCATGATATCTCCTCTGTATTAGAGCAATTCAAGTGTTTCAGACATTTTGTGTTCTTTCTGGTGGCAGATTGAACCTTCAGAAAAGTGTATCAATCCCCTTGGATTCAGAGTCTACCACGGTTTCTACAGTTGGTGGCATCATCACATCTACCTCCCCTCAGAAAATTTTGGGAATTTGGTTTAATGTTGAAGATGCAGCTACTTATAATTGGGAAAAGCGTCTTCACATAGGAGAAAGTAAAGTGAGTATTTGGAAATCTTGGAAGTCAGGTAAAAGAAAGAGAGTTTTAGTGGTTAAGAAATTCGTCCTCCCAATTTTTTTGTTTCTCAGTCATATTTATGCCCCTCCTAAACACTTAGAAACCCGCATTTTTAGTGTATGTTTTCAGATTGTCTGGGGTAGCAGACTTAACCCCATTAAACGGGATGTTACATACTTGCTGATTTCTCAGGGTGGACTCGGTATGATTCATCCCATAGTCTTTTTTCTTTCTTTTTTTCTTTTTCACCTTTTTCAAAGCATCAGATACACATCTACCATTAGTGATGTTTGGATTGACTTTGCTCTACATTCCGTTATGGATAAATGGGAACTACTCCCGCCTGTGCCATCTCGTCTTACATGTTATCCCACATATACTGTAGACAGTTTTCACAAGATAAGGTTCTGGAAGCTTCAAAAATCTTCTATCTTACCATTATCTAGAAAACAGCTATATGATACCTTTATCAATATTACAAAACCAGTTTTGCACTTTCCCTACTGCTCCCCTTCCAGACATGATTGTGCTCTGTCTATCCTTCAAGATAAAAGAATACCGCTTCAGATGTGGGATGTATCTTGGCTATGTTGTCATGGCAAATTGCAAGTTAAGGGAAATCTTAAACACAAGTCTTCCCAAGAACGATTCTGCCCTAAACCTTCCTGTTTACATATTGAGGAAACTATGTCACATTTCTTTTTTGAATGTCAAGATGCTTTATTATTTTGGAAAACTTTAGCCAATAAATAGAAATGGCCATTTCTTAGCAGAATAACATATCAGGTTTTGATACTGGGAGATTTTTCAGATGTTTGGAACAGATTTCACCCCAGTACCCTTAGAATGATTTTACTGTGTGTAAATATTATATGTGGCAAGCTCGATGCCAATTTGTGTTACAACAAATTCCGACTGTCCCAATTGTTTATATACAGCATATTGAACATGCTCTCTTGACTGTTATGGACTCGGAACGTCATCGACTTCCGTTACATCGCTTTCACTCTTTATGGAAGTGTATTACTTTTTTACATTAGTTTCCTATTTCTGTTCCATTATATTGTCAATGCCTTTGTTTATTTTTTCTTTTTTTTCCAGACTATAAAAATGTATGTTCTTTATGCATATTTGGATATTATATGAACCTTGTTTTCTTTCTTTTATGTTTACTTCTGTATGATGTTATGATTTATTTCCTTAATAAAATTCCCCTACTCTTTTCGATAAGTGCCATGGGATCTTTAACATCCACCTGAACTACCACCAGTCCAAGCAGATGGGACCTTGGTTTAACGTCTTATCCGAAAGACGGCACCTCAGAAGTGCAGCATCCCTCTCATGCTGCACTACAGTGTCAGTACTGGGATATTAACCCAAGTGCCAGATGTGGGAACTGAACCCACAGCCCTCTGATCTCCTGGCCTCAGAGGCGAGTGTGCTACTTACTGAGCCACTGACATGGCTAAAGACCAGGCTGCCCTCACTTAATTCGCACACACCAACTGCCAGACCCCACTTCCAGCATAATGGTCTCTCTAGAGGGGGGAGAGGTGACCTTGGCCATCCAGCAAGTGGGTTATGCCACTTAAACCACATTTGGGGGGATTATAGCAGCAACTGATAGAGATCTTTTTGCAGACCCAAGAGACATTTCAGTATAGAACCATTCATTGTCATATGGGCGGCCAGAGGCTCGGGTGGTGCTAAGCAGGTCTTTGAAGTATAGGAGTCCCTTCCTGGTCCCTGGTCAGTCTTGCCTTAGCAAGGTGAAACCATTCAGACAGCAGTTTAATCAGGAGTTGCAGGCTTCAGCCATGTTTTGGTAGTACCTATGATGTCAGGGTTATAGAGGGAGACCCACAACTCTAGCTTTACGTAGCTGGACAAGAGGCTAATGTTGACATGCACAATTCTTAGGTCATGCTTGTTCAGCCATATGGGGTCACTTTGGGTAAGAGGGGAGGTGACTGGCCCTGGGTTGCTCTCAACATCCCCTCCTAGAAGTAGCAGCAGCAGGGGGATGAGATTCCTGGGACTGCATGGGGCAGGGAGGGGAACCCAGAGGGGGTAAATAAGGATGTGGCGGCACCCATTAGGCAGCAGTCTCTTCTTCAGGAGGGCCAGGAGAAGCGAGGGTTGGAGTGCGACTCCCAGCTTACTAAACGGGGGCAGGAGTGAGGTCTGGCAGTTGGTGTGTGCGAAGTAAGTGAGGGCAGCTTGGTCTTTCGCCATGATGTGGGCACAGATCTCCGCTATCAAAGAGTCCTGTTATAAGGGAGCTCATTAGCAGTGTTGCTGCTATGGTGTTCATGGTGCTCCGGTATTCAGCAAGCAGTTTTAGGGATTAAGTTCAACATTTTAGGTGCAGGATTAAACCCTTAAATAATGGTTACGGTAGGGAGAGAGTGAGGCGGAAAAGTAGTACCTTTCTAGGTCACATTGTAGCAGAACTGACTAAAACAGATTAAGTTCACCTTTTGGGTGCATGATAATTTAAGCACTTAAAATGATAGCTTCTCTGGGGAGGATTGGGGCAGCAAAGTAACACTTTTCTAGGATATGTACTAAAGCAGGTACCAGCAGTCATCAAACACTCTCTGAACAACTAGGGCAGCACAGTATATTTAGTTGCAAAGCTACTGAAATGTGTGCCTTTCAGGATTATGAGGGCACTGGAGACATAGCAATAGCAGGAGGAGTGAAGGTTACAAGGTGTACTGAAATTGGGGCAGTGTGGCTGGCTGACTCCAACAGCTGACACCCACAGTAGACACCCTTTGTGCTGCGACCTGTAGTGTTCTGGACTGCAAGCACGAAGGACCACTAGGGTACAGTGCCTTTTATAGGGGTCAGGTGATGCTGATGGTGGCTTTGGATTGGCGATGTGGCGAGGAGGGAGGCACTGCATACTGCAGGTCCCCTTGGTGCCACTGCTCTGTCAGTTTGCTCAAAGATTGGGTGGGGTAGGGAAGGGTAGAGGTGCCACAGCTTAGATTCAATGCTAAGAAGTGCAAGGTAATGCACCTGGGAAACAAAAACCCAAGGGAAGAGTACACAATGGGGGGTGAGATACTAACAACAACAGAAATGGAAAGGGACCTGGGGGTAGTCATATCAGATGACCTAAAGGTGGGCAAGCAATGTGAGAAGGCAGCAAGGAGGGCTGGGGGGATACTGGGATGCATAGGGAGAGGCATCACCAGTAGAAAACAGGAAGTTATTATCCCTCTGTACAGACAGCTGGTGAGACCCCATCTGAGTACTGTGTGCAGTTCTGGAGACCCAATCTCCAGAAAGACATAGACAGGATGGAAGCTGTCCAGAGGAGGGACTAAAATGGTGCAGGGTCTGCACCGGAGGACATATGAAGAGAGACTTAGGAGCTTAATATGTATAGCCTCGAGGAAAGGAGGGAGAGGGGACATGATAGAAACTTTCAAGTACCTCAAGGGAATCAACAAAGTCCAAGAGGGTAGCATCTTTCAAAAAAAGAGGTGTGCAAGAACAAGAGGGCACAATTTGAAGATGGGGGTGGCTCAGAGGTAATTTGAGGAAGTGTTTTTTCACAGAGAGGGTTGTGGATGCATGGAATGGCCTTCCGGAGGAGGTTGTGGAGTCAAAATCAGTGGTGGAATTCAAGCATGCATGGGATAGTCATAAGGCAATTCTGGGGGGTGGGGGTAGGAAGAAGTAGGCTGCTGGTTAACTAGGATCTGCAGCTTATCCAGTAGGTAGGGAAATGGGCAGACTGGGTGGGCCAAGCGGTCCTTATCTGCCGTCAAATTCTATGTTTCTGTGTTTCTATGTTTCTATGTACACTCTCACAACCCACTGGTTATTCTTTGGTGTAGCTCAGAATGGCAGACTGCAGCTGGGAGCTTAGGTTTTGAGCTCTGAAACAACAAAGGAGCAGTTCAAGTCCCGGCAGGCTTTTTGAAACCCACCTCTTGTGGTGTCCTGGTGGCAGCTCTGGATTGGCAGTGCAGCGAGGAGGGAGGTGTCCTGTCGGCTTGCTCTGCGAACGTTTGGGGAGAGGTGCTTGTGCACCCTTGTGATCCGCTGGTTGTTCTCCGATGTGGCTCACTTATAGCTGACATTCCTAATTGCTTTATTGCACATGAGGGTTTCCTGTAATTAACATAACCCTTTTGGAATGCAGTCAGCCCAGTTGGTGGACTCTACTTTTAACCACTGCTTTACAATAATTGTTACTATTCTTTACCAGCTAGGTTTTTGATAATAAGTAACCCAGCCTCAGCCGACACAAGTCCACCCTTAGGGCAGGAAACTCATCCCAAGGGGCTGCCAATCTGAGGAATTAACGAGGACAAGAAATAATTTCTAACTGGCAGCTGTTTATGAAGTTCTCATTTTCAGAAATGATTATTTCCCTAAAATATCCATTTTAAACTGTATCTGAATGATAAATGACACTGTTTTGTTTTTATGGACAACATTCTGTTACATTTCTCTTCATGGAACCTGTAATTTGGAGGTTTTTTTTTAAATTATTATTTGTTTATGCGCCCTCCCCTACGTCTCGGCCAGCCTCTCCTTCAGGCTGCCAGGGACTACTCTCACCTCCGAACCCACGCCAACTGCTGCCCCATGTTACAGCCCCGACGTATCCTTTGGTGGCAGGTCTCCTTTCAGAGAGATAATTAGCTCAGCGGCTACCTGCTTGGCCCTGGGTGCTGAGGTCGGTCCTGGCTGTCCGTGGGCTCCGTGGCGGCAAGGGTCTGGGTGGCCATCATCTGGCTTGCTGATGCCATTTTCCTGGTTTTCTTCACCCCGCCCCTTCAAGTTCTTGGCCTTGCATGGGTGGCATCCTCGGGCGGGGGCACGTCGAGGCCTCACATCACCCAAGCATGTACACAATCTGCCCGGAGGTGCCAAGGCAGATCTAACCCCTCCCCCCCGGGAGGGAAGCGTCCAGTGGATGCTTGTGCATCCCCTCCCTGCTGGTCTCTGCTCCTGGTACCCGGGCTCGGGATGTGAACCCAGGTCGCCAGCGTGCTGAGCGAACCCCTTCGGTCGGCGCCAAGGAGCTGGCCAATCTGGAGTTTTAACTATGTCATGGTTTGTGCACAGAACTCTGAGCAAGATTCTGATAGGTCAGAAGCTCAAAAATTAGCATTTGGTATGCAAATTGTGACATAGTAAAAACTCCAAACTACGTGGTCCATAAGAACTGTGCAGTATGTTGTCGATTAAAAAGAAAACAGTTGAAAACCCAGTTTTTCATATCAGTGTTTATTCAGGTATACCGGCAGTTGAATATGGATCATTTGGAAGTATGACTTTCATTCCTGTAAACAGAAACATTATTAATTACTGCCAGTCAGCAGTAATTTCCTGTCCCCTTTAAATAAGCAGTAGATGGATTTTTGTTCCTGAATTCTGTAGATACATACCATAAAGCTTCCGCAGCCTCACTTCCAAGATCCAGCCAAGCAGCCGAGGATCGCCACCACCCCCATAATTTGTGTTTTGACAGTAGGTAAGTAGGGAACTGGTCTGCACTGTGAATAATAAAATGTAAGTGGGATTTTATTTATTTGATAACCAGGTGGGTACACTGGTCCAAGGCACTGTTTTCAGGAATGACTCGGGCCATCAAGATGGCGCATACAGCACAGTCAGAGTATCATACATGACAAATGGTACAGGTAGAATCAGTACTGCCGTACAGTGATGCAGTAAAGGCAGTTACAGTTTGGGCCCACAGCACCAAAATCTGGCTAAATGTAGAAAAAGTACACAGTACATAGAAACATAGACTTTGACGGCAGATAAGGACCACTTGGCCCACCTAGTCTGCCCATTTCCCTATCTACAGGATAGGCCGCAGATCCTAGTTAACCAACAGCCAGTATAGAGAAGGCTACAGCATAGGACACAGTAGCATCATGTCTGATTGGGATTTAGACTCCAGACCATAGCTAGCAACTAGATAGTAACATAGTACCGTATAATAGCTGGTGACCCCCCTATAATGACTGGATATGCACTCCTGATTAAAAACTGTACTGAATTCTGTAATAACTTAATAGCGGTGATTACAGTGTTTTCATCCTCATGCTGTCACTTCATTGAAACGTGAAAGAAAGCACACTGTATTTGTGTGACTACGGTGGCTGCTCAGAAACACACTCACTCACTCACTCACTCACAGTTTACAGTTTTTTTTTCTCTCTGAAACCTTGCACCAGTTATTATAAAAAATAATGCCTCTGCAATGTTTGTTTTATGAGGATTTTTCACACACCCTCGGTGTGTGATAATCTCATAAACCCCGTGAGCTTCGCTCTTGGGGTTTATGGATTATCACACATCTTTCTGTGAAAATCATCATAACACACACTTGTACAGGCATTGTTTTCATATAATATAAAATAGAGAATAACATGTGGGTGGTGTAAATCTATTTTACACGTTTGAGTTGTGGGATGCTCACCCAGGGTTTATAAATGCATCCCACAATGAGGGTGTGTGTAAAATCGAGTTGTACACACACCACCCGATATTTCATTTTTTATAATTGCTGGTGTGCGCTTTTTCGCCTCAGCAATTATACAAAATAAAATAAGCTAACAAGTTGGTGTTTAGGAAGCCGTGGACCAGTCTGGATTTTGCGCTGTCTGTGGCCTTCCAAGTTACAGTGCTCCACTTGTTGGGGGTAAAAAGAAGTGGACATTTTGATTAAAAACATTGAGCCGGCCCGATGGCGCTGAGGGTTGAGGCACTGGATGCCACGCCTTGCGCTACGACAGCAACCTGGGTTCGGTAACGGACCTGGGGAGCCGGGGGCTGGCGGGGGGGAGGGAGGATTGAGCATCCCTACGATGCTCTCCTTCCTCAGGGGTGGGATACTCGGGACGCAGCAAGCGTCCCGTCATTCCATAAAGGATTCGGTGGGATGCACCGATTTCCTGAAGGGACCGGCGACTCAACTTAGGGGAGTGGGGGAGGGATGTCACACGGTGCATGAGAGGTCAGGCGTGCGTCAGCACGTTACTTCTCGGGACATAGTCCCAAGCGCCGGCGTCCCCAGGGGATGGGGCCAAAAAGACAAGGGGAAAAATCACTCTCGCGGTCCTGGATGATGGCCCCTCCGCTCAGACCGCCATACTGGACAAGACTCCACTGTGCAGGAAGGAGGAGAGGAGGCACTCTAGGGGGAGATCTGGGGACGGCAAGAGCATTGAGAGGCCTGAAGGAGTAGGACCAAGAGAGTAGGAAAAACCAGGAGGGAGAAAAAGAAAGTATAAAAAATAAAAAAATCTATATTTGTGTGCATTTTTATAGATAAAATTACTGCTGCTCAGCGGTTGCGGTGTCCTTCCCGGCTTGAAGAGGCAGGGAGACTCGGTGGCAGACACTCGGTTGTGCAAGAGTGCTGACAGGGAAATGCGGTGCACGTTTCACTCCCTGGGTCAGTGAAGAAAGAGAGTTCATTTCTTTTTAAAATAAAAAATGTAATTACCACCAAATGTGAGGGATGGCGAAGTGTGCAGCCATATGGGATTGCTCCAAGGAATGTCACAGACTGGCAGCTGACGCATGGGTGGTCCGAGGGGAAACCTGGCGCGTGTTTGCCGTTATAATGGCAAATTATAACTGGGTTTCACAATGGGAAAAAGTGCTAGTCAGTAATTATATATGAATACCAGCTAGGTAGACAGTTGCTTCAAGAACTGCCTGGGAGGTCTGCATCCGGACCAAAGGATTTCCAGGTGGGGCACTTACATACAGAGGTGGTCAGAAAGACATTTTTGAAATGTGTTTTGAATGGGATGAAAGTCCCTAGCAAGTGGTGAGAGGCTGGCAAACCATTCCATAAGCTACATAGATACATAGAAATTGTTGGCAGATAAGGACTGCTAGGCTCATCTAGTCTGCCCATAAGCTCCGTACTTGTATGCAGTCACTGACCCTAAGTGATCAATGTTTTTTCATCACTCCCGCCCCACCCAATGTTCCACTGTGTCTTTCCCAGGCATATTTAAATCCCTCCACTGTGCTTGCTCGGGGCAGCAGTGGAGAAAGCTTTCAGACCCGTCTTGGTAGCCATCTGAAGATTGTCAAGGAGACGTTGAGAGGAGGACTAAGTCCTGGTAGGACGAAACACATGTCTTTGTCTTCTGTTGGCACCTTTTGCAAACTGTGTGAGAGGCCTTTCGGCACCATGCATTTCTGCTTAAAGTTGAACCAGCATAATTTTCTGTGGTGATTCGCATATGCAGCCCATGATGCTTTGCATTATGGGGGCATGTGTGATTTTGTATTTCTTTGAAACTTGGCTTCCTGGCCAATGCCCTTTGGTGTAACCATTGCTTCAGTGCTTGCACGCTGAGGTACTTTGTCTTTTAACTTGTTTTTGTTTTAATTGGGTTCACCACAACATAACCCAGATAGACCATCTTAGGGTAGCTGGTTTATTCCACTGGGGTGTCAAACAGATGAGGCACACTGATGAGTCCTGGTAGGACAAAACGCATGTTTGTGTTTTCTGTTGGCACCCTTTGCAAACTGTGTGAGAGGCCTTTCAGCACCATGCATTTCTGCTTAAAGTTGAACCAGCATAATATTCTGTGGTGATTTGCATATGCAGCCCATGATGCTTTGCATTATGGGGGTATGTGTGATTTTGTATTTCTTTGAAACTTGGCTTCCCGGCCAATGCCCTTTGGGGTAGCCATTGCTTGCACGCTGAGGTACTTTGTCTTTTGATGGGGGGAGTATTTTTTTCCTGAGGAACTTTTCATTAAGGGTACCCATAAGGTAGGTACGTCGGACCTGCAGGGAGAGCCAGCCAGGCATCTCATAAAGCGAGCAGTGATGAGTGGTGTAATGGGCCTATGAGGTAAACCTGCAAATGCAGCTGTAGGCAGTTTCAAGTCTAGCGAGGTTATGATTGGAGGATTGGGAATAAATGGGGTAGCAGTAGTTCAGGAGTGGGAGAAGTGTGCCTTGAGCAATGGCTGGCCACACTTCTGGGGTCATGAGAACCTTTTTTTTTTTTGTTGTTTAGAGCTGTTTGCTCCGCTTGTCACCTACCATTGGGCCCATGGCCTGGCAGCTCCCAACCCTGTCAGCCGCTCCCTCCACCATCCCATAGTGGGGATCCACACAGTGTAGGGTCCAAGAGTGCCAGTGGCTATCACATATGGCAATGGAGAAACATCGTTTTTTTCCCCCCTGTGTTTTCTCCTTTCCCAGCCTGGTGCTGTGATGGCATGGCAGGCGCACATGTGCTCCCGGAACCACAGTCTCCCTCTACCCTCCCAACATAATGTCAGTCCTCTGCTGTGACAGACAGCCTCCATCGGGTGTTAGTCAAGAGTGAGGAACCTCGCTTTCCCAATATGGGAGATGGAAGCAGCCCAGCGGCAGCTAAGATCCACTCCCAGCCCCCCCCCACCAACCCCCCAGCGTTGCGATCTTGCTCCCGAACCCAGGTTGCCAGTGTGGTGTCCAGTGCGTCAAGACCGGGCCAGCTGGGTCATGAGATTCTTTAGCCTAAAGCAGACCTTCAGTTGTTGGTTAACACGCTTGACCAATATTCCAATCCACACGTTCCCAAATCCATGCTTTTTTTTTTTTAATATTCTTTTTATTAGTCAGATTTTAACTTATATACACATAGGTCCACAGTTGTGATTTTATACACTGCATTTACAACTGGTCCAATAATACATTCAGTATTTAGGGTTCATATAGTACCTCTACATAAGATCCAATGTTTGTTTCAGTCAGTTTATTGCTCCCAAGAGGGTTACAATCTAGTCATGCCCTAATTTAAAATTCCATAGGCATCTTAACTTACATGAAATTAAGAGTTGGTCATTCTCCGTTCATCGAACTTGCCCCTCTTAGATTTCACGACTGGTCAATCTAAGCAGGTATGATCCTCCCTTTAATTGTACTAGGGGCTCCAACCAGACCAGAGGACGGGGAGGGATGGGGTAAACCAGGCCCAAGCCCCTCAGAGGCGGGGTGTAACCACCGGGATCAGAGCCTAAAGGGCCCCTCAGGAACAGTGACCCTAGGGTACAAAAGTGAGCTCTATTAACATATAATATAAATGCCACCTTGCCCATCTCTCGGAGGAAACCTTCCCACGTTCATTTATATTATATGTCATTTTTTCCATGTTATAAATTTGCCAGGTGATTTCCCACCAGTCCTGAATGGTTGGGACATTCATTGTTAACCATTGCCTGGTTATTACCTTTTTAGCAGCTGTGAGGAGCAGTAGAAGCAGGTATCTTGTATTTGGGCTTCGATAGGGCTTAGATAGTACGAGAAATAGGTACATCTCCAGTGTCAACCGAAACTGTGGGTCAAAAAGCTCCTGAAGTTGTGCTTCTAGCTGCTTTAAGAAGTTGGAGAGTACCGGGCATGTCCACAAAATGTGGGCCAGGTTGGCCTCTCGCTCGCCACACCTCCTCCAACACTCCGCAGATTTATTTAATGAGTAGTGTTTAGTGACCTTGAGTGATCTAAAATATCGTATCAAAACCTTCCAGGCATATTCTCGCCATTGACCTGAGCTCGTAACCTTAGAGGCGTAGCTGCACGCCAATCGCCAATCTAAGACGGTTAGCTGGCAACCCGACTCCTCACACCATTGTGTGCGAATGTTTTCAGTGAGTACCTCTCCTTGTGAGTTCAGAGATTGATAATATAAGGAAATCAAGTGGTCTTGCTTCCCTAAGCTGTTCAGGGAGATTTGACACCGAATTGGTGCTGCATAATTTTCTGGATTTTGCAGGAGCGGGGATAAGCTTTCTATGTAATGTCGTATTTGTAGATATCGGTAAAAGTCTCTTCTTGGCAAATGAAACTTTGCCTGGACTTCTGTAAATGACCAAATTATTCCCTGTGTCATGATTTGTGACAGGTACCTCAGCCCAAGGCTGTCCCTTGTATTAAACCCAGAGTCCAGAGTATTGGGAGGAAAATCCATCAGTGCTTGAATTGGACATAGGAGTGGAAAGTAGGGCGACAGTTTGTGCGACTTTTTAAGCATGTGCCAATTTTGAAACGGACCCGCCAGCCAAGGGTTAGTAGTTGGATAGGCCATTTCTCACGCCTCTTGTCGATAAATTGCCCGAAAATATGTTGCGTCATTCACCAATACTTTCTCTATTTCCATCCAGTGTGGATGAGTATTTTTGTTTTGTCTTGCCATTATGTGTACCATAGTTACTGCTTGTTGGTAGTACTTTAGGTCTGGAAGGGCTAGGCCACCATCATTTCGCGCAAGGGACAGTACCTTAAGGCGCACCCGAGCTTTTCGACCTGCCCATACAAAATTCCGCATGAGGCGGTTAATTTCTTTAAAGGTCTTTAAGGGCACAAATAAGGGAACATTTTGAAATAAATATAATGCTCTAGGGAGGGTTATCATCCTAATTAGTTCTATCCGTCTAGTTAGGCTCAGTGATAAAACAGACCAAGTCTACAAATCCTGCTTTAGTTGTATCATAAAGGGAGAGTAGTTATGTTTATAGTAGTTTATTCCATCCCAGGAAATATATATGCCTAGGTATTTTAGCTTTTCCAGATTCCACCTACCGGGTAGGGCATCCACTAATCCCTGCGTAGGTGCATAATTGAATGTGAGTATTTCGGTTTTAGTCAGATTTAATTTATAGCCTGACATCATTCCATATGTATCCAAGATTTGGCGAACTGCTGGTATGGATTGTTCAGGATTTTGGAGATTCAGGAGTATGTCATCCGCATATAAGGCAATTCGGTGTTCCGTATCCCCCCAAAAAACTCCTCGCACATGCGGAGAGTCTCGGATTTGTTGTGCTAGGGGTTCTATAGTTGCCGCGAATAATAACGGGGATAATGGGCAGCCTTGATGGGTCCCTCTTTTAAGTGGAAAGTAGGCAGAATGATGTCCGTTCCCTCTTACACAAGCCGGGGACACAGAATATATGTTTTGTAAGACTTGAATGAGGCCAGAAGGAAAACCAAATCTGTGTAGGACTGAATATAGAAAAGGGCATGCAACCCTGTCGAAGGCCTTCTCTGCATCAAGACTGATTAGTACCGCTGGAGTATCCATTCCGCTCATTCGTTCCACAAGATAGAGAGAACGCTTGATATTATCAGTGGTGGTGTGCGCCTTCACAAAACCCGTTTGGTCCTTGTGAATTAAGAAAGGGAGAACTCGATCCATGCGATGGGCCAATATACTCGTGAATAATTTATAGTCCTGATTTAGTACCGAAATTGGTCTATATGATGCGCAGTCCTGGGGATTTTTCCCCGGTTTGGGGATCACCGATATAGTTGCGTAGGACCAGGACTCTGGGGGGTGAATCGCCCTGTAATATAGAGTTAAAAACACGAAGGAGTGTGGGCAGGATCTGAGCCCTAGCGGTCTTGTAAAATTCCGCTCTGTACCCTTCAGGCCCTGGAGCTTTCTGGGACTTGGAATTGGTTATAGTCTGTGCTATCTCGGGGATTGTTATAGGTTGCATGAGAGAGTCTCTGTATTCTTCTGCTAGGGTGGGCAAAGAAAGTGTCTCAATATATGATGACAAGGTTTCTGGGGTGGGGGTAGACTCTGGGTTATACAGGTTACTGTAGAATGCCTTAAAGGGTTCGGCAACGTCATGTGTCTTGGACAGAGGCTGTCCCCCAACTGGGTGCCTAATAGTCACTATCGTTGCTGCCTTCCTTTGTCTACGGATTTGGTATGTGAGCAGACGTGTGGCCCGCGGTCCTACTTCATAGCATCTTTGTTTCAAAAATGCTAGGGCAATTTCGGTTTGTTATAGCGTGAGTTTATCCAGTTCTTGTTTAGTTTGTTGTATCTGGGGGAGGAGGGAATCATCTCCTTGCTTGTGTGCCTGTTGTAGAAAATGAAGTGTTTCTTCAAGCTTGGCTCTATATTCTCCGCACTGCCTTTTTTTCTGCACTGCATATTTAAGTATATGCCCCCTTAAGACTGCTTTTATTGTGTCCCAATAAACCGAGGGTGTGGTGTCTGAGGCAGGGTTGTCAGCCATAATCTCAGAAATCTTGTCTGAGATGAATTCTTTAAACTCTTTGAACCGTAAATAAAATGGATTTAGTCTCCACTGAGTTGTCACCCAGGTCCCACTGCGTAATCATGGGCGCGTGGTCCGAGATAGATATATCTCCTAGCTGCGCGTCACATACCGCATACAGCTTTTCCACTTGGGTGAAGGCATAATCTATACGGGAGTATGTGCGGTGAACTGAAGAGTAATATGAGTAATTTCGCGTATGAGGGTGTAACTTCCGCCATATATCGCACCACCCAATCTCAGAGACAAACTTATTAAAGAACTTCTGAGTTGCCGTTAATTTCTGTGGCCTCCCTCTTGTGGAGTCGAGGTTTGGATCAGCTGTCAGGTTAAAATCCCGGACATCAATAGGGTGCCCTTGGTGAAGTTCACCACCCTATCCAGCAAGGGTCTTAGTTGTGTAACAGTAATGCCGGGTAGGAGGGATATATTAGCTAGGGTAATTTCCTCATTGTTGAGTTTCCCTCGGGAAAGGACTAGTCGGCCTTCAGGATCTGGCCAAGTCAGTTCCTGCTGATATGGGGTATAAGATGGAACTATTATGGCCACCCCTCTACTTCTACCTCCCCTATGTGAGGCATAAAATACCTGTCCCTTACTTAATTTAGCAAGCTTGGAGTGTTCCACTGGATTCATATGCATCTCCTGGAGAAAGGTTATATCTGCCTTAGTTCTCCGGAGGTATGCCAGTGTTTTAGACCTTTTAATCAGGGAAGCCAACCCATTTATGTTTAAAGACAGCAATTTTAACCTTGGTGAATGCCTCATGTCTTATCTTTGAGACGCTGGTACACTGGCACCCCGTCCCCCCTCGGGATGCCCTAATAACACATATATTTTGCAAACACAATGACCAGATTAAGTTCGATGACCTGTTCACAGACCCAACACTAGAGACAATACAACCATTAATATGAACATACAACATTAAGAGAAGACAAAACCTACTAGCCAACGTGACCGTAGAAACAAACATAGAGCAGTTGGCACTTCCACAGATCGGGGCTATGCCCGGATCACTGGTAGGAACCAAGGGTCCTACCTTCACGGTCCTCTTTTATCTGAGGACCTTAGGTACCTAGTACCTAAGGGGAAAGGGGTAAGTGGGGTTGGTGACTTGAGCTACGAGATATAAGCTTCCCCGGGGTCAGATATGTAAGAGAAGTGCCTACTAAGAGGTGGGAAATATCGACCTCCATGGGCTGTATGGGGATTTTAGTAGTCTCCTACCTCCCTGTCATTATCCAAAAGGACCTATTAAAGCAGTGTAAGGAGCCTTCCCCAATACTGGGGTAGGTTCCCCACTCTCATCCCCCTCGTATGAAGTCTCGGGGCCGAGGTCCCGCTATGAGGTTAGGATTCAGTATCCTTGAGAATTATGCTCATGTCCAGCGAGGTTGCCCCTACCCTCTCCGACATTAGCTCCCAAATCACCAGGGGCCAAACGAGAAATAAGCAGAACCGGATGTGAGTCCCAGACGGTGCGGAGTCTCCAGTCCAGGCCGGATCAAGAGATGGCAGGAGCAGTGACTTCCAGCCAGCCCCGGAGCCCCAACTGGACCTCAGTGAGTGATAGGAGTCCTTTATTTATATATTGTTTCACTGTTATAATCCCTCCCTACCCATAGTCCCTTATCCTTCCTATCTACAGACTTTTGAAATCAATTAGGTGCAGTCGTGTTGGATTGAAACTTAGAATCCCTCTCTCAGACTCTGATGTCAGTTCCCTCCCTCCCCGCTGCTCCTTTTCAATAGGTCCCTCATCTCTGGAGTGGTTTATGTATCCAGAAGCAATGACCACCCAGACCATCAGGAGGTGTTCAAAATATATAGGTAGTACCTGTTTTTCATCACATTTAACCCTCTAAAAACCCGGGGCCTGTCTAGGGTCATCCTTATTATCATATCAGGCCGAATGCTGAAGTGAGGCTCCGCCTGGATAACCTGTTGACCCACTACATATAGTGGGGTAGCCTCTCCGAATCCACTGCAGAGCCTAGAGGTGTCCACTGGGGAGGTCTAACCTCTCCAATAAAGTATCCCATTCCCCTGGCTCAGGAGGGGAAACGCAAAAACTTTCCCAGTGTCTTCACCTCCCCTCTCCGCCCTGGGAAGGGATCTTGGCTCCCTGGCACACTGGCCAGTCCAGTCAACAGGTCACTCTTGACCTGAGCGTCACAGCTCTGCATGGTGGGTGAGAGTAAAGTTTGCTCCTCCCCCTCATTTCGATTGCCCCTACTCCTGTTTGTCTTGGTCATTACCTAGCTCCCACCACTGTACTAGATCGAGGGCATGGGA
Source organism: Neoceratodus forsteri (assembly GCA_016271365.2). Classification (NCBI taxonomy): domain Eukaryota; kingdom Metazoa; phylum Chordata; order Ceratodontiformes; family Ceratodontidae; genus Neoceratodus; species Neoceratodus forsteri. The sequence continues at coordinate 166,687,962 of CM057458.1, read as the reverse complement.
CAGAAACTTCGTTGTTTTTCCCAGGAGACTCCACCCTCTACCTACTTGTAGCCTTCTAAGATTACACTCCAGCCTCCCCCCCCACCCCCCAAAGACCAATATTCTCCCCCTCAACATAGCTTATTTAAAGGTTTCGATCAGATGCCTGCAGTCAGCTATGTTTATTTCCAGATTTGTGGCATGGCAGGGGGGAGTCAGGGTTATAGCGGATCGCGCTCCATCTATCAGTTCCATCTCAGCTTATGGCCTATTTAGCGGCTTACTCAGACGAGGACACAGCAGCTGCTGATGACAAAGTGTGTCATGTTTCGAGGGGAGATCTAATACCACCAACTCACTCAAGTAAAGCAGAATCGAGGTTGCCGAGATCTCCCTCCAGCCTCTGTCTCCCATCCATGCACTCCTCCCCAGCCCCCCACCCCACCCCGCCAAACCACCACCTGAATCGTCGCATCGTTTGGCGGTCCAACAAGGCATCTGCCTCCACCCCCCCACCCCAGCCACAGCACAACCCTGTGGGTAATCAGGCCGAGCCACGAGTCCCCTGTCAGACAGTTTCAATGGTGATGCTAGGCGGGCCACTTCTACACAATCCTTGCAAAGCAGTTCGATCACAGTCCATTCAGTGAACCCCTGGGCAGGCCGAGATGAACGCGGAACACCACGACCTACTGATCTTGTGGCCACACCTCGCTCATGGTCACAATTCGCTTCCTAATCATTACAGGAGGCTCCCGGCTACTAACCCATAACAAAAGGCAGGCGACAATCCAGGCGGCAGTAGCAGACGGAACTTCTTGGTCCTTTACAATAACAAAGGTGACCCTGCCCCCTTTCTCTGGCTCCTTCATATATCCTCCCAATCAGAACTTCACCCTCCCATCTTACTTCTAGCGACTGTGTAAGAGGCGCCGTGGATGAGTTAATCTATATGGAGTTCGGACCTAGCTGGAAATCCTTCCCCTCCCCAAGCGAACAGTTCTCCGTTCTGAGCACGATAAGTCCAATTCAGGCCTTCCCATCTCAGAACTCCCCAATCGGTAAAAACAAGACGGTCCAGCTGCTATGTAAAAAAAAACAAAAAAAACTATCCTATGGCCATTGAATTGCCTCCCCCCCGGGCCTAGGACCATTTACCTGGCCGCTCAGCCCAGCGCGGGAGTAGGATCAGCCATTGTCACAGCAAGACCAGACCACGCTTCTCCGCCTGAGTCAGGGGAGCTTGGAAATCTCAATCGTGCCCAAAGCTGAAGACTTAATGGAACCCACCCAGCACCCGCCCGGTCACCTCCCGACCCCCATCATAACCACCTCTCAGTTATTCCTAAAAAATACCCATGTCTTCCCCACCCGCTCCTCAGCAGTAAAACAGATCCAAACTGTACTGAAATGGACATGATACAGTATTAGCCAAGTCCATGGGGCCTTCCCGACCCGGCAAAAAAGAAAACCTTCCTACAAATGCTTGCAATTAGGATTTCAGGTCGCTGCTGTGCTGAAACTCAGTTCAGGCTCTGATTGTTCTTGAGTTCTGGCTTTTAACGTATTTACTACAGTCTGGATAGCCTCAGCCCCCTGTCTTCTCCGTGCCTCTCGCTGCTCAACAGACCATACTTTTTGTGCTAATTTTGCGGCGATTGGGACTCCATCATTGGCACGCTGCTTTGGGACCTCAATTTTCCTGGTTTGGAGCTCCTTTGTTGCTTTGAGTGCTGACTCGAACACAGTAGGGCCCTCCTTGAAGTGTACCAGCAGTTTCGCTGGATATAAAGTTCGAAAACGAACTCCTGCCCCTTTAAGAGCCCTCATCACTGGAAAGAACGTCTTCCGGCGTGCCATGACTTCTGGTGCAAAATCATTTTCAAAAAAGAGTCGATGATTTCTGTAGAGCACTTTGCCTTGTTTCCATGCGGTGTGCAACACGGTTTCTTTCTCTTGATGCCGGAGAAACTTGACAAGGACTGTTCGAGGGCGAGCTCCAGCAGGTGGTTTTGGCCCCAACGAATGGTGGACTCGTTCCATCTCCAAAGTGATCTTTTCAGGTAAGGAGAGAGTTTCCCTCAGTAGACTCTGCATAAAAGAAATAAATTCAGTCGTTTCAGTGCCTTCCGGGAGCCCCGACAGCCGAATATTATTTCGGCGACTTCTACATTCCGCATCTTCATCACGTTCTTGTAAGGCCTTGAGTTGCGTGTGTAACTAAGTTATAGCTCTCTCCGCTTCATCCATCCTCCGGTCAGTTGTTGTTAGCTGCTTCTCCGCTCCCTCCTGCCGTTTCTCCAGTTTGCCTAAATCTGTTCTCAACCCTGCCACCGTGGATCTCATTTCTTTCGGAAAGTCACGCATCTGAGAGAGCATTTGGGCCATTTGTTTCTGCAGAATCGTATGGGGGACTTGGTCAGCCTATGCTGTGCTATAGCGGGAGGTCGATGAGGCCCGCGAGTCTCCGCTGTCTGAATTTTCAGGCTGTGATGTGGTGCAATCTGTGCTATTCGGGGACTTTGTTTTATCCATACCTCTCTTCCTTGGCATCGTATACCTCTAACCAGTTCAAGAAACGTCATTTTGCTAAGATTAATTGTGTTTTAAGAGGTTATTTTGTTAAACCTGCGGGGAGCCTTGCGTTCTGAGTTGCTCACACTCTCATGACGTCACTAGAAGTCCCCCCAAATCCATGCTTTTAATGACATGAAATAGGGAGTGGGGCTGCATTACAAATAATAGAATTCAAGCATGATCGGGAATGATGTCTGCCTTTACATTACTTTCTTTAACTTTGTACAGGTTAAGGGGGGTGGTAGTACATTAACAGTATATACCTCCAAACATATGCCGTTGCCTGCAAAGTTAAAAGAAAGTAGTGTAAAGGCAGGCACTGCCCCCAGTTATGCTACATTCTATTATTTGCATACAGCCCCGTTCCCTACTTCACGTCATAAAAATGTGGATTTTGGGGGTGGGGCTGTGGTGGTCTTCAACTGCTCAAGTTGGTCTCTGTAGTCGGATCATAGCTGCTTTACGGTACATGTAGGTGTCAGCGTGTCTCACTTGGTAGCACATCCACCTCTGGACCAGAAGGTCATGGGTTCTCGTCCCACACCAGGATTGAACTTGCACCTAAAAACGCTGGCACCTGAGTGCAGTATTAGGGGGGTGCTGTACTGCCAGGGTGTGCTGTCCTTTGGATGAGACGTTAAACCGAGGTCCCTTCTACCCGTCCTGATGTTGCCCTGGTGGGTGTCCAGGTGGAAGTAAAAGAACCCAGGGCACTCTTTGCAAAGAGTAGGGGACATTCCCGGTGTCCTGGCCAACATTCCCCTTCCCATAAACTGGTTCATGCAATTATCCAGGCTGTGTGTGGGTGTTGATGTGCGATATGGCGGCCACTACACATTCAGTCACGTACTAGTCTAGCATTGCTTGTAAAGTGCTTTTTGGATACACTGTGTATGAAAAGCACTATATAAATGCTGATTATTCTTCTTCTTCTACATATGTACAGAACTCATGGCACAAAAAATTCAGTCTATGGCTTATTTAAGTTCTCAGGCTAGCAGCTCCTTGGCAGTAGTTGCCTGCTCCAAGGGTGACAGCTGCTGTTTAAGGGAAAACTGCATCAATGTAAAAAAAACCCTGCTTCCTAAAGGTTATCCTGATGGTTAAGTGTTTTATGTGAACAAAAAGTATTCTGAGTACCTTATCACTCCTAGTGTAAATGAATGAGGACTCCATAACTTTGCAGTTACAGCACTGCCCTGCACCATCTCATGAATGTACAGGAGTACAGCGCATTTCTGCTGTTCACTCTGTGCAGATACAGTATACACTGTTGACCAATGGCAGACTTTGCAGTACACATTTGCATAGAACAGTGGAAGCGCACTATACATTAACGAGATAGTGCGCAGCACTGACACTGCGAAGTCATGAAGCTTTCATTTATTCACATAGGTACTTAAAAAAAAAAAAAAACTAATTTGCTGGGTAACCTTTGCACAGCCAGAGTGTTTCAAGTTGGTGTGGTTTTCATACAGGGCTTAAAATGCCTTATTAAAAAAATTAGTTTTAAGATTTTTTTGGAAGTAGCTATAGAATAGATCTTCTGTGGTTCAGGATAGGATGAGTAAAGTTAACTCTTGTTTAGAAAGGCTGAGAATCTCCAAGACACAAAAAGAGGTGGTACAAGAGAGAAGCATGTAAAAGTGAATGTAGGCAAATTAGCTGATCTTTGTGAGAGCATAGGGGCAGCTGTTTCACAGAGAGGGTGAGAGTGCAGGTAATGGCATACTGTGCAAGGTGGAAAAAAACCCTCCAAAATATTGTTTAACCTCCTACTATAATTTGTATTAGTATGCGATTGGAAACATTCGCTTAGACACACACACACAGACCATCACCATCACACATACCCAGACACACACGAACCATTACATTCCCATGGTACCTCTCAACCTCTTGTCACTGAAATATGGGATACTGGTTTTCAATGCATGAGGCACAATATCAAACATGGGGTAGGGTTCATTTTTGGGTGGGGGATTGGGACAATTGACATACAGTTTTTAATTATGACCAGCCTTTTCTTCTACCTTGGGGACAACCTGCTCACTGTTACAAAGGTTTTATGTTGCTGTTTTATGAATCCAGGCTCGGTTGAACAATATGACCCATTATTTTTTTCATTTGACCCTTACTTTTCATACCCAGTGGGTCAATATCCCACATGTTTAAATATCTGAAATTAACCCTGGGGCACTGGAAACTAGTGCTTTTATCTAAACAAAATTTAATGTTGATTTTGCTTCATAGGATTTTATGAATTTCTGCTTTAAAAGTCTAATTATACAATGGCAAGAAAACTTCCTGGGCTCTGATTGATCAGTGGTCACCTTCAGCAGTGATATCCCAGCACATCACCACACCTATTCAAAAAGCAACTAAAAATGTATTTGGAAATGAAGTTTGTTCCGAGGAAAGGCGGGTAGCCAGCGGGGTTCCACCAGGGTCAGTTCTAGGGCTAGTCCTGTTCAGTGTCTTCATAAGTGACACCGCGGAGGGTCTGGAAGAAAAGGTATGCCTCTTTGTTGATGACACTATGATCTGCAATAGGGTAGACATTCTGGGAGGGTGTAAAAAATGAAGAGGGACCTAGCTAAACTAGAGGAATGACCAAGAGTGTGGCAGCTAAGATTCAGTGCATAAAAGTGCTTTGGGGCACAGGAACCCAGGGGAGGCTTACATGATGGGGGGAGAGATGCTGACAGTCACCAAACAGGAAACTGATATGGGGTAATCACATCAGATGATCTGAAGGTGGCCAAACACTGTGCCAAGGCTGTGGGGAGAGCCAGTGGGGTACTGGGGTGCATAGGGAGAGGTATCACCAGCACAAGAAAGGAGGTAGTGATGCCTCTGTACAAGTCATTAGTGAGGCCTCATCTGGAGTATTGTGTCCAGTTCTGGAGGCCACATCTCTGTAAGGACATAGACAAGGTAGAGGCAGTTCAGAGAAGGGCAACAAAAATGGTGCAGTGCCAGCACCAAAAGTCATATGAGGAGAGATTGGAGGACCTCAAGTTGTATACCCTGGAAGAGTGGGGGGAGAGGGAGAGGATATGATAGAGACCTTCAAATCTTTCACGGTTATAAACTAGGCATCTTTCAGAAAAAGAGATGTTCTAGAACAAGGGATCATAACATGAGGCTGGAAGAGCTTATATTACGGGGTAACGTAAGGAAGCATTTCTTCACAGAAGGGGAGGTGGATGTGGGAGCAGCCTCCCAGGGGAGGTGGTGGAGGCAAATTCGGTAGGGGAATTCAAAAATGTGTGGGCTAGGCATAGGGGAAACTCTAGCTGTAGGGAAAAGAACAAAGCTGGAGATCAAGTCGGGTCTGTGGTTTGCATCAGGTAGGGAAAATGAGCAGACTGGGTGGGCCTAGCGATCCTTGTCTGCCATCAATTTCTATATATTTTTGCACTTTTTTCCCCCCAAGTAAGCCAGTTTATAATTACAGTAATGCAGGGTGTGTGTCGTGGTGATAATGTCACATTTCGGTGTTGGACACAATCAGTGTGTGGCCTTGTGCCCAACTACCTAAGACATGATGTTTTCCTAGCACAGCACATGCTCTGTTGTGTATTATTTCTTAAGTTTACAGTGTGTGACAGAACCTTTTTTCAGTGGGATGGAACAATTTTGGGTAGTTAATTATGGGATGTGTCTTATAATGTGAGACATTTGAGAAGTATGACTCCATCCCACACTTGCATACTCGCACTGCCCATCACAGTTATACACTAGCACTCTGTCTCCTGGTAGTAACTTCCCAGAGTGATTGCTCCCTTCCTGCTTACTGCTACTTCTGCTCTCCTTCACATACTCCTTTGTTGCCTCTGAAACTTTCTGCTGTGCCTTGGTCTCCATCTCCAAAACAGATTGCTCAGCTAATCCCATGCTCCCACTGCCCAATCTACACTTTCATACCTCCCATTTGGTTTGATCTAAACAATCATAGTTTTGAGTTTTGTTTTTGAATTTTGTAATTGTCTGTCATGCTATCCTGGTGAACTTGTAAGTATTTCTTGCTCATCCTTATTTATTTTTGAATTGTCCTAAAACTTGTTGCAATACCTTTTTTATAGGTACTGTGCCTCAGAAATGAACTAGTCTTGCAGCAGGCTGCTTCAGTTTTTAGGTAAGGAATCAAGGATACTGGAGTAGATGTCTTCTTGGCACCTGTCAAGAGGCTGAAGTTTAACATTCTGTAAGTGAAGTTCTCTCAGTACTGCTGGTAAGATCTGTTTTTGTTGCTGGTCAAGTTTGTTTTTTTATTTCCCTGGATCTGCTGTCTCCTCTGTCATATTTACTGTTTGGGGGACACTCTCATCTGTGACCCTGCAGGCAGTATTGAAGAGCAGCATAGCTCAGCCTTCCCGCTTCGTCCCTGGAGAGTTAGTGAACCATCTGCATGAGATGCCTACCACTGGCCTAGTGAATGAGAGACTCAAGGTTGCTGGCTGCTCATAAACCTATCACATGTCCCTGTAGGCCGACCAGCGGGCAGGATCTGTCATTTAACTGCAAAGTATCTAACATGGCCAGCCCAGTGGTGCTGGAGGTTGAGGCACTGGTCTCTGCACCTCACACCACGCCGGTGACCCGGGTTCAGGAACGAGCCCGGATTGCCAGGGGTCGGCAGGATGAGAGACAGGATTGAGTGTTTGACTACTCGGCTCTCCTCCGGGCTCCTGCGTCATCCCGCTTTTGCTGATTGCCCTCTGGAGGGCAGTACGGGTTGGGAGGTGCACTCCGACATAATCACATCGTTAGGGAGGGGGGACATCTTGCGGATGTCCTGGCTAAGCTTTTCACCATCTCTCTGAGGACAGGGTGGGTGCCCCAGGACTGGAAGGTGGCGCATATAGTGCCTGTCCACAAGGGGGGATCAAGGGAGGTGGCAAGGAACTACAGGCCTGTCAGCCTGACATCAGTGGTGGGCAAGGTGATGGAGGGCATTGTCAAGGAGAGACTGGGGGGGACCTGGAAAAGTTAGGGTGCCTGGACGATAGGCAGCATGGATTCGTCCCGGGGAAATCATGTCAGACAAACCTTGTGGAGTTCTATGACTGGGTGACGAGTGCCTTGGACCTGGGTAGACTTCAGCAAAGCATTTGACTATGTTCCTCATGAGGGCCTGTTGGATAAGCTGTGAGAAATGGGGTTGGGGAACCAGATGATCAGATGGATAGGCAGTTGGCTCCAGGACCGGACCCAGAGGGTCGTAGTTGGCGGGATAGTCTTATCCCCAGGAGGTCATTAGTGGGGTCCCACAGAGATAAAGTCATGGGGCCCCTCCTGTTCGCCTCTGCACTCTGACATAAGGACATGTATCAGGAGTGAGATGAGTCTCTATGATGACTCAAAACTGGGGCGGTGGTGGATGGGGAGGAGGGAGGGGGGCCCCAGGGGACCTGAGGCTCTGGAAGGATGGTCTAGAAAGTGGAAGCTGAGGTTCAGTGCAGGAGAGTGCAAGGTACTGCACCTGGGCCAGAAACCCAGGCCAAGTGTACACCCTGGGGGTGGAATGCTAGAAGTCTCGATGGCTGAGAGGGACCTGGGGGTGGTGGTGGATGTCAAGATGAACAACTTGAAGACTTGTAGGAGGGCAGCAGCCAACGCCAACAGGATGCTGGGATGCATCGCTAGGGGGATCATCTCCAGAAGGAGGGAAGTGATACTCCCTCTGTATAGCTGCTTGGTGAGGCCACACCTCGAATACTGTGTGCAGTTTTGGAGGCCACACTTAAAGGGACATTAACTCCTGGAGAGGGTCCAGAGGAGGGCAACCAAAATTATTTGGGGCTTGGGGACAGGACCTGTGGGAGAGGCTTGAAGAGCTATATATGTACACATTGGGAGAGAGAAGGGACCGGGGGGGGGGACATGATAGAGGTCTTCAGGTACATGAAGGGGGGAAATAGGGGAGGAGTAGTCAGGGTGCTTCAAAGGAAGTAGGAGGGGGCAACTAGAGGGCATGGGTGGAAGCTGGAGGGGAGAAGATTCAGGGGAGAAAGGAGGAGGTGCTACTTCACTGAGAGGGTGGTGGAGCCATGGAATACGCTGCCCAGGGGGCTGGTGGAGGCAGAGATGGTGAATGGGTTCAAGAGGGGGTGGGACAGGTACAGGGGAAGGGTTCTGGAAGCAAAATCCAATGCAGCGAGAATATCCAGAACTGGGAAGGGAGAAGCCAGAGAAGGCAAGGGGGGCAGCAAGGTCAGCTCCCAGGGTGGGGGCTGACCAAACGAGCAGACGCGAAAGACCGTTAGGCTTTTTCTTCTGGCATTTTAGTATGTTACTATGTAAAAATTAGCCTGGCAGGGCTCCATGACGGTCCACTGCTCTGAGGGCTGACCCCAGCTTCTGGATTGTGTCTCCGGGGAGGAGGTGCCACCTTCTTGGCCCCGCCATGGGGGGCAAGCTGTGGGGAAATACTGAGGTCAGCAAGTGTGGTAGGACCTGTGCGAGAATTGCTCCTTTGAGGACCAAAGCCCCTGCCAGGGCTCAGAAGGATAAAAATCTGTTTTAAAAAAAAAAAAAAAAAAAAAAAAGTATCTAAATTGCAGTTCTCATGTTTCCGAGACCTCTTATATTTCAGGCGGAGTTGTCTGTTTGTGGTGAAGAGTTCTGTGTTGTACTATGTACAGTTTCATGTGGGTAGAGCTGTGATTTTATTATGGTAAATGTTTGAGAAAATCACGGTTTTGTCATGGCCAAAGTGGCAGAAGTCATGGAAATCATAGAAAAAGTCAATTATCCATTTTGCGTTTTTTGATGAACTTCTGGTTCCGGCGTGAGCTAGATAACACCGGTGCCGCAAACCGTCCCACACAATTTGATGAATTAAAATCAATATAGCCCGCTCCCCAGTCTAAAACTAGCGGATTTTATTAATTTCGTACCTTGTAGAGTGGCGGTGAGTTGGATTCTCCAGATATCTTAGCCAAAAATGGCTAAATAGAAACTTAGCCACTACAGTTTACTCACCGACCTGGAGGACCATGAGGAGCGAAGCATGTCGGAGCCAGAACAAGCTGCCAAGCAATATAAAGACCTTGGCCCTGGGAAAGCAGCTCCCTCATCTAAAGCAGGCAAGAAAAAGAGCCAGGACCTACAAATAGGGGAAAATATTCTGCAGGCCATCTCCGTATTCCGCAATAAAATGCGGGAATCAATTGGTGAGCTAAAATCCGATATTGGGGCCCTTCAGCAATGTATGGAAGATGCCAACCAACGTATAGCCACAAATATTAATAAATTAGAAGCCATGGAAGAAGACATGCGTTTCATACTAAAAGAGCAAATTTATTTTGTGGCCAGACAGGAAGCCACAGAAAATAGAAATCGACGGAAAAACATCCGTTTTTATGGATTGCCTGAGGGGGAAGAGGGGACAGACCCAGTTGCCTTATCAGATTATCTCTTCTGTTTAGTTCTAAACCTGGAACCGAACTTTCCAATGGAAATAGAGTGGGCACATCGTGCCCTGGGCCCAAAACCTGTCCATTCAGATGCCAGACCTAGATCCTTCGTTATCAAGCTGCAGACCTATCAAACAAAGGAACAATTGCTCAGAAAGGCCTGGCAGGCTCGCCGTACAATGTTGGGATTGCACCGGTTGATTTTCGACAACGATTATGCGCCATATACTCAGAGACTGAGACAGGAATATGCCCCATTATTTCCACTACTCCAGGCCCAGAAAATCCAAATTCCGCATTCCTTACCTGGCGAGGCTTTCAGTGCTTCTCCCCTCAGGTGTGGTGTCTTATTCTTTGGCCCAGGAAGCGCTCACAGACTTAATGTCTCGTGGCATAATCAATGAAAAACCAGCAGCATTTGCAAGATCCAGAGCAGCACTGAAACCACAAAGGGACTCAGACGACCAATTTTGTAACACCCCGATTGATGAATTGCTGGAAAGAGTTCACCAGTACTGGAATCGCACCTTGACTACTTTAAGGCGGATGGTAGGTCCGTGCTGAGCTTTTTCCCATTTCCTCTTTGTCTGGATCTCCTTTTCTGTCCTAGTTCGGTCCTACTCAGTTTCGGGGATGCATGGGAGGGGTTCTTATAGTCCTAACTCGAGGCTCAGGCACACCATAACCACCCCAAGCAGTCTAAACATTAAAATAATACAAGGTAAAATTTGGCTTCAACAACTACATTCTTGGGGAAAAATAATAACCATTTAATGGCGGGGGTTAGCCCAGGCTGAATGGTTTAGAGTTTATGCCTGGCCTTGGGTGCCACGGGTCTGGGACGAACTCCACTCCTAGAGCTGAATTCCCTTCAACTGTACTGTGCTCATCTGGACCGGGGCCCCCTCAGGCAAGGCTGTGGGGGGGGTGGTGGACTAGTTGGATTGGATATGGGGGTGGTCTTGACTGACTTGAGGAAATAGCTCAGTGACGACCCTGTCCTACTTGGGTTGTCGGTGGTTTTAAACACTAGCGCTCCTCGATGAGATCCCTGGACTAATCTATGAGTAGCACTGTCGAACAACATTCCCAGTACTGGAACTTTACTGTGGACATCTGATGGATGGTGGTGGTTCATCCTGATCTTGTTTTCCCTTGCTCAGCCTAGATCTCTTCCCATCAATAAGTTTATTCAAATTTCATTAGGGCTTCATGGGAGGAGGGGAATGTGTGGGGCATATATCCATGCTTCGGAGTTCTTTACAGGCCTAACTTATAATTTACTTTCCTACCCAGACAGTATCGTAAAGCGTGATAGACTATGACTATTGTTCTGATTATGGGCTGTTCGCTGGGAAAGGTGGCTAAGTAAGGGCAGAGGCCTTCTTAACCCGAAGGATTACATATTGTTATTTTCATCCTGTTTCCCTCCCTTGACCCGGGGATGCGGCCTCTGCTGGGCTTCTTCCTCAGAGGGACTGATAGTTTTTTTTTTTTTTATACAAAAATGTTTTTACAATTAAACCACCTAAGGGAGGAAGATTTTGTAGCATATTTGATGAGCCACTTTCATACCCTGCCTCAATTAATCTTTGTCAAATCCTCTATCCACCTTATAAATGAGAGATGGTACTGAGGATACTTCGGTAGAAATGCTTATAAGGAGAGATTCGGGTTAAGGATCAGACTGGGGATAAGGCACTAAGCCATAGACCGCAGGGGGGTTGGCCTCGACTAGCGGACAAATGCCAAACCACACTAATGGAGGTTTCCTTTTGGATACCCTCGTTTTTTGGGTATTCCTAGGGTCCCTTTGGTGGTATTCCATCCACACCGAGGGTGAGTAGTACTCAAACCTCACCGCATTCCCCTTCTGGGAATTGCTTGAGGCTCCCTACAGGTGTCTACAGATAGACACTTCGCATATGAAAGTCACAGAGTTTATAGTAAATTTACTCAAGTGTTTTTTGTTTATTAAGTTAATATCATCCATTAAGGACTTAATCTTAGGTAACTAGTTACGCCCCTCTGTTAAAGGAGCCCCTTTGTATATAGTTGTGGGGTTTAAAAGTTTTAAGTTGTTTTTGAATTATGAGTGGGAAAGGGAGGGGAAAGTATTAGTTTGGTTTTCCTATAAGAGATCTGGGGAAGGGGGTACTGATAATGTAATTAGAGGGGGGAGGAATGGGAAGGGAAAAGAATATATGTATTAAAGATAAATAGACAGTGTCGGCAGATAAGGGCCTATGGCCCACCCAGTCTGCCCATTTAAGTTTGTAAGTTCAGTTTATGTTTTCCAGGAAGTCTGTTGCCCCTTACCCCTTACCCCTGACCTCCAGAATTCCTTTATGTCTATCCCATGCATTCTTAAAACCCGTGATTGTTTCAGCCCCCACCACTTCCTTTGGCAGGGTGTTCCACTTGTCCACCACCCGTTCTGTGAAGAAATTCTTCCTCACGTTTCCTCTGAATCCTCCCCTCCAACTTCATCCCATGCCCTCTAGTCCTGGAACATCTTTTGCTTAAAAATAGTGCATTCCTGCACCCTGTTCCTCCCTGTAAGATACTTGTATGTCTCTATCATATCCCTCTCTCCCTCCTCTCCTCCAGGAGTACATGTTCAGTGCCTTCAACCTGTCCTCATAGGACTTGTGATGCAATCCATGCACCATCTTTGTTGCCCTCCTCTGAACCTTCTCTACCCTATCTATGTCCTTACGTAGGTAAGGTCTCCAGAACTGCACAGTGTACTCCAGGTGCGGCCTCACTAGTGTCTTGTATAGTGGAATTATGACCTCCCTTTTCCTGCTGGTGATGCCCCTGCCTATGCATCCCAGCATCCTATTTGCTTTACCTGCTGCCTTGTAATATATATTACTTGTAGAAATCGAAGACTTACAGAAACATGTCAGATATATTACTTGTAGAAATCGAAGACTTACAGAAACATGTCAGAGATATGCTGGGGGCATTTTCTTATTGTACTTAGGTTCCTGAAGGGAAAATGGTCCATTTGACTGGAATTGCCGATCTCCAAGGGGACAAGTAAAAAGATATCAGTTGCTCTATGAGATATGGCCATTTCACCAGTGTTGTCAGTATAATGAGGGGAGGGAGGTTTTAGGAAATTGTTTTTGGGAGTCACACATGCACAACAAATATATTATCCAAAGTTTCTTTATTGGTGCAGGAATGGCTTGGAGATAGGCTGACAGCTTCTTCTGGTGTGGCCCTGGTCCTCAGGGGGGTGCGGTCCGGTCATCTGGCAGGACTGCTCCCCTATGGGACAAATAAAACGGCAAGAATATTGATTACATTATAGCTATCTTACCAGTAAAAATCTTTTCCCAGAACATCAGCGGCCTCCACAACCCTATAAAACGCTCACGCTTTATACAGTATATTAGAAAACAAAAAACTGATCTTTATATGATTCAAGAAATGCAACTTTCGGCTGATGAGCATACCAAACTTTACTGGGGAGGGAGGTATAAGGTTTTTGCCTCTTCTCACCCCGGTGGTCACCGTTGTGGAGAGGCTGTCCTGGTCCCGGCCTCTACCCCGTTTGAAATTTATCAGCCCCATGTAGACCATAACAGCAGATTTGTTATTTTACAGGGCAAACTATATAACCAGGAGGTGACCTTGGTGAATGCATACCTACCTCCCATGTCTAATCCTTTGGTAATTCAGAACTTAATGGCATGGATAATGGACCTTCTTAAGGGCCAGCTTATATTTGGAGGGGATTTTAACATCACGATGTCCACCCATCTGGACAGCTCTAACCCTCACCATCGGCACCAGTCAGGCACTGCTAAATATTTCAAACGTACGATGGATCACTTGGGCGTAATAGATGTCTGGCATTCCTTGGTTCCATCAGACCCAGGTTATACTTTTTTCTCGAATAGGCATCACACCTACTCCAGGTTAGATTATTTTCTGGTAACATGTGAACATTTATGTCAGATACAGGACATTACTATAGGCCCAATGGTTCTTTCGGACCACCATTCCCTCATTCTCAAACTTAATTTAGGAAGAAAGAAAAAACAAGCATTATGGCGTTTTAACCCAATTTTGTTAAAAGACAGACAATATGTGGAGCATATTAAAAAAACGTATTCCCCTTTTCCTCCAAGAAAACATCTCTCCAGAAGTTTTGGTGGCTCTGGTTCTGGATGCTTTAAAGGCCACACTCAGGGGAGAGACCATTGAATATGCCTCAAGAAGAAAGAGGGAGCTAGAAACTAAATATAACACACTCCTGGAACATTTACGCACCTACCAGTCATTATACATTGAAGGGGATAGAGAGGTCCAACAAAAGATTCGAGAAATAAAAGTGGAAATACAGCAATTAATGGGCATAAAAATTCAGCAGGCCCTTCTTTATTTAAAACAGTCTAGATATGAGGAAGGACCTCGTGGGACCTGCAGGCTAGCCCAGTGCCTTCGGGGGCAGGAAAAAGTCCTCAACGGTTCTACCTCCGGGCTGATATCACATAGGGAAGAAGATATTCTTCATTCCTTCACCACTTTTTATCGACAGTTATATCAAAAAGATGATCGGTCTACATCCGAGGAGAGACTATCTTTTCTGAGGGAGCTCCCCCTTCCCTGTCTTACCGCTGCCCAACGGGAACTCTTAGAAACCCCTATCTTACTTGATGAAATAGTCTACGGGATTCAATCACTCTCCTCTCATCGCTGCCCAGGACCCGACGGATTTTCATCCGAATGGTACAAGCAGTTCGCTAATGAGTTATCTTCCGAAGTGCTCTCTACGTTCAGAGAAGTAAAGGAGGGACTTCCCGCCCCCCCCCCGGACATATGCCACCTTAGCTACAATATTAAAACAAAACGAGGACCCTACTAACCCCTCCTCCTATCGGCCGATCTCAATTCTCAACACTGATTACAAACTTTTCATGGCCATATGGGCCTCTCATTGGAGCAAATTTTACCTACTCTAATAAGCCTTGATCAATCTGGCTTTTTAAAGGCAGAAACACTACTGATAATATACGTCGGTCTTTAATACTTATGGAATATATCCGTGACCGGTGGATTCCTGCTGCGATTATTAGTTTGGATGCTGAGAAGGCCTTTGTCAGGGTGTCCTGGCAATTCTTGTGGGACACCCTGTCGAGGCTTCAGTTCCTGGAATCATTCTTGAAATTGCTGAAGAATCTTTATGCCGCTCCTCAAGCATATGTGAGAGTCAATGGTGGAATATCTCCCCTCTTCTCTCTACATAGAGGTACACGCCAAGGTTGCCCCCTTTCTCCTCTCCTGTATGCTCTTTACATGGAGCCGCTGGGAACGACCCTAAGAGCCTCTTTAGAGCTAGAGGGCATCCCTTTAGGACAACAGCAGTATAAAGTTAATATGTATGCTGATGATGTCCTTTTGACCCTTCTCTCACCGGACACATCTATCCCTTCGGTCTGCAGATTCTTCAGAAATATGAAGCCCTGGCAGGATTTAAGCTAAATGCCACAAAATCGGAAGCTCTCCTCTTTAATTTTTTTCCATCCAAAAATCTCCGTGACCTCCTTCCTTTATGGTGGAGAGCCACGAAGATCACATATTTAGGAATACATATCCCTTTGAACCAGGAGGTGGTAGAGCTGGTTAACTGTGAGCCACATACTATTGCAGTACAAAAGGATCTGGAAAGATGTTCTGCTTTACCGTTGACATTTTTTCAACGGATTGAAACTGTCTGCAGGAACATCCTCCTTCGTCTCCTATACCTTTTCCAGAACATCCCATATTTCCCCGGATCCTTTTATTTTAAATCTTGGGAGAAACTACTTTCAGAATTTATCTGGGGCAAACAATGCCTGAGGGTTCACCTCTCCATTCTCCAACTTCCCAAGGCTCAGGGTGGTGCAATCTTCCTAATCTTAAACTCTATGCTCAGGCAGCCTTCCTTTGTATTCTTATTTACTGGTAAACTGATAACCTCTCGGCTCCTTGGAAATCCCTGGAGTTCATTATAAATGATATGCATGACATATCTACCATTCTTTTCTCCTCTGTTGATAATACGCCTGCTCTGCGGCAGTTTACACAAATTGCAGCCAATACCCTCTTAATATGGTATAGGCAGAAATACAACCAATTTACGATTATTGTAAACTAATCTCAAAAGATTACCTCTTTCAACCCTCACATATGGATTTAGCCTTTACTCAGTGGCTATCACAACTATTCCAGTTTTTGGACGAGAGAGGGGTTTTGCCATTCAAAAATCTTAAGACACAATACGGGCTTCATGACCCAGACTTTTTCAGATGCCTCCATGTGAGGAATTATATACTTCACCACCGAACACTAACAGCTAAACTCCTTACCCAATCCCACATTTATAAAAAAATTTCCATTGACTCAATAAGGGGAATCAATGTGGACACCTCATAGGAAATATATACAGGTCACTGAGAGACTTATTGGGTGACTCGACAAAGTCAATTCAAGATAAATGGAATAAGGATCTTGTATATGAGGTTTAATTTACAGATTGGATAGCGGCTACCCTGCCAGCCATCAAGGTGACCACCTCCTCCTTTTGGCGGGAGTTCTGCTGGAAAATGCGATCCAGATATTTTTGTGCCCCGGTGATCCTAACCAAATTTCTTCCAGCAGAGTACGGCCAATGCTGGAGATGCTGTGGATGCGCATTGGCAGACTTGGGTCATATTTTGTGGAATTGTCCCCTCCTTATGGCCTTTTGGTGTGGTCTTCAGCTGTAATTATCTAATTGCTTAGGGGAACCTGTCAAACTAACAGGGGAGGTTGTCCTGCGTTCGGTATACCCGGATCGCTCCCCCCGATGGACCAAAACATTGTTACCCATATATCTTATAGCAGCCAAAAAGGTCATCACCAGGAAATGGATGTCGGTGCAGATTCCCACCATTCTGGATTGGAGAGCCGTAATGTTGGAAATCTACTAAATGGGAAGCCTTACGGCAAAAATGCAAGACTGTACACAGAAATTTAGACTGAAATGGCAGGGATGGGCTCTATATTACTTAGGGGTGGAACCATCTTATCCCTAGGTGGATGTCATTGTCCACCTAGGGACAAATGACCTGGCTAAGAAAGGGATCAGAGAAGTGCAGGAAGAGTTTGTGGAATTGGGGAAGGGCCTTAGACAAGTAGCACGCACGGTAACCTTCTTGGAGGTGCTGCCTATCTGTGGCGAAGGAGAGGCTAGGGTGTTCCGCACCATGGGATTCAATCAGTGGTTGAAAAACTGGTGTGGAGCTCAGGGATTTGGCTTCATTGGGGACTGGGGGTCCCCTGGAGTGATGCAAGTCTATACTGGCATGATGGGCTGCATCTGTCCAGGAGGGGAACCAGGATCCTAGGTGATAGGTTTAAATGCTTCATGGGCAAGCATTTAAACTAGCCAAGGGGGGAGGCACTGGAAAGAAGCAGGCAAATCCTAGCCTCCCCCCAAAAAATCATGGTAGTAAGTGTGGTAAACACCAACATAGAGGTGTCAATAGGGAGAAGGGCTGGGGTAAATCAAAGAAAGTGACAAAGGCAAGAAGGACAGGGATGGGGCAAAAAGGAGTAAGGCCATCAGGAAATGGAGGGTAATGAGTACCAATGCCCGTAGTCTGGGCAACAAGCTCTCTGAGCTGGTGGCCTTGATGGAAGAGGGATGCCTGGATATCGTAGTAGTCACAGAAACATGGTACACAGAGAACCATGACTGGGATGTTAACATACCAGGGTACATAACCTACAGAACAGACAGGCAGAGGAGAAGAGGGGAAGGAGTAGCTCTCTATGTAAAGGAAGGGATAAAAGCAACTGAACAAAAGAGTAAACAGGGAGGAGAGGAGGCACCGTGGGTCATCTTGGGGACTGGAAAGGGCACCACAATCAGCACAGGGGTTGTGTACAGACCCCCATGTCAGGGGGAGGGAATGGACAAGGATATGATAGAAGGCATTCTTAGAATGGCAGAGTAAGGGGAGATGCTGTTGATGGGAGACCTGAATATGCCAGATGTTAACTGGAGCACATTTGCTGCAGCCACATCCAAGAGCAGGGCCATTCTTGATGCCCTACCGGTGGCAGGCCTCGGGCAGCTAGTTTCGGAACCCACTCGTAAGGGAGCAATCTTAGACCTCGTACTCTCAAACAGGGGCAGTGAGAGGATCTCAGACTTAGAAGTGGGTTGCCATCTGGGAACAGGTGATCATCAAACAGTGTGGTTCACGTTAAACTCAGCTACAGAGTCAAGCCATACAAAAGTGAGGGTACTGGACTTCAGGAGGGCTGACTTTGGCAAGATGGGAGAGTGCATCAGAAAAGCACTAGCAAACAGGCTAGAAGGAGGTGTGGAGCAACAATGGGGAATCATCAAAACTGCCATTACAGAGGCAACAAGCCTTTGTGTGAAGCAAATAAACAAATCAAAACGAAGAAAAAGCCACTATGGTTCTCAAAAGAGGTGGCTGTGAAAGTCAGGAAGAAAAGATAGCATTCCAGAGTATAAGAACACAGAAGGAGCAGGACAGAGAGCTGTACCAGTTAAGGCAGAAGGAAGCAGGGAGGAAGTCAGAATAGCAAAGGCCCAAACTGAGGAAAAGATAGCCAACTTCGGTTAAGAAGGGGATAAAACCTTTTATAGGCACATCAGCGGCGTGAGAAAGACAAAGGGAGGATAGTGAGGCTGAATAGAATGAACAGTGGGTGGGCAGAGGGGACAGTGAAAAGCAGGGATACTGAACGAATATTTCTGCTCAGTATTCACAAAAGAGGAGGGGGAAATGCCTAATCCAATTAACAGAAGCACTCTTGATAGGGGGGATCCCAGTCCTTTCACAGAAGAAAGGGTTCTGCAAGAACTAAAACTGAAGGTGGACAAAGCAATGGGGCCTGGTGGAATTCACCCCAGAATTCTAAAAGAATTAAGGGGGGAACTAGTGAAACCACTGGCTACTCTTTTTAATAAATCATGGGAGGATGGTGTGGTACCCGAGGACTGGAGGAAGGCAGATGTGATTCCCCTTCACAAAAGTGGGACCAAGACAGAGGCAGGAAACTACAGACCTGGCAGTTTGACCTCTGTGGTAGGGAAAGTGATGAAGTCACTTCTGAAGGAAAGTAGTTGAGTACCTAAAGGCCAGTGGGGCACAGGACCCAAGGCAGCATGGGTTCACAGTGGGAAGGTCATGTCAGACGAATCTAATAGATTTCTTTGACTAGGTGACCAAAGTAGTAGACCAGGGAGGGGCTGTGGACATGGCCTACCTAGACTTTAGCAAGGCATTTGACACAGTCCCACACAAAAGATTAATAGTCAAATTAACCAGCCTGGGAGTGGGTCCCAGGGTGGTAACCTGGTAAAACATTGGCTGGACAACAGGACACAGAAGGTAATTGTAAATGGAGTCCACTCTGAAGAAAGAGGGGTTACTAGTGGGGTACATGGGTTCAGTATTGGTCCAGTCCTTTTAATGTCTTCATAAGTGACATTGCAGAGGGACTGGAAGGAAAAGTATGCCTCTCTGCAGATGACACAAAGATCTGCAACAGAGTTGATACACAAGGAGGCTGGAAAGGACAGAAGGGACTTGGCAAGGTTGGAGGAATGGTCAGAAGTATGGCAGCTAAGTTCAATGCAAAGAAGTGCAAAATAATGCACCTGGGAAACAAGAACCCAGTGGAAGAATACACAATGGGTGGGGAGGTAGTAACAACAACAAAAGGAAAGGGACCTGGGGGTAATCATATCAGATGACCTTAAGGTTAACAAGCAATGTGAGAAGGCAGTAGGGAGGGCTGGGGGTATACTGGGATGCATAGGGAGAGGCATCAGCAGCAGAAAACAGGAAGTTGTTATCCCTTTGTACAGACAGTTGGTGAGACCCCATCTGGAGTACTGTGTCCAGTTCTGGAGACCCCATCTCTGCAAGGACATAGACAGGATAGAGGCAGTCCAGAGGAGGGCAACTAAAATGGTGCAGGGTCTGCAAGAGAAGCCGTATGAGGAGAGATGAAAGGAGCTTAATATGTATACCCTTGAGGAAAGAGGGAGGGGATATGATAGAAACTTTTAAGTACCTCAGTGGAATCAACAAAGTCAAGAGGGTAGCATCTTTCAGAAAAGATGTGCAAGAACAAGGGACACAATTTAAAGATGGGGGCGGTTCAGGGCAATGTGAGGAAGTATTATCACAGAGAGGTAGTGGATGCATGGAACAGCCTTCCTGAGGAGGTTGTGGGGTCTAAAACTGTGGGAGAATTCAAGAATGCGTGGGACAGACAAAGGCAATTCTTGTGGGGGGAGGTAGGAAGAAATAGGTTATTGGTTAACTAGACAAAGAACCTCTGTGCGTAAACACTGAGGCAAGGGTTACCCCAAAGGGCATTTGGCTGGGAAGCCAAGTTTCAAGAAAATACAAAATCACACATGCCCCCACAATGCAAAGCATCATGGGCTGCATATGCAAATCACCACAGAATGTTATGCTGGTCCAACTTTAAGCAGAATTGCATGGTGCCGAAAGGCACACTGCCTTAGGGGTAGCTGGTCCATTCCACTGGGGTGTCAAACAGACGAGGCATACTGATGAGTCCTGGTAGGACGAAACATGTGTCCATGTCTTCTGTTAGCACCCGTTGCAAACTGTGTGAGAGGCTTTTGGCACCATGCAATTCTGCTAAAGTTGGACCAGCATAACATTCTGTGGTGATTTGCATATGCAGCCCATGATGCTTTGCATTGTGGGGGCATGTGTGATTTTGTATTTTTGAAACTTGGCTTCCCACCCAAATGCCCTTTGAGTAACCCCTTGCCTCAGTGTTTACGCACAGAGGTTCTTTGTCTTTAAATAGTTTTTATTTTAATGGGTTCACCACAGTATATCCCAGGCACACTGCCTTAGGGGTAGCTGGTCCATTGCACTGGGGTGTCAAACAGGCAGAGCATACTGATGAGTCCTGGTAGGATGAAACACGTGTCTATGTCTTTTGTTAGCACCCTTTGCAAACTGTGTGAGAGGCCTTTTGGCACCATGCAATTCTGCTTAAAGTTGGACCAGCATAACATTCTGTGGTGATTTGCATATGCAGCCTATGATGCTTTGCATTGTGGGGGCATGTGTGATTTTGTATTTTATTGGTTAATTACGCTCTGCGGCCTATTGTAGGTAGGGAAATGGGCAGACTAGATTGGCCAGGCAGTCCTTATCTGCCATCAAAGGCTATGTTTCTATGTTTCATTTTACATTCCCTAATTAAATAAAAAAAGTGTCATGTCTGGAGCGGGTTTGGTGTTCTGGGAGAAGTGGCTACAGCTCAGTATGCTGCCAGTGACTCCAGCTGTCAATGTAGAAGATTCCTGTAAAAGTGTGTTCTTATGATGATATTGTACTCAATTCAAAATTTGCTTGCTACATATGTGTATAGAAGTGTCTAATAAACATAAATTAAAAAGAAAAGAAATTGCATTTTGGTGGTGGAGCTTAGTGGTGGTCAGCAGTGACATTGTGCTGCCATCTGGCAGGCCAAGGTTTACATGCAGCCAGACAATCCCACACTGGGGCTGACTGGGGGCCAAGCATGTCGCAGAGGTAGATGCACAAAGGTGGGCTTGTCAGGGAAAACACTATAACCGACAGTGTTCTCATGGAAAATGCCAACAGTCATGGAGTTCTCATAGAAATAGGAAGAATCATGAAATCCATGACTTCCATCGCAAAGTTATAGTGCTGCATATGTCTTTATTATGTTGCACTGGTATGTTTCACACATTTTTTGCACTACTGTAAGTATGAAATCTTTTTATCCTCTGCAAATTCCTGCACGCACCTTGCCTACCCCCCACCACGAAGATGCAACAGAAAACGAGACTCTGAGGCTTGCCAGCTGGTGCAGCGGTAGGGCTGCTGGTCATTGGAGGGCCAGCCGTTGATCATCCAAAAAGATTGCTGTCTGCGTAGGGAGGGTTGATGCCTTCACTGCAGTGCGATATCCCATCAGCACGACGCAGGAAAGAGGGTGCCGTAATGTCGGCACCTCCAAAATCTGGTGTAGTTATCCTATGTACTTGTTACTATATTTATTTGTCATAAGCCTCGGCACTGTAATCTGTTGCTATATTTTACTGTCCTATGACTTGTACAACTGCCTGCAGTACTGCTTTCACCTTGTATGATTGTTTTGTAAAGTTGTCTGAACATGTCTAAAATGCATGTATTTCCTTTCACCCTACCCCCAGGGTGCATCTGGAATCGAGCAGTAGTCTGCTCAGCATGCCTTCCTGGTAAAACCTTTGAATAAATACTTGAGGTGCGGTGCGCGGATCATGTTTTCAGTGCTGCCACCTAGACGACCACTGGTAGTAGTGCAGCAGAAGGCAGAGTGTGAAGGAGTATATCAGCCGAGCACTTGGCTGGAACACTGTTGTGCTTTTCTCAGAACTGCGCTGGTAGTGGGCTGATGTCCTAGTAGTCCTAGAGAGGAAACAGGAAAATGGCCCCAGCACCTGTGACGGTGGACCCTGGTGTATCTGGGCCCCACAACACCACCTCTGCAACTCCTCAGAAGATAGTAAGATGGGGGGGTGGTAAATTCCCCTCCCCCCCATCCTGACCTGCCTAGGGGAAACCAAGGCTCCTTGGAGGCCAGCGACCCCAATTAGATGTCGAGGGTAAGGGCTGCGACATGGGAGCTCCTGAGTGAGAACGGTGCTGGAAACAGGCAAGGAGTATAAACGGAAATTAACAACAAAAAAAAAAAAAGATTCTTTATTTCGGTTTGCCTTTCCTAGATATAAACAATTGCAAATCATCAACGTTATACATCCATCCAGCCTTTTGTGCCAAGCGTATTTTGCATTGATAGTCTATTCATAAAAACACATAAGCACAATAAGGACAAAGAAAGACTTAGTCCATCTAGTCTGTCCTGATGCCCTACGATGTATTACTCTGAGTTAGTCTTTCTGTTAGTCTTCCGTCTCCTGACTTCCTCTTGTTGTTATTGACCCCTTAAAGACATCCCATTGTGTTTTGAACCCACCTATAGTCCCAGCATTTACCACATTGCTGGGCAGACTATTCCACCCATCCAGCACCCGCTCTGTGGAAAAAAAAAGCAACTTTCTAATGTCTTTTTTTTTTTTTTTCTCTGTTTATTCTTTTTCCACTGAGCTGCCTGCCGCCTGATGTTCGTATCAGCCCGGTCACGGGCCGCCGGCTTCTGCAACCCCAAATCGGCCACGAACCCTCCGATACCCGTAGCGGTTACCCCACAGCGGGGCTGTGCACTCCCGTGCATGCCGCGAGTCCGAATAGGTCGGAGGGCTGGCCTGGAGCATATCGGCTGTGGCCGAGCTTCATTCCTGGCGGCGAGCTTTCCCCTTTTTCCGTTTTCTGGGGAGGCGGGTCGTGCAGTGACGCCCGGCCTGCCCCCGCCCAGTGCATTGAGCGAGTGCCGGCAGCTATCGGACTCCTGGTCCCCGCCAGGTCAGCAAAGCTCCGGACACTTCTCCCACTCGGAGAAGGAGAGCAGTCCTAGGACGCTCCATCCTTCTCCCCCCAGCCGGCTCTCCAGAGACCCTGGTCCGTTCCTGAACCCGGGTCGCTGGTGTCGCATGCGGAAATCCAACCGCTGCGCCGACGGGCCGGCTTTCTAATGTCATTTTTAAAGTTTCCCCTTTGTAGCTTGAGATAAACTGTTCCTCAGCTTGAACAACACTGTGGAGTCCACCTTGTATGGGTTTATGTGTTTCTATAATTCCCCCAACCCCCCCGGTCCTCCAGAGAATACATATTGAGGTTTTCTGTGTCTCTCCACGTTATCAGTGGGAATACTTACAGATGGGTATAAAATGTAGGCATCCCAACTAGGGTCTCACTGGTACAGCTGTAACTTTAAGAAGCTCTGCTGAGCAGGTTGGAATGTTGGTAACTTCGTGTTCCAAGGCTCCATTTTCCTCAGTCTTTCTGTACCAGTGGCAGGGTAGCAGCTTTGAAAGAGAGAGAGTTCTCAGGAAGTATTATCTTTGTATTTGTTTTATCTTCTAAGGACATTTTTAAGCAGCTCTAGCATGGAGGAGGTGTTTGTGACTACGGCAACTCCAATGAATTAAAATCCTACATGTTTAAAGAAATATATTTAAATTAGCAAGCCTGCTAATTTTTATTCCAGCTTTATCTCTATCTTTGGAGGTATGACTCAGAGCTGCCTTACAGAAATACAGAAGTCTTTTGCCGTGCTTGGCCTGATTCCTTTTTTTTTTGCACCTTCAGACAAGTGAAAGGGTCTCTGTCTCGTCCCCCCTCCGTGTGACACTACAGCAGTGGTGGGGCAGGAGGGAGAGCTGGATGTCATCGTCCACCTGGGGATTCCCAGGTCGCCCCTGAAAAAGGGACTGTCAGGGTCTCAGTGGGCCCACCTGGTTACCAAAATTTAAATAAATAAAATAAATTAATGACCTGGCTAGGGATGGGGTTGGGATTGTGCGGGGGGAGTTTAGGGAACTGGGGAGGGGTCTTAGGCAGGTGGCATGCACAGTGGCTTTTGCTGAGGAGCTGCCTGTCTATGACTGGTAGGAAGATAGGGCTTTTCACACCAGCAGCTTCAACTCTTGGTTGAAGGAATGGTGTCAAAGAGGTGTTCGTCTGCATTGGGGCTGGAGTCCAACCTGGAAGGATAAGAGTCTATAGAGAGGTGTTGGCTGGCATGTATCTGGGAAGGGAACCACTGTCCTCCATGGATGGTTTAAATGTGACTTTTGTTTTAGACTTTCTTTTATTCACCCAGGTCGACAAGGGGTTGTACTAACCCCGCATCGTCATGCACGAAGGTGTTCAACTTCCTTGTGCCAGTCAGCCTTTGCCACAACAGCAGAGCAGAGAGGACTGCGGCTTGCCGGCGGGAGGATCAAGCCAGGAGAGGAGACCGCATCACCCTTTGGCCCCACCCCAACTTATGTCGGGCTTTGTTTGACCAGGGTGGAAGGTCGCCTGTCGATGACTTCATTCTGCACATCCTGAGGTTTTTTTTGTGGCTTAGGTACCCTAGGACGTGGATGTGCAATGACGTCCAGTGCACAGTGAGCACGCTTCCGTGCTCACCTGCAGGACATCTGCCGCCACCCAAACCTCACTGCTGAGTGCCCGCATCTACTGCTCCTCCAGTCTCCACTGGGGTCTCTAATGTGGCGGTCACAGACCCAACCCTCCCCAGGGGAGGAGAGCAGTCCTCCAGATGCTTGATCCTCCTCTTCCCCTGCTGACCCCTGGCAACTTGAGTCCGTTCCTGAACCCGAGTCGCTGGCGTGGCACAAGGTGTGGTGTCCAGCACCTCAGCTCTCGGTGCCACCGGGCTGGCATAAATGTTACTTTAATGAACATTTAAACTAGCTGAGGGGGGAGGTGGAAGCAAAATAGGAGGTGTAAATTGCCCCTCTAGGTTAAAACCGAAAGAAGGGGAGGACCTGAATGGAGGAAAATTCCCAGGGAGCAGGAAAATAAAAACGGCACAGTGGTAGGTAAGGGGGATGGGGAAGGAAGTTGCAAAAAGGGTGGGGCAAGGCAGAAGGGAAAGAAAGGGAACTGTAGGCAAATGTGAAAAAGGTGTTGAAGTCTATGTGTGCAAATGCAGGAAGTCTTGGGAATGAAATTCCAGACCTGGAGGCTGTCATGGCAGAGGCCGACCTGGATATTGTGGCTGTTAATGAGTTATGGTGACAGGCAGCTACGACTGGGACATGGCCATACCAGGCTATACTCAGTTCAGGCAGGACAGGTTAGGCAAGAAGGGAGGAAGGGTGGCGTATGTAAGGAAGGGTATGAAAGCAACAGAAATACTGGGAAACCAGGGAGGAAAGGAGGGATTAGAGGTACTGTGGGTCAACCTGGAAACAGGAGCCGGAGCCAGTGTTCAAACTGGGGTGATCTACAGACCTCCAACAGAAGGGGAAGAAATGGATAAGGCACTGGGGGAAACCAGTAGCACGATGACAGGAAAAGGGGAGGTGCTGCTAGTGGGGGACATCTATCTGGATGTAGATTGGAGCTTCCCAGCCATGGCCTGAGCAAGAACTGGAGACATCCTAGACTCCCTCCAGGAGTGTATCTCAGGCAGCTATTTAGTGAGCCCACTCATGATGGGGCAGTGCTGGACCTGGTGTTCACTAACAGGGACAGCGTTGCAGATGTCAAGGTGGGAGACCACCTGGGGACCAGTGACCACTGTACAGTGAGGTTCAGCATAAGGACTGCAGCAGGAGCAAACTGCACAATGGCAAAAGTCCTGGACGTCGGTAGGGTGGATAAAAAAAAAAAAAAAAAAGTGAATTCCTCTCAAATGACCTAGTAGGGGGAAATAGCCAGGGTGAGGTGGAGAAACAGTGGGCCAAACTGAGGGATGGCATAGTGAAGGCAACAAACTTCTGCTTAGCCAAAGGAGTAACTAACGGGGACAAGACATTTTTTTTTCAGGTACATATGTGAGAAGAGGAAGACGAGGATGGATTGTGAGGTTAAAAAAGGATGGCAGGGAAGTGTGCAGAGGAGGATCGGGAAAAAAGCAGAAATCCTGAACAGATATTTCAGTTCACTTTTCACAGTGGAACAGGAAGGGATGGACTACATAAAAGCACAGAAACACTGGGGTGGGGTGGGAGACACAGTACTGATTACTGAAAGGACCGAGCAAATCCTGAAAGTGGACAGAGTTATGGGGCCAGATGGGGTACTCCCAACGGTGTTGAGACGACTCAGGGAGGTTCTGGCTACCCCTCTGACAACCCTGTTCAACCACTCACTAAAAACAGGAGTGGTTCCTGAGGACTAGAGGGCAGACGTTGTCTCACTTCATAAAAGCAGTGGTAGCGAATAGGCTGGCAACTATAAGCTAGTCAGTCTGACGTCAGTGATGGAAAAGCTGATGGAGTCACTTTTGAAGGAAATGATTGTGGAGTATCTTAAATCCAGCAGGTTACAACACCCAAGGCAGCATGTACTCACTGTGGGGAGGTCACGTCAGATGAACTTGATAGATTTCTTTGACTGGGTGACCAGGGGAATAGATCAGGTTGGGGCAATGGACGTGGTCCACTTAGACTTTAGCAAAGCTTTTGACATTGTGCCACTTAGAAGGCTCATTAGGAAACTGGGCAGTATGGTGGTGGGCCCAAGGGTGGTAAATTGGATATGAAATCAGTTGATGGATAGGTGGCAGAGGGTGGTGGTAAATTGAATTCTCTTGGAGGAAGGGAGGGTGACCAGTGGTGTACCTCAGGGCTCAGTACTGGGTCCAGTCCTCTTTAGTGTCTTTATAAGTGACAATGCAGAAGAGCTGGAAGGGGAGGTGTGCTTCTTTCCAGATGACACCAAAACCTGCAACAGGATGGACACTGCAGAGGGGTAGAGAAAATGTGGAGAGACTTAAGAAAACTTGAGGAGTGGTCAAGGGTATGGCAGCTGGGTTTCAGTGCAATAAAGTGCAGAATCATGCATCTAGGGCACAGATCCCAGGGGCAGAGTATTATATGCGGGGAGAGGTATCGATGGTTACCAAACAGGAATGGGACCTGGGAGTAATTATATGACCTCAAGGTGGCAAGGCAGTGCGACAAGGCAGTAGGTTGGGCCAGTGGGATGCAGGGGGTGCATAAGGAGGGGTATCACCAGCAGAACAAGGAAGGTAGTGTTGCCACTGTATAGATCGTTGGTGAGACCCCATCTGAAGTACTTTGTCCAGGAGACCACATCTCAAGAAGGATATAGACAGGGTGGAGGTTGTCCAGAGAAGGGCACCTAAAATGGTGCAGGGGCTTCATCAAAAGCTCTATGAGGAGAGGCTAAGGGATCTCAATATGTACACCCTGGATGAAAGAGGGGGAGATATGGTAGAGACCTATACATACCTCACGGGGCTGAGCAAGGTACAGAAGGGGAATATGTTTCAGAGGAAAGGGTACACGAGAACTGGGGGACATGCAGTAAAGCTGGAAGGGGGAAATGTAGGAAGAATTTGAGGAAGTACTTCATTGAAAGAGTGGAAAATGACTGGAACAGTCTTCCAGTGGAGGCAGTGGGGCAAAATTAGTGGAAGGCTTCAAGTATGTGTGGGATAAGTGCAAGAGAATCGTAGTTGGGAAATAGGGGGTGGGAGGTAGCTGGAGATCAGGTAGAGTCTGTGGTGGAAGTATAGGCAGGGAAAAAAGGGGCAGACTAGGTGGGCCCAGCAGTCCTTATCAGCCAACAAATTCTGTGTTTCTATGTTACAGTGCGCTTTGCGCTTTCAGTTTTTTAGTTTTCTGGGGTTTTCTTTCCTTTTGGGACAGTACCTTAGTGTTCTGTGGTCTCTGTAGACATTTGTTATTGTGTGGGGGGTACTTGACTTAGTTCGTGGGGGGGGCGCGTGACATAATTCAGAACTTTTTGAGTTGGTTCTGGACTTCTTTGGACAGCCTTGTTGGCTTCTCAGTCGTGGACAGCAGTGCAAGCGCTTTTGTGCTTTCTTTCCCAACTGGTGAG
The DNA here is from genome assembly GCA_016271365.2 of Neoceratodus forsteri. Lineage (NCBI taxonomy): Eukaryota > Metazoa > Chordata > Ceratodontiformes > Ceratodontidae > Neoceratodus > Neoceratodus forsteri. The sequence continues at coordinate 166,659,452 of CM057458.1, read as the reverse complement.
GTCTCCTGTCAGGATATGCGCTCTGTCTACATGCTCCTCAGTAAGGCTGTGATGCTTACAGACCCCAAGGGTGCACATACCACTGGTTGCATGACATCATTATGCAGCTGCACATGCGGAGAAGGCCCTGTTTTAGCAGTAGGGAGTAGTGGCAGTAGCGCTGTTCAGCAAGGTGCATTTCCGTAGAGGGCTGCATTATTGAGGCAAGCAGCTATTTTTCAGTAAAGTTGTGCCTCTCTCTCTCTTATGAGCAGTTCCTCTTAATGGAGCGTCCACGGGTCAGTTGGGCTATTAAGCCAGTCTTTTGTATAGTGCTGTTAGGGGGTGGTAATCCCATGATCTCAATACCCGGGTACTGGAGACTGCAGAGAATAATTGGCTTCTGCTGATAGTGATTGTGGCATAGTAAAATAAAAAAAAAAAGAGCTTTTTATCTTACAGCATCATCAATCAATGTTTTACTACTAGTCTGGCACAGTGGCTTTTCACAGATCATTCTTGTACAAAAAAAGCAAAGCTGGCAAGAGGATAAGGAGACTCTCGCCTTATGGCTCATTTTGTCCCTTTTGTACCGCACAACCAAATGCAATCTTTTTGACTTCTAAACCCCGAGTGTCTGGTGGCATGGGGAAGGGTATGTCTGAGGCAAAAGGCAGTGGGGAAACTTGAATTACACAGGTCCCCATTAAAAACTATGAATGATATTTTTCACGCTGAAGAACTTCAGCAGCCTTCTGCAAAGACCCCTCAGGTCAAGCGGGCACACCACAGGCACATCCAGGCAGACCAGAGCATGTCAAGGATGCTGTACCCAAAAAATAGGCAAACACTGATGGTCCCAACGAGTCCAAGCCTAGGCCAAAGAAACAGAAACTAAATGCTGAAGAAAGTCCCGGACCAGTGAAAACTGCTGACTCATTGGCTGAAGGTGAGGTCTTCTCCACTGAGGAATAGGGTGAATGATCTGGTCATCCACAATTTGCATCCATCCCACTTTTGTTAAGTTCCACTTTACCTCATCTTACCTGGTTACTGTAACTTGAAGGGCACTAGATCTTCCAGATATTCAGCCTGTGGCCTTTTGCCAGTAAAACCTATCCTCTGAACTACAGTAGTGCTCCTAAATGTTTTCCTAATTTTCAGCATTGTGGCCAGATTGTCAACCAGGAATGGTCAGATGCAGATAAGAAAAAGCCTTTTGGCAAGACAAGGTTAAGATGCTGTCCTTTTCAGGAGGACATGCTAGACAATGGAAGTTCCCACTGAGTATGGATACTTCAGTGGATAGTATGGTTGACTGCTCGAGAGATCTTTGTTTCTCTCTCTGACACTATGCCACCTGCCGACATGCTTTCATGGCAGCAGAATCTGGCATAAGAGTGATTTATGCCTCCGTCTTGGTGTCCAGAGCACTCCATGAGTGGGTGTCAATACTCAGAGGTTTTTCCAGAGGATTCTCCAGTAGTTAAACGTCTGTCCCTAATGACAACCTCCTTCATGAGGGCTGCGGTCCTGGATAGCCTTCATTTTTAAGCAAGGTGCTTCACCACCAGTGTTACAGATGTGAGGGGAGTATGGCTTTGGTACTAGTCTTCGAATCAATCCTCTAAGTCACATTTGTATGGAATGCCTTTTTCAGGTGACTTGCTGTTTGGTCCAAAGTTAGATTAAGTTTTTGCAGAAGCTTAAGGATTAGGAGGACCAGTTATCTGGCTCAAAAGGGTGGCAGAACTCCTCTCGCTCAGTTCGGGGGAGAGGTTTTGAACGGTCTCAGTTTCACAGAGGCAGTTTCATTCTTTTCAAGGGGTATGGAAATAACCAAGGAAGAGGCTCCTTCTGCAGTTTTTGCTCCAGTCAAAACCAAGGTTCATTCTTCCGTAAACATTCGGGAGGAGTTGACAGAAAGGGTGGATTCTTGGCATCAAGATCCACAGTCCATCTTCTCCCTCAGGCTCTTGGTGGGTGCCTGCAACACTTTGTGGAAAGATGGGCCCAGACCACATTTGACCTACGAGCACTGGAGATTGCATCTTTAGGCTCTGCAGATGGATTCTCTACTGTACTCTCAAAAGGTCAGTTTTCCCAGTCTCCACTGTCAAAAAACTCTGAAGAGAAGAGCCGTGGAACAAACGTCTGACCACTTGCACTATATAGGGATGATAGCTGTTTCCCAGTCAGAGAGGGAAAAGAGGTTCCACTACATTTACTTTGTAGTCCCCAAGAAATCGGGGGGCAATTTTTGATCTTCAGAGGCTGCACATTCTGACCCAGCAATGTCACCACAGGTTCCTGAGATTTGCAGTTCAGAACCAGCATTTTCTGTATCAAGCACTCCTATTCTGCTTGGCCTCTGTGCTAACTGTTTTCTCAAAGGTGCTTATAGTCATTGTGGCTTACCTCAGACAGGAAGGTCACTATATTAATACTTACCTGCATGATCTCTTAATCAGAGCTTCTTCAGAACAGGGAACCAGAGCTTCAGTAGCCAAGACCCTAACAGGTTCTGGAGCAGCATGGGTGGATAACAAATAAGGAAAGCATTTTGCTTGTCCTGTCCAGAGACCAGAATGTCAGGGAGCTTACTTCCAAACAAATTGGCACTACATTTTTCTATCCAGCTCCCGAGTGGTAACTCTTTAGCAGGACATTTGGTACCTCAAAACCCAGAAAGTGGGTCTGTCCATCGCAGCTTGCAGACCTTGGGTCTGACGACAGCATCAATAGGGCTAGTTCCTTGGACTCACCTCCACATGAGACTGCTTTAGGCTCACCTTCTGTCAACTTGGTCTCTGGCTTCAGAGCAGTATCAGACTCTTATCTGGCCCCCACTATTGGCTTGCTGGACCGTTTCCCAGTGGGAACAATCAGAAACTCTGACCAGGGGATCACCTCTGTTCTTGCCCCAAGAAAGGATTCTGACAATGGATGCCAACTTGTGGACTGGGGCACAGTTCTGGATCAATTCCCAAATATAGGTGTCTGGAACAAGGAGGAGCAGGTCCTCTAGATCAGTGTTCTGGAGATGAGGACAGTGCAAGTCCTTCACTACTTCCAAGAACAAATCGGGTTTCAAGTGCTGAAGGTGCAGTCGGACAACATTATAACAGTCACCTATATAAACAATCGAGGAGACACAAAAAGCAGAAGCATGCTTCTAGAAGCTCGGAAAGTGTTTCAGTGAGAAGAGGAGAATCTTTTGTCTTTATCAGCCATCCACCTAGCAGGGGATCTAAAAGTTCAGGTGGACTGGCTCAGTCACAGAATCACCCATCCAGGGGTGTGATGGCTAAATCTGGAGTTGTTCAACCTCTTGTACCATCAGATTGGGACACCTCAAATGGATCTCCTTGCATCCAGGTAAAGTGAAGCCTCAGAACACTGAGGACAACAACTTTGACATCTGCTAGGCAGAGCTTCTTAAAGCTACAGCTGTACCAGTGAGCCCCTGGTTAGGGTGCATATGTAAGTATTCCCATTTACAATGTTGAATCTTAACAGAAAATTAAATTATGGTAAGTCTGGTAGAATTCCTTCTTTTCAGTCTCTTCTTATAGGACTGGCTCTGCAGTCCCTGGATCATGTGTGTCGTCTTGCGTTGTGTATTTTTCAACCTTTATCTGTCCTTCCTCAGAGGTGCACTGCAAAACTACACATAGTACCACAGGTGTGGCTGAACAGTGACCTGCACAGTGGCAGTATCACCTCCCTCTTGCGACTGGTGAAATCCCACCTGATGTTTCCTAACAGTCTGTTTGCCTTTCCATGCGCTTTACTGAATTGGGAAGAGGTTTTTAGACTATTGCTAATTATCACTCCCAGGTCCCTTTTCTCTTTTTAAGTTCTCCACATTTACCCTATTGACAGAGTAATCCATATGTGAATTTCAGCTACCAGTGTGCATTACTTTACATTGACTTTCATTTGCCAAATACTGGACTATTTCTTCAGCCTCTCTGCATCTTTGTTAGGTGACATGCTATAGTTGCGTTGCCTAATGTAGTCATGTGTACTCTTTTGTGCGAATTTTAAAGATCAGTATTACATTTAGTATGTGTGTCAGCTGTGGTGAGGTCTGAGTAGTGAGATGGTAAGCAGTATGTAGTACCAGTCGAAACTTTAATTTATGCATTGAAATTTGGTAACCTGGAAAGGTACACTGTGTCAAGCCTTGTTTCCATTGTGGCCCATGGAAAGGGGGATTAGGAAGAAAAAGTAAGTACATTAAGATGGTAAAATACAATCAGTGTTTGGGGGGGGTCCAGTGTACAGGCATATGTGAATTAAGGTTATTAAGCAGCAGTAAATGGGCTATATCAAAGGAAATTAAAGCGTCAGTCAGGAATTTACATAATTAAGCAGTATGATAAATAACTACACAGAGATAAGGGGCAGTGCTAGGCGTACAGTAAAATGAGCAGAAAGAGGCAAAGGCAGGATGGAAAGGGGGAAAATAGGAAAACATGCACAAGGACAGTGAAAAGGCAAAATTAGTAATTAGGTAGAAAGAGTAAGTTAGGTAAGGGTCAGACTACCTAGTGCCAGTGCAAGAGCAAGGGGGAGCAAAAAGAAGTTTGAGATGGTGTTTGAGAGAGATAAGAAAGAGACAAACGAATTGTGGGGGAGAGGGAGTTCCAAGTGGAATGAAGATGAGAGGAGAAGGCAGATTGCCCAGCAGCAGATTTACAATAAGTGATAAAGACGGTGGGAGGAGGAGGGGTTGGGAGAATGGGGAGAGACAAAACCAATATTAGAAATTTTCTAGTCAGCTTACACACACACAGTTTGCATACCCATGACACTTTGTGATGAGTTTGAGACTTGATTGCACATTTGCAGAAACCACAGAATTTGGAAAGTATCTGCCCTTCTGTATCATTTATGCATCCTACATATTTTTCTTCTTTTTGCCAATAATTTTTAATGATTTTAGATTTTTATAACATACATTGGACCAGTATAACATTCTGTGGTGATTTGCATATGCAGCCCATGATGCTTTGCATTGTGGGGGCATGTGTGATTTTGTATTTACATAAGTATAACGTTCAGTATACCAAACCTTGTAACAGATCATAAGGCAAATTTCAGCTTATACTATGAAGTACGGGATAGGATCTGCAATCGCTGTCAACATTGTAACTATAATTATAAAACCATGAGGTAGATAACAGTTTTGATACTATCACAACAAATTTAGTAGATGTAATCTAAAAAAAGAGCCCCATACAAAATTAAACGTCTGTCTTGTCTAGTAACACATGGCTTATTTTTCATTATTTGCTAACAAACTAAGAGAGTCCAACCGCTCCTTGATAGTCGGGTATCTATTATTTTTCCAATGTTGTAAAATTAGCCTTTTAGAAGCTGAAGCTACTGATGAAATCCACAGTTTTTTGATACATAGGTGATCCAGATGTCAGAGTAGTATCCCCCAGGATAAAACAGAACTGGTGAGAGTGGTATCTTACACTTAAACACTGACACAAAGAATGAATAAAGCTCCAGGAGTTAAGTATCCCTGTGCAGTATCAAAACAAGTGGCTTAAGTCTGCCTTTGGTGCACCACATCTCCAATAGCTATCTTCTAGTAACAGATCCCTTATATTGAATTAATCTTCCCTGAACTTCTCGGCAGCACTTGTAATCATCTTCCCAAGTTTTGGACCAAGAAACCATTGCTCTCTGAGAGTTACAGTGGTGTGAAAAAGTATTTGCCCCCTTCCTGATTTTCTCTATTATTGCATATTTGTCACACTGGATGTTTTCAGGTCTTTAGACAAAATGTAATATTAGATAAAGGTAACCTGAGTGAACAAATAACACTTGTTTTTTTTTTTTATTTCACTTATTTAATGAAAAAAGTTAACCAACACCAATTGGCACTGTGTGAAAAGTAATTGCCCCTTACACTTAATAACTGGTTACGCCTACATTTAGCTGCAATGACTGCAACCAAACACTTCCTATAATTCAATATCAGTCTTTCACATTGCTGTGGAGAATTTTAACCCACTCTTCCTTGCAGAACTGCTTTAATTCAGTAACATTTGGTAGGTTTTCGAGCATGAACTGCTCATTTCAGGTCCTGCCACAGCATCTCTATTGGGTTTAAGTCTGGACTTTGACTAGGCCACTCCAAAACTTTAATTTTACTTCTTTTCACCATTCTGATGTGGACTTGCTTTTGTGTTTTGGATCATTGTCTTGCTGCATGACCTAACTACGCTTCAGCTTCAGCTGACGGAAGGATGACTGGACATTCTCCTTAAGAATTTTCTGGTACAGAGCAGAATTCATGGTTCCTTTAATTATGGCAAGTCATCCAGGTCCTTAGGCAGCAAAGCATCCCACACCATCACACTACCACCACCATGTTTGACTGTTGGTATGGTGTTCTTACTGTGGAATGCTGTGTTTGCTTTACGCGAGACATTATGGGATCCATGTTGTCCAAAAGTTCCACTTTGGACTCATCTGTCCATAGAACATTTTCCCAAAAGGCTTGTGGATCATCCAGGTGCTTCTTGGCAAATGAGATCGAGCATTTATGTTCTTCTTGTTAGCAGTGGTTTCCGCCTTGCTACTCTCATGAAGCCCATTTTGCCCAGTCTCTTCTGATTGTGGAGTCATGAACACTGACCTTAGCTGAAGCAAGAGAAGCCTGCAGTTCTTTGGATGTTGTTTTAGGATCCTTTGAGACTTCTTGGATGATTTTACACTGCGCCCTTGGAGTAATTTTGGCAGGCCGCCCACTCCTGGGAAGGTTTACTACTGTTCCAGGTGTTCTCCATTTGGAGATTATGGCTCTCACTGTGGTTCGATGGAGTACCAGAGCCTTAGAAATAGCTTTGTAACCCTTTCCAGACTGATAGAGGGCAACAAAATGTTTTTCTGATCTTTTCAGGAACTTCCTTTGATCATGGCATAATGTGCTTGTTGAATCTTTGTGCTGGCAATGTGACTCTGATGGTAAGGGCCAAAATAAGTGAGGTTTATATTGAGCAGGGCTGGCTGTAATCAAGCCTGGCTGTGTTCAATCAGCTGACTCTAATTATCCCTTTAATTGGGTTGATTTAACTAGGGGGCAATTACTTTTTCACACAGTGCCAGTTGGTGTTGGTTAACTTTTTTCATTAAATAAATGAAATAAGTAAAAAAAAAAAAGTGTTATTTGTCCACTCAGGTTCCCTTTATCTAATATTATATTTTGTCTAAAGACCTGAAAACATCCAGTGTGACAAATATGCAATAATAGAGAAAATCAGGAAGGGGGCAAATACTTTTTCACGCCACTGTAAATGCCAATTCCTGTTTGGCTTTGGCTGAGTCAGTTAGATTTTCATCATAATCAATTAAAAGTTTATAAACGAGTCTTGCTTTTTTCCTGAGATGTGCAATTTTGAAAAACACGTCCCATTCAGGTGCAATATGTAAATGTATTTTCTTAAGATATTCTTAGCTAAGGAGTTCCTTATTTGTAAAAAAAAAAAAAAAAAAAAAGAATTGGAATTTATGAATGTGAAATTTTTGTTTGAGGTTTTCAAAGGATAACAATTGATTATTGGCATATAGTAGATCCCCCACTGTCCTTATCCCTTTCTTACTCTATCCAATATCTTCGATGGCTTTGGCATTGAAAGTAATAGCTTGATTATTCTATAATGGCATATACTGCCAAGGTAGAGATTTTGCTTTTTTAAGTTTGGTGTATTTTTTGCAAACTAGAGCAGTAATATCCAGTGTGGGATGTTTAATAATCTTACTGGGCATATGCAGAAAAAGTAAGTCTAACGATCTGTGTGGATAAATTAATTCACTTTCTACTTTGGCCCCTCAAAGGGTAGGATACACTGGTGACAAAAACCATGCAGCAGCTTGTGTAAGCTTAAAGGCCCAAAAGTAACCTTGCCACCAGGGAAGAGCGAATCCACCACACTTTAAAGGGTCTCTCAACTTTTTAATAGAAAGATGTGGGGTTTTGTTGTCCCCAAAAAAGGAAGAAATTAATTTTTCGAGCTTGCCAAACCAATTCCCTTAATGTTGATCAACATGTTGCTTAAGACATAGAAATTATTTGCAGCAATAATTATTTTAACAGATTTACTACTAGAACCTGACATGCACTTCCCAACACACTGTTGCCCAAGCCCAGAATCCTGAATGCAAAATCTCGACAGTGGGATTTTGTTTGTTTCTCATGTTTCAGAGTATTTCACCCCCGCACCCCCCGGAATTAATATAACAAACTCCGGGGGAGGGGGGGGCAAAGTCCCTCTGTTGGGATTTTGTGGTTTGGGATTCCTGGTTCGGGCAACAGTGTGTCAGGGAAGTGCATGTCGGGTTGTAGTAGTGATACAGTTTTAACAGAGTTTATTTTACCCCATATGGATAAATGAAGTTTAGCCTATTTCTCTATTTTGTATTTTACCACACTCGTGATGAGGGACAAATTAAAACGGAGTACACTTGAACATTTTTATACCTAGATATATAATTCCCTCTGGTACCCAGGATAAATCAAATTCTTGTTGCAACCTGTTTTCCTCATGGGGAACTTAGAAAGCATTAAACACTATGATTTAGTCCAATTAATAAAAAGGCCTGATATTGTACCGAACTGTTGTAGAAGGGGTTTCAAATTTTGTAAGGAGAAGTGAGGCTGTGTCAAAGTTAATAGAATGTCGTCCACAAATGCATATACCTTATTTGAGTATTTTTCTACCTGTACTCCATGAATCCTAGTTGATTGCATGATTCTCCTAATTAGGGGTTCTGTAGCTAGAACAAGTAACAGGGAGATCATGGACACCCTTGTCTGGTTCCCCTGTAAAAAGAAATAGGGCCTGAAATTATTCTATTTGTAGTAATAGATGCTCTGGGTTTATTTTATATGGTTAAGATTCATTTTTGTAGTCTGGGACCAACATTGTAGGCACCTATTACTGCATTCAAGTAATTCCATTCCAAGGAATCAAAGGCCTTCCCAGTGTGAAGGGAAATTGCCAGCATAGGAGATTTTTGAAGTAATATAGATTGGGCAGTCCAGATCACTGAAAATAACCTATGTAAATTATCTGAGGTTTGTCTTCCCTGCATAAATCCCACCTGTTCTTTCCCTATGATTTTTTGCACTACTTGTGCCATCCTATTAGTCAGTATCTTAGAACTTTATAATCAAAATTGAGCAATGAGATTGGTCTATAATTAGCACAGTCCAAGCTATCTTTACCCTTCTTAGCCAGTAAACAAATTAAGGCCTCATTCATAGAGTCAGGCAGAGATTCTGTGTTCTGGAATTCTCGAAGTGCAGACAGTAAGTGCCCACTGATAATGGGGTTTAGATGCTTATATAGTTCACCAGGGAGTCCCATCAGGGCCAGGTGTTTTCCCCTTAGGTGCTTTTTTGATCACTTGCGTTAACTTCTTGTAAAGAGATGCGGAGGTTCAACTTTTGTTTTTCGGATTCAGATCATTTAGACAACCCAGTTCTTCTCAAAAGTCACCTGTATGACCTATTCCCCGACACCCTTGTGACTTACAATATATAATTTCTGGTGAAAGTCTTTAAAACAAGAATTAATAACTCTTACATTATACGAAAGTTTACCCTTAACATCTCTAATTTCTTTACTATCATGTTGATTTTGTTGTTTTTTCAGTCGGGATGACAAAAACTTGCCAGCCTTCTCACTTGACTCCCAGTATCTCTGTTTGACACGAACTAGTGCATATTCAATCTTGCCGAATGCATTTTATTGATTTAATATTTTAACTTTGTGATTTGCAACAACAAATCCTTATTTAGGGAAGGATTATTTTTAAAGTTGGATAAAAGCCTACCTAACTGCAGTTCTTTATTCGCTAACTACTTTTCTTTTTCTTTCTTTTTCACTGGTGCAAAACTAATAATCTTTCCTCTAATGCAAGCTTTAAAAGCTTTCCGTAATATTTTTGCTGAGACTTCTCCATTATTATTTGCCTCAGAATATGAAGCTCTCTTCTGAAATCCAGGTTAAAAATGAAGGGTCTAGCAAAAGGAAAGTATTAAATTTCCATCTGTGACTCTTAACAGAACTGTTCTCAAAAAGAATGGCTGTTTTCAAAAGATTGTGGTCTGACACCAGAATTTTTACGTATTCAGTATTATTAACAGTATTTCACAAACCAATGGGTAGAAAGAAGAAATCTATTCTACTAAATGCTCCATGTCTAGCCAAAAGAACTCAGTGTAGCGTTTGTCTAGATTTAGTAAGAGCAACTTTAATCTTTATGTTTGATCTGTCCAAGACTGGGTCCATGACCTCATTAAAATCTCCTCCTGGGATTATTTCATATTCTCCCAATGCTCCTAATAACAGGCTACTAGTCTGGAAAAAATCTGCTTGTTTAGACTGCTGTCTTCTTCCCGTATAAGGATCCTGTCAAAATTTGGTATCTGCCTTCTACATCTGTAATGTGGTCCTGCTTAATAAAATTAACCCCCTCTTTTTAATTAGGACAGCACCCCTTTTTTTTTTGAGGATAAACAGCTGTGTTCCACATTAGCCACCCAACCTCTGGCCAGTTTATCTGCTTCTAAATGTAATAGATGTGTTTCCTGTAACACAGCAATATCAATTTTATGTTTTTTTTTTTTTAAGATGATTAAGTACCCTATACCTTTTAATTGGTGCTCCTGAGCCCTCAACATTCCATGAAGCTATATTAACTGAGCCCATCCTAACACGTAATTGTATATACGGGTAAAAGCTGTAATAACACACTTAATAAAACAAAAAAGTACTACCTAAAGATAAATTAGTAAATAGAATAAATATCAGTCTAGTTATACCAACTATAAAAACTGTCTCCACTAAGGAGTAGCACTAAAACAGTACTAAGGATCTTAACACTCTAAGTAATTAACAGAACTGTACACTTATGTTTAAACAGAAAAAAGAACACACAACAGCTAACAGCAGAATCGTGGTGAACCCACTGAGATACAGTTACCTCTGTATGGAGCAGCACAACCCTAAGACAGCTAATGGTAAACCACTCACTGCAAAAATGAAGAAGAAAACTTGTAGTCTTTAAAATCCAAACACCAAGAGGCTCTTTAAAAAAAGTATTCTTTCTGATCCGCAAATAAATTGCCTCTTTCAACTCAATATGGCAATAAAAAGACTTCAAATGTAGCTGCTTACAGTTTAGAAGCAATTTATTTACATAGGATATCCTAGCTGAGATGCCACATCTCTTTCCCAGTGGGGTCTTCGAAACTAGTGGCCAATAAGACCCTAAACAGCACGGTTTCACAGCAGGTAGGTCGTGCCAGATAAATCTGCTCAAGTTTTTTGACTATGCCACAAAAATAGTGGACGACAGTGGGGCAGTAGATGTGGTGTACCTAGACTTTAGTAAGGCCTTCGACTGTGTTCCACACAGAAGGCTGGTAAAGAAGCTTGATGACACGGGCTGGTCCAGAAGTAGTCCGATGAGTACAAAACTGCTTGCAAGGCAGAACCCAGAGGGTACAGGTAAATGGAACGCAATCAGCAGAAGGCATGGTGACCAGCGGGGTGCCCCAGGGCTCAGTGCTGGGGGCCTCTGCTCTTCAGTGTTTTTATAGCAGACCTCACTGACAGACTGGAACGGAAGGTGAGTCTTTTCACTGATGTCAGCAAGATATGCAACAGGGTGGACACCTCAGAAGGAGTGAGTAAGATGGAAGCTGACCTCAAGAAACTAGAAGAATGATCTGGAGTGTGGCAGCTGAGATTTAATGCCAAAAAGTGCAAGGTCATGCACATAGGGAAGAAAAATCTAAGAAAGGAGTATTACCTAGGAGGCAAAAGGCTGGCAGCCTCAAACCAGGAACGAGATCTGGGAATCATAATCTCAGACGACTCGAAGGTCAGTAAGCAGTGTGAGAAGGCAACGTTGAAAGCCAACAGAGTGCTCGGCTGCATTGGGAGGAGAATCGCAAGCAGCAGGAGGGAGGTCATTCTACCACTGTAGATCGCTGGTCAGGCCTCATCTGGAATACAAAGTCCAGTTCTGGAGGCCTCATCTCAGGAAGGACATTGACCGGGTAGAAACAGTACAGAGAAAGGCGACAAAAATGATTCAGAGTCTGCAGTACATGTCCTACGAGGAGAGACTTAGGGAACTGAATATGTACTCCCTGGAGAAGAGAAGAGAGAGGGGGACATGATTGAAACATTCAAGTACATAAAAGGCATTAACAAGGTACAAGCACAGGAACATTTTCACTTCAGGAAGGGCTCCAGGACCAGGGGACATGTCCTCAGGCTGCAAGGAGGAAGGTTCTTTACCAACACCAGGAAGTTTTTCTTCACAGAAAGAGTGGGGGATGCCTGGAACAACTTTCCCCAAGAGGTTGTGGGGATCAAAACTGGGGGGAGATTCAAGAATGCATGGGATAGACACAAGGGAGCCCTGACTACAGAGGGCAACTAGAGTGTCAAAATAAGTTTTAAACAAATGGTCAGACTAGATGGACCTAGCATTCTCCTTCTGCCGTCAGCTTCTATGTTTCTATGGGTCCTGTTTCTGCCTAGGGCAGCTTGATGGCTCTTAGTTCCACTGGTACTTTGGTAATTCTTGCTAAAGACTTCCCAGTTAGTCATTAATACTACGGTATTTTTAAATCCATGCAAAGCTGGTAAGACAGTGTAGTCCAGTGCTCTAATACATAACTATGAATCAGGAAGTCCCAAGTTCACAGCTTAGCATTGCCACTGGTTCATTGTGTGATCATTAGCATATCACTGGAGCCCCCCTGTGCTTCAGTCCCTCCAAGCTTGAAGATATATATTTTTATTTATTAAAGTGTATTACCTGTGTAATAAACAGATTAAATCAAAAGTTTTGTTTTTAACTGAGTCCAAAAGAAGAAGAATCAGCATTTATATAGCGCTTTTCATACATCCAAAGCACTTTACAAGCAATGCTAGACTGGTAGTGAAGTGACTGACTGTGTGGTGGCGGCCATATCGCACATCATCACCCACACACAGCCTGGATAATTGCATGAACCGGTTTATGGGAAGGGGAATGTTGGCCAGGACACCGGGGAATGTTCCCTACTGTTTGCAAAGAGTGCCCTGGGTTCTTTTACTTCCACCTGGACACCCACCAGGACAACACCAGGATGGGCAGAAGGGACCTCGGTTTAACGTCTCATCCAAAGGACGGCACACCCCAGCAGTACAGCACCTCCCAATACTGCACTCACATGCCAGCGATTTTTAGGTGCAAGTCCAATCCCGGTGTGGGATGAGAACCCACGACCTTCTGGTCCAGAGGTGGATGTGCTACCAGCTGAGCCATGCTGACACCTGGGAGTCCAGGGAGGCAGCAGGGCACATGTAACATATAAATGAAAGGCCAACAAAAAGGTCAGCTTGGACAAGGGAAGGCTGGGCGGGGACATGATCACTCGCTGTGTTCTAAGTACTAATGTGGATGGACAGTGAATGATGCGTGCAAGCAGAACAAGCGGGCATGCCCTCAAATGGGGGGGGGGGTGTACATTAGAAATCATTGCTTCACGGAGATGGTGGTTAACATGTAAAATAGCCTACCAGGTGTGGTAGTGGAATCTAGCACTGTTCGGGCTTTCAGAAAAGGACTAGACAGATTTCTGAGGGAGAGTGGCATTGAGGTTTACACAGCATGAATAACATTCTGGTTGATAAGTTTGCAGTTGATGTCTCAGTACTCCAGTTGGGTATAATCACTGCTGTGCAGCAGGAAGGAAGGGCGGGATGGACTCCAAGTCCCTTTAATCAGCACAGTACTAAGTCACTGTGTAAGACTAGGTTTGCTGGCAAAGGCACCTAGCTTCACCTGAGCTCTTTTCTTCTAGGTTTGCTTGTAAGGACAGAGCAAGGAAAAAGATTAAGGCTTCTTTGGGCTAGGCAGATTTACTGTGTGTTACTATTTTCTTTTGTGCTCATAGGGTTTGTTACTGTTTCTTGCTTACATTTTACTGCTTTATTGTTCTCTGTTTTAAATTGCTGTTGCAGGGTATACTTTCTGCCTACAGGTTTGTTACTCTTTTATGCTTTCAGATTACTGCCATAATCTTCTGTGACTTAGATTGTTTTTTGCAAGGTACATCTTCTGTCACTGCTTTATTTTTCTTTGTAGCAGAGTATTTTTTGCAGAGTATATCTTCTGTGAAATTATTACAGGTGGTGCTTCGAGGTTTTACAGTTTTATCTATCATTATGCTCAGCTATCAGGGCTACTGCATTTGTTGTTGGTTGATTGTTTCTGCTTTTACCTCCCTGTTTCTTTCATCTGTGGTTCTTTTTCAGCAGGGGAAGGGCCCAGCCACTCACCCCATCCACCCCATGCTACACTCCTTTTATAGAGTAGCACAGTCATGACATTTCCTGTAGCAAAGCAGGAAGGGGAGGATCAGAAGGGTATCCACCCAGTGACCTCACAGGGGCACAAGTAATTTATCTTGTTATAACAAGTTATACAAAAACAAACAAAAAAATCAAACTTTGCTTTCATTTTCCTCATTCTAGTTACTCGGACCAGGTTATAAACCCGGCAACTCAACTGGAATGGATATTATTATTAACAGCAGGTACTGCAGAACACTTTTCAAAAGGCCAGTTATACAGGACGTAGGACACTGTCCTACATGCTGGACCATTGGAGATCTAAGGGCTCAGCTCCAGGCAGCATGGGCAGAGATTGCCCGCCTCAGATCGCATATTCGTGAGGAAATCTAAGACCAGCCCACCATTGCCCCAACATCCAACTGGAGCACCTCGACTGCAAAGGGTAGTTGGTCCGGGAGGTTGGCAGGTGGTTAGGGGGAGCAAATCGGAGGCCCCATCACTTAGTGCTTTCCAGCGTATCACCTCCACAAACCATATAAAAACTACAAACAGGTATGTGCCTCTATCTCCGAAATCAAACAAAGGGGCAGAGGACACTGCAGAGCAGGATACTGCAGCACAAGAGCTAGCACAACAATACTCATCCAAAACAGGGACCAAAACAAAAAAAGCAAAAAGGAAATCCAAAACACTTCTGATCATAGGAGATTCCATGATTCGGGGAGTTGATCCCTACCGCCAGCCAGGGACAATGGTCAGATGTCTCCCAGGTACATCAGCGTGGAGAGACACTGACTGCATTGCTAAAATTGTGCAGGAAGCAGGAGAAAACATTGACGTCCTGGTACACATTGGGACTAACAATCTCGCCAGCCGGTCAATTGTGGTTTCACGGAACACCTGACCAGGCTGGGTGACAAATTGTCATCCATTTCATCTGGCATTTGCTTCTCTGAGATCCTGCCGGCCTGGGAGAGGGGAGCAGATGGATGGAAGGTCAGAGAAGAGGAGATGGGGGAGCTAAATATGTGGCTCAAGGACTGGTGCCAGAAAAAAGGACACAAATTTTTAGGTAACTGGCAACTGTTTTGGGAGCGAAAGTTCTTTAACTTGATGGAATGCATCTGACTAAGGAGGGAGTCCGTGCATTGGGGCAGAAGTTTGACGTCTTTGCAGAATATTTAAACTAGCAAATGGGGAGAGGGGTGCAGCACCTGATACATTAAACGGGAAGAACACTCCTCCCCCTCAGCTAGTGACCATACAGGAGTTCAGCATGTTTGTAGTTCATTTGCATCACCAGGTAAGGAAAAAGGTTCGGCTGCCCATACGACACGCAGGGGGAATGCCAGACCTCGCCCAACAAATAACGCACCAAAATCTAGTTAGTGGAAAATCATGTACACAGATGCCCGCAGTCTGGGAAACAAGATCTCAGACCTGCAGGCAACAGTGACAGAGGCTAAACTGGACATAATAGCCATTAGCGAGACATGGTTCACCAATAACCACACTTGGGAGAATTCAGTACCTGGCTATGTACTGTTCAGAAGAGACCGAGGTGCAAAATGGGGGGGGGGGGGGGATGGCCCTTTACGTCAATGAAAATATCAAAGCTACAGAAATTCAGAGTACATATAAGGAGTCAGAAGAACTGTGGGTCACCCTGGAAACAGGAAATGGGACAGCCATACGAACTGAGGTTGTCTACAGGTCTCCGGACCAGGGGGAGACATAGACACGTTACTGTTAGAAGATATACAAAACATGACAGCTAAAGGAGAGGTTCTGATAATGGGAGACTTCAACATCCCAGATACAGATTAGTCAGTACCAGCAGGGACATCTGCCAGAACTAGGCACATGGTGGATTCCCTGTAGGGGGAGGGCCTCAGACAACTGGTACAACAACCCACAAGAGACAGGGCTATCCTAGATCTAGTACTGACTAACAGGGAAATGATCACATATCTCCAGGTAGAGGGTCACCTGAGGGTCAGTGACCATCACATGGTATGGTTCAGTTTGGCCACTAGAACTAAATCGTCCCATTCCAAGGCAAAAATATGGGACTTCAGAGGAGCTGACTTTGATAAGATGGCCAGCAGAATTATGCTAGCCCTGGCAAGAAGAAATACAGATGAGAGGATAGAGGCAAAGTGGACAAGCATTAAGGATGCAATACCTGAAGCAACATCCCATTGTGTTAGGGAGAAAAGCAAGAGGAAAAGGAGGAGGAATCCACTTTGGTTCTCAAAAACAGTAGCAGAAAAGGTCAGAGCCAAAAGGCTGGCTTTCAGGAAATAGAAGGGAACGCAGCAGGACAAAGATAGGGAGGTATACCAAACTTCCGTAAGGGAAGCAGGGAAGGCAGTAAGGCAGGCAAAGGCTCAAACCAAGGAAACACTAGCACGAACAGTAAAAGAAGGGGGCAAGACTTTCTGTAGATACATTAGTACCTACGCAAGCTAGAGGAGTGGTCAGAGAGGTGGCAGCTGGGGTTCAGTGCAAAGAAGTATAAGGTTATGCACTTTGGGGTGAAGAACCGAAGGAGAGAATACTGGCTGGGGGTTAGGCTGGGGATCACTGAGGAAGGAGAAGGACCTAGGGGTAATGATAACAGAGATCAAGAACAACACTGCCCAGTGCAGGAGAATGGCTGCAAAAGCAAACAAAATGCTGGGGTGCATAGCGAGGGGGTTTTCGTTCAGGTGAAGAGAGGTGATCTTGCCCTTCTACAGGTCGCCTATAAGGCCGCACTTAGAGTGTTGTGTGCAGTTTTGGAGGCCATACCTAAAGCGTTCATTCTAGAAACCAAATTTGGTGGGTCAATGACCCACTGGCCACTCAAAAGATGGGTCATTTCAGGAAAATGTGGGGTCATACATGACATTTCTTTAAAAAAATTGTATACAGAATTTTAACTAACGCAGCATCAGTATTATAAGCAAAGCTGATGAACTAGCAAGTGCAGAGCAACAGGGAGGTGTAACTTGTGACTCAGAAAATAAATTGTATTTTATGATGTCAGAGATGGATAACAGTTTACAAGAGAAGGCACTGACATCTCTGTCACTGCCGAGCATCGACAATCAAGATCATAGGCCTCAGGCAATAGCCACAGTCTTGTGTGTCCATCCAGTAGTTGTGTCTGGAGTGTTCGCAATGTGGTAAACTGTGAATTTTTGCCAGCAAAAAAAATAAAAAAGCACCAAGCGAGACTCTTGCACTCTTATGAGAGAGAGACAGAGATAAGAGACATTACTAATGATCATTTTGGAAGAATACACAGGCATTAACAGCCCTAGTAGAGTCCTGATAGCAGTTTACAGTAACAGATCTAACATACAGCCTCCCTCAGGCTAACTATAATATCTCTAATATTATTACTTTAATATGAGGCAGCTGCAGCATGATATCAAGAGGGATAAATTAAAATATATCAGTCACAGTTTGGTTATGTGCTGTACTTATAAGTCAGTCAGAGTGCAGTACCCATGCTGGAATAACCGCCTCTGTTTTTTTTTCTCCCTCCAAACACTGACTGCAGAAAGAAAATCAGATTCAGCCTGGCAGGGTCCCTCAACAGCAACAGTCAGCAGATCATTGACTCTAGTAGCAGACAGTCTATTTCTCATGGTGGTTTTTACAATGTTCTGGGCACTGAAGCCCCTCTCACAGTCTGCTGTATGGACTGGGGCAGTTAATGCCAATGCAGCCGGTGTCAAAAGATTTGGGAAGTCTGACTTATGATATTTGTTTATGAACCCCCCAGAGAGTTGGCATGTTGTCCCTCTGGTATCCCTCTCTCACAATAAGTGACTTCAGCAGTTCCCATTCTGCTTTGGCGCAGTCTACATCCACAAGTGGTGGTGCCACTGTCTCAAACTGTTTGTGTCTCTGCTCTTGACCGTAATGATCAAGCAGCACGTGAATTTGTTCATTTCCCCAGGTTTCAAGGTCGTCTTTAGAAAGGCTGCTGACAGGCCTAAGACCCAGTACTCCAGAAGCAGCCAACTTGTTTCTGTCATACCCAGGGAATCTGTCTTTTAAATTTGCAACCAACTGGTCAATGAAATGGTCTCCCCTGCCTCTAGCCATACGCTATATAAAAACATTCAAACACCTTAAGGGCATTAACAAGGTGAAAGAGTCTGACATGTTTCAATATGAGAACAATAGCAGGACAAGAAGACACAGCATGAGATTAGAGGGAGGCTGAGTAAGGGGTAATGTGAGGAAGTTCTTTTTCACAGAAAGGGTGGTGGATGAACGAAACGGCCTAACTCAGAAAGTGGTGGATATGAATACAGTGCAGGGCTTCAAATCGGCATAAGGGAGCAATACAGATGAGTATGAATATTATGGGCCATTGACAAAGTAAAGGCCTATGGCACATTCATACAGTAGAAAAAATGGACACACCGGATGGGCCTTTCGGTCCTTATCTGCTATCAACTTCTGTGTTTCTATGTTATTAAATGATTTAGATGTTCATCGAGGATATGTCTTTCATTAGGCCACACCTTTAGAACTGTAAGCAGTCAGCATCTGTATCACTCAGAAATGTTTTGCTAGTAGGGGGCCGTCCACAGTGACATGCAGTGTGGACACTTATATAACGTGGGTGACCCTTTGTCAGACCTGCTGAAGAAAAACAGTATCAGAATAGCTGCTGCTTGTTATTTTTAATTATTTTTTTCCATCGTCATCTCCATATGCCGCAAAAGGACAAAAAGCTTTTGTTCTGTTAACTCTTCTTGGGGCTACAAAATCTACAAGGACAACACTCACACAATTTGTGTGTGCTGTTTTGGCCTCTTCCACAATGTGAAGGCCTGCGAGATTTGCCAGAGTTTCAACCAGGCTACAAGGTGATGACGCTATTGGAAGGCCTTAGAGAACTTTCTCACTCAAAGGCGTTGAAAGCCATTGAAAAGGCTGCGGGTTCCAGGCCTGCTGCTGTCTTGCCATCAACTGGGAAACGGTTGTCATAGTTGAAGGACAGTGATAAAGACCAGTCGTCCCTGTCCTTCTGGTCATCTGGCAGTAAGCACACTCATAGACAAGTATGCTTTGCTGGTGAGGTCCAGGTCACCACTGAAATCAGGTATGTCCTTGACATCGCCCGCTCCAACGGCATTGGCAACAGTCTCCATGACCGTCATTGAGACACCAAGGTCTTGGCTTGGCTCATGCACTGCTGTACCTACTGTGGACAGTATGCTGCCACTGTAGTTTGGCTTCAGCCCTTTGCAGACAAGCTGAACCCTTTTTGGGTGCTGTCGACTCCCAGACTGTGATGTCATTTTTCTGATATGCTGTGGTGCCTGGTACCATCACTGCCAAAGCCAGAGGCTCTGCTGTCGACAGGGCTGCCTGTACCAGGGCCTTTGTTGCTGGCTTCTTCAAGCATGATGTAGATTCCTCCCTCTTAGCCACTGCAGACATTGCCATTTTCTTCTGTGGCTCCTGTTGTCATTGTTCGTGATGACAGTGACGAGTCTGAATGTAATCGTTATAATGATCATTGACATGACGACATCCATTTTGTTGGGTTGCGAACCTTGTACGCTGACACTGTTATGATTTATACCATTTGCCTTAATGCAACTTTTTATATAAATTATTGCAGTATTGTACACTGTATTTGCTCATTGTTGTTGAAAATGACAAAGTCCGTTTTGGGCAGCGAATCTAGTGCACATTGTGACATTGTATGATTCTAACTATTGACCTAATACGTCTCTCTGTATAACTCATTGCTGCATTGCTATTGTATTACCTCATTGTTATTCCAATCAGTTTGTTGTTACCTGTTTGTGTTCTGATGTGGAACCTTTGTAAAAGACCACCTGGTTCAAAGGTATTTGTAATCAATAAATAAATAAATAAAATCCTAACCTCATAGATATTAGAGGGGATTTAGAGGAGGAATATAAGAATGAGGGGCAGTTTGAAGAAGGGAATCTGCCTTCTAGATCCCCCCATCCTGCAGTGAGGACTCTGTGGTTTACATACATGCATACATACAAGGTGTCGGCAGAGAAGGACCTTCAGGCCCACCTAGTCTGCCCAATCATGCCCCACCTAACAAGAGATCCCCAGTCTAACTCCTGCACTGGGACCCCCCTCCCCTAGTTACCAAAAACCCTTTGTGTTTGTCCCACGCATCTTTAAAGCTTGTGATTGAGTCTGCCCCTACAACCTCCTCGGGTAGACTATTCCAAGAATCCACCACCCTCTCCATGAAGAAGTATTTCCTTATACTGTATTATCCTTGAACCCTCCCCCCTCCAGCCGTGACCCCTTGTCCTTCTGCATTCCTTCCTTTGAACCCCCCCCCCCAAATACCCTGTTTATGCCCTTGAAATATTTGAAGGTCTCCTTCATGTCACCCCTTTCCCTCCTTGCCTCCAGGGGAGACATATTCAGTTCCCTCAACCTCCCCTCATAGGTCATCCCCTGCAGACCCTTTATCATTTTTGTAGCCCTCCTTTGCACCACTTCCAGCCTGTTTTTATCCCTCTTTAGATGAGGCCTCCAAAACTGGACGCAGTACTCGAGATGTAGCCATAGCAGTGTCTTATAAACAGGCAACAGGACCTCCCTCTTTCTACTGGTAATCTCCTACCTTATGCAGCCCAGCATACGGCTAGCCTTCCCCACTGCTGCTTCACATTGTCTAGCCACCTTTAGGTTATCTGCAATAATAACTCCCAGGTCCCTGTCTTGCTTTGTGTCTGCCAGTTTTAATCCACCTTATGTCACCTCCAGGTTTTCCTTTCCTATACGCATAATCCAGCACTTTTTCACAGTGAATCAAAGCTACCAAACTGTAGACCATTCCTCTAACCTCTTTTAAGACCTTCCTCATCCTTTCAAACCCCCCCCCCCCGCTTGTCCACCCTATTGCATATCTTGGAACCATTTGCAAATAAGCATGCCTTCCCCTTTAGCCCCTCCATAATGTCCCTGATGATATTTTTTTCTATAGGTCTTTTCCTCTCCTGGAGCCCTGGCAGGCGGCTATGGCCCTCCTGATGGAGGGAATCTCTCTCCGGTCCTGATGCTCCCACCGGTCCCCGGAAATCACCTCACGGCTTACCCACTGTGGCGGGAGGAGGTTGCTGGCTTCTCCCCCCCAAGACCCAGTCTAGAGTCTGGGAATGGCCCTTGGGAGCAGCGGCCCATCACAGAGCCTGCCAGGCTCTTTTACTGCCATTTTCTCCCATCCTCCCTTCGCTACCAATGTAAGGATGGCAGAATGTGTCTTCCGACCCATACTGCCCTCCAGCCAAAGCCAGAGGGCAGTCAGTGATCGGGACGACAAGTCTCCCTCCCCCTGAGAGAGGAGAGCAGTCCCCTAGGCGCTTGATCCTCTCTCCCCCCTGCTGACCCCCCCAGTGGCCAGGGCTCATTCCAAACCCAAGGTTGCCAACATGGTGCGAGGTGTAGCGATCAGCACCTCAACCTCCAGCACCACCGGGCCTGTCCCTGATAAAGAGGACTGGTCCCAGCACTGATCCATGTGGCGCCCCGCTCATCACTATTCCCTCGCCAGAGTGTACCCCATTTACCAGCACTCTTTGGCTCCTGCCATTTAGCCACTTTTCATCTCATGTTACTATCTTATAACCCACCCCTAGGCTGCTTAGTTTATCAGTTTTCTGTAAAGGATGGTGTCGAAGGCCTTCCTGAAGTCTAGATAGTCCACATCCACCATCCCTCCTTGGTCAACCACCCTTGTCACCCAGTTAAAAAACTCAACCAGGTTGGTCTAACAGGACCTCCCTTTCAGGAACCCGTGCTGCCCTGGGTGCAAATGGCCAGAGGTTTCCAGGTATCCAGTTATTCTCTCCTTCAGTAGTGACTCCATCATCTTACCCACCATTGATGTCAGGCTAACTGGCCTGTAGTTGCTAACCTCCTCCCTATCACCACCCTTGTGGAGTGGAACCACGTTCGCTCTTTTCCAATCACTAGGCACCACCCCAGTATCCAATGATAGATTGAACAATGCCAGTAGAGGTGCAGCCAGCTCCTCTCTCAGCTCTTTCAACACCCTGGGATGCACCCCATCTGGTCCCATCACCTTGCCCACCTTGAGGTTATTTAACTCCCTTAGGACCCGATCTACCGAGAAGGGCTGGTGTCCACTTTTCCATCTCCTATGTTCCTGTCCTTCAGTTCCGTCCCCTTTCCCTTCTCTTCCTCAGTGAGTACTGAGCAGAAGTACTTGTTTAGCATGTTTGCCTTCCAATGATCATCCTGCACAGCCCCCCCCCCAACCTGATTATCCATCCCCTTTGATTTCTTACATTCCCCTATGTACCTAAAGAAAGCTTTATCCCTGTATTTTATTGTCCTGGTTAAGTTTTCTTCCACCAACGCCTTTGCCCTTTTTACTGCCCACCCTGCCTTCTTTTGCTTCTCCTGGTAGCGTGCCCAGTCCTCCTCCTCCGCCTCCTGAGATCTCTTGTAGTGCAAGAAGGCTAGTCTCTTAGTTCTTTCCTGAGCTTCTATCTCCCTGGTGAACCAGATTGGTCTCCTCCTCCACCTATTCTTACTAATCAGTCTAACACCTGACTTGTTAGCCCTCTCTAATGTCTGCCTTATCACTACCCACTACTGCTCCACCCCCTCAGATCTTCTGTCTCTGCTAGGATGTCCTTCAGGCACATCCTTTTCTTCAGTTTACACACCCAGATCTCCTCCCCCAAGGATCCATCTTTTCAAGCCATGCTCCAGCAGATCCAGTCTGCCATGGGCTTTGCTGTATCGGAGGCAGATTCCAGTAAAGTGAGTCTTATGGAATTTCTGGAGGTCCCATGCACACCTTCCATTATAATTCCTTCTGTGTATCCTACATTAGAAGATGCTACCTTTGCTGCTTAGCGTAGGCCCAGTACCCTGCCTGCAGTTCCAAGCAAGACTGATAAGCATTACCCTGCTCTGTCTGCTAAACCTTATTGTGCGGCACAGTCTGAAACTGACTCTGCTCATGATCGTTCTAAAGCCTTTAGGCACATGAGTACTTTGCCTCCAGATAAAAAATCTAGGAGGCTGGATGTAATGGGCAAGCTAACTTATGCCCTAAGCCATAGGATTGCAAATTATGAGGCTTGTATGATAAAATATCAGATTAGCCTTTAGAAGGCTGTACGCACCGCAACTTAGGCTTTGCCTGAAGGTCCTACCAAGGGTGACTTCCTTAAAACCTTGTCCGCAGGTTCTGGAATTGGCAAACATCTGTTACATTCAGCTTATGTGTCTGATGTCTCTTCCAGGGCTCCGGCACTGGTATTTGCATTAGGCATTATACCTGGCTCCAAACTGTTTGGAGACGATGTTGAAGATGCACTCCGTGGCCCTTAGTCCTGTAAGATGACTTTAAGGTCTGTTAAATCTCTGTACCCATCACCCACCAGAGAGTGTGTTACGGGATCTTTCCGTAGGCCTGCTGCCAGGGGTAAATATACATACCATCAGCAGGGCCATGTCAGAAGGTGGGGGTCCCATCCCCCGTGGGGCCCATTCCAGAGCCCCAAATGAATTGGTTCCATGGCCCTGCCGCCCCGTTTGACCTGACTCTCTTTCACCTCCCCCCCCCCCCAGGGATGAGTGTGAGGGAACGGATCTCCCTGCATTTAAAACAGTAGAGGGAGATCAGTATGGACAAATGGGTTATAGAAAGCACAGCAAAGGGGCATGCTCTGGAATTAATAGAAACCCCTCCAGATCATCCTCCATCCCCTTCCCCTTATCCTCTGTGGCATTTGTCCCTCCTCAGAGTGGAAGTCCGGACCCTGTTTCAAAAATGTGCTATCGAACCGATTCCTGTACAAGACAGGAACATAGGATTCTATTCCAGATACTTCTTAATCCCAGAATGGACAGGGGATCTTCGTCCTGTATTGGACCTCAGAGACCTCAGTCTGTACATCAATTATGAGAAGTTTTGAATAGTGTCTCTGCAAGCCCTGATTCCCTTCTTGCAAACTGGGGAATGGCTTTGTTCCCTAAACATGATGGATGCATACCTGTACATCGAGATCAGAATGTGTCACAGACAGTACCTCCCCTTTATGTTGGAGGGCAGACACTATCAGTTCAAAGTATTACCCACTGACTGATTCTCTGCACCATGGGTCTTTACAAAAAGCTTAGCAGTGGTTGCAGCAGCCCTCCACAGGGAAGGGCTTTCTATCTTCCCTTATCTGGATGATTGGCTACTGAAAAAGTCAATTAGCCTTCCTTCACAGCCTTTCCCAAACAAGACAACTGTTCGAGGCCCTGTGGATCACAATGAATGTGCCAAAATCTGTATTGACTCTGTGCCAACGCCTACAATACATTGGGGCAGTCTTGGACACTGAGAATGGATTGCTCTCCTTCCTCAAGACAGGGCAGAAACCATTACTGCTCAGGCACACGTAGGTCACAGGAGCCACTGCATCTATGCCAAGTCAGTGTTGTATCTCCTCGGCCTGATGGCTGCTGCCATAATGACAGCGCCATTCGCTCGGCTTCATGTACGAATCCCACAGGGGACACTCGGGGTTCAGTGGGATCAGCTGATGGATGAGTTAGAACAAATGGTTCTCACCATGTCCCCTCTTCACAGAGCATTACTCTGATGGATGGGCTGTAACAATTTACTCGAGGGCATTTATTTATTTTTTGATAACCGGGTAGGTGCACTAGACACAAAAGTAACTATTTTCAGGCACGACCCTGGAGGTCAACAACTCGGAGAGATACAGTTACATAGAATACAGTGTCAGGAGATAATGCAATACATGGCAAACATAAAGTGAGACAAAAATTAAGACGAATATAGGTACAAGGCACGTAATGGTATAAAATTATACAAGTGGAGATAAGTGCCCGTGTGTAGATTATCGTAGTAATATCACAAATATAAGGTACAACAAGAAGAAATATACCAACGGAGGTATCATTACATCCTGCTGAAACTGAAAGGATGTTAATTGGAAGGAGGCAGGGAGAGAGGTAATAGTGGGATAGGTTTAAGGGAGGCTGAAGGAGCAGGGTGCCAGCTCACACCATAGAAGGGGATACCAAGGGCAGCCAGGGCAGAGTAAATCAAGATCTATGGAGGGTTGAAGCAGGTACACTGAGCACAAGTGGTAAGGGGAGGTACCAGCTCCTGTACAGATACCATCACAGATGCCTCAGGTTTCAGTTGGGGTGCTCATCACAGCCCCTTCCAAACACAGGGGTCCTGGAACAGTATGGAGGCTGACCTGCACATAAATGCCTTGCAGGTGAGAGCTGTCCTGTGCAGACCCCAGGCATTTAAGAATCATCGCTGACCTAGTTCTCTGTTAATGCAGATGGACAATGTCAGTGCGGTGTACTACATGTACAAATAAGGGGGCACTCACTCCTATCCCCTGAGCAGGGAAGCAATGAGAGTGTGGTACTGGATGATGTCTCATGACCTTCAACTGTCAACCGTGTTTCTCCCCAGTCTCCAAAGCATCTTGGCAAACAAACTAAGCAGGTGTCAGTCCCTGGTTCACAAATAGGAACTGCTGACCTCCATGGTAAACAACTTCTTTGCAAGATAGTGTCATCCAGAGTTGGATCTTTTTGCATCCCCGCAGAACATAAAACTGCCACATTTCTGCTTCCCCACGCCAGAGCTTGGACTTTCTTGCGAGATGCATTTTCCCTCTCTTAGAAAGGGAAATTCCTGTATGCATTCCTTCCATTCCTTTAATACAGAGTCCTGCTCATGCTGAGAATGGAGAGTGCCACTCTCATCCTCTTACTCAGTTATGGCTCGCCAGATATGGTTTCCACTCATACAGTGTCTGGTGTTCCTTTACCTCTATGTCAGGGTCCATTGTCACAGGACAGCACTGGACCATCCGGACCTGAAGTCCTCCTACACCTACATTCATGGCTTCTGAAAACAGCCATAGCACACTTTGGGGTGTTCCCTAAGGTTACTAATGTTCTGCTTGTGGCTATGAAGCCCTCTACCAGTCATACCCATTTTATTTATTGATATTTCAGAATTATAAACCTTGGAGTCAGAGACTCCTTTACAAATGCTCCATGTTGTAACAAACAAACAGGAGAAAAATGAAAAAAAGTACATTTATGTATTCACAGGCATCATTAAAACAGTGCAGCAGCAGTTGCAAGTATATATACAGGAAACACGGTACAAAGATGCCAGACCATGCAGGGAGACAGGCATTGCAAAATTGAAGTGGTATACGGAGGCACTGAGATGGGACAGGGGGAAGGAATACTGGTAGAGGGAAGGGGTTGGAAGGGGGGGATGGGAGAAGGTAGGGAGAAGGAACATCCGAAGAGTGAGGGCGAGAACACAGAGGAATAGCGTATGGCTAGAGGCAGGGGAGATAAGTTAGAGAGGGAGGAGGCCGGGGGGTAAATAGAGGGAGCAGCCAAGGTGGCCTTGTCATATTGGTATTACTTATACGGGGACGAGTGACAGGTTAGTGAGGGATATGAGGGGAAAGCTAGGAGCAGTCACAACTACATTTGGCCAAGTAGATGCTTCTGAAGTGCATGTTTGAAGTGGCCCAGTTTTACTAGAGAAGAGATTTCAGTGGGTAGGCCATTTAACCTATTGCTTGAAATGAAAGCATTTCACTTTATGATCTGTTTTCCAGAATATGGACCCTTTTACATGTCCTGTAAATTCTGTTCTGTAGTACTTGCTTTCATTACCTGAGTCTGGCATACTGTATTCCTCTATTAAGGTGCATTTGGCTGCTACATTGCTCCCCCATTGATGGCCGTATGGTTGCCCAACTTGAGATGTCCCGTTCTTTACTGAGAAGTATTCTGCATATGAAACCTCCCATCCGTAATCCAGTCTCGCCTTGGGACTTGGATTTCATATTTGAGAAATTTACATTGACTCCTTTTGGAGCTTACTGTGACTGTGGCTTACATTTCCTGTCATGTAAAATGTTATTTTGTGTTGCCATGACTTCTGCTCATAGAATTTCCGAACTTCAGGCTCTAATGTATCAGCCTCCTTATTTGATTTTTCACAAAGCCAGAGTCTCTTTGCGTATGAATCCTAAGTTTTTACCAAAGGTGGTGTCTGGCTTCACATTAAACCAAGTGATTCACCTTCCTGTTTATTATCCTGAGCAAGCCAACCACCCTGGTTCATACTCTTGATGTACACAGAACACTGAGATACTGTTACTCGCACTAAGAGCTGCAGAAGAACTTCCCAGCGTTTTGTTTCATTTGCCCCTGGAAAGGAGGGTGCTGTCATGTCAAAACAATG
Organism: Neoceratodus forsteri; assembly: GCA_016271365.2. Lineage (NCBI taxonomy): Eukaryota > Metazoa > Chordata > Ceratodontiformes > Ceratodontidae > Neoceratodus > Neoceratodus forsteri. The sequence goes on along the minus strand of CM057458.1, from coordinate 166,631,780 downwards.
CCTATCGAAATGACTGGCTTATTGTAGTATGTTTTTTTATAGGACGTACGGTAAGGAACTTTCTGGTGCTGTTCATGATCACTCCACATGAGGTATGACCACATCTGCTGCTTAACATAGAAACATAGAATTTGACGGCAGATAAGGACCGCTTGGCCCACCCAGTCTGATCATTTCCCTACCTAATGGATAAGCTGCAGATCCTAGTTAACCAACAGCCTATTTCTTCTTCCTACTTGCACCCCCTAGAATTGCTTTATAACTGTCCCATGCATGCTTGAATTCCACCACTGTTTTTGACTCCACCTCCTCCTCCGGAAGGCCGTTCGATGCATCCACAACCTTCTCTGTGAAAAAATACTTCGTTACATTACCCCGTCTATCTTCAAATTGTGCCCACTTGTTCTTGCACACCTTTTTTTCTGACAGATGCTACCCCCTTGGACTTTGTTGATTCCCTTGAGGTATTTGAGAGTTTCTATCATGTCGCCTCTCTCCCTCCTTTCCTCGAGGCTATACATATTAAGCTCCTTAAGTCTCTCTTCATATGTCTTCCGGTGCAGACCGTGCACCATTTTAGTTGCCCTCTTCTGGACTGCCTCCATCCTGTTTATGTCTTTGCGGTGATTGGGTCCCCAGAACTGCATGTAGTAATCCAGATGGGGTCTCACCAGCTGTCTGTATAGAGGGATAACAACTTCCTGTTTTCTACTGGTGATGCCTTTCCCTATGCATCCCAGTATCCCTCAGCACTCCTTACTACCCTCTCACATTGCTTGCCCACCTTTAGGTCATCTGATATGACTACCCCCAGGTCCCTTTCCATTTTTGTTGTTGTTAGTATCTCACCCCCATTGTGTACTCTTCCATGGGTTTTTGTTTCCCATGTGCATTACCTTGCACTTCTTAGCATTGAATCTAAGCTGCCATACATTTGACCATTCCTCCAACCTTGCCAAGTCCCTCCTCATTCTTTCCACCCCACCTTGTGTATCAACTCTGTTGCAGATCTTCGTGTCATCTGCAAAGAGGCATACTTTTCCTTCCAGTCCCTCTGCAATGTCACTTAAAAAGTCATTGAAGAGGACCTGTTCCAGAACTGAACCCTGCAGTACCCCGCTAGTAACCCCCCTTTCTTCAGAGTGGACTCCATTTACTATTACCCTCTGTGTCCTGTTCTCCAGCCAATTCTTTACCCAGGCTACCATCTTGGGACCCACTCTCAGGCTGGCTAACTTGTATATTAATCTTTTGTGTGGGACTGTGTCAAATGCCTTGCTGAAGTCTAGGTAGGCCATGTCCACAGCCCCTCCCTGATCTACTATTTTGGTCACCCAGTCAAAGAAATCGATTAGATTCATCTGACATGACCTTCCTGCTGTGAATCCATGCTGCCTTGGGTCCTGTGCCCCTCTGGCCTCTAGGTACTCGACAGTTCTTTCCTTCAGAAGTGAATCCGTCATTTTCCTTATCACTGAGGTTAAACTAACAGGTCTGTAGTTGCCTGCTTTTGCCCTGCTCCCACTTTTGTTGAGTGGAATCACATCTGCCCTCCTCCAGTAGTCAGGTACCACCCCATCCTCCCATGATTTGTTAAAGAGGGTAGTCAGTGGTGTCCCTAGTTCTACCCTTAGTTCTTTTAGAATCCTGGGGTGAATCCCATCAGGCCGTATTGCTTTGTCCACCTTCAGTTTTAAGAGTTCTTTCAGAACCCTTTCTTCTGTAAATGGGCTGGTACCAACTCCTGTATCCAGAGTGTTTCTATTGTTTGGTTTAGGTACCTCCCTCTTCATTTGTAGATATAAGCAAAAATATTTGTTTAGTATCTCTGCCTTTTCACAGACACCCTCTGCCCACCCCTCCCTTTATTAAGCATCACTATCCCTCTCTTGGTCTTCCTTCGCTCCCTGATGTACCTATAAAAGGTTTTATCCCCCTTCTTAACTGTGTTGGCTATCTTTTTCTCGGTTTGGGCCTTTGCTGTTCTGACTGCCTTCCCAGCTTCCTTTGCTTTAACTGATACAATTCTCTGTCCTGCTCCTTCTGTGATTCCTTGTACTTCCTGAATGCTTTCTTTTTCTCCCTAACCTTCGCTGCCACCTCCTTTGAGAACCATAGTGGTTTCTTACATTGTTTTTTATTAATTTGCTTCACATAAAGGCTTGTTGCCTCTGTGATGGCAGTTTTGATTATTCCCTATTGTTCTTCCACCCGTCCTTCCTGCCCATTTGCTAGTGCATTCCTTAGGCACTCACCCATTTTGGCAAAGTCAGCCCTCCTGAAGTCCAGTACTTTTGCCTTTGTATGACTTGACTCTTCTGCTGTGTTTATTGTGAACCATACTGTTCGATGGTCACTAGTTCCCAGATGGCTAACCACTTCTAAATCTGTGATCTTCTCGCCATCTCCATTTGCAAGTACCAGGTCTAAGATTGCTCCCTCTCGAGTGGGTTCCAATACTAGTTGTCTGAGGCATGCCCCCTGTAGGACATCTAGAATGACCCCAGTCTTAGAAGTGGCTGCTGTAAATGCAGGCACGTTACTTCAGTTTTTCCTTCTCCCCCCCCCAGTTCTGTCCCCCTAATGATTGAGTCCCCCACCAGGAGCTGCTTCCTTTCCCTGTGGTGTCCTCAGCCTCCTTCCTGTGGGGCTGCCTTGTGACAGTTGTCCACAAACTCCTTAGTCTCCTCTGCGGGTGCATCCATAGGGGAACTATGCTCCATCAGAATGGTGTATGGATTGTGGAGTGGTACAGTTGACTGGGTGTGCCTCTGTTCCACCATCCTCACCCTCCCTGAGCCTGCTGTGGTCCAACTGCTGTGCTTTCTTCCCAACCTCTGAGGTAGCGGTGGTGGTGGCTGTGGTGTTCCCTGGATGGGGGAGGTTCCCTTACTACTGTCCAGTGTGGCCTGAAGCCGGGCAGCCTCCTCCCTCAGGGCAGAGAGAGTTGTCTGCAAATAGGGCAGCATCTCAGCCTCCAGAAAGACTCCCGGAAGACTGCTGCCCCATAGCCATTACATTGCAGTACTCCCCACATGTCTGTCTACCTTGTTGTTTATCCGGTTAAAATTTTTTAATTTTTTTTGTTCTGTTATATATAAATATATATATACATATATCATACAATGTGTGTGTTTATATTGTCAGTCCAGTGTGCTAGAAAGGATATGAGAGTGTTATGCACTCGCCCTCTTGAGGAAATGATGTCAGAACACCAGGTATAAGGGAAATGTTATCAGGGGTGGGTGGGATTTGGGCCTAAACTGTGCCCTCACGAAACAATCAACTTGTTTCAGAAATGTCGCTGCTGCTGACATATGTACTTGTGCCACGTGGAGCACTGTCCACATTTTCACTGATCACTACTGTCCGGACATCGTCTCTTGTAGATGTTCCGGCACTGGGCTTGCTGTATTGGAAGGCCTTTTGTCCTGATCACATATCAGACTGTACCATCCTCCGAGGCTGATCTGTCCTGCTTGGGAAGTGTTCTAAAGGTGTGGTCTAATGGAGGAAATATCCTCTATGAAGAACAGTTACATAAGAACTTACCATAACAGTAGCTCTTCGAGAGAGTCTCCTCCATTAGGCCATGCCTTACCCTCGCTCCTTCCACTTTGTTTTCTGATGGTTATATCAGATGCTGCACTTAAGGCCTTATTCCATGCATCCTGTTTCCAGCACTATGCCCTCTATTTTTGCCTTTTACTGGTTTAGTCTCCTGGTTCCTCATAGTAAGAGGCCGTCTGAGGCTTATCGCCGGTGGGGAACTGAGGGCTGTTGTGGCAGCCCACGTTATATATGTGTCAGTGCTGCACGTCATTGTGGGTGGCCCCCAGCTAGCAAAAAGTTTGAGTAGTCCTGATGCTGATGGCTTATAGTTCCAAAGGTGTGACTTAATGGATGAAATTCTCTCAAAGATCTATTGTTAGATAAGTTCTTACAACTGTTCTTTCGTAATTGTTAACAGTTGTACCCTAAACATGCAAGACCTTGCTGAAAATAAGGTGTTACGTCTCATCTGAACTATCCTGGGTAAATATCTTTTTAAAAATGCTGAGAGTTGTATAATCCTAGAACAGGGTGCTATGGCCGAGATGGACCTCTGACCACATTTGATACTGCTGGACAGTTTGCCAGCACTGCACTTTACTGTGTATCTGTTACTGTTTGTTAAATACCTGTAAAATGAGGTTGTTGAATTTTACAGTGTCATCACCAAAACCACCCGGGCCAGACTGGACTCCCTGTCTAATTCCGACTTCTGTTTTGCCACAAAACTGTGCTCAGCTGGGCAAATGGTCTTCTACTACCCTTGCCTCTAGAATAACCTCTCCCTGCACTCTGCTCCTCTTCCTCATCCCTTTCCTTCCAATATTTTATCTGCAAACTCTCCTTGCACCTGTTTCTGTAACTAGCCCCCTCCCCCAACACCCACAACCCTTGTTCAGGAATTAGGCACAGAAAATTCATTCTACATTGTTTATTATTTCAGTCCTTTCCTGTTGCTGATGAAAATAAAATTTTGTTTTTATATCGTAGATTAGCACTTTCAAGACAGCTTCCAGTTTGTTCTGCAGGTAAGCTAAATATAAAAAAAAAAAAAAGCATTTCTCAGTGCCGAATGTTTGCTTGCATGGTGTTTGTCCCATCTGGTGTTTGGTCTGGTTCACATGGAGTTCACTCTGGTTTTGTAGATTAGTTCCCTGCATCCCTTACTATCACTGTGGGTTCCTAACCTCCTTTCGCTCACCTCATGCTGTTAAAAATAAATAAATAAACACACACACACACACACACACACACACACACACAGGAGTGAAACTCTGTGAGAATGCAGTCCAAGGAAGAATGCAGGACAAGTGCAGTCGCTGGTACTTGCACACTTGTAGTCTCTAATCACTGTTCCCCGACAGATAGTGAAGCTGAGCGATGGGGAGAAACAGCACTTGAGACATTCACTTTCTTATGACCTGCAGCAAAAGTACTGTTCCCCCTGCATTTCAGCATTAAAGGAAAACTACACCCTCAAATCATTTAAATTTGATTTGATTCCATGTCAACAGACAACTCCTTTCCTGTAGCTGTTAAGGCTATATGTGTTAGCCTTAGTTTGTTTTCACTACTCATGGTAGCCCCTGTGATTGCCCTGGGGTCTCCATTTCATGGTTGTTGAAATCTCATTGTCCATGAGAACTGTATTCACATATGAGAACATGAAGTCAGATCAACCATTTATATCATGTATGCTGAAAGAACAAATACTCTGCAAAAAAACTGTCTGAAAACTCATAAACTGAATGAAGTTTAAAGGAGGAAAACCTGCATTATAACTCAGATAGTTTGCAAAGGTAAATGTGGTGTTTCTCACCTTCTTGTTGCTTGTTTCTTTGAAGACTAATTAAGCAGACAGGCATACCAGGGAGTTTAAAGGGTGATTACACATTGTGTTCTCATATCTTAATGCAGCTCTCAGGAACAATGAGATTTCAACAGCCACAAAATGGAGTCTCCTAGGACAGTAACAGGGACTAGTATGAACTGTGAAAACTGACTAATGCAGCTGCATACATCTTCAACAGCTTCATGAAAATAGTTGTCTGTTGATATGAAAACAAATAACATTTAGAAGATATGAGGGTGTAGTTTTCCTTAAACTCAGGTGCTTATTCTTTGCAGAAGTGTAATTAAATTCAACCTGTCACAACTTGGTTGTCACTGTGATACAGCTGTCCTTCTTTGCAAGTGCCACTGATATGACAGCAGGCGGGGCTCCATTTCAACGGTCATGCTGTTCCTTTATAAGTGGAGCCACAGAGTTCACGAGTGCTGCCAGCTTGGTGGTGGTAGGGAGGGGGCGCCTTTCTTTTGTGCAATACGACGCACACTGGCACAATATGTTGGACTGACCTCATTGGGGACTGAAACGTTTTTCCATAGGAGCAGGTAGAGAGCGGTATAAATCCTTGTTCAAGAGCACTGCCAGTAGTAGAGAGAGAGTGGGTGAGCTGGATTATACATTCAACAGCTGAACAGCGGCTCAGTCACTTTACTGGTGCAGATGGTTTAAGGGGGGGAAGGGGGGTTCTTTTGAAGTCGCAAGTATCTCTGGCTTTGGGTCTCCAAGAAAATAAAATGGTGTAAGGAAAGATGCTTCATTTGTAAGTGTGACTGCACCAAGGAAAGCAAGCAGTACCGGGTTAATGTAAAGTTCTACGAAAAAAGGAAGGAAACCGGCACCTGCTTGAAGGACAACACTGAAATTGTGTAAACTCCAAACAAGCAACCAGCCAAAGTCCTGTTTCAGTGCCAAAAAAGTACAGTTCTTTAATTTTCTTTGCGCACAGCAAAACAATGGCAAATAAAGTGCTCACGTATCCATAAGTGTCTCTCAGAGTTCATTAGGAAGTCCATAAAATGTCCTTGACTGTCCAGAGTGATAAAATCAACAAGCCTGAAGGCAGGTTGGCAATAGAACTTCTGTAGCAAGGCTGAGGGCCACTCCCTTGTCACCTAACGCTTTTCTTGTAGCAGTTAGCTTTCTCAAAGGCTGACCTACAAGGATTTGCTACCATCCATTTAAATGTGTCCCTTAAAGAGACAGTACTACATAGTGCAATACAAGAACACATATAAACATAATCAGTAGCGTCCTCTACTAATTAGTGTCCACAAAGGTAAGATAAAAAAATAAACCGTGTGTAATATACTTAATATGGCATCAGCTAAAATATTGCACATAAACTCCAATGAGAATATCCCAACCCAAGGCAATTTATATTCTTCATATAGGGCTGATTCACCATGGTAGGTCAAAATCATGTTTGTGCAAAGCACGGAACAAGAATATAAGTTGCCTTGGGATATTCTCATTGGAGTTTATGTGCAATATTTTAACTGGTGCCATATTAAGTATATTAGGCACAGTTTCTTTATCTTACCTTTGTGGACACTAATTGTTTAGTGGAGAATGTTATTTATTATGTTTATATGTGTTTTTGTCACTATAATGATATTTTGACATTATTGAGAACTGCTGCACTTTATACATGTAATGCACTATGTAGTACTGTCTCTCTTTAAGGGACACAGTTAACTGGACCAGTACATCTGTACACAATTTCAGTGTTGTCCTGTAAGCAGGTGCCGGCTTCCTTCCTTTTGTTTGGTATAAGGAAATCCCTGCATTAGTGCCATTAGTTTGCTTTGTATTTGCTGTTTTATTATAAGTTTTATTCCATTAACCATGTAAGCAAGCTAGAACCTAACATTCCTTTGTTGGAAGTGACCCGGGGTCAACAGAAGTAAAGTATAAAAATGTGTTACAAATTGAAATCCAAATGAACTCGTACAAAACAGACATCTAGTAAACAAAACAAGTCCTATGAAACAAGTTTATTTCTGTAAATCATGAAAGTTTACAAAGTCACATTAGAAGCTTTTGTCACTTATAGATTTGAAATGAGGTGGAATAGTATGCTAAATAGTGAAGTACTAAAAGCAAAAGAATATCTTTCTGTTGCCAGTATTAGAGAGAGGGAAGGAGTGGGCGAGCAGGATTCTACATTCAGCAGCTGAGCAGTGGCTGGTGTGGCGTGGAGGGTGGGTTCTTTTATGTTCCAGGTATCACCGGTACGGCTGGTATGATACCGAGCAAGTGGGCAGGGGGTCTTTTTTTTTTTTTCAAAACTCTATTTTCTCTCCTGCAGTCCGGGGCATGTCTCAGAGGTGCCCTCTAGATCCTGCCCTTTACTCCCCACGAGACCCTCCTCCTTGTTCCCCCCCCACCAAGACTTCCCAGCCCCCTGGATCACCACCTGGGGAAGGGCCCACCTCTCCTGTCTGGCGGCTCTGTCTGGAATTGGAGGATCCGTCCTACATGGGTGGTGCCTGTGACCATCAGAGGAGGTGTCCGTCATTGAGGATGTGGGGCACAATCCCTGGGGCCCCCATTGCCTCCACGGTTCTCCAGTTTTTTTTCCGTAAGGTTGCTCCCTCGGAGCGTGGACATACAATGGCGTTTATGGCGCTGATCGCCCGATGGCCCTCCCCATGTCTACAAAGCGCGCATGCTCTGGCACTACTCGAGCCTCCACAGGGCCGCCAACCCCAATCCTTCCCAAGAAGGAGAGCAGTCCTCTGGGCGCTCAATTCCTATCCCTCCCTCCCTGCCGACTCGAGTCTGCTCCCAAACTCAGGTCACCGGAGTGGTGTCCAGTGCCTCAACCATCAATGCCACCGGGCCAGCCTGGGCAGGGGGTCTTAATGCAACAGCAGCTCAGTCACTCCATGACGTTCCTAATAGTGGAAGCACTGAAAGCAAGTGAACATGTTTTTGTTGCCGGTATTAGAAAGAGGGGGAACAGGCAAGCAGGACAGAGATCCTACATTCAGCAGCTGTGCAGCGGCTCAGTAACTTTAACGGCACAGCAGGTATAAGGGGGGAGGGGGTTGTTTTGAAGTCACAAGTATTCCCCTGCCCTGCTGGTATGAGACAGAGCAAGTGGATGGGTGGTGTTCTTAATGCAACATCCGCTCAGCAGCTCAGTCATTTTATCAGTGTATCCAATATGGGAGGGGGTGTTCAAAGTATATAAAGCCACATTAGAAGTTCTTGAGTCACTTAAAAATGTGAAATGGTGGGGAACAGCATTCCAACTAGTGGAAGCACTGAAGGCAGAAGAACAAGTTTTGCTGCCAGTATTAGAGAGAGTGGGTAAGTGGGATGCTACGTTGAACAGCCGAGCAGTGACTCAGTCACTTTACCGGCACAGCTGATGTAGAGGGGAGGGTGGTTCTTATGAAGTCACAGCTATCACCAGTGCCTCTGGTATGATAGAGAGGAAGTGTTTTGGGGCGGGGGGGTTCTTAATGCAAAGACAAAAATGGAACAGTACTCACCGGTGCTGGGCTTGGTGCTGGTTGCGGGTGTTGCTGACCTGAACTGTCTCAGAACAGCTTAGAACAACCACACTCTGGAGCAGGTGTAACAGTGACCCATATAGAAAAAAATACTATGACACTTGAATTGTGTCTGTGTGAATTTTTTTGGCAAATTCCAACAGAAAAGTCACCATCATCACAAACAAACTGTAATACTGCTACCCAGATGCCCTGACGCTTCGCTTGTTGGAGCTGCATCTGGAGGCAGTTACCTGGTGGACACACTTGGTTTTTATACAGTTTACCTTGTGACGTCATCAGTGATGGTCAGTACACATATTTTAATATCATGTTGTCAAGATCTACAAAAAACAATCATATATACCACAACATTAAGTAATATAAAAATATACATGACATAAATCATCTTATCAAAACTTATATAGCATATGTACCACGCGTACTACATATAGACTACGTAGTATATGATCAGCAAAGAATCATGCTTGTCTCTATGCCTAATACACCATATAATCCTGTTTCTGGATGCAGAAGTAACTGAATCACAGTAGTTAAACATACAGGTGCTCACACTTCATTATACCAAATTTCATTTATATGAGACCAGTTAGCATAAGTTGCATTAGTCCAATTTAGAAATAAAATAAATTAATTTCAAACCAAGGTTTGGAGCAAACCACTGTGAGCTGCAGCCCATTCCAAAAGCCCACGTGTATGCAGGTGTTCCTGCACTGTCCACTTCTGCAGGCTGAAAAACAAATGTTTATAGGTATCCAGTGATATGGGCGAGTCAATTTGAGTGAACTCAATTTGAGCAAACTCAGTTTGACTGCCTGTGAAGAGAGCAAGGATGTAGGGATAGTGAATGTTGCTATAGCGAGTGTGACAGAATAATAACCACGAGGAACAGATATAGCGATAGTAGGAGGGAGCTCACTTTGCAAAGTATATGGGAGGAAGTTTGGCCAGTTGGTTTCGAGCTGGCTGTCTGGTCTTGTGGAAGTGGTGGATGTCTACGGTACAGCAGGTACTGGATTCTGTGCTGGCTTGGGGTGGGTAGAGAATTTTTATATTTTTGTATTTAAGTTAAGTTTGGGTTTTTTTTTTTTGTTTTGTGACCTGATCCCCAGACTTTTCTCCACGGTCTCCTGCCCCCGTTTTGGTTTCTTGAGTCTCCTCCCCCTCCGAATAACCCCTTCTGGGGTGTCTCTGTACCCCAGTGTCTGGTGCCCCAGGTTGATTATATATTAGAAGGGGTCTGGGGGCAACCCCTCCATAAAAACTGTATGAATGCGACGTATTGGGTCCCATTGTGAGCGTCCCCTATGCTGTTTTCGGCGTAATGCACAGTTGCCATATCTCGTTTTGGTGACTTGCACTCACGGAGATGCCTGGCACTTTTTTTCGTTTGCCCTTGTGACATTGAACCATTTTTATATATTCAGGCATGATTCTTTGTTAATCATATACTACCTATCTCTAAGCATGCTCTAAGTTGTTTTGGGGTTCTTAATGCAACAGCCCCAAAGCGGCTCAGTCAGTTCATCAGTGCAGCCGGTGTGATGGTGGTGGTGGGGGGATTCTTTTCAGCTCACCAATATTACCAGCGCTGCTGGTATGAGAGAGCATGAGTGAGCAGGGTTCTTAATTCAAGAACTGCACTTTGTGGGCTCTGCAACTTTTGTTCCAAACTGCCTTTTCTTTGCAAAACAGAGGATTATGTATGAGCAGACATACCCAACAAAGGTATGCTTGAATCAAGAGGTTTCCTTGGTGACAATAGATCTCGAGAGCGCAAGGAAACCTCGAGATTCAAGCATACCCTTATCTGTGTATGCCTGCTCAAACACAACATTTATAGTGTATGAGAAGGTATTCACAATTTTACACTTGAACGAAGTAAACTTGCACTGAAGCTGAACACGATTTCGTTAGGAACATGTAATCCGGACACCATTTGACCAAAAACTGTACTTAAATGGCGCTTATTTATACAATATACAGTGGCATCGCAATTAGCGAGAACGAGTTTTTTTTTTCTCTAATAAACAAGTAGCCTGGGGGAGAGACAAGTAAAACAGTAGATTCACAACAGAATAGCAGCCTTATCTGTTGCTGTTTTCAGAGCATCCACTCAGAGCTCTGCCTGCTAGGTGACAGCTCTCGCAGTGGTCGGTGTGACTTAAGGAGATTTCAGCACGAGCACTGATTCAGTGATGTTGTGCGTTAATAGTGACATCTTCAGTGAAGCACAACAGGAGTTTGATGTCACTACTAACGCACAACAGACTGATTCCAGTAATCGATTTCTGTACACAACAGCACTCTCTCATACACTATAAAGCTATTGCATTCTGTTTTTACTCCGGCAAGCACACTTGTGTTATAGCTTGGACTGGGGCTGTATGTAACCATTACCTTGTCTTGCGTGACGGACTGCAGCCCCTAGTTGAGAATTTAAATGGAGAGTCAGAGGGCGAACAGCTGAGCTGCTGGGGTTGGGTATGTTCTCTGCTTGCTGGACAGGGATAGGAGCAGCTGGCTTTTTTGAACTACATGAAGTTTCTGCCCAGCAAGCAGAAACAGTCACGATCAGCACGGCTGATTATTGGCCTGTTCCTGCCGTGCTCACTGTAGCTTCAGCTGCATCAGACCTGACAGTGACACACCTCTGAAACCCTGTTATTGTAGCAAGATGTTTGCTTTGTGCTGCACGTGCAAGCAAACATAACAATCAACTAGAAAATCAGTGCCCTTGGGAGTCTGCACAGTGATGTTGGTTTGCTATTTCCAGTGCCCTGTAAAGTGCATCATTCCATCTGACTAGCTTGTTCCAGCCCAGTGGCATGATGGCAGCATAAGCCTGAAGTTCTAGTGCGAGTCCCAGAATCCCACACTGAGACTTATTGTATGTGTTACAGAGGTGAGGTCCTCTGCTCTTGGTGGGGGGAGGGAAGAGTCTGAGGCTGCTAGCCATTTTTACACCTCCTGCTGGCTGATCAATGAGTGGCCTCTGCATCCTCTGTGAAGGCAGTTGCCCACCCTCCCAGCCAGAGCAAAGGTGCAGCTTTTCATCATCAGGTTGGAGAGCAGAAAAGACATAAGAATAATTAAAAAAAGAATTAGACTAGCTGTATCATGCATGGAGAGTCTCTTGTCTCTTTATAGTGAATGACTGTATTAATGTTACTCCATTGCTTGCTTCTGCCAAATTGTACGACATCTTTGGGAAAAAAATCCTTCGCTTATTATTATTCAAGAACAGTATGAAACGTGACTCAGTGAATAAAACTTATACTGTTTAGAACAAAGAAGAAATAGGGGAGGACATGATGGAAACATTCAAATACATAAAGGGAATCAACACAGACCAGGCAGGAAACCTATTCCAGGAAAACAAAACAATGCATGCAAGGGGGCACGTCTGCATCTAGTGGGAGGCTGATTTAGAACCAATATAAGGAAATACTTTTTCATAGAGAGGGTGATAGAACCATGGAACAGCCTGCCCTCAGAGGTGGTAGCATTGAAGACAGTATGGGAATTCAAACCAGCATTGGACAGGCGATGCGGGCACCTGAAGGGGTAATAAAACAAAGAGGGGGTAGAAATTTTGGGGCAGACTAGATGAGTCACGTGGTCCCCATCTGCTGGCTAGTTCTTATGTTCCTAGCTTGCATGTAGACTGTTGGAGAATTTTTTTTTTCATCAGACATTTTCTCCTCCATTCAGCCTCCTCCTTAAAGGCATTCCCCCAGCCCTTTCACTTATGTTCTCCTGGATTTACGCACCCATTAGTTACTGAGGACCACTACATGGTGGGTAGAGTGCCAGGTCAGTAGTGCATGAACCTGTGGCGGAAGCCGGCGTTGCCCTTTTGGGCCAGGTTTTTCATCCAGGAGAGAGATGCAGCCCGTATTAACAACATGACACTGAGCAGGTTGCTAACCTCTCTGTGCTTAACTTCTCTCTTTCTAATCTGTCTCCCTGTGCTGTGTAACGCTCCCTGTGCACTGGAAATGACTGCAACGTTCTCCCTCCCTCCCTCTCCTCAACTGTGAAGCACTTTGAGACACAAGGCAATTGATTTTGTATAGTCACTTTCATACAAAATATAACTCAAAATGCTTCACAGTAGGGGGAACCCTTAAAAAAAGATATAAGGGATACAAAATTGAAACAACAATATATTGCAGTATATACAGTAGTAAGACTTGTTTACGGTCAGTACAGAATCATGTCTTTGGTAGAGTAAGGTAACAGCAAATGTAGGAGGTGCCATTTGGTAGGTAGGCTTAATTCACATCAGTGCTGGGAAATGAACACCAAGAGACCCCCACTGTCATTACAGATAACATAAGCAAATTTCCAATTAAATCAAAAAGAAAACAATATTGTGGCGGAGTTAGGCTACACCCTCGGCTGTGACTGCTGGACCACTTTTCTATCTCCTTATTTCCTAGCTACCAAAACTTCTGTTGTGCAACAGGTAACGCTTTCTCTTTGCTTTTCTTCTCCCCCCACCCTAGGTTGGTCACCTATCCGTAACTCTTTACTGTCCCTACTAAACGTCATACTAGTTCTGTCTTTCCATTCTTTTTTCATTTCCATCCATCTAGTCCCTGGAATGATGCCAAACACCAGGAGAGGTGTTGTGTAAAGTGCATAAGTGCATTTTGTGTATAAAAAGCATGAAGGCTATTTTAGATAGCAGGAATGGATACAGTTAATAAAGCCTTTTAAAAGAAAAGCGATTTGGAAACCATATCAGACTAATCATTTCATGATTTAGTACAGTCATACAAAATCCTTAAGGTATTTTCATAAATTCACATTATAAACCTGTTACAGTATCATGCAAAACAAAAAACTGTGGCATGCTTTATAAACATGTTTAGTCATTATGAATCAGAGATATAGAGAGTCAGTATATGTGGAGATATACACTGTGCCTTTATTTGAACCAGGAAGTCCCCTGGATCAGACAAACTCCCTTGGTTTTAAAACAGCATGTCCAGACATGAAAATATAAAGGACTTAGTCAGGCGACCCCGCCAAAAAGATATAAAACCTCTTCACTGAGTTCACTTCAGTCAATCCAGTAGAGTTCAGTCTTGAGAGTGAAGGAGAGAGGTGCTACTGTAGACAAGCGGTTGAATGCAGATGAGAAGGGTCGTAGGAGCTCTAAGATCCATGACTGTATTACGTGAGAAACTACTGATGTTAAGTAGTGATTTTCTTTGCAATTTTTTTGTTTTAATTTATTATTTTTCTAACTTTTGAAAAATAAATATGACACCACGGTATGTTTTAAACCTGTAAATTTGCCTCGTTTGAAGTTTATTCCCATACGCTGTGACAAACTATATTTAAAAGATTTGTCATGTTGTGGTTTGTTCACTGAATTCTATGTTTTAAGTGTTGGAGGTCCCATCAGGTGCAGCTGGTAGTCAGGCAGCAAAAATAAGCTAACAAAGAGATCTAGAATGTTAGAGAAAGAAATAGGAACTATAAGTAAGGGAGAAAATATATTTTTTAGGCAGGACTTGAAGAGGAAGGGTGAGGTGGGTAGGTGAAGAAAGACAGGTACGCTGAGCCAGATGGCAGAGGTGGCAGAAGGAAGACTGTACCACAGACATTGAAAAGGTTGGTAGATGAAACAGAAAAAGGTCAGCATTAGAGAACTGGGGGCTGCGGAAGGGGGTATAAGAGGAGACCAGATTTGAAATGCGGGAGGGGGTATAAGAGGAGGCCAGATTTGAAAACAAGAACGGTAGTCTTAAACTGAATCTGGAAAGGGAGAAGGAGCCAGGGCAAGTCATGGAGAATTGTAGTAATGTGGGCACATTTGTGGGTGCAAGTAAGGACGCAGTGGTGGCATTTCAGACATGATGGAGTCTTGAAAGTCAAGACTTTGGAAGGCCATACAGTAGAGAGATACAGTAGTTAAGATGAGAGGAGATGAAGGCAGTAAATAAAGATAGTTGCAGAAAAGTGGCCCAGGAAGTGGCGTACACAGGCAGTGTTGTGAAGGTGCTCAAAAGAGGTCTGTAGATATGGGATGCATAGTGGGAAAAAGAGTTCAGTGCTGAGTTTGAAACGTATGTTTCAGATTGAAGAGGCAAAGATGAGGTCTGAGTCAAGAAGAGAAATGGAGGTAGGGGAATTTGGACTGAGGGAGCTTCTCTTTACCAAAAGGAGCACTTCAGTCTTATCCACATTTAAATGGATGAAACTGGTATTCAGTGAGGCTTTAGGCAAGACAGGAAGAGAAAAAGGATTTGTTAAAAGAGTCAGAAGATAAAAACATAGAATTTATTGGCAGAAAAGGACCACTTGGGCCACCCAGTCTGCCTAGATTGTCCCTGCCTAGTGTGGCCATCCCTCCTCCTTGCTTTTTACTAATATTCCTGCAAGTTTATCCCACACATTTGTAAAGCACCCTACTGTTTTTGCCTCATCCACTTCCTCTGGCAGTCTGTTCAGGTATCTATAACTCTTTCAGTGAAAGTAGTACTTCCTCACATCCTCCCCAGCTTCATTGCATTCCCTGTGGTCCTGGTGTTCATTCTCATTTGAAGAGAGACTCCCACCCTATACCCTGTTTACTCCTGTGAGGTACTTGTAGGTCTCTATCATGTCCCCTCTTGCTCTCCTCTCTTCCAGGTGTACATGTTGAGCTGCCTCAGTCTCTTTTCATAGAACTTTGGTGCAACCCCTGCACCATTTTCGTTACCATCCTCCGGACTGCTTCCACCCTGTCCATGTCCTTTCTGAGATGCGACCTCCAGAAACTGGACACAGTACTCCATTTGGGGTTTCACCAGTGAGCAATATAGTGGCAACACCATCTTCCTTCTCCTGTTAGCAAGACCTCTCCCTATGCATTCCAACATCCCATTGGCCCTACTCGCTGCTTTGTCACACTGTGCTGCCTCTTTGAGGGCATCAGATATGATAACCTCAAGGTCCCTTTCCTGCTTAGTGACCGTCGGTACTCTCCTATCCTGTACTGAGCTGCTCAGTCCTATGCCTTAGGTGCATGAGTCTGCACTTGTTGGCATTCACCCCCAGCTGCCATGCTGTTGACCACTCTTTGAGTTTCCCAAGATCCTAGTGCATTTTCTCCGCCACAACAGGGTTTACATTAACTTCCCCAAAATATAGCTGAGACTGACTGTCCTATGGTTGCTACCCTTTTCCCTGCTGCTGATCCTGTGTAGAGGGGCCCCATCTCCTCTCCTCCAGTCTTCCGGAACCACGCATGTTTCAAGAGAGCTGTTGAATAAGGCCATCAGTGGGGCAGCTGGCATGTCCCTGAGTTGCTTTAGTACCCTTGGGTGTATCCCATCTGGTCTTACAGCCTTGTCCATTTTCAGAGCTGCAAGTCCCTTCAGGACTCTTTCCTCTGAAAATGTACTTGCCTCAACCCCGTCTCCTTTGTTCCTGCTGCACCCTGGTGGTCCTTCTACCAGCTGTAAAGACTGAGCAGAAGTATCTGTTTAGGATGTCTCCTTTTTCTTGGTCCTTTTCTCTGCAGTGCCCCCCCCACCCCGACACTCTGCATATCCTCACTATCCTGCCCCTTCCCTTGCCTTCCTTTTACGTACTTAAAAGAAAGGCTTATCCCCTTTAACTGTCCCCTTGGCTATCCTTCCCTCTGTGTGCAACTTTGCTCCCGTCACTGCCTTTCTTGCTTCCCTCTGTTTTACTTGATACACATCCCTGTCTTCCTCCCTCTGCATTTCCTTATACCTCCTGAATGTAACCCTTTTTTCCTTCACCACCATATCCACTTCCCTAAAGAACCAGAGCAGTCTTGAAGCTTCTGCTTTTACTCACTTCTTCAAGCAGAGACTGGCTGCCTTAATTAAGTACTCTCTTATTTTCTCCACTGTGTTGGCTATCCCCCCAACATGAGGCAGTTTCTGAGGCAGTCTTCCAGTTGTTTAAAATCTACCCTTCTAAATTCCAGGACCCTTGTCCTTGTGTAATTTGCCCCTGTTCCCATCTTAATGTTAATCCACACTGTATGATAATCACCGATACCTAGGTGACAGCACACTGTGTCGTCTGCAATCTGTCCCTCTTTGTAAGTACCACATCAAGCATGGCCCCTTCTCTAGTGAGTTTATTGACTAGCTGCCCGAGAAAAAACCCTTGGAGAAAATCAGGGATGGCCTTGCTCCTTGCCAAAGCTGCAGCTGGAAGGCTGCACTCCACATGTGGCAGATTGGAGTCACCAGCTAGCAGCACCTCCACTTTACTTGCCATCCTGATGATGGCTGGGCTTCCCCTAGTGCCTTATCCAACTCCTCTCCCTGTGCTGGAGGTCTGTATACCACCATTGCATGGATAGCAGCCCCAACACCTATCTCCAGGATGACCTACACACCTCCAGCCCTTTCATTTACTCTAGGTGCCCCTGCACTTCTGTGGCCTTGATTCCTTCCCTTACACCTAGTAGAACCCCTCCTCACCCCCCCCCGTCTCTTCTGAACTGAGAGTAGCCCGGTATGGCCATGTCTCAGTTGTGGCTGTCAGTGCACCACAACTCCGTTATGGCCAGCAAATCCAGGCTAGGCTCCACTGTGATGGCCTTCAGGTCCTGAATTTATTTCCCAGACTCCTTGCTTTGGCACATATCATTCTCCATACCTCACTCACTCCCTGCTTGCTCCCCCTTCTGCCTATACTGTCCCCTGATGCTCACACTTACCCTCCTCTTCCATTTTTACCTTCTCCGTTACATGTCTCCTTCCTTCTTGCTTCCCTGATTTATACCCACTTGTTTTTTGCCTTGTCCCCACCCCTGTCTTCTTGCGCATCTGCCCTGGGGGAAGTTTACTCCCCTTGGGTCCTCCCTCCCTGCTACTTCGTCATCTGGGGCAGTTGTTGCCTCCCTTGGTTCTGCAGCCTCCTCCCTGGTTAGTTAAATGCCAATCCAAGTAACATTTAAACCTACCACTAAGGACTGTTGTCCCCCTTCCTGGAAGGATGCAGGCCATCTCCCCCATAAAAGCCTGTATCTTCGCAGGTTGGCCCCCAGTGTCCAGTGTAGCTGAAGCCCTCCTCCATGCACCATGCCTTCAACCAATTGTTAAAAGCCCTTGTGTGGAGTACTTTTTCCTTCTCCCTGGCTGTATATAGGCAACACCTCGGCAAATGCCACCATGCGTGTCACCTGCTAGGGGCCCCTCCCTAGCTCCCAGAAATTTCCTTGCACTACCCCTACCCTGCCTCTTGCCAGGTCATTTGTCTCTAGATGGACAATGACATCTGGCTCCCATCCATTTTCTGCTGCCCTAATGATCCTCTGGATCCTCAATCCATCCCTCCAAGTCAAAGCACCTCCCAGGCACTTCAACTCCCTCTCCCCTTCCTCCCCACCACTCCCAAGTCTGTCCCCCTAACAATAGAGTTCCCCACTAGCAGCTGCTTCCTCCTTGGCCGGGGACTTCTTTATCCCTCCTCAGGGCCCTCCCCTTCTGAGGACCTCCATGTCCTCCCTTCCCACTGCTACGAGTGCCTCCTCCCGACTACACTGCCCCACCAGTATGGCGAAGGAATTCTGCAGCAGTACAGGCTGAGGAATGTGTACCCTTCCCCCCACCCCAACCTCCCAGGGCCCACTAGGGTTCATCCACTTTGCCTCTACACAGGCATCCTCCTGGGTAGCGCAGAAGGTTCTTTGCAACCTTGCCAGTTTGGCCAGAGTCCAGCAATCTCTGCCCTCAGTGGACAGAAGTGAGTACAAATGGGGCAGCACCTGAGTCTCCAGAAAGTGTCCTGAAAGACAGCAGCTCCACACCCGTTGCACTGCACTACTCCCATGCTCTTTCCTTCATTTAACCTTAGTGCCTTTTGAAACTTCCTTGTACTTTACTGCCTTCTGTCTGTGCCCACTGAATTCCTGCTGCCCCACTTTGCTTATTTGAAATTTATTTGGTACCCACTCTAGATAAGGGTATACCTTGTTTAACCCCTGTACCTGTGCCGAAATTGCTCTGGGTATGTACTACTACTTACTCCCTTGCCTAAACTTTATTCATTACCCTACCCTAAATAGAGTGTCTCCTAATTTCCCTTTTCAACCCTCTTACCTGTACTTACTTTATCCTGGTGCCTACTACTCCTCACCCACTTGATTTTAACACACTACCTACAGTATACCAGAGCACAGTAATGTGCTGTCTCCCACCTTGGCCTGGTGTTCCTTCTGCAGAATTTCAAGCAAGAGCTGCACAGCTAGGTATCATCAGAATGGAATTGCTGGCCAGACAATCATGTTTTTTTTCTCCCGGGGGTATGCTTCTGTACTTCCCTAGTAGTAGTATATCCAAAATATGAATACAAATATTAAATGAATAAAATCCTGAAGAGAGCACTGCACTCCCTCTTCTCAGATGCATTAATTCTCCCCAATCATTTTACTTGCCACTTCCTTCTGTGGGCCCTTGTTCTTCCTCCTCTTGCTGCCTGACTATTGCCATAGGTTGTTCCATATTGCCAAGCCACAGCAGGGGTTTGGCACCCAACGGGGAAAGGATCCAGTAATGCTCATTGGAGAGGGCGGAACCGTGGACACCAAACGTGTGCCAGCTCAGGACCAGACATAGGCCTCCCATGAGGCCCAATTCAGGCATCCTGTAGTAGTGAGACTGCAGGTTTCAGTTGTGGTGCTGTAATTTCTATGTTTATCTTTCTGGTCCATATAGAGCAATATATACAATCAAAACACGTGTGCAGTATATTATGAAATTCTGCGCAGTGTATTTATTTACAACTTGATTTTTAGATTTGTTCACACCAGCAATTTTATTGCTCTCTGATGTTTATATAACAAGAAAACAGAGGATGTTAAACCATTTGGAGGAAGTGCTAAACCACAGAGTAGCTGCCCAATCTCCTTACTATATTGTAGTTTAGCGCATTTCCTTTACTCTATCTGTCATGTACAGTTTAGTATTTGCCGTATTGGTCCTTGTAAGAACAGATCCAGAAGCAAATGATTTGATACCTTTTATTGGACCAACATAGATGTAACAAGAAGAACAAAGTGCTTTAGCTTTTGGACCAACAAGTCCTTCCTCGGAAGCTTAATGACAGTTATTTAGAAAATCCCATACTTTTAACACCCAGATCATGCCAATAAAAGGTATCAAATAATTTGCTTCTGCATCTGTTCTTTACCATATCTGACATCCCTCACCATTTTATCACCCTAAGAACTTATTTTTGATTAATTTTGCATTATACAATGGCAAAAAATGTCCTGAACTCTGATTGGTGAGACTGGGACTGGACCCATGATGTTATCCCAGTACAACATCTCAGGTCTAGTCCCAGCACACACATGGGCACATCAAATGTTCAAAAAAATAACTCCGATGGCCATTTACAAGTTGCCCACACTTGGCATGTCGGAAGTGAAGTTTGCCAGTACTGTACTTCATCATTTTTTTTTTAAATCCATCCTTCTTAAAAGCTTGCAAACTCACCAAAAACCCCAACAAATGGCACAAGATAAAGCCCCACAAAACCTAACACAATTATTCCCGTGATCTCTTCAAGAAACAAAAAACAAAACAATCTCACATGAAGCCGCCAGTGCGATCGGCTTCACTGTTCGCAGTCGGTGCTCTGCCTGCAGTGCTAGGAGCACGTGTACTCGCTGATTACTCCATACACTCGCTTTTTCTGCAATTTTCTCCCGCTATAAACTCACCATCTAGAATCAAAATGAGACAGGAAACAGATGAACAGGATACGGGGGCTCAATGTGGACGACGGCCGCAAACTTAAAATCCAAACTGCCTTCAACAGCATTCGAGGACCGCAAACTTAAAATCCAAACTGCCTTCAACAGCATTCGAGGACCGCAAACTTAAAATCCAAACTGCCTTCAACAGCATTGCCCACACTTCACCTCAAAAGAGTGAGCGTGCGTACATTACAGAAGCATACTGTGCTTCACTTGCTTACTCGATTGCCGCTTTCAGTTGTTTTCTATTAAAACCCTGTACTGGGAGGGAGAAATTAACACAGCAGGAGGATGAGAACTTGGGGACTGCCAGATCAGAGAAGCCATGGGATGGAAAAACAAAAGCTGCAATTCTGAGACCGTTGTGTGTGTGTGTGTGTGGGCAATCTACAACTTCAAGGGGACAAAGCGGGGAAGCGGAGATAAACAACAGAGACCGCAATATAACTAGAAAACCGAAAGTGCAAAGTCCTAATGAGTGTGTCTCGCAGTGTGTGGTGGTGTGGGGGGTGTTGAAGTCAAGAAGCAAATGCAGCACCACCACCTAATGATAAAACAATAGAACTGCATTACTTTTCCATTATGTATTCCTACTCAATGAAAAAAATCAGTAATAAAACACATTTTAAACATATTTTCAATCTATTTTTTATTAAATTTTACAAAGGAGCCATTGTATAATAGCAATAATGCACTCCAGGGTGTGTGTTGTGCTGGGATAACGTCACTTCTGGGGTGATTAGTCACACACGGCCTGCGGCCTCGTGCCTAATCATCCCAGGCGTGACGTTATCCCAGCACAACTCACACCCTGTCGTACATTATTGCTTAATTAGCGGATAATGTGTATTTTCTGTTTTTTTTTTTTTTCTCATTTCTTGATTTTTGAACTGCTTCTTTTTCATTGCCTTAGAAAATGCTTGTGTTGCCATGGTCTGTGTTGTATAAGATGGTTTTGTATAATTCTCTTTTGTAGGCCATATCCTGCTAAGCAGTGAGAGGCAGTACAGGTCCATGCCCACCCACCGCATCGGCAGGTACAAATACCTGCTGCCAAAAGAAGTGGTAAGCAGCTCTTTCATCTACCTAAGAGTTTCCCATATCTGGTACAAGGAAGTGGCCCCAGCATTTGTTTTGTTATTTATATTTCATTATTGTGCACCATGATACAGAACAGGATCAGTTTGGGCCTGGTGTGGCTTGGAACAGTTACAAAAGAAGCTACTCAGTTGTTTACCCTACTTCTTTTGTGCTCTGGTTAAACTGCCCTCTGAATTTAGCAGGACCTGGATACACAGCTGTGGACAGTCAGGTGGTGCAGGGCATCGAATAGGAGATAGGGACAGCGGACTCTTGTCCCCCAAAAATGGCCAGCCTAGGGAGACCAGAGTTGGCTTGTGAGCTTCAGAGTCCCATGCTGGGGTGGCGCACATCATGACAAATGAGGTGTTTAGCTTCTGGGAGGGAAGCTTGTGGGCTTCTCAGCATTCACAACCCCACCACCCCCTGCTAGCCAAGGAGTGTTATTTGCGGTTAATGCATACAGTCCGTTTATAAACACAATATCATTTTGTGCAGTGCTTCACTGTCCACCTTTCTGTTAAACTGAGGTCATTAAGATAGGATAACCTAACACCGTCATGGCTGCCTATTTTTCTGCTGATTAAAAAAAATCCTGATGACACACAAAAAAATCCTGAATGAAGTGGCATTTTTCTGGGCACATATCCAGTTGGATTAGTAATGAAAAACATTGAATGATCTCTGAGAATGTCTGCTGACTCATTAATTTATTGCCCTGCAGTATACCTGCAGTGGAGAAAGTAATTAATCTCCCTGGATTGAGGGAGACAGTCTTCATACCACCCAAACTGACTGTAGATTGAAGATTAGTTCTGAACAGCGATTAGATATCTGTGGTATCACCAGTCTTTTTTATTTAGTTGCCTCCTCGGTTATTTTCAAAAAAATATTCATTTTAACATGTTATCCCCTTTTACCTGATAAAGTAGGGTTTCAACTTGTTTAAGCTTGGAACTTCTATACTTTAGACTCTAAGAGTTTTTAGCCAGCAACAGGTAGTGGTAAGAGGGACTTAATTCCCAAGATTATTATTGTATAAGCTCTACAGGTATGTGGCGGAAAATGTTTTGCCTAATGTGATGTGTGTGCCTGGCTGTATAAGGCTGTCTGTAACTAGGGTACTAAACTTGGGTCCCAGCTGCATTAGAGCCCATTATCGTCACTCTTGTTGCACACATTGCTTGGCTCGCAAAATCTAAAGCAGTTCTGGTGGGTGATGCCAAAATCTGCCACAAAGTGAAAACTGCACCACAGTTAAGGGTATTTTTATTTGTTTATCTTCTTTCAGTATTTTCACTTTATATTCTAAAAATGACATGATTATAACAGGCCAACAACATACTGAAAGCAAAAGTGCATCAAAAATGTTTTTTTTTTTTCTCAAAAACCTAGATGCCAGCTGCAGGCCAAGAGAAATATTGCTATACCCTGTACTGAATATGACAAAGTTACAGTCAAATATTTTACAAATGCTTTAAAAACTGACTTCATTTCTTACTGTTCATTCATATTTTTACAGGTTTACAAGTAGAATCACATTAATTTTTTTTTATAGTTTCTTCGCAAAACTGCAAGGAAGATGATACGGGGCAATGTGAGAGGGCATTTCTTCATGGAGAGGGTGGTGGAGCCCTGGAACAGACTACCAGACAGAGTGGTGATGGCTAAATTGGTGGAAGAATTCAAGAGGGCATGGGACAAGCATATGGGGCTGAGTATCGGGTAGGAGGGCGGGGGCTGGCAGGGATGGGGAGGTGTGGGGGGATGGCAGACTGGATGGGCCGGTATGGTCCTTTTCTGACTTCAAGCTTCTATGATTCGCTTCTGCCAGCCCTCCTGGTGGTCGGTGCACCTGGGAAGAGGAAACCCTGAGGAGTGCTACAGGATGGGGGAGAGTTGCTGACTATTACAAAGGAAGAAAGGGACTTGGGGGTTATCATTTCTGACGACCTAAAGGTGTCTAAGGAGAGTACAAAGGCTGCAGGGAGGGCTAGTGGAATGCTGGGATGCATAGGTAGAGGTATCACAAGCAGAAGGCGGGAGGTGGTTATGCCATTGTATAAAGCACTATTGAGGCCCAACCTAGAGTACTGTGTGCAGTTCTGGAGGCCACACCTTCAAAAGGAAATTGATAGGGTGGAGGCGGTCCAGAGAAGGGTGACTAATATGGTACAAGGATTGCACCAGAAAACATACGAGGAGAGACTAAAGGACCTCAGTATGTACACACAGGAGGAGAGGAGGGATCGGGGGGGACATGATAGAAACATTCAAGTACCTTAAGGACATAAACATGGTGCAGGGGGAGACATCTTCCAATATAAGAGATGTACAAGAACAAGAGGCATGACATGAAATTGGAGGGTGGCAGGTGGAGGGTAAATGTGAGAGTTTTTCTTCACAGAGAGGGTGGTGAAAGCATGGAACAAACTACCACAGGAGGTGGTGGGGGTGAACGCAGTGGAGGGTTTAAAACATGCATGGGACAGTCGTAAGGGTACATGGGTGGTGGGAAGGAGGAGGGAAAGCCATTGACTAGGTAGGGTCAGTGGAAACAGACTAGTGTAGGGCTTTCGGGCAGACTGAATGGGCCTGGCAGTCCTTATCTGTCAACAATTACTATGTTTCTATGTTTCCTCGTAGCTCTCAGACCCTTTCTACTCATGCCTCTCAACCCCCTGCCTCGTAAATAAGGGACAAGGCTTAAAATAACCAGGGGCATAGGAATAAAATCAGGGACACATCTCAAACATTTGGCAATTTCCACTTGGGAAGCTGGTAGAATGAGGTGTTAATATGAAATCCATTTTCTTTTTTTTTTTTTCAATTTTTTTTTTTTATCCCCCGCCTACTCTGTCTGAGCTCTGCTTCTTCAGGAGCTCCAATGAAGGACTGCCCCCGATTCTGCCACCTACCTGGTCTCACGGTCGATCCCTCATGGAGCTGCGGATCTCTCCCTGCAGTACGAGGTGGGGCAGAACACCCCAAACTAATCAACTTTCGTTGAGAGACCCTGGACCAGGCAGGCGGTGGCTATTATGGGTCTGCCTCAGTACTCCGTCTACCCGGAGCTCAGAGAGTGATTTTCCCTGTTTGTTGTGGGAGTGGTGCATCTCCGATGCCAAGGCATCGCCACCGACATTGCCACTCCTCCCCTCAGTGTCGGTTCCATGCTTGCCATGCCTCAGGCCTCCACCAGAGGCCGGTCAAGTGCCAAGCAGGGACTCCCCTCCCTCCCGGGAGAGGAGAGCTGCCCTCTAGATGCTCAATCCTCTCCCTCCCCTGCCGACTCCTGACGGCCCAAGCTCGTTCCTGAATCCAGGTCGCTGGGATGAAGCGAGGTGTGGTATCCAGTGCCACCAGGCTGGCTGAAATCCATTTTCTGAAGAAGTCTGTAACTTTGAGTGTTGGCTTTATTTTGTGCTTATAATCCTCACTGGTCAGCAATGAAAGCACAAAATTCAGAAGGGACAAGGAAACAATTATGAGGTTAAATCAGGGAAGTGCTCAAATATTTAGTTTATTTATTTATTGAAATGTTTCATCAGGAAGGCACACTGAGCGACAAGTTGCTCATCTCCCGGTGCGACCTGGGGGGAAGGGATACAATAGGAGTGAGACATTAAACATTCAAGTTACAAGATCAGCATTAACATACAGTTGTAAGGCAAGTGTTACAAGCAGTGTTACAACAGTGTTGCACATAATAGATAGAAAGAGTGAACAATAATAATAAGTGCTGGGTTAATAAGTAAAAACCGCTGTCGTTCCTAACTCCCGGTATGGGAACGACAGTAGTTTTTATGAAACCTTGTGTCTGGAACGGAGCAGAGTTTTCAGCCACATTGGCGGCGGGAGAGATTGAGGACTGACTTCATCAGGGAGCAGAGTTGTTTCAGCCACATCGATGGCAGGGGAGCTGGGGAACAAACAGCAGGATCGGCAGGAGGTCAAGGAAGGAGAGACCCGAGGTGTTTTCGGCCGCATAGGCGGCAGAAGAAACAGAAGCAGGATTTTGGCAGCAGGCCCAACAGCCAAGTGGGGCCAAGGGTGCAAGGTTCAAAGGCATGACTGGGCATAAAAGCAGCAGAACCCAGTCGCAAACAAACCTTACATCTGGAAGGGAGCTGAGTTTTTTTCTCCCACCCATGCACCCTCTCCAACAGCGACCGCTATTAAGAACTCAAGGGGGGAGGAGTTTACATCAGGGAAGGTCTCACCCATTGGCCAGAAGAATCACCAACTTGGCGAAAGGTTCTACACTGAGATTCTACACAGTTGGGGGCATCAACATTCAAGGACACCATTAAGGATTCTGTTGTGGTAACATTATAGGGGTCAAGTTATAGGACTCTAGCAAAGTTAAGGATTCCAGCTTAAGGTCTCTAGTCGTGTATACGATATAGGCTATATACTTGTATCTGTGGGGTAGCATGTAGGTACAGAAGTTTTAGGGACGCCAACTTAAGATCTCTATTGTTGTGTATACTTTATAGGCTCTATATACTTGTATCTGCAAAAGTTTAGGGAATCTACCTTAAGAACTCTATTGTTGTGTATCTTTCATAGGCTCTATATACTGTAGCTGTGGGGTTTCTTGTCAGGGAAGGTATGAGGGGGCCTACAGTAGAAACTGAAATTCCTGCTTGATATTTAATAGAATGAGGGCAAGCAGGAGCCACAAATCTCTAGGGCCAGCATCTTTGGTGGAGTGGTGGGGTGTACGGGGTGTGGTTTGGCCATGGTTCTGACCTGGGCTTTGAGGATGGGGGGCTGTTTGGTATGTCGCCAGTTAGCATAATTAAGGGAGTAGGTAAGATGGATAAAGTGGAACATAGGTGAGAAGGAAGGGGGAGAAGGGAGGCTGTCCTGATAGGAGGAGTGGAGAGGGGTCGGGGGGCTGAATATGAGGTGGGCTTTATGGGCACAGCGGCTGCACCTGGTATTGAAGATACAAGCCAGATAGGGGGTGTTGGAGATGGAGCATGGGAGAGACAGAAGCAGGATTTTGGTAGCAGGCCCAACAGCCAATTGGAGCCAAGGGCGTGAGGTTCAAAGGCGTGACTGGGTTTATAAGCAGCAGAGACCAGTCGCAAACAAACCTCGTGTCTGGAAGGGAAATGGAGTTTTCGGTCGCATCAGCAGCGGGAGAGACAGGGCCGACTTCATCGGGGAGCAGAGTTTTTTCAGCCGCATCGGCGGCGGAAGAACTGGGGAACAAACAGCAGGATTGGCGGCAGGTCAGGGAAGGAGAGACCTTACGTATTTTTGGCCACATCGTCGGCGGGAGAGACAGAAGCAGGATTTTGGCAGCAGGCCCAATAGTCAATCGCGGCCAAGGGTACAAGGTTCAAAGGCTCGACTGGGCATAAAAGCAGCAGAGCCCAGTAGCCAACAAACCTCGCATCTGGAAGGGAGCGGAGTTTTTCTCTCCCACCCACGCACCCTCCCCAACCCCAACTGCTATTAAGAACTCAAGAGGGGAGGAGCTTACATCAGGGACGCCTGGCCCATTGGCCAGAAAAATCACCAACTTGGCGAAAGGTTCTACACTGAGATTCTACACAGTTGGGAGCGTCAACATTCAAGGATTCTATTAAGGACTCTGTTGTGGTAACATTGTAGGGGTCAAGTTTAAGGACTCTAGAAAAGTTTAAGGACTGTAGCTTAAGGTCTCTATTCATTGGTATACTTTATAGGTTATGTATTTGTGTCTGTTACTGGCTATATACTTGTATCTGTATTATAGGGGTCAAAGTTTAAGGACTCTAGCTTAAGGTCTCTAGTCGTTGTGTATATGATATAGGCTATATACTTGTATCTGTGGGGTAACTTGTAGGGGCAAATGCTTTTAAGGATGCTCGCTTAAGATCTCTTGTTGTGTATACTTTATAGGCTCTATATACTTGTATCTGCAAAAGTTTAGGGACTCTACCTTAAGAACTCTATTGTTGTGTATCTTTCATAGGCTCTATATATTGTAGCTGTGGGGTTTCTTGTCAGGGAAGGTATGAGGGGGCCTACAGTAGAAACTGAAATTCCTGCTTGACATTTAATAGGATGGGGGTAAGCAGGGGCCACAAATCTCTAGGACCAGCATCTTTGGTAGGGTGGTGGGGTGTACGGGGTGTGGTTCGACCATGGTTCTGGCCTGGGCTTGGAGGATGGGGGCCTGTTTGGTATGTCATCAGTTAGCACAATTAAGGGAGGAGGTAAGCTGGATAAAGATAAAGTGGAACCTAGGTGGGGGAGAGGGAGGCTGTCCTGATAGGAGGAGTGGGAGGGGAAATATGAGGAACATAGAATTTGATGGCAGATAAGGACCGCTTAGCCCACCTAGTCTGCCCATTTCCCTACCTGAAGGATAAGCTGCAGATTCTAGTTAATCAACAGCTTACTTCCTCCTACCCCCCACTAAAATTGCCTTATGTCTGTCCCATGCATTCTTGAATTCTCCCACTGTTCCCGGCTCCACAACCTCCTCAGGAAGGCTGTTCCATGCATCCACAACCCTCTCTGTGAAAAAAATACTTTCTAACATTATCTCTGAGCCATCCCCCCTCTATCTTCAAATTGTGCCCCCTTGTTCTTGCAGGAAGCTGGGAGAAAAAGGCCCAGGCGGCTCCTTGGCTGGCCCTTCCTCCAAGCCTGCTCAGTGACGGGTTGAGGGGTGTCTCCCCAACCTTGTCACTGCTCTCCAGGTTCCCCCCGGGGCGGCTCCGCCACTTCTTTCTGCCTGGTCCGATATCACCACGGACAGCTGGGTGTTGGAAGTGGTAGGCAGGGGTCTGCCTTTGGAATTTGAGCAGTCCCCCTCCTATGGAGCTGTTGCCCCACAGGGGGCTATGGGTTCCTCAGCCTCTCTGTTGGCTCATCAAGCCAACATTGCCCTGCTCCTCCAGAGGGAGGTGATCAGGGAGGTGGCGGACACCTCTCAGACCCAGGTTTGTGTCCAGGTACTTTCTGGTCCCAAAACGGACAGGGGGCTGGTGCCCCATTCTCGACCTACACGACCTGAATAAGTTCCTAAGGTCTCGCACCTTCAGGATGGTCATTCTGGCTCAGATTATTCCATCCTTGGAACGAGGCATGTGATTCTGTTCTCTGGACCTTCAGGATGTGTTCTTTCATGTCCCAATCCATCCGTCTGGCCAGCGATTCCTCCGCTTCAGGGCAGAGGGATCCCTTTACGAGTTCCGGGCCGTGCCCTTCGGCCTCTCTCCAGCTTCCAGGATCTTCACCAAATCCATGGCAGTGGTGACAGCATTCCTGCGGCGCCGAGGGGTCCGGGTGTACTCTTACCTGGATGACAGGCTTATTGCAGCCCCCTCCAGGTTGGAGGTGGAGCGGTCAAGGGATCTGGCCCTCCAGGTCTGCTCTCAGATTGGCCTCCTCATCAACAAGGCCAGGTTGGAACGCGTGCCATCGCAGGTGATTCAGTTCATCAGGGCAGAGCTCGACTCCCTTTGAGCCAGAGCACGGCTCCCGGCGGACAGGGCTGAGGTCCTTTCCTCCTTTGCCCAATCATTTCTGGTTGGGCAATTGCACCCTGCCCGGGACTTCCTGGGCCTCATGGCAGCCTGCACCAGCGTGGTCCGTTGGGCCCGCTGGCATATGCATCCCCTACAATGGGGGCTGGACTGCCAGTGGCCACAGCGCTCCGGTCCTCTGGACCAGCCAGTGACAGTGATCCAGGAGATGTGGAACGGCCTCCAGTGGTGGCTCGTTCCAGCTCATCTGCAGGAGGGTATCCGTTTGTCCGCCCAGAGCTGACAGTCACTCCTGAAGACCATGCCTCTCTGATGGGTTGGGGTGCCCATCTGGGAGCTCAGAGCCCACGGCCTCTGGTCCCCTCAGGGGTCTCGATGCCATATCAACCTGCTGGAGCTTCGAGCAGTCTGACTAGCCCTCACTGCCTTCGCTCCATTTGTACGGGGTCAAGTGGTCCAGGTCCAGACAGACAACACCACGACCATGTACTACCTCAACCGACAGGGCGGGACGCACTCCTTGCCTATGTGCAAGGAGGCTCTCCGCACTTGGTCTCTCGTGATCAGTCTGGAGGCGGATCTCCTAGCCATCCATGTGGCAGGAGCCTCCAACAGTCTGGCCGATGTCCTCAGCCGGCTAGGTGCTGCATCTCACGAGTGGTCTCTCCTGCCAGAGGTAGTACAAGATCTGTTCTCCCACTGGGGCACCCCTCAGGTGGACCTGTTCGCCTCAAGGGAGAATGCGAAGTTGAGGCTGTTTCACGCCCGCCCCCCTCAGCAGGGCTCGCTGCAGGGGGATGCCTTCTTGAGGCCATGGACCCCGGGCCTCTTCTCACCTCTCTCCATTCTCCTTGATCCACAAGGTGCTTCTCAAGGTGAAGAGGGACCAGGCGCAGGTGATTCTGGTAGCCCCAGACTGGCCCTGCCAGTTCTGGTATCCAGATCTCCTCAGCCTCAGCTCCAGGCTCCCAAGGCGGTTTCCAGCCCACCCGGACCTGATCTCAGTCAACAAGGGGAAGTTACTCCATCAGGACTTTCAATCCCTGCACTTGATGGCCTAGTTCCTGAGCGGCTAGAGTTCCAGGCCTTGGGTCTTTCGACGAGGTCCTCAACATTGTTGAGGCATCCGTGAAGTCGACCAGAAAATATGATGTTTTCAAATGGAAGAGATTCTCCATCTGGTGTCAGGGCAAGGGGTTGGACCCTTCCTCCTGTTCATTGGCTAGCATTCTGGACTACCTGTGGTCCCTTTCTCAGCTAGGGCTTTGGTCGACGACCCTTAAGGTGCACCTGGAAGCCATCTCTGCTTACCGGGCGCGGGCCAGAAAGCAGTCGGTGGTGCAGGAGAAGGTGGTCGGGCGCTTTTTCAAAGGCCTTGATCACATATCCCCTCCAGTGCGAGAACCTCCATCTCCATGGGATCTACTGCTGGTATTGGCTTAGCTCATTGGCAAGCCATTCAAACCGATGCACGGGTGTGACATCTCTCACCTGTCGTGGAAGACTGCCTTCTTGGTGGCTATTACGTCAGCCAGAAGGATGGGAGAGCTCCAGGCGCTTTCCATTGAGTCTCCTTATCTGGCCTTCCATAGGGACAAGGTTGTCCTGTGCCCCAACCCGAAATTCCTTCCGAAGGTGGTGTCTGAGTTTCATCTTAACCAGGTGTTGACTCTGCCGGTGTTCTACCCCCAGTCACATCTCTGAGGCCAAATATAGGCTCCATACTCTGGACCCTAGAAGAGTGCTCTCTTATTATAAGGAGCGGATGGCTGAAGTTCGGGGAGAGGTTCGCCAGCTGTTTGTCACCTACCTGGCAGACCTGCAGCCAAGCGGACGATAGGCAGGTGGGTCACCTCTTGCATAGATCTCTGCTATAGGTTGGCGGGCATGGATCGTCCCAAAGGGAAAAGAGCTCATTCTACCTGCCATACTGCTGCTTCAGTGGCTGCTTCCAGGGACGTCCCTATCCAGGAAATCTGCTGGGCTGCTACCTGGAAGTCAGCACACACCTTCATTACCCACCACATGGACTTTGAGTCACGCCGGGATGCTGGTTTTGAGACCTCGGTTCTCCAGTCCTTATTCCCTAAGTAGGGAGTGCGCGCCTTGCCTCCCTCCTCCCGGAGAACTGCTAGGAGTCTGCCAATAAGTGTGGATTGAACAACATATCCACATCCCTAGAAATGCAGGTTACTCACCTGTAACAGGAGTTCTAGGGTGGTATGTTGTTCATCCACTAACCTGATCTCCCGGCAAGCTGGCAAGACTGGCTTCCAGCGGGCTAGATCTGGTGTCATGGGGCGGGCTGGGTGTTTTGCCGCCCGGGTGGGTGGGGGGAGCCGGCTTGAGGACCTTCCGGCGGGATTTGGGGCGGCGGGGAGCCTGCCAATGGGTGTGGATGAACAACATATACCACTCCTAGAACTCCTGTTACAGGTGAGTAACCTGTATTTTCTGTTGCATAGTGTTCCAGATAGATGGGAGAGAGAAGCTGATAGCAGATAACCCATGTGAAGACCGTACTCTAGGTGTTTGAAAGCAGATAAATGAGAATCTTCTAAGCCGGTATGACCCCTTGGCACCTCAGATAGTCTCGAGATGTACCCGGTAACTTGTGGGACAAGGCCCTATACATCCAGAGGAGGCATTCCTTTTCTCCTTACAGTAAGTGAGGTCCATCCCAGCACTTGATACAGCAGGCAATGGTGGGTGCGGAGAGGCAGGTTAAGAATGAACCAAGGGCCCTGTGATAGATAGGCGTGTCGAGATTGCGGAGAACAGTAGGAGAGCAGTTGATGTAGAGGAAGTCAGCATAGTCCAGTAGAGGTAAGAATGTAGATTGTACTAGTTTCAATTTGGCATCAGGAGTAAGAAGGGGCTTTAAGTGGAAGAAATACCTAAGCGTTGTCTCAGTTTTTCGATAATTCATTCAGATGGCAGTGGTAAGTAAGCTTATTGTCAAGCCAGAATCCAAGGTATTTAAAAGTGGCCATGGTTTCCAAGGTTCGCCTAGCAGAGTTAGAATCTGCAGGTTGCAGGTAGGCCCTGGGGCGGTGGATGGGGAGAGGATCATAGCTTTAGTTTTATTGGCATTAAGCAGAAGCCTGTGCTTCAAGAGATTTTGTTGGAGGGAGCTGAAATCTTGCTGTAGGTCCTCATGGGCCATGCATAGAGAGGAATTAGCAGTGTATAGAACTGTGTCATCTGCAAATAAGTGCACTTTGGCTGAGTGCAGATGCGAGTCAAGGTTATTGATATAAATAGCGAATAGGATTGGCCCCAAGATAGAGCCTTGCGGGACGCCTCTTAGTAAGGTTTTCAAAGGGGACAGGTCTCCCGCAGCATTGACTTGTTGTTGTCTACTAGTGAGGTAGCTGGTGAACCACTTAATGGCATGTTTGTCAAGTCCCATGCTACCTAGGGAGTTAAGCATTATGTTGTGGTCCACAGTGTCGAACGCCTTACTAAGGTCGAAGAAGAGTGCGAATACATGCTTCTTGGCGTCCAAGGCAGTTTGCCAGTCGGTGGTTACCTTCGCGAGGGCAGACACTGTGCTATGTTTCGCTCAGAAGCCCGACTGATCAGTATTTAGCAAATTATGTGAATCCAGATGCTCCCAGATTTGGGTGTCGACAAGTTTTTCCAGTAATTTTGAAAGGGAGGATAATATTGAGATGGGTCGATAGTTGTTCAGATTGCTGGGTCCCCTGATTTGAGCAGAGGGATGATGTAAGCGGTTTTCCACGATGAGGGTAGCTCCCCTTGTGAGAGGGAGATGTTGAATAAATGGGTGATGGGAGCAGTAAGAAAGTGGTGACCTAGTTTTAGGAAAAAAGGTTCAATAAGATCAGCACCAGCACTTTTTTAGTGTCTAAGGACAGTAAGAGGGTCTCTACTTGCTTATAAGATATGGGGTGGAAGCTGAAGGGGGGGGTAACTCTGTTTGGTGCAGGTGCTAACTCTCGAGGTATTGGTGACAACACCCGGTAGGGTGATCTTACTTAAGGGAGAGGCGTCAAATGCCAGCCCCGCCGTGGCAAAGTGTTCATTCAGTTGATTAAGAATATCCACTCCGTCTGTGTATGAGATGTCCCCGGACTGTATTTTTGTTGGAAGAGAGGCATCTGAGGTATGGCCTTCTACCTCTTTGAGAATTCTCCAGAATTTAGTGGCATTGTTTTTGTTGCCTTCTAAGGCTGATTGGAAGAATCTAGCCTTTTCAGTCCTAACAAGTTTGGTACAGGCATTACAGGATGTCACGAAAGGCAAGCCAGTCGGCATCCGTGCCTGACTTCCTAGCTTTTCCACGTAGTCTCTCTGTTTTGAGGGCTTTTTTAAGTTAGGTGAGAACCATCCAGGGATCTCACCTTGGATTTAGTCATTCTTAAGGGGCATGCTCATCTAGAATGTCCACTAGGAGATTATGGAAAATATGGAATGCTTCAGAGGTGAAGAGGCCAGACAGAGTCTTACCATCTAATGTTGCTCAGATCATTCGGAAGGCATGTTGGCAAAACTTTTTCAGTGTGAATTTAGGGGCTGATTTAACATGGGGAGAATGCCTGATGCAGGCAGTGGCACAATGGTCACTGAGGTCATTGAAGAATACCTTGGCATGAGAGATATTGTGGGGTTTGTTGACTAACATTAGGTCCAGGAGGGAGCTACGTTCGGGAATTTTTCTGTTAGGTCTAGTGATTGCGGGGGTCATCTGGGCCAACCCGCACAGGTCGCAGAAGTCTTTAAGATTCTTGGAGTTCTCATTGTTCCAATTTAGGTTGAAGACGCCCAACAGAATGCACTCTAAGTTAACCGTGTCGATTAGATTTTTCAGATGAGGCAGGAGGGTCATGCTGCCAGAGGGCGGTCGGTAGCAAGCAGCAATGAGGAGAGCCTTATCATTGGTAAGCGACAACTTTAAGGCTAGACATTCAAATTCCTTGGCTTTAGAGGTGCAATCAGTGATTGTCACAGAGAATTTGTTCTTTGTGTAAATTACAACACCCCCCTCCCAGTTGGTCTGTCACATTGGAAGGTGGTGTACCCCAGAAGGTTGATAGCTTTATCAGGGGTCAGCAGCGTTAGCCATGATTCTGATATCATTAAGAAGTCAAGGGAGGCATGTAAGGACAACGTCTGAATCGGGTCAAACTTCCTGAGTAGGCTACATATGTTCAGGTGGAGGAAACTGATGCCCTTGAACTGGGGGAGGTCAGCAGGGTCATTTAATAGAGACGTTGGGCCTGGATTAAGCTCGACATTTCCAGAACAGAGTAACAGAAGCAAGAGAAGTTTTTTGAAGCAATTTATTAACGCGATGAAAAAGCGCTTTTTGTATCGCTTGGTGTGGGGAGGGTCCGAGGGTGCTGGGTAAGAGTTGCTTGAATGTTTGGTTGTGAGTAGGACATGAAGAATTGTATTTACTGACAGATTCCAGGAAATTTTGTGCAATGTCTTAGATACAGTTTGATTGGGGGGGGGGGCATTCAGAGCAGAGGGGTAGTCGTTCCAGGGGAGGGGAGCCATGACCCTAAGTGAGGGTGTAGGACTGGGTGGTCATCGTTAGAGGAACACTGCGATGCTTGTTCTGGGATGTGGGTTAGAAGTAATGCGAAACATAGTAGAAGGAGTTGCTCCCGGAGCGTCATTTTGGATAGAGATTCACCTTCCAAGATGCAGAACAAACACACAAAGCAGGTTGTATGTGGAGGGGCTTGGGGAAAGAAGGTGTGTACAAAAAGTGGTGGGGTTTAAGTATAGGGCGTGCCTATAAGATTAACATCCAATGGAAGTAACAGGGGGTTGGCCTTCCACTGAAGGAAAGAGCATTTAATAGAGGCCAGGGTCGGGGCGCACGGTGTGGGATGAAAAATACAGAGCAATCAACTGGCGCTAAGTAAAATTCAAAGGCAGAGAGCGAGCGGCAGGGGTCAGCAGAGAAAGCTGTGTCCAATCCCAGGCGGAGCCGTACGGGCAGCAACCAATCGCTGTAGACCCTGGAGGTTCTTCAGCCAATCGGGGTCCCCAAGACACTTCCCCGTAGCAGTGAGGAGCTTACCGGATTCTCTGTGCTCAGAGGCGGGAAGGAGGAGGGCGTGCGGACGGCTGGCTTCTCCAGCCATGACCGCTGGGCAGGGCTGCAGTGTTCAGCCTGATCAGGGGCTTCTGCTGTGGGAAGAACAAAGACAGGGATTAGATAAGGCCAGGGCATACAAAGAGGCTAAATTGGGGCGGGGGACAGAGGGCAGAGACAAAAGAGTAGGCTGAGCGGGGGGCAGGTATCCAGACGGCTGTGCTAAGTAGGGCAGCACCGCTGATTCCCGTGTTAAGAGGAGGGAGAAAGGAAAGAAGCGATTAGAGATACTGTGTTGGAGTGTTGGGAGGTAGAAAATAAGGGAGGCGAGAGAAGGTGCAAAACAGGAGTGCCCGAAAGCAAGGGTCAGTATTCAATGGGAACAATTGGAAAAGGACGACAAACAGTTCAAGTCAATATCCCCAAATGCATAACAAACATTGAAAAAAAAATACAGAGCAATCAACTGATGCTATGTGAAATTCAAAGGTAGAGGGCGAGCGGCAGGGGGCCAGCAGAGAAAGCTGTGTCCAATCCCAGGCCGGGCCGCACAGGCAGCAACCAATCACTGTAGACCCTGAGGTTCTTCAGCCAATCAGGGTCCCAAAGACTCTTCCCCGTAGCAGTGAGGAGCTTACCGGATTCTCTGTGCTCGGAGGCAGGCAGGAGGAGGGTGTGCGGCCAGCTGGTTTCTCCAGCTGCGATCGCTGGCGTGGGGCTGCAATGTTCAGCCCGATCTGGGGCTTCTGCAGATTCTCTGTGCTCAGAGGTGGGCAGGAGGAGGGCGTGCGGCCGGCTGGCTTCTCCAGCCGCGACTGCTGGAGCGGGGCTGCAGTGTTCAGCCCGATCAGGGGCATCTGCGGATTCTCTGTACTCGGAGGCGGGCAGGAGGAGGGCGTGCAGCCGGATGGCTTCTCCAGCCGCGACCGCTGGAGTGGGGCTGCAATGTTCAGCCCAATCAGAGGCTTCTGTATTGTGTCTCCTGTGCCACCTCCATGGCCCGGGTTGTGCCTGAAAACGGTCCTTGGATCAGTGCACCCACCCAGTCAACAAACAAACAAGTAAAATAATTTACGTATACATACAAGGTTTTCGGAAGACTACGTGGAGTAAATCCAGTGTGTCATGGAGTCTCAGAGGTGGAAGGGTGGCTAGACCCGGTTACTATGGCATTTACTTTTCCATGCTATTCTTTGAGTTGAAACTTACAGCAGGATACAGTTTGTGCCTTTCTTTGTGAGAGTGAAACTGTTCCACGTTACATAGACCGCTATGCCTACCCAGGCTGCCTGTGGGTTCCCTGCCCTGTTGTTTTAGATCCTAGATGAGTTAGCACAGGTTTTGGCTAGGTTGAACAAGGAAACCCTGTGCTGGTGATACCCTGTTTTACACCAGGTTGCTCTCTAAGAAGATGGGCACTTTTGTTTTAAAAATGCAATATAGCGGGTGGGGGTGGTGGGTAGCATGCCCATATTTGGAATTCCATTCCCAGGTGTTTAAGGACGTACTAATGGCACTATCTAGCCTAAGTTCTCTTACTTTGTTCATTGGTTCTCTGGTGTACTAGCTAATTCCAAGCCTTTTTGTTTCAGGACTTGGTGAATATTGTTGAGCAACTCTCTAGGCCTTTGGCCACCCTTGGCTATTATTGTATTCTTCTAACTACACTTTTTCAGCTGTCTGTTAGATGTTACTGTCAATATGGATTTATTTGTTACTGTGCTGTTAATTGTAGAATCATGTATCACGTTCAGGACAACACTGAAAATGAACACAAGTTAAATGGTTCTTGTCAATTGTTCCTTTTTTTTGTTTTCTTTGAGCCAGTAATTTCCCATTTTCAGAAATGGATGATTCTGTTTGACAGTCTCAAAAATCTGTTTTTCTCCCCAAATATTGACAGCAAATCAGCATTTTGTATACAAACATGTTGCTCAAAATGGTGAGTTTTGCACAAAGCTGTTGTAAAGTGGGACTGTGCATAAAGTGATGCAAATAGAGTCTGTTTTCATGAAAAATTGACTGCTGTGGCAGGTTTAAAAATGCCAATTTTTCCTGTTTTCCATTGAAAATGGCAAATCACGGGCTGTACTTTTTTCTTAAACTCTTTTGCGATGTTGATGATGTTTGTGTGCAGAAGATTGGTGGCACAGGCTGAGCAGGGACAGTGCAAATCTACATACTGTATATCCAGTTGAAAGTAGTGTTGAATTTATATAGGGTGGATTCAGGGACATTTGAAGAGAACATTCCCCATGTCCTAGGGCCAGGAGAGGACATTTAAACAAAACAAGAAAAGGGGTAAAGTTGTTCCATATGCATTTGTGGTTACATTTTTTAGCGTAATTATATGGTTTACTATGGTAGAAGTGTGTCATCTCACGCAGCTTGGGCAGACACAGTGCTCAGCCTCTTGCCGTGGTCCTTTTGCCTGAATTCCATGGCATGTATTTATTTTAAACTGTTGTCCAGGAAAGGCACATGGAGCTGAGGTTTGCTTCAGGTGCAACCTGGGAAGGGTTTTCAGGAAGAAGACAGTGAGCGACAGTGAATGTTTATAGACATTAAATTGTACAGATTACAAATACAATGAGATGTCTTCTGGTTACCATATAACATTTAGTGTGAAGCTGAGCTCATGTGGATAGCTTTTCAAAAATATCTCACTAGCAGCTCCCCAGTTTCTTACTTGGTAATGCCCTCAATGTCCTCGTAGACCAGAACCAATGGCATGCTGTTTATGGAGGCAGTAAAGTCTAATGGTTAAAGCATAGGCTAGTACTAGAGTATTATAGGTTCTAATCCCACCTGAACCACTGACTAGCACTGTGCAAAATATTTTGCCTGTTTCTCATTAACAGAATTTCATGAAAGCTAGATACTCTGGGGGGCAACTCATGAGGAAAACTTATAAGCCACATATGTAGAATACTAAGACTCCCTGGGTGATACCTCACTGTCAATATTAGAAGCCTGGAACTTGGAGTTGGAGATCCCCTTTTCATCATGGAATGAGGCAACCTTGAAAGCTACTAAAATTACCTCTTCTAAGATATGGAGGGAATTCTCGATCCCGATATTTTCGTTCTCCAGCAGTACTTACAAAATATTTTCCTGCCTCCTATGGTTCCTGTTGGCGGGGATATAATTGTAGTCTAGCTGACTTAGGCCACATTTTTTGGTGTTACCCTAAATTACCACCATTCTGGTGTATACTGCAGACTGAGTTGGTAGAACGCCTGGGAGAGGATATTGAATTGACAGCAGAGATTGCAGTCTTATCCATTTACCCCCACCCCCATAGACCACGTTGGGACCATACTTTGCTCCCACTGTATATCTTAGCAGCCAGAAAGGCCATAACCTGAAAATGGATGACCAATCAGATACCCACAGTTGAAGATTGGCGCCAAATAATAAAGAAAATTTATAACCTAGAACATCTTCCTGCCAAACTCCATAATAAACTCCCTTCTTTGGAAATAAAATGGCATAGATGGGTATTCTACATTTCTTCAAGAGATCCAGAATTTGTCCCGTGAACAGACATATGATAACTGGGGAATAGTTTCCCATGGTCACCTGAGACTTTCCTTCGGGGCACTAAAGAATCTATGGGGTCCTATATTATCTTCTAAAAATATGGGAGATGAATCAGCTTGCTGCCTTGGAAAGAATTAAAAAGTTACTGTTGGATCAGAGAAGTTAATCATAGAAATGTTTGTGGAATTAATTACAGCAAAGCCACTTACCTTTCAATTAAGAATGATGTAAAGCCGACCCGTTGGCGCAGCAGTTGGATTTCTGCTTGCGATGCCAGCGACCGGGTTTGAGAATGAGCTCGGGTCGCTGGAGGGCCGGCCGGGGGGGGGGGAGGCAGCTTGAGCGTCCCACGACTGCTCGCTGTCTCCAGGGAGGGAAGGGATCACGACCCGGTGTCATAGCGACCACTGGTGGAGGCCAGTGGTAGTGCAGCACGTCAGGGCCATTAGGGGTGGTGCGCAACAGACGTCGGCTCTTGCCTTGACGTCCGGACATCACGCGCCTTCAGAAAGCCAGGAAAATCGCTCGCTGGCCTCCGGATGACGGCTCTCCATTCCTAAGGGGCCTCCAGTGCCTTCCCAGTGCCTCCTGCTCCACAGCAGTATCCCCAGGCCCTAGAAAGTGCGCGCTGGGGCTATCCTCCCCGGTGCCTTCCCCTTGGAGGAGGGACCTGCCCGTGAAGGGTTACACGGATATCCTGGGGGTCGGTGGCGATCTGAGGATCAGAGGAGGGCGGGAAGGACAGAAGGGTCAGAGGAACTTGATGGAGCCGAGGAGGGGAGGATCAGCGAGCACGAGGCGGAAAATAGATTACTCAAAAAAGAATGATGTAAATGCAATCAACTATTGTTGTAAGTTAATGACAAATCTGAACATGTAAAACTGTGTCTCTTTGAATAAAATGAAATAAAAAGAATTTCATGAAAGCTTTTATTTATTTATTTATTTTATATTTTGTGCTATGAAAGCTTTTTAAAATGTCGAAATTTTAGCCATGTACAAAGTTCTCAAGTTTTGGAGTGAAACATTACTCCTTGCCAACTTTGCAAAGTGTGGACCATCACGGAATTTTATAAGCTTTGCCACTGACAAACTACATGACCTTGAGCAAGTTGCATGACCTCTCGGTGCTGCACAATTTAGATATAAGCAGGACCTCAAGGAAAGCAAAATATAGCATGTCAGTTGGGCCGTGGTGAATGAACTGTGAAATGAACAAAAATGGTGCGGTCTCTATACAGAAATACTCTGAATACCTCGCGCCTTTCCCTCATCCTAATACAGAGCACACTGGCATGTGAGACATACCAGAGTAACTAAATGTGGGAAGCATAACTAAATAGTGGAGATGCAGATTTTCACAACTAAGGGACTGGTGCTATGATGGATTTGAGACCCTGGCTAATAACCACATGAGTTCTTGTTTACCAGCTTTGAGATTTGTACCACAATGCCCTCTGTTTGTTTTGTTTTGTACCTTAGAATAGCCAATCTGAGAAGCAGAATCTCATTTCCATTGTGGTCCTGCTCCTGCCCATTTCTGCAGCTGTGTAGAGTGAAGCACTGGGAAGGTAACTGATGTGCCCAATGTCACGCTGCGAGTATTTGGCTCTAGCTAGGTTTAAACCTATGATCTCTAATTTCCAAGGCAGTGCTCTAATCACTGCACCACAGAGTGTCAGAAGAGGATCTTTTGAATGCTTCTTGGGTTCCTGCACTCTAACAGGAATAGGCATGAGTCCTTATAAATATGATACCAAGGGCAGAAGTGACGTATGTAACCATAAAATGGGATTTTCAATTACAGGTTTGCTATAATAGCCACTGGCTGGTACTAAATAAAAGAAATCTGTTATCATTGTGTTTGGCACACAGAAGAAATTTGCTAATTTAAAATTCTACAACTCTCTGTGGTGGAACAGTTTAAGTATCTGTGACTATGACTTGACCAGTTTCTGACTCATGGTTTTCATGTCCAGTATCTTCTTTTAATGGTGCATCAGAAGTTAGGAACCTTATACGAGATTTCAGATTGTTCAGACGATTACACAAGAAGAACAGTATTTTTTTTCAAGCAGTCATTCCAGCCCTAGAATATGGATACGTAAATCTATTACCTAACACTCTTCGCAATGTTTTAACCAGTCTTAATGTTGTATTTAATAATTGTTGCAGATTTGTTCTTTGGCTGGCTGACTGAAGCGTGCTTCATTGCTCTTCATATTTGGGTATTCACTGTCTTAATCTTGCTTTGAGGCATCAATATTGTTTGGCTGAATTTTCTGTTTTAATGTACTAGTAGACAGACTAGCTCCTTCATCTGTAACGGAACATCCTTCTATTTATACTTCATCACATATCACTTGTTACAGTACCTCCTGTAGGTTAAAGTTAATGAGCTGTGAAGAAGATTGTTGCAACCAGCAGTCCTGGGTTAGAGTCCCACAAATGCCATTTGTGTACCGTGTGACCCCGAGCAAGTCATTTATCCTGCCTGTACTGCCAGGATGCACCTGAAAAAGAGCTTTGACTCTGTGTGCCTTTCCTGGCTAGCAACCGACTGAGACAGACGTTCTAAAAGGAGCTCTCGCACATTGCTCTAAAACTTGATTATTAAGACTAACTAAGTCAGATTTTTAAGGATTTAACTCACACTAATGCAGTTAGAGGGCATGGGTGGAAGCTGGAGGG
Organism: Neoceratodus forsteri; assembly: GCA_016271365.2. Lineage (NCBI taxonomy): Eukaryota > Metazoa > Chordata > Ceratodontiformes > Ceratodontidae > Neoceratodus > Neoceratodus forsteri. The sequence continues at coordinate 166,590,232 of CM057458.1, read as the reverse complement.
GGGAAGATTCAGGGGAGGAATGAGGAGGTGCTACTTCACTGAGAGGGTGGTGGAGCCATGGAATGTGCTGCCCAGGTGGCTGGTGGAGGCAGAGACAGTTGAGGGGTTCAAGAGGGGGTGGGACAGGTACAGGGGAAGGGTTCTGGAAACAAAATCCAATGCAGCGATGGCATTTTAGTATGTTAGTAATAGAAGCAGCTTGTCGAATGCTACTGGCAGATATAAAATTTTTGGAAAGTGGCAAAGGAGAACCAAAAACCAACCACCTTCTGAGATTGGGAAGGGAAAACAGCTGCAGCCGACTAGATCGCTGGCGATGGGCGGACAAAGCTCAACTGACACCTTGGAGCCCAGTCTTAGCCTTCAAGGCTGTCCGCAACACTGTAATAGCGGCGGTGAAGGATTTATCGGATAAAGTTGACACCTTTAACAAAAGAATAACTGCGGTGGAAACAAAAGTACAGCAGGTAATCACAGAAACTAAAGCTCTAACCAAAAATGCAAACAAAACGTTCACGGCTGTGAACAGAGTCATCAAAGAGAACAATCTTCTTCGACTTAGACTGTAATCATTGGAAAATGCAGCTCGATCTGCAAATGTGTGCTTCTTGGGCATTCAGGAAGGACTGGAAACACCTAATCCTATACAATTTATAAATCCCCTTTTAAACCAGTGGTTTGGAGACATGTCAGAAATCACTATATTACAGGTCTACCGGATCAGCCCGAGGGGAAAACCGAATAACACCACCTTACCTTGAACCATGCTGATGGTCACAGGGGGTTCTCACCAACGAGGTAAAATCCTGTTACATTCCCAAGATTCTGCTCCATTGCTCCTACGCGGTACACTGCTGTCCGGAGTTTCTTTTTCACAGAAAGGGTGGTGGATGTATGGAACGGCTTACCTTAGGAAGTGGTGGCTATGAATACAGTGCAGGGCTTCAAACAGGCATGGGATAGGCATAAGGGAGCAATACAGATGAGTATGAATAGATAGGCCACTGACAGAGCAAAGGCCTATGGCACATTCGTAAGGTAGAAAAAGAAATGGGCAGACTGGATGGGCCTTGCGGTCCTTATCTGCCGTCAACTTCTGTGTTTCTGTGTTTCTGTGTTTCATCTCTTTTTCTGAAAGATGCTACCCTCTTGTGCCTTTGTTAATTCCTTGAGATACTTGAAAGTTTCTATCATGCCCCCACTCCCTCCTTGCCTCAGAGTATACATATTAAGCTCCTTTAGTCTCTCCTTGTGTGTCTTCTGGTGCGGACCTGCCTTTTTTGTTGCCAGGAGGGCTATGGGCTGTGGCTGCACCTGAGATTGAAGATCAGAGCCAGATAGGGAGTGTTGGAGATGGAGCACGGAGGCGACAGGAGTTCAGGCAGGGGAACAAATGTGACAAGGACCACAACGGCTGGCAGTATGTAGGGTGAGGGTCGGGAGCAGCCCAGACAGCAGCAAGCTGGGGGGGGACAACGGGGGGGGGAAGGGTAGTTGGATTGGACCTTAGTAACAGATTTGAGCCTCTACTTCTGATAAAGGATGGAGAGGATATTGTAAATGGAGCAGTGGTGGAAAAGGGGGCCAAGGGTGGGCTGGGCATGAGGGATCGCCAGAAGAGCAGGAGAAGCTGGGTGGGACGCTGCATATGCCCGCTCTGGAGGCTGGAGTTGTGGTCAGCCTGGCAGAGGTGAAAAAAGGGGGTGGGAGTGAGCACTGTAAATGGCCTGGTAAACAGGGGAAGCAGGGAGGGTTTTTTGCATAAGAACACGCGTGGATCAGGTGGAGCTGACAGACTGTTGGGAAGTGTAGGGGTGTAACGGGGCAGAGGGACGCAGTGGGGCCTCATAGTATTGGAAGGTGTAAAATTGCAGCAGGTGGTGAAGGGGGGAGCAGGGACCCCAGATCAGGACTCCATAAAAATGCACAGATGGGTGCAGCAAGGGCGGAACCTGTGAGAAATGTTCAGGAACAACCCAGGCAGGGAACTGCGAAAACTGTGTAGGAACAAACCAGGCAGGGAGAAGTGATGCAGGGGACAGGGACTTCTGTGGGAAGGGCTGGGGACGAGGACATGGACCTGAAATGAAGCTGGGGGTACAAGGAGCGGAGGGGAAATTTCAGGGGGTGACCAAATGGAGCAGGTAGCAGCACAGAGGAGCCATGAACAGGAGGAGGAGGATGGGAAGAGATCTCAAGAAATTTCGAGGGAATAGCAAGGTTAGGATAGGGATAACTTGGGAAAGGGTGGAGAAACGAGTTGCAAGATGTGTCCAGGAGGAGGAAGGGAACAGGGTTTTAATAGTCGGGGACTCTTGTGTAAAAGGTGTTACATGCGGGAGAAGGAGAGGCAAAGGGGGTAAAATATGGGTGGAATGCCTGCCAGGAATGACAGCAGCCAAAGTCTTACACTGGATCCCTTCAAGGGGGAGGGCACTGGATGAGAGAACACATCTGATCTTCCACTTGGGGACAAATGACCTTGCAAGGAGAAGTGTGATGGAGGTGCAGGCACGGTTTACGGCACTGGCTAGCTTCTGTAACAGCTTGGATATTAAATCCTTGTTTTTCTCCGAGGTGCTGCCAGTTCCAAGGGCCAGCATAGAGGTGAAACAGAATATAGAGGAATTAAACAGTTGGCTGGCATGGTGGTGTGCTCGGAGGGGTTATGGAGTGGTAGGAGATTGGGGAACAACGTGGAGCGACAATAGCCTCTATGCCCCAGATAGGCTGCATTTAAATGGGAAGGGGAGAGCAGTGCTCAAATGCAAACTGGAAGATTATGTTGAAAAATGCTATCATTTAAACTAAATTTGGGCAGGGGCAAGGGAAAGCTCTACTTGTAGGACACATGGCGGGGAGGGGGGCTGCGAGCCCTACCCCAACAGACAAGAGGCACAAGGGTAGGAAATACAGGGTGCATAGCAAGTGGGGAAAGAGAGGAGGGGGTTGGAGGGTCATGTGTGCAAACGCCAGAAGTCTGGGTAGGAAGCTACCAGATCTAGCAGCACCAGTGGTTGAGAAGGGCCTCGACATTGTGAGGGTAACAGAAACATGGTACCACCAAGAGCAAGAGTGGGACATGGAGAAACCAGGGTGCACACTGTTCAGGAGGGACAGGGAGGAAAGGGGGGGTTTGCACTCTACGTAAAGGAGGGTGTCAGAATTGCAGGGCAAGTGGGGGGAGGCCGAAGGACTCTGGGTCTCCTTGGTGGCAGGAAAGGGGGAGGTGGTGCAGATGGGGGTGGTTTACAGGCCCCAGCACAGCAGAAATTGGTGGATAGAAGCATGACTGATGAATTTGTGAGAATGGCGGCTAAGGGGGAGGTGGTGCTGATGGGGGACCTGAACCTACCAGATGTAGACTGGGACACCCTATCTGCATCATCAGCCAGCAGCAGGCAAATATTGGACTCCCTGCAAACTGCCCTCCTGAGGCAACTGGTCAGGGAGCCAACCAGGGCAGGAGCTGTTCTTGATCTGGTTCTGACAATTGGGGATAGGGTAGGAGAGGTATCAGTGGGTGAACACCTTGGTACAAGTGACCACAACACAGTCTGGTTCAGAATAAGGAACACTGAGGAGGTCCGCCGGTCTAAGTTCAGAGTGCTGGATTTTGAGAGAGCAGATTTCAGGAAAATGGGGGAAGTAGTGGAGAGGGCTCTGGAGGAGTGAAGGAGTTAACAGACATGAAGGAAATGTGGGAGAGGATAAAAGAAGCTATTGTGGAGGCCACGGACCTTTGCGCCAAGAGCTCAAGCAAAAATAAGAGGAGGAGGAGGGAAACCCCTGTGGTTCACTAGGGTTGTAGCAGAAAGGGTAAGGGCAAAGAGTAAGGCCTTTAGTAACACAGGCTGACGTGGACTGGGAAAGGTAGCAGGTGAGCCAGAGAGAAGCAGGGGTAGAAGTAAGGAGGGCAAAGGCACAGACAGAGGAACACATAGCTAGAGAGGTCAAAAAAGGGGATAAAACTGTTTTTTAGGTATGTCAGTGAAAGGAGGAAGACTAGGCAGGGAATACTCTGGTTAAAAACAAACAAGGGTGAATTGATACAAGGGGACAGAGAGAAGGCAGAACTACTAAACAACTATTGTTGCTCACTGTGCACTAGGGAGGAAGAAGGGGTAGGCAGCAGAGCAGGAGAAGCTAAAGCAGGGGAGGGGGAAGTGGATATGAGTCCATTCCAGGTGGAGGAGATTCTGGGAGAACTAGGCTGCATGAACATGGACAAGGTGATGGGGCCGGATGGGGTGCACCCAAAAGTGTTGAAGGAACTTAAAGATATACTGGCGGCACCCTAGACTGCACCCTTCAACAGGTCCTTGGAGTCTGGAGTGGTACTAGACAGGCAAATGTGGTCCCTCTGCATAAGGGGGGAGGAGGTGGGAAATTACAGGCCCGTGACCTTGGTGGTGAGCAAGCTCATGGAGAAACTAATGAAAGTCAGGATCACCAGTTACCTAGAGGTGAGTGGCCTGATGAATCCAAGGCAACATGGCTTTACCAGGGGCAGATCCTGTAAAGCAAATTTGATAGAGGTTTTTTTTAAGGCAGTCACCAAGGGACTGGCTCAGGGAAGGGCAGTAGGTGTCGTATATCTGGATTTCAAGAAGGCATTTGACTCTGTGCCACACAGGAGACTGCTGTATAAGCTGTCATGCCTGGGGCTGGGGCAAAAGGTGGTTCAGTGGGTGGGAAACTGGCTGGGGGACAGGAGGCAGAGGGTCATTATAAATGAGGTGGCATCCGGAGAGGGCATGGTCAGAAGCGGGGTCCCTCAGGGGTTGGTGTTGTGGCCTCTACTGTTCAATCTTTTTGCAGGGGACATTGTGGAAGACTTTGAGGGGGGTGTGAGTCTGTTTGCAGACGATATGAATATCTGCAATAAGGTGGACACTCTGGAAGGGGTAGAAAGAATACTGGGAGATTTGGGGATGCTCGAGGCATGGTCAAAGAGGTGGCAGCTTTCATTCAACACAGACAAGTGTAAGATTGTGCATCTTGGTTACAGGAACCAGAGGGCAAGTTACTGCATGGGGGGCAGAGACCTGGAGGTAACAGAACAGGAAAGGGACCTAGGCATCACTATATCAAGGGACCTGGAGGTGGAAAGGCACTGCGAGAGAGCAGTGGCTAGTGGCAGCAGAATGCTGGGCTGCATCAGAAGGGGGATTACCAGTAGAAAAAGGGAGGTCATAGCACCCTTGTACACCCATCTAGTTAGGCCGTGTTTGGAGTATGGAGTCCAGTTCTGGAGGCCATACCTCAAAAAGGATGTGGGGAGGCTGGAGTGAGTTCAGAGGAGGGCAACTAAGATGGTAAAGGGGCTCAGCCACCTGTCCAATGAAGAAAGGCTGAGAAAATTGAACATGCACTCCCTGGAACAGAGGAGGGAGAGGGGTGACATGATTGAGACCTTCAGGTACCTTAAGGGTATAAACCGGGTGCCAGTGGGAAACATCTTTCAGCTGAAGGGGAATTGGAGGATGAGGGGGCATGGGTTACAGGTTGAGGGGGGGACAGTTCAAGGGTAACAATAGGAAGTACTATTTCACAGAGAAGGGTGGTGGATAAGTGGAATAGGCTCCCGGAGAAGTCGGTTGGAGAAGCAACTGTGGAAGACTTTAAAAAGGCATGGGACAGCCACAGAGGAGTGTTTGGGGGGGCATGTCCTAGAAGATAGCTAGACAAATGGGCAGACTAGGTGGGCCTGTCAGTCCTTTTCTGCTGTTACACTTCTATGAATCAATGAGTAAACAAGTGTTTATGTGATAGAAAAGGGGGGAAAGGAGAGGGAGGGAGGGAGGTGGAAGAGTCATGTTCAAGTTACAAGACCAACATTAACATCCAGTTGTAAGGCAGGTGTTACAAGCAGTGTTAAAACAGTGTTGCGCATAATATGTAGAAAGAGTGGACAATAATAAGTGCCAGGTTAATAAGTAAACAAGTACTAGCATTAAAGAAAAGGAAAGGAGAGGAAAGGTGAAGTGGGGAGGGGAAGAATCGTGTCCCTGGAGACCCCTTCAGGATCCGAGGAACCCTGCAAGGGACTGGGGAACCAGAAAAAGGGGATAGGCAGTGTCCCAGAGAGACCCCTTCAGGATGTGTGGAACCCTGCAAGGGGGCTATGGGGCTAGACAGAAAGGGGGATAAGGAAGGCTTTAGGGATTTAAAGAGGGAGGAGAAAAAGGAGGAGGAGGAGGTGTGACTTAAATGCTAGGAGGGGGAATAGGACCTAACCCAAGAGTGGACCCTTCAGGATGCAGGGTACCCTGTCGGGATTGGGGAAGGTCAGTAGATAGAGATTAAGAGAGTGCTAGGAGAGGGAGAGAGTGAGAACTCAACCCTTGAGGGGGAGAGAATTCACACCGTTGGAGGGGATGGGGCCTAATGAATAGTCCATCACGATGCATGGACCCATGGGGAGCATCCAGGGTCCCTTACATTCTGTGACAGATCAAGGGAGGCCAGCAAAGGGCAACAGTTTGGGAGGAAGGGGAGGAGAGCTAGAAATTTGGGGGGTGTGGGTGCACAGGGTAAAATGAAGGTGACGGTAGAGGGGAAGGGTTTATACAGGGCTTAGAGGAGGGAATTAGGGAGGGACATGGCAGGAATAGCTAGGTGCAAGGTAATCATTGAGGGCAGAGCTGATGGAGTAGGCGGAGATGAGTGCCGGATTTGAGGGGGGAGGGAATTTCAAATTTTTGGGAGGCAGTGAGAGTAACCAGATTGGCCAGTTAGGGTGGATCTGCGGGGGACTACCAGAGTGCAGAAGTCGATTGATCTAAGGAAATTGGAGGATGGGGGGTTGTTGTAAAGGAGGAGATGCAGTAGGAAGGAAGCTCACCCAACCTGTGCTTGGAGGTGAATTTAGCACAGTGGGAGAGTTGCCCATTTGTAAGAGAGGGGAAGGATAGGGTACGATAAAGATTGCAGTGGTGGGTGTGAGGGGGGCATCCAGGGCAAAGCGGCAGAATGAATTGAAGAGGGTGTCCATTCTAGCATGAGAGGACTTGGGGGCAGCACCATAGACTGCGTCACAGCAGTCGAAAATGGACAGTATCATCTTCTGAACAAGTTCACGCCTAGCAGTAGGAGGGATGCAACTACGGTTCCTGAACAGGGCACCAAGCCTGGGGCACAGTTTTGTCTGGATGACATCAGTATGTCCAGAGAAGTTCAGGTATTGGTCCAACCAAACACCTAATTACCCTGAAGGAGGATGTGTTTTCAAATAAAGTCCCATCAAGGTTGTGGAAAGTGGGTAGGGAGGGAAGTCTAGAGAGTCTCTGTCTAGTGCCAGAGGTCATGGAGGCAGTCTTCTTGGCTATTTGGGGGGGGGGGGTGTCATGTCACAAAAATCTGTAGTCTGTATAATTTTAAAAATCATATTACTGGATTGTATATTATGTTACTTTACATGTATGCCTGCTCTGAAACACCAATAAAGCATATTTGACAAAAAAAAATTAAATCATCCACTTCTTTATTTACATCATTTGGCTCCAACGTTTATCACCATAGGGCTTCTTCAGGGGAGTGTTTCAGTATATCTACAAAATTAAAATGAAATCCAATTGACTGTTATTTTCATAATACCCTATAATATTAATTAGAAGGAGCACAGAGAGTTCTAGGCCACTTGACAACCCATTCTTTTTGCAAATAAATACGTAATGCTTACAAACATTATACGGTATTTAGCTTACCTTTATACTCTTTCACATGTACCTGTTACATTGTCTTTTTGTAGCTTTTTGCCTGTACATTTCTAAATTTCTAACCATCCTTTATCCCCTCATTGTTTGGTCTAGGTAACGACTGGAACAATCTGGTCTGCCTAGTAATACATCCAGAAATCCGGCATGGCCAATCCACCTGATTCCCTAGGCAGCATGAGACTCTTTCAGTTAACCCGATGTCTCCGTGATGACTAAATAAAGTGCATCAGCAGCCTTTGGAGGCGGTGCCAGCGCTCCTCAGGAATCCTTAGTGGCAAGGCCTGAAAAAAGAACAGAAATCTTGGGAGGACATTCATTTTTAGTGTGGCTATGTACTCTTCTAACTGCATTACTATAGTGATTGATAGATGGTTACTGCTTATTACTTAGAAACAGATGGCGTCAGGAAAAGACATTTGGTCCATACAGCATTTTTTGTTGCACTGCTGCCCGTAATACCCTATCCTAACTTAATGTTGTTGATGGAGGATGGAAGATGGCCGCCAGGCTAGGCAGCCATCTGTCTGTGCAGTCAGTGCCAGCACAGACCTGCCAAAACAATGTTGCTCTCCCTTTAGCACTTGTGGAGGCAGAAACTTCTGTTAGGAGAATCCTAGCTTGGTTAGGTTATTTAGTCATCTGTTACCGACGAAGTGCCTGTTTTAACCAAGATTTTATAGCAATAAGTAAGTGGAGAGTATTAGAATTTTAGATGGTGTTTCAGTCAGGTCAGTCAGCGTAGATAGGGGAACAAGTGAGTGTAAAATAGAAGACATTTTTATTTGTTTTTTAGTTTAGTTTAAATCCTTGTTACTAGAAGTTCTGCTGTCACTGCATCGCTGGTTTGTAGTCAGGTGGGTGTGCAGCATTGGCTGTTGCATTGACTAGCCAGAGGATGGGAACAAAGGAGGTCTGTCTTCGGATGGCATTCTGCTTTGCCAGGAGTGCTCCCGTTGTAAGTACAGGAATCACTGTTGTGGAGTGGGTGTGGTGTGGGACAAGTGACTGCTGAACATCGCGGGTCAATTCCGTTTCATTTAGGAGCCGGCGTCCCGTGAGAGAGGATTATTGTCGTGTGTCCTGAACTTTTAATCTGGTATCCCTCACTGAGAAAGGTCGTGGTCTGTTTAATTCCATCAGAGGAGTTTGCTAAAATCAGGATCCAGCGTAGCACTATTTATTTATTTCATTTTTGTTGACCGGGTAAGTGCACCAGTCAAATTCTGCCTATTTTCAGGCACGACCCGGGGGAGGGGGATACAGATGAATGCAAACTGACCTTGAACCAGATTAAGCTGTTGGTGATATTTTTAGTGATTGAGGGAAATTTGGCCAGGACACTGGGGAAATTCCCCTACTCTTGTCGGTAGGGGGACGCTCTGGTCACGAGGATGGATCTCTCAGTCTCTGAGACACTCTGCTGCAGTACAGACCTTTCGTCCAGTGCACCTCTGTTGCTCCTGGATGATTCTTCGGATTCTCAGCCTGTTCATACTGAAGCAATGCATCTATCTCTGCCTGCGACTTTGGAGTCTTCACCTGCCATCATACCGAATACTTCTTCTGCGTCTCCGGAGAGTTCGCATTTACAGGATGTTTCTGCACCGGCTGAATCTGTTGTTCAGTCGGGCATAAGTCTACAACAGCATTGTGTGCTGCACGTTACTTCCCAGGTTCTTCGGGTCTACACACACAGAGAGTCACCGCGACTGCTGAGTCGCATTCTGGAGCCTCTGGAACTCGTGGATTTGGACCCTTTGGCGGAATCCTCCCGGTCTACATCTGCTCAGCCTCCCGTTTCTACTGCTGCCTTGCTCCGTTCTCGGTTTGGTTTGCCGGTTTGGAAGTACATTTCGGACCCCACCTGGACTGCTCCTGAGTCATTACAAGGGGCAGGTTGGACTCAATCCCCTTCGGGCACTTGGATACCGGATCCCTCGTGGGACGTGGACAGACATGGAGTTTTATATTCCCCCAACAGGCCTGCACCGTATGAGCTCCAAAGAGGTACCTCCTAGTAATGACATGTTAGTTCAGAAAGACTGTAATGTTTCTTTGTCTAATGATGTTTCTAAGGTTTCATGGGGGGATATTATGGACTCTGGGGACCTTGCTTGTTCTGCTGATTCTCCACCTACATCTCAGGCTTCTGAGTTACCCCTTATTGTTTTGTCCCAGGACCCAGAGGAATCCTCTCTATTACCTCCTACGATCCCTTCTCCCACAGCTCCTCCTAGTACTTCTGGTCCTCCTTCCCTCCCTGTGAATTCCGTTCCTACTTCCTTTAGTTCACTGGATACAGCCGGGGAAGGTGCCTCAAATATGTTGGTTGACACTATAGCCCCTCATTTGGAACACCCCCGCTAACAGGAGGCCTGTACTTTCCGATTTATTTAAAAACAAGCTTGAGCAAGCACCCTGTAGGAATGCCGTCCATCTCCATTATCGGGGTGGACTTGAGTTTCTGACCGCTATTATGTGGCTCGACGCCCTGAAAGGCTCGCTACACTTTCAGGCCTCAGACATCTATGCTCTGATCCACATCTCTGGGAGGAGACTTTGATGTTAGTTTCAAGACCTCAGCTAGCTTGGACAGGTTTTGGCATGCTTATACTTCTCTAAAAAATTCTCCTCTCTGGACTCCCTTTTTGGTAATTCACCTTACTAAACCAACTGTGCGTACAGTCACTATCATGTTCCGGAATGAGGGTGTTAGCATAAGTGATATTTATCATTGGCTACAAAACCGGTGTAATGTTCTGTCCCCCCCCCCCGAAGCTGTTTTGGATGACGAAGGGTTGTGGACGGGGGGTTGGAGGTTTCGGGTTAAGCTTTTTCAAGTAAACTCAGATGTGGTGCACTTACCTAACAGATTTTTTTTAGGTAAGGATAGAGGGGTCTGTTTTTATGGTGGGCAACCTCGGGCCTGCTACAAATGTGGGGCCACCACGCACTTAAGTAGTACCTGCGACTTATTGAAATGCAGTTTATGTGGGGGGTATGGACACCCTAGTGTTTCTTTTAAAAATATCTTTCAATGTAATTTGTGTAATGAATTGGGACATGCTTATCATCCGTGTCCCTGGGCTAGCAAAAATCGTACAGAGGGCTGGAATTCGGAGGTATTAGTTCAAAAAGCTCAGGATAAGGTTCAAGACTGTCTTAATTCCTTGGGACCTGTTCCCAAACCCACAATGGTCCCCCCCCCATGTGCCTCCTAAGATAGATCCTCCTATTTCCCTGCCAGTACGTGACTCTGCACCTGACTTAGGCAATCCCTCTCCTTCTGAGTTGACGGTAGACCCTCCCCCTCCTGCTACCCCCGTTTCCACTCCTGCTATTCCGATTCCGGATTCGGAAGGTTTTCAACCTGGCAGGCTGGTTACTAGAGCTGCTGCCCGTAAAAATGTGAAAGTTCCTGATCTTCCCCTTTCCAATGCTTTTGACTGCCTGAAAGGTGACAAGGATGATACTGATGGTGACTCTGATGTATCTGCCTTATTATCTGACATTGATCTTCCTGCATCTAAACCTCCGGATGTTTCCAGTAAGAAACTCATGAAAACTAAAAAGGGGAGTAAAAAAAGGAAAAATATGGCTGTTACGGATGGTAGCGGTTGACTGACTTTTTTGGCCTGGCTACCCTCCGACTTGCATCCTTCAATGTTTGTAGCTTGAAAAGCTATAAGAGGTGGATGGTGTTCTCTCATTTTGCTGCCTCACTTCCTTTAGACATTCTGTTGTTACAAAAACTCATGTCTCTACCTTATTTGAGGTACAACAACTTAGGCGTGGGTGGTATAAGGGCCCATCCTACTGGACTTTTGGGACTGACTCTGCTGATGGTGTAGCTATACTGTTTTTCACCACAGTTTTCTGTATCCGCATCATAGATATTTTTCCTGGAAGGGCACTTATTATGGACTGCTCTATTTTTGATATTTTTTTACGTGTTATTGTAATTTATGGTCCACAAACTAAAGCAGCTCGTATTGCTTTATTTGATTTAATTAAGCCGTTTTTATGTACTCGTAAACATATCATCTGGGGGGGGGGGATTTTAACTGTTCTAGAGATGTTGCATGTAGAACAGCTTCAGGGAAAAAAGTGTATTGTGATTCCTCGGCCTTGTCCTCTTTGATTAAGGATGCAGGTTTGCAGGACGCATATCGGTTTTTACATTCTGATGCGGGATACACATACCATAGGTCAGTATTCCACACTAGGGTTGACTATATTTTTGTCTCCAAACATTGTGTTCCTAATAAATTTCTTCTACACCATACTGAAATTTCAGATCACTGCCTTTTGATAGGTACTTTTTTTATTGATTATATTTCTTTGTCCCTGTTTCAACCTCTCCCCAATGGAAATTGAATAATTCTTTATTTGCTTCTTTTTTCATTCAGTCTCAAGTCCGCACTATTTTTCAGGCCCGTATTTCAGTTCTCTGTTTTTATGATTCCATTTGGGATTGGTGGAAAGATTCGAAGCAGGAAATCTGTTTTTTCTTTCAACACCTGGGGAAGAAGATGGCTCGAGATAAATACCTTACATACTTAACCTATCGCAATCAGTTATATAAATTGATGTCTCTTTCTGTCTCTTCTCCTGTTGATTATTCTTCTCAAATCTCCAAGATTAAACGTCTCATGATTTCTTTCCAATATGATAGTGCCCAAACCCTAGATTTTTTATGCGCGTAGGTACCTCCCCGTCCCCTTCTGCTAATCCATTTTTAGCCTTTAAGGGCAGACTTTCCTCCACTGTCATGCATGGCTTAATGGATGGGCGCGGTAATATTGTGTACACTATTCCGGAAATGTTTTCTGTTATGCATTCACATTTACAACAACACTTTTGTACTATTCCACACTCCACCCCTGATTTATCCTCTGTTTTTTCGGCTCCGGCCCCCCAGATTTCTACACATCAAATACCAGACCTTATTAGTCTAGTTTCAAGAGATGAAGTTGCTGTTGCTATATCACATCTCAAACTGAAAGTGGCTCCTGGACCTGATGGTTTCACACATGAGTTTTATAAAACATTTCAGGAAAATTTATTAGAAATCCTAACCCAAGTCTATAATTTTATATTGAACTCTTTAGAGACAACCCCTGACTTTGGTATATCTTTTTTGAAATTCCTCTTTAAAAAAGGGGATATTCACTCCATTGCTAATTGGAGACCCCTTCATCTCCTCAACACTGATTATAAAATTTTATCTAAAATACTTTGTTCTCGTCTTAGGAAGATTGCCCCAGATCTCATTGATCCGGCTCAATCCTGTGCTATACCAGGCCGTTCCATACAATCTAACCTTTTTCTTTTATGGGAGATTTTTGAAGCTCGGAATAGTAAAGGGTTATCAGGTTTTGTTTTCTCTCTGGAGCAGACTAAAGCCTTCGATTCTGTATATCACAAGTATTTACTTCAGATTTTGACACTCTATGGTATTCCACAACTTTTTTTACAATGGCTCTCACACATGCTTTCCTTGGCATACTTTATTCCAATTATAAATGGATTCACAGGTAACACTCTCCTACAGATGGTAGGACTCCGTCAAGGCTGCCCATTTAGTCCCTTGTTATACACCTTTGCTTTAGATCCCATCATTCGTCAAATTAAATGGGACTCTAGTATTGTTGGACTTGCGCCCTCTCCTGATGTATTACCTGTTAAGATTTCTGCTTATGCAGATGATGTAGTGTTATTTACATCAAATCTAGCCTCAGGTGATACTGCACTCTGAATATTTCAATCTTTCTCTTTACTTTCAGGGGGTAGTATAAATTTGCAAAAAAGTGTCTGTGTTTCCTTGGACCCTGGGTCTGCCATTGTTTCGAGGGTGAATGGTATCAGGTTTTGTACTACTCCCCAAAGAATTCTGGGACTCTGGTTTAATGTTCTGGATGGGGCCAGTTATAATTGAAACACACCTCACACTTGGTGAGTCTAAAGTCGGTTGGAAGACTTGGAGGCTGGGGAAAAGAAGAGGGTCCTGGTGGTGAAGAAATTTTTACTCCCTATTTTTTTGTTTCTTAGCCATATTTATGCCCCTCCTAAGAACTTAGAAACTAGGATTTATGGCACATTTTTTCAGATGATTTGGGGTATCCGCCTTAATCCCATTAAACGGGCTGTGACTTATTTACCTGTCCACCAGGGTGGTCTGGGTATGATACACCCTATTGCTTTTTTTCTATCCTTTTTTTCTTTTCCACCTTTTCCAAAGTTTTAGATATTCCTTTTATGTTTGTGATTCATGGGTTTGTAGTGCTGTGACTCCTATCATGACTGCTTGGACTGACCTCCCCCCTCCCCTTTCCCGTGTTTCTGGGGTTCCTTCTTATGTCATAGATAGTTTCCATACCCTGAGAGCTTGGAAGTTTAGTAAACCTTCTCTATTATCCTTGACCAGGAAACAAATATATGCTGCTTTTCTGAGGGCTTCTAAGCCGGTGTTGCTTTTTCCACATTGTTCTCCAACTGGTATGTCTAGTGCTTTAAAGATTCTTAAAGATAAAAGGATTCCATCACACATGTGGGATGTTTCCTGGATGTGTTGCCATGGTAAGCTACAAGTCCGGGGTAATTTAAAACACAAATCCTCACAGGAACGGTTTTGTCCTAAACCTTTTGTGTGTTCAATTAGAAGAATCCATGGATCATTTTTTCTTTACCTGTGCTGATGCTTGTCTGTTCTGGAAAACATTGGCAAACAAGTGGAAATGGCCTTTCCTGAGCAGAATTATGTATCAAGTATTTATTTTGGGTGCTTTCACTGCTCCATGGCACATATTTCATTCTTGCACACTCAGGGTCTTGTTTGCTATTTGTAAATATTATTTATGGCAAGCCAGATGCCAATATGTATTGCAACAAATTCCGACAGTGCCTGCGGATATTATATCTTATATTGAAACTGCATTAATATCTATTAAGGAATCTGAATATAAACAGCTTCCTCCCTCAAGGTTTCATTCTCTTTGGGTTCATTTTGATTTTTTTTCTTAAGTTATGATTGTTACTTTCACCTTGTATAATTCATTACCTGTCATGTATATTTTTTTTTACTTGCTTATTTGTTTCTGGTTTTATGTTATACTGATTGTATATGACTTTTATGTTATTGTTATTGAGTTTGTTTTGTTTTTTATAGCTATTTGCTTGATGTTATGATTTTTTCAATAAAAAATTCCCCTACTCTTTTATATCAGGTCTAAAATATCAGGTCCAAGGACTAACGGACATAATTGGTCGGTGAGTGGTTTCTGCTGTATAGTGACTGGAGGTCTGGCAGTTGTTCTAGGTGCCAAGCTAAGAGTTCAGCTATTGTTTAAGAATAGCCGACTCTCTGGGTTTCCCCCATATACCTTCTGGATCACTATAATTGTCAGATTGCCCTTTGATATCTGGAGCTTGAATTGATTTTGGTTTCCCCCATCGGATCTTGGACTTTCAGTGAGTACTGTGGTTTCTTCGTGAGTGGTAGTGTGAGGACCACACACGAGAGTTTTTTGCTTTGGGTAAACTATCAAGAACAGTTGTGAGAGAACTGTTACTGACTTAAAAAACAGTTTAAAACAGTTGTGAGAGAACTACCCGCCTGTTTTTTAAAAAAAACTGCCTATTTCCTCTCCTAATAGATGAGAGCACTGTTTGGCAGCTCCCTAGTGACTCCCCCTGCCCCCCGTTACCTGGCCATGGAGAAGTAAAGTCTTTTCCTGGAAATAATTCCGAACGTTTAGCACTGAAGGATTCTCCTTAAATTTACTGGTTTTTTTTTTTAAGTTAATAATTTATAGTGGAATTTGGGTGATCGAGGGTGGAATTTGAGGTTAGATAGAGTGCGACTGGCTGATAGTGTTTGTGTAGGGCATTCTTTTACTGTATTTATTGTGACTGGAGTATGAGTGATTAGTTAGGATTTGTTATTCATTAACCTGGTTATATGGTTATTTGGTTGTTTTTGTTATTTAAAAAATTAGTTTAGTTATTTTAGTTACGTAGACGTGCAGGAGTCTAGGGGCCCCTCCAGATTAGCTACCTGGCAGCCCTGCTAAGGGTTGGGGGGGTCTGTGGTGGGGCACCGGGAGCTCAGCGAGGGTGAGAGGGATCAAGGTGGCATGGAGCAGGATGCTCCCTAGGAGAAAATGGAGCCTTGAGAGAGGCCCGACGGGTTTGGTCTCCATTCCTCGGGTTCCCACCGGACCATGTGGGCAGGCAGCTAGTGGGCCTACAGCCTTCACTGATCCCCTCCGGACAGTGTTATGCTAGTCAGGTCGAAGAGGAACAAGACCGCAATTATGTCGGACTTGATTTCTTTAGTCGATCTGGTATGCTTCATGAAGACCAGGCTAGGGGATGATGTGGGGCCATGTCATCCAGGCACAGGTCAGGAAGCATAGGAAAACTAGGAGCCATTGTAAAATTTGAAAATAGTGTTTTATTATTAATAACAGCAAAATAAAAAATAGAAATTGTTCAGTGTAACTATTGACAATGGCAGTACAAACACAGAAAGCAGAGTCCTTCTGAGTTTTTATTCTCAGTTTCCAATCTCAGTCTCTGTCTCTCCCTTTTGCAAAACATTACAGTTCTTTTTATAACAAGTCTTTGAAGGGAACTTGCTAAGAAAACATTGTGCTTCTCACACAGTGTTCTTGTCAGTTTCAGTAGGTGCCGCAAAAAGAACATTGTGACCCAGAACTGACCTCTTGTTGACAGCTCTGGAAATATTTTTCAAACCAGCATCTCAGGTTAACCCCTTGAATTCCAGTTTTTGAAGTCATTTCAACAGTATAACTATATGCAGTTTTAAACAAAGGGATCCCAGTATCAGTGATATTTCCAGATAAAGAGTCACATATATTTTTATACCTGCAGATATGCAAGGGGGAAGAAAAGACAGAAATAGCAATGAAAGGCAGAGAGTTAGCGAGAGGCTGAGAATTGGGAAACCATCAGAGTGATCAGTTCCTAGGTCTCACAAGAAAATTTGGTTGCGCAACCAGACAGACAAGAGACAGAAAGGGAGAAGATAGGGACAGTCTCTTGCATTTAAACTCTTTCTGTGTAACAAATGGGACAGGGCCTTATTCAACCTGTCACAGATCAGTTTTGGAGGCATTGGTCCCAGATGGGTACTCCGTGGTACACTGCCTGAGGAGGGCTCACAGGGCCGGGGGTGTAGCCATCTGTTTTAGATCTGATCTGAACTTCTCTGTACATCTGGTGGGCTCTATCTTGTCGTTTGATTGTGTGGCAGTGTGTGAGGGTCCAGGTGCAGGTTGCAGAATTCTCCTGGTTTACCGCCTCCGGGTTCGGGTGGAGAATTTCTGCAGGAGGCTGCGGACTTCACCACCGACAGGGTGTTGAAGTCGTCCAGGTGGCTTATCCTGGGGGACTTTAGTGCCTGGATTGTCGATGAATCCTCGCAACTAGGTTCCAACCTCCTCCAGCTGAGAACATCGCTGGGCCTAGGAAAGGGGAACTTGTTTAACCAAGAAAAGCACACTAAGCCGGAGGAAGTTAAGTGACTTGCTCTGGGTCACACAGTATGCGAGTGGGAACTGATGGGATTCAAACCTAGGTCTCCAGGTTTGAAGCTCAGTGATCTTAACCATTATGCTATACTGCCTCCTAGCATAGGCAGTTGCCTCTGCGACCCATCACCATGGCCACACCTTGGACTTGGTATTCTCACTGGGTCTCAGGGTCACTGACCTTGAGATTGATCAGATCGAATGGTCTGATCACTGTACAGTGAAGTTCTTGTTCGGGGCTCCCCCTGATGGTCCCTTCCCTGTTGAGATGATCAGCTACCACCCGTTAAGGGGACTGTCCCCAGAGGGATGGATGGTAGTAGTTGATTTGTCTGGTGTTAGTGCAGCTGACTTGGATGAATCGTTTGCAGCCTATAACAGGGCTGTTGCCAAGGCACTCGATGCCATCATGTCGGTCCGTATACGACCTAGGTCCTCTCGCCCAAGACCCCCATGGTTTGATGGGGCTCTCAAGGCGATGAAGCCCATTGGTTGGAGGTTGGAGCATTGCTGGTGTAGGACCTGGCTAGAGGAGAATCAGCTAGCTCTGAGAATTCACTACAGTGACTATCAAAGGGCACTTGACCGTAAGAAGGCAGAGTTCCTGTCCAGGGAGATTGCGGCAGGGAGGAACAGACCAGCTCAACTCTTTTGGACTGTGGACAGGCTTCTTCACCCTGTCTGTCTGCAGCCGAAAAGAGCTTTTTCAGTAGCACTTTCTGAAGAGTTTGCTCTATTGTTCTCCGACAGGGTATCCTCTGTTCGGGCTGGGATCTCGCCAGTGGGTTTGGACCAGACTTACAGAGTGGGGCCTAGGTGGAGCAGGGGCACTCCTATTGCCTGGGCAGAATTTCGACTGGTGGGGGTGGCTGAGGTCTCTAAGGTGATTTCAAAACTGCGGCGGACTTATTGTACACTGGGCCCGGGCATGACGTGTCTCTTAGTGGGCTGCGTTGAGGTCATTGGTCCAGTATTTACCGAGATAGTCGGGTGCTCGCTTTTGGAGGGGGTCTTCCTCGATGCCTTGAAGGAGGCACAGGTGAAGCCCCTTCTGAAAGAAACATCTCTCGACCCTGATGTCCTGGCAAATTATAGACCAATCTCCAACCTCCCATTTTTAGGGAAAGTTGTTGAGAAAATAGTGGCTGTGCAGCTTGAGGAACACCTGGAGGTCTGCGACATCTACGAGCCATTCCAGTCCGGGTTTAGGGTGAGGCACAGCACAGAGACGGCTCTAGTCCAGGTACATAATGACCTTCTCATGGCAAGAGATCGAGGAGAATGGTCAGTTCTCATTCTCCTCGATATTTCATCTGCATTTGATACCATTGACCACATTGTGTTGTTGAATCACCTTAGAGAGTGCTGTGGACTCACTGGCGTTGTCACCAACTGGTTTGAGTCCTTTCTCTTGTGTAGGAGGCAGTGGGTAGTGATGGGGAATTTCTTCTCCTCCTCTTCCCCTTTGTCTCTAACTTGTGGAGTTCCTCAGAGTTCGATCCTATCACCAATTTTGTTCTTGGTGTACATGCTGCCTTTGAGGAGGATCATGAGACAGTACAGTCTGAGTTTTCACTGCTAAGCAGATGGTACTCAGCTATACATGTAGTTTGCACCAGGGACAAGTGGTGCCATCGAAGTGCTGAATAAATGCCTTGCCGAAATCCAGGATTGGATGAACTCTTAACTGGCTGAGACTTAACCCAGATAAAATGGAGGTTCTAGTGATTGAGCCAGGTCGCTGATGTGATTCGGGATGCTTCCAAGACGACAACAGGTTTGGTTCTGGGGTCGATGCTGTTGATGGAGTCCTCTAAGGTAAGAAATCTGGGTGTGGTCCTGGACGACAGGCTGACATTTGAAGCCCAGGTGTCGGCCATCGTCAGAAGTGTTTTTTACAATCAGAGGAACATCGCCCGGATTAAACCCCTAATTCCGTCCAAGGATCTACCATTGCTGGTGCACGCCTTTGTAACATCAGGACTCGACTAATGTAATGCTCTGTACTGCGGGGTCAGTGGAGGGAACCTCTGCCGGCTGCAGCTAGTGCAGAATGCAGCGACCAGGCTGCTGACAGGACTATCAAGGTCCTGTTATGTGACCGAGGTCTTTCAGGTCAGCACTTGCTGCCGGTCAGGTGGCTGGTTCTCTTCAAGGTGGGCTTGCTCACCTATAAGTCGCTATACGGATCAGGCCTTGGTTACCTGTCAGACCTCCTTACCCCCACCATCCCGGCTCCCTCCCTCCATTCCTTCACCCAGAGACTCCTGACGGTTCCGAGAACCAAGCTGAAAACCTCAGGTGATCGCTCTTTTGGGGGTGGCCGGACCGGTCCTCTGGAATTCGCTCTCAAGATCTTTGAGGGAGGCCTCTATGGTGGAGGTGTTCAGGAGGGACCTAAAGACTCACCTTTTTAATATAGCCTATCCTGCTGATGTCTTTTAATAGTGTTTTAATGCTATTTAACTTTATATAACCTATCCTCTACTGATATTTTAGATTGTAATGTTTGTATTACCTTGTTAAACTGTCTACTATTATTCGCCACCCAGAACCTCAGGGATTGGGTGCCCAGCTAAATAAAATTTTACTTACTTGCTTAACTATATAGAAACATAAACTTTGTCGGCAGATAAGGACTGCTTGGCCCACCCAGTCTGCCCATTTCCCTACCTGTTGGATAAGCTGCAGATCCTAGTTAACCAACAGCATACTTCTTCCTAACTCCCACCAGAATTACCTTATGTCTGTCCCATGCATTCTTGAATTCTCCCACTATTTTTGACCCCACAACCTCCTCAGAAAGGCCGTTCCATGCGTCCACCACCCTCTCCATGGAAAAATACTTCCTCACATTGCCCCTGAGCCGTCCCCCACCTCTGTCTTCAAATTGTGCCCCCATGTCCTTGCACGTCTCTTTTTCAGATGGATGCTACCCTCTTGGACTTTGTTGATTCCCTTGAGGTACTTGAAAGTTTCTGTCATGTCCCCCCTCTCCCTCCTTTTCTCGAGGGTATACATATTAAGCTCCTTTAGTTTCTCTTCGTATGGCTTCTGGTGCAGAACCCTGCACCATTTTAGTTGCCCTCCTTTGGACTGCCTCCATCTTATTTAGGTCCTTGCGGAGATGGGGTCTCCCCCACTGTCTGTACAGAGGGATATCAACTTCCTGTTTTCTGCTGGTGATGCGCCTCACTATACATCCCAGTACCCCCCAGCCCTCCTTACTGCCTTCTCACATTGTTTGCTTATGTTTAGGTCCTCTGATATTGCTAACCCCAGGTCCCTTTCCATTTTTATTGTTGTTAGTACCTCCCCCCATTGTGTAGTCTTCCTCTGGGTTTTTGTTTCCCTGGTGCATTACTTTGCACTTCTTTGCATTGAGTCTAATCTGCCATACAATTGACCATTCCTCTAACCATGCCAAGCCCCTTCTCAACCTTTCCATCCCACCTTGTGTATCAACCCTGTTGCAGATCTCTGTGTAGTCTGCGGAGAGGTGTACTTTTCCTTCCAGTCCCTCTACAATGACACTTATAAAGATATTAAAAAGGACCGGTCCCAGGCCGTCTCGTCAGTGCAGCGGTTTGATTTCTGTTTGCGATGCCAGCGACCTGGGTTTGGGAGTGGACCCGGGTCACTGGAGGGATGGCCGGGGGGAGGAGGCTCAAGCGTCCAAGGGTGTAGACAGGCATACTCACTGTACACATTTGTGTACAGTTTTGTTGAGTGCCTGTAACAAACCATAAGCCACTCTGTTAATATTATCATTCTAATCTGTAGTATTTGGGTTAATGTAGGCCACGGAGGAGAGTCCGATACATGTATAACCTCATTAGACAGTAGAGGAATCATCTGACAGTCTGACTTGTTTGGAAAGGGGTACCATTTGAAAAGGATGTGTACATTTTTAATGGAGTGTAACTGTTGGAGACTGTACAAAACGGAAATTTCTGGCTACACCCCTGCAAGTGTCCGACAACTGTCGCCTTCTCCAGGGTGAGAGTGGGGAAGCAGTCTGGCGCCTGCTGATCCTGGTGGAGACTGGGGGTATAGGCGCGTGTTGACCGATTAACTGGGGGGGGGGGGCGTGGCAGACTTCGGCGTATGCCTAGACGTCATGGCACGCCGTGCTCCCGGGGAGAAAAGGGGAACATTTCTCCTCCGCTTGACTGGATAATGTCCATCCGGTCCCTTCGCCACCACAAGTGCCCTGGTCGGGCCCTCAGAAGACCACCTCAGCAGCACCCGAGGGGCCAAGTAATTGCATTGGCCAGCCTCCGCCGGCACTTTTTACCTCACAGTGGGAGAACCTAACCGGTGAAGTGTTACACCGAGTTACCCCAAGGCAGGCTGCTATCTAAGGTGGTGGATGGTGCCAGTAGGTGGGGGTGCAAGTGAGCAGTCGGAGGAACAAGACCTTAGATGGCCCGAAGGAGAGGCCAATGAGGGAGATATGGGAAGGAGGAAAAATAGATGATACGAAAAAAAAAAAAGGACCAGTCCCAGTACTGAACTCTGCGGTACCCCGTTAAAAAGGACTGGTCCCAGTACTGCTACCCCCAAGTCCTAGTGTCTGTACAGGGCGTATGCCCACATTACCTACCCTTGTGTGCCAGCCTTGCTACTACTTTCCTGGATGACTGTTAAGCCCTTTACTATGTTCCAACCGTGTTCAAAGCCATTAATGGTCTTGGCACCCACCGCCTCAGCCAGCAGGCTGTTTAGTGGCTCAACCACTGTCTTCATAAAAAAGAACTTCCCCACTTTCCTTCTGAATTTCTCTTCCTCCAGCTTCCACTCATGTCCCGGTGTTCTCGCAATTCCAGCTGAATAGTTTTTCACAGGTTACCGTTTTCATTCCTTTTGGAAACTTAAAGGTCTCTGTCATATTGCTTCTGGCCTCCAGCGAGTATATGTTTATTGCCCTGAGCTGATCCTCGTAAGATCTGTCATGCAGACCATGAATCATTTTTGTTTCTCTACTGTGCCTCGAGCCTTCCCCCGTCTTTCCTCATGTGAGGGCTCCAGAACTGGGCACAATTCTCCAGGTGTGACTTTACTAATGACCTGTAGACAGGTACAGAGAAAGCTCAATTATCTGGACCTCGACTATCCAGATAACTCGCTCATATGGACTTGCATCTCAGTCCCAACAAAATGCCCCTTCAGTGCCTTTTTTTGTTCACGGTTTGCGGTAATTATTGCGGTAATTCTCAGTAACCCCACAGCAACAAAGAACAACAAAGAAACACTTGCTCTGGCAGTTTTTACAGTCCGAGATATGACATTACCTGCCAGAGTAGGTGTGCCATTTTTTTTGTTCTGCTCAAGGTGTTAATGTGTAGTGGCTAAGGCAATTAAAAGCAGATGGCTCCAGCTGACCAGCGATTGTTTCCTTACTTAATTCATGTGTCCAGTCCAATCACTAGGGCACCCATAACAACAGAACACCCACAGAGATGGCTGAGTGAAGCAATGCATCTGTGTCTATGAAACGCAAACTAACTTTTCTTAGCCTGAGTGAAAAACTTGAAATAATTCAGTGGCTTGATAAGGGAGACAAAGCTATCAGCATTGCGGAGGCTAATGGAGGCAGTATAGCGCAGTGGTCTAAGGCTCTGAGCTGCAAATTTGGTGACATCCAGCAGACCAGACCAGGGTTTGAATCCCACAGCTTCCACTTGCATACTGTGTGACCCTGAGCAAGTCACTTAACCTCCTTGTGCTCCCAGGTTGCTCCTGTAAAAAAGCTTTCAGCTTAGTGTGCTATACCTGGTTAAACAACTAAATAAAAAAAAAAATAAACAACTAAATAATGGAGTCAGTAAGCAGCAAGTCTCTGACATTAACAAAAAAAACAAACTGATTTCTCATGCCACCATTGTGGAGGACAGAAGAGAACTTAAACACAGAAAAACACTGAAGCCTGCTGCTGCTGATAAACTTGAAAAGGCTACCTACATTTGGTTTGCTCAGCAGCGTAGCAAGGGTGCTGCTATGTCAGGGCCCATGCTATAAGAAAAGGCTTTACAGTTCAGCCAGGAAATAAATAAACTGACAATCGCTCCACTACAGATTTTAAGGCATCTAGTGGTTGGTTGCAGCGCTTTAAGTAGACACATTCAGTTCGCCAGCTAGAGAGCCAGGGCGAAAAAATGTCTGCTGATGAAAGCGAAGTGCAGCCTGACCAGGACAAACTGCATAAACTTATTCAGGACAAGGGGTACACCGCTGCTCAAGTTTACAGTGCAGATGAAACTGGCCTTTATTGGCATCTGCTGCCTGACAAAACACTGGTCAGTTCTAATGAGCAGGCTGCTGCCTTCTACAAAAAAATAAAGGACAGGGTCATAATCTCAGGATGCTCCAATACCACAGGAACACATAAATTGAAGCCCCTAATGATTGGCAAGTTTGCAAACCCATGGTGTTTCAAAAATGTGAACATGGGTGCTCTCACCATTGTTTACGAGAACCAGCACAACGCCTGGATGAGCAGCGATTTGTTCTGCCACTAGTTCCATAAAACATTCGTCCCAGAAGTAAGGAAACACATGCGTCAAATGAAGCTGCACCCAAAAGCCGTACTTCTGGAGGATAACTGCTCTGCCCACCCTGCAGGACTTAAGTCTAGTGATGATAAAATTAGGACTGAGTTTTTGCCTCCAAACATGACCTCCCTATTGTAGCCCTTTGATCATGGGATTCTGGAAGGCTTAAAGAGGTGGTACGGAAAAAAAACTCTTGCTCCGCATTTTGTCAGAGGCAGACCCAAAAATGTCAATTGTTGACACACTGAAAAAACTAACTTTGAAAGGTGTTGCTTACACTGACAGCAGAGTCCTGGGAGGAGGCAAGCGTTAAGAGCATCACCAAGTTATTTGCCTCAACACTTAGGATTGGTGGTCAGGAAGTGCCAGACAGTAATCCAGAGAGTACACCCAAATGTCTTGATTTGCCAGAGCCAGAGATGTTTGAAACCGACCTTGAATTTTTGGAGGAGATTGCTGAGTTCAGTGTGCGTGACCAGGACATTCTGACCTTGCCTGACCTTACTGATGAGGACATTGTCAGCTTGGTCAGAGATCCCAGAGTACAGGATGAGGAGGACAATTCGGATCCCAAAGAAACAGACGAACAGGGGCCAGAGGAGACTGTGTCCAATTCACAGTCGATGTGGAGCATTTAAAAACATCTGTTTTCTGGCTCGAATGCCAAATAGATGCTGACCTGATACACCTTATAACTCTAAACAGGCTGCTTGCATTTGCGTCCAAAAAGAAGTACAGCGGCGCAAAGCAGAGGACACTAACTGATTTTTTTAAAATGGAGTGAAGCATTTTAATTTATTTATACCATACTGAACTGTTTTGTAACCTGCCTTTAACCTGTTTTTGTTTTTTAATGATGCTTACAATAAATTTATAGCCACATTATAACTGCTTCATACTGCTTCGGCTCGCTGTTTTGATGGTTATTTTGATTTTCCAGATGATCGATTATCCGGACAGATATGCTGTCCCCGAGAGGTCCGGATAATCTAGGTTCGACTGTAGTAATACCTCTTTTCTCCTGCTATCAAATTCCCTTTACACCATAGCATCCTGGGTGCCTTGCTGTAGACCTTGTTAAGATTGTTCAAGAGAATCGGTTATGATAACTCCTAGGTCCCCTTCCTCAGTAGTAATGTTCATCATAACCCCTCCTATCCATTATTCTGTCCTGTAGTTTCTGCTCCTAGTGTGCAGCACCTCGCACTTGTTGGCATTGAACTTAAACTGTCAAACTTTGGATCACCTCTCCAACCTTTGCAGTTCCCGCTACAGCATCCTTCCTCTTCCCCTCACTGTTCACCCTACCACAGTGCTTAGTGTCATCTGCAACGAGGCACATCTTGCTCTGAATTCCTTCTCCTGTGTCACTGATAAATATGTTGAAAAGGACTGGATCTGGGACTGAACCCTGTGGCACACCACTTGTGAACTCTCTCTGTTCAAATTTGACTCCGGTTACCACTACCCTCTGCTGTCTCTGCCTTAACCACCCACCCATCAAACTATGCATTTCCCTGCACCCAGATCCTCTAGCTTCTTCAGCAACTTTTTGTGTGTCACGAAGTCGAATCCATTTAATAAATAAAGGCCATCACCAAGTGCTCGTTTTTATTGTAATAAATTATCGTGAAACCACTTATATGAGTATTATTATTCTTATATTGACGTTTTTTAGTTGACTGAAAGAATGAAAAATTCCTCTCCTACCTTACCTTGCTTGTTTCAGCATGTGGGCTTCCATGGCATCTGTACAGCAAGAGCACCAACTAGCCGACTTTCTTTGAGCCCACTGCATATCCTGGTACATGCTGACATTTACCATGTTTAGGGGATTGACTTATTCTCCTCTCAACCCTTCCTTTTTTCCACATTTGGCTCAGTCTCTCCCCCCCCCCCCCCATACAAAAAAAAATAATTTCTTGTCTTCTGTCTGAAATGTCGGGTTTTTTTTTGTATATTTATAGTCAGAAAAATTTTCTGATAAAATGCAATACACTTCATTTGAAATGAGGACAGGCATTATGCAATCACACTTCTCTTTACATACATAATCTGCATCTTTTTTAATTAACATTTGTTGTTGTTATACCCCCACTACCTTCTTCTTAATGCTTAAGATTACATAAACATTATACATTGAGTAGTGTAGTTCATGTCCTCCAGTAACTTAGTCATAAATATTTAACAACCAGCGTACAACTTGAACTTAAATTAATACCACATGGTATGTAAAAAAAAAAAAAACAGAACTTATGCTTTGCCTTGGTTCCAAGTTCATACAGTTATTACCTAATTAACTCCTCATTGGATTCCTGATTTCATTTTTCCCCCTGCTTTATCCTTCACCAGTTTATGTTGATTATTTTACCATCCCCCCTTCCTGTAAGATTGTCGCTTCCCCAGGAATGAGGGCATTGAGAAAATTATCCCGCACTCTGGCAAACTGATCCTCCCTTTCCTTTAACACACAAGTCTGCCTGTCCACTGCCAGTATCCTGATGACCAAACTCCTCCACTGTTCCACCACTGGTACTGAGCAGGTTATCCATAGATTTTGTATCCCTTGTCTGGCCACCACTAGAAGGATTCTCATCCAGCGAGGATAAAGGTCCCAGTCTCCATCGTCTGCCACTTCCACCCCCAGTAATAATGACCTTGGGGAGAATTGTGTGGGTCGACCCATCGTCTTGGACAGTTCATCTGCCACTCCTTTCCAATATGTCCTCAAATCCGGGCACTCCCAGTAGTAATGATTCTGAGGGTACCCCGGTTCACTCTACATTTTCCACAATTCAGGGACACCCCAGGGTAGAATTTGTGGATTATACTGGGGGGGGGGGGTAATATAGGCGGTGCAGAAGTTTATATTGCATTTCTTTATACTTGTTGCATAGGAGCAGGCCTGTATGTGAGCCTAATACCAATTCCCATTTAGGGTCTGTTATCTCCATATTAAGATCTTTCTCCCACCATTGCTTGATCCTGTGGATCTCCCCCTGAAAAAAAGGCTCTGCCCAGCTTTACCGTCCTACCCACCAATTCCTTCTCATTCACGTTTGCTCCTAGTACCTGTCTTTCCACTTCCACCAGTGATAACTCTCCCAGCGTTTGTCTGTTTAATTTCTTGCAGTAATTTTGGACTTGGAAAACTCTAAAGAGATGTGAGGAGGGGATACCCATACCCATTTGGAATCTTGACAGGTATGCATACCTGTTCTGGTTAGTAAATTTCCGACACATCGTATCCCCTGCTCCTGCCATCTCCCAGTCCCTGTAGGAAGTCCCGGGTTGTCCGTCACCGGCACAAGTATAGTATTTACTTGAGTTGCTCCTCTCCTTCCTTCTCTTGATGGTAGCCTAGGCCTCCAAACCCGAGACCGCCATCGGGTTTGGGTCTCCTCCTCTCTTATATGCCTGTAGCCCCCCTTCCCCTAGGTAAGTTGAGGTCTGTCCTGGGCACCCCGCCTGCTCCAGATCCAGCCATGTGGCTGCACTCCCCCTATTTACCCAATTATGTATACATCTGTAGTGTGTGGCCAAAAAATATCCCTTTATGTCTGGAAAATTCAGCCCACCATTTGCTCCCGTAGCCTTAAGCCTTTTGAGGCTATCCCTCGGTTTCTTCCCTTGCCATATGAAGTCTGTAAAACCCCTTTCCAGTTTTTTGATATCTGCATTCGTGGGGGCAGTAAGAGATCATTTACATGATGTACAAAATTCTGGGCAACACATTCATTTTAAGGAGATTGAATCTGCCCATCCATGATACTGGCAGTGCTTTCCACCTAGTAAGATCCTTCAGGATGGTCCCAAAAAGTGGTGTATAGTTTAGACCATAGAGACTACCCAAATCCTTTCCCACCCTTACTCCTAAATAAGTGAATGCTTTATGTACCACCTTGAGGTCCCATGTAGCCCTTCTGCTCTCATTGTCTCCTCCCAGGAACATCAACTCCGACTTATACAAGTTTAGTTTATACCCTGAAAACTTAGCAAATCGGTCTATAATCTGCAGCAAAACCGGCATCGACTGCTCCGGTCTGGTAAGGAAAAGCAGGATGTTGTCTGCATATAATGTAATAGTATGTTGTGTTCCCCTCTTACTCCGAACCCCAAAAATCCGAAGATCACCCAGAATCCTGTTGGCCAGTGGTTCTATTGCAGTTGCAAACAATAGAGGGGAGAGGGGGCACCCCTGCCTAGTACCCCTCCCAAACTGGAACTTCTCTGATAGCAGGTCATTCACCAGGACTCTCGCTGTTGGGGCCCAACAAAAGGCTCCTACCATTTGTCTATATTTATCCCCCAGACCAAATCGTGCCAGAACCTCCAACATGTATTTCCATTCTGTTCTGTCGAATGCTTTCTCAGCATCCATGGACAGAACACAGGCTCGCCCATGATGCCGAGACCCGCACCAGATTACATTCAACAGCCTCCTCATATTATGGCAAGACAGCCTGTCCTGCACAAAGCCCATTTGGTCTGAGTGGACTATTAAAGGAAGTATCCTCTCTAGTCGGAGGGCCAAGACCTTTGTCATGATCTTACAATCACAGTTTAATAAGGAGATTGGCCTGTAGGATGAGCATTCTGCAGGGTCTTTGCCTTGCTTAGGAATGACACAAATATTTGCCTCACAGCTGGTCTTGAGTAGCCCCCTCTCACCTCCTCCATTAAATTTTTAAGGGGTTCAGCCATTTCCCCTGTCACACAGTTGAAGTCCCCTCCCATTATTAAATTGGGGACTTGCTCCCGTATTATCAGATTAATCATTTTTTAGTAGAAGGTGGGCTCCATCACCGATGGGGCATAGATACTCCTAAAGGATTCTCCCCTGCACCTCCCCTACCACGAATACAAATCGGCCTTCCGTAGGGTCTCTTACGGTACGGTGAAGTATGAATGGGAAATTCTTATGCATTAATATGGCAACCCCTCTCTTATATGAGTTATAGGAGGTTGTGTGGTAGGCGCCAACCCATCCCCCCACCAACTTATCATGTTCCTTGAGTGTCAGGTGGGTCTCTTGGAGCAAGGCAACAGTAGCTCCTTTCCGCTTACGTGCGGCTAATACTTTAACCCTCTTAGCTGGAGATGTAAACCCCTTAACATTCCAGGAAGTTACAATACTACATTGATCCAGTGCCATGGTGATAGTATCTTGGCATCATGAACACCTCCATTAACTTTTCCAAACATGTCTTTCTTTTCAGGAATCCCCCACAGTTTAGCTCCATATGCAAAGCATATTGTTAATACTGATCATGTGGTCAGTATTAACAATAACTATAACAAGAAATTGTAAATTGAACCCCTTTCTCCCTCCAAACCTCATCGATCTCACCAGTATCTAAACAAATTGTTGTTTTATCACTTCCATGTTCCACATCTATATGTATAATCCCAGTTATGTATCTACCCTCTTAGTATCCCCTACGCCCCTCCCTCTGCACCCTTCTTAATCCATTCTTACTTTTAGTGCGTGATGGCTTTACATCACATCTCCTATGTCGGCCACATCTCCAGTCCCTTAAGTCCCCAGCACCTATATAGTGAAGGTTATCCTCTCAAACTCTGTTACGGAGAAGCTGCTCTCTCCTCTGATGTCAGGGACTGCCAGTGTTCCCCTCCCCTCCTTTTGCAGTGCGCCTTTTCACCCACCCCCCCTAAGTGCCATATATCCCTTGAAGGCCTTTAACCATATCATACATCCCCTGCCCTCCCCCAGTTATTTTCACATTGTTCATTTAATTCCATTCTTGCAGGAGTTCCTTGGAGAGGAATCAGAGACCAGCATCTATCCACATACAAGCCCTGACCCTCCCTACGATCCTCCCCTTCCCCATTTATATATTCTGTGTCCTTGATTTCAATAAGGCATGGTCCACAGGACGTTAGCCCATTAAGCCGTTCCACTGGTGCTTTCAGTCTTTGAAACCCACTGAGTCTTATATATTCTTTTGCCTTCCGGCTTCATCAACCATACCTCCGAGAGAAAGAAAGAAAATTGAGTGTCTACATGGGGGCCACAGGTCATGGTAATGCACCGAGTCAGGACAGGGAAAAATCAGGCAATGGCCTTCCAGCAAAAAGTTGTTCAGTGTCTCCAGTCCATGGGGAGGCCCTGAAATGGAGCAGCGAGCATGCTTTCCCACTGCTCCACGAGACTCAGCAATTCACCATGTGCACACTGCAAAACAGTTCAGATATTAGGGTAAAAAAAGAAAAGAAAAGTTTATGTTTAGCCTGAAGTTACCAGCTCATCCCTTCTTGTCCCAGTCGTTGATAAATCATAGCTTCATTGGCTCCCAAAACGAATATGTGGCCCCCTCCGACTGTACCTTTACAACTGCTGGGTATGCCATGAAAAAACCCAGGCCCCTCTCCCGCATCCGATCCATCTGATTGTTAAATTGCTGCCTTTTCTTCTGGATCCTGGTCAACATATCCTGGTGTAGCGTGAGCTTGTGACCTTCAAAGATTAGCTCCTTCTTATTTCTGAAGACCGTCATTATGGCCTGGCGGTCTGGGTAGTGATGCATCCGGAAAATAAATTGTCGTGGCAGCTAGTCTCTAGGTACGGTGCCAGCACCCTATGCACATGTTCAACTTTCAATCTGCCATTCTCTGGTGCCAGACCTAGCAATTTGGGAAGCACATCTGAGCAGAAGTCCATGAGGTTCCCCTTTTCAGCTCCCTCTGGTAAGCCTCAGATTCGCAGGTTGTTTCTTCTGCTATAGTTCTCTTGATGATCTAGGGCATCCTACAACTCCTCCTTTTCTTTCTCGAGCATTGCTACCTTATCAAGGGTCGCCCTTGTGGTGTCTTCCAAGTCGGATATTCTCTGCTCCTCCATACTTAATCTCCTGGTATGCTGCTTTATTTCCGTGGTGAGACCTGAGATGGACTGCTCAAAGTGATCCCATTGTGGAACTCATTTGTTCCCATAGATGCCATGTGGCGTCGGAACCATCCATTGCTGGAATGGACCCAAAATGGCCACCGGGAGCAAATGAGTTAAATCCATAAGTACTTGCTCCAAGACTACCTTACTTGTCAGCACTATTTCTGCGGCCGAAAGCGAAATTGGGCCTACTCCTCCTGCTGTCACGCCGTCTTGCATGGCAGATTTTTTTGCCGTTTGGCACAACAATTTGCCCGAGGACAAGAATTCATCCATCTCGAAGCTAGTTAGAGGCTATTTGTTCGTAGAATTAGTGAGTTATAACACACAAATATACTTTTATTTGGCTTTGTGGTGCGGGCGCCAGAGATCGCGACCTATTCCTTCAGCTGCTCATTAGTCCCCTCCCCCGCCCGAAATGTCTGGTTATAATGTACTCATGTGTATCAGTTTTCCAATAGTTGTACAAATTGATTGAGAGGAGTACACGTTCATAAGTTTGGAAATTCACACTAACGAGGAACAAGAGTCTATGTCATAGTCAAAATCCATAGTGATTCAGATTAATGAGTAGCTCATAAACATATTGTGCCTAATAACATTGTATGAAATTGCAAACCATCTTTTAGTAGTACAGATTGATAGTAATACAGGCTTACAAGCCATTTAATGTCTGCATAAACTGAGATGAGTGGGTAGCTTATAAAAGTTCATACTAGAGTTTAAAAATAAAAAATATTGCTCTCAATAATAGTATAATAAAATGCAGCCCGACTGGTTCACACCTACTGATCATGAACTCGAATAAAGGTGTTCCCACTGAGTTGCTCCTTCTGAATTTTCGGAACACTGAGTGTTGTGTGTTGCCTAGCAACACAGCAGGCTTCTTCATGTATGCGCTCTGACATCGCTGCACCAGGACACAAAGCGGGCTCAAGGAAAAGCTGCAAGGTTGTCTTTGGGGAAAAAAATCAGTTTCTAGGCTGGTAGCCAAAGCAGTTTTTAGCTGCCATCATTTTAAAGGTTCTAGTTGGTATTGCTCAGTTTGACAAATCGGCAGAAAAAAATGTATTTAAGGCAAAATATTGATACTTAAAACACTACTACGTTGACTGGGATGATAAGTAGAATATTGTTGCTGCCTCCCAGCCAGTTATTATCCACAGCATACACCAAGCACCCACCAGCAGCGTACAGCATCGGATGAGGACTTTATTAGATTCATTGCTGGGAGTAGAATGAGAGGAGTTCTGCCAGTGTGACTTGCACGGTGACTAATGCAGCTTAATATGTATACCCTTGAGAAAAGGAGGAAGAGGGGGGACATGATAGATACTTTGAAGTATCTCAAGGGAATTAACAAAGTACAAGAGGGTAGCATCTTTCAGAAAAAGAGATGTGCAAGAACAAGGAGGCACAATTTGAAGATAGAGGGGGGACGGCTCAGAGGTAATGTTATAAAGTATTTTTTTCACAGAAAGGGTTGTGGATGCATGAAACAGCCTTCCTGAGGAGGTTGTGGAGTTGGGAACAGTGGGAGAATTCAAGAATGCATGGGGCAGATATAAGGCAATTCTAGTGGGGGTAGAATGAAGTAAGCTGTTGATCAGCTAGAATCTGCAGCTTATCCATCAGGTAGGGAAATGGGCAGACTAGGTGGGCCAAGCGGTCCGTATCTGCTGTCAAATTCTATGTACCTTTCAAAGTCTGGTAGCTAAACTTGGTGTCCACCTGGCTACCTGATTTATTCAGCCTAGCCATTGGTGCAGTAGCACCAAGGCAGTGTGCACTGCTTGCTACATCCGTGCACTGGATTCACTCCCCAAGAGCTTCAGTACGAGTTAGCAGCGGTAGGATCACATGTCCCTGTGGAGGCTGTCCTCTGGGGAGAGCTGACAGTAAACCCTACTGTGAGGGCACTAGTCAGTAGTGCAGCTGGGAGCACTCAGGAGGGGTGGACCCCATGTATTGTACATCAGGAAGTCTAACAGATGTGTATTCTGCTGCATCCTTGGGTGGGGGATTTCGGCGCTAGAAGAGTGTGTGTGTTCAAGTCAGTGGCTGATGGCCCTGCTTCCCCCCTTTCCCATTGGGCAATCCATAGTCACAAGATCTTACCTGTCTCATCATCCCACCATTGCATTGCATTCTAGGCCAGTGTTCCATGTAGTGGCTTTAGGGGAGGATAAGGGAGACGAGTGCCAGTGCAGGGTCTAGTCGGAGAGAGCAGAGTATAGAAATTGGGGGCTTAAAGGCTGCTGAATGAGATCCAAAACGTTTGTGAAAAATATACTTATTAGAAGAAATAGAGACCCAGGCCAAGTATTGCTATTCTCTTACTCAAAGTCTCTGAACAAATTCAGTTAAACTCAAGTCTCGGTTTGGACATCTGGTTTTTATTTGAAAAGTCCCTGTTTTTTTAAATCAACAAGCCGAAATACCTCTTTATTCTATTTCACTGTGTTTACCATAAAAGGCATAGTGAGTCAAGGCTTTTTTCCAGGTGTAACATGGGTGTAGGAGGGGCTGGCATTACAGAACAGGTAGAAGCATAAAAAAGCATAAGGAACAGTGTTGGTATATACTGTTCATAATTGTCTGTGAAAAAGACCTTGCTTTGCTTTGCAGATATCCTCAGATGACAGACTCCTGTTAACATGTACAAGATGTGAAATTCTTCCATCCAAGAAATGAAGTTAGATATAATTCAGAGCAAATCACAAAGGAAAAGTTATATTGTCACTGTAATCAGGGTCGTACTGAAAACTTGTACCATGTAGCATTTGTTTGTTTATTATACTCTAATTGAAGAAATGGAAATCTAGGCGCTATTTAAATGGAAAATGCAAAACACCCAAATACAATAGAGCATTACCAGCAGCATTACAGAGTCAGTATAGTAAATAGTCATGAAATTAATACCTTTTCTATGAGTGAGGCAGTGGGAGCACAGAGAGCAAGGAGATGAAAGATGGGGGCTAAGTAAAAACAGGAGGACTCCACACCTAGAACTTTGAATAATTAACTGTAACTATAAACTATAAGCAAGAAATAAAATCTTCACTTTTTTTTTTTAAACTTGCCTTTATTTAATGCAAGGAGTACGTAGGCACAAGTATGAGTACAATGTTGCTTTGGCTTCTCAGAAGGGAAAGGATCAGATCTGTTACAGTACAGTAGCTTCTTGTTGTTTTTACGTTATTTCTTGTGGATTTTACTTGGTAGAAGGTTCTTTTCTTTCTTACTACTTCTAAGGGGCTAGCAGGGTATTGTTTTGGGGCTGTTGGAATTTTGAAAACTGTTTTAATGGCTATAAGTGGGCTCATTTGTTTGATGTTTCGCTGTATAGCAGGCTGCATTTGTAGAGGCCTATTTCTTCTGATTTAAAACCTATTTGGTGTGATTTAACTGGGGCTGTTTATTTGAATCAGAGACCTATATCTTCTAATTTCAAGCCTATCTTGATGTGTTGTTGGTGAAGCTGTTTAAATTGCAGACCTGATTCTTTTGGTAGCAAACCTATTTTGCATTGCTATTGCATTGTGGAAAGGAGGAGTAGGAGTTTGAAGAAGGTTGTGCAATAGCTACTTAAAGTCTCTTTTTGAGTGTGGATAGGAAGGTTAGGAATATAAAAAAGCAGTTGCTCAATCTATCTAAATGTGTACAACAAAGGGGGTAAGGGAAATTAAGAAAAGAATGTTTTGCACTGATAGAGAGGGGAGACTTGGGGGACCGTTTGGTATCCTGCATCTGGAAGGGTGGGGGGTTGCTGATGGGCAGCGACAGCAATGGGTAGGGTGGTAGGCTGCAACAACTGCGGTGCACCAGTCTTTCTAAAAATTGCCTGGAGTGTGGGAGGATGTTTAGTGTGCAACCATATAGAGAAACTTAGAAAGGAGATTGAAGGTCTGCAGGAGGAACTAAGACAGGCAAGGCAGACTGGGGGTGGGTTTAGCCCAATACTGGAGGGAGGAAGAATGGGAGATGAGGGAGGGCGTTTAAGCCAACAGTGGTGAGGAGAGGGTCAGAAGAAGGGAAGCAGGGACAAGGGGGCCCAGGCCAGGAAGAACCATTGCCGGGGAAACCAGGTTAGGAGACAAAAGACAAATGAAAGGAGGAGATAGGGACTTGTGAGGGGAGGCGAAGAAGTGGCAAAAGTCATGGAGTGGAAAGGAGAGAACAGGTTACTATGCAGAGAGAGGGAGCGGGCATTTGTGAAGGGTCTTCAGAAAATAATTTTGCACTGCTAGAGAGGAAGAAGGTGGCGGAGGGAAATGATGAAATTAGAGGAGTAATTGATAAATGCCTGGACCAAACCGGAGCGGGGGGAAGTTCTGCTGGGAGAATTGCAACAGGGGCAAAAGGGGGAAATAATGTGCAGGAGGAAGTAGAGGGGCCGGAAATGTGAGGGAGATGAATGGAAGCAAACAGGGAGTAAAAGTGGTGGAATCTTAGTGCTGGGGGACTCGATACTAAGAGGAGTCAGGTGGGGTAGCAAGGGGGAGAGGAATAGTCACATTTGGGTGGAGGCCATGCCAGGAATGACAGTGGAAAGGGTGGGACAATCTGTTCTGAAATATGCTAGAAGGGTAGGGACAAGCCTCATTTAATTATACATCTTGGGACGAATGACCTGGCTGACAAGACAGTAGATATAGTCCAGAGGAGGTTTGAGGAACTAGGACAATTATGTGAGGGGGCAGGAAGATCAGTAACTTTTTCGGAGATACTTCCAGTGCCCAAGGCAAGCACAACAAGAAAGCTGTGAATTGAGGAATTTAATGGATGGCTAAGAACCTGGTGTTGTGCTAAAGGGTATGGGCTGTTGGGGGGGGGGACCTGGAAGTACAGTAGTCTCTATGCCAAGGACAGACTACACTTGTGTGAGGAGGGAAATAAAGTGTTGAAACAGAGGATGGAGGAGTACATAGAGGAAGTAGGGAATTTAAACTAGGCGCTTACTCCCTATAACAGTGACGAAGGACAAATGGCAAGTACTATTGGTGATGCTAATAAGGGAGGGCAGGATGGGAAGGGGGGAAAAGGGTGAAAGGTGGTTACCCTTAATGCTAGGAGCCTTGGGAGGAAAACTGCAGAGTTACAGGTGCTCATGGCAGAGGGAGAGGTGGACATTGCAGCCATCACAGAAACATGGGTCACCCAATACCATGACTGGGACCTGTCTGTACCAGGGTACAGGTTATTTCGTAGGGACAGGGTAATTGGGAAAGGAGGGGGTGTGGCACTATATGTGAAGGAAGGACTGAAGTGTGTAAGGGAGGAAGGGGAGGAGGGTAGTACAGAGTCACTTTGGATGCAAATCCAGGATTCCAAGAATAGGATTCTTACAGTGGGAGTGATGTACAGGCCGCCATCTCAGACGGAGAAGTCAGACAGGGAACTAGCAGGACAGATCAGGAGGACCTGCGAGAAGGGTAGTGTGGTGATTGTGGGGGACTTCAACATGCCAGGAGTGGACTGGAGTACCCCAACAACCAGGAACAGAAGGGAGCAGATACTGCTGGATGCCTTCCAGGACTGCATCCTGCTGCAGATGGTCAGTGAACCAACCAGGTTAGGGAATACCCTTGACCTTGTGCTGGCAAATGGGGACTTTGTGAGAGAACTTACAGTGGAGGAACCACTGTCAGAGAGTGACCACCACTCAGTATGGCTCACACTGAATATGGGCAAAGAAGGAGTGGAATCTAGCACAGGAGTACTGGACTTCAGGAGGGCCGACTTTGGGAGGATGGGGGAAGTAGTAAAAGGGTACCTGGCCAGAATTCAGTCTAGCATGGACACTAACCAGAGGTGGGAGCTCATAAAGCTGGTGATAGTGGAGGAAACCAAAACCTGCTGCAAGGCCCAGAGCAAGAAGGCTAGGGCTAAGGAACCGAGCTGGTTGAGCAAGGAGGTCATGGAAAAGGTAAGGAGGAAAAGAGCTGCCCTTAGGAAGTACAAGAAAACAGGGAGAGGGGAGGTCAGGAAGGAGTACGACGAATCGAAGGAGGTGACAAGGGCAGTAAGGGAGCCAAGGCCTCACGGAACTTAGGCTGGCACAAGGCATTAAGAAGGGGAGAAGGACTTCTTTAGGTACATCAGGGAAAATGAGCTGTAAGGACCACATAGTAAGGATTAGGAAGGGAGGGGGTTGGGTGGAAGCAAGGTGCGATAAGGCAGAAGCACTAAGTGGTACTTCTGCTCAGTATTTACTAAAGAGAAGAGGAGGTGACACCCAAGGGAGAAATGGCAGAAAGCGAGTGGGTGACAGATGGGAAATCGTGGAGGGGCAGAGTTCGGGAGGGTTTGAAGGCACTGAGGATGGATGAGCGCCAGGCCCAGATGGCATCCACCCCAGGGTACTGAAGGAGCTGGCAGAGGTCCTTGCAGGACCATTGGCAGAACCTGTTTAATGCCTCACTACATCGAGGTGTGTACCTCAGGACTGGAGGATGGCTCATGTGGTGCCCTCCACAAGAGTAGCCCCAAGGATGAACCGGAAACTACAGACCAGTGAGCCTCACATCCATTGTGGGTAAGCTAATGGAGACTATCCTGAAGGAGAGGCTGGTGGCCTCCTAGAGGCCAAGGACTACAGGACAGCAGACAGCATGGCTTCATCACGGGCAGATCCTGCCAAACCAACCTGATGGAGTTCTATGACTGGGTAACTGGGCAACTGGACAGGGGCCATGCAGTGGATGTCCTGTATCTGGACTTCAGTAAGGCACTCATCTCGGTGCCGCATGGAAGGCTGGGAAGTAAGTTAGTAGGCACAGGGGCAGAGCTGGTGAGATGGGTAAGGAATTGGCTTCAGGGAAGGTAACAGAGGGTGGTGGTGGGTGGGGAGCTCTCACACCCAAGGGTAGTGACGAGCAGTGTTCCACAGTGCTTGGTGTTAGGACCAGTGTTGTTCGGGATATTCATTGCAGACATATCATTGGACATCAAGAGCAATATCAGTCTGTTTGCTGATGATACCAAGGTAGGAGCAGTGGTGGATGACCGAGGGGGATGGCAGGGGTTGTAGGATGATCTGGCAAAGCTTGAAACCTGGTCAGACACCTGGCAACTGGGGTGTAATGCCAAAAGTGCAAGGTGCTGCATTTTGGGATGAAGAACCAAAGAGGAGTTACCAGCTGGGGAGTGCACTTGCCCAAAAGAGGAGGAGGAGAAGGATCTGAGGGTGCTCATTACAGGGTCAATGAACAACTCGGCACAATGTGGGAAGGCAGCTGCAGGGCCAACAAAATGCTGGGTTGTATTGCAAGGGTATATCCTCGAGGAGGGAGGAGGTGATTCTGCCACTGTATAGGTCATTGGTTAGACCACACCTGGAGTACTGCGTGCAGTACTGGCACCCGTATCTGAAGAGGGACATTAAGTTACTGGAGGGGGTGCAGCGCAGGGCGACAAAGATGATCAAGGGGCTGGGGGACTTATCATACGAGAGGAGGTTGAGGGAGTTGAACCTGTACTCACTGGAGGAGAGGAGGGACATGACTGAAACCTTTAAATGCATGAAAGGAATAAACAAGACAGGTACAGAGGGGCTGTTTAAAGTAAGGAAGGGGAGGGACACCAGTTGCCATGATATGAGACTGGAGGGAGGAAGGTTCAGGAGGGAGATGAGACACTTTCTTACAGAGAAGGTGGTGGCTGGGTGGTATGCGTTACCTGCAGAAGTGGTATCCAGTAGAACAGTGGACTGCTTCAAAAGGGGATGGGACAGGACAAGGGGGAGGGTCAATGAAGGGGAAGGGTGGAAGGGAGGGGCAGCTGCAGAGTAAGGGGTGCTAGCTGCACATTCGAGCAGACTTGATAGACCTCTAGGCCTGTATCTGCTGGCAGATTTCATATGTTCGTAATGTACATAATGTAGCAAGGTTATGTACGATTATTAAACACAAGCACAAACCAGGCTCTTCACTTCAGCTGAGCAGCCCAGGCGCTGCTACCTGCGAGCGGCCGGACCTCTGCATCCAGCCCGCCACTCTCTGATCAAGGAAAGCAGGTACAGTTGGCCAGCTCCTAGCTCGGGGCTGTCAGGCTTCAATCCCTGTAATTGGACTGGCTCCTGGGGACTGTGGCCTCTTCCTGATTGGATGCTGCAGATCCCCGTTGAGAAAGCAAGCACCCAAGGTACCTTTTTCAAATCACAGCTCGGCCACTGCCTTGCTGTACTGCTCTCTGGAAAGTTTTTTCGCCCCCTCCCCCTTTATTAAATACACTTCCTCAGTGATCCCCGCCCTCTGAGGCCTCACACTATTCAATTACAGCAACTTCTTAAAGGGGCTCTCCTTTCCTGCAACTTCTTAAAGGGGTGATCTTCTCTCATGCTCATATTTAACTGCAAAAATGCTGCTTCATCCATTCAGCATAGGATTTCTACTTATTAGTGTAACCGTCTCATACCGTGGGTCTCTAAACTCACAAAATTTTCAACACCCGGGCATATTCACAGGCTACCTAAATGTTATACACAGATTTCTAAATGTTTCCCTCTCACTGCCACTTATCTGACCCGGCCTCCATACTGCCATACACTGCTGCTGTACTCACGTTGGGTACCAACTGCCTCTCTCATGGGTGTGCCCTTTCCAATAAAAGCTATTCTGTATGCTTACTATCGCCCCTCGCCTCGCTGTTTGGCCTTGGAGAAGAGTTTGAGAAACTGCCCATGACTCAGGGGCAAAATTCGGCCATTCCGACTATTTCTTACTGCTATAAAAAAGATGCTTCTGCTACTACTCATCTATGCTGGTAACATCGAATTAAACCCCGGGCCCCCCCATTCCTGCCCCAGCTGACCTACTTTTACTAAAAGGATTATCATTTTTGCATTTGAATGCCTGCAGCCTTCTGAAAAAGCTTGATGCTATCAAAACTTGGACCTTCCACGGCTCTCCTGATGTTCTTGTAATCTCCGAAACTTGGCTAAGACTAACCATCCTGGACTATGAGGTTAACATTCCTTCATACAACTTGTTTCGTACTGATAGGAAATTCCAGGGAGGGGGAGTAGCCATCTGAGTCCGGGACAACATTACTGCAACTATGGTGGACACGACTACAGTCCCCAAGGAGTTTGAGTGCCTCACGCTAATAATTCAACCAGCCAAATCTACCTCTGTCTGCATTAGTGGGTGCTGTAGGCCCCCCTCAGCTAGCCTCTCTCTGCTCAAACACTTAAGTGACATACTAGCTACCACCTAATTAGAAGTATCCATAATTGGTGACCCCAGCCTTGACTGGTCCTCTCCAGTCTTCTTGCCATTGAAAGAATTCTGTGATGCCCATGGACTTACCAAGATCATTAATGAAGCTACCTGCCCAAACACCAAAAACCCAGAGCGTAGCTCCCTTCTTGACCTAATCCTTGTAAGCAAGCCTCGCCTCTTTTTCCACTCAGGTGTATTCTTTAACGACATCAGCGACCAC
Source organism: Neoceratodus forsteri (assembly GCA_016271365.2). Taxonomy (NCBI): domain Eukaryota; kingdom Metazoa; phylum Chordata; order Ceratodontiformes; family Ceratodontidae; genus Neoceratodus; species Neoceratodus forsteri. The sequence continues at coordinate 166,550,049 of CM057458.1, read as the reverse complement.
TGTGCCATTGCATGTGTAAGGTCGGCACAACTCCAAACCTCCTCCTCTTCTTCTAAATACATCCACAAGAGATGTAGACGGAACTTCTGCCCAGATGCTTTTCTCTACAACCTCCAGAGTGCTAACTGGCAGAAATTTTACCTCGCATCTTCTGTGGAAGAGGCACGTGAGGTACTTCATGAAATACTCACCAGAACCCTAGACCTCCATGTCCCAGTTACCAAAAGCAGAACCAAAAGAAAATCCTGCCCCTGGTTTATGGATAACCTAAACCCTGCCTTATGGCATTGGGATGCTCTTTGGAAAAGAGCCAGAAAGTCTAAATTGGCCACAGACTGGTCTGCTTTCAGAACCTCAAGAAATTTCTGCACAAAAACTATCAGAGCTGCGAAGTCTAGTTATTTCCGCTCTGAGCTTAACGCATCAACTAACTCTGCTACTAAGTTTTAAGAAAACTTTAAGGAGTAGAAGGCCATAACAGTGCTGTGCAGCTTCCCACAAAATTTGGACTGGTGGTACCCACACCAAATAAAATGAGATCTCATGACCTCCTTAACAATCACTTTGCCACAGCCGGGATGGCTTTTGATACCTCCCCAGCAAATGCCATCAGGGCACAGTTCCTTAGTCAGTCATCTGATTGCCATGATCCGGAATCTGTTGACCCTTACCACTCTTTCTCTTTTTGTCCGGTCACCGTCAGACAGGTTGAGGATCTCCTTCTTGAACTTGATACCAAGAAATGTGAGGGTGCGGATACGATTTGAGCCTTTCCTCCTAAAGTTGGCCTACTATATTTTGCCCCACAATTACCTACCTTTCAATTTGTCTCTCAATCAGGGCTCCCTCCTCAAGGTCTGGAAGATGGCCCATGTCATCCCTCTATTCAAATCAGGGGACCCCGGCGACCTAAATAATTACTGCCCAGTTGCCTTGTTCCTGGACTTGTCAAAACTATTGGATAAGGTAGTAAATGAACAGCTCAGATCTCATCTGGAAAGTTTTAATCTACTAAACCCAATTTAGTCCGGTTTCTGTCCAATGCATAGTACCTCCACTGCCCTTGCCAAGGTTATAAATGACTGGCAGTCCGCTCTTAATAACAAGCAATATATATGCACCTTGTTTCTGGACCTTAGCAAGGCTTTCGACATACGAACATACGAAATTTGCCAGCAGATAAAGGCCTAGAGGTCTATCAAGTCTGCTCGAATGTGCAGCTAGCACCCCTTATTCTGCAGCTGCCCCTCCCTTCCACCCTTCCCCTTCATTAACCCTCCCCCTTGTCCTGTCTCATCCTCGTTTGAAGCAGTCCACTGTTCTACTGCATACCACTTTAGCAGGTAACTCATTCCACCCAGCCACCACCCTTTCTCCTTTTGTCCGGTCACCGTCAGACAGGTTGAGGATCTCCTTCTTTAACTTGATACCAAGAAATGTGCGGGTGCGGATATGATTTGAGCCTTTCCTCCTAAAGTTGGCCTACTATATTTTGGCCCCCCCACCCCCGATTACCCACTCTTGGTGACCCTGAAGAAAGTTGGGGTGGACAACCTGGCCCTAAGTTGGTTTGCAGTTATCTTGTGGACAGAGAGCAGCAGGTCAAGGCTGAAGGAGACCTACTGCCCAAATAAATACTCCTTAGAGGTGTCCCCCAAGGATCCATATTTGGTCCACTTCTCTTTGCCATTTATATTAATCAAATCGACACTGACCTAAAGTCATCTAGTATCCATCTCTTCGCTGATGATACAGTGCTATACATTGACGGATCAAGCCATTTTAGACCTTCAGAACGATTTTGAATTTTGACATCTTTCAAAAAATCTACTCAACTTGAAACTCCTGCTTAATGCCAAAAAGGCCGTGATTTTCTCTCCACTGGCCCCTCATCTAAAAAAAACCCCAGATAAGGTTCCTCACATAAACACCCTTTTGGGAGAAGCTCTTGAGTTCGTGGAATAATTCAAATACCTGGAGGTCTGGATTGACTAGAAATTGTCCTTCACTGATCACATTGAAGAACTCACTAAGAAACTGCGTCAAAGGCTCGGTATTTTCTTCAGGATCAAGCACTCATTAACCCAAGAGGCTAGAAAACTCCTAGTCCAAGCTACCTTCTTACCTCTCCTAGACTATGCTGACTTCCTATATGGCCATAATACTAGCACAGCTCTCTCCAAGCTTGATGCCCTGTACCACAGAGCCCTTAGGTTCATTTTGGATGCCCCTTATGACATGCACCACTGCGTCCTCTATTCTTCCATAGGCTGGAGCACCCTTAGCTTCAGGAGGCAAAAGAATGCTATTCTATGGACATATAAGGCAATCACTCATAAATTACCTCAGTACCTGACAATCTGCCTAACTCCCTGCAACCCTAGTGCCTGTTCTCTCAGAAGTCTTACTATCTTATCTCTGGCTATCCCTAAAGTTAAAACGCGCTTTGGTAGAGCCTCAATAAGCTTCACTCTTCCTATGCTCTGGAATAAGATCCAGAAAACCTTAAGGCTTGCTGCCCCTATCACATCCTCCCTCTTCAAATCCTTGTTCCTGAGGACCTTCTCCGAGGCCTGCCACTGCTTCAAATCAAGGTCTTAACATCACAATTTGTTACTGCTTTAAATTCTGGATTTAAACCTCTATCATTGCCTGAGGTGTCATTTGAGTCCTCCCTTTTGTCATTGTCCAGATCAAGGTCCAAACATCACGCTCTGTCTTTGCTTCAAACATTGGGCTTAAACCCCAACCATTGTCTTTGGCATCTGTCATGTTCTCTCTTCGAACAGTCCTTCCTCCCTAGGCCATCATGTCCAACCCTCTTCTGTCTCAGCTGACCTTCCTTCCCCACTCCCTATACCCCCTTCCCCTTCCCACCCCACTTGCCAGGATATGCCTACAGTACTTATTAAAGGACAGTTACATCTCAATCTTCTTTGCACTTTGACGCTAGAGGAACTGCCACTCCTGCTCACTATGACTCCTCCAATGATGTTTACTGTATAAACTTTAGCTCACTACCTTACGTCCGTATATCTGTATCCATGCAATTGTATTTAAATGGCACTACCTCCTGTTGAACCTATTGCTATGTTCTGGTGCAAGTATCTTGTCACACGTGATAGTTATATGTTATTATGTAGTTATTGTTACTATGTAATTGTTATGTACGTTCACTCAACCTGTTACGTCTTAACCCTGTTGGCAATTGTTTTGCCCCAGGTCCATCTTGTAAATTAGCTTGTCTCAATGATGTTCTGCCTAGCAAAATAAAGATTTTGATTTATTGAATTGAATTTATTATCAAACAAGGGGTGCAAAAGTGACATGGCATCTTTAGATATTTTTGACTTCAGGGGAAGAACACCAGAGTCTTGAGCCAGTTCATCGTGGTTACAGCAGACCGTATATAACACTAGTAACAAAACATAATTTAATACTGGAGGTCAGACTGCCCCAGCTGTGTGTTTCTGCTTCTTATGCAGTGTTCAAGGTGACACAGGTGTGGATGTCCCATGGGAGGGTGGCAGTGTCTGACCTTGACTTCCAGTGGGTAAAGTTTCCCTAATGAAACCCCTTGCTGCCTCTGTTGCCCCTCATTGGACCCACGTCTGCCACAACTCATATTTCTCCAAGGGAAGTCATAGCGTAGCAGTTATGCATTTCATTGTGCACATCTCCATAACCCTTCCTTCACAAGTCCCCATTGTAGGTGGGTCAGACTGCGACCAAAGAGCTGTGATTCCCTTCGGAGCTACAATGTAGAGGGCTCTAAACAGCCCTTGCTGCCCTCTGTTCTCTACCCCGGGGATAGGAACTCCAAAAACTAAGTGCTTGAAAGTAAACAGGATTTGGACCCTCCATATTCAGAGCAGGACCTGGTGCATCTGTAACCAGTATACATGGATGATGGCGCAGTCCCAGAAAATATGAAAGTGTGATCCTACTCTTTCACACCTCCTCCAACAAAGATTTGAGGCACCATATCCACAATGCTAGGTAATGACTGGAGTATGAAAAAAGCAGACCAAACACTTGCACCTGAATTTGCGCCATCCAGGGTATGCCATGATCTTCCACCCCAGGTCTAGTAGTTTGGCCCACTCCTCAGTGGTTACTGGGGATTGCCAGTCTCCTGCCCACAGTGTCCTAATCCGTATTAATTCTAGGTGGCACACCCCCCCCCCCCCAAAAGACGCTCTGTGTTCTGGAGATTTTGCTGTCACAGCCTACCAACATTGTGGCCCAATATAATATCTCCTTCAGTGAGGTAAGCTCTCTTCCCACACAGTTCACCAGATTTTTGTACATTCAATATTGTATTTGTAGGTATCGGGAAAAGTCTTGCTGTGGGTTGGGGGGGCTATAGGGCCATAACGCTACTGGAGGTCAGTGAAAGAGACACAGCCTGACCCCACCACAAGGTGCCTGTACCTCATTAGAGTTTGTTTGTTCCATCTCCGGAAGCTGGGATCCATCCTAGGGATGGGAGGAAGTTAATATCCTCAATAATAACAGACAGTGCGTCAAGTTAGTTAGGAGAGCCTGTAAGCCCCTTCGCCTTAAGGAGCATATGGTGATCTGCTTAATCCATGGGTTAGTTATACCTGAACAAAGGTGTGGGGTTAGGGGACTATGCGGGAGGGCAAATAGCAGAGCAGGGAAATTTGTGGCTATTTAATTTCTAAGCATCCCGTATCCTCTTGTTGTTTGATCCAGGTAACAACTGGGGCAATCTGGGCTGCCAAGCAATACATCCTGAAATCCAGCACAGCCAGTCTGTGTGATTCCCTAGGAACTGTGAGAAGCTTTCGGTTAACGTGGTGTCTCTTGGATGACCAAATAAAGTGCATCAGGAGCCTTTGCAGGCAGTGGCAGCACTTCTTAGAAATCCTTATTGGCAGGGCCAGAAAAAAGAAAAAAATCTTGGGACCACATTTATTTTTAGTGTGGCTATGTACCCTCCTAAGCTCAGTGGAAGAAGGTCTCAACTTGCAATGTCTACCTTAATTTTGATGATGAGCTTTCATAATTCAGGGCAAATAGGGAAGATAGGTTCAGTGAGATCATTACACGCAGATGCTGAACCACATTGTTGGGGGCCCATTTGAAGGGGTATGAGGATTGGAATGCCGCTGGGCACCCCTTCCCCCGGAAGGAAAATCTCTGATTTATCAGAATTAATTCTGAAGCCAGAGACTGCCATGATCCTTCAGTTCTGCTAATAGCACTGAGGCAGGTGTCTCTGGTGACGAGAGGAAAACAGAGTCATCAGCATAAGAGGATACATCATGCTGCATTCCTCTGAGTCGGATCCCCAATATATCTGAGTTGTGATGTATAGCCACCACTAATGGTTCTATTCAGAGAAAAAACGAGGGGGGAATGAGACACCTCTGCCTCATTCTCCTGATGAGGCAGAATTAGTTAGATTGAACACCATTCACATTGATTGTGGCTTGTGGGGATGCACAGATGGCTTAAATGCTTGTTTGAAATTTAGGGCCCACCTCCTCTCCTCCAAAGTGCAGCATAGGAATCCAGTTCACCCTGTCAAATGCCTTTTCGGCAACCGTAAACACTGCCAAAGTCAAATCAGGAAGAGTGACATCTTCTGGAAAGGATATTCAGTAACTAAGGGATGTTGTCATGGATTAAGCATCCGTTAATATATCCAGTTTGATCAGGATGAACCAGGGACCCTGCCCATTGTTGCAACCTATGAGCCAGAGCGACGGTAGAGACTCCGAGGTCAGCATTCATGAGGGAGATCAGGCGATATGAGCTGCAGTCTGTTGCATCCTTCCCCAGATTTAGAAGGACAGTTATTTAGGCATATTGCCAGGAGGGTGGTGAATCTTCTCTCCTCTGAACCAACCAGCAGACTCCCTGAAGCAGAGGAGCTACTTGTTCAGAGAACGTTTTGTAAAATTCTACATCTGTCCATCTGTGCCAGGGATATTTTGCCAGAATTCAAACACTGTATACCTTCCTGCAACTCCTCTAGTAATAGTGATGTATCAAGAGACTTGCACTCTTCTGCCATGAATCGTCAGACCTGTACTCTGTGGAAGAACACCTGTGGGTATTGCCAGTAGTTATCAGATCTTCTTTGGAGGTGTCTCAGTCATCAGGTCACACGTTAGGAACTTCACGAAAGGTGAAGCAGGATCCACAGGGAAGATTTTCAGCAGTACAAATGGAGCTGCCCACACCGACGTCACCAACCCTATAAAGGCGTGAGCGGCCCCGCTCCCTCCTCAGTTCTTTCCCGCCATCTAACTGTTAACATGGGTCTCTGCAGAAGCTCCAGCGCCATTTTTCGCCTACAGCTTTTCTTACCTACTATGCTAGAATCTCTTTATAAAAAGAGATTTCTTTATTTAGTTTATGTTGAGTTAATCCTTAGACTTCTCTAAGGAAAGGATAGCCAGCTCTGTTAAGAAGGGGGATAAGACCTTTTATAGGTACATTAGGGAGCGAAGAAAGACCAAGAGAGGGATACTGAGGCTTAATAAAGGGGAGGGAATGTGAGCAGAGTGTGACAGTGAAAAAGCAGGGATACTGAATGAATATTTCTGCTCAGTATTCACAAAGGAAGAGGAGGGGGAGGTACCTAAATCAAACAAGAGAAACACTCTGGATATGGGGGTCAATACCAGTCCATTCACAGAAGAAAGGGTTTGGAAAGAACTAGTAAAATTGAAGGTGAAAGCAATGGGGCCTGACGGGATTCACCCAAGAATTCTAAAAGAACAAAGGGTAGAACTAGTGACACCACTGACTAGTCTCTTTAACAAATCATGAGAGGATAGGGTGGTACCTGAGGACTGGAGGAGGGCGGATGCGATTCCTCTTCACAAAAGTGGGAGCAGGGCAGAGGCAGGAAACTATAGACCAGTTGGTTTGACCTCACTGGTAGGGAAAATGATGGAATCACTTCTGAAGGAAAGAATTGTTGAGTACCTAGAGGCCAGTGGGGCACAGGACCCAAGACAACATGGATTCACAGCAGGAAGGTCATGTCAGATGAATCTAATAGATTTCTTTGACTGGGTGACCAAAGTAGAAGACCAGATATGGGCTGTGGACATGGCCTACCTAGATTTTAGCAATGCATTTGATACAGTCCCACACAAAAGATTAATATACAAGTTAGCCAGCCTTGGAGTGGGTCCCAAGGTGGTAGCCTGGATAAAAAATTGGATGGACAACAGGACGCAAAGAGTAGTAGTAAACAAAGTCCCCAGTGAAGAAAGGAGGGTTACTAGTGGGGTACCGCAGGGTTCAGTACTGGAACTGGTCCTTTTTAATGTCTTTATAAGGGACATTGCAGAGGAACTGGAAGGAAAAGTATGTCTCTTTGCAGACGACATAAAGATCTGCAACAGGGTTGATACACAAGATGGAGTGGAAAGGATCAAAAGGGACTTGGCAAGGTTGGAGGAATGGTCAAATGTATGGCAGCTTAGATTCAGTGCAAAGAAGTGCAAGGTAATGCACCTGGAAAACAAAAACCAAGGGGAAGAGTACACAGTGGGGGGTGAGATACTGACAACAACAATAATGGAAAGGGACCTGGGGGTTATTATATCGGATGACCTAAAGGTGGGCAAGCAATGTGAGAAGGCAGTAAGGAAGGCTGGGGGATACTGGGATGCACAGGGAGAGGTATCAGCTGTAGAAAACAGGAAGTTGTTATTCCTCTGTACAGACAGTTGGTGAGACCCCATCTGGAGTACTGTGTGCAGTTCTGGAGACCCCATCTCCGCAAAGACATAGAGTGGAGGCTGTCCAGAGCAGGGCAACCAAAATGGTGCAGAATCTGAACCAGAAGACATACTAAGAGAGACTAAAGGAGCTTAATATGTACACCCTTGAGGAAAGAAGGGGGGCATGATAGAAACTTTCAAGTACCTCAAGGGAATCAACAGTGTCCAAGAGGGTGGTATCTTTCAGAAAAAGAGATGTGCAAGAACAAAGGGGCACAATTTGAAGATAGAGGGGGGATGGCTCAGAGGTAATATGAGGAAGTATTTTTTCACTGAGAGGGTTGTGGATGCATGGAATAGCCTTCTTGAGGAGGTCGTGGAGTCAAGAACAGTGGGGGAATTCAAGAATGCACGGGACAGACATAAGGCAGTCCTAGTGGGGGTAGGAGAAAGTAGGCTGTTGGTTAACTAGGCTCTGCAGTTTAGCCATCAGGTAGGAAAATGGGCAGACTAGGTGGGCCAAGTGGTCCTTATCTGCCGTCAAATTCTATGTTTTAGTGGCTGCCGCCGCTGTGGACAGAAGATTGTCTCTGCAGATGAACAGTCTGTCTGTGTCTGCTGTCTTGGGCCTGACCACGAAGTCTCCTGACTGTAAGCTCTGCCAGAAGTTTAATCAAACAACCCTCAGGCAAAACAAAAAGGCACTTAAAAATTTCCGCATGGATCAACAGGTAGCCATTTCAAGGCCGGGGTCCTCCGGCATCCCTGCTTCTCAGTCGCCGGCAGGGTCGTCCAGCTTCCAGGCCGCTAAGGCCCGAGACAAGTCCTCAGGGAAAAGTCATAAAAAAGACAGAGCTCAGGACCGCCCCCCCCCCCGGTAGCAGTCCTGCTCCCCGACGGCCTCCTCTTCTTCATCAGGGGGGTACTGCATCGACTGTAGCTGCGTCAACGCATAAATGTGCTGTCCAGGTCTCTGTTCCTACCAGACCCATATTGACGCATAAATCTGCTGTCCAGGTCTCTGTCCCTACCAGACCCATACCGACAGCCCCTCCTCCCAGCATTCAGGGTGGTCGGTCATTGACCTCCGGGTCATCAGTCCCTTCTTCATTGATGATGGGGTCGAGGGTCGTCATCAGTGGCCCTCCTGTTGAGGCCTGATGCTTTCCCAGGCCCTCTGGCTATGGGCTTTGAGGGCCCCTCTGGCGGGTCGTCACTCCCTGTGCTGTCGATCCCCTTCTCTGTTGACAAAGCCTTTGATGGTCATCGACCTCAACAAAATTTTGACTCATTTCACTTTGGTGGTAGTCCACCAGTTAGGCGCATGCAGGCCTACTTCACCTGCACCGTCAGCGGCACTGTCATCATCGACCCCACCTCGGCAGTCGAAGGCCGCCCCGAGGGCCGTTGTCAATTCCCCAGACATCAGACTTTGATCTGAAAAAGACAGACATCGAGGAGGAGTACCAGCCTGACCTTATCCTTCCTGATGAGGAGGAGGAAGAACCCCTCTCCTCAGGCAGATCCATGGCTTCCTCAGTGAGCGAGGATTCTGTCAAACATACTCCTAGGTCTTAAACCCACAAAAAAGGCAGGCTTTTATCAGTTTTGGCACAATTTCGACTAATATCAGGTTGGCAAGTAAAGTAAGTAGGAGTGCACCTTACCAGAACAATGAAGCACAGCAGTACACACTCCCACTGAGCCAGAGAATGGAGGTCAGCACTCCCAAATAATCAGACAACTTTTTATTTCATAGCATGTGAAAATAAGAGCAGTAAATCCATCGGCAGTTTGGCAGTCATGTAGTGGAGGCCATATGTAGATGAATAATCCAGTAGTGGTCCATACGGTTGTGGCTCGGTGTTCGGTGTGGTACGGCCTGCATTTGCAGAGTAAAATTTCCTGTTTTGGCATTACTTTATTGCATATGGACCACTATTGGATTATTAATCTACATATGGCCTCCAGTACATAATTGCCGGGAGTGTGTACTGCTATACTCTTAGGTCTCCTCCTGAGGACCCTACCTTCTTCAGTATCATGAAGCAGGTGTCCTCTGCCATGGGCTTCCATACCAAGGAAGAGGATGCCACCAGAAAAGATTTGGAGGACTTTCTGGAGATCCCAGAGTCTCCACCCAAGATCATTTCAACTATTCTGCCAGCTTTGAGGGTTGCTACTACTGCAGTCTGACACAGGCCCGATATGGTGCCAGCTATGCCCCACAGGGCCAACAAACGTTATCATGCCCCACAAGGGTTTCTGCATTATGCAGTCCAGCCTGAAACAAATTCTGTGGTCATAAAGGCAGCTCATGACAGGTCTAAGGTGCCCAAGCACCTTAGTTCCCTCCCCCAGACAAAGAGTCACACAGAATTGATCTTTGGAGCAAGAGGGTTTATGCCTTCTCTACCCTTGGGTTGAGGATTGCTAACTACCTGTCTCACATGGTAAAGCACCAGAATACCAACTGTAAGAAGGGCAAAGAAGCGGACCAGGCCCTTCCAGAGTGTACCCAGAAGCAGTAGGTTCTTACTTGCTTGCAGGCCGCTTAGGATGTTAATAAGCACCCTCCTACGGGCTTTCTATGATCTCTCTGATACCATTGCCAGGGCTGCTGCCACTGGCATTTGCCTCTGTAGGCACTCCTGGCTGAGGGTCTCAGGCTTTGCTGCAGATGTCCAGCAGAAGGTGCTGAATGCCCCTTTCAGTGGCCTTAAGCTGTTCAAGCCAAATGTCGAGGACATCATTAATGATTTGCTGGCATCTGGCAGGACTATGAAGTCTGTCCACTTGCTCTGTCATACACAGCCAAAGAGCAGACAGCGCCCTCCCTTTTGCAAGGGACCCAAAAGGCAGGGAGCAGCCTCTTGGCCCCAAGGCAAATGCAGAGACTCCACCGCCTTATGGCCTTACCCTCCCCTTCACTGCAGGGGCTACCACCAAGTGCCCTAGAAGTGATTGACCAGCCCCAGTGGCTGGATCTGCCTCCACTTGACTCCTTGCCAGACCCACCACCCCCTTCCAGTCCCTGACCAAGAGGTGGTGGTCGGAGATCAGTTCTTCCTCCATCGCAATCTCAATCAATGGAGAACCGTCACATCAGATGCCTGGATTCTTCAAATCATAGAAAGAGGTCACACTCTGGAGCTCATTGAGCAGCCCTCAGAGATGACTCCTCTGCCCTCCTGCTACCCCCTGGCCCACCTGGCTGTTCTCCGGGAGGAGGTACAATCTCTTCTGCACAAACAGGCCATTGAGCCAGTACCCAGGCGCCAGAGAAACAAGAGGTTTTATTCCAGGTTCTTCCTGGTCCACAGAAAGACTGGAGATTTGAGGATCATTTCATACCTAAAGGACCTCAGTCTGTATGTCCCATACAAAAAGTTCAGAATGGTAACTTTGCCAGGTCAATCAATCAATCAATCAATCAAGTCTTTATTTAACCAGGCATTCATCGTTGAGTAGAAGCTCATTTGCAAGATGGACCTGGGTGGAGCATGAACAATTGTATATACAGGTCAACACAGGTATTTACAAGGCAATACAGATAATACTCTTTACAGAGAGGAAGAAAAAGAAGTTCATATGTACATAGAATTATACAGATATTGTACAGATTACACGGTATTTACATACATAGAAGTGTCTATAGGAAGATAAAGCAGGTTATCTAAGGTTGCAGGAGGAAGTAACGGAAGAAAAAAATAAAAAAATATACATCAGGTAGAGGTGAAGGTAGGGGGGGAGAGGGAGGGAAGTAGGGGGAGAAAGGCTAGGAGGGCACTGTGCACAGAAAGGAGTTGGTAAAGCTGGATGTAGAGAAGGTGGATGGAGAAAAGGAGTATGTGAGCCCGGATTGAATGCTATAAAGCACGGGCATGGTAGGATGTCACAACCCAGGGTAGTGAGCTCCTATCCGAGGTTGGGAAAGGAAGAATAAGGGGATGGATGGGCCTAGTGTTGATAAGACAGGGGGATAAGAGAGAGAACAATTAGGCTGGTGAGGAGCAAGCTGGGGGGGTCAGTACTTAAAATTGGGTCTAGGCGTGGCTATATACCAGTACTGGGTCTGAGTGGGTGAAGCAGTTACATACTTCTCTGATTGTACGGAAATAAAGCATCTTGAAAGCATTTATACCAATTAGAGTGCTTAATTTGAGGGTTTTTTGTAGATCGTTCCATAAGGTAGGTAGCACGAAGCTTATGGCTGCCCTGCCGAAGCGGGATTTTGCTTTGGGTACTTTAAGTGTAATAGCTGAGTAACTTCTTAACGCGTATTTCCCAATTATACTCAGGGGAAGACAGTAGGAGATATAATAAGGCAGCTTATTAGAGATGGCTCTATAGGTCCAGAGAGCGGCGTTTCTGTTGCACCTGAACTTTAGTGATGTCCATCCCACTGCCCCATATAGGGTGCAGTGATGTGTGTCGAAGGGGAGTCCTGTTATAAACCTCAGTGCTCGATGGTAGAGTGTGTCCAGTTTAGCCATGTAAGAGTTGGGGCATTGGCTGTAGAGGAAGTCAGCGTAATCAACCAATGATAGGAAAATGGATTGGACCAGTTGTTTCTTAGCATCTCTGGTGAGAAATTGGCTGATTCTAAAAAACAGTCCAAGCCTTTGCCGAAGTCGTTTTAGCAAGTCCTCGATATGTTCAATGAAGGAGAGTCTTTGGTCTATCCAAACTCCCAGATACTTGAATTTTGTAACAAATTCTAGTTTTTCACCTAGAACTGTGGTAATTTGGGAACTGTCCCACTGGACACAGGGTTATGTACTACAGATAAAGGAGAGAGTACCATCGCTTTAGTTTTTGGCATTAAGAGTAGCTTTTTTGGAGAGTTGGCTTTGCAAAAGGTTGAATTCTGACTGTAGGTCATTGCAGGCAGCTTCAGGTGTTGGGTGACTCACGTGAAATTGTATCATCTGCAAACAGATGGATGTTGGCTTCTTTTATACAGTAGTCGATGTTATTAATGTAGATTGCAAAAAGTAGGGCCCTAATATAGAACCTGAGGTACCCTCTTGCAGAGTTTTTAAGGGGGACAGGCCTCCTTCGGCTTTAACTTGTTGAAGGCGCCCTGTAAGATAGTCAGTGAACCAACGCAGAGAGGAGGGGTCCACACCTATGGTTTGAAGGGCGGAGAGGAGCAGACTATGGTCGACGTGTCGAAAGCCTTGCTTAGATCAAGGAAAACAGCACAAATAAAGTTTTTGCTCTCAAGATTATGCTGCCAGTCGTTAGTAACTTTGGCGAGGGCTGAGATAGTGCTATGTTTAGCTCTGAACCGGACTGCCTAGGATTTAGCAGTTCCCTAGACTCAAGGTGAGTCCTCAGCTGTGCATTTACAATTTCTCTAGGAGCTTGGACAGGACCGGAAGGAGGAGATTGGCCTGTAGTTATTGAGATCGCCACGGTCACCTGATTTGAACAGTGGTATGACATTTGCTGTCTTCCATATAGGTGGTAAGTGCCCTGAGACAGGGATGATTAAAAATTAGGTGTGGTATAGCTAGTCACGTGGTAGGCAATTTTAGGAAGTAAAGTCAAGGGAGTCGGTCTCAGCACTTTTCTAGTATCCAACTGAAGCAAGAGGTCCTCTACCTCTTTCAGTGTGGCAGGTTGAAGGAGAAAGGCGGCTAAGCTATCGAGTTTCAGGCAGTTGGCTGGCAGTCTGGGAGCGAAGCATGTTTGCAGGGAGTTATCAAATGCCATGCCTGCGTAGCAAAGTGGTTATTGAATGCGTCAAGTATATCCATCTTTTCGGTTATAGTCAAGTTGCCAGAGGTAATCTTCGGGAGTGAATTTCCTGGGGAGTGGCCTAGCAGATCACTGATTGTGTTCCAGAGCTTGATTGGACTCTTTGTGGCAGAGACGAGTTCGTATTTGAAGAAGGTGGTCTTCGATTCTCTGATTGTTTTGGTACATAAATTTCGTAGTCTCCTGAACTGGTTCCAGTCCTCTGCAGTGTTCAGTCTGCGTGCTTTTTTCCAGAGCTTATCTCTTTCTAGAAGCAAGGACTTGATCTGAAGGGTGAACCATTTACAGGTTTTGGTCCTAGTTCGAACTTTAATAAGGGGAGCATACTTATTAAGGGCCCTTGATAGAATGTTGTGGAAGATATTGTAAGCTGACATAATCGTTTTGGCCAGGTAGAAATCTTGCCACTCAGGGGACTACTTAAGCTCGTTTAGGTAGGCATGTTCATTGAAGTTGCGCCTGGATCTCTTCATAGAGAACTTGCTGATGGGTGCTGGGTTGTTGGTGGATCTTACTCCCGCAATAAAACAATGGTCGCTGGCGTCTGAGAAGAAGACATCAGCGTGGGAGAAGAGATGAGGTTTGCTCACCATTAGCACATCCAAAAGTGTACTTTTACTGGGGTTCTTCACGTTTGGGCGTGTTGGTTCAGTAATAAGTTCGTCAGCCCATATTCATCACAGAAGGATGCAAGGGGCAGCTGTGTTAGAGAGCCAGTCAAAGTTGAGGTCTCCTAAAATAATAGTTTCTGGCAGCCCCTGTCTCAACTTGTCACTTAGATATGACACAAGTTGTAGGCCAGCAGACGGTGGTCTGTAGCATCCTATTACGCAGAGTGCAGTAGTCTGTGTAATTTCCACTTTGAGAAATTATTAGGCATTCGACTGGCTGGCGACAGATGCCGAGGATAAGCAGGAGGCAGAAAATTTGTCTTTAACGAGATAGCTACCCTCCTCCTCTGGCATGCCTATCAGCTCTGAACAAGGCATAGTTGGGTATGTTTACTTCTCTATCAGTGGTGCTGGGTCTAAGCCAAGTTTGAAATCACAAGTATGTCAGGAGGTATGGTTACCCAGGTTTGCATTAAGGTTATCTTTTAAGGAGGCTACATCGTTAATATGCAAGAAGCTTATTCCTTTTAAATTTGCTAGTTCTGCTGGCAAAGCAATAGCTTCTGGGGGCCAGGGGTTGAGTTCACGTTGCCTGAACAAAGCAGGAGGATAAGTAGGATTTTTCTAAGAGCACTAATTATAAGCTATAATTCCTGCCTTTCTCCCGTCTAGTAGATCTGATGTTTTAGGGACTGGAAAGTAGCCACCATAGAAGAGCTTGATCTGTTGTAGCAAGAGCTAGTACCCCTACCACAATAGGCGGGGAGGAGATAGAAGTCTGCGTGGTGGGAGGTGGACCTTGTGGTGGGAGTGTTATAAGTACTACTGGTATGTGTGGTCCAAGAGCAGGGTTGAGGTATTGGTACTTGGAATCACGGAGGCAACTAAAGGATAAGTTGCCATGTGGTATACAGCACAAGGTGCCGTTGTAGACCAAACATGATGGTAGTTCAGGTGTCCAATGCTGGGCAGCTGGTATCAGCAGAAGAAGGGGCAGTAAAAAGGAGCCATATAGGGCCCGACATGATGGTACCTCAAAAAGGAGCCACTCAGTTAGCCCAGGGGCCAGTGGGGTTGCTGGATTAATGCAGCTTATCAGTAGCTTTCCGATCCAGGTCGACCCAAATTTGATAGCATTAAAGATATTTAGTGGTGAAGGCACAGCCAAGGAGAGCCTATGCTCAAAGGTCAAATCCCCTTCTGAAGGAAGGTGACTGGCTGTATCCTCTGGACATGCTGGATGCTTTCCCGCACATCTCAGTGTTCCCTCCCCACAGGAGGTTCCTCTGGTTTGTCTTCCAGGGCGAGCATTACCAATTCAAAGTGCTGCCCTATGGCTTGTCCTCTGCACCGTGAGTCCTTACCAAGTGCTTGGCACTAGTAGCTGCAGCTCTCAGAAGGGAGGAGCTTCACGTTTTCCTTTATCTGTACGATTGGCTCTTGAACCTACCTACCTGAAAGAACTCCTTTGCCCCTACTGTCCCTCCTGCCCCCTCCGATCCACTGACGAGGGATTGCTGGAGATTCCTAGGGTCCGTTTGAATACATCAGGTGCAAGATCATTTAGTTTTATGGCACCGACCCTATGGAATTCTCTACCTCGTCAGGTGTGAAATTGCCCGACCGTCCTTAGTTTTAAAGGAGCTTTGAAGACCCACCTTTTTAGCATAGCTTTTAATGATTTATAGTAGTTTTAATTTTATTGTATTTATTGTTTGAAATGTACAGGCACTTTGGTTTTAAGAAAAGCACCTTTTAAAAATAAAGTTGAATTGAATTGAAGGCCCTGTCCAGAGAACAGCTCCTGTGGACTCTAGAGAGAACTCTTCAGTTTCTTTCCCTGGACATTAGCTCAGTTTGCCTGAGTTGGTCCTAGTCCCGTTCCAAAGGCTGCAGTACAGTGGGGCCAGTTCTAGACTCAGCATGGGGAAAGGCCTTCCTGCCTCAGAACAGGGTGGAGTGCCTTTTTTCCCAGGTTCAGGAGGCCATCCAGAGCCATTATGTCCCTGCAAGGCTGTTACGAACATACAAAATTTGCCAGCAGATAGAGGCCTAGAGGTCTATCAAGTCTGCTCAAATATGCAGCTAGCACCCCTTATTCTGCAGCTGACCTTCCCCTCCACCCTACCCCTTGTCCTGTCCCATCCCCTTTTGAAGCAGTCCACTGTTCTACTGGATGCCACTTCTGCAGGTAACGCATTCCACCCAGGTACCACCCTCTCTGTAAAAAAGTATCTCCTCATTTCCCTCCTGAACCTTCCACCCTCCAGTCTCATATCATGGCCACTGGTGTCCTTCCCCTCCTTTGAACATCCCCTCTGTACCTGCCTTGTTTATTCCTTTCATGTACTTAAAGGTTTCAGTCATGTCCCCCCGTCCCTCCTCTCCTCCAGCGAGTACATGTTCAACTCCCTCAGCCTCCTCTTGTATGATAAGTCCCCCAGCCCCTTGATCATCTTTGTCACCCTGCGCTGCACCCTCCAGTAACTTAATGTCCCTCTTCAGATACGGGCGTCAGTACTGCACGCAGTACTCCAGGTGCGGTCTAACTAATGGCCTATACAGTGGCAGAATCACCTCCTCCCTCCTCGAGGATATACCCCTTGCAATGCCACCCAGCATTTTGTTGGCCTTTGCAGCTGCCTTCCTACATTGTGCAGAGTTGTTCATTGATCCTGTAATGAGCACCTCCAGATCCTTATCCTCCTCTGTCTGGGCTAGCTGCACTCCCCCCAGCAGGTAACTCCTCCTTGGGTTCTTCATCCCAAAATGCAGCACCTTGCACTTTTTGGCATTAAACCCCAGTTGCCAGGTGTCTGACCAAGTTTCAAGCTTTGCCAGATCATCCTGCAACCCCTGCCATCCCCCCAGGTCATCCACCACCACTCCTACCTTGGTATCATCAGCAAACAGACTGAACTGTTGGAGCTAATGGCTGTGGCCATCCCCACTGTTCCACTGGCCAGGCTCCACATGCGCATCCTCCAGTGCACTCTCTGAGTACAGTGGGACCAGCGCAGGGATGAATTGGACCAGTTGATGCTGATCTCCTCCCCAGTCTACAAGGTGCTCCAATGGTGGATGGACCCCCTGAATCTGCTGGAAGGGTTCCCCTTCTAGATCACTCCCCCAGCAGATTCTCATCATGGATGCCTCCGGTTTTGGCAGGGGGACTCATCTTGTCCCCTTCAAACTCTGAGCTCTTTGTCTCAGATCAAAACCTCCCTGAACATCAATGTCCTGGAGATGTGGGTGGTCCTGTATGCCATGCAGGCCTTTCAGAATCATCTCCTTCCAGGCCAGCTGTTGATTCAGTCTGACAACCTCAATGTACTGCATCAACAAGCAAGGAGGGGGACACATTTGTATCCCCTGTGCAGGGAAGCCATGAGAGTGTGGTACTGGGCGCTGGACCACAGTTTCTCTCTCTCAGCGGTTCACATTCCACTAGTGATAAACACTGTGGCGGCAGCCTCAGCCAGATGCAGTCCAGCATGCATGAGTGGGAGTTTCTCTCATCTGTCGCAGAAGATCTGTTCGACAGATGGGGTCATCCAAAGTTTGACCTTTTTGCATCCCCACTCAGTGCAAAACTCCCCAGTTTCTGCTTGCTCGATCCAGGGCCTGGAGTTTTTTGGCAAGACGCGTTGTCCCTCTCCTGGAGCGGGAGGTTCCTTTACGCCTTTCCTCCATTTCCTCTGATTCAGATGGTGCTAATCAAGCTGCAGATGGAGGGGGCCAGCATGATTCTGGTAGCTGCATTCTGGCCTTGTCAGATACGGTTCCCATTACTGCAACAGCTGGCGAAGGAGCCTCCAGTCCCTCTTCCTCTCTGCAGGGATCTGTTGACCCAGACTCAGGGGACCCTGGCCCATCCCAGCTTCAAGTCACTCCATCTGCATGCTTAGCTCCTGAGATTTCGGGTTTCCAACAGGGTAGTGGATGTTCTAGTGGCCACTCGAAAACCCTCCACTTGAGCCACTTATGCCATGAAGTGAAAGAGGGTTGCCATCTGGGCTGCCAAATGTGATCTGGACCCTTTGACTTGTCCAGGGAACCAGATTCTGGACTACCTGTTATCACTGTCAGATTCAGGTCTCCAGTACTCCTCCTTCTTCCAGGTGCACCATTCAGCTGTTTCAGCCTTTCGTGAGCCAGTGGGTGACCACACCGTAGTTCAGCTGGATATTTCCCGTACTTTCCAGAGGGACATCCTGCATCTGCATCCCCCAATCCGTTCCCCTGTCCAAGCTCGGGATTTGAATTTTGTTTTAGAGAAGTTGACTCTGTCTCCTTTTGAGCCAGCTGCGACTTGCGAGTTACGCTTCCTTTCTTGGAAAGCATTATTTTTGGTTGCTATCACTCCTGCTTGAAGGATTTCTGAGCTTCAGGCTCTCTGGTGCGAGGAGCCTTATTTGATTTTTCACGTAGACAGAGTGTCTTTGTGCACGAATCCTGCGTTTCTCCCCAAGGTGGTGTCTGAGTTTACCCTAATCAGTCCATCCACCTTCCTGTTTATTTTCCTGAACGTGACAATCCAGGGGAAGCACTGCTCAATATGTTAGATGTGCACAGAACCTTGAAGTACTACCTGCTTCATACTAAGGAAAGTAGAAAGTCGAAGCAGCTGTTTGTTTCTTTCACCCGGGGCAGAGAGGGCATTCCGGTTTCCAAGCAATGTTTATCTAAATGGTTGGCTAATTGTATTGTTTTCTGCTACAACAAGTATGGCAGAGTTGCTTGGAGCAGTAAAAGCTCATTCTGCAAGAGGCATGGCTACCTCTGTGGCTTGTTTTCGAGGGGTCTCAGCTGCTGACATTTGCGTAGCTGCCACCTGGAGTACTGTCCATACTTTCACCAAGAACTACAGTCTGGACATTGCCTTAGGAGCCCGTGCTGGTTTTGGAAGGGCTGTGCTGCAGGGCCTCCTGTCTTAAGCTTGGCCTTCTTCCCAGACTGTACTGTTGCACCTGTAACTGCTTAGGACTCATTCCTGTGGTGTGACCTGATGACTGAGATACCACCGAAGAAGACAGAACAGTTACGCAAGAACTTACTGTAACAGTAGATCTTCAAGGAGATCTCTGTCATCAGATCTGCCTTTTCTCCCACCATCCCGCTCTTGTTTTGGGGGAATGCTTTCCTAGACCTGGCTGCCTTGTGTATCCAGCCTTTCCTACAGGCCTGGGTACCTCTGTCTCTCTCCTCGGTCCCCCATGGCTAGAGCTATGCTCTGTTTGTCTCTGGGGGGAAAGAACTGAGGAGGGAGCGGGGCTCATGGTTTTATAGAGTTGCTGATGTCGGTGTGGATGGCCCGAGTTGTACTGCTAAAAATCTTACTTGTGGATCCTGCTTCACCGAGGGTAAAGTTCTTACGATGTGACCTGATGACTGAGATACTTCCGAAGATCATCTGCTATTACGGTAAGTTCTTACGCAACTGTTCTTTTTTTTTTTCTGGGTGTATAGTAACTTATAAAGGGCCCCAAACACTTTCCATTCTACTGAGATCCAACTCATATTGCTGACGCTCCCACCCCAGGCATCCACAACAAAATACGTCCCTACTGGTGGCGCCTCTCTGTAACTGCCAGGCCAATAATCGGACTGCCCTATTGTCTGTTTCGTAGAAGTGCTGGCAGGACTTACGCAACACTCCCTCTGTTTTAGCCTCCAAAAGTTTATTCAGGGTGGGCCTACATTGATCTAATTCATGCTTTACCTCCTTGTTAACACAATCTTGTGTTCTTCCTCCAGGTCAAAGAGTCTGGTTTCGAGGTCTAGCTGTTCCTTCAGTCTTTCTTTTTTAAGGCATGAGGGAAAAAAAAAAGATCATATTACCAGTTAAAACTACATTGAGCCCAATCCACCAAGCTGTTTCAGTATTCCCCTTTCAAGTTTAGACCTTGGTATTTTTGTATGTCCTCTATTAAAGCGATGTAGTCAGGATTTATCAATACAGACACGTTTAACCTCCAGCTAGGGATCTTTGATACTGGTGCAGTGACCAGGTCTGGTAAAACTGGGGTATGGTAGGAGAGTGTGATGGACTTGACAATGCAGTGCTCAGCTGTATGAACCCAGGTGGAGGATAGAAGAAAGTAGTCCAGGCGGGAATAGGTGTGGTGAGGCAGTGACCAGCAAATGTTATCCCGAACTGATGATTTCAGGAAGCATCAGATCTCCGTCAACCCAATTTTTGTCCCAAAAGTCTCAAACAAGTCCTTTCTCCGGTATCGAGGAACCCTTGGGGCCTGATCTGTCTAGGGCGAACTTCATAACCCGGTAAATTTTCCAAAAAAACCAGGCATGAGCCACCAACTACTTCTTGAGAAAGGCAATATTCAAACCCCAGGAATCCCTCACTCATGTTTAGCAACTGCATCATTCCCTGGAATGAGCCACCCTGGTGCGTTGGAATGTTGTGCTAACTGGAGAACTTAGAATGAAATTCAAACTCTGCTTTGTGGTCACGCTCCCCCTTCCCCTGCATTCTAACATCAAATTTATTTCTCTGCCTGAAGAAAGCAGGTCCCTCTAACACACACAAACCAGCCCTCTTGATCTGTTTTAGCCTCTGATTTCCAGGGGGCAGGCCCTGTGCAGTAGGATGGCCACCCCCTCCCCAGCATTGTGCGTTACCACTCTCCCATCTGCCATATAGCCCTAAGTGTATTGCATACAGTTCCCTGTGATGCACCTTCCTTCTGGTAATCATCATTTATTAATACCTGTTGTCAAAAGTTGCTGTACCATGGGTCATTACTGTGGGTTTACAGGTGAAGTATCCTGCTGTGGCAATTTTTACTTCACGTATGTCACCCTCTGTATGCTGGGCATATCAGTTTGTTAGTTCATGACTTATAAAACCAATAAAAATAATTTACAAGCCAGCCGGTCGACACAGCAGTTGGATTTCGCTTGTGATGCGGCGGCCGGGTCGGGAACAGGCCGGGAATGACGGTGAATGACTACTCGCCTTCTCTCGGGGAGGGTGGGGAGATGACCTGGCACTTGCTTACTTCTGGCAGAGGCCGGGGGAGCAGCAATGCATTGGGTCCTGATGGACAAAGGGGCATGGTGAACATCGGCGTACACCTTGACGTTAGTAGCACACCGCGCCCTTGGGGAGTAAACGGCGGGGGGGAGAGCTCCATGGCCAACCGAATGACAGTTGCCAGGTCCCGCTGCCGCGGTTGCCCCAGGAGACGGCCCAGGACCACCTCAGCAGCACCCAGACCAATACTGAGTGTGGTGGCTGACCCCCACTGGCTCCTTTCTCCCTCGGAGGAGGGGGACCCATTCAGCAAAGTATTACGCCGGGTTACCCGAGGGGACTGCGATGTGAGGTGGTTGCGATGGTGGCTGGTCTCGGGGCAGGGGCGCCAGTGGGGTCTAGGCAGCCCAAAAGAGTGGCTGACCGGGAGCAGGGAGGAGAAAAAAAATTATTTTCGAAAAAATAGTTGCTGTACCCTAGTCTGTAGTTACTAATTTATGTAAATACTTGTTGACTTTGTGCTGTTTGGCCCTTTGTGTTTATAGTATCTGACTGTATGTATAAAACCATCACTTCTGCCTGTCTTTTGGAACCCTTGTGTAAACTATGTATTGCACTAAATGAGGCTATCCATTGTGAACATTTTTAAATAAAAATATTGTTATAATGTATGGGGGGCCCTTATTACTAACTGAAATCAAGCAGATTACAACCGTGTTATGCCATTGTTATGACATCATTCTGTTAACCCTTGGGTGTCCCTGGGGCAATGTGCATTCTACGCTAGGGACCCCCTCTAGATGAATGACCTACCTGTAGATATGTCCTCAGTCTTGAAACTAGGCCCCTTCGAATTCAAACTTTAGAGAGCTACTCCTCCTACTTTTTTGCCTACTAGCATTCACGGACAAAGTCTTTTCTGATGGCAACCCCCGCCACCCACCTCCTTTCCTCTTCCATACCTTCTCCCACATCTCTAAAACGCTGAGTCTGTATCCGCCTCCTGAATGGTCCCCCTCGTCTCTAAAATGATAGGCTTGTACCTGCTCCTGAGTGTTCTCAAATATATTGCTGTTCTGTTGTACTATCCTAATGCAGTGTATGTTAGAACGTTGTATTGCATTGAAATCTAACTTTTCCTAGTCTTGTTGTACCATCGATGTGACGTCACAATGTTGTTGTACCATCGTGAGTACGTCACATCGATAGTACAACAGCATTGACCACGTTTGCGCATGCGTCGCATAGCGACAAAAAAATGGGCACCGCATTTCATCAGAGGCACAGGAGGACATTTAAAACTCTCAGTAAGTGCCATTTTTTTAAATAGTGGCCGGCACACAGCAGGACAGCCGTATTTGTTTTTAAATTTATGATCGCACAGTATCCTTGTGGACTGGGAAGTAATGCAATGTATTTACGAACACGGGTGGGGAGTGGCGGGGGGGTTACACTATAAAAGACAGTGGATGGGCAACAGTAAACAGCAACACTGTTGCGCCCTTCTCGAGGTTTCATGCCAACCGAAAACCTCTCAAGCTTCGCTCTCGAGGTTTTCTTGGTTGTGACAACCTCACGAAGTGAACAACAGTATTGTTGTTCATTGTTGCCCATCCACTATCCTCTGTGTTATTTATGGTTTGTTGCTTTTCTGCTTGTCGTGACTCAGGGTATAGTTGTCTACCCTCTGTATGTCTAGTACCCAGTTCTGTACTTCATGTATCCACTTGTTCTTTTAATTTGTATTGTACAGTTAACTTGTATTTTGATATGGAGCCTTTGCAAAGAAGTCTCTGACTCAAAGGTTTGTAATTCCGACATGTTCAGTAAATAAACTCTTCTTGAGTATGTCATATCAATGGTATAACAAAACGGAATGTTCACAACAATGTTCTGTGAAGTAATTCAGTAAAGTAAAATAATTCAGTCCACGATTTCACAATCTTGGTAGCCCGTACACTGTAAAATATAATGTATGGTCTTTGGTTAACAACCGCGCTGAAAACACTTCTCGAGGTTGCCATGACATCTGAATACCTCTCAAGCTGCGCTCTCGAGATTTACACTATCATGGCAACCTCTCGAAGTGTTTACAGTGTGGTTATTAACCAAAGACCATCCATTATCCTCTATGTTATCGGACAATCCCCTAACCTCCCACCATGACACAAAAAGTGGTGTGGTGCAAGTTGAGAAAGCCGGCTTCCAGAGAGGATATGCCTGTCTGACCTTGGGATTGTTCAGAGGCTTGATGTGTGATAAATTGCTCTGAATTCCCTACAGGAAATCCTCTGTGGGTCTCAAGATTTTTGCTGCCAAAGCTACCAGAACCTTAAATGCATTACTGTTACAAATTATGGCAATTACCATGCAGAGTGAGTGAAACTTGGGGATCATCTAGCTGTGAAAAAAGTTTGTAATTGCTTCTGGCAATTGTATGTAACTGTTTGATATAGCCTGTGTATTTATTTGAGTGAAAATGTTTGGTACTTGTTAATTTCTGCTTTGTATTTCCAATACTCTCTTACGCCTTGTACCTGGGCCACTCCTGTAAAAGGGACTGCTTCTAGTGAGCGCATTTGGTTATCTAAGTAAATAAATATGAAGATAAATACATAAATAAATTATGGGAGAGAAAGTGAGGGCTACCTGACATCTGTGCCCTTCCCCCAGAAACTGGACAATCATGAAGCAGCACTGCCATGAGTTGCAGTAGGAAGTCGCTCACCAGCTCTCTCAGCAGGAGGACAAGGTGAGGTTCCAGCATCCCGGATGGGACAACACTGCAGTACGCTTCCTGTGCACTGTGTGAGTGGCTCACAAGGTTATGTGAATGTCTGCTTTCTCACACCCTCCTTCCTAGGAAGTCAAACCCATCACCTGAGCAAGGAGCTCAGCATTCAGCTAGGTAGTTGTATATACCTTTGAACATACGTGACAGAGGGGGTTGGCTCAGTGGGGAATGACCGGAGTTCACAAGTACAGCTGCACACATGGGGAATAAGAGTTCCCAGTGTTTGATCATTCGCCAGTGTAGTTTGTTACATGCACGGTTGTGCCGTTTGTTTTAACCTGCATGGCTGTAGTGCTTGTTCAGACATGTGCCACTGAGTTGTTCATTTTAACACCTGCAACTCTGTTTTTAACAGCCAAAGAAGAAAAAGGAGAAGCTGCAGATGAAAGAGATCAAGGCTGGTACAGACACAGAGTATGGCATTCTGAATGTTCGTGTCATTGGCCACGACATGACCATCGTAGAACATTACGCTGAATATGTCCATAATCTCTGCAACCGACTTTGCATTAAAGTGGAGGAAAGGTAGGCAGTAACGTATTGCTTTGGTAAAAGAGGCTAAGGACCGATACTGATAAGCAGTAATTTATTAAGAGTAGCTAGAGATAAGTATGCAGTAACTTATTACATCGCTAATAGAGGCGAAGAAATGGTATATGGTAACTCATTACATTTTTTTACAAGAGGACAAAGAAACCTGTGTGGTAACGTATTACATTGCTAAGCGAGCGAGGCATGAAAAGGTATGTAGTAACTAATTATATTACAAAGAGAGGTATGGAAAGGTATGCAGTAAATTATTACATTGCTAAGGAAGGTAAGGAAACTTATGGAGTAACTTATTATGTTGCCAAGAGACATAAGGAAAATATGCAGTAACATGTCGCTTAGAGAGGTACAGAAAGGTGTGCCGTAACTTGTTACATTGCTAAGAGCACTAGGGACAGACATGCAGTAAATTATTGCTTTCCTAAGAGAAGTAAGAAAAAGTATACAGTAACTTAGAAACTAAGGAAAAGTATGCAGTAATGTATTACATTGCTAAGAAAAGTGAGGAAAGGTATGCAGTACTTTTGCATTGCTAAGAGAGGAAAGGAAGGGTATATTGTAACTTATAAAATGGGTAGGGGAAAATGCTGCATCCTGATTGGCCAAGCCCCGTGCCTTATGTGGTGGCAACCCTTCTGGCAACCAGGGCACAGCGCACCTATGTATCTATACCTACCAAAAATGTTTTGAAAAAAGATTTCTGGCAGCCATGTTTGTAAGGCCAAAAAAAAAGATCCTGTGACTTGTCATAACTGTTAAATACTCATTTTTTTGCAAATTTTTAACCCCCAACCAGTAAATATCACATCAACATACTAGTTATACTTAAATCTGTAAAACAAAACCTGCATCTCTCGCCATATCTGTTCTTTTTTTCATTTTAGTTTTTTACAGGCCCCAGAAGCTGCAGTGTCTACGCTGCCCCTGCCCCCAGTGACCCAGTGTGAGAGGCTTGCTCTTACCAGTTTCAAACAGCCACCAAAACATCTCCGTGACTCCTGACCAGTCACAACCTGATCCGTTCCCTCTCTCTTGAAATGAGTGGCTCACTTGCTCCACTGGAGCATTATTCATACACTTCCATTTTTTTTTCTTAAACAGAAACTACTGATGTTGTTCAGCATGATGGCACGTACAACATGTTTTCTCAGCTTCTGACTGGCCCAACTCCCACTCCGCTCCCACCTTCCCAAAATGGCTGGCTCACTTTTTCCACTGGAACATTACTCAGATGATGTTTATTTAAAAAAAATACTAAAATCGTTCAGCCGCTGATTGGTGCAGCTTCTGATCGATGGCAGTGACAACATGCATAACATGCTATCTCCTCTCACTCTCCATCACTGTTGGCTGCACTCGCATGCTCTAGTGTCTCTTTCTCTTACTGAGGGTGTACTAGAAGCATAGGTCAGGAAGCATAGGCAGTTATAAAATTTTCAAGTAGCAATGTATTATCAGTAACAATAAAATAGAAACATTAAAGTTGTACAGGATTGCTCTTCATACAGGCAGTACAAACAAAAAATCCTTCTGTCGAGTCTCTCTCTCTCAAATCTGAAAAAAGTGCTCTCTTTATATAAAATATCTTTTCCTGACAGTTTAAACTCTGCCTCCTGTTGATGTCTATTACCATCTCCTGTTTTTTCACAAAATGCGCTAGAACTTTGTGATTTTCTTTCCTGATGACAGCCTTACGGGCACACCTAGTCTTTAAGAGGTGCACCAAAATAGAGTCCCAGAGATGGATTTGTTTTGACAATTCTGTTAACAAGCTTGTGAAGGTTAAAATACATCTCAAGGCCAACCCCCTGTATTAGAGACTTATCTTTTTAAGAATCCAGAATAGCTTTCTGCAGTTATTTAAACAATATAATTATATACATTTGCAAACCAAAGGACCCCAGTTTCACATAGAGATTCTCATATATTTTTTAACAACAAGGGAGGAAAGAAAGAATAGAAACAGCAAGTAATGGAAGGGAGATAATGGGGGAGTTGTGGGATCATCGGAGTGGCAGTTTCCTAGGTAGGTGCCACAAGAAAAAAATTGATTGTGCAATCGGATAAGCAAGTGGCAGAATAGGAGAGGGCAAAACAGATCCTTGCTTTTAACTGTCTGCTTAACAAGTGGGACAGGGTCTTGCTCAACCCTGTCACACAGTGGCACTGCTGCCTTTTTCTCTTAGTCACTGTAATGGAAAAGCACTGTGCTCTCTCTCTCTCTCTCTCTCTCTCTGGTCTAACAGGAAAAGAAAATCATAAAAATAATAACTAAAAAAAACAGTATTTAGCAACGGTATGCAGTAATAACACCACATAGTAGCATATGCTAATACTGGGACTTTTTTTACTTTACTAAAAAAAAAAGTGTAAACTGCAATTTTCAGAGGTGTATTTAAAACTGAAATGTATAAACTGGTACACATCATATACCAACATATTCTGGTGGTGTAGTGGTGATACAGTACCTTTTGAAAAACCTTGAAACACTTGGCCCATGGGCATGTTTATCTAGTCTGTCGTACTAGTCAACATACCATTGATTGGGATATGTGTCTCCCTTAAAGAATTTTTTTCTTTTTCTGAGGTTGGCTGGACTGAAGTTCCTGTCGTTTAAGTACATATATCCACATTTAATTCTTCTAAATGTGTAATAGACATCTCCATAACAATCCTGACTACCCCTACTCTTCCTGCACTTTCGTGGGCTTTACCTGCAAAAGCATGGGAAGATAATAAATAAAAAAATAAATACAGGTGCTGCACATTCAGTTCCACATTGTGTTTCACTTGGGCAGCTTATCAGTTGTGCTCGATCTGTATGGTTCTTTTTGGGTGATTGGATTAATGGAAATTCTGTATTTTTCAGTGTTAATATGTCACTTCCTCCACAGCTACGCAATGCCTACTAAGTCTGCTGAGGTGATGATGTTACAGGAACAAGGCACCAAGATGTATGTTGATGCTGTTCTTAAGACTCACGAGCGCATTGTGCAGGTATGGCTTTCTTTGAATGGTGACTAAGTATAAAGAAGTTGCAGTGTATAAACTGAAGTCACGTTGTGGTTAGTGCACGGAATGGGATAGCTACCATTGTAAAGACCAAATACAAAGAATATGTGTTTCAGTTTAAGCCACATGGTGGTTAGTGCATTCTTTGATTAGGAAATAAGTTGTTTGGCTTCTTCTTTCCTAGTTCAGTGGATCCTACATTAAAAACAATGTGACTGTTTACTGTTTGGGCATGATGTGGGCATACTTTCTGGATGCAGTTATGAACCAAAGGAGAAATATATATAATGCATCTTAAATCCAAATCATATTTGATATATTGCTGCATATTTAAGGTGTTTTACTCCCTGTTGTTTGTATTTTTTTATGATTATAATTGGATTACCGGTCTGTCAAGTCTCTTTTTATTGGCTTTTAGCTAATCAGTAAATCTGGAACTGAACTGGTTTTTGTAGGGAACAGGATAGCTGCCACAGTGATGACTGACTACAGAGAATGTATGTTTAAACTGAAACCATAGCTGGATCAACCAGTGCAACAGCGGGGCTGCTGCTATGATGCTAAGTGACACAGGTTCATACCCTGTGCCTGGATCGTCAGAGGACTGGTCAGAGGAGGAGGAGGATGCTATTATTCTCTGAGAGAGAGTGTAGTGCAGCTCACTGCTTTGTTGCTGTGCAGTCATGAAGCTTGCAAAATGTGATGTGTGGAGAATGTGTGCATCAGACATGACAGGCATGCTGGTCCCCAATGTTGATAGCACACTTTCAGGGGGAGGGAACAATAAAGGGGAACAGTGGGCACTGATTGGGCAGGTGACTTTCTGCCTGTTTCCCACATCAGTCTCAGGCTGTGGCCTGCCTTGGAGAACTGTGTCATGGGTAGCTGATTGCTTGAGTGAAGTTGCAGTGGAGCAGAAGGCAGAATCCAGTCCGGGTTGGGGGGGTCTGGCGTGGGGGACAGTGCAGCATTTTGTCATAGGTCCACGGGGGTCCTGAAGGAACAGGCCACGAAGATCTCTGTGGACAGGTAGATGTAACGCTGGCATAGACCAAAGAAGGGCCTGGTCCTGTGTCACGGATGAACACAATAAACAGTACTGGCCCCTATATTACCCCACTTGTGACCTCCTTGACCTCTTAGTGTTCCTCATTCATTACCACCTTTTGGGCCCCCACTGCCAGTTTGCTACCCTCCTAATTAGCTTTGCTCCCACCACTAGATCCCCAGCTTTTTAACAAGCCTTCCATGGGATACCAAGTCGAAGGGCTTGCTGAAATCAAGTGCATCACCGAAACTTGGCTGTCCTCCAAGGTCTTCGACTCTTGCCTCGCTCTCCTTGATTTCCACCTTTTCTGCCAAGACAGAGGCAAACGCATCGGGGAGTAGCCCTGTAGATTCGAAACTCCCTCTCCTGCTCCATCTCTCTCCGTGAAACACTTCCTTCCTGTCATGAACTCATCATTGCTAAATTAACCCTCCCTTCCACTCTCCCAATTTTTATTGGAGCATTATATGCATCCCCCAGGCTCCCTCCCTTTTCCCTGGTCACCTGCACCACTTCATTCACCATTCATGCCACCTCTGGGGAGCTCATCCTTCTTGGGGATTTCAACCTAAACTGCCTCTCCCCTACCTCCAAGCCTGCCCTACACAAGATTGAATCACTTAACCTTACACAGTTAATCACCAAACTCACCCAACTCAACCCTCGCTCCTCAAACCACTCCCTTCTGGACTGGGTGTTCTCCTCCCACTCCCACCGCATCATCACTGCAGGTACCCTCCCGGATGCTTTCAGTGACCATTGCCTGACCTATTGTGTCAGGAAGATGCACCCCACCCATTAGGCCCCCAATTACATCTGGCACCGTTCCCTTAGGGCACTTGACATAAATGCCCTGCTACAGGACCTTACTGATTCTGACTGGTCACCTGTTTTCTTAGCCACTGACATTGACTCCTCCCTAGGCCAATTCTCAAACATTCTTACATGAGCCTGGAACTCTCATGCTGTCCCCCAAAAAGACAGGGTCAAACGTTCCCATCACCCCTTAATCTCAGCCAACCTCTTAGCCCTGTGCAAATCCTGGGGTCATGCTTGGGCTCACTTCAAATCTTCTCAGTCTCAGACTAACCTCCAAGAATACAGATCTCTTGGGGACCACTGCACAAAGGCTGTCAACTTGTCTAAGGCCGAATACTTTAAAGACCACCTTCATTCCAATCGCAGCTCTCCCTCAAATGTCTGGAAAGTTATACACTCCCTCCTTGGCCCCAAATCAGGCTTCCTCACCTGTCCTCTCAGTAGATGGCTCCTGGTCTCTGACCCCTCCTCTGTCATGGCTATCTTTAATAAATTCTTCATCACCTATGTCCCGTCGATTCTCCCCCACCCTCCTCTCCTGGAGATAACACTATCCCCCTATCTGCCCCCAGGAAGTCTACCATGCAGTCATGGCCCTAAACCCTGCCAAGTCCAATCCAGACGATCTTTGACCCCAAGCTCCTCCATGTGTCCGCCCCAGCCATTGTCCTCTCCCTAATGCACCTCCTGAACCTATTCTTCTCCTCTGGTACAGCTCCACTGGCCTTGAAAGTGGCCAAAGTTCTGCCCCTTCACAAAGAGGGAGACCCCTCCTCCCCTGGAAACTACTGGCCTATATCTCTCCTCCCCAGCTAAACTCCAAGAGTTTCTTGTCTACACCAAACTTGCTGAGTTTCTTACCACTACCAATACTCTCTCCCTTATCCAATCCATCTTTATTTATTTTTTTATTTGTTTTAAACATTTGGTAACCGGGAAAGGCACACTGAGCTGGGGCTCGTTTCCAGGTGCGACCCGGGGACGCTAGGGGGAGCAGGGAACAAAACATAAACAAAAATACAGAAGCAGCAAGATCACAGTTGCATAATAAAAATACAAACATTTAGGTGGAGGTGGAATGACAAGGCTGGAGAGATGAGTCCTAAGGTCTCAGATCTTCACGACTTGGGCTCGTTCAACTTATGACCTACATCCTCCCCAAGGTGAAAATTCTCTGGATACCCAAGGTACGTAAAACATGACTTAACAAAGTTATCTAGATGTCTACCTTTGATTTTGTGTTTTATTAGTAGATTTTAGTGTGGGGGGGGTTCGAACGCACAGCCAAAATGTTGAGGCACAGTTTTGAGGCCTCTTTAGATAGTATATAGTTTCCTATTAAATGTTATTTTTTACCTGTGTATAATTTGGTAGTGGTAAAACCAGTATTATATGGAAACGGGTGATAAACTGCAGCCTGTAATATACACTGCATAACTAAATCTTTAGAATAATCAACCAAATGACTCAATCTTTCTGTACTAGACCTAACAGTAACTGTATGTAAAATCTGTATCGTTGTGATGATAATATGCTGAATAAAGCTGAGTTTCAAAAAAACAAAAAAAAAACATTTACAGTCAAAAATAGCTTCACAGAATAAAGGGTCATTTTGTCTGGTAAGACAACGAGCAGAGGTAATATTGCAGATCAGTAAGTAGATGAGTATATGCAGAGCAGTGAATATACATCAGATTACATTTATAATATATGAATACAGTGTACAGGTGCTGTTAGATAACATGAGAGCATGTAGGAGGGGACAGGAGGCGTAGCTGAGATCTAACACTGGTGATAGAGAGAGAGAGTTGCGAAGGGTGGGAGGTTGAGAGTGCCAAAGTTTGGGAAGATGATAGGTGTAGGCAGATTTGCCAATGATGGAGGATGGTTTGGGTATGGAAAAAGAGCGGGCATCCCTTGAGCTGAGGGAGTAGGCGGCAGGGGGTGCTAGGGTGAGGTTGTCCGAGAGGTAGGAGCGGGGAGGGTTGAACCAGTATTTAGTGATAAAGGAGACAGACTGGATGTAACGTCTGTGGGGTAAGAGAGGCAGTTCAAGGGTTGAAAATGGCACTCCACAAATTCCTCCTTACTACAGGTTACTGACTCCATCCTCTCTGGGCTGGATCAAGACCACATCACCGCTGTCCTATTCATCAACCTGTCCAAGGCTTTCGATTCTGTGTCCCACTCTCTCCTGCTAAATAAACTGCATTCTGTTGACCTGGCGGCATCAGCAGTTAAATGGTTTAGATCTTACTTCGAGAGGGCTCTTGCAGTAGGTAATTACATATAGGACTGGCCTTGGCAAGCGCTTAGGACTGAGAAAAATTTCTAGCTAGCAGAGACCTGATGAGGGACCGCCCCCATGTCAGGTGACGGCATCAGGAGGCGTCGGTATAAAGGGCAGTCGGACGCCCGCCTTCAGTTTTTCCGCCCGTTAGCTCGTTGCAGCTCTCATGGAAAAAGTTCATGCCGATCAGCCCTTCCTTCATCAGTTTTTCGAAAAACTCTTTATTTTCGACCAACGTCGAGTACTAGTGTCTGTGTCGTCGTCCTACACCCTCGAGCACAAGAATAAGTGCGATTCGTGTGGCGTCCAACTACGGCACAAGGACGGCCACTCCCTGTGCCTGTTCTGCCTAGGCCCCGATCACTTGGTCGAGAAGTGCTAGCACTGCCTCAGTTTTAACACGGCTACCCGAAAAAGGTGGCAGCAATCCCTGGAGGCCCATATTCTAAAGAAGAAAATGAGTTCTATGGATAAGGAGCTTAAAAAACTGAGGCAGGCATCCACTTCCCTCGAAGGCCATCGGAAGAAGGACAAGGAGAGGCACTGGGACAAAGGCTCCTCCACCGCATCTCCCTCAGGAGTCACTGGGACACAGGTAACATCCCCTCCGGGGGCTCGCTCCTCGACTGCCGCCTCGGAGGTTTCTGAGGTGGCGTCGGCCCGCCCGTCTGGCTCGCGCTCAGGCCTTGCGGGCGCCTCCGGGCAGTTGGAGGCCTCCGCCCCTGGTTCGGCCGAAGGCTCGCGGCCTACCACTGTGGGCGACTCCGGTAAGCCGGGCGTCGGCTCCTCTGACGTCCACCCGGAGAGGGCGGTGGGCGTCCGACCCTCCGAAGCAGCGTCGGCCTCCTCTCCACGGACCTGGCGATACTCTTCTCGGCCTGTCTCCGGTGATGCTCTTCTAAGTCGGACGTTGGCTCCTCCGGCGCCTGCCGAGAGCTCGCCTCTAAGCCTCACGTCGGCTCATCTGACGTCCGGCCGGCGAAGAAACCGACGACGGACCCCCCAACTTCCGTCGTTCCCGGTTCCCCGCAGCCTTCGCTGACATCTGGGGAACCAGAGTCTCCCCAGCCTGACCCCAGGGACTTTTCCCCTCCGTCCCCGAGCGAAGCTGGGAATCTTCTGCCTCCGTCAGTCCTTCCTCCACCTGGAGCTCCAGACCTGACGTCGGCTCCCTGGACGCCGGCTCCAACGCCGGCCCCTCTAACGTCAGTACCTCCGGCGCCAGGGCCTCCACCGTCGGCCCTGACGCCGGCCTTACCGACTCCGGGAGATATTCTGCTCCCATCGGGCCCTCCGGGCTCTCCCCTACGGACCCGCCCATGAGGTTCCCGGCCAGGCCGTCTGCTCCAGCAGCCCCCCTGGCTTCCGGGTATCCTCCGTCTTATTCGATGCCAGTGTGCCCGAGCGCGGTATCCGGCGCCACAGTACCTGGCCTTCGGGCTTCCGATGCGCGGTACTTGGCCTACAATACCCGGCGCGGGCTACCCACCAGCCGGGTTTGGATACGTTCCATACGGTTATAACCCGTATCTTTATCCCCCACCTCCTCCTCCTCCACCGCCCTCACGGCTGCCGGTGGACCTGCAGGAGACTCTGGCCTCCTGGTGGGCTGAGGCCAAGGCTCAGCTCACCAAAGAGGTCGAGAACCGCCTTCCGGCGATGGTGCCGTCCCAGGTTCCTGTACGCCCCAGGTGGCACACACCCTCACCACCTCCGGACTCCAGGTTCTTCTGTCTGGATCCAGAGAGGGCAGGACATGCTTCCAGGGACTCCCAAGGGGTCTGTTCTTCCCAGGTCGGAAGGAGTCTTTCTCTTTTCATCCTCCTCTTGCTCTTGGACTCCCTCGGACTCTTCCGCGGCTGCTCCGAGAGGGGCAGCGAACCTCGCTGTCTGTGAGCCCGGCCAGGACTCTACGAAGTCTCCTCCGGAGGATCCTTCTTTCTGAGTTGCTTAGGAAAATCCAGGAGGTTCATCAGTGGCACTCCCTGGAACCAGATCTTCAGCGTCTGAAACTCGATGAACATCTGGATCTGCCCATGACAGCTCCTACCTTGGTGCCACCCTGGATAGAGCTTCACGCCGACCTTGTTACCACAATATGGAAACAGCCGTCGGCCTTAGCCCCACTTCCTAGGAAGTCGAACCGCTATATCAGGCTCCAGAGGGTATTGATTTCCTGGATTCTCACCCTCGTGCCGACTTGGACGTGATTAGTGCCACTCACGGCCAGTCGGCGAACCCAAAACATCTTAGCTCGTTACCTCCTGATAAGGAGTCTCACCTTCTGGACCAGTATGGGAGAAAGATTTATGCTTCCTCCACACTGGGGATCAGGGCCCTGAACTATGTCGGCCACATGGGGGACTACCAGAAGGCCATCCTTACTCAGGTGGAGGCCAAACTGGACTCCTTGCCTGTCTCCCAAGTCAAGCAGGAGTTGGCTGATCTCGTCCGCTCTGCTCATTCAGCCAGTCAACGCATGCTACATGCGACATACGACGCAGTGGACACTGCTGGGTAGAGCTCAGCTTTCGCTGTAGGCCTACGACGTCATGCTTGGCTCCGCGTGTCAGGTTTGGTCCCGGAGGTGCAATCTGCTATCCAGGAAGCACCCTTCCGGGGGTCGGTGCTCTTCGGGGGTGATGTCAAGGACATCATTACCGATTGCAAGAAGAGGAGCGGCTCTGAAGTCAGTTGATTCCATGTACCGTCCCTCAGCAGCAGCGCGTCCCTTTACGCAGACAGAATCG
Source organism: Neoceratodus forsteri (assembly GCA_016271365.2). NCBI lineage: Eukaryota > Metazoa > Chordata > Ceratodontiformes > Ceratodontidae > Neoceratodus > Neoceratodus forsteri. Next base: position 166,515,701 of record CM057458.1, on the reverse strand, counting down.
GCCAAAGCGAAACCCCAGGAAGGTGGGCCACAAAACACCGGGCCCCCGCGGCTGCTAAGCACACCCCCCGGCCCAAAAAAGCAGCGGGTGCTTCAGCTGCGGCGCTGCCCCACACCACCTGACTCCTTTCCTCTCCCACTGCCTCCGGACTCCCCAGAGGAACCGGTAGGAGGGAGGTTTTCCCTCCACCTTCAGGGATGGGAGAGGATAACCACGGATTCTTGGGTGCTCCAGCTCATAGCAGAAGGACACTCCATAGAGTTTCTTCAGAAACCACCCGCCACCCCCTCTGAAGTAGTCGTATTCAGAGACATCTTCCTTTGGTCAGGAGGAAATCTCGGCTCTTCTGCTAACAAGCGATAGAAGCCTGTCCCTCTTCATCTTCAGGGGCGGGTTACTATTCCCATTTCTTCCTGGTCCCAAAGAGACAGGAGATCTCAGACCCGATTTTCGTCTCAGTTCCTGAATCTTTATGTAGAGTACAAAGGTTCAGGATGCTCTCTTTGCAGAGCCTTCTGCCCTCCTCTGGCTGGGTCAATGGCTTGTGCTCTGGATATGCAGGATGCTTATCTGCATTCCATTCACCCATCTCGCCATAAATACCTTCATTTTGCGTTCCAGGACCGCTACCAGTTCAGGGCACTCCGTTTGGTCTATCCTCGGCTCCCACGAGTTTTGACAAATGCCTGGCAGTGGTGGTGGCCCCCTGCGTACCAAGGGAGTACAGGTTTTCCCTTACCTGGACGACTGGCTCCGTGACCTCGTCAGGGAGGAACTCCTCGTTTCCTCTCCCTTACCCAGCAGGTTTTGCCTGCCTGGGTATACCATCAACATTCCAAGTCTCATCTGGACCCATCCCAGAGGTTACAGTTTATTAGGGCGATCCTCGTCGACCATGGGCAAGGCCTTCCTGCCTCCCGACAGAGTGGCCACCCTTCAGACCCAGATAAGTCTGTTGTCCGACCGCAGGATGGTCTCTGCGAGGTCGGTCCTTCACCTTCTCGGGCTCATGGCGGCTGCTGTCCTGACGGTACCTCATGCTCGACTCCACATGAGGATCTCTCAGTGGACATAGATACATAGATACATAGACAGTGTCAGCAGATAAGGGCCTATGGCCCACCCAGTCTGCCCATTTGAGCTTGTAAGTTCAGTTTATGTTTTCCTAGAAGTCTGTTGCCCCTTACCCCTGACCTCCAGAATTTCTTTATGTCTATCCCATGCATTCTTAAATCCTGTGATTGTTTCAGCCCCCACCACTTCCTCTAGCAGGGTGTTCCACTTGTCCACCACCCATTCTGTGAAGAAATTCTTCCTCATGTTTCCTCTGAATCGTCCTCCCTCCAACTTCATCCCATGCCCTCTAGTCCTGGAACATCTTTTTCGCTTAAAAATAGTGCATTCTTGCATCCTGTTCCTCCCTGTGAGATACTTGTATGTCTCTACCATATCCCCTCTCTCCCTCCTCTTCTCCAGGGAGTACATGTTCAGTTCCTTCAACCTGTCTTCATAGGACTTGTTATGCAATCCATGCACCATCTTTGTTGCCCTCCTCTGAACCTTCTCTACCCTGTCTATGTCCTTACGTGGTATGGTCTCCAGAACTGTACACTGTCTCCAGGTGGGGCCTCACTAGTGTCTTGTATAGTGGGATTATGACCTCCATTTTCCTGCTGGTGATGCCCCTGCCTATACATCCCAGCATCCTATTTGCTTTACCTGCTGCCTTGTCACACTGTTTCCCTACCTTGGGTCATCAGAGATGATAACCCCAAGATCCCTTTCCTGCTTGGTGCATGCTATATCCTCACCCCCAACTGATATATTGTGCCAGGGTTTTTGTACCCCATATGCATTATCTTGCACTTCTTTGCATTGAATTTCAACTGCCAAACCCTGACCATTCTTCAAGTTTCTGCAGGTCCTTCTCATTCTGTCTACACCCTCTGGTGTGTCTACTCTGTTACAGAGCTTTGTGTCATCAGCGAACAGTGAAATTCTGCCTTCTAGGTTCTGTGCAATGTCACTGATGAAGATGTTGAATAGGACGGTCCCAGCACTGATCCCTGTGGTACCCGATCTGGTCACTCTTCCGCTGTGGAGTGACAGCCATTTCCACCACCCTCTGTGTCCTGCCACCCAGCCAGTTACCTACCCACCACACTACTGTCTCCTACACCCATATTCCCCAGTTTGTGTAATAGTCTTCTATGTGGCACAGTGTCAAGGCCTTGCTGAAGTCCAGATAGGCCATGTCCACTACCTCTCTGATCCACCTCCCTAGTCACCCAGTCAAAAATTCAACGAGGTTGGTCTGGCATGACCTCCCCTGGTGAAACCATGCTGCCTTGGGTCCTGTAGTCCACTGACAGCCAGATGTTCTACCAATCTCTCCTTCAGTAGTGCTTCCATGATCTTCCCCACTACCGAGGTGAGGCTGACTGGTCTGTAGTTCCCTGCTTCCTCTTTGTTCCCGCTTTTGTATAAGGGGACTACATCTGCTGTCCTCCAGTCTTTGGGTACCTCCCCTGTTTCCAGTGATCGGCTAAACAGGATAGCCAGAGGTTCAGCCACCACCTCTCTTAGTTCTTTAAGGACCCTGGGGTGCACCCTATCTGGACCCTACGCTCTCAGTGGGATCAGCTAGTGGACGACCTAGATCACTTAGTTCTGATCTCATTGCAGATGATGCGAGACCTGCAATGGTGGATGTTTCGAGAGAACCTGTTTTGGGGAGTTCCTTTCTTTCATCCTCCCCCCTCCCAGACTTTAACCACAGACGCGTGAGGCGAAGGTTGGGGAGCCCATCTACGCCCTCATCGGACCCAGGGCTCCTGGTCCAAGCTAGAACAAGCTCTCCACATCAATGTGCTCGAGCTTCGGGCAGTGTTGTACGCTCTCCAAGCCCTTCACCAATACATCCTTCCCGGACACCTCGCCGTCCAGACGGACAACATGTGCGTGGTGTGGTATATCAACAAGCAGGGAGGGACTCGGTCCTACCCTCTATGCAGGGAGGCAATGAGGGTTTGGGATTGGGCAGCACAACACAACCTTCACCTCACGGCGATTCACGTTCCGGGAGTCGACAACACCCTGGCAGACAAGCTAAGTCACTTTTCTGCTCTGACTCACGAGTGGAAACTGGACCAAGGGGTTCTAGACAGTATCTTCCAACTTTGAGGAACACCACAGGTCGACCTGTTCGCATACCCCTAAACGCAAAACTTCCAGTCTTCTGCTCGCTCGTTCCAGAGCGAGGCTCTTTTTGGAGCGACGCTCTGTCTCTAGACTGGAAGGACAGATTCGTCTATGCCTTTCCCCCAATTCCACTTATCCCACGAGTCTTGCAGAAACTGGCTTCAGAAGGAGCGCGAATGATTCTGATCGCTCCTTTCTGGCCCAGGCAAGTCTGGTTCTCTCTTCTACAGCAATTTTCAGAGGATCCTCCTCTTTCTCTTCCTTTATCTCGAGGCTTGTTGACCCAGGATCAGGGAACCCTGGTCCATCTAAGCCTCAAATCCCTTCAACTGAATGCATGGCTCCTGCAGACCTAGCCCAATCCTGTTTTGGAGTGTCTCCCAAAGTGGCGGAGATTTTAGTGGAGGCCAGAACACCCTCCACCAGATCCACTTATGCCATGAAGTGGAAAAGATTCACTATTTGGGCCGCTTCCAAGAACGTGGAACCTTTCTCCTGTTCAGCGGGGCTTCTGCTGGAGTATCTCGTCATCTGTTTGACCTGGGTCTCAGCCATTTCCTCTCTGAAGGTACACATGGCGCCATTTCGGCCTATCATGTTCCCTTCGCGGACAAGGCTTTTGCTCAGCTGGAGGTCTCCAAGACCTTTCTCAGAGGGGTCCTCCATCTGAGGCCCCCCATCCGTACTCCTGCTCCCCCTTGGGACTTGAATTTTATTCTCGAGAAACTTACCCTTCCTCCCTTCGAACCTGCAGCTTCTGCGGATTTTAAGTCTCTTTCGTGGAAGATGCTCTTCTTGGTGGCCATTACTTTGGCTCGAAGAATCTCCGAGCTCCAGGCCCTGATGTGTAAAATCCCCTACTTGATTTTTCACAAGGAACAAGTTGCTCTTAGCATGAATCCTAAGTTTCTACCTAAAATAAAGCTACCTGCCTTTTTTACGCAGTACTCTAATCAAGGGGAATATTTACTCCATACTATGGATGTTCACTGGATTCTGAGATACTACACCAACAGGACAAAGGATCTCAGAAAGACTGATCAGTTGTTCGTCTCTTTTGCTCACAAAAGGGAAGGCAATGCTGTTTCCAAGCAATGCCTGTCTAAGTAGTTGGCTCATTGCATCACTTTCTGTTATGACAAATACAACAAGACCCTCCCGGGTCAAGTCAGAGGCCACTCCACAAGAGGAGTAGCTGCCGCCACTTGGACTTCCATCCATACCTTTATGAAACACTACAGTTTGGATGTTGCCTCTCGCCATAGAGCAGGCTTCGGGCTAGCTGTTTTGCAAGGCCTCCTATCTTGAGGCATGCACGGCTAGAACTGCTTCTTGGAGTAGTTTTCCTCCTCCCGGTGCCTTTCGCTGTTCCAGACTGCTTGGGATTCAGTCCTATATGTAATTACCTACTGCAAGAGCCCTCTCAAAGTAAGATAGTACAGTTACGTAAGAACTTACCGTAGCAGTAGATCTTCAAGAGAGGCTCTTGCAGTAGGTAATACCTTCCCGACCCCCATCCCCCTAGGCCTTTTCAGCTCCTTTTCCATTGAGGGAAATATCTGCTCTTCTCTCGTCCGGCCTCTTTCGGCCTGTGGCGGGAAAGAACTGGAAGCCGGGTGTCCGGGACCGCCCCTTTATACCGACGTCTCCTGACGCCGGTCACCTGACGTGGGGGCGGTCCCTCGCCAGGGACTGCTAGCTAGAAATTTTTCCGTGGAGTCCTGCCGCCTGCCGGCGTCAGTCCTATGTGTAATTACCTACTGCAAGAGCCTCTTTCGAAGATCTACTGTTACGGTAAGTTCTTACGTAACTGTACTTTCTTACCTCACGTGAAGGAAGCAGTGCAGGTGGGGAGTGTCCAGTCTTCGGGTCTATATTAATTCGCTCCTGCTTTTTCACTCCCCGACATTTCGCTCCCGATGTCTCGCTCCCGTGTCACTTCGCTCCCACTAATTTCATTCCCAGACAATTCGCTCCTATATGAATCATACTCGTAGTGCATTCAATGTATGTACTGCAGCTACAGCTGGCGCGTAATGCAAATGCAAGATCACTAATAATAAAAGTAAAATCCAGTGTTTTGAACTTACTTACTTGTAGCAGGCTGGCAAGCAGGGAAACAAACTGGTCACTGGGTGGCAGCACTTAACAGGCAGGAAAATGAATGGGTCACTGGGTGGTAGCACAGAGCGGAATGGGTGAAACAGCAGCAGGCAGGGGAAATGAACAGGGTCACCAGGTATCACAGAGAAGTGGAACGGGGGAAACAGCAGCAGGCAGGGAAATGAACTGGGTCACTGGGCAGCGGCACTTAACGAGTACAGTGAGCTAGCAAGGCAGCAAACTGTATCGCCAAGAAGTCGCTGAGAGGCAATGATTTTATACTGTCAGGGGGACTGCTAGTATGCTGGTGGGAAAAGAAAAGGAATGTAACATTTAAGAAAAGCCTCCGAGAGGCTGGATCAATTATTCTTATCGGTCAGTGCCAGCACATGCACCCACCTTGTAAGAGCTTGCTGTATGCTGCAACAGAACTTGATTCTGTTGCTCATTGTTCAGTGTATGAGGGAGCGAAATGATGGGGAGTGGTGATGACCGGGAGCAAAATTGACAGGAGTGAACTGTCAGGAGCAGAATTACGCGGAGCGAAATGTTGTGTTCCCCGAATCTTCCCCTCTCCCGATCCATGCTGGGGTCCCCCAAGGCTCCATCCTTGGCCCAGTTCTCTTCTGTCTCTTCATAAATTACCTCCTTAGTGTTTGCATCCACTCTGGTATGCACATGTATGCGGATGATACTGTCATTTATACCTCAGGCCTATCAACTTGTGACGTGGAGGGCCCCTTTCCAGCACAACTTCAATAACGTACTAAGCTAGTTCCATGTGAACCAACTCAGGGTAAACACACACAAAAAAAATGGTCTCAATGATCTTCGGCACCAGACAAAAGCTAGCTAGGCTTTCAACACCTCCCGTGTTCACCACCCAGATGGAACCCGCCTTGACGTGGTCCCTGCCTTTAAGTACCTTGAGGGTAATGGCTAGATAACAATCTCAACTTCTGCATCCATATTGAAGCCCTCCACTCCAAACTAGAAGTTCTGTACCACAACAAAGATAGCCTCTCCCTGCCAGTTTGCCGTGAGCTGGTAGTAAAAACGATCCTCCCTGTGCTCAGCTATGCGGATATACTCTATGGCACCACTCCCGCCGCGTCCCTTTCCAGACTAGATGCCCTCCTAAATGCCTTTTGTTGCTTTGCTACAGACTCCCCTTTTTGCACACATCAGTGCCGTCTTTACTCCTCACTATAGATCACACCCCTTCCCTACCATCGACAGGTCCACTGCCTTGCCTTCATCACCAAATTTTGGTTTGGAACCATCAATATGTCATATTTGGGGTCTGTTATCGCCCCCCCCAACACTCCTAGTCAACATTCTGACATTGTCATGCAAGAAATTGAATTAGCTTGCTCATTTGGTGATATTGTACTTACTGGAGATTTTAATCTGCTGGATATTGATTGAAACAGGATGGTAGCATTATCTATCCCAGGAAAAAAACAAATTAATTTATGTGAACAGTGTAACCTTATACAGGGTGTAAGAGCACCAACATGGGGGCGCTAACCTTCTTGATCCGGTATTTTATAGTAGATCTCTGATAGTTAAGTCTGTTGCTGTACAGTCACCGATTGGTAACAGTGACCATATTTCAATTTGTTTTGTGTTAACACATACATTTTCTCTGGTATCTAGTACGTCCAAAATTTACTTATATGATAAAGCAGACATACCAGTGGTAAGACAAGAATTAGACAATATTGATTGGCCATCCAAGTTTAGTTCTATGGTTATTGTAGATTATTATGATTTATTAGTCAATAACATCTCAGATTTAAGGAACAGATATGTTCCATCGAAATTAAAATCCACATCTCAAAAACCTAACCCCAAGTGGATGACAAAAGATCTGATTAGGCTTATTAAGAGAAAAAAGGAAGTGTTATATAGCTTATTTAAAGTCATGCACACCTTCAAACTGGAATTGCTTTCTGTGGATTCAGAGAAAATGTAAATATAATATTAGAAGGGCAAAAAGAAAGTGGGCGTTGAAATTGGCAACTAATGCACGTAAAGATAATAGTAAAGCTTTTTTTGCATATATAAACTCCCTTAAAAAGACTACCTGTCAAGTCGGTCCTTTACAGATAAATGATACGCTTATTTATGACCCGCAGGATATGGCCAATTTCTTCAACACCAGTTTTTGTAATGTATTTCAAATAAATCAGGTTAACATACCCACAATTTTTTCTCCTGGCAGTAATATTTAAATTCCTATAACAGATGTTCATGCCAAACTTGTAAGTCGTAAAGGAAAAACTAGTGTGTCTCACGACGATATTCCAGGACATCTTCTCTATCTATTAGCAGACAGTTTGTCAATGTTCTTGAAATTGTTATTTGAGTACTCTCTGAATTATAATTATGTACCTGATTTGTGGAAAACTGCGTATGTGATCCCTATTTATAAAAAAGGTCCTAGGAACCAATGGGAAAATTAAAAACCTATAAGTTTCACATCCCCTATGGGAAAGATATTAGAAAGTATAATTAAAGACTTGATTTCTTCATCACTTGAAAATATTGATATAGAACAGCACAGTTTTAAAAAGAGAAGAAGTTGCCTGACCAATTTATGTTTTCATGAAGATCTAAGTATCAATCAGTCAGTCAATCAAAACTTTATTTATAAAAAGGCGCCTTTCTAAAACCAAGGCGCCTGTACATCATATAATAAAACAGTATTACTAAAAACAAAAATTAACCAAGCATAATAATATTTAAAAAAAATTATACGCTTGTTTAAAGAGATATGTTTTAAGTGCTCCGTTAAAAGTTTGGACGGTCGGGCAATCTCGTACCTGACGAGGTAGAGAATTCCACAGAGTCGGGGCCATAAAACTAAAAGATCTGGCCCCGGAGGTCTTCAAACGAACCCTGGGAACCTCTAGCAATCCCTTGTCAGTGGATTGGAGAGAGTGGGGGACAGTAGGGACGAAGGAGATCTTTCAGGTAGCTAGGTCCCTGATCATGTAGGGCCTTATAGGTCAGCAAACTGACCTTGAAGGTGATACGCCAGCATATTGGCAGCCAATGCAGTCCGCGAAGCACAGGCGTTATATGACTGGTCCTGGAGGAACCAGTCAATAGTCTGGCTGCCGCGTTCTGCACTAGCTGCAAGTGGCGAATATCAACCACCGGTAGCCCAAGATAAAGGGAATTGCAGTAGTTAAGACGGGAGGTAACAAAGGCATGGACCAGAGTAGGGAGATCGTTCGGAGGAACCAGGTGCTTCACCCAGGCAATGTTCCTCAGGTGGTAAAAAGAGGCTTTGACAACTGCCGACACCTGTGATTTAAGTGTTAAACAGCTGTCAAAAACAACACCCAGATTCCGCACCCGGTCTGAGGTACTTAGCTGGACACCCCCAAGCCATAAGCCCGAGGGAGATCCAGCCAACAAACCCGCCTCCCAGCGACCTGGGTCCACGACCAACACCTCAGTTTTTCTTGGATTCAACCGCAGCCAACTCACATTCATCCAGTCCTGGATTTCGGCCAGACAGTTATTAAAAACCGAGAGAGCGGCATCTTGGCCAGGTACAAAGGACATGTACAGTTGAGTATCATCTGCATAGCAGTGAAAACTCAAACCGTACCGCCTAAAGATCGATCCCAATGGCAGCATGTACACCACAAACAACATGGGTGCCAAAATGGAGCCCTGTGGTACCCCACAGGATAGAGGGAATGATGTCGAGGAAAAAATCCCAGACACCACCCTCTGAGTCCTACCCTCGAGGAAGGATCGAAACCAACTGAGGACTGTACCAGACAGTCCACAGATAAATCGCAGGTGCTCCAACAGCACACCATGGTCCATGGTGTCAAATGCCACAGAGAGATCAAGAAGGACCAAGATAGAACAGGTCCTTCAATCTCTTGCTATCAGGAGATCATTTAGTACCCGGACCAGAGCCGTCTCGGTACTATGTCTCTTCCTAATTCCGGACTGGAGAGAATCATAGACATCGTGGCTGGTTAAATGATCTTCCAACTGCGACACAACCACCTTCTCAATAACCTTTCCCACAACAAAGGGTAGGTTAGAGACGGGTCTGTAGTTAGCCAGACAGTCCGGGTTCAAGGAGGGCTTCTTAAGAGGGGCTGAATCATAGCCTTCTTCAGAGGATTTGGAAAATTCCCCCTCTCCAAAGACCTCCAGACTATCTCAGCCAAGACCTGGCCGATTTTATCTACACAGCCCACTAGGAGACGTGTAGGGCCCGGATCCAGACCACAGTTGGTCAGACGCAATAATCGGATGACCATCACAATGTCAGTGATTGTGGGAAGGCTGAAGTCGGACCACACAAAACCGGTGTCCGACATTTCCTGTTGACCATCACAACTCCCACTAGAGAGAGTCAGGCGGACATCAGACCTGATTTTGGCAACCTTATCCGAAAAGAATTGAGCAAGCTCCTCACACCATTCTTGAGAAAAGGCTCTTCTGGGCTGAAGACAGATTGGATTGCACAATCTGTCCACGGTCTGGAAAAGCTGAGCTGGTCTATTCTGAGCAGCAGCAATCTCTCTGGACAGGAGTTCTGCCTTCTTCCGAGAGATTGCTGATTGATAGACCACATAATGGTCCATCGATCTAAGTTTGTCACAATCCAAGCCCGACCTCCGCCAACATCTCTCTAATCTTCGTCCAACTTTCCTCAACTCCCTTAGAGTCTCATCAAACCAAGGAGACCTAGGGCGAAGAGTGAGGGTACGAACACGAACAGGAGCAATAGAATCCAGGGCCCCTGTCACTGCCTTATTATAGGCAAGTACCAAGTCCCCTGGATCCATGCAAACACTCGGAAACCCGATAGGTCCAGCACCGCCATCAGGCCATCTGGGGAAACACCCCTCAAAGGGCGGTACCGGACCATCTCCATAGGGGCTGGCCTACTAGGGGTGGCCTCAAAACTGAACCCAATGGAATGATAGTCAGACCATCCGACTGGTTCCACCACCAAATCGGATATCTCCATCCCCAGTAGGAACACCAAGTCCAATGAATGACCTCCAATATGGGTCGGGGAGGAAATAATCTGTGTGAAGCCCAGTGAAATCATTAACTGGCGGAAGTCTTGACCAAACTGCGAGAGTTCATTGTCGACCCCGGCATTGAAATCTCCCAGAACCAACCATCTGGGGGATCCCAATGTCAGGTCGACAATGAAGTCTGCGACTTCCTGCAGGAAAACATTCCCATCACCTGGTGGATGGTAGATGAGAAGAATCCTGTGCCTCACACCCTCGCCCATAATACATTCAAAGGAATTGGTAGTACCCACTGGTACTTCCACTAGGCCCAGTTCTGCTCTAAAACAGATGGCAACACCCCCACCCCTACGATCCATTCTAGGGCAGTGTATCACCGAGTACCTGGCTGGGATTGCTGAAGCCAAAACCAGGCCAGCATTTTCATCCAACCAGGTCTCGGTAATGCAGCCCAGGTCTGATGATCCAACAAGATCCGCTATAATAGCGGTCTTGTTTTTAATGGACCTGGCGTTACATAACCACCCGAGTAGGATGAGCATCCGAGGATGACCGTGCTGCCTGCTGACTACCAGCAGAACCCTTGGGTATGGGAACCAGCCAGGGAGAACCCCTTTCCTGGACCCATTTCGCCCCAGGGCGTCTCCTTGTCCCCACTATCCCTGTCCACCCACTCCTTTCCAATCCCTCTCCAGGCCCAGCCCTCGTCCTCCACTTTTTCCTGGTAATCCCCAGAGCTCTACACCATCTATTCACCTCCGGTGACAGGGGAGGGCAAGAGAATGGACAGAGGTCTCTGAGCCTGGAGGGGGAATAATACCCGACTGTCCTAATACCATCCCAACACATATTTGCTGCGCTAACTAAATCCAGTAAACAATCCCAAACTGAAAATTCAGCCTAAATCTAAACCCAAATAAACAATAAAAAAAAAAGAAAACTGTAAAATCAAATAAATACCGCCAAACACCTACCCATACAAAAGAAAAAAGAAATATAAATGCAAAATAACTTAAGTCCAAAAGTATGAAGTTTATGATGAAAAATATAAAAACTAAACAATTCTTTTCTTCAGCCGCTGAAGGCCCTCTCACAGCCTAAGGAGGCCAATAGAGCACAGGTACTCTCACTTCCTGAGCCCAAAGAGCCTTTTACTTTTAATTTATCATTTTAACCCCCGAGCACTCTCACTGCCAATCAGATGTAAAAATAAAGTTATTTCCTTCGTCTTGAAGTTTAAATGGGACTGTTTAAAAAGGACTGGTCTCAGTACAAGTTAATCGGAGGATGCAGAAAATCCTGAAGATGGGCCCAGTATGTACATTAGCAGACCAACAACGAGTGAGGACCCCCTTCCCACAACCACACCTCCAAAAAAAACCTTATCAGACTACACCACACAGGACCCGCAGCCACAGATACCCAGAGGCCAGACTAGAAAGGCCAACCTCGGGATACATTAAGAGTACCCCAAAAACCTCTAGCTCCCCAGAGGCAAAATGAGGCAACTCCTGCTCGGTCCCAGGCAGCGCAGTCCACGATCACCCAGGCACAAATTGGGAGGGGGGGGGAGGAGGCCTCCGTCACCTAATATACCGTACGAGGTCTGCTTCCCCAAATTTAATGCTGACCACTCCAGTTGGACAACAGAATTCCATATGATGTGATTTATATTGATTTTAGTAAAGGCTTTGACCTTCTTCCACATTGGGCTTTATTACAAAAACTCCATCAATTTAACATTAACTCCAATCTGATTACATGGATAGCCAACTGGTTAGACAAACGTACACAAGTTTTGATAAATGGCTAGTTTTCCAGTAGGGGTTCAGTCATGAACGGAGTTCCACAGGGTTCAGGTTGGGGCCCTGTCTGTTTCAGCTCTTTATTTTTGACATTACAAAATTCTGTTACTCCAATACAGTCAAATACACAGATGATCTTAAAATAGGTGGACCATGTGTAAACGCTGAACAAATAACCTTAATCCAAAATGACTTAGATGAAATATCACAGTGGATTTCCCCTTGGGGGATGAAGGTGAACCACCCCAGGTGTAGAATTTTGCATTTTGGGGCAAGGAATCCAGTGCATGTATATACTTTAGAATAAAATGGTAGTCAGTACAGATACTGAGAAGGACCTGAGAGTACTGATATCTGATGACTTCCTCCCTAACTTACAGATAAATGAGGTTATTCTCAAAGCAAATCGAGTCATTTGGGCTATCAAAAGAAATTTTAAATCTAGGGATAGCAGAATCCTGATGCCCATTTATAGAGCTTATGTGATCCCTCACTTAGACTTTTCATCTCAATTGTGGTGTCCCTTTAAAAAACAGGACATTACATTTTTAGAAAAGGTACAGAGGAGGTACACTAAAATGATTAAAGGCTTAAGAGATGTCCCGTATGAGACCAGATTAACCACACTAAATTTGTTGCCTTTATCTGGCGATTGAGAGGCGATCTTCTCATGTATGATATTATAAAAGATCCATACCTAGTAACTCACCTGGGGTTCAAATTCAAGGAGGATACAGCTAATTTTAGAGGTCATCCATTACAGTTGCAATTAAAGAAATTTAACTATGTCCCCCAAAAAGTTTTTTTGTACAGGACGTATTATTAAATCATGGAATACACTAGCAATTGAAGTGCTTGTCAGTAGCTCTAAATCTATCTTTAAATCACAACTCGATAAGTTCATTCTTTCAGGCTCACTTCTTAATTATTATTAGTATATAGGAGCAATTATGGACCTTATGGTTCTTTCGCTCCTAACAGCTCCTAGTATGAATCCTAGTATGAACCCTTCCATCATATCTCTCTTCTTTCCTATCCCGTGCCATTCCCACCCCTTATCTACTGCACTCAAGGGAATTCTGCTCCTCTCTTTCCTACATCCTTTCAACTACGGGTCAGCCTGCCATCTCCTACCGATTCCCCTCTCTCTGGAACCAACTCTCCTCTTCCATTCGTCTGACCCTCTCTTTCCCTGCTCTTAAGCGCCAGCTCAGTCTCACACCTGTTTCTTCTTGCTGCTGTCCCGCAACCTCCTGAGCCTCCAGCCTCCCAGTGGTTCTAAAAACTGGAAATGGGCTTGTATTTGTCCGTGTGTAACTCATTCTGTTTGTTACTGTGCTTGTATGTTGCCATGTTGTAATAGTTCCCTTCATTTGTATGTAATCTCCCTTCCCCGGATCACACCTGGAAATGAGCCTCAGATCAGTGTGCCTTTCCTGGTTACCAAATGTTAAGTAAAAATGAATAAATAAATATATAGCACATCGACCATCTGGCCCTTCTCCTCAGCATTTGTTACTAAGTCAAAAAACTCTAATCAGGTTAGCCTGGCATAACCTTCCCTTCATAAAACCGTGCTGCCTCTTTTCTTGGAAGCCATTCGCCCCTAGAAATTCCACCAATTGCTCCTCAACTTATCAGGGAAAAAAGTAGAGGTGGTTCAGGAGAGATTCAGGGACATAGCTAGGTCATGCGGGGAGTCGGTAAATACGCTGGCATTTTCTGAAATAGTCCCAGGGCTAGTACAGCCAGAAAAAGAAGAATCATGTAATTCGATGAATGGCTGGCAGGTTGGTGTGGAGAGGAGGGATATGGCTTTATAGGGAAAGGGGGAGAAGCATGGTCAAACAATGGACTATACAGCCATGACTGACTACACCTTAACTGGAAAGGGAAAAGAGCATTAAAGGATAAGCAGTGGGGGGTACATGACAGAAGAACTTGGTTTAAACTGCTAAAGGGGGTTCCAAAAAGCATCCCCCCCCCCAATGATGGCAAGAATGGCAGGAGGGTTGGGGAAAAGGGTAAAAAAACATAGTAAGGGGAGTGGAGGGTGGGAGATGGACAAGGACAACCCAGAGAAACAAATAAAGGAGGGTATTGAGGGGACTAGGTGGACAGTAGTATAACTGAACGTACGCAGCATAGGGAACAAAATGACAGACTTACACGCCCTCTTAGCCAAAGGTAAGGTGGAAATAGCATCCATTACCGAAATCTGTGCAACATCCCACCACGGTTGGGACCTCTTGGTCCCGGGGTATAAGCTTCACAGATGGGATAGGGAAGCAGGAAAGGCGGGGTTGCATACATCGGGGAGAGGATAGTGTCTGCAAGGGAAGAGAAGATGGAAAAGGGGAACAGTGAAGCATTGTGGCCACAGCTCCAGAACAACAGGGATTGGAAGATGAGGTTAGGGGTGGTATATAGATCACTTAACCAGGGCGAAGAGATGGACAGGGTGCTGTGTTCACAACTGACAGACATAGCGGGAAGGGGGGGAGGTAGTAATAACAGTGGACTTTAACCTGACCAAAATAGACTGGGACACTCCCACCACGACCTGTGCCAGAAGTCAAGTGATCCTTGACGCGGTACAGGATGGCTTCATGGCTCAGTTGGTGATGGTTCTGACAAGGAGAGAAGCAATCCTGGACCTAGTGCTTACTAATGGAGAAGTGTGTTCAGGAAATTGATGTGAGGGAACCCTTGGGTGGAAGTGACCATAGCTCAGTGTGGTTCGAGACAGATATGGGAAAGGAACATATCCAAACACGAACTAGGGCACTGGACTTCAGGACAGCGAACTTTTAACAAAATGAGGGAAATGATTAGGGAGCATAGATGAGGGAATGGAAGTGCAAACACTATGGGAAACCATCAAGGGAGCTATTCAGAATACCACGGACAGCTGCATAAAAACGAAAGGGAAGGAGAAGAGGACAAGATGGCCTAGCTGATTCAGTGGGGAGGTCGCTAGAACAATAAGGGAAAAGAGGGCAGCCTACAGGAGAAGCAGAAGAACTGCCAGGGTTGAGGACAAAGAGGAATTCCAAAGGCTGGCAAAACTAGCAAAAAAGGAGGTACAAAAAGCCAAAGCACAGAAAGAGCTCCAGATAGTGAAAGGGATGGGGAGGGCTTTCTTTAACTACAAAAAAGAAAAAAGGGACAAGAAGGATGGCGTTGTCAGACTTGAAGGGGATGAATGAGTAGTGGAAGACAGGACAAAGGCAGAAGTATTAAACAGATACTTCCGGTCTGTCTTTACGAAAGACAAGGAGGGACCAATGCCACAGGCAGAGATAAGAGAGGGAAAAGAGGCAGATCCAGTAGGGGGTCATTGAGATAGAAAGAGTGAGGGAGGGACTGAAGGCACTGAAAGTGGATAAATCTCCAGGGCCAGATGAAGTACACCCCAGGGTACTCAAGATGTTGGCCAAGGAGCTGGCAGGCCCGTTGACAGTTCTTTTTAACAGTTCCCTGAATTCAGGAGTAGTGCCAGGGAAATGGAGAACAGCAAATGAGATGCCACTTCACAAAAATGGTCCCAAAGAGGACCCGATCAACTACAGGCAGGTCAGCTTGATCTCGATAGTATGCAAACCTATGGAGACCGTACTAAAGGAGGGGGTTGATGAGGTACATGGAGGAGAATGGTCTGCAAGATAGTAAACAGCACGGGTTTGTGGCGGGCAGATCATGTCAAACGAACTCAGTAGAGTTCTTTGACTGTGTCATGAAGGCAGTGGACAAGGGTCAGACAGTAGACTTAATTTACCTGGACTTTAGTAAAGCCTTTGATTCAGCGCCACACAGAAGACTAATAACAAAACTGAGGGAACTAGGGGTGGGGGAAAGATTAGTGAGATGGGTTGAAAATTGGTTGGGGGGCAGGACACAAAGGGTGGTGGTGGGGAGGGTAGCATCCAGTACCAAAGAGGCCACCAGTGGGGTTCCCCAGGGGTCGGTTTTGGGCCCGGTATTGTTTAATACAATATATTTATAAGCAACATTGGGGAAGGCATTCAGGGAAAAATGTGCCTATTCGCTATTATGTTAATTGTATATGTGTATATATATATATGTATGTGTGTGTGTATATATGTATATATATATATACTGTGTGTGTGTGTGTATATATATATGTGTATATATATATATATATATATATATATATCTATATGCTGGCGTGAAAAAGTATTTGCCCCCTTCCTGATTTTCTCTGTTATTGCATATTTGTCACACTGGATGTTTTCAGGTCTTTAGACAAAATGTAATATTAGATAAAGGGAACCTGAGTGAACAAATAACACTTTTTTTTTTTTTACTTATTTCAGTTATTTAATGAAAACAGTTAACCAACACCAACTGGCACTGTGTGAAACAGTAATTGCCCCCTAGTTAAATCAACCCAATTAAAGGGATAATTAGAGTCAGCTGATTGAACATAGCCAGGCTTGATTACAGCCAGCCCTGCTCAATATAAACCTCACTTATTTTGACCCTTACCATCAGAGTCACGTTGCCAGCACAAAGATTCAACAAGCACATTATGCCACGATCAAAGGAAGTTCTGAAAAGATCAGAAAAAAAGTTGTTGCTATCTATCAGTCTGGAAAGGGTTACAAAGCTATTTCTAAGGCTCTGGGACTCCATCGAACCGCAGTGAGAGCCATAATCTCCAAATGGAGAACACTTGGAACAGTAGTGAATCTTCCCAGGAGTGGGCAACCTGCCAAAATTACTCCAAGGGTGCAGCGTAAAATCATCCAGGATGTCTCAAATGATCCTAAAACAACATCCAAAGAACTGCAGGCTTCTCTTGCCTCAGCTAAGGTCAGTGTTCATGACTCACAATCAGAAAGAGACTGGGCAAAAATGGGCTTCATGGGAGAGTAGCAAGGCGGAAACCACTGCTAACCAAGAAGAACATAAATGCTCATCTCTCATTTGCCAAGAAGCACCTGGATGATCCACAAGCCTTTTGGGAAAATGTTCTATGGACAGATGAGTCCAAAGTGGAACTTTTTGGATGACATGGATCCCATTATGTCTGGCGTAAAGCAAACACAGCATTCCACAGTAAGAACATCATACCAACAGTCAGACATGGTGGTGGTAGTGTGATGGTGTGGGGATGCTTTGCTGCCTCAGGACCTGGACGACTTGCCATAATTGAAGGAACCATGAATTCTGCTCTGTACCAGAAAATTCTTAAGGAGAATGTCCGGTCATCCGTCCGTCCGCTGAAGTGGAAGCGTAGTTGGGTCATGCTGCAAGACAATGATCCAAAACACAAAAGCAAGTCCACATCAGAATGGCTGAAAAGAAGTAAAATTAAAGTTTTGGAGTGGCCTAGTCAAAGTCCAGACCTAAACCCAATAGAGATGCTGTGGCAGGACCTGAAACGAGCAGTTCATGCTTGAAAACCTACCAATGTTACTGAATTAAAGCAGTTCTGCGAGAAAGAGTGGGCTAAAATTCCTCCACAGCGATGTGAAAGACTGATATTGAATTATAGGAAGCATTTGGTTGCAGTCATTGCAGCTAAAGGTGGCGTAACCAGTTATTAAGTGTAAGGGGGCAATTACTTTTTCACACAGTGCCAGTTGGTGTTGGTTAACTTTTTTCATTAAATAAATGAAATAAGTAAAAAAAAAAAAAAAGTGTTATTTGTTCACTCAGGTTCCCTTTATCTAATATTACATTTTGTTTAAAGGCCTGAAAACATCCAGTGTGACAAATATGCAATAATAGAGAAAATCAGGAAGGGGGCAAATACTTTTTCATGCCACTGTATATAAAACATACATATACTGTATTTTCACCATTTTGAAGCCTCAGCTTCTATTTCAAAATTTTATTTTGACGTGCGGCTTTATTTCGGGGACGGTGTCAATTTGAGAGCGGCTTATATTAGTAATTGCCCAGTAATGGTTTGTTGTTGGGCTTTGTTGTATCAGCTGTGAAGCTATCAAGAAACTTGGATTAGCGTCCGAATAATAAGCCTGTGACCCATCCACTTGTGTTGTTTGTTTGTCAGGTTTGCAATAGCAAAACGCAAGAGTTACGATTTAGATTTCAAAATTAGTGTTGTGAGCCGCGCCGAGAATGAGGGTCCCTGAAGCTGGATGAAAAACAAGTAAGGGACTTGAGAAAAAAACAAGGAGCGCCTTCTGTCAATGATTACTGGCAGGGTGCAGGTCGTAATCCCTCTTACCCGAACGAGGAGGCTGTGCTAGCTAACTGGATAGCGCTGCCGAGGGAGCAGCACCTCCGAGTCACCAGGACATTGCTCGGCGCTGAAAGCAGCTTCCTGATCCATGACCCAGAATTCAAGTCTAGCCCTGGGTGGGTAGACCGCTTTTTAGCACGGTGGGGGTTTACAGTTCGCCAGCGCACCACAGTCAAAATCAGTCCCCCTTATGATCAACACAGAAAAACATGTAAAAAAAAAAAGGGAACTGTTTTCTGTGTCCATTGTTCGTGTTGTGGAAATAATGACTTACCGGTAACTGGAGCCACCAGCTGGGAAGCATGGAACTACAGTAGGGATATTACTCCAGTAGCGAGTGGGGGGTATGGAATCACATTTGAAGTCCAAGTGGTTAGTGGAGGCTGGCGAGTACAATTCGCAGCATGCAGATCTTAAATTGAAGTGAATTGAGGGGCTAAAAACATAAAGGACAGCACGGTGTTACTATATTTCAACAAAATATTGACCGAATTGGTTGAACTAGTTCAGGCTTAAATTCGAGGGTGGCTTCTGTTAGTAAAACTGAAAATGATATGTGGCTACTGTTTGAGGGCTGTTACTGCCTTGTCAACAAGCTAAAAGCCAGGCTGGGGTTCTTCTTCAAGAACAGATCCCTATTTACACTAGACTACAGAAGAAGACTGGTTCAGGCTACATTCCTACCACTCCTTGACTACATGGATATCATTTACAGTTGCAGTGCACCAACTCACACTCGCAAACTTGATGTCCTGTACCATCGTGCATTATGTTTCATACTAAATGCTCCTGCCAGGACACACCATTGTACCCTCTACTCTTCTTTGAACTGGACCTCACTATCAACCAGGCGTATGTTCCATGTTGGGCAGTGGACTCTAAAACTGCTGACTGGCAAGTTACCTCAATACATATGCTCCTTGGTGCACAAGTCTCACAATGTGTATGCACTGCACACCTCAGACTTTGTGCTCTTACACATTCCTAGGACACGTACTAATCAGGGTAGAGGTGCCATAAGTTTTGTCCTCTCATCTATATGGAACCAGCTGCAAAAAAACAGGAAGCTAACTGAGATAGTCACATTAAATTGCTTTAAGTCCCTAGCCAAGAAAGCATTTGAAGTGGTCTGCCGCTGCTCTTCATGCTAAGCTAATATATGAATCCTCACTGTCCCTTCTGCTTGTCACCCTATTCCTGTCTCCCCACCAACCACCCAGCCTACCCTCTCACCCATCTGCCCCACCCACCCCTTTATTCCTACCCCAACCCCCTTTACCCATTCTGCCTCCTAGCACTTCTTCCTTCCTCCACCTCACTGTCTCCCTACCCCAGCCCCTTTACCCATCCTGCCTCCTAGCATTTCTTCCTTCCTCAACCTCCTGTCTCCTCACCCTCCTCCCCTACCTCAGTCATCTCCCTCCCTAGACCCCCTCCCTGTACCCCATCTCTGTGCACAATATTCCTGTCCTGCTGAACCTACCACCTCCCTTCCCCACCTCCCTCTCCCTACCCCAGTCACCACCTCCCTAGACCCCCTCCCTTTACCCCCATCTCAATGCACAATATTCCTGTCCCTCTGAACCTACCACCCTCCTCTGCGATGTCATCTATGGCCCCATGTTTTCAGTTTTTTCTTTCTTTACTTTTCCTTCTGCCCCAGTGAAGTCTTGTCTCACTCTATGTGTATCATCTACATGCACATTAGTGCAGTTAGTTTTTTGTATGTAATGTATCAGTTATTTGCAACAATTCAAGTTGTACCTTATCATTGCCATTGCTGTTTACTCGTGCTATCCAAATCGGTTTTGTATAAGATCATGTATGTCATTGTATTGTTCGAAATCTCCAGGACCCCTTTGTGAATGAGCTTGCTCAATGGAGTAATTCCTGTAATAATAAACTTGAACTACTATTTGAGGGTGGCTACAAAACAGTGAAACACAGTACACACACACACACACACTCTCCTATACAAAAAACATATACACATATTTAAAATACTTTGGATTTTTACAATTGGGGTAGTTAGTGAGGACTTTGTAGGGATAGAGGGAGGGGGGAGTAGGAGTGATTAGAACGGGGGAAGGGGCCTTCACCCTTCCGGGATGCACACCCCACAAGGGTATTAGGTGGGAAGGGGGGAGAGCAAGGAGGGATAGAGTAGGGGACAGAATAGCAAGTGAGAACTTTGTAGGAATAGGGTGAGGGGGGGAGTAGGAGTGGTTTAAGACTAAGAATAGGCCATCACCCCTCTGGGATGTACAGCCCACAAGAGGATTAACAGGATGAAGAGGGAGAGAAGAGGGACAGAGTAGTGGGCAGAATAGGCACATGGGACGTGGTTAGGTTAAATTGAAGGAAGATATGGGGAAGGAAGGGGCGGAATGAAATTGTGAAAAGAGAAGAATTGAGGAGGAGTGAAGAGATGTCTTTCCAGCCACAAGGTGCCAGTCCTCCATTTTACTACCTCTCTTAGTTGAAACTGGGCCATAGCTTGAGGGAGCAAAGGGAGAAACCCGAAGTCATTACCTTTTCAAAAACAATTCAGTAGCTTTTTTTCTTGTTTCCTGCTTTAACAAATAACCTCTTTTCATGGAGGGATGAAGTAACAACTAGGTATCTCCCTTACCTGCAGCATTATCGTAAGCAGTCACTCGATATAATAGTAACAGATGGGATAGTTAAAATACAACACATATCCCCAGTACAGAAAGAGACCTGAAATGATCTAGAGTCCCACATAGAGGGGCCGAAATCAGCTGATCAGTGTAATTGTAAATCCCACCATATAGCTGAACTGTCCTGCAAACCTATATAAAACCTCACAAATATAATGGAAAGTGTCACAAGCCCCATCGCCCCTCCTCTCATCGAAGCGTCAGTCCCAGGTCTTGTGACCCTTCTCCACCTCCATTTTAAACACCAGCTTCCTGGCTTCTAGTGTATTTTTCCAGTGGTTACTTGCAGGCAAGCTGGAAATAACACATTATGAGGAATATCCTTCTCTTTCAGTTTCTTCTTCACCTAGTTGAACCCCTTTATTTCATTCTGTTGCATATTAAAGGTCTGTGAATAGCAGAATATGAGCCCATTTAAATTTAAAACTTTTCTTTTCTCTTGCTGCACGTAACACTTGGTCCTATATTACATTAAAGAGATCACCATTAAAATTGTCTTAGGTCCAGACCAGCTTGGTGGCACAGAGGGCTGAGGCGCTATGCCTTACCTTGCGCTACGCCGGTGACCCTTCAGGTCGTTGGGGCACCGGCACGGGGGTGGGAGAAGGATTGAGCAGCCTAATGGCAGCTGCCCTGCCCCATGGAGGTTGTTGCCCCCCCCCCCGTAGTTCCACTGCCACCAGGTGGAGGCCCGGTGGCAACGCAGGCAGGAGGGGGCAGCAAGTTGGGAGGGCATCTCGGAACACAGTGTGCGCGTGCCTCCACACGCACACGTGTGCGTCTGAGGAAGGGGCAGGGCGAAAACCAGGGAAGAAATTCCTAACAATGTAAGTAAATGAAAACAAAAAAATTGTCCTGGGTCCATCTACCTCCGGTACTGCCCTCCAGGGAGTGGTTCTTTAAGCTTTAACAGTGTGTTAGGAAACCTTTATTCCAGTGTGTTCTACTAACCAGCCTGGCAGAAGTTAAATTAGCGATTCTCCTTTTGATTCTTCATTCACTCCTAGGGTCCTTAAATTAGCAGCACTCACACAGTTGCCTTAACCATCCCAAGTTTATTTTAAACAGCCCCTGTTCTTTCACTTAGGCTACTGCTGCAAGTGCTTTGCCTGATGTTAACTCGGTTTCCTTTACAGCGCCAGCTGCCCGTCCACCCAGTTCTCTACCTCCATTAAGCAAGTTGAAAAAGACCTTAATTTCTTATTGGTTTTCTGCAGTCTGTGTCAGAGCAGTGGCCGCTGTCTGCAACAACTCCAGGGGAGCAGACTGGGAGTCTCTTCTGATCAGATCAGCACTGGCAGCCTTCTGCTTGTGCTGTTTTCGTGGGACCACTTACGGTGCAAAAAAAGGCCATTTTGCCTGTCTTTATGTTTCTTGCTCATGACACTCCAGAAAGAGCACCCACATTTGCTGCTCTCCAGTCTCTTTCCTTTAGTATATCAAATAAGTCCCCAAACCAGTTCAAAGTAGACTTATAAGGTTGTCATAAACAATTAATCACAGTGTACGTAACTTCAGCTTCTTTTATTTAGTTTGCTATTCACCTGAAGAAGGTGTTGGGGAAGACTCAGACTCATATTAGTTTCAAAAAAATTTTTTTACTGATTAACATGAGGTTATATGAGCCACCTCTTGTCCACTGAGGCCAGCGTTTCGTGACCTAGGGCCACTTCTTAATGTGGTACTACAGTACAGTAAATTTAAAAAAACTGTTATTTTATAAATTTGTGACACACTAGGCCATGAAACGTCGGCCTTTGTGGACAAGAGGTGGCTCATGTAACATTATGTTAATCAATAAAAAATAAAAAATAAATTTTGTGAAACTAATAGGAGTCTGAGTCTCTCTCAACCCCTTACCTGAGCATTTCATGGTAGTGTACAGAGGGAGGACTCTGACTACAATTTTGTACACTATGGTCATTTTTTTAAGGTCGGGGGAGCAGTCAGGATACCAGCCCATCCACGAATCACCTGAAGAAGGTACCTGTGGGCCTTGAAAGCTTGTGCACTATACCATCTTTGTACAAAGCATATATTGGTCCAATAAAAAGTATCAAACTATCCAGCGACTCCTGTTTTCCAAGGACCAGTACAGCTAAATTCTCTGTTTAATAAGTACCGTAATGGAAGATACTACAATGTCCCATCTGAAATGGCAACTCTGCAGCATGGAGAAAAAGGACGCTAAACTTGACAGTAACATCTACAGTACTTCTTAACTGCACGTCAGCGTCTCTCTAGCCTGTCATAAATTTTGTTTTTATTAAACATTTTTATACACATTTGCATCAGGTGAACTTTAAATAGTGTATAGTACCATCATAAAAAACAATTATTCAGACATTTTATATAGTAATGATCAGAATCACTGGAAGCATTAATGGTTATAGCTACCACCCCCAGAACACAAGACCAATGACTGATCAAAAAATGCTATACACATATTTAAGGAACAAAGATGGAATCCACCCCCGAATAGTAAAGTGTCCACCCCTACAATTTAAGTCTAAATTTCTGCATGCAGTCCT
The DNA here is from genome assembly GCA_016271365.2 of Neoceratodus forsteri. NCBI lineage: Eukaryota > Metazoa > Chordata > Ceratodontiformes > Ceratodontidae > Neoceratodus > Neoceratodus forsteri. The sequence goes on along the minus strand of CM057458.1, from coordinate 166,492,118 downwards.
GGATTGTTGCCATTAAGCTTTCCATCTGGTAGATTTCCAACATTATGGATCTCCAGTCGTGAATAGTAGGAATCTGCATAGACATCCATTTTCTGGTAATGGCCTTCTGGGCTGCTATAAGAAATATGGGCAACAGTGTTCTGGTCCACCGGGGAGAGTAATCTGGGAATACGGAGAGCAGGACAACTTCCCTTGTTAGTTTGGTGGGCTCCCTTAGGCAAGTAAACAGCTCCAGCTGGAGGCTACACCAAAAAGGCATGAGGAGGGGACAGTTCAATAAAACATGGCCCAAGTCAGCCAAGGCACATCCACATTGTCTCCAGCATTGGCCATATTCTACTGGCAGGAATTTGGTTAAGATCACCAGAGCACGAAAAAATCTAGTTCGAATTTTCCAGGAAAATTCTCGTCAAAAAGGAGATGAGGTGACCCTAATGGCTGGTAAAATCACAGCCATCCATTCTGAAAATTGGACCTCCGATGAGAGGTCTTCATTCCATTTATCTAAAATTTACTTTTTTATCTCCCCCAGTAAGTCTCTCTGTGCCCTATATATGTTTCCTATGAGATGTCCACCTTGATTCCTCTTAATAGAGTCAATGAAAATTTTTAATAAGAGTGGGATTGGGGTGGGGAGTTGAGCGGTCAATGTCCAATGGCAAAGTATATAGTTCCTCACTTGGAGGTATCTAAAAAAAATCTGAACCATGAAGTCCGTATTGTGTTCTGAGCTTTTCAAAGGGCAGGACCCCCCTCTCATTCAGGAACTGGAACAAATGTGACAATCCCGAGTTACACCATTGGGAAAAAGTCAGATCCATATGTGAAAGTTGAAAAAGATCATCTTTAGAAATTATTTTACAATAGTCATATATTGGTTTTATTTCTGATTTTTTTCTTAGCCTGAACCATATTTGAAGAGTATTGGAAGTAATCTGTGTAAACTGCTGCAGAGCTGGTTTGTTGTCGATGGAGGAGAAAAGGAGAACAGATATATCACACATATTTAGAATGAACTCCAGAGATTTCCAAGGCGCCGAGTAACTAGCAGTCAGCCAGTAAATAAGAATGTGAAGGAAGGCTGCCTGGGTGTAACATTTAAGATTGGAAAGGTTTACTCCTCCTTGAGCCATGGGTAATTGGGGAATGGAGAGGCGAACCCTCGGACACTGCATGCCCCAGACAAACTTCGAGAGCAGTTTATCCCAAGACTTAAAGTAGAAAGATGTGGGGAAATATAGAATGTTTTGGAAAAGGTATAAGAGCCAGGGGAGGATGTTCATACAAATAGTTTCGATTTGTTAAAAGATTGATCGCGGTAAAGAGGACCATCTTTCCAAATCTTTCTGTATTGTAATAGTAAGTGGCTCATAGTTAACCAGCTCCATCGCCTCCTGTTTCAGAGGGATGTATATTCCCAAATATTTTATCTTCATGGATCTCCATCGTAAAGGGAGAAGGTCGCGAAGATGTTTGTTTGGGGAAAAATGAAAAAGGAGGGCTTCCGATTTTGCAACATTTAGTTTGAATCCCGCCAAAGTTTCGTACTTCTGAAGCATTTGCCAGACCACAGGGATAGATATGTCCGGTGATAGAAGGGTCAGAAGGACATCGTCTGCGAACATACTGACTTTATGTTGTTGTTGTCCTAGTGGGATGCCCTCTATCTTGGGTGAAGTTCTTAGGGCCGTCCCCAACGGCTCCATATAGAGAGCAAATAGAAGAGGGGAAAGGGGGCAACCCTGATGAGTACACCTATGTAAAAGGAAGGGGAGAGATATTCCGCCATTAACTCTCACATATGCCTGAGGAGCAGCATAAAGATTCCTCAGCCATTTCAAGAATGACTCTGGAAATTGTAGCCTCGACAGGGTGTCCCACAAAAATTGCCAGGACACCCTGTCAAAGGCCTTCTCAGCATCCAGGCCAATGACCGCTGCAGGGACCTACCATTCATGAATATATTCCACAAGTATTAGAGTCCGACGTATGTTATCTGTGGTATTTCTATTCTTAATAAAGCCAGATTGATCATGGTGAATTAAATTAGGTAAGATCCGCTCCAGTCATGAAGCCCATATGGCCATAAAACGTTTGTAATCAGTGTTGAGGATTGAGATTGGTCAATAGGAGGAGGGATTAGTGGCGTCCTTGTATTGTTTTAATAAGATAGTTAAAGTGGCATATGCCAGGAAGGGGGGAGTCCCTCTGTTACTTCTCGAAATGTTGAAAGTAATTGGGGAGACGGCTCATTCACAAATAGCTTGAACCATTCGGATGGGAACCCATCGGGCCCCAGGCAACGGTGAGATAAGAGATTGAATTCCATAAGAAATTTCTTATGGTAAGATGGGGGATTCCAATAGTTCCTTTGGGCTCCGGTAAGGTAGGGAAGGGGAAGGTCATTCAAAAAGGATAATCTCTCTTCTTCTGTGGACTGGTCATCTTTTTGATATAAACATTGATAGAAGGTAATAAAGGAGTGAAGGGTATCTTCCTCCCTATGGGATATCAACCCAGTTATAGGATCTCTAATTTTAAGAACGGTTGTGGAATTTTTTTTCCCCCGAAGGCGTTGGGCTAGCCTATGAGCCCCACAAGGACCCCCCTTGTATCTAGCCTGCTTTAAGTAAAGAAGGGCCTGCTGGGTTTTAATGTCCATTAATTTCTGTATTTCCGCCTTTGTTTCTCGGATCTTTTGCTGAACCTCTCTGACCAAGGTGCAAAAAGGTGGGGTGGAGTGGCCCTGTATGTCAATGAAAATATCAAAGCTACAGAAATTCAGAATACACATAAGGAGTCAGAAGAACTATGGGTCACCCTGGAAATAGGAAATGGGACAGCCATAAGAACTGGGGTTGTCTACAGGCCCCCAGACCAGGGGGAGGACATAGACACATTACTGTTAGAAGATATACAAAACATGACAGCTAAAGGGGAGGTTCTGATAATGGGAGACTTCAACATGCCGGATACAGATTGGTCAATACCAGCAGGAACATCTGCCAGAACTAGACACATGGTGGATTCCCTGCATGGGGAGGGCCTCATACAACTGGTACAGCAACCCACAAGAGACAGGGCTATCCTAGATCTAGTACTGACTAACAGGGAAGGGATCACAGATCTCCAGGTAGAAGGTCACCTGGGGGCCAGTGACCATCACATGGTATGGTTCAGTTTGGCCACTACATCTAAATCATCCCATTCCAAGGTAAAAATATGGGACTTCAGAGGAGCTGACTTTGATAAGATGGCCAACAGAGTTAAGCTAGCCCTGGCAAAAGAAACACAGGTGAGGGGTACAGGCAAAGTGGGAAAGCATTAAGGATGCAATACTTGAAGCAACATCCCATTGTGTTAGACAGAAAAGGAAGTGCAAAGAAGAAGGAAACCACTTTGGTTCTCAAATACAGTAGCAGAAAAGGTCAGAGTCAAAAGGCTGGCCTTCAGGAAATATAAGGGAACACAGCGGGATGAAGGTAGGGAGGCATACCAAAATGCCCTAAGGGAAGCAGGGAAGGCAGTAAGGCAGGCAAAGTCCCAAACTGAGGAAACACTAGCACGAGCAGTAAAAGAAGGTGAAAAGACTTTCTATAGATACATTAGTGAAAGGAGAAAGTCCAGAGGGGGTATTGCTAAGCTCAAAGGAGAAAAGGGGGCATGTGAGGAGGAAGACCCTGTAAAAGCATCTATCCTAAATAAATACTTTTGCTCAGTATTTACTGAAGAGAAGGTAGGTCAGGGCCCACAGCTCAGCACCATGGACACAGGGGGGAGGGAGGTGAGCACTACTCCCTTCACAAAAGAAAGGGTCCTACAAGAGCTCGCTAAACTCAAGGCGGACAAGGCAATGGGACCTGATGGCATACATCCCAGGGTACTTAAGGAGCTAAGGGTGGAACTGGCAGAGCCATTAGCAGAACTGTTTAATGAGAGTCTGAGCATAGGAGAGGTCCCAGAAGACTGGAGAAGGGCTCGTGATCCCGCTCCACAAGAGTGGTAGCGGGGAGGAGGCAGGGAACTACAGACCAGTCAGTCTTACCTCAGTAGTGGGCAAGATTATGGAGGCACTCCTTAAGGAAAGGATAGTGCAACACCTGGAATCCATAGGGCACAGGATCCAAGACAGCATGAGTTTACAAAGGAAGGTCCTGTCAAACTAATCTCATAGATTTGTTTGACTGGGTAACCAGAGTGGTAGACCAAGGGGGAGCAGTTAATGTCGCCTACCTTGACTTCAGCAAAGCTTTTGACACTGTTCCACATAGAAGATTGATAAATAAGCTGGGTAGGCGCGGGGTGGGTCAGAAGTTGGTCAGCTGGGTGGCAAACTGGTTGACAGACAGAAAACAGAGAGTGGTGGTAAATGGTATACAGTCAGAAGAGATGCAAGTCACAATTGGGGTATCTCAGGGATCAGTCCTGGGGCCAGTCCTCTTCAATATCTTCATTAGTGGCATTGCAGATGGACTAGAGGGTAAGGCTTGTCTGTTTGCAGATGACACCAAGATCTGCAACAGAGTAGATGATCCAGATGGGGTGGACAGAATGAGAAGAGATCTGGATAAACTAGCAAAATGGTCAGAAGAGTGGCAACTGGGATTTAATGCAATGAAGCGCAAGATCATGCACATAGGGAAGAGAAACCCTGAAGCCACCTATAGGCTGGGAGGGGAGTTGCTGGCAGTCACAAAGGAAGAAAGAGACTTGGGCATCATCATCACCGATGACCTGAAATCATCCAAGCAGACCTCTAAAGCAGTAGGTAAGGCTAGGGGGATGTTAGGGTGTGTTAGTAGGGGTATCACAAGTCGTAAGAGGGAGATAATAATCCCTCTTTACAAGACACTGGTTAGGCCCCATCTGGAGTACTGTGTTACTGTGTGCAGTACTGGAGGCCACATCTTAACAAGGACATTAACCAAATTGAGGCAGTCCAGAGAAGGGCAACCAGAATGGTGCAGGGACTGCATCAGAAGACATATGAGGACAGATTAACTGAGCTCAATATGTATACCCTTGAGCAAAGGAGGGAGAGAGGTGATATGATCGAAACATTCAAACACCTTAAGGGCATTAACAATGTGAAAGAGTCTAACATGTTCAAATATAAGAAAAATAGCAGGACAAGAGGACACAGCATGAGAATAGAGGGAGGCCAATTAAGGGGGAATGTGAGGAAATTCTTTTTCACAGAAAGAGTGGTGGATTCATGGAACAGCCTACCTCAGGAAGTGGTGGCTATGAATACAGTGCAGGGCTTCAGACAGGCATGGGATAGGCATAAGGGAGCAATACAGATGAGTATGGATAGATAGGTCATTGGCAGTGTAAAGGTGTGTGGCACATTCATAAGGTAGAAAAAATGGGCAGACTGGATAGGTCTTGCAGTCCTTATCTGCCGTCAACCTCTATGTTTCTGTGTCCCCTTCAGTATATAATAGTCGATAGGTGCCCAAGTGTTCCAACAAGGTATGATATTTAGTTTCTAGCTCCCACTTTCTCCTGGAGGCATATTCAGTGGTCTGTCCCCTAATTGTATCCTTTAAAGCATCCCAAACCAGGGCGTCCGAGACTTCTGGGGATATGTTTTCCTGAAGAAAAAGGGGAATACGCTTTTTAATTTGTTCCACATATTGTTTATCTTTTAGCAAAATTGAGTTGAAACGTCACAGCGTTTGTTTCTTTCTTTCTACCTAAATTCAGTCTGAGGGTAAGGGGATGGTGGTCCGAAAGGATCATGGGACCTATGGTAATGTCCTGCACCAAACCAAAATGCTCACATGTTACTAGAAAATATTCTAGTCTAGAGTACGTATGGTGCCTATTTGAAAAAAAAAAGTAAAACCCAAATCCGATGGGAACAAGCGGTGCCAGACATCCATTATGCCCAAGTGATCCATTGTGCGTTTTAAGTACTGAGTTGTGCCTGATTGACGCCTATAGAGAGAGCTGGAGCTGTCTTGATGGGCAAACATTGTAATATTCAAGTCTCCTCCAAGAATAAGCTGACCCCAGAGGAGATCCACCACCCGTTCCATTAAGTTTTGGACTACAGAAGATTTTGACATGGGTGGTAAATATGCACTCGCCAGGGTCACCTCCTGGTTATATAATTTGCCCTGAAGGATGACAAATCGGCCTTTAAGTTCTATATGGGACTGGGTAAATTTCTAGTGGTGTAGAGGCAAGGATCAAAATAGTCACCCCCTGTCGGCGACCACCAGGGTGAGAGGAGTCATAAACCCTATATCTCCCTCCCCAGCACAATTTATTATGTTCTTCAGCTGAAAGATGCGTTTCTTGAATCATATAAAGGTCAGCCTTTTGTTTTCTAATATACTGCATAAAACGTGAGCGCTTAATGGGGTTATGTAGGCCGTTTATGTTCTGGTAGAAACTTTTTAATGGTAAGGTAGCCATATTTTAATCCGAATTTATGTCAATTTGTTTGTCCCATAGGAGAATAGTCCTGCCAGATGATTGGACCACTCCCCCCAGAGGGCCAGTGCTACACATAAAGAAGCTGCCAGCAGATCTCCAGACCGTTCCAATACTAATAAAGATGATTTAAATAATACATTTGTGGTGCATACGTGTTCCCCCCCCTTCCCCCCAGTGACTAATTTCTAAACTCACCCTCCCGCCATTATATAAAGAACAAAAACAAGCCTTTTTCCCATATGATAACTCACAACTCTTGAATTCTACATTTATATATAACCTGGCCACTAAGGGGCCTAAAATTAAACCCACTAACAAATCCCTGCTAAGGATAAAGGTTAATAAGTTTATAATGCTTACACAGTGACTCCCAGCGGTACCAACCAAGGCCTGGAGGTTGGGGTCTTTCGGCCCTCCAGTGGGTTTTAAACCACATTAGGGATCCCAAGATTACTCAGCGAAAGAGGGTTCCCCGAAGGGAGCTCACCCTCTTATGGTCTGGCATTGGCCTTAGGTGTAATAATTTCCCTGACCCTCCCCCCGTTAATGTTAGTGTACGTCACATTTCCCCATCCGTTCCAGGACATGTTGGAAAGATGAGGTTTCAAAAGGAGGAAATTAAATAGTCATCTTGGTTAACCACTAGAGCGTGACCGACCGCTCACATCATCCGCCCAAAAGGAGCAAGGAAAGGAGTCAGCAGTATCACCTGAGCCCAAACCAAGTTTTAGCACGTCTTTTGCCCGACCTTCACCATGCCGTTCCACTTGGGGAGCAGTATAGCCTAGATGTTATATAAGAGACATGAGACAGGTCAGGTTCTCCATTGTGTAATGTTCCTGATGCAATAGAAAAGTCCATATGAGTGGCAGCTTTTGTTGGCTACCAAGAGATCCTTAGTTTATGCAGTCTGTACACAATCAGGCGAATCAACCCCTGAGTTCCCAGTGTCCGAAGTAGCCCATTACATAATCCGGGGTAGACAGAAGAATAACATCTTTCCCACGTGGCATGGAACCACCACCAGCCCCCAGGGACCAAGTAGTCTCCGAGGAAACCCCTCCGACCTCCCAAGTCGCCCCCTCCCCTCCCAGTGTCCCCTCAGATCCCCCCCAATAGATATGACAGGAGGAATCTCGGCTCAAGGTTAACGTGGGGGAGAGGTGAGATAGAATATTAAGGGGAGTCCGTCCAACACCGAGAGCTCCCCTGCCCAATAAAGTGAAAAAAAATTTTTAGGTCACTGAGCCTGGGAATGACCCTGCCATCCAGTGGTTCCTTTTCCCATCATGCAGCCTCTGTGGCCCAGAACAAGTGGATAGTTAACATTTTGCTGCCTGGGAAAGAAAAATTATTTGGCGTGGGGAGCCTCGAGTATAGACCATCTGAACCCCCCCCCCCAACAGCACCCGAGCCGTACAGGACCAGGTAAGAGGAAAATAAGGGGGACTCAGATAAAGGAGGAGAGAGGGCAAAGCCCAGAGTTTTCCTACCGTACTCCCACAGGTGGCCAAGGTGGGGTTTCGGTATTGATGTAACGTCTCCAACAAATCGCACATCGGGATGTTGTGCAAGTGTTCATCAGGTTCCTTTTGTGTTCTGGAGGTTGTTGTTCTGGACCTTAGTGGAATGACTGTTTTTTCCTTGATAACCCCCCTAGAGATCAGGTCTGTTGCCGCTTCCTGAGCTGTGGAATAAGTCACCATGCCAGAGGGAAGAATCACCACCAGTTTGGATGGGTATGGTGTACGGAACTTTATTTTTTGTGCCCGGAGCAGGGGGAACAGTGGGGAGTAATCCCTTCTCATTCTTTGAGTATAAGGGGCATAATCATTGTACAAAATTAAACGTTGTGCCCCTAACATCGTACGATCCATTTGCCAGGCTTTTTTCAGAAGCTGTTCTTTGGTTTGGTCATTTTGAAATTTAACCACGAATGATCTTGGTCTAGCATCAGTTTGGGAGGGTTTGGCCCCAGGGCACGTTGTGCCCACTCGATATCTATGGGAAACTCCGGTTCTAGTTTCAGTAGCAAATGGAAAAGGTAGTCAGAATAGGCCACGGTCTGTACCCTCCTCCCCTTCTGGCAGGCCGTAAATACGAATATTTTTCCGTTGGCTTCTGTTTTCGGAATCTTCCTGTCTAGCAGCCAAATAAATCTGTTCCAAAAGCATGGTGCGAACACTTCTCTCCATCTCTTCTATTTTAGTGGCAATAGTGTTGATTTGGAGGTCATCTTCTTCTACACGTGACTGTAGGGCTCCCAGATCTGTTTTCAGTGCAGCAATAGACTTGCGCATTTCCTTTCGAATGTCTGAAGTGGCTTGCAATATACTGTCACCTATTTGGGAGTCCTGACTGTGAGGTGTGGGTTTTTAAGGAGGATGCTGTTCCACAGTTGTAGATACTCAGAAGCAAAAATTTTATTGAAGCTGGACAATTACTGCGAACTTCAGACAAAAAAAATAAATAACGTAAAACTTCTTCAAAATAAACATAAGTTACCAAGCAGCATCTCAGACACTAGAAGGAGCTAGTGAACATCATACTGGGGTCAGAGTACATCTGTACCCCACCAGGCTATCTACAGAACTGAATAAAAACCAGGGTTTATATACCAAAAGGAGAACATGTGACTTGTTTAACTCCTCCCTATGCTTTTCAAAATTATCTTTAAACAGCAAAAAAAATCTGTTTTAATTTATGAGCTCAGAATAACATTTCTTTTTAAGTTGTAATGTTGTCAGCATCACTTTATAGAAACAACAACTGGTTAATAAAATGTTAGTTTCAAACACTGCAGGAGTAACTCCACCTCCTAGTACTGTGCCTTTAAATATGGGAGTTGACCAGCCAGCCAGCTCTATAGTATAGAATAGGAATTGAGACTCCACACAGAGAAGCAGGTAACCTTTTATGAGGGAAACATTTGTTTGTTTTATAAATTATTCCAATAGAATGAATTAAAGGCATTCAATCCACTTTTTAGAGGCATTTTAACTAAAGTAAAAACACAAAAAGAAACACTTTTATTTAACCTTTGTTTAACGGAGGGGGGGAGGTTTAAGGCCAAACAAACCACAGTGTTGTACAACTTGTTTTTACAGGTCTTCTTTTGTTTTTATAGCTTGTTTAGGTCATGAATTAGTTGTTTTGTAGTTTCTACTGAATCAATTCCTTTTTGTATGCTGCAGATTGTGTAAAATGCAGGCTGTTTATTTACTCAATAGGAAGCGCTTTGTGTGTTACTGCTGCCATTTATTTTATTTTATTTCTTGAATTTTGATGACCGGGTAGGCCCACTGGGCCCTGAAGGTCCCTTTTTCAGGGGCGACCCGGGAATAACAGTACATGACATTATGAACATTTGTACATTTGCATATACAGGTAATCATGGGTATACAGTATTCGTCTGTTTACACATAGCAGTAGTTATAAGAGTTACATGTATCTAGTTGGCAAGTTGTAATTCATTACATTCAACATTTGTCCTACATATTAGTGAGACATTTAGAATGAGTTTCAAACCAGAAAGACCCATTTTCTACAGCAAACAGGCTGAAAAGCACTTTAAAGGGGTTTTATATGCAAACAGTTTGGGGCTGCATTTGCATTATTTCCACAGGACAACCAGCCTGTAAAGCAGCTCTAGCTTACTCCATATATTTACAAGGAGGGGACAAGAAGGGGGTTGGGTACCTAATGCTAAATGGGACGCAAACCAAGACCATATGAGGGTTTGCATACATAAAGGGGGTCATTACAGGACCCACACCATGGATATAAATAAGCGCTTACAATTCCCATATCCAAATTAAATCAAATACTAATTTTAAACAACTATTGTGTTTTTGCATACCTCTCATTAGGAAGGTTCTGAAAGCAGAGGGCAACCAAAGAAGAGCTGTGCAGAACTTCATATACCAGGGCAAGAATACATAAGGGATAGAAAGAACGTTATATAGGTGGCCTGCCTATATAACGTGGAAAGAAAGATGAGGAGTTACAGCAAGAAAGGAGGAGAGTAAAAAGGGCTGTTGCAACAGACTTAAAAAAAAAAAAAAAAAAATTCGATTTGCCTGGTATATGGAGGTATTTGTCACATTCCTCCCCACTCAAGAAGAAACCAATGGAATCTTTCAATAACATCATAATTGGTTTCTTTTACAGTTTCTGAAACGGAACAGATCTCCCATTTTTGAAAGGGGAGATGGAGCTTAAGCCCTCCCTCTCCCAAAGCTCCACTCCGGAGTCCCTTAGACAAAAATATTCTTTGAGAGATACCAAACTAACAGTATCTCTTACTCATTACTTTCATTACTTACTTTAACTCCGGAGTCTGTTATTACCAGATTATCATCTGCACCATAACGTGATAGATAAGAAGAAGAAGAATCAGCATTTATATAGCGCTTTTCATACATAGTATCCCAAAGCGCTTTACAAGCAATGCTAGACTGGTAGTGAAGTAATCAGTGTTGAGGTGTTTCTTTACTGCTCGATGTTGTATTTCAAAATTGTAGGGTTGCAGGGCCAAATACCAACGCATGATGCAAGGGTTTTTATCCTTCATTATGTGTAGCCAACATAACGGGTTGTGATCAGTAATTACCAAAATTTTTCTGCCCCATATGTAAAATTTAAGAGCATTTATGGCCCAATGGATAGCCAAACATTCCTTTTCTATCGTGGAATATTTAGTCTCTCTTAAATGTAATTTTCTGCTGATAAAGATGATGGGGTGTTCTTCTTCCCCATCGAGTTGGGACAAGACAGCCCCAATACCCTGATCGGAAGCGTCTGTTTGTACTATGAATGGTTTCTGGAAATTTGGACTATGTAAAATGGGGTGAGAACACAATTTTGCTTTTAAAAGATCCTACCTATTATTGATTACGGTGATGTCGTTTATTGTGCCGCCCCCCAAACTTTCCTAGCTAGGCTAGATCCCCTTTTTAACTCTTTTTGCCGTTTCTCATTAAACCGCCCTCCCAACACCCACCACTGTGTCCTCTACCAATCCTTGGACCTCCCGTCTCTTCATAACAGAAGACTGCTTCACTGCGCTAAAACCTCTGCCGAGTTCTGGTCACATACCCTCCCCTCCTACCTGTCTTCCTCCTTAGCCACCCTCTCTCCTCCTACCTATGCTCTTCGAAATATTGACGCTAGGCTCCTACACATTCCCCACAGATCCACCCGGTCAGGCCAGGCTGCTTTCAGCTTCAGGTTGCCCAAATTATGGAACTCCCTGACAGCCGATATTAGACACTCCACAAGTACTCCTCAGCGGAATGCTCTTCTCAAGCACTTGCCTACCAACTGCAACTGTAACCCCTTAGTTCCCCCTTTACTCCAAAATCCCCCCAGCTGTGTAGCAACTAGTTCTGATTCTAACTTGTTGATCTGCTCCTTATGCATGTCTTGTAATACATATAATATGAAGTGATTTTGTACCTATGCAACTGTACTAGAACTGTCTCACCCACTGCTTGTTAACTGTCTATGTATGTTCTTGTTTTTTCTGCTGTAATTTCCATACTATTGTAACTCCTTACCCCCAGGGCGCATCTGGAATCGAGCAGTACTCTGCTCAGCATGCCTTCCTGGTAAATCTCTTAAATAAATAAATAAATAAATAAAAGGGTGAATGCTTGCTCACACTGTACATTCCACTGAATCTTTTCCGGTTTATTCTTTTTTGTAAGTTCAATTAATGGACTGGCTGTATCTGCGAAACTGGCCACAAAACATCGATAGTAACCAGCTAGTCCTAGAAAGGCTCTCACTTGTTTTTTTGTTTGAGGTTGGGGACTGTTGGCAATAGCGTCTACTTTACCTATTTCAGGCTTTACTTTGCCATTCCCAGTAATAAAGCCTAAGTATCTGGTCTCTTGCATGGCCAGCGAACACTTAGTTGGATTTATAGTCAGTCTGGCCTTCTATATAACTGATAATACAGTTTGAAGGTGTATCATATGTTCCTTCCAAGATGGACTAAAAATAATGACGTCATCCAAATAGGCTGCACTATAGTCCATGTGGGGATGTAACAGATGATCCATGCATCTCTGGAAAGTTGCTGGAGCACCATGCAAACCAAAAGGCATTTTTGTGAACTGAAATAAGCCTAAGGGGATACTAAAAGCTGTTTTATCTTGTGAGACTGTATCTAAACGGTATTTGCCAATATCCCATTGATAAGTCCAGAGTGCTTATGTATTGAGCGTTACCCAGTCTATCAATAATATCATCGATTCGGGGCATAGGATACCCATCAAATCGAGATATTGCATTTAGTTTATGAAAATCTTGGCAAACCCTTACACCTCCCTCTTTTTTCTTTACCACCACCATAGGAAAACTCCATGGACTCATTGAAGGTGTAATTACTCCCAAATGTTGCATTTTTCTGATTTCTTTTATAACTTCCTCCCTCAGACTTTCAGGTAACCTATAGGGTTTATGCCTAATTGGCTTATCAGTATTTACTTCTATGTGATGTTCAACTCCTTCAACTTTCCCAGGTGTTGAAGTAAAAATGGTCAGGAATTTAGTAAGGATATTCCTTTCTTTGCTCAGGGCTTAATCTGTTATTAATGGTCGCATCCTTCATTTCTCCTAAACCATCTAGGTGCTCATAAACTAACTCCAATTCATTTTCATCCTTTCCCGAGTACACAAATAAAGATGTTGGCTTTCTGTCATGCCAGAGTTTTAAGAGATTAGCATGATAGACCTTATATTTTTGTCTTTTGTCTGGGTAGATAATTTCATAGTTCACCGGTCCAGTTTGTCTATGGACTGTATAGGGCCCCTGCCACTTCATTAATAATTTATTCTCCGTACATGGCAACAAAAGGAGTACCTTCTCACCAGGCTGGAAAGCTTTAAACCCAACCCCTTTGTCATAGTACTGTTTTTGAGATATTTGATGGCCTATATTACTTTGTTGGGCCTTCCTAGCATACTTTGCTAGTTTGTGGCGCAGTGAAGTAATATAGTCTAGTGTAGATATCGTACAGTATCAGACTTTGTTCCTTCCAGCTTTCTTTTATTATGTCCACCCCTGGGATTTTTACCAAAAGTAGCTCAAAGGAGAATACCCTGTGGAGGCCTGGGGACCTCACGATGAGCAAACATTAAGAATGGTAAATACCTATCCCAGGATTTGCCTTCCTCCTCTGTGAATTTTCTTAGCATTTGTTTTAATGTTTTATTAAAACGTTCCACCAGTCCATCAGATTGAGGATGGTAGAGGGACGTAAAGATAGAGTGTACCCCCAAGGCCTGTTAAAGACATTGTAATACTTGGGAACAGAAGTTGCTGCCCCTGTCTGTCAATATTTCTCGAGGTATACCCATTCTAGAAAATACTTTTACCAACTCCTCAGCAACCTTTTCAGCTGTAACTGTACGCATAGGCATAGCCTCTGGATATTTTGAAACGTAGTCACAAATAACCAGAATAAAGCGGTTTCCTTTTGTGCTTTTAGGCAAGGGACCTACTATATCCATGGCTATACGGGTGAATGGGGAGTCTACAGAGGGTAAAGGCTGAAGGGGCACTTTATCATTTTTAAGGACGGGTCTTACTTTCTGACACTGTTCACATGATCTACAGTACTCAGCTACATGATCGTGTATACCTGGCCAGTAAAATCTATATAATAACCTCTGTAATGTACGTTCTTTTCCTTGGTGGCCAGCTATAGGAAAGTCATGTGCAAGCCCTAGCAGTTGATCCCTATAAACAGTAGGCACCATTAATTGTAAAACAATCTCCTCAGTTTTTGGATTGATACACTTTCTACACAAAAGTCCCTTATGAAGCACCATACTGTGTTCTGCTTCTGGATCTTTGCCCACCTGTAAAAAAAAAAAAAGGTTTTAGTGTACTATCATTCAATTGGGCTAGTCCAAAATCTGTTTGTCTCTTTAAGTCCTTCAAATCAACAGTATCTTTAGAGTCTTTATGGGACTGCTGCCACATCTGTTTGTCTTGACGTTTTTCCCTTTTTGTTTTTCTTGTCTTGCCAGGGAGCTCAAATAAATCTTCTTCAAAGGGAAATGAGTGTTGTAAGATAGTGTCTCTTTTTTCTTGAACTCGGGTAGTCATTGCTCCTATATTTGTAGTAGTGGCAAGTAATTGGGAAAAGTCCGGGTGATCATGCCCAATGATAACTGGTACAGGGAGATGGGAAACCACACCAACCTCCATTTTATGGGTAACAGATTGGACTTGAATCTCCACCTGTAGTATTGGGTACTTATGCGTGTTGCCATGAATGCAGGTTACTTGTGTTTGTGTTTGAAAATCAGGAACTGCAGGTAACATATTAGCTCTGATCAGGGTTTGTCTGCTACCGGAATCTAATAACCCAGGCATGTCCTTTCCATTGACTTTGACAGGTATAATGTACTGTCCCCAATTGGTCAGCACCAAATGAGTAGGGCTGGTATTCTTCTTCGGGCAGAACCTTGCAATGTGCCCTTTCCCTTGACAAGAATGACATGTTATCTCAGCATCAGGAGATTTGGCAACATTTACACTTTTAGCAGTTCCACTAGATATAGAAGTAGTAGCCGAGGAGGGCCTTACCGTAGGATGGATTGTACTGGTTCCAGGATACCCCTTGTTCCTATTTGGCCTTACAGTCAAGTAGTCTTCTGCTAACTGAACCGCCTTCTTAGCTGTCTCTGGCTGGTGTTCTCGAACCCACATCTGAACGTCTTGGGGTAAGATGCGTAAAAATTGTTCCAAAACAACAGCCTCCAACATTTGTTCTTTAGTATTGGTGGAAGGTTGCAACCACTTAGCACATAAGTCCTTTAATCTGGCGAAGGCCTCCTGGGAAAGTCCGAAATCTTTGCCTATATGTCTCTAAACATATGTCATAACGCTTTAAAATAGCTTCCTTTACAGCATCATGGTCTTCACTCATTGCACTGTCCACATTGCCATAGGCTAATTGAGCTTTTCCAGTAAGATAAGGTGCAAGACGTATCACCTACTGTCCTCTAGGCCATTGACAGGCTCGTGCTATGCTTTCAAATGTAGTCAGATATGTTTCTATATCATCTGTTGCACTTAACTTAGTAAGTTTTGTGTCCTTAGGATTATCACTTGGTGGAGGGTGGGGGGGTCTACCAATAGCTTGTATGGCTCTCAAAGTATCTGCCCACATGGCCTCATTACGCTGCGTGTCCCTTTCCCTCTGTTTCTCCAAGGCAATTTGTTGGATGCATAGCTATTGCAGTAGATCTTGGGCATCTCCAGTAGGGGGTTCTCTCTCCAATTCCTCCTTCTCACCATCTTCCATGGGTACACCAACCACACCATTCTCTTCAGGCCTCGCAGTTTTCCGTCTAACATCTGGTATGCCAGTCATCAAGGGATGTCCCAACTTCTCTGCCATGGTTTGAGTCAGCACACCCACTGGTGTTTCCTCCAGGGACATCCACGTCCTCCTCCAATACTCTGAGCAGTATTACTGGAAGGATCCCACTTCTAACACCATATATGAGGTGTGGGTTTTTAAGGAGGACGCTGTTCCACAGTTGTAGATACTCAGAAGCAAAAATTTTATTGAAGCTGGACAATTACTGGCGAACTTCAAACGAAAAAAATAAAGAACATAAAACTTCTTCAAAATAAACATAAGTTACCAAGCAGCATCTTGGACACTAGAAGGAGCTAGTGAACATCATACTGGGGTCAGAGTACATCTGTACCCCACCAGGCTATCTACAGAACTGAATAAAACCAAGGCTTATATACCAAAAGGAGAACATGTGACTTGTTTAACTCCTCCCTATGCTTTTTAAAATTATCTTTAAACAGCAAAATAAATCTGTTTTAATTTCTGAGCTCAGAATAACATTTCTTTTTAAGTTGTAATGTTGTCAACATCACTTTACAGAAACAATAACTGGTTAATAAAATTTTAGTTTCAAACACTGCAGGAGTAACTCCACCTCCCTAGTACTGTGCCTTTAAATATGGGAGTTGACCAGCTGGCTAGCTCTATAGTATAGACTAGGAAGTTTGACTCCACACAGAGAAGCAAGTAACCTTTTATGAGGGAAACATTTGTTTGTTTTATAAATTATTCCAATAGAATGAATTAAAGGCATTCAATCCACTTTTTAGAAGCATTTTAACTAAAGTAAAACACGAAAAGAAACACTTTTATTTAACCTTTGTTTAACGGGGGGTTAAGGCCAAACAAACCACAGTGTTGTACAACTTGTTTTTACAGACCTTCTTTTGTTTTTGTAGCTTGTTTAGGTCATGAATTAGTTGTTTTGTAGTTTCTACTGAATGAATTCATTTTTGTATGCTGCAAATTGTGTAAAATGCAGGCTGTTTATTTATTTACTCAATAGGAAGCGCTTTGTGTGTTACTGCTGCCATTTAAAATGAGTTTCAAACCAGAAAGACCCATTTTCTATAGCAAACAGGCTGAAAGGCACTTTAAAGGGGTTTTATATGCAAACAGTTTTGGGCTGTATTTACATTATTTCCACAGGACAACTAGCCTGTAAAGCAGCTCTAGCTTACTCCATATATTTACAAGGAGGGGACAAGAAGGGGGGGGTACCTAATGCTAAACGGGACGCAAACCAAGACCATACCAGGGTTGCATACATAAAGAGGTCATTACAGGACCCACACCATGGTTATAAATAAGCGCTTACAATTCCCATATCCAAATGAAATGAAATATTTATTTTAAACAACTATTGTGTTTCTGCATACCTCACATTAGGAAGGTTCTGAAATGGCGGGGGGGGGGGGCAACCAAAGAAAGAGCTGTGCAGAACTTCATATACCTGGGCAAGAATACATAAAGGATAGAAAGAACGTTATACAGGTGGCCTGCCTATATAACGTGGAAAGAAAGATGATGAGTTACAGCAAGAAAGGAGGAGATTAAAAAGGGCTGTTGCAACAGACTTAAAAAAAAAAATTAGATTTGCCTGGTATATGGAGGTATCTGTCACACTGACCCCTCTTTTTGCCCATTTTTGATTCTGGGGTAGACTTACCCAAGCCCGATTCCTTGAATTGTTTGGCGCCTTCCTCTGATTCCTGCGCACCATGTTCCTCACAGTCGTCCATATCAGAAAAGGGCTGGAAACGGTTTCGTTGTTGTTTGGCCATTAAAGGCAGAATTTTGTAGATGGCTCACTTCTCTGCTGTTAAATAAGCTGTTTTTTAGTGGGGGTTTTTTCCCCTGGAAAATGTAGTATTTAGTTTAAATATGGTCCAGTGGAGCGGGAGGATTTGTGGTCGAGATGCTCATGGGCTCATACCGGAACCAGAAGTCCTGTCATAAATTGTTTTGAAGCAGTTCATCACAGTGTATATAACTTCAGCTTCTTTTGCTTAGTTTGCTATTCACCTGCAGAAGGGACCTGTGGGAGTTCAAAAGCGTGTGTGCTGTACCATCTTTGTACAAGACATATGTTGGTCCAATAAAAGGTTTTAGACTTTCAAGGGACTCCCGTTTTCCAAGAACCAATATGGCCAAACTCTCTTTTTACTTATACTATTAAATGTAGGCTTAAGGCAGGAGCTCAGAAGACTTATAACCATCTAGCAGGGCTGCTGGCCATACCCCTGTTTCCCAGTTTTAACCTCACTATACCATCTTTTGGTTTTCCTTTTCTCTCTCTGATATATAGAAACATAGAATTTGATGGCAGATAAGGACTGCTTGGCCCACCTAGTCTGCCCCTTTCAAAAGCCAGATTGGAAGGGGGTGAAGAAGGTGGAGTGAGATAGACAGAGAGTTGAGATAGGACTAGGTGTTCTTGCAGCTTAGCGAGGGTGGGAAAAAGAAAGATTGATTGATAGTTACCAGGGTAGGAAGGGTCCCCACCCTTTGAGAGGGGGAGAACAGTGGTCTGCTTCCAGCCAGTAGGGATAGCTTCCAGAGTAAATGAGAGGTTGAGAAGCTCCATCACCACTTTTATCGTGCAAAAAAAAAAAAAACTTTTGGGCAGACCCCTCCATTCTGAGACAAATTTTTGTTACAAACATGCTGATTTACCCACAATTTGGGGTAAAAAAATGGAAAATACAGATTTTAAGATTTTGCCAAAAACAATTGCCCATTTTTGAAAATAAAAAATCATTGTCTCTGCTTTTGCTATGTAATATTGTATTTATAATTACTGGTTAGTTTAATTATTGGATTAGCAGCACTTTCAAATTACGTAATAACTGGCTGTACTACACAGCTGGTTATTATGGTGTAGCTGTCAGTGGAACCCATTTATGTAAAGAAAGCACTTTTTTCTCATGTGCGTTTAAGCCACATGAACAAACTGACATTTTTTTTGCAGTTGTGCACTATGTAGTCTCCATTCTCAGTACAGAATGCCTTTAAACAAACAATTGTCACAAAGTTTGTGAAGTACAATGCTAGAAAATAAATATATCTCTTAGTGGACTTGCATTCCTTTTTGGTGTGTGTTTCTTTAGTATTCACTGCATTTTCATAATGACCCCCCCCCCCAAAAAAAACAAAATGTTTGCAAATGTATGTTTTTTTCTCAACTTTTTACTCAATATGTTTATGCAATATGATCAACATTAGAGACAGGGAATAGCAAAGTGAATACATTCTTTAAACTGTCACGGAGCTTTTCCAACTGCTTTTTTGTTTCCAATCAAAAAACAGCAGTTACATACACTATGAGGTGTTGACATTCATTTTCGTTTGCACCCTCTGTGTGTGATACCATTACATACCACTTGTGCGTCGCACTTGTGATTTATGTGGTATCACACATGTCAAATGTGTGAAAAAAACTCATAATGTACAACATCCCGTACATTATTCTATATGTTATGGTTTGTGTATTTCACTCCCCTCTTGTTCCCCTCCCCTGCAACGCACCTGGATAAGAACCTTTGCTCGGTGGGCCTGTCATGGTCAGCACATTTAAAAAAAATAAATAAAAACTAAAAGGAAAGCCTCCTTTATAGGTGTGTTAAAAGACTTCAGGTCCCTGCTGCCCTGGTTGCTGTGTGTGCCAGTGCAGTTGTGGTGGGTGCCACTTTCCTTGCTGACCATCTGGGTTTGCACTCTGAGCTTGGGGTGTTGAAGTGGGCTGGCAGTAGGGATTGAGGGTCAAATAGGATGCATTATTCTTTCATGGTGGGAGGGTCAGATCTGCTGATTTACTGACACCTGAGGCCCACAAAGGGTGATGCATTTCAGGGGAGCTTATAGGAGGGTAGGATACAATCACCAGTGGATTTGACATACCAAATCCAGAGACCAAAACTTATGTCCTGTTTGTAAGGGTTAAAGGGGTAAATGGTTGCTATCTGGGCAGCTGACACACCCTCGGTATCCATCAGATTTTTGTCCGACTCCAGGGATCTCATGAGGTTCCTCCCTTTATGCATGCCATTCTGGGCATTGCCTGTATAGGCACTGAACAGCAAGGGTTACCAAAGTAGTAGAGTTTGGGGTGGAGGTGGGGTGCAGATACCTATGCCCCTTCTGCTCAAACTGAATTTTTTATTTAAAAAAAAAAAGTTTTCAAATCTTTACAATTTCATTAGCACTATGCCCCTCATCTCTGCACTACCATGGTTTACACAGCTGTTTAAGAATACCCTGTATGATGAAATGGCAACCACTTGTACATGTTTTGATGTACCGTGACATTTTTTAACAATCTGTAATTGCACAGTGTGTTGTATTGTTGTTATAATTTGTATTTTGTCAGTCGTGGCTGGAAAGAGGCTTGTTCCAGTCCACTTACTAGTTAAAAATTAAATGAATAGTTGCCACTTTGGGATCAGTGATGTTAAGTTGATGTCAGCTATTTGTGCAAGGGGAACACTGTTGTCCCCCATTTCCCCTACCTTTACATACAGAAGTGGGTACCATAAATCAGGACTTCTGCTGGAAGGGTTCAACTAGGGCGCATTTGCCACTGTGGCCCCTGGCCTTCCATTAAGACAGCAGTGGAGATGCATCATTGCATGATCTGTTTCCCATCTTTGTGTTTTTATGCTGTCTCTCATTTCTTGCCATCCAGTAACCTCCTGCTTTCCTTTGCATGATCTCCATTTTTCTCCCATTTATTCTCTGTAGCCTACCCTCTTTAGTACTTGACCCTAAAATTTGGCAAAAAGGCATTGGAATACTATTTTCTCAAAGCCTAGTACAGTAGTCATAAAGAAGAGACCGTGCAATCTTTATACCACTGTCAGACCTGTGTTCTAGTTTTTCTGTGTTCTACTTCCTCTTCTTAGACAAAGGACTAATCTTTTGCCTCATTCTTTATTTGTGATCTGATCTGTTTGGGTACTAGCTGCACATTTGGGAAAGGGGAAACCATTTGGATGTCAAGAGAACCTTGTCTGCAGTCCAGAGGAGGACAACTAAAATGGTGCAGGGTCTGCATCAGAAATCATATGAAGAGAGACTGAGAGAGCTTAATATGTATACCCTTGATGAAAGGAGGGACGGGGGAACATGATAGAAACGTTCAAGTACCTCAAGGGAATCAACAAAGTCCAGGAGGGTAGCATATTTCAGAAAAAGAGATGTGTAAGAACAAGGGGACACAATTTAAAGATAGAGGAGGAACGGCTCAGGGGTAATGTAAGGAATTTTTTTTCACGGAGAGAGTGGTGGTTGCGTGGAACTGCCTTCCTGGGGAGGTTGTTGGGGCTAAAACAGTGGGGGAATTCAAACATGCATGGGACAGACACAAGGCAATTGTAGTGGGGGGTGGCAGGAAGTAGGCTGTTGGTTAACTAGAAATCTGCAACTTATCCAGTAGGTAGGGAAATGGGCAGACTGGGTGGGCTAAGTGGTCCTTATCTGCCATCAAAGTCTATGTTTCTGTGTTCTATGTTTCTGTATGGCATTGTCCAGCCGAAAGCCTGACATATTACTGTTTTGGTTCTCTGGAAGTTGTGGTAGGATACCAGGTGAAATCATAAGAATACAAATACTAAATTTAGGTGGTTATGCTAGTAAGAGACTCAGTGGCTTGATAATATTTTGTCTTAATACTTTCAGATCAGCAGCTTGAGTTCTACATTGGCTCCCATTTTCATAGAGGTTCTACAGCGAAATCAGCCTGAGGGAGTTCAACTTTCAATTAAAGAGGTAAACAGAGAATGTTGTTAACATTTATATAACTATTGTTTATGCCGTTGTCAAGTGTTTGACATTTGTGGTCTATAAATTAGCTGATTGGCTCACCTTCACAGGAAGGCTAAAATACCATACCTGCCTTCAAGCCAAGAAAATCCTATTGAATATTGCCCCCACTGGCCTTCACTCCCTAATACAACCTAGCACCCACAGGAGCACCCCAAGGCAACTAGCAAATATGCCCTTCCATGTCCCCTACCGGAGGACCGCGCTAGGCCAGAAGTCCTTTAGTTATCGTGCTCCCACCTGGCTCAATGAACTCCCTCCGCTCATCTCCTTGGCCCCAAGACTAGGCCAGTTTAAAGCTGCCACCAAGAGACACCTCATAGACTCAGAGACGTGTAGCTGCAATTGAGCACACAACACTATCTCGACGCAGGGTTGTTAACCACCCATTAGTAGCTACCTATTACCACATATGTTGGCACATTCTACAGAATTGACTAACCTTTCATCCTCAAGTGGTATGTTCCACAGACACAGGGCTGCTAAGTAACCCTTTAGATGCTGCAATCTATATAAATGTATGTCGTCATTATGTAAACACCGTTGTATATCACAATGCCTTGTACCATGTTTTCTTGTATAAATCTGTATGTTTGTCCAGACGTGGAGCCTTTGCAAAGGAGTCTCTGACTCAAAGGTTGTAATTCCGAAACTTTAATAAATAAATAAATAAATAAATAAGAGGTATCGACAATGAGCCATACTGGACAAACACAGTGAAAAATTACTTTCTTATAAATTGCTCTCTGCACCACCCCGTAACATCTGCAAACAAAATCAGAAAATTAAAAACAGATAAGACATGACCTTGGTTTAGCATTGTGTTTTTGTTAGGCTTGTCAATCACCTGTATGAAGACAGAATCTGTTTTCATTTTAGTAGTAATAAAGTAGTCCTGTTTTGATAGAGTGCACTATATTATATAATGGTGGGCTGTTCATATGCTAATAGTATTTTTACTAAGTTATAAACTAAGTGACTCAGTGGATTGATAGTTAAGGAGGGAAACTTTCACCTGTTAGTCACTGATTCAAATCTGGCCCAGAGCAGTAGCCAAAATCCATTACCATCTGATGTCTGTTTGGTGGCGTCTGTGAAATGAATTCTGAGTTGTGAGGGTCTTAGTCCAGTTCTTAGTGGATGAAAACTCAAGAAAGGGGACGTACACACAACCCCAAGGGCACCAAAATAAGGCTAAATAAAACACAGTTTTTGCAGAGGTGAAAAAGGATTGAATAAGTGAGCAAATCTGATCTGACTACTAGCTCCCCATAGACACCCCCAACTTTTTGTGGGTTCAGGGCTTCCGCTGCTCCAGGGGGCAGTGTCTGGTAGTAGCTCCAACCTTATAGACTGCTGTTTCAAGGCTACAGGACATCACTGTATATCTTCTAAGAATTTGTCATCTCCATAGAGCCCCACTGTTTGGTCTTAGGTCGGAAGTGCCAGGACCCTGCGAGAGTAAACCTCAGGGCTCCAGCAACAGTTACCGTGAGTGGGATTATGAGCTAATTGGACCCCCCTCCCCCGACATGGGAATATTTCTTGAGTATGCAGGGCTTTGTTATCGGATGTTTTATATATTACATCTCGTTGGTGTTTGTTTCTGTTAATTGGGTACCATGATCAGATATGGGAAACTGTCTTATGGCCATATTTATGGGTCTGAGAGCTCAACCATGTAATATAAATACATATCTGATGGCCATTTCTATGGGTTTAGAGTTCAACCATGTGAAATAAATATTTATTTCAAAAGTTTTACGAGGAGAGACATACTGAGCTGGTAACAGCTCGTTTCCTGATAAAAGATATGTATACCAGATTATCAAGCAGTTTCATCATTTCATCATGATATTTTATATAAAGAGTAGAAGAAAAGAAATAACTTGGAATTGGCTGGATGTCCCCATCACAAAACCATCAGCACCATATTCACTAACTGGCTCCCTTCTTGGCAGTCTGGCATGAGAGGTCAAAGACCGAAAGGACATGAAATATGTACTCCTCTCATATACTTATATAACTACAAAAATAAACTCTAAATTTATGTTTTTATGAATAGGTTCTGAAAGGATGGGGTGATGTCAACATAGTTTGCTTGACTTTTTTTTTTTTTTTAAGTTGTTTAACCAGGAGTAGCACACTAAGCTGAAAGCTTTTTCACAGGTACAACCTGGGAGCACAGAGAAGTTAAGTGACTTGCTCAGGGTCACACAGTATGCAAGTGGAAGCTGTGGGATTCAAACCCAGGTCTGGTCTGCTGGATGTCACCAGATTTGCAGCTCAGAGCCTTAAACCACTGCGCTATACTGCCTCCCATACTGCGCTATACTGCCTCCTATCTCTCTACCAACTACCAACCTCTACTAACTTTAAATTTTAGTCATTCAGTCTTGATAAAACTATCCCAGAAAAGATTGTTGGCCGAGATCAGCATGACCAGTGTTGAAGCCATGCCTCATAGAAACATGGACTTTGGTGGCAGATAAGGACCGCTTGGCCCACCTAGTCTGCCTCTTTATCATCTGTGTGGCATCATTCAAATACAAGCATAATAGGGTATGGATGATTAAGTTTGCAGATGACTGCAGACTAGGGGTAGACATAAAGGATCATGGTCCCATGTTGCACTGCAGGAGGCTCTAAATAAAATAGATGAGTGGTACAGCTTATACAGACTCCCCCTAAACCCAGACAAATGCACGGTAATGCATTTAGGCAGAAAAAATTGCAGCCAGTCATACAGTATAGGAAGTACCATCCTTAGAACGGTGACAGAGGAGAAAGATCTAGGTATTACCATAACAAACAACTTGCAAATTAAGGTATGCCCCCAGCAGCAACACCATTACAGCAAACAACGTTGATGCTGGCAACATCAACAGTTCACTGTAGTGAGTGCGCCCGAGACCCTCTTGTCTACCAGTTCTGCACCCCTCCACAAATCAACTCCGATTATTTAGTACAGCGGGTGTAGAGCAGAACCCCCCATGGAGGGTTGAGGTGCAAAGCCCCCCGATAGAAAAATGCACCGGATTTCCTTATGAAATTGCGGTTGACATAAATCCGTCGTCATGATGCCGGTCGACTAAGTAGTTGTCGAACCGGCAACACAGAGCCACAATTTAAGACCCATTGTAACAACATGTGCAGAAAGGCAAATGGAGTATTAAATTGCATTTTAAGACTCATAGCAAACAGAGAGGTCATAATCCCCTTGGTATGGTTCATTGGTGAGACCAGTTCTTGAATACGGAGCTCAGTTATGGTCACCATACCATAAAAATAAATTTGTATGCCTGAGAAGATACAGAGGAGAGCTGCGCGATGTATAAGTGATATGGTAGATAAGGAATATGCCACAAAGTTTGAGGCACTGAATTTGTTTCCTCTGGAATACAGGAGATTAAGAGGAGATATGTGCTTGTTGTTCAAAACACTGACTGAGCATGACTTGTGGGAGAAGCTGGGGCTAGTGTTTAGAGACCAAACTTACAGTACAAGAGCTCCTTCATTGCAGCTAGAGGGCGGGAAACTGCAAAACATGGAGGGGCAAAATGTGGTTCAATCAAAGGGTGATTTCTACATGGAACTTGCTACCTGAAGAAGTGGTTGGCAGTCCATCAGTGAAGAGCTTTAAACTAAAATTGGATAACCTATACCAAGTTGGGAGTTTTTAGTATAACATGGTAAACAGTAAGGACGCATGTCTTAATAGCTCTGCATATACCAGTGACTGCCAAATAGAAACATGAAGGTGTTGGCAGTGGTGAGTCAGACAACTAGAAAATGCTTAGATTGGGCCAGTTGGAGTGCCACTGCTAATCCTTATCTCAGCTATGCGCATCTCCAACCTAATACTGTGACTTTGAGAAGAAGGAAGAACAACAATTTACCATTACATCTAAAATGCTCTTCTGTGAGCTGAAAAACTTGAGTATCATCTTACAACGGCTAGAGAGCAGGCTGACTGACACTAGGCAGGGGCTGAAGGATGTCCAGACCAAGACGTTGGACCTTGAGGCAGACGTAACAGACAAGGCAGCCCTGGCTGAGAACCAAAACATGACTCAGATTCCTGTACAGCCATGCAAAAAGATGCAGGAAAAGATTGAAGATCTTGAGCTCCAGTCAAGGAGAACCAATATATGGATACGCAGGATCCCTGAGGGGATGGAGCATGGAGACCCAGTAGCCTTTATGGAATCCTTTTTGAGAGTTATTTGGATGGCAGGAAATGCAGTTGCAACTTGTACAGGACTGTCTTGCACTTTCACCAGAACATGCAGACCTGAAGGTTTGGCCAAGATCATTTCTGATGAAATTCTTTAATTATAAAATAAAAATGACGTTATTGCAGGAAGCCTTTTTACATTTGGAGACAGAAGGCTCTTTTTCTACCACAGTTATGCACCACAGACACTGGCAAAAAGAAAAATGTCCTGGAAATGCAAAAAGCGCTCAGACGAGATAAAAATACTGTTTTTTTCTGCAGAATGCAAGATATACCTGCTGTAGCTGTGGATCCGAGGTTCTTTTGTACCCTAGTGGGGGCCAGACCAACACTTTGAACTGGGCATACAATCTGGCTTATTAGAACCTCCAACTGATGCTGTACAGAGTATTCTTAAAGAGCAGTCCGGGCACATGGGCAAGTGTTGCTACTAGGGCAACAGCCTTCTTCCCTTCTACTATAAGGCACTGGGCAGAAATATGGTGACAGATATGGGTACCTGGAACCAGGGCTTCCAATATAAGTTTATAATCTGTCTTAGTGCAGAGTTTGGTCAAATTAACATCCAGTTTGAGACCGTTTGCACGTTTTGAACATTTCCTTACTTAAACTGTTGATTTCCAGGGCACGCGACCAATTGAACTGTGTCAATTGGTTATATTTGTACTCCGGGACCCAGTGACCATTGATCTCACTTGACAGAAGAGGTCGGACTGTATTGTTTCATAAATCTGTGCACCCTGGGAATAGTGGTAGTGGGCAGGAGCTGGTCCTAGCCACAGAGGGAATCTGATGTCTTTTATGAAGATATTTGGACGTGGTCAGCTGAAACTGCCCTTAGAACTTTAGAAAACATTGAATATGTTTTTTTTTGTCTCAGTTTGTTTTATCTTCCTCTTGACCAAAGGCAGGACCTTCTTCCACCTACTGCCAAAGTGCCCAGTCTCATCCGGTTGAGACCCTGCCACCGATCCTCTAGGGAACACCAGCACTGCATTTTGGTATCTTATACCAGCGGATACATATTTGAGCAACACTGTGGAAGATTTGTCCTTTGTGATGTGACATGAACATAGCTGGAAGGTGTGCGTAAGATATTTCGGCATATCCACCATCATAAGACACTTCAGAGGTCACAACTCAGCACTGTGCTGGCCAGAATGTGGTCAGCCAGGAACACATTATCACATCTTCTAACAAAGCCTTATTGAACCTTTAGGCATGCAGAAATGGAAAAAATATGGGGGAGGGCAATACCCAAGGATTTCAAACACTTTATTCTGAGACTCCAAGTCAGGAAGCTAGGGTCCAGAAAGCAAAACAAATTTTCTTTGTTGTGTTTGGTGACCATAAAAGGCATCTTCACTGATTGGTTGTTGAGGGGAGTCCCCACCATCCCAAACGGAGAACCGTCTTATGGACATCCAAAGGATAGAAAGTATCACAGCAGAGTTGAGGCTCACCTGGGATAAATTCCAGGAGCTCTGAGAAGGGTGGGTGTCTAATAGGATAAGTTGGCCAGATCCCCTTCCCCCCCAGATTAAACTTTACAAGTTGTTTATTTCTAAGGAGTCTTCATTTGATGATGCATTTCTGTGTCTCTTGTATATCTTGAGATGGTCTCACAACCAAGCATGTGTGTATGTAAAAATATCAGTAATTAATCTACAGGGGTTACATCCGGCCAGGACATTTCTTACAGTTTCCCTTTTGTTATGGTGATCATGGTCAGTTTGAAGACCAATTCCAGGACTGTGTTTTACCAGTCCAAGCAGACAACAATGTTACAGGTTTAGGTATATAAATACCATGTTAAGTCTCCCGTGTACTGTGCACAGTAGTGTGAATGTATTTGCTTATTTGCTTTTTCTTTTTAAAAGAGCCAGTGTACTGCCCGGAATTAATAACTTCCTGAGGTAGTCACTATCACTTGTTATATATGTGGTATTTTTTATTTTGCTAATTAGAAGATGTTCTACTGGAGAGTACTAGGTGTGATGTGCGGAACACCACTCTGCCTGGAGGTTGACATGGCCAGTTCTGTTCCTTCCACATACATCATCTGCATTGTGACCTTGCTGTCTGTGTCATCACTAGTAACCAAGAAGAGCCAGTCTCCTGCTGATTGATTGGTAGCTTGTGGCACAGGGTTCCAGTCATGCAGCAGGGCTTGTGATGTAACCGTGAGTGAGGTCACATGCTGATGATGTAATGGGAGGAATATAAAGAACTAGATATGTCTGCTTCCAGATAAACTGGGTCGGACTGGTGTACAGAGGGCCCACCTGGAAAGTTAATACAGGGGCCCACCTGGAAAATCAGTTGGGGAGAGGGCCCACAGTGACACAAACATATCAGTATTCCACTTCGTTTTGAGACACTAGCTTTATATTTGCATCTTACATTTGCTTGTAGTGCCTACAATACCCCATTTAATTAGAAACCAGATATAAATATAAAGATTTTTCAGAGTTTAGAAGGTAGCCAGGCATGCAGTGGGGGGCATAGAAATTTCCAGGTATCCTGGTGGGCCAGTCCAACTCTGCAGATAAAGCAATGCTTTTCACATTACACCCAATTCTTTTAGGCTGAATACCATTTAATGAGCACGTGGAAAAATAAGAACATTTCAGAAATAAGAAGTAAAAGGGGACTGCTTTTAAAAATTGCTAAAATGTCCTGCCTGCTGCTGTTTTGGTTCTACTAGCTCTTTAATAAAGATGAATTTAAAAAATAAATAAATAATAAACCGAACATCCAGTCTCCAGTTCTTGGCTTGTTTTTTAAACCCAATATGTATTCCATAGCCCGTGCATAAATGACAGTGACTGAATATCCTCATGTTGCCCCTTCCTGTGAAAGAAATAACATTCCCAGTGGAGCTCCATGTGTTTATTCTCAGCGATGATCACATGCTCACAAAATACGAAACATCAAAGCAGCCCCCAGTGTCTTAGGCCACATCATTTTACGGCTTCAGCAGTGGCACATTAAGTCTTAAATTTTGTTTTTTTAATTAGACATAAAGCTTGTCAGGTAAACTTAATGGGCATGCTAACTAGTTTCTGTGTTGTTTCCACAGTTTAATGAGGTGTCCTCAGCTGCTCACAAGGACCAAAGGCAGTTTCTCAGTCATTTTATTGAGCAGGGAGCCACTGCAAATGACTCTTCTAGTCTATTTGTACTCGGTTTCTGAAGTCAGACATACTGCAGGTTGGATGAAATATATTGGACTGCTAATTAGTTCAATACAATCTGTTTTATGTTTCTTCACCTTTTCAATGGGAAATGCAGCAGAGATAACAGAATTAAATCTTTAGGGTTGGCTTATTCTTTAAAACAATACATAATGTTGCAACATCTGCAGTTCTTATTAAAAAAAAAAAACAATTTCTGTGGAAAAATTCCCTGTATGTGTTTTCAGCATTTTAATGTTTAAAAATGCATGCAAATATTTTTTTTCCGTCCTTCTAACTCAAAAGCCTGTCTGGGTGGAGCTGGCCTGGTGGCACTGAGGGTTGAGGCACTGGACGCCGCACCTCACACCATGCCAGCGACCCAGGTTCAGAGCGAGCCCAGGTTGTCGAGGGGGAGGGACAAGGAGTGGGACTGACCTACCGCAAGGCGGCTTCCCTCTCCCGGGGAAGGATGAGTGCTTGCCCCTCCATCCCCACCCCCATAGTTCCGCTGTCATCGGGTGGAGGCCCGATGAGAAGCATAGGCAGAGGGATCAGCAAGGGTGGGGCAGAAGGGGCTGAGCCGGTACCCGGTGTGCGTGCGTGTCTGCTGGGGTCCTGGGTGGGGAGAAAACCGGTAAAAAGCACAAACTGCATATGGGGGAAAAAAAAAAAAGCCTGTCTGGGTACAATAACCCACATTGTCCAGAGCAGTCTGCATTTACATTGCCTTCAGAAAGTATTCACCCCCTTGGATTTTGTCACATTTTGTGATGTTGCAAACTCAAATTAAAATACATTTATATGGGATTTTTTTGTCATGTATCTACACAAATTACTCTATAATGTCAAAGTGGAATGAAACTTCTGGAATTTTTTGTACACGTAATTTAAAATAAAAACCTGAAATGTCTTGAGTTGATAAGTATTCACCCCCTTTGCTATAACACTCCAAACTGAGCTCAGGTGCATCCAATTTCCTTGTGAGATCACTCTAAAACTTGAATGGAGTCCACTTGTGGTCTGTTCAAATGGTTGGCATGATTTCAGAGGAAATACACCTGTCTGTATAAGGTCCCACTCTTGACAGTGCATGTCAGAGCAGGAACTCTACCATGAAGACCAAAGAGTTGTCCGTAGAACTCCGTGCTAGAATTGTGAGGAGGCATAGATCTGGGGAGGGGTATAAAAACATTTCTAGGGTGTTGAAAGTTCCCAGGAGCACAGTCAAGTCCATCATTAGGAAATGGAAAGATTACGGAACCACCCAGACTCTTCCTAGAGCAGGCCATCCTCCCAAACTGAGCAACCGGGCAAGAAGGACCTTGGTCAGGGAATTGACCAAGAACCCAGTGACCACCCTGACAGAACCACAGAGTTCCATGGCTGAGATGGAAGAACCTGTCCAGAGGACAACAATATCTGCAGCACTTCACAGATGTAGCCTCTATGGGAGAATGGCTAGACGTAAGCCACTCCTGAGAAAAGGCACATAATAGCACGCCTGGAGTTTGCAAGAAGGCACGTGGCAGACTCTGAGACCATGTGGCAGAAGATTCTCTGGTCTGATGAAACAAAAATTGAACTCTTTGGCCTGAATGCAAAGCGCTTTGCCTGGCGCAAACCGAACACAGCTCATCACCTGTGTAATACCATTCCTACCATGAAGCATGGTGGTGGCAGCATCATGTTATGGGGATGCTTCTCAGCGGCAGGGACTGGGGCACTTGTCAGGATAGAGGGAACAATGAATGGAGCCAAATACAGGCACATCCTTGAGGAGAACCTGCATCAGTCTGCAATAGACCTTGGACTGGGGTGAAGATTTACGCTCCAACCGGACAACGAGCCCAAGCATACAGCCAAAGCAACACTGGAGTGGCTTCAGAACAAGAAGGTGAATGTCCTTGAGTGGCCCAGCCAAAGCCCAGACTTGAATCCCATTGAGAATCTGTGGAAAGATTTAAAGATTGTGGTTCACCGACGCTCCCCATCCAGCTTGACAGAGCTTGAGCAAATCTGCAAGGAAGAATGGGCGAAAGTCCCCAAATCCAGATGTGCAAAGCTGACACAGACATACCCAAGAAGACTCAAAGCTGTAATTGCTGCCAAAGGCGCTTCTACAAAGTACTGGCTCAGGGGGGTGAATACTTAAGTAAACAAGATATTTCAGTTTTTAATGTTTCATAAATTTTTGTTACACAATACAAATATTTTTGCCCCTTTAAATTGTTGAGTATGCTGTGTGAATCAAGGGGGGAAAAATCATTTCAATGCATTAAAAATTCTGGTAGTAACACAACAAAATGTGACAAAATCCAAGGGGGGTGAATACTTTCTGAAGGCACTATAGTTGTTTGTTTTTCTTGGAAATCTGTTTTGAGCACACAGTAGCAGCAAGCAAAATTTGTAACTCCAATATCCTTGAGGGAGGCCATTTAGAATTCTATTTGTGATCATTTCTTCATTTTCCATACCAGGATAACTAAGCTTGTTTAGGTGTAGTCCCTAATTTCCAAATGGGTACAGAATCAGAGGGGGCAGGAGAAAGCTTCCAAAATAGAGTTCTGTATTATACACAGATTCAACAGTTCAGATGTCTAGCTGTGAATATAGTACTGTGTTGTGTGGCACACTGGAAGAATGAAAAGTGGCAGACGTGTATGGTCGTGTGTGTATGTGTACTTTAATTGTGAGATAATTTTTATAACTGTTTTTTATGCCCCTTGGTCAGCTGGCAGTATCTCCTTTAGCCGCAGTCAGATCCATCTGCCTGACCATAGAGCCTTGTGCTGCACTCTCTCCAGTATCCAGCCTGGCTAGACCTGGTGCCCCGCAAGCAATTTACCCCCTAGGATGGATGGCTGCCCATCATAGCACCACATCAGAGGAGAGAGAGGGGAAGAGGTGTAGAATATAGCTGAAGTCAGAGGAAAGTCTAGAGGACAGGAAGAGGGCAGGGAACAAGGTCTGTATTGATCGTAGGGCAAGCCAAACTTCATCTGATCAACTGGCAACTTTTTTTTTTCTGACTTAGGTTCCGGTTTCTAGGATCATACAACCTGACGTTCATGAGCGGCAGCATGCCGGGCGCACTCACATCTGCATGCTTTCCCAGCTTAAACATACCCAGGATGCCCCATTGAACTGTCTCCTGTGGTCACCCAGTTGGCAGTACTGCAGCAGGCAGGCTCAACCCTTCCTTCCTGGAAGAAAGCATCCTGGGGGGGATGCTTGATCCTCCTCCCCTAGCTGCCCCTCCAGTGATCTGGGCATGCTCCCAAACCCAATTTGCGGTGATCTTCGAGGACATCTCCCTCCATAAAGCCACACCTTCGGAACTGTAAACTGTCAGTGGACCACTGGGAAACATTTGTCTAACTTACGTACATAGTCAGCAACTATGTAACATGGCTGGCCCCAAACCTCTTCAGTTTTCATTTCTCCCAGTCAACTTTGCGTTGTACCAAGCAATACTTTCATCCATGTTCATCACTGGGGTTTTCCTTCTTCATTGTTTTTCTGAATGTTTACATTTCTGTTATGCATAGCATTCACCACATTAATTGATGAAGGCATTGCTTTTTCATCTCTGATCCTGCGCTGCATACTGCTTTCCGCGACAGCTCTTTTTTTGGAGATGAATCCATTCCATGAGGCTCCTGCAGCCAGCTTCTCCCTGTGTTGATTTCCCTATTTGGGTATGGTGAGGCTGCTTCTGGATTGTGCCATTTTCTCTACAGCATGCCCGGCTGTTGCTGAACTGGGTCTTAGTGTTTCCTTGTTGGATACATCCTATGGGTAAGTTCTGACCATATCTAAGGCCTCTGTTGCCACTCCAGCAGTCTTTTATGACACCAAGTTTGGTTGCTGGTGTTAGGCTCAAGTTTTTTTTGTAGGCCTGTAGCTGCATGCAGGTCATTGCCTGGCTGTACCTCGTTGACATTCCCACAACTTTCTTTGCCTCGGTTTTCTAGTTTACTTGATAGACCATTGCCTTGTTTGCTTTCGATGTTAATGTTGGCTCTTGATGCTCTGACTGCTTTTACAGCATCATGGTATTTATTGGCTCTGTGCACGGATCATTCTGTTGGCCCTTAGTTACCTGTTGGTCGTCGCCTGGCTGTGCCTTGTCGATGCTCCTGCTGCTCTCTTTGGCTCTGTTTTACTTTAGCGTCTGTTGCCTTCTTTGCTGTGGGCATTTTTAATTTTTGTAATCTCTGTTTATGCCCCCTTCCAACTCCGCATCCACCCCTCTCTCTGTCAGGGACTACCAAGGTATCCTGTGGCTCACCTGAACTCCTGAGTGTGCCCAGGGGACCATCCCCTATCCAGCTATGGGTTTACCCTCAGGTGGGGAAGGAGAGAGTGCCACCCTCTCTCTGCCTACAAAAATCATGTCAGGCAGTCCTTTCTAGGTTCCTCAGAGTTGGTCACTAGAGCCCATCGCCACGGATGGAAGCGGGGATCCATTTTTCTGTTTTTTCCCTAACCCGAGAATGGCGGCATACTGGGAGGTCCAAGGAGACATGCATACACGGAGACAAGTTGCCACGCTGTACCCCAGCCAATGTCCTCCCACCTCCTCTTGGCATTCCGGGCTGCACTGCCACCCATGTTCACCCAGGTGGCAGTATTGCAGCAAGAATGATAACCCTCCCTCCCGTAGGAGAAGAGCAGCCGTAGGGTGCTCACTCCTCTTCCCGGCTGGCCCTTCAACGACCGAGGCTCGTTCCTAAACCCGGGTTGCCATCATCATGAGCAGTGGCTGTGGACATTCTTGTCGTCAGCACCAGTCATTCTGCCTGTCATTATGACACCACGGTCAGCTCCTCACTCTGTGCGTAGGTCCTTATACTGCCTGTAGCTCTGCTTGCAGGTCATTTGCCTGGTTCTGCCTCGGTGCTTCTGCAGCTGTTTTTGGCTATGTTCCCCATTTTGTTCCAGGACCAGTTACCTTATTTGCCATTACAGTTATTGCGGTCAGCTCCTACCTCTCTGCCTGACTTCATGACAATGTGGTCAGTTGTTGGCTCTAGGCGGTGGTCCTTCTGCTAGGGTCCGTTGCTTTCTGTTTGCTGGGAATTATCTGCCTTTGCCTTGTCATTATTTCTTCCACTGCTACTATGCTCTGTTTCATCCAGAGCCTGTTGACACTTGCTGTCAGCCTCCTTTGTTTTGCTGCACCCATCTTCATCAGTTGCAGACTGTCACTTGCTGTCACCGCTCTTATTGTCGGCTTTGACCCTGCACTATTACGCAGTGCTTGTCATGGCTTGCTTTTCCCTGTTCACCACTCCTCCTGCTGTTTTGGCAGAGAGCGGCCTGGGATTTTGTGGGTGGCGGCCCACTTTGGCCATCTTTCCGGCACCTGCCTGCTGGCCTAGCCTTCATCTGTTTAACCATGCCAGCATAATGTTTTATGGCCCAATTCTCGGGGTTGCCTTTAGGCCTCCCACCCTTGCCATCATCGTTTTGTTTTTGTCTGCACTGTTTCGTAACATCGCTGTTGTGGCCATGTCACAGCTTCATGGACCTTTGGTCTCTTTATAGTTCAACATTGCTGAAAACGTGTTGGCAGCTGGTCTTTTGGTCTTACTGTTGCTTGTCAGAAGGTTGCTGATTCTTGTTAAGGGGCTGTTACGGGTCTGTTGCCCTTTACTGGGCTTATCATCGACATTGTCTTCCTCTTCATTCATGGATGTTGCTAACACCGCTTTCCATGGCAGCCTCTCTTGCTGACCGCTCTCCCCATTGCTAGTATCATCATAATCTGGAGATCTGACTGTTTGGTCCACTTTTGTTATTGGGTCTTCTACCCGTCCCCCCCCAAAGTCCTGAAACTGTGGGTGGGTGGGTGGGAACTTCTGCCCTCCCAGAGGTGGTGGCCCGACTCTTGTAGTTTGCCTCTCCATCTGCTTCATGGAACACTTGTCCACCTGTGTATTACTGCAGGGGCTATTGCCCAAGCTACTTGGCACCACTGTGACTCTAGCCATCTCAAGGATAATACAAGTGCCATACACCTTCATCTCATGATCCTCCTACCACTCTTAGGAGGGGACATTGAACCTAATCCTGGCCCCACCTGCCCTTCCTCCTCTCACCAGCAAGCTCTCCCTAAAGGCTCGTGAATTTTCCATACAAATGTGCGCAGCCTCCTCCCCAAACTTGACTAACTAAAGGCCTGGACATCTCTTCACTTCACTGATGTCGTTTGCATAACAGAAACCTGGTTATCCTCCCACATCCTAAATTCCCAATTAGCCCTTTGTGACTTTTGCCTTCTCCGACAAGACCGGGGTAAACATGGAGGAGGAGTGGCAATCAACTTTTGCAACTCTCTAAACTGCTCCATTTTCCATTGTGAATCCATCCCTCACTCCTGTGAACTCCTCTTAATCAACATTACCCTCCCATCCTCATCTCCCCTTCTTGTGGGGGTCATATGCGCCTCCCCCAAACTTCCCCTTTCATCTCTTGTCTCCTGTATCTCTGCCATCTCTGCACTAGCAATTGCTGGGGAACTTATCCTTCTAGGCAATTTCAATCTTGACCGGCTCTCCCAGTCTTCAGTCAGCTCCTGCCAGCGTGTCGAGGCTTTAAACCTTACCCAACTGATCAAAGTGCCTACTCGTCCAAACCCAAAAAGTCAATAACACTCCCTACTCGATTGGGTGCTTACATCCCGCCCTCACCGCATCTGGTTTGCTGGCATTCTACCCGATGTGCTCAGTGACCACTGCCCACCTTCTGCATCTGGAAATCACGACCCCCTCCCACACCCCTGAAATACATCCAGTTCCACCCCTTCAAATCCTTAAATGTTTGCAACCTGCTTCATGACCTGGCCCTGGCTGACTGGTCCCCAGTCCTCTCCTCCCTCTCGGATGACACTGCCCTTGCCCACTTCTCATCCATTTTCTTAAAGATCTGGGATACCCGTGCACTGCTAAAGACTGCCAGGGTAAGATGTACCCACCTCCCCTAGATTACCCCCTCCATCCTAGCCAATTGCAGGGCTCGCGATCATGCTTGGCGCTCCTATAAATCCTCAGGCAACCTGCTCTCCCTCCAAACCTGTCGTACCCTACGCACTAGCTGCACCATCAGCATTTGCCGTGCAAAAGCTGACTTCAAGTCACGTTTACACCCTGCTAACAGTGCCCCATCCTCCTTTTGGCAAGATCTCCACTCGCTCTTGCACCCCCACTCTGTCTTCCCCCTTCCCCTCAATCTGTGTCGGCAGCTCACTAATCTCCAATCCCTCTCACATTGCCGAAACCCTAAATAAGTACTTTACTTCTTGTGCAGTTCCATCCGGTTCCCTGCCCTGTCCTCCAGCACCCCTCCTTCACCCCCCCCCCAGTTTTCAGGCTTTCAGCTGCCCCCAATCTTGCCTTCTGAAGTCCTGAGAGCTCTTACTGCACTAAACCCTTCCAGATCCAGCCCAGATGGTCTTCACTCCAGGCTCCTTAAACCCTCAGCCCCTTCAATAGTCACCCCTCTAACCTACATCCTAAATCTCTCTCTCCTCAGCCTCTGTCCCAGTAGCCTGGAAATCCACCACAGTCATCCCTCTCTTCAAAAGTAGTGACCCTACCATCCCTGGGAACTATTGCCCCATCTCTCTCCTCCCCACCCTTGCAAAAGTCCAAGAATCCCTCATTCTCTCTAGACTAAACGACTTCCTCTTCATCTTAAACACTTTCTCCCCCCTTCCAATCAGGGTTCAGGAAATCCCACTCAACCACCTCCTCCCTCCTTCGTTTCACCGATACCATCCACTCTGCCATGGATCATGGCCACATTACCTCAGCCAATTTCATAGACCTTGCAGAGGCCTTTGACTCTGTCTCCCACTCCCTCCTCCTATATAAACTCAACTCCATTGGTCTTTCTCCTGCCTCAGTGTCCTGGTTCAGCTCCTACCTTACTGGTCACTCTCAGTGTCAGTATGTAACTACAAATCCTCCTTCCTCCCCATCCTTGCTAGTGTGCCCCAGGGCTCTGTCCTTGGGCCCATTCTCTTCTCTATCTTTATTAATGATCTGCCCTCAGTCTGCTCACATGCCAGTATACACATGTACGCGGATGACACCGTCCTCCCACCCCTACAGTCCAAACCCCACTCCAAACCCACTTCACTGCGGTGACTACCTGGTTTGATGCAAACTTGCTAAAACTAAAACACTAAGAAAACGGTAGCCATGACCTTTGGCACCAAACAAAAACTCACCAAGCTTCCCTCCCTACCGGTCTTCTACTCAGCTGCAAGCTCCCCTCTAAACAACGTCCCTTCTTATGAGTACCTCGACGTTTGGCTCAATCCCTCCCTCGATTTCTTTGCCCAGTTTAATGCAATTTTACACACCAAACTGCATCCTAAGTTAGGATTACTCTACCGTCATAAGGCCAGCCTTTCCCTCCCTATCAGACATGATATCGTCGTCAAGTGGATCCTGCCAGCCTTTGACTATGCCAACATAGTCTACAGTGCTGCTCCAGCCACATCCCTCGCCAAACTCGACGTCTTGTTTCACGTCTTCTGCAGGTTTGCTTCTAACCCCCCCCCAAAAAAAAAGACACCACTTCGACCTTTACTCCTCACTCTCCCTTCAGTCCCTAGCATGTAAGCATTCTGCTCACTGCACCACCTTCATAGCCAATTTCTGGTTTGGCTCTTTTCGTTCCTACCTTGCCTCTCTCCTCACTCTTGCCTTTCCCTTGCCCTGTAACTCGAGATCCCAACTGCACATGCACCTTTTCACTCCCTCACATTATTTTCAGTGCAGGAAGAGTTTAAACCCTGGGCTAAACATTTGTCACAAATCCTGAAAAAAGTGCAGGTACAGGTTGTGTATGTGACCCAGACAGTAAACTGTTTTTTGGGTTTATCTTTTGTGTGCCTTAAAAGGAAATTCCAGACTTTCTCAGGAAGTGATTACACCATAGCTACTTAATCAGCCAATAGCTTTGGTAACAGACCTGAGAACAATAGTATTATAAGCAAGTGTTTTATAGTAATCTCATCAAAACAGCTAATATTTTTTAAGGCAAGCTACCTCTTGCTGGGAGCTACAATACTGAACATAGGATTTGCAAGAAAGCGAGTTGTGCTCACAACAGAGGGAGGTGAACCTTACAATTGTCTTTGGTTTGTAGCAGATATTCTGCAGGTGGAGGCTACTTCTAACTGAAAGGTGAAATAAGGAACTTAATCAGAAAAAGACAGTCTTGTTACAATTCTTAAGATTTTCAGTGCAGGAAGAGTTTAAAGCACAGCTGACTTATTTTGGGGCTGACTGCTTTCAGAAGCACAAACCACCAGGCTGTTTTGGGGCTGGGAGGTTTACCTGTGTCTGACTTGGATGTCTGGATTTTCTCTGTTTGATTAGCAGAGTTGCTCTGTCAAATTGTTGTGTATGGTATCTTGCTGACAGGAAGGCACTCATCGCAGCGGTGGGTCAGAGCTCTTAGCTGATTGTTTTGTGAGGGCACAGTTTAGGCCCAACCCCTTCCCACCCTCACCCCACCCACCCTGGAAATAGTTCCTTTATACCTGGGGTTCTGACATCATTTCCTCAAGGTGCAAGGTGCATATCAATGTCATATCCTCTCTAGCACACAGCACTGAAAATATAAGCATACACATTGTATAATATATATATTTCTATATAACAAACCAATCACACACACACAAAAAAAGTACATAATCATGTGAGGGAGTAGTGCAATGTAATGGCTGTGGGGCAGCAGTCTTCCAGGAGACTTTCTGGAGGCTGAGATGCTGCCTATTTGCAGACAGCCTCTGCCCTGAGGAGGAATTTGCCCGTCTTCAGGCCACACTGGACAGCAGTAAGGGAACCTTCCCTCGGGCCAGACTGGATGGTAAGAAGGGAACCTTCCCCCATCCAGGGAGCACCAGAGCCACCACCACTGCCTCAGAGGTTGCAAAGAAAGCACAGCAGTTGGACCACAGTGGGCTCAGGGAGGGTGAGGATGGTGGAACAGAGGCACACCCAGTCAGTTGTTCTACTCCACAATCCATACACCATTCTGGGGTAGCACAGCTCCCCTATGGATGCACCCACAGAGGAGATTAAGGAGGCTGAGGACACCTGTCACAAGGCTGGCCCACAGGAAGGAGGCAGAGGACACCACAAGGAAAGGAAGCAGCTCCTGGTGGGGGACTCAATCATTAGGGGGATAGAACTGGGGGGAGCAGGGAAAACTGAAGTAAGGTGCCTGCCTGGTGCCATGGCTTGGAGGGACAGAGCGCATCCCTCAGGATCCACGAGAACAGCTGCACGGGAGTCTGAGCTGGGCCATTATCCACCTAGGGACAAAATGACTTGGCTCAACATGAGATTAGAGCAGTGCAGAAGATCCTTTGTAGAACTGGGAGGGGCCTAAGACAAGAAAAACACATGCATCCTCTCAGAGGTGTTGCCCTGTCAATGGCATGAGTGAGGCGAGGGTACTTTGCACCATGCAGTTTAATGAATGGTTGAAAAAATGGTGTGGAGCACAGGGGTTTGGCTTCATTGGCACTGGGGTTCCACCTGAGGACACCAGCCTATACTGGCAGGATGGTCTGCATCTGTCCAGGAAGGAACAAGTCTTTTGAGCAATCAGTTTAAATGCTTCATTGGCAAGCTTTTAAACTAGTCAAGGGGAGGCACTGATAAGCAGCAGGAAAATCCCAGCCTCCCTACAAAACTGGGTACTAAATGAGAAAAGACCGAGGTAGAAAGGTCAGTGGGGATGCTGCAATGAAGGTAAAGCCATCAAAAATGGAAAGCAATGAGTACCAATGCCGCAGTCTGAGTAATAAGCTTCCTGAATTAGTGGCCTTGATGGAGGAGGAACATCTGGATATCGTGGCAGCACAGAAACATGGTTCATACAAAACCATGACTGGGACGTAACATACCAGGATGCACTATCTACAGGAGGGACAGAGAGGTAATAGAGGAGGAGGAGTAGCCTTTTACATAAGAGAAGGAATCAAAGCAGCAGAACAAAAGGGAAAACAGGAGGAGAAGAAGCACTGTGGGTAAATTTGGAGACCGGCAATGGCACCACAATCCGCACAGGGTTAGATACAGACCTCTTCTCAGGGGAGGAAATGGACAAGGAAATGATAGAAAGTATACTTAGTAAGGCAGAAAAGGGAGATATTGCTGATGAGCGATCTGAATATGCCAGATGTTAACTGGAGTGCAGTTGCAGCAGCCACTCTCAAGAGTGGGGTTATTCTAGATGCCCCACAGGGGGCATGCCTTAGACAACTAGTATTGGAGCCCACCGAGAGGAGCAATCTTAGACCTGGTTCTCTCAAATGGAGATGAAGAGAGAGATCACAGATGTAGAAGTGGGTAGCCATCTGGGAACTAGCGACCATCGAACAGTATGGTTCACAATAAACACAGCAATAGAGTCAAGCCATACTCAAAGGCAAAAGTACTGGACTTTAGAGGCTGACTTTGCCAAAATAGGGTGAGTGCCTAAGGAATGCACTAGCAAATGGGCAGGAAGGAGGGTGGAAGAACAATGGGGAATATTAAAACTGCCATCACAGAGGTAACAAGCCTTTGTGTGAAGCAAATAAACAAAACTAAGCGATGTAAGAAACCACTATGGTTCTCAGGAAGTGGCAGTGAAGGTTCAAGAGAAAAGAAAGCTTTCAGGAAGTACAAGGAATCACAGAAGGAGCAGGACAGAGAACTGTATCAGTTAATGCAAAAGGAAGCTGGGAAGGCAGTCAGAACAGCAAAGGCCCAAACTGAGGAAAAGATAGCCAACTCAGTTAAGAAGGGGGATAAAACCTTTTATAGGTACATCAGGGAGCGAAGGAAGACCAAGGGAGGGATAGTGAGGCTTAATAAAGGGTGGGAGGGTGGGCAGAGGGTGACTGTGAAAAGGCAGAGATACTAAAATATTTTTGCTCAGTATTTACAAAAGAAGAGGGGTAGGTACCTAAAACAAACAGTAGAAACACTCTGGATACAGAAGTTGATACCAGCCCATTTACAGAAGAAAGGGTTCTGAAAGAACTCTTAAAACTGAAGGTGGACAAAGCAATGGGGCCTGATGGGATTCATCACAGAATTCTAAAAGAACTAAGGGTGGAATTAGTGACACCAATTGACTACCCCTGTTTAACAAATCATGGAAGATGGGTGGTACCCGGAGACTGGAGGAGGGCAGATGTGATACCCCTACACAAAAGTGGAGCAAGGCAGAAGCAGGAAACTACAGACCTGTCAGTTTAACCTCAGTGGTAGGGAAAATGATGGAATCACTTCTGAAGGAAAGAATTGTCGAATATCTAGAGGCCAGAGGGGCACAGGACCCAAGGCAGCATGGATTCACAGCGGGAAGGTCATGCCAGACAAATCTGATAGATTTCTTTGACTGGGTGACCAAAGTAGTAGATCAGGGAGGGCTTTGGACGTGCCTACCTAGACTTTAGCAAGGCATTTGACACAGTCCCACACAAAAGATTAATATACAAGTTAGCTAGCCTGGGAGTGGGTCCAAGATGACAGCCTGGGTAAAAATTGGCTGGAGAATAGGACACAGAGAGTAATAGTAAATGGAGTTCACTCTGAAGAAAGGGGTTACTAGTGGGTACACAGGGTTCAGTATTAGACTAGTCCTCTCAATGTCTTTATAGCGACATTGCAGAGGGACTGGAAGGAAAAGTATGTCTCTTTGCAGATGACACAAAGATCTGCAACAGAGTTGATGCACAAGGTGGAGTGGAAAGGATGAAAAGGACTTGGCAAGGTTAGAGGAATGGTCAAATGTATGGCAGCTTAGATTCAATGCTAAGAAGTGCAGGTAATGCACCTGGGAAACAAAACCCAGGGGAAGAGCAACAATGGGTGAGAGATACTAACAACAACAAAAATGGAAAGGGACCTGGGGTAGTCATATCAGATGACCTAAAGGTGGGCAAGCAATGAGAGGGCAGCAAGGAGGGTTGGGGGATACTGGGATGCTAGGGAGAGGCATCACCAGTAGAAAACAGGAAGTTATTATCCCTCTGTACAGACAGCTGGTCAGACCCCATCTGGAGTACTGTGTGCAGTTCTGGAGACCCAGTCTTCGCAAAGACATAGACAGGATGGAAGCTGTCCAGAGGAGGGCACTAAAATGGTGCAGGGTCTGCACTGGAAGACATATGAAGAGAGACTTAAGAGCTTAATATGTATAGCATCGAGAAAGGAGGGAGAGGGAGGACATGATAGAAGCTTTCAAGTACCTCGGGGGAATCAGCAAAGTCCAGGGTAGCATCTTTCAAAAAGAGGTGTGCAAGAACAAGGGGCACAATTTGAAGATGGGGGGTGGCTCAGAGGTAATTTAAGGAAGTATTTTTCACAGAGAGGGTTGTGGATGCATGGAATGGCCTTCCAGAGGAGGTCGTGGAGTCAAAAACAGTGGTAGAATTCAAGCATGCATGGGACAGTCATAAGGCAATTCTAGGGTTGGGGGTAGAAAGAAGTAGGCTGCTGGTTAACTAGGATCTGCAGCTTATCCAGTAGGCAGGGAAATGGGCAGACTGGGTGGGCCAAGCGGTCCTTATCTGCCGTCAAATTCTATGTTTCTATACTGTGGCTGGCAAACTTTCCTTCTCCTACAGATTCTCTTCCCTTTGGAACAGCCTCCCTCCCCTCCTGGCCTTTCTTCCTCCTTCCCTGCTCTTAAATGCTTGCTTAAACCCTCTCCCCTAACCTCCTGCATCTGCCCCCCTTCTTAGTCCTCTCATTTTACAGCATAATATGCCCCTAACTACTGTGTATAATTGTAAATACCCAAAACATTCTTGTGATCTACTGTATGGAAGTGTATATATCTATTTATGTAACTTGTTCGGCCTTATCTTGTAACACTGTAATTGTTTTGTCTTTTATTTACATTTTCTCTGATTAGTGTACTACCATTGTCGTATTTGCTCATGTTGTTGCACTTCCCTGTTCATTGCATCACCATTGTTTCTAATTCTGTCTTTCTGTGCCCCTTCCCCGGGGTCGCATCTGGAGATGAGCTTCAGCTCATTGATGCCTTTCCTGATAATCAACTTTTAAATAAACAAATAAATTCTGTACTGCCCGCTGGTCCCTCTGTCATGGTGGCCTCTGTGGTTGTAGTTTAGGCTTTTCCAGGTCCTCCTACAATGGGGTGGTCTTCAGGTTGTCCATGCATTTTCGGCTTAGGACATGGCTGTTACATACCTCCTGATGTTGTGTGGCCGCTCCTTCCCCTGTTATTCAGGGGGTTGTCTGTGCACCCTATAGGTCTTGTGGATATTGCTCATTCTGTCACTGCTGCTGGGTCTGCTTCATGTGTTTCCAAATGTGGGACAGGGACTGCCCCTATTCTGCCTTCTCCCCTTCTCAGGCCTTCTTATCTGCCATGCTTTGCTCACTGTCCCTTTGCCCTGCAGGCCATTCTGGTTCTCATTCCAGTATTCTGTGCCTGCCTCCTCGTCCAGGCCCCTGATCCTGGCCTCTCCTGGAACTTCTTTCTCAGCCTGTGGTTTTCCGGGCTCCTGGTCATAATGTATACCATCTCCCAGCTGAGTCCTTCATTCTCTGCTCTTGGGGAGTTTCCTCTCACTTTGTATGACACTGCTTTGATTTTGGTAGCCCCCTTCTGGTCTTGTCCCAACTGTGACCCTTCAAGCTGGGCCTTCCTTTTCCCTGCCTCTCTGGTTGGGGTTTTCCTCTGCAACGGTCTGGCCGTTTTTCCTGGGATTTCAGTTTAGTTAGTTTTTATTTGTTCAATCATTTAAAGATCATTACAATTATTCACACTAGAGTGTATTGTACAAAAGTTAACGTACACAGCAAATGACATTAAATATTGATCTAAAAAGCACACATACATACTTAATTGTTAAATATCTGTTTCAGATGAACTGTAAAGAGTTAAGTGTGTTTGGACCTTATTTTATGTATTGCACATAGGTACTCGGAAACCCTCGTGATGGTAAAATTATCTTTTGTTGTAAACATTATTAGCAAACGCTCTTGCATGTCCTCTGTATAAATTTCCAAACTGGAGCTAACCAAATGTACCTTGCTTTACTGATCCATGTGCTGTTGAACATTATATGGTATAGGTTTTCTCTTTTGGGTTGCTCACATCCATAGTTCTTATCATCAGTGCTGCTTGAATTATTGTACCTTGCTGTTCAAACATTACTATAAAAAAAGGTCAAAAAATAAGGCATACAATCTTTTTTATGTGGATCTAATAGAAAATCCAAATAATATCTGAAGCAGTGCCTATTGTCATACGATATAAGCCAGGGTGAGTATT
Organism: Neoceratodus forsteri; assembly: GCA_016271365.2. Lineage (NCBI taxonomy): Eukaryota > Metazoa > Chordata > Ceratodontiformes > Ceratodontidae > Neoceratodus > Neoceratodus forsteri. Next base: position 166,447,722 of record CM057458.1, on the reverse strand, counting down.
TGGACTTCCTTATTTTACCTAGATAGATCTTCTTTGATGCTGCTAGTTATTATTTCATTTTTATGTATTTTTTTTATATTTTACACTTAGACCCGGATATTCAGACTGCGCCAGGCTGTGGCGCAAGCCAGGGTGCAGTGCAACTGGGCTGCACAGGGGTGTTGACAGGGTGATATTCAACAGAGCTGCGCCATGGCTCAGCAGCGTTGAATATCGCACCCTGGCCACCCGCAGTGCGCATGGCGCAGCGGCACTGCGCCAGCGCAAGTGGCCAGAGTGGAGCAGGGGGATGCGCTAGCTCAAGTTCCATTGCACTAGGCGCACCAACCGCGATATTCAAAGAGCACATGCAAATGGGGCCATATCGTGATGCAAGTAAAATGGGGTCATTTGCTTGTCTTTATGGTCTTATTTAATGCGTAGGTGCCGATCTCGCGACTTTGCACCTGGCATGCTGCCAGGTTGCAGTCGCTAGGGGACCGACGCCCCTGCACATCGTGGGTAGTTCTCACTGCCCGGTCGCGGCATGTGTTGAAATTAAATCCGCCCTTTATCCCTGGTGGTCCAGTGGACCGCTTGCAGCCCAGTGGCGGGCATATGTTGAAAATTAAATCCGTCCTTTATCCCTGGTGGTCCAGTAGACCGCTTGCAGCCCAGTGGCAGGCATATGTTGAAAATTAAATCCGTCCTATATCCCTGGTGGTCCAGTGGACTGCTTGCAGCCCTATCGCGGGCATATGTTGAAAATTAAATCCGTCCTATATCCCTGGTGGTCCAGTGGACCGCTCGCAGCCCGATCGCAGGCGTCAGTAAATAAAAATGCAGCAGCAAACCAACCCTGGTGGTCTAGTGGTAGCCCCTCCCACCGCTCACTGAGCCCCACTGCCCTGCCCCGGTCAGCAGCGGCGGCAGCTCCCCGCTTGCCGCCCCACCACCCGCCGACTGACATGGTATCGGTAGGGTTGTATTTATTGGTTCATTATTATGAGCCATCGGCGATAGCCTATAATACGATAAAGTCCAGATATGTGAATGGATCCATTCACATATCTGGACTGTGTAGTATGGTACGGGTTGCACGCCCATTGGCTCACGCTGTAACCGATGTTCTTATAAGTGGGCTGTACTCTGTTGCACTTCTTAATCTGTGTTCACAGTTTTCCTTGCCTTATTATGACCTTGTATTTTTGTCAGTTCTCATATTGTTCTGAAATCTTTTTTTTTTTTTTTTTTTCCTCATACGTAGTTTCTGGGGTTTTTTTTTGCTGTTTTTTTTCCCGTCCCCAACGTAGCACGTGCGTGTGGAGGTGTGCACATACATGCTGTTCGGGATGCCCCTCCCTTCCAATCGCACCATTAACCACCTGCGTCAGCAACGAACTTCCATTCAGTGACGGGACTACGGGTGGGCAACCCACCCTTACCCAGGAGAGGAGAGCCAGCGCTTGATTCTGTTCCCCACCCTCCCATGCCAGGCACCTGCACCCAAGGCCGCCTCGAACCTGGGCTGCATAGCGCCAAGTGTGGCATCTAGTGCCTCAGCCCTCAGCGCCACAGGGCCGGCATTGTTTTGAAATCTTAAATGATCTTACTTCGAGGAAGGCTCTTGCTGCAGGCCACTCCTGTAGGACTAAGCCATCTGACCAATTGTTTATTTCATTCTCCCCCGAGAGAGAGGGTGCTCTTGTTTCCAAACATTGTTTATTGCTACCACAAGTACAAGCCCCTTCTGGGAGTGGTCAAGGACCATTCACCAGAGGTATGGGCACCTCTACGGCTTGCTTCAGAAATGTGTCTGCTGCGGATATCTGTGTAGCTGCCACCTCGAGTTCTGCCCACACCTTCACCAAGCATTACAATTTGGACATTGCCTCTAGGCGCAGGACCAATTTCGGCCTAGCAATTCTTTAGGGTGTTCTCTTCTGAGCTGTTGGCTGCTGATCTGTCCTCCTCCTCCTCCTGGTGGTGTTCTCTAGTGATACCTGGTACTGCTTGGGACTTAGTCCTACTGGTGTGGTCTGCTGCAAGAGCTTTCCTCGAAGTAAGATAGTACAGTTACATAATAAGTTACCATAACAGTAGATCTTTGAGAGAAGCTCTTGTAACAGGCCTCGCTTTCCCTCCCTCACCCTGCTGCTTTTTTTTCTCTCGCGCACTTATTCTGCCTTTCTTTTGACTCTCGGAGGGGGGGGAACCTCCTTGATTCTCCATTAGCTGCCTGTATGGGGTTTCCATCGGGAGAACTGAGGTAGGTGTGGGGAACCGCCCACCTTTGTAGGCTAGGCTGATGTCAGCTGACTGACGTTGCCGGTGGGCGGTCTCCCATGGAAGACTGCCAGCTAAAAGTTTTTCATGTGATCATGGCACCTGACAGCTTAGTCCTACTGGTGTGGCCTGCTGCAAGAACTTCTCTCGAAGGTCTACTGTTATGGTAAGTTCTTACGTGACTCTAGTTTTTCCTTGCATAGACATGTCCATTTATTTTTGCCAGTTTTGTTTTAAAATCTTGAATGTTTCTAACCTATGTCTAAGATCCTTGTGTAATTCTGCACTGGCTTGTATGTCGTTCCAGTTCTTGCAAATTGCATTTTCGCTGTGCTCTTGTAATTAATTTTGAGTTGTCCCTGAAAAAGGGACTTGTAGTCTCAGATGACCCGCAGTGGCTTCACGGCCAGTGCCCTTTCGGGTAACTATTGCCTCAGTGCTTGCGTGCTGAGATTCTTTGTCTTGTAGTCTCAGTTGACTTTCCTGGTTTGCAAAATTCAATAAAAAGCCAGATGACCTGCAGTGGATTACCTTTTGAGGTGAGGATTGGTAGGTTGGGATTTGAGGTTGAGTAGGTGAGAAGCAGGAGCAGGTGGGGGATGGAAACTAACAAAGTTTTTGTCTGATAAAGTTGTGTGATGGCGAGTTCCATAGATGTAGCGATAATTGGTTCCATAGGCATGGGAGCCTGTATGTGAAGGTGGATTTGCCAGCGGACGACGATGGTTCGGGCAGTGAGAAGGATCATGTCTCCCTTGAACATAGCATGCAAGGTGGATGGGTTCACTGGTGATAGGCTCTCTGAGAGGTAGGGAGGTAGCAGGTTGAACCAAAATTTGGATATTAGGGAGACAGAGCGGATGTAGCGGCTGTGAGAAAGGGGAGATATACCAGGGGTGGCTCAGTTAAGCGCATTTCATCTCAGCGCCATACTCAACACTTTTCAATCAGTCGCCGTTCGTTTCAGCACTTCCACAATTGGCAGGTGTTTCAGTTCAGCGCTGATCATTTCAGCGCTTTCCAATGTGCTGTGATGAAGGTGGGTGATAGCTGAAAATGGGATGTGGCTGCTGGAGGAAGGAGGTATTCCCTCAGTGAACGGAGGGGGGGGGCATCTGGAACCGTTCGGTTATTTGGACTGAGTAATGCCCTGTTTTGGCTACATTAACCTGAGAGCTGGAAGACTGTCCATGTAAACACCACTGAATATACAATTTATTAGAGGAAGTTGAAGGCAGACAGGCAATTATTCATAAAAAGACCATGGACGCCGAAAGTGCTGACTGTGGGGGCACAGGCATCCTTTTCTATTTAAAAAAAAAAACTTTTCTGTAGGCAGAAAAAAGATATCAGAATGTTCAGTGTTGCAAAATTCAGCTAAGAATATTTATGGTCCAATTGTGAACGTCGACTCTGAATGAGATGAACTGCTGGCGCTGAAATCAGATGACGCTGTACTAAGACAGCACTGAATCGGGTGGCGCTAGAGTGACGGCACTATATTACCCAGCACTGAAGTATGAAGCACTGAAGTGGGCTACACCCGATATACCGAGGGTGGAGAAGAGAGAGCAGTGGTGGGTTCTGAGGGGGGGAGTTTGTGGCAAAATGGCAGAAAGCATTTAGGAGTGAGTCTAGTCTGGCTAAGGAAGAGGCCAGAGCTGTGCAATATACCACATATTTGAAAATAGATGTGATCATTTTTGTCAGCAGTTTGCGTTTCACAGACAGTGGGAGAGAGTCTCTGTTTCAGTATAGCATACCAAGCTTTGGGCGGAGTTTCGAGGTGATTGCTTCTATGTGGGTCGAGAAGTTTAAGTGGGGATCAAGCCATACTCCTAGATATTTGTATGTGGAGACAGTACTTAGTGGAGTCCCATCCAGGGAGGTGATGGCAGGGGAAGAGGAACTTTGGATAGTTTTTGCGCAGTCCCGAAGGTCATGGAAACAGTTTTGGAAATGATTATTTTGAGTTGGTTTGCCGGGAACCAGGACTGTATGTTGTGGAAGCCTTGCTGTAGTAGGGACTGGACATTGTTTAGAATTGGCTCAGATGCAAAGAGGATGGTATCATCCACATACGTATGTATATGGGATCTAGAGTAGACAGTAGGAAGGTCATTTATAAATAAGGAGAACAGGATGGGGCTGAGTATTGAACCTTGGGGCACGCCTGAGAGTATGGGGAGTGGAGGAGGGTAGGTGGAGTTAGGTATCCTAACTGATTGCAGCCTGTTTCCAAGGTAGGAGTTGAACTACTGGACTGCGGTGAGGGCTAGTCCAGCTGTTTCAAGTTTGTTTAGAATCGGGGTGAGAGACTGAACCAAAGGCCTTGGCCAGATCTACAGTAACTACTGCAGTTAGGTGGCCTTGGTCTGAGGCAGAATGGATGTGTCCAGTGACTCGTAGCAGGGAGGATATTGTGGAGTGGTGCATTCTGAAGCCTGACTGGTAGGGAAAGAGGAACTCCGATGTGAGAAACTCGAATAGTGTAGAATGGACTAAGGCTTCTAGTATTTTGGCAAGAGTCGGGAGGAGGGAGATCAGTCAGTAATTTCCTGGCAATGAGGGGTCACCACCCTTATGTAGGGGAATTACACAAGCAGTTTTCCAGGACTGAGGGACCATTCCCGAGGAAAAAGACAGGTTTAGTATGAAGGCTAGAGGTTGCATGTACTGATATGCATAAAGGTTTAGGGTGGATCCCGTCTGGGTTGGACTTGGAGATGTTTAGGGAGTAGAGGGTACTGAGGACATCCTTCTCAGAAGTGAGAGCGAACAAGATAGTATTGAGGTGTGTTGTGGGAGGTTTTGTGGGTTCCTTTAGAGGGGGTTAGGAGATGGTCGGGGAGAGCAGACGTGGTGAAGAATTTATTTAGGGTGTCAGCTGTTTTTACAGGGTTCATGATTTGGAGGCCATTTTGTCTAAGGGCAGGTTCTTGGTTTGGGGGGGGTCTATGAGGGAGTGGATCATCTTCCAGAAGAAGGAAGGCTGCACGGCCTTCAGGTGTGACCCAAAGTAGGCAGTTTTGTCTTGCCTTATGGCCTTGGTACAAGCATTTTTGATCAAGTTGAAGGCTTGCCTGGCTTGGTGGTCTGTAGAATTTTAAAATGAGACCCGGCCTTGTCACAGGCTTTGCATAGGGTGATAAGTGGGGCAGAGACCCAAGGGTGGTGGCGGTCAGCAGGCTCCTCTCCAGCCGCCGACCGAGACCAGAACCCCGGACAAAATCAAGCTCAAGCTGCTTGCCCTCTGACCAGGGCTGCTACAGCTCCCAGCAGTCGGCAGGCTCCTCTCCAGCCACCGACCGAGACCAGAACCCCGGACAAATTCAAGCTCAAGCTGCTTGCCCTCTGACTAGGGCTGCTACAGCTCCCAGCAGTCGGCAGGCTCCTCTCCAGCCACCGACCGAGACCAGAACCCCGGACAAAATCAAGCTCAAGCTGCTTGCCCTCTGACCAGGGCTGCTACAGTTCCCAGCGGTCGGCAGGCTCCTCTCCAGCCGTCGACCGAGACCAGGACCCCGGACAAAATCAGGCTCAAGGTACGGTGAAAGCACACCCTATCAGATTGCAGGCACCACCTGGCTGTCGCAGCTGACTGACTCCCCATCTCTCTCTGCCGACAGGGCTCAGACTGCGAAATACATTGATTTTTATTGTTTAAACTGAAACCTGTCTGTGTAAAGTAAGGAAAAAAATATAAATCTGTGTTCGAAGTTAGAGTGCGAAGTGTTTGCAGCTTCTTTCTGAATCTGTGAAACCCCACACACACACACCCCCCAACTGAGCCAGCCGACAGGGCACCGACTGTGAAGTGACATTGATTTTTACTGTTTAAATTGAAACCTGCCTGTGTAAAGTAAGGAAGAAAATATAAATCTGTGTTCTAAGTTAGAGTGCTAAGTGTTTGCAGCTCCTTTCTGAATCTGTGAAACCCCATGCCAACCCCACCACCACCACTGAGTCAGCTCTCTTTGGTGCCCAATTTCTCCAGGGCAATTGTTCTGCTAAATCTCCCCAAACCCCATGCCTCTTACTGTCTTCTAAATTTTCGGCCCCCCCACCCCCTCCACTGATTAAATACTCTCTCTGCACGCCCTCTTCCTCGACCCCACCCCCACCAGCCTTCTGCAGACTTTTATTGGCTCCCCATACTCCAGAATTCCCATTCTCTCTGTTTCACCTCCTAGGCCTATTGGCTATTTGCTCCTTTCTCCTCGTAATTACCTCGTCTGAGAAGCTGCTACAAAATCCCAGCAACATGTCCACCATGGCTAGCGTTTTACCTTTACTCAGTTGTCTGTTCTCCTGCCTCCCACCCCTCCTCTCCACCATGCTGCCTACTTTTCCCATGCCCCCTTCCCCCTATTTGGCTCATATTGTAACTCCTCCTTGCCCCTCCAACCCTGTGCGCTCTCTCTCTCTCTCTCTCTCTTACCCTCTCCTACCTGGGCACACTCCACTGTACATCCCCCACTTTCCTAATCAGGCCCTCTCCCTCCTGGACTCACCTGCACCTACTTGCTTCTCTCCCCACCCCTGTTACCCACACAAATGTCCATCCTTGCCCCCACTCGCGGCGGGGCTCTTCCGTTCCAAGCTACCTCCGTATACTAGCCCAACACCTATCCTTCACTCTCCTCCTTCTCGTAGCAGGAGACATACACCCAAATCCGGGACCCTCGACCACCATATCCTCACCAACCTCAGCCAGCACCCTCACCCCGCATCCCATCCCCTCCCAACTGCCAGGTTACCCCTTCCACAAAGGCCTCCGTCTCCTTCACCTAAATATTCGTAGCCTACCACTTAAAATCGACCACCTACAAGTTCTCGCTGCCCCTGATTTTAGTTTTTTTTTAGTTTTTGTTGACCGGTTGCACTAGACAGATCCTGCCTATTTTCAGGCACGACCCAGGGAGGGAGGGGGATACAGATGAATGCCAACTGACCTTGAACCAGATTAAGCTGTTGGTGGTATTTTTAGTGAATGAGGGAAATTTGGCCAGGACACCGGGAAAATTCCCCTACTCTTTTCGATAAGTGCCATGGGATCTTTAACATCCACCTGAACTACCACCAATCCAGGCAGATGGGACCTCGGTTTAATGTCTCATCCGAAAGACGGCACCTCAGAAGTGCAGCACCCCTCTCATGCTGCACTACAGTGTCAGTACTGGGGTATTAACCCAAGTGCCAGATGTGGGAACTGAACCCACAGCCCTCTGATCTCCCGGCCTCAGAGGCGAGTGTGCTACCTGCTGAGACACTGACACTGTTACCTCATCCTCTCTGAAACTTGGCTTACAAAAACATTCCCGACTCCTCAGTCGCAATCCCTGGTTACACAATGGCCCACCAGGACAGGGCCACGAGAAGTGGCAGCATAGCCATCTTCTTAAGTTCGGACATACGCTACGAAATAACTTATCTAAAACTGAACCTAAAGAGTACAGACTCTTGCTGCTCCAGCTCACACTACCTTTCTCGCTGCCCATATTTGTTGCCGGACTCTACTGCCAACCAGGCACCCCTGCCACAACTGTTACTGACCTTCTTACACAAATCAGTTCACGAGCACCCACTAGGGACTTATATGCTATGGGTGACCTTAACCTAAACTGGTTAGCCCCGGCCCTCAACAAAACCCGGACGGATGTCGCCGCCCTCAATTTAACCCAACTCATCACTGAGCTCACCCGCCTAAACCTTAAATCAGGTAACCACTCCCTTATCGACTGGGCTGTGACCTCCCATGCTCACAGAGTCATTCAAACAGGCCTACCCCCTGACTCTGAGTGATCACCATGTCATCTACCTTGTTCGCAAAATCCACTGTCTCAAATCCCCAAGTTCTTAGTCCAGCGGTCGTTCAAATCCCAAACCTCGCTTCCCTCTAAATGACCTTGTCCTAGCTAACTGGCTCCCCTCCCCCAACCTGATAGATGACACCCTACTTCACTTCAAAAACACGTTCCTCAAGATATGGATTCCCACACCCTTCTGACGTATTAGGTGCTGGTACCCACCTGCCTTGGATCTCCCAAGAGCTCACAGCTTGTATGAACGCCCGTGACTCAGCAAGGCGAGCCTTCAAAGCCTCAGCCCTACCTCAGGACCTCTCCCACTACCGGTATCTGCGCAACATGTGCACTAGAGCAACTCAGCTAGCTAAAGCAGAGTACTTTAGATCCTCCCTCCAATCTAACCTTAATGGCCTCTCCAAATTCTGGAAGGTCATACACTCCCTCTTCTCACCCCCAGCGGCCAAGCCCTCACCTCTCCTTAGTGTAAACAACTCCACACTCTCAGATCCTATCTCAGTCACTGCTGAGTTTAACTTATATTTCTCCACCTGCGCCTCCTTGCTCCTTTCCTCCTTACCCCCATGTCACCATCTCCACCACCTACAGGGCAAAAGCTACCCCAAAATACAGGTATTTTCTCCTTCAGGGAAATCTCTCCGGATGAAGCTCTAGAAGCCCTGCTAACATTAAGCCCCTCAAATAAAATTCCCCGGATGGACTAGACCCCAAACTTCTGTTCCTCTCGGCCTCTGCCATAGCCACCCCTACTGCCTACCTCCTAAATCTATCCTTCGCCACTGCATCTGTCTGTCCCTCTGTCCTGGAAGCACACCATTGTCATCCCTCTCCACAAAGGGGGTGCCTCCTTCTCCACCTCAAACTATCTGCCAATCTCCCTCCTCCCTGCTCTGGCAAAGCTTCAAGAACACTTAGTGTTTAGCCAGCTAACCTCCTATCTCACCGACTCAAATTTCTTCACACACTACCAGTCCAGATTCAGGAAAGATCACTCCACTGCCTCCTCTTTACTAAGGCTCACTGACACTATCCAATCTGGAATGGATAGCGGTCTCATCACCTCTGCCATCTTCTTTTTTTTTTTAGTTAGTCATTTTTCTCCCCTGTCCCCAGTCTGCCTACCTTGACTTCCTGGCATCCCTTTGGTCTTTCAGGCCGCTGTCCCGAAGATCCAGTCAGCTCCCATGTAGGTCCCACGGCCGCTACCCCCGTGGCGGAGAGCCTTCCCCCCAACTCCCCAACTCTTCCACCGAACCAGGATCCAGTATGTGCCGCGCACCTTGGAGCCGACCGATCCTCCCCTGAGACGGCCATCATGCCACCACAACTGGAGCCATTTTCACTTGTTCGATCCCCCAGTGTGAGCTTGGTGCTTGCAATGAAGCCAGTGGAGGCGCGCCGCGTCATACGCACTCCCCTGGCGTCGTGCCAAGCTCACCCCTTCTCATAACACCAGCGCGCCGATCCCCAGCCTCCGCTGGGGTGGCTGATACGCCCGACCACTAATGTCCCCCCTTCCAAAGAGAGAGGAGGCAGTCTACAAACGCTCAATCCCTCTCCGCCCCTGCCGACCCCTGGCAACCCGGGTCTGTTCCCGAAACCGGGTCACCAGTGTGGAGCGAGGTGTGGTGTCCAGCGCCTCAACCCTCAGTGCCACCGGGCCAGCTACCTCTGCCATTTTCATCAATCTAGCCAAGGCCTTCGATACAGTCTCCCACACTCTGTTACTATCTAGCCTCTCTGAGTCTGGCCTCTCCACATCTGCTACTGCCTGGTTCAGTGCCTGTCTTACGGACTTCACTCAATCTGTCAGGATTGCGGATGCCATATCCCCTCCCCATGTCAACCGGTGTCCCCCAAGGATCGGTGCTTGGGCCTATCCTATTCTCTATTTGTCTAAACAACCTGCCCCAAACTTGTTCTGCCTCCTCGATCCACATGTATGCTGACGATACTGTCCTATTTTCTTCTGGCTCCTCCCCAGCCTCAGTTGCCTCTACCCTCCAGGTGGATTTTAACAAAGTCCAGCTCTGGTTCAACTCTCACCAGCTCTCTCTAAATGCTAAAAAAACTGTAACTATGACTTTTGGTACATCCCAACGACTAGCCAGGCTCCCCTTCCTCCCACTTTTCCACACCTCGATGGGTCAGAGCTGGAGGATGTCACCCTCCTTCTGATATCTTGGGTTTGGCTTGACCGCCACCTCACCGCAGTCCATGCTGACTCTGTACTAACAAAACTCAGCTGGCTGAGACTTTATGTCGAACCGTTCTAGCCTCCCTATCCGGTCCGTCGTGAGCTTATCCAGAAGATGATACTTCCTTCTTCGATTATTGTGATATTGTTACAGTGCAGCCACAAGTCAGTTTTATCCAAACTGGATACCCTTTTAATGCTTTCTGCAGTTCGCTCTTGGCTCTCCTCCTCACACCCACCGCTGAGAGCTATACCTCTTTGCTCTCCCTCCCTTGAGAACCGCCTCAATACACTGTGCCAAGTTTATCTCGAAGAACTGGTTTGGTACCCTCCCACTGTATCTGGCCTCCATACTATCGCCCCCTCTGGCACCCACCTATGCTCTGAGGTCCCTAGACTCCCAGCTCCTGTTAGTCCCCAGATGTCGGACCCAAGCTGGCCAACTCTGGAACTCTTTACCCTCTAAAATTCGCCACTCTTCCTCTATCCGCTCACTAACCTATGCCCTTGCCAACCACTGCTCAGTAACCTGCTCCTGCAGCTTACTCTCCAATCTTTCTACCTCAGACACTCCTATATTTCTTCTCCCAGTAGGCTCCATGGTGCTACTTCGCTAACCACACCCAACTACTGCACTTGATCTCAACTTTTGAGCTAGCTAGCTTGCACTTACCCCTATCTCATTATATACCACAACCCAATACCTTAGCAGGATTTCCTCACTGTAACTGTTACTCTCAACTATTAGGGTACATGTATTAATCCACACTCACCTATTCCTGTCAAACATATGCAGCTGTGTTATCTAATTATATGTTTTCAAGGTATAAAGCATGTCTTCCCCATGTAATTGCTACTATACTATAAGTAAGGGTAAATTGTCATCTACGCCCAACTGTTTCTGTCAGATGGTTTCAACTGTATTGTAATTGTATGTATATATGTCAGGACCTGGACTACCCTTGTCCTCTTCCCCACTGTACCCTTCCCCCCCCCCAAGTCACACCAGGAGGCCAGCAGTTCTTGCTCAGTGTGCTTTTCCAGGTGAAACAATTTCAATGAATAAATGTGAGTCCCAGACCTGAGTGAAAATATGCAGAAATCAGTCTACCTGCACTCCCCTCAACCAGTCTAAGATGCTGAGTAGACTGGGTTCCAGTCTGTGTGCTTTAGGTCATGTAGGAGAGTGCAAGTGTCCAGTGAGTTCAGAGAATGGATTTTTATGTATTTTGGCGCCAATTTGGGGAGTTGGGTTTTTCTAGTACAGTAAGTGATATAGTGGTCACTTAAGGCTTCGGCCGTTACTCCAGCTGTAGATATTCTATGAGGATGGGAGATGAGGATCCAATCAATTAGGGAGTGGTTTGATGAATGGGGATTGTAGTGAGTAGGCTCAGTAACTAGCTGGGTGAGGTTTAGGGTCTCTATTTTGGAGATGGCGGTTTTGAAGGAGGGGAAAGCCAATCCAGGTTGTAATGGCCCAGGAATAGTAACTCACCATTTGCTGAAAGGTGTGGTAAGATGGATATGCAAGAGACGAGTGAGTCTTGAGCTAGCCAAGGGAAGGCATAGATTACCCCAGTGAAGATTTGAAGAGTGGGGGGGAGGGGTGATTTGGGTGAGGATCAGTTTGTGGGAAGCTGGGGCAAGATTCTTTCTTGCTGACTGAGCATGATAGTGATTGTCTCATGTAAACTGCTACTCTCTCTTCCTCACCCCCTTTCCGCTGTCCTGCTGATGGAGTGAGTAGTCAAGAATCTCCAGGAAGGAGTCAGGTTTTTGTAGAAAGCCAGGTTTCAGTGAGGTAGAGAATGTCCGGGGAGTATTGAGTTAGCCAGCAGGAGGTCCAGTTTTGGTAAGACACTTCTAATGTTCATGTGCACGATGCTTAGCCCTTTGTGGGATTTTATTTGCTGGAGTCCTAATGGGGGGCCTGGATTGGGTGCAGCATCCCTTGCAAGGAGCAGGATGAGTAGGAATAAGGAGAATCTAGAAGGGAGGTTGCACCCCTTTGTGAACAAGATGGTTTTGGGTGCTGTGCGGGAGCATCATAAGAAGGCTATGCTAGTCTCTATCTGTGGGGGTAAGGCACTTGAAGAAATCAAATGGAAGGTGGGCAGAGGGGAGGGATGATGTTGGGGGAGTTAGGGCTAAGTATGAGTGCAGCAGAGAGAGGGACATTAGGAGCTGGGGGGGGCAGGGTGTATGCAGCCATTGCTCGGGAGTGGAGATGAGGTTGAGATGAGGTAGGAGGCGCACGAGAACAGAAGAAGGGAGGCAAGCATGATTATGTCAGGATTGTGAGACAGGAACAAAGCAGGAAAGCCTCAGGCTGGGGCGAGGTTAGAATGCCTGGGGGATGGACTCCACATTAAATCAGTAAACCTTTGTGGAACCAGAGAGTCTTTGTACTGCCACTTTAATTAGGGTTTCTCTGTGTAGATATAGCAGGCACTGTGCCTGAGATTCAAATGGATTGACCCATTAGTGCAGAAGAGGGGGGGTGAGGTATCCAGTGGAAGAGGAGTTGACGGGGGGGGGGTGAAAGTTCTCTGATTGTTTCTGTACTTACCTATAAAAGGATGCCCACCTTTGGGTGGGTGGGAAATCACCGGACGTGCGGCTCAGCATGCCAGGTAGGATCAGTGAGTACCTGGGGGAGCTGTGTTCTGTAATCCCAGTGAAAACTGTAGTGCGTGGTGGGAGGGGGAGAGCTCCAGTGCTGCCCATGCCCTCGTGACCCTTCTGTGGTCAGACAGTGCTCAGTGTGAGTGCTGGAGCTGGTGAGAGGACAGATATTCAGAGGTTAGGCAGGGCCTTAGAGTGGGAGGCAGGCAGCATGAAGGGGGGAGAGAAATCACACACCAGTCGCTCCACAAGAACTGCCCTCTTCTGAGCTGCTCAGGCTGGGCTGGGGGGAAGAAATAAAACTAGCAGAAGGGCCTCTGTTGTGACTGGAGTCACTGACATTTGGATACTCAGAAATGCTCCTTAGTCTGTAACACAGACAATTCCATTAACCTAGCCTGCGTTTCCCACTAAAGTAGCTTGCTGCTGAGAAATACAGATTACACAGCTTGGCTCTATGGCTCACAAACAAACCACTGCTAAGCTCAGCTCTGCATATTACATTCTGGGAATCTGAAGATATTACCACAGCACTTGCAGGATTGTAAAGCATTCTTTGTTTATTTCAGCGCTTTCAAGAATTAATAGTAGTCTACAATGAAAACAGTGGCTGTAAGGTAGTAACACATTGCTGGTAGGATTTTAGCATAGTCTACTGTTAGTACAATGCCTGTATGATTTTAAAATGGCCATATGGCCCTCCGGCGCAGGGGTATCACTACCGCTCGTAACACTGGCAACCCGAGTTCAGGAACAGGCTCGGGTTTTGGGAGGGCCATCCAGGGGAGGAGGCTTGAGTGTCCCAGGACCGCTCTTCTCCTCTGGTGGTTGGGGGAGTCATGGTTCGGTGCATGACCGGCCTCTAGCGGTGGCTGAAGGATCGGCATGTCCATGCCGCATATGAGAGGTGGAGCGTGATGGATGCCGTCTTTCACCTTGGTGTCCACGCACGTCGTGTCTCTGGGGGGTTTACTAGAAAAAGATTGGTCCCGGTGAGACAGTAGCTCTCACCCACTGGCACCACGACCCTCTGAGGATGGACCCCTGATGAGATTATAAGGTACAGTATGAGAAAGGGGTTGAGCCAGGCTGCCCCTCCCACACTTCACCCCCACATGGGGGGTAGAGCAGCAGCTCCGTGGGGTCTTCCCAAGGAGTGCATAGGGGTAAGCTGTGCAGACAGTGCTGGAGTTCAGGGGGTGCTAATAAACAGAAATTACAGAGAAAATAAAACGGCCACACAACATTTTGCATAAACATCTAATGCCGCCTTTGTAATATAATACCAATGAAAATTAGTGACCTGTAAGAGCAGGTTAAGCCTGAACAGTTAGCTAGATGGAATAAAAATTATCGTAAGACTACGCCAACCCTTCCAGATGACATGGTGTGGTGTAGTTACCAAAGGAGATTTCAAAGATGGCGCCGCATGCCAGATAGCATCAATGAGTATCTGGGGGAGCGTTGTTGCATAGCCCTGGTGAAGTCTGGAGTGGGAGGGGAAGAGCTCCACTGCTGCCCATGCCCTCACATCCTCCTGTGGTCAAACAGCACTTTCGGTGTGGCGTTGGAACTTTTTGTGTATGACCAGGATGTGGGCTTCATAGCAACGTGAACAAATCCAAACTCACTTTTTTAAAAAATGCCCATCTTTTTCAAAGATTGTCATTAAATAGAGGATAATATATGGGCAGTCACACGTAACAGGCCTGTGTCTGCATTGAGAGGTTTCTGTGTGTTAACCAGGAACCTTGAGAGAGAAGCTAGAGAGGTTCCCTGGTTGTCACAGAAAACTTGAGATGAAGACACAGGCTTGTCTTTGTATGGATACCCATACATTATTTTTTATAGTGAATGGTTATCCATGCCTATTTCAGACACTCTGCTTCCTTTCAGTGAACTTATGTTCTTCATTTTGGGGCGCACTTGAGGGTTGGTGAGTGGGCTCAAATTACTGATTCAGTGTGCGACTAGTAACTGCAGCTCTGTCTGTAAGTTCATGCAAAAAAAAAACAGCTTCCAGCTTGTTTGGCTTCAAAAATGCAGCTATATGGCAGCATTCTAAGTTGTTGTGCTGCAGCAGTGACATCACTTCCAGGACAGTTTCCTGACATAGAAGGTAACAGAACCAACTAGAGAGGGGAACATTCTGGACCTGGTGCTGGCAGATGGTGAGTAAGTTAAAGATGTTAGGATGGAGGATCCCCTGGTAGGAAGCGACCACCGCACAGTGTGGTTCTCAATCAATCTAGGAAAGGAGGTAGTCACTACAAAGACTAAGGTCCTGAACTTCAAAAGGGCAGACTTTGGCAGGATGGGTAGTATACTGGAAGTGCACGTAGGTAGCATCCGCCCGCGCATGGATGATGAGCAAAAATGGACAATCATCAAGCTGAGCCTGGCGCAGGTCACTAGCGCATGTGTAAAGAGCCAGAGCAAGAAAACCAGGAGCAAGAAACCAAGCTGGATGAACAGGGAGGCTGACGAGAGGGTGAGGGAAAAGAGAGCTGCCTTTAGACTCTATAAAAGATCCAATAGAGAGGAATCTGGGGAGGAATACATGAGGAAATCCAAGGAGGTGAGTAGAATAGTAAGGACAGCCAAGGCATCGTGAAAACTGTGACTAGCGCAGGGGATCAGAGAACGTGAATAGGATTTTTTCAGGTATATGTAGGAGAAGAGAAAGAGTAAGGATCAGATTGTTAGGATCAAGAATGGCAGTGGTTTTGGCAGAAAAGGGGGGCAGAGCAGGCAGAAGAACTCTACAAGTACTTCTGTTTAGTACTCACCAGGGAGAAGGAAAGGTCTGTACCAATTGGGAAGGGTTGGGTGGGAGTAGTGGGGAGGAGGAGGCGGCCACAGATGGGGAGATCACAAATGGAAGGGTGTTGGAAGGCCTTAAGTCCCTGAGAGTAGATAAGGCACCTGGGCCAGACGGAGTTCACCCTAGAGTCCTGAGAGAGTTGGCAGAAGTCCTGGCGGGGCCACTGGTGGACCTGTTCAACACCTCTCTGGATACAGGGTGTATGCCCAGTGATTGGAGGGAGGCGCATGTGGTGCCATTCCATAAGAGTGGGCCGAGGGACGAACCAGGGATCTATAGACCAGTGAGCCTTACCGCAGTTGTAGGAAAGCTAATGGAGACTATCCTCAAGGAAAGGCTGGTAACATTTCTAGAGGATAATGGTCTCCAGGACGAAAAACAGCACGGGCTTGTCTTGGGCAGATCCCGCCAGAAGAACCTGGTTGACTTTTTTGATTGGGTGATGCGGGCAGTGGGCAAGGTTCATGCGATGGACGTCCTGTACCTGGACCTCAGTAAGGCCTTTTACTCGGTGCCTCATGGTAGGCTGACCAGCAAATTGAGCAACCTGGGAGCGGGGAGGAAACTGAAAACTGGTTAGTTGGGTCAAGAGCTGGTTACAGGATAGGTAGCAGAAAGTAGTAGTGGGGGTTAAATTATCAGAGCCCAGAGCAGTAACAAGTGGGGTCCCGCAGGGCTCGGTGCTGGGATCGGTGCTGTTTAACGTTTTCATTGCTGACATATCAGATAGGATAAAAAGTAGATCAGCCTCTTCACTGATGACACTAGGATCTGTGTGGAAGTGGATGGTGAGGAAGGTGGTAAAAATTTCCAGGTGCAGGATGGCAATGGCAAAGGAAAATAGAATGCTGGAGTGCATCGCAAGGGAAATCACTTCTAGGAGAGGAGAAGTTATCCTGCCCCCATACAGGTCCCTAGTGAGGCCACCCTTGGAGTAATACATGCAGTATTGATGCCCCTTCTTGAAAAGATACAGCAAGCTACTGGAAGGGGTACAGCGCAGGGCAACGAAAATGATCCTGGGATTGGGAAATAAACGTTATGAGGAGAGACTGAGAGAGCTCAATATATATTCCCTAGAGGATAGAAGGGACATAGGGGATATGATTGAGACCTTCAGGTACCTGAAGGACATGAACAGGGTAAATACCAAAAGTATTTTCATACTAAAAGGTGGGAGGGAAACCAGGGGACACAGTCTGAAACTGGAGGGAGGCAGATTCAAGAGGGAAATGAGGTGGCACTATTTCACAGAAAGGGTGGTTGCAGGGTGGGACGCACTGCCGGAGGAGCTGGTATCACTGCGGACAGTGAGCAGCTTCAAGATGGGGGTGGAACAGGGTCAAAAGGAGGGTTCAAACTGAGAGTGGATGGGGGGGGGGTGAAAAGGAAACAGGAGGAAAAACAGTGGCGGGGAGGCCTGGGGAGGGGAGGCAGCTGCAGTCTGAATGGCTGAAGTGCTGCACACTCGAGCAGACTAGATAGACTGTAAGACCTGTATCTGCTGATAATTTCGTTATGTTCAAATCACTACTGCAACACAACAACATATTGATGTCACTACTGCAGCACAACACAGAGGATGATGGATTGGCATCAGTTAACAACAATGCTATTTTCACTTATTCTCTTCGAGAGGTTGCCGTAACAACCTAGTAAACCTCAAGAGCGAAGCTCGAGAGGTTTACTATAGTCACGGCAATCACGGGATTTAAGAATGCATGGGATAGACATAAAGGAATTCTAGAGGTCAGGGGTAAGGGGAAACAGACTTCTAGGAAAACAAACTGAACTTACAAGCTTAAATGGGCAGACTGGGTGGGCCATAGGCCCTTATCTGCCGACACTGTCTATGTATTTATGTAACCTCAAGAAGTGAATTAATCGTCGTTGTTAACTGATGGCCAACCA
The DNA here is from genome assembly GCA_016271365.2 of Neoceratodus forsteri. NCBI lineage: Eukaryota > Metazoa > Chordata > Ceratodontiformes > Ceratodontidae > Neoceratodus > Neoceratodus forsteri. The sequence continues at coordinate 166,430,069 of CM057458.1, read as the reverse complement.
TTAGTGTATGGGCTTAGTACATCACTGAGCCTCCCTGGTCTACTTGACTGGGTGACCAAAGTAGTAGACCAGGGAGGGGCTGTGGACATGGCCTACCTAGACTTTAGCTAGGCATTTGACACAGTCCAACACAAAAGATTAATAAACAAATTAACCAGCCTGAGAGTTGTCCCAGGGTGGTAGCCTGGGTGAAACATTGGCTAGACAACAGGACGCAGAAGGTAATGGTAAACGGAGTCCACTCTGAAGAAAGGGCGGGTTACTAGTGGGGTACAGCAGGGTTCAGTACTTGTTCCAGTTCTTTTTAATTTCTTTGTAAGTGACATTGCAGAGGAAGTGTAAGGAAAAGAATGCCTCTTTGCAGATGGCACAAAGATCTGCAAAAGAGTTGATGCACAAGGAGGCGTGCATGTAAAGGATGAGAAGGGACTTGGCAAGGTTGGAGGAATGGTCAGAAGTATGGCAGCTTCAATTCAATGCAAAGAAGTGCAAAATAATGCACCTGGGAAACAAAAACCCAGGGGAAGATTACACAATGGGTGGGGGAGGTAGTAACAACAACAAAAATGGAAAGGGACCTGGGGGTAATTATATCAGATGACCTTAAGGTTGGCAAGCAATGTGAGAAGGCAGTAGGGAGGGCTGGGGGCATACTGGGATGTATAGGGAGAGGCATCACCAGCAGAAAACAGGAAGTTGTTATCTCTCGGTACAGACAGTTGGTGAGATCCCATTTGGAGTACTGCATCCAGTTCTGGAGACTCCATCTCCATAAGGACATAGGATGGAGGCAGTCCAGAGGATGGCAACTAAAATGGTGCAGGGTCTGCAAGAGAAGCCATATGAGGAGAGACTAAAGGAGCTTAATATGTATACCCTTGAGGAAAAGAGGGAGAGGGGGGACCTCCGTGGAATCAACAAAGTCCAAGAGGGTAGCATCTTTCAGAAAAAGAGATGTGCAAGAACAATGGGACACAATTTGAAGATAGAGGGGGGGACATCTCAGGGGCAATGTGAGGAAGTATTTTTTCATAGAGTGGGTGGTGGACGCATAGAACAGCCTTCCTGAGGAGGTTGTGGGGTCTAAAACTGGGGGATAATTCAAGAATGCATGGGACAGACATAAGGCAATTCTTGTGGGGGGGGGGTTAGGAAGAAATAGGCTGTTGGTTAACTAGGATCTGCAGCTTATCCTGTAGGTAGGGAAATGGGCAGACTAGCCGGGCCAAGCGGTCCTTATCTGCCGTCAGTCTATGTTTGTGTTTCAACGAGAATTCACTGCTGAAGGTTTACTTTTGTTGTTTCCAATTTAAAAAAAAAAAATACTTTCCAGCTTTGCTCCCCCGAAGAATGAGTCACAATCTGTCCCAGTCCCTCGACCTCAGACATTTTTTTTTTTTTTTTTTTTTAATTCATTTAAACGCATCTGCTGTTTGGTAGGGAAAGAAATAGGACATTAATTTCCCTTACTTTATGGGGCGTTCCTCACTTTCAGATCTATTTCTCACTCCCCAGCCATTTTTCAAACTATGGTGCTTAACTTACACGCATGCGCAAGTGCGTTCCATGCTGTTGTGCCATCGATGTGACATACTCATGATGGTACAAAAGCAAGTTTACGTCACATTGATGGTACAACAAGGTTGTCTTTCTTCCGAATTTAGCCTATAATAGCATTCCACCATACACTATATATAGAATAGTGCATGGGAGACCATAAACAACAAGAGCTCCGTTTCCATGAAGTGTGATGGCGTCATCGCGGATCTCAAATAGCGACACGCAGAGGTCTCTATAATGGCATCACTTCCCCGAGATGTAAACATAGCCTTGTTGTGTATGGTCAACCATACACCATTCTGTATAGTATATGGTTCCCCTGAATTAAGAAGTTCAATTTCACAAGGTTTCGTACCTTTTGTTCATGCTTCCGCTTACTCCCAGCAGCTCAGTCTGCTCCAAAGTCACTCACTGCAGTCCCGCACCACTCCCAACTCTCTGAAGATTCACGGTGGTGGTGATTTGAAAAAAAAAAAAAAACTCACAGATTAATACAGTTTGGAAACACAGAGCCGACTATGGTAGTCCGTGTCCAAGCTATCAGTGAACCACTCGCTGAGCGGCACTGCCATTTTACCCTGAATTTTTTGTGCATAGCTGTTTCCTCCAGCCAGGTGGCACGTCAGTGGGGAAAAATTGTTGTGTTATCATGACATTAAAACGATACTACAACTTTCCATGATCTTTGAACTGTCCTACAACAAGTTTTTGAGAGCCACTGATTTCTGTACAAATAGGCCCTAACCATATACTATAAGGATTTTAAGTAGGTTGATTTTTATACAGAACAGTGGCTAACCATATCCTAGAAAACATTTTATAAACACAGTAAGCCACTTCATGGTGGCATTATGGGGTAGTTGCTCTCCTGAATAGTTAAAGGCACTCGGCAGTACCTTGTGTCTCACAAAACTTCCAGGGACTGCATTGATTCCCCCACAATGTCCACCCTATTGTGGCTAATTGCGTCCTTGGTTGGTGGTGCCCCAATGGTGCATAGGTGGTTGTGGAGTTCCTTGACAGGCTCCATCGAGACCTGTTGCCACTTGTGATATGCGTTTCCCAGTCTGCCTTACTCTGTCAGGCATGGTTTTCTTGTGTCTTTTGAATGCCCCTGAACCCTTACTGTTTTATTTGACTAATACTGCAGATTGCACCCAGTCCTTACACCTTTTTGTTTTGTTTGCCCCCTTGGAGGTGTATGCTTCTGTTTCTGTGTCCTACCATCCCTGACAGGTTGGTATCTTGCATTTCACGTCTTTGTCAGTATGCCTGTTAAAATGCATACTGGGCTTGATCTCAGCCATGCCATTAGAAGCATCAGCCTCTTCTGCTGATTTTCTTACATTTTGACTGCTGCTATTGTGGCATGGTCTTCAGTCCATCCATAAATGCTGTGGTTGGATCTGGTGTACTATAGATGGGTTAGCTTTGGCCTTACCTTCCTTTTGTGTGTGCTGTCAATGAAAGTTCTATATATCCAGCTGTCTGGCCTTCCTAAAACCTCCAATTCCCATGATGGGAGCTCACTTTTCAGAACTCATTGCAGTAGGGGTGCTTGTAACTACACACAACACTATACCTCCCAAAAAACAGAGCACAGTACAGCACCTATACAGACTGACACAGACCCATAAAAATGTGTCATATAAGTTCATTACAACATTCAGGACCACATCTTGGCCTTTCTTATCACAGCACAGGATTGAAGTGTCATAAAGTCCGTTCATATACCAGTTCAACAAAGCAGTACTTGTGCTTGCTGGCCTACTGACTTGCTGGCTTTCGTTCCTGCTTGTTGGTGGGATGCTTGAAGGGTGCTGAAGAAATGACTCGGTATAGATTTAGGTTTTTTTTAGTTCGAAAATTCAAGAGTGTGCAGAGGCGGCAGAGAATCCACCTGGTATTTTGTGATTTTACATCTTTTCATCAGGGGTCTGGCCTTCTGCCTTCTTGGCTGTCCCGTACTGCTTAGGAATCATTCTGAAGTTGTAGTTCTGTGGAGGGAGAGGTCCTTGAAAAAGATAGATTTGTTACTTACCAGTAACAGTAGATCTTTGAGGGAATGTCCTGTAGTGAGCCACAGCTCACCTTTCTTTCTGATCCCTTCTGTGTGTGTTCAGGTGCTGTACTGTGACATGAGTGACCGTTGTTGCACGCTTGGTGTGCTCATTTTTGGGCCCTACCAAATAAGCTTTTTCTTTCTGGAACCATAGCCCCCTCTTTTAGCCTGGACGGGGTTCTGGTCTCCTGTTTTGTATCAGTATGGTACAGCCCCAAGCTTGTCTCCAGCAGAAAAACTGAGGAGGCATCGGGCCACCTGCTCTGCATAGTTGCCAGTGATGTGCTTCTGCATCGGCATGCAGGGGACTCTGCCGATGTAATGAGGTGAAGTACCTATATTGTTGCGTTAGAGGGTGTTACTGTGTTACTGGAGGAAGAGTAAGCAGCACCTGCAGTTGGTACCTTACTATGAATTTATTTATTGCAAATGTATTTTAAATATTTTTATTTCTGGGGAATTTGTTTAATGTCTTTTGAGATGCTTTTTTGTTTGCTGCTGCTGCTTGATACTGTAATGGCACCCTGTGCCTCTGGGAAAGGGCGCCACATAAAAATAGACTACTACTTTTGTTGGGAATAGGGGAGGCACCCTGTCTAGGGTTGGGGTACAGAAACTGTTAAGAAAGGGCAGGAAGGGGAAGGTGAAGTACTAGAGAGGCAGGGGGTAAAAGGGGTGAGATGAAAAAACAAGTTAAAAGTAAAGAAAAGGAAAACAAGCATTTGTCAATGCCGAATGTTTGCTTGCTGGTATTAGCAGTGGTAATGCAGGAGTTAGACAGATGCAGTATAGGAATGGCACTGGAGTATTGAACTGATGCCAACTCTACCCTCACCTTGCAGAGATGAACAGGCATTAGGGTGTGCCTCTGGGCCATCGCCCATGACGGTCACAACATTTCACCTCACCCTATCCCTCAGACACTGACAAGTGTCAAGGTGTGCCTTGGAGTGTTTGGGTTTTACAATTACCTCATTCCATAAGGAAATACGCTGAAATGGATGCAGTATAGGATAATGGGGTGAACTCTGGCAGCAAAGGGTCCCAGGCGCACCTCGATGTGTAGCACTGGCTGCACGGTGGGGGTGGAATGCCATGAACATTACTGTTGACAATCCGAAGCTACACCCCTGACGCCTGTCAGACCCTACAGGGTAGGGCATTATGGTCACAAAACCCCAACGCCCTGGGCATTTCTTGGTATTTTTACTCCAAGTTTTCCACATGAGCTTTTTGTGACCCCGTTCATTGCATGAACAGTGACACTATCAGTTCTTTAGGCGAAAGGTGATTTTGCACAGCGACTGCGTCAGTTGGCGCCACAGGTGCAAAGACAGATTTCAAACAGGATGTGAAAAGTGACAGGTGTACTGTTCATGAGGAGGTGTAAAAAAAAATGGCATTGTTGAATATCTGGAGTGAAAATATACAAAAACTGGTGAAGTCACGAGCGTGCATAGAAAATGCACAATGTACACCCGTAATGTAATTAGTTTGGGGATCTTTTACAGCAGATTTTCAACATAGGCATTTTGGGACCTCTGCTCATGAACAGTGTCATTGTGATTTTCTTAATATGTCCCAAACACTAATTTCCCTCAGCAAATGTGCTATTCTGCACCAGGAGCGCAAAAACACATTTTGTCCAGGTGTGAAAAATGACTGCTGTACTGTTCATAAGGATGTGTGGAAAAATGTCAGTATTGAAAATCTGAACTGAAAATAGGTGTATGGAAATTGTGCAATGCATGCTCGTAACAGTCATTTTATGGACTTTTGTCATCAAGTTTTAAACACTGCCATGTTAACACTTTAGCTCATGAACAGTGTCACTGTGATTTTCTTAATCTGTCCCAAAAATTGATTTCGCACACCAACCACGCCATTGTACACTACGGTCGGGATATTCAAAGGGTTGCACCATGCTCAACCCACTAATGCGCTTCAACGATGTTGAAAAGGGTAAGCTGGGCTGCCCAAATCCCGATGCGCTGGGCGCCTTCATCTTGGGCCAATGGCTGGGGGGTGTGCCCATGCATATGGCACATCCGATATTCAGCCTGGGATGTGTGGCGCATGCACGCGGTGCGCCCGCATTGTGTGCACACAGGGAGGGGTGCAGAGATGTTCCTGAAAAACAGGGAACAAGTCGGGGACACCCACAGGCGGGCTACCATATTGCACAGCGCAACACAGCAACCGCCTGCCATGGGTGGTCACCCGACCTCCCCAGACACCATATCAGGGCACACAGCCCCCTGGTGGTCCAGTGGCCCTCCTCTTGCCTGATCGCGGGCAGAAGTAAAAGACAGATCCCTGGTGGTCCAGTGGAGCTCCCTCACCCGATCGGGGGCAGAACTAAGAGACAGATCCCTGTTGGTCCAGTGGACCTCGCCCAATTGCAGGCAGTAGTATAAAATGATTTCATGATGGTCCAGTGGAACATCCCCCATCACCACAACCACGGGCACAAACATACAGAAATACCCTGGTGGCCCAGTGGTACCCCTTCCATCATCCACTGTAGTGCTCCATACCTGCACCCCAGTCAGCGGCGGGCAGCAGCACCGCATAAGCCGCCCGGCCACCCACTGACTGACAGCTATAGTTTGGCTGTCGCTTATTGGTCCACTGAGTGGGTCAATGGGCGGCAGTCAAACTGTACTACACTGTTCCAAATTGTGTTTATTCACAGTTTGGGATCAGGTAGTTACAGTTTGACTGCACTCATTGGCCCATGCAGTGGACCAACAGGCGTATGCCAACCATTGTACAACGTCAGCCAGTGGGTGGCTGGGCGGGTTATGGGTGGTGCCACCGCCACTGCTGACTGGGGGTGCAGGGTGGCTTGGTACCGCAGTGGGGAGGGTACCACTGGACCACAAGGTATTTCCAGAGGTTTGTGCTCCACGCCGGCGATGGGGGTTCCACTGACCACTGTGGAATAATTTTATACTACTGCCTGTGAGGGGGGGAGGTCCACTGGACCACCAGGGATCTGTCTTATACTTCTGCCCGTGATCGGGCGAGGGGGGTCCAATGGACCACCAGGGACATATTGTTCATGTACGCCCGTGATCAGGCGGACAGGCAGGGGAACTGCAGGGCGTCAGTCCTCGACAGCTGCAGCCTCGCAGGATGCCAGGCGCAACTCACTGGGGACCACATGCAAATGGGGTCATAATGAAATGCAAATGGTCCCATGTGTGCCTTGCATGCATGATAGCCTCATTTGCATGCGCATTTCTGAATATCGCTTTGATGCGCCTAGCGCAAGTGCACTTGTGCTGGCGCAGTCCCCTTCCCCATTCTGCCACTTGCGCTTGGCGCAGAGCCACTGCGCCATGCACAATGCTTGCACCCTTAGTGCCATATTCAACGGTGCTGAGCCATAGTGCAGCACCATTAAATATCATCTGGTCCTCGCCCCGGCGCAGCTTAGTTGCACTGTGCCCAGGCTTGCACTACAGCCGGGCACAGTCTGAATATCCCAGCCCACATGTCCAAAAACACATATCGGGTGAAATGTAAAAAATAACAGTTGCACTGTTCAAGGAAATGTGGTAAAATGGCAGTGCTGAAAATTTGGAGTGAAAATATTAAAAATACTCGATTTACGGCATGTGTAGGGAACTGCACATACGCACCGCAGAACAGTCATTTTAAAATTTGTTCTACCAAACTTTCAACATAGGGTTTTGGGCGGCCTACCTCATGAACAGTGTCACTGTGATATTCTTACTCTGTCCTGAACATTGATTTCGCACACCGACCGTGCCATTGTACGCTACATGTGCGAACACACGTATCAGGTGAAATGTAAAAAATAACAGTTCTGTTCATATGGAGGTGTGGTAAAATGGCAGTGCTGAAACTCTGGAGTGAAAATATTAAAAATGCTCGAAGTTAGGAGCATGCGTAGGAACTGTGCATTGTGTGCTCGTAAAACAGTCATTTTGGAGAACTTTTTCACCAAATTTTCAACATAGCCATTTTAACACCTCTGCTCACGAACAGTGTCTACATACGCAGAAACACATTTTGGATGAGATGTAAAATATGACAGCTGTACTGTACTTAAGGAGAGGTGGTAAAATGACAATGTTGAAAATCTGGAGTGAAAATATTGAAAATTCGCAAGCTTACTGGCGTGCGTAGGAACAGCACAACGCATGCTCGTAAGACAGTAATTTTGGGGAATTTTTTCGCTAAATTTTCAACATAGCCATTTTAACACGTCTGCTCATGAACAGTGTCACTATGATTTTCTTAATATGTGCCAAACACTGATTTCGCACACCGACTGCGCCATTGTGCACTACATGCGCGGATACACATTTTGGGTGAGATGTGAAAAATGACAGCTGTACTGCTCATAAGGAGAGGTGTTAAAATGGCAATGTTGAAAATCTGGAGTGAAAATATTGAAAATGTGTGAACTTAGGAGCGTATGCGTAGGAACAGCGCAACGCATGCTTGTAAAACATTTTTTGGACTTTTTTCACCAAATTTTGAACATAGGGTTTTTGAGGACCTACCTCATGAACTGTGATACTGTCGTATCGTGAATCCGTCCTAAAAGGTGGTTCCGCGCAGTGACTGCGAAATCACCTTTCGGGATCGATTAACAAAATGACAGTGACAGAATTCATGAGGTGGGTGTCACAAAAACCCCTTGTTGAAAATTTGGTAAAAAAAACTCCCAAAAATGCCTGAGATATGCTTCAAAGTTGAAAACCCTATCTATCCCATTATACAGCTTACTGGGATTTCCTCAGTTCGCGATTCGGCTTTGAAGAAGTGCAGGCGTGTTCCCGGTCCACCGAAGATCGTCCAGGCCGGACTCCGGAGGTATGGGAGGGACGAAGGCACGAGAGGGTGGTCGTGATTGGGAGAGGAATCTACGGGGACCGTTTTCTGCTTTACAGGTTTATTTAAAAAAAATAAAACATCGCGGGAAGATTTTCCTTTTATAGGGACATTTGTTTGGGCATGCTGGAGTGGGCTCCCAGCATGCCCCTGCTGGGGGGGGTGCTGTAGCTGGCGAGTTGGGCACCCCATCTGCACCTATTGGGGCGGAGGGTAGAAAAGAGCCGAGGGGATTGGGCACCTCAGCAAAAAACAGTTTGGGGGTGAACATCATGCCGATGGGGAGTGGAGCTCCCGTTGGCAAATGAATGAGGGGCATGCCGGCGGAGTTAGGCATCCCTGTCAGCACATATAGGTGCGGAGTGGAGTGGGCTACATTTTTTTCAAACTGTTTGTTTCTCAGGAAGACGACTGGGAGCGGTGGCTTGCAGCTTTGTAATTGCCGCTGCAGTCAGGAGCGTACGAACAGCTGACTGCGCACTCCCTGATTGCAGCAGTTCAATTACTTTGATCTAGTGGCCTTCTCGATTAACTGTCATTATTGACAGCATGCTGCTGTATTGGTGCAGCAGAGACCAGCCCAAAAATGGACTGCTGCTGTTGGCCACAACACTGCCGCGCCTCCACAACCCCCTTGTGAAGAAAGCTGTGCATCATGCATGCAAGCAAACACAAAAAGGGAAAACAAGAAACATTCTATCTTTATAAGGTGACAAGAGAAATACCGGTAGAAGGTGTCACCGGGAAGGGACCAAAGTAACAGCAAGGGGGGGCAATAGGAGAAAGGTACAGTCAGTAGTAGAACTAGATGGAAAAACTTAAAGGCTAATTATGGGAGAGGTGCAGTGCATTGGCTGTGGAGCTACAGTTTTCCGGGAGACTTTCTGGAAACTGAGGTGCTGCCCCATGTACATACACCTCTGTGGGCGGAGAGAGGAGGTAATGCAGAGGCACCCATAGTAGTGGAAAGGGAAGATATGTGGTGGTCAATAGGGAAGGCTCCAAGGTGGGAGGCAGAGGGCCCCAGCAGAGAGAAGCAGCTTCTCAGGGAACTAGATTGTTGGGGGGTTAAGATATGAAATATGAAGAGAGGAGTTCAGGTGCCTATCTGGCGCCATGGCTCAGAGGAATGGACATCGGCTCCTAGGATCACTAAGATGGTAGGGCGGGGGGGTGGATGTCATTGTCCACCAGGGGACTTAATGACCTACTGAGGGACGGGACTGGGATTGTGCAGGGGGAGTTCAGGGAACTGGGGTGGGGTCTTAGTCAAGTAGCATGCATGATGGCTTTCACCAAAGGTGCTGCCTGTCTGCAACCGGGGGACGGTAGGGTACTCCATACCAGGAGCTTTATCTTGTGGGTTGAAAGAATAGTGCAGAGATAAGGGGTTTGGCTACACTGGGACTGGGGACCAACCTGGAGAGATATGGGCCTATACAAAGGTGATGGCCTACATCCATCTGGGAGGGGAACCACAGTCCTTAATGCACTTTTTTTTTTGTAGAGCTGTTTGGCCTCAGCCATCACCTGCTCCTACTTTCGGGTCCCCAGCCCCAAGTGCTGCTCCCCCACTATTGTGGCTGGCAAGGATCCATGTGGTACAGAGCCGGAGGACTGTGGGAACCATCATATTCAGTGGCCATGGCACATGGGCTTTTTCCATATTTTTCTCCCTTGTCCCTCCCTCCATCACAGACGTACAGCGCTTCCATTGAACAATCATGCAGCCTACCTTAGTGGACAGTTTAAATGTTACTTTGAATATTTAAACTAGCTGAGGGGGGCGACAGAAGGAAAAAGTGAGCCATAAACTGCCATACATACATACACACACACAGTAGGAAGGGAGGACCAGAGTGAAAGAGTATCTCCCAGGGAGCAGGATAAAGGGAACAGAAGGGAAGTAGAGTACAAGGGGGGTGGATGGGAACAAATGTTGCAAAAAAAGAAGGGAAAATGAGGCAAGAAGGGGAGTAACAGCCAGAGGGATAGAGTATGTCATGCAAATGCAATGCGTGTAAATAAAATTCCAGACCTAGAGGCCATCATGGCAGTGGCAGACCTGGATATTGTGGCCATTACTGAGTCATGGTGTGACAGGGTTGAAACAGACCCTGTCCCATTTGCTATGCAGAGTTAAAAGCAGGTATCTGTTCTGTCCTCTCCTTTTCTGTCTCTTGTGTGTCTGATTGTGCAATCAGAGTTTCTTGTGAGACCTAGAAACTGAGCACTCTGACAGTCTCACAGTTCTCTACCTCCTGCTGTCTCCAACTTCACTTGCTGTTTCTAACTTTTCTTCCCCCTTGCTTACCTATGGTTATAAAAACAAATGTAGATTTTTATGTGAAACCGGGTTCTCTGGTTTGAATATATATATATATATATATAGTTATATTGTTGTAATGATTGCAAAAAGCTATTTGGAACTCAGAGGTTAACCTTGAGATGCAGTTTGACCTCCATGCACTCACTTGCAGAGTTGTCAGCAGGAGAGCAGTTCTGGGACACAGTGTTCTATTTTGCTGCACTTGTAAGGGAAGAAACTGACAAAGTTTGAGGACATTGTATGAAAGCAGGACATGTATCTTAACGAGCTCAGGATACAGAAGTTAATTTCCAGGAAAAGACATTATATATAAAGAGAGCAATCTTTTGTTGGAGAGGAAAATTGAGATTTGAAATTGAAAATAAACCCTCATATGAATGACTTTGTTTTCTTTGTACTGTGTTTGTAAAGAGCTACCCTAAACAGTTTTATATTTTTTATTTTACTGTTAATTGATGATAATAAAATGTTACTTGCTGATGTTATAACTGATTCTGGTTATCCAGTGCTTCCTGGCCTGCGCCTCAGCAATCCAAGGGGCACAGGAAATCATGACTGGGACATGTCTATACCAGGCAACACTCGGTTCAGCAAGGATAGAGTGGGGAGGAAGGGAGGAGGGGTTGCACGGTATGTAACGGAGGGTATCAAAGTGATGGGAACACAAGGAAATCAGGGAAAGGGAGGGGTTGGAGATACTGTGGGTCACCCTCGAGACAGGATTCAGAGCCACTGTTCATACTGGGGTGATATACAGACCTCCAGCACAGGGGAAGGAATTGGATAAGCAGTGGGGGGAGACATTAGCACAGTGGCAGAAAAGGGGGAGGAGCTGCTGAAGGGGTTCTTCAGGCTGCTGGATGTAGATTGGAGTTTTCCCGCGGCCTCAGCCCCAGCTGGGACATCTTAGACTCCATGCAGGGGTGTTTCTCAGGCAGCTACTAAGAGAGCCCACTTGTGATGGGGCAATACTGGACCTGGTGCTCACAAACAGGGATAGTATTACAGATGTCAGGGTGGGAGGCCATCTGGGGACCAGTGATCATTGGACGGTATTATTCAGCTTAAGGATGGCCACAGAAGTAAACCACACAAGAATGAGGGCCCTGGACTTCAGGAGGGCAGAATTTAAAAAAATGGATGAATGTCTCAGACATGACCTGGCAGAGGTGGATGGCCTGAGTGGGGTGGAGGAACAGGGGGACACATTAAAGTATAGTGTAGTGAAGGCAACAAACCTCTGTGCAAAGGAAGTGAGCAAAAACAGGGGGAAAAAAGAGACTGTTTTGGTTCTTGAGGGAAGTGGCTGCAGAGGTTAAGGCTAAAAGGGTAGCATTCAAGAAGTACAAAGAGACTCAAGGAACAAGATGGGGAGGTGTATCAGGAGAAGCAGAGGGACTTAAGGAAAGCAGTACGGGGTGCAAAGGTGCAGACTGTTGAAAGGATAGCCAAAATGGTAACCAAGGGGGAACAAGATCTTTTTTAGCTATATAAGTGAAAAAGAAAGACCAGGGGAAGGGATTTTGAGGTTAAGAAGGGTTGGGGGGACTGTGCAGATGAGGATCAGGAGAAAGCATATTCTGAACTGATATTTCTTTTTCACTCTTGACAGTGGAGGGGGAGGAAGACAGACTACATAAAAGCAGCAGGAACACTAGGGGGAGGGAAGTACACACAAGTCCATTTACAGAGGAGGCGGTCCTGAAAGGGCTTGCGAATCTGAAAGTGTATAAAGCTATGGAGCTGAATGGGGTACACCCAAGGGTGCTAAGGGAACTCAGGGAGGTACTGGCGGCACCTCAGTCCTATTCAACAACTCACTGGAAACAGGAGTGGTTCGAGAGGACTAGTGGAGAGCAGATCTAGTCCTGCTTCATGAAAGCGGCAGCAGGGAGGAAGTTAGCAACTGTAGGCTGATCAGCCTGATGTCACTGGTGGGGAAGTTAGTGGAGATGCTTTTAAAAGAAAGACTTGTGAAATATCTTGAATCCAGCAGATTACAAGACTCAAGGCAGCACAGTTTCATGAGGGGAGGTCGTGTCAGACGAACCTAATTGATTTCTTCGACTGAGTGACCAGGGAAATAGATCAGGGTGAGACAATGGTCCTGGCCTACTTAAACTTCAACAAGGCCTTCAACACCATATCAGATAGGAGGATCATAAGTAAACTGGTCAGTTTGGGGGCGGATCCTAAGGTGGTAAACTGGGAGCAGAATTGGTTGATCACTAGGAGACAGAGGGTAATGGTATGTGGCACTCTCTTGGGGGAAGGGAGAGTGACCAGTGAGGTACCTTAAGGCTGGGAACTGGGACCAGTCCTTTTCAGTGTCTTTATAGTGATGTTGCAGAAGAGCTGGATGGGAAGGTATGCCTCTTTGCAGATGACACCAAACTTTGCTACAGGGTAGATGCTCTGGAGGGGATGAAGAGAATGAGCAGAGACCCGAAACAACTCTAGGAGTGATCAAAGGTATGGCAGCTGGGTTTCAGTGCGAAAAAGTGCAGAATCATGCACCTAGGGAACAGAAACCCAGGGGCGGAGTATAAAATGGGGAAGAGGTTTTGACGATCACCAAACAGGAAACGGACCATGGCGTGATCATATTGGATGACCTCAAGGTGGCGAGGCAGTGTGAAAAGGCAGTGGGTAGGGCCAGCAGGATGCTGGGGTGCATAAGGAGGGGTATCACCAGCAGAAGGAGGAAGGTGGCGTTACCACTGTATAGATCATTGGTGAGACCCCACCTGGAAACCTGTGTCCGGTTCTGGAGACCATATCTCAGGAAGAGCATAGACAGGGTGGAGGCTATCCAGAGGAGGTCATCTAAAATGGTGCAGGGGCTGCACCAGAAGCCCTATGAGAAGAGGCTGAGGGATCTTAATATTTACACCCTGGGGGGAGGGACATGATAGAGACCTATAAATACCTCACTCGGGTCCTTAAGGTACAAGGTACAGGAGGGGAGTAATTTTCAGATGAGAACTAGGGGGCATGAAATTAAGTTGGAAGGGGGAAATTTAGGAGAGATGTGAGGAAGTATACTTTCACGAAAAGGGTGGTAGATGCCTGGAACAGTCTTGAAGTGGAACTAATGGGCATGAACAGTGGTGGGCTTCGAGCATGCATGGAATAGGCTCAAGGGAATCATAGTAAGAAAGCTGGGGGTAGACAGAGATCAGGTAGGATCTATAGTGACAGTGTAGGCAGGGGAAAAGAGGCAGACTGGGTGGGCCAAGTGGTCCTTCTCTGCAGACAGAGCCTGTGTCTTCGTGGGCGACCCCAGTTATGCAAAAGTTTCCGAGTGGTCCTGAAGCAGATGGCTTACAGTTCCAAAGGTGTGGCTCAATCAAGGAGATTCTCTCTGAGATCTACTGTTTCTGGTAAGTAACAAACTTTTGCAAGTCTTCGAGCTGGCTTATTGGGAGAATATTTAGCCAGTTGCAATATGAGAAAATAAATTTGCTTGCCTGCCTTAAAAAAAAGCCTGTTAGACGCATGTACGTAGTGGCATTTCTTCTGGCTCATGCATGATGCCTGCTGTCCCAATAAGATGTTTAGGATTGATTTCATTTTTTTGTTCAGAAACTATTATCTATCTGCGTGCAGTGACATGTACCAACTGATGCCCGTCTATAGACTCCCCTACAACACTGTGGTGTGTTGCTTCTTTGGTAGCTCGCAAGAATAGTGTAATTTGACTGGAGCAACCTGGTTGCATGTTAAAGATGGGGAGTACCATCCTACCTTGTGGGCACTAAGCTCAGACCCTTTTCTCTTGTCCCCTGTGTCCTAGAGTGTGCTGACTCAGACTCCCAAACATGGCACTAAAAGGTTTGGGTGCTGCCTTACTATATGTCCTGATGATGATGTGGATGGCTCAGGTGCTCATAATTGCTGGCACTCGAGTTTAATGAAGGTCAAAACATGCCATCCCCACCCTGGTACCTGTTCCCAGCTGCATATGGGTGTGATCACTTCCTTCTGATACTCTGTGGTTTGTATAGAAGAGGGAATTGCTACAAAAATTTTTCTTCCCCTCAGTTTGCCTGGGAGAAATGTTTCTGGTGGAACCTGGGTCATCTCATCAGGCTCCTTTCAGTCCTTAAACTGATTTTATCTGATGATACAGAGCCACATCCTGGTCTTCTCCCCACTAATTGCAAATACTGTATTTGATTTATTACCCAAGCCTAGATAGGGTGTTATGTGCTTTCCCTTCTATCAGTGTCGGGGCCCTCTGGCAAAGAGCTAGTAAAGCTGGAAGCTCCAGGCATTTGGTGGCATCTTCCTTCCTGTGGATTGCTGCGCCTTACTGAGTTTGATGACCTTAGTAAATTTTTATTTGTCAACTGTCCATGTTTGGTGTATGAATGGACACTTTAAGTGTATCACTGCAGGTCCTGCTTTGTCTAAATAGCAGGCAGGGTGGTCCTGTTTTGCACTAGGACATACAGTGAGTGCATTATGACCTTTTTTCCCCAATGCCTGTAATGCAGAATGTTCAGATTATAGTTGAATATGAAAAACAAAATGTAACAGGCAACAACTGTTAAAGATACTACATGGATGGGAATAAAGATTTAGGACTGCTTCCCTTGGAGAAACTGATAAGGAATCTAAACCTTGGGACATTCATTTAGTGGCTGGTTGTATTATCTGTGGAAAAAATAGACTTTTGATTGATTAATTTGATGAGAGTAGCTCTACCATTTTCTTCCATTAAAGGAGAACTGCGCTAAATGTATATCATTTTTCCTAATAGAAGCTGTTTTTAAATATTGGTTCAAATTCTGTTATTAGAAACAGAAATTTGCTGGCAGAAAAGGACCCCTTGACCCATCGAGTTTACCCATTACCCTCTCCTATGTGGTTTATCTTATTCCCTTTGTGCCCTGTCATTGTTACTTCTATTTAGCCCCATGTAGTTGTCCCAAGCCCTCTTGAATTTGTTCACCAAATCCACCCCCACCACCCATTCCGGTAGCTTATTCCAAGGTCCCACCACTCTCCCTCAGTGAAGAACTGCCCCCTCATATTTCCTGTAAATCTGCCCCCTTCCAGCTGTAATGTGCGTCCTCTAGTTGATTTTTCACTCATCCTGAAAATGCTTCCTTCCCTCACCTTATTTATTCCCTTCAGATATTTGAAGGTTTCTACCGTATCACCCCTCTCCCTCCTTGTTTCCAGCATGTACAAGTTTAGTTCCTCCAGTCGTTCTTCGTATGACTTCCTGTGTAGTCCTTACCATCTTTGTTGCCCTTCTCTGGACCGTCTCCACCCTGTCTCTGTCCTCCTGTGTGGCCTCCAGAACTACACCTTGTATTCCAGATGTGGTCTGACCATAGTTTTGTATAGTAGCATGATCACCTCCTTCCTCCTGCTTGTAATGCCCCTCTCTATGCATGCTAACATTCTGCTTGCCCTCCCCACCACCTTGTTGCATCGGTTTGCTACCTTCAGACTATCCAAAATGATGATCCCCAGGTCCCTTTCCTGCTCTGTTTCTCCAGTTGTTCTGCTCCCAGACAGTATAGTTGCCACTTCCCTGACAGATTCTCCCTCATTCTTTCCACCCCTCCCAGTTTGTCCACCCTGTTACAGATCTTCATATCATCTGTAAATAGACACACTTTGCCATTGAAGCCCTCTGTAACGTCTCCAATGTAAATGTTAAACAGTATGGGACCCAACACAGACCCCTCCAGCTCTAGCTATGTAGGCTTGTTAGTTATCCTTCTGGGTGTTTGTGATTTACATGCTGTTGGTAAGAATGATTTAGAACTATATGATGTAGTTTATGTCCCTGTTTTACCCTTCTGATGTTAGCACAATGTATCCATGTTCTACTATAGAACTCTGTGGCTGAGAGGGACATAAACTACACCAGCCAGTTCTAAAATGGTACTTACCATCAGGTTGTAGAGCAGAAACACCAACCGAGGTTACTAAAAGGCATGCATAAGTGGAATAATAACAGAATTTTAACCAGTACTCAAAAAACAGCTTGTGTTGGAAACTTACAAGTTGTCTCCTTTAATATGAAATTAGTTGTGCAGAAAAACAATATGTTGTACAAGCTCATTGACAACATAGGGCTAGATCAGTTGGACAAGGTCTGTGATTCCAGGTTGGTTTTCTTGTAAGTTTCATTATTTCCAATGAAGTCTAATTTGCTCTGTTTTCTTGTTTCAGCAGTACATGTTCATTGTAGCAATTTTCTTGTGAAATCCTGGAGTCCCTGTAGAACTGGGAGCTCTGTAGCAGAGTTAGACAAGAGCTAAAGAACAAAAAATCCATTTATTATGCGGGTATCCTTTGGTATTGGGGGGAGTGCTTAGCTCGTGGGGGAGGAACGACACAGGCTGCATCCTGTGTTGGCCAACAAGGAATATGGGCAATCATGCTTGTGCAGGGTGACCTAAACCTGGTTGACAAAAAAATAAAAATTACAAGAAAAAACATCAACTTGCCATTCTTGGTGCCAGTTCACTTTTTTTTTTTGTGCCAACCAGTAGCATGGGCAGTCTCACCATGTGCTGCTCTGACGACCCTGTGACAGCCCTTACGGAGTCAGCATTGGCTATTAAGGCAACTATTGGTGCCTGTCTATCCTGAGCGAGAGGAAGGGTGCAGCTGTAGTGCCCTTTGAGCATTGGAGTGGGGGACTGAGGAGATTTGTGGGGGGGGGGGCTATAATAAAACAGTATTATTTGATAACTGAATAAAAGATGAGAAATATGAGCTAATTATGATTCTAGTCACAGTTTTGATAGTTACATTAGGGGCTCTTAAATTAGCAGGGACTACATGTTTTCTGGTTGGGGTTAAGGTTTCTAGATTTTGCTTTGCAATATATAGAATAATGGATAGGGAACTGTGCACAACAAGGCTGTGTTTCCATCGAGGGGGTTGATGACATCATAGACCTCGAGAGCGAAGCTCGAGAGGTCCCAGTGATGTCATCAACCACCCGAGATGGAAACACAGGGCCTTGTTGGTGCACAGTTCCTATCTATTATTTTATATAGTATATGGTTCCCCAAAAAATGTGGTCGTTTAATTCCACAAAGTTGAGGTATAATTTCATGCCTTGTGTATACCCTTCAGTCACACTGCACATCTACCTAGTCCACATGTCAGACCGCCTGCTACCGACCTGAGTATCATCATTCTCACCGTTGTCCCACTGTGCTGCCGACCACAAAACACGAACCGAGGTAGTGTTTTACAAACACTAAAAGGACAAACTGTGAATGTTTGGAACACAGAGCCAATTATGGCAGAGTCCGTGTCCAAAGAATCTTTACCGCTCTCCCAGCTGCTCGCTAAGTGGCGCCGCCATGTTGACTCATATTTTTTTTGAAAGTGCGATGTTTCAGCCAATCAGGAAACAGTTCAAAGGTAAAAAGTTGTACTATCGATGTGATGTCAGAGCGATAGTACAACTATTTTGACCTTTGAACTGTACTACAAGATTTCGGCAGTTGCTGAAATCGATTCACAATACAGGCTAACCATATACTATAATGTAATAATGTAGTATTGAAATAATAACCTTTTTTTTTTTTTTCATTTTTCTAGCACACTGAGGCCGATTTCCAGACACGATTCAAGGCAAGACCAGAACTTGAAGGACTGATCGCACAAATTGATTAGAAAAACAAATATGTATTCTGACTGGGGCACATCAGTAAGGTCAGAGATTGCTTGGAGCCTGTTTGTGACCTCTCCTGCAGACATCGCCAGAAATGTCGACTGATTGATGTCCTCTGTACCTGCATGGAGTCATTTCCTACCTTTGCCTAGTTAGAGGCATGTTTAATAAAGAAGATGGAAGCCATTTGCTGCAGTTTACTTTTTTCGTCTCATAGTCTTTTCATTTCTATTGATTATTTTCCATGGTGTGTGCAGCAGAGAGAGGTTCTAAATAAACAGAACTTGATTTGATCTCCCCCACCCAGTCAATTTCTTTACACCTCTCTGAGCTTGGCTTTGTAAGGTTTGACAGGAAAGTGGACAGACATGCAGCCACTTTTGACAGTAGTGTTGCTCTTTCTCTGTAAACACAGTGTGAAGCTACAAACTATTGGTGCAGAAATCTGAAGAGTTGGTTTCCTAACGTTGCTGTGTAATACTGTAAGTGTTGTCCTTACCTGATTGCTAAATGTACTTACCTGTGCATGGTCCATCACCAATATCAGTTCCAACCGACCCCCCTATACACACAGCAAACAACAAAATTGCCTTTTTTTTAGTCCCCCATATATTTGCTTAATTTCCCTTTAGCCCCCATGCACTTGTACTAACCACCACACTTCAACCACAAGGTGTCACCATCAAGCGATCTCTTCTGAGACCAGCATATGTCCTGCTACTAATGACGACATAGGTTGTTGTTTAGTAACCATAGTAGTTGTGATAACAAATATAATAAATTGCAGTATTTTATGTTAGCTACATTGTTCTTTACCTCTTTACCTCTGGTCAGACCCATGAAGAAGTCTCCTCCAAACTGATTTCAACAAAATCCAACACTGGTTCCTTACCAACCAGCTATCCCTAAACGCCAAAAAAACTGTCTCTATGACTTTCGGCACTAGACAGCGTCTATCCAAACTCACCTGCCCCCTCAGCTTCCATACCCTAAATGACTCCATCCTTGATGATGTGCCCTCCTTCAGATATCTAGGGGTTTGGCTGGACCGACACCTCACCTTCTCCACACACGTGGATGCCATAATTTCTAAACTTCGTCCAAAACTTGGTGCCCTCTGTCGCAACCACTCTAGCCTCCCCCTACCGATCAGAAGGGAATTGGTCCAGAAAATGATTTTACCCTCTTTTGACTACTGTGATGTTGTTTATAACTCCGCCGCCAAGACCACCCTAACCAAACTTGACCCCTCTTTAATGTCTTCTGCGTTTACGCCTCGATGCCCCCCGCTCTCATCACTGCAAGCTCTACTCGATCTCTGGCCCTACCGCCCCTGAGCAACCGCGCCTAATTCACTTCCAACTGTTGGTTTGCCTCTTCCTCCCTACCTCAAGATCCTCCTACTTCCCCCACCCCACCCACCCCTCAGATCTTCTGATGCAAGACTCTTGGTCATCCCTCACGTAGGACCACCCCGCCAATCAGCCTCTCTACCTCTTCCTTAAACTCTGGAATCACCTGCCAGCTCAGATCCACCTCTCATCTTCCAAACACTCCCTATCCTTGGCCCTCACTAACTTCTTTGCACCAAATTGCATCTGCCCTTGACTCCCACCCCGCCAGCTCCCTCCCTTGTGCCTGACCAGCGGCTTGGCCTCCGCCAATTGCCTGGCTTATATACTGCCCTACGCACTTCTTCACTACCTCTAATTTTCCATCCTAATCTCTCCGTACCCTTCCCGCTCCTCACCCCCAAGTAATCCACGCTTCAACCTCACGCACTACTGCTGCTCACCTCTTCCCCCACCCTTATCACCCCTACTTCACCTCTCCTACTCCTACTGTCAACTTGCTCCATTTCAACTCTCATCTTGCCACTGCCACCCTTGCATTGCTACTGGCACTTACCTAACATGTATTAACTGGATGTGTTCCATGTTATGTATACCCTGTCCTTCATGCTGTGATCGCTGTACTGTTGCACCTATTGTTTAAATGCTCTATAGTCCCCCTGTATTGTTCCATCTATTGTAAACAGTGTGATCATGTTATCCCTTCTAGCCATGTACACCATCTGTATTACGCAATTCTATATTTGTCTGTATATGATCTGCCTCCACTGTAATCCCTTCCCCCCCAGGTCGCACCATGAGACGAGCATCTTTTTGCTCAGCGTGCCTTTCCTGGTGAAACAATTTCAATAAATAAATAAATAAACCTCACTCATCAGAAATCAGGTACAAATGACCAATATCAGGAACACATCTGAAAAAATATTATTATTTCCAGAAGCTGTGTACAACATGCTTCTTACTATGAATAGCATTTTCTTAATAAGAACTAAACTGTAACACCAATGGCTGGTATTTTGTGATTCAAATCCCTACTCTTCAGTGTTAGAAATGCCAAATTTAGGAGGGACAGAAGAAATTTCTGAGGCAAAATCAGGGACAGTTGAGAGTATGTTAGTGACCACTGCCCCCTTCCCCAAAGAATGTCTGTAACACCTCTCGGCACTCCTGCTTCCTGCTGGTTCAGGGGACGAAAGACCTGTCTCACAGTTGGGCTGCCACTAGGCTTGTTAATGTTACATTTATTTTTTGTTTTGCTTTGTTTTTTCCTTTTGCTTTGTTTTTTTCCTGCTTCTGGTGAGGCCACACCCCAGGACCTTTTTTGGCTTGCTGCAGTCCTTTATTCTGCCAGAGACGGCATAGAAGATTATATCAGTACATGAGTTGTAGGGGGAAAATGGAATTAGTCCTATACTGCAGATTGCAGTAGTTGTGATAACAAATATAATAAATTCCAGTATTTTATGTTAGCTACATTGTTCTTTTTATAAGTCACACTATTTATAATGTTCACCTAGTTTCATACTTTGTGCTACCATGTAGAAAACCAACTGTATGCCTCGCATAAGGACTACCATGTCTGAGTGGCAGTGCAGAGATGATGAATCAGCTAATGTTTTAGTACCTTTCTGTAGTGTGCTGGGAGAAGTCAGAAAAGCAGTCCTCTCAGAGAATCATTATATTCTTTCCACAAGTCAAAGAAAATTACAATGCAGCACTCCTCATCAAGTCACTGCTGCCCAAAAGGGATTACTTTTCATTTAAACAATTTTTTCTGTTTGTTCTTACCCCGTTTTGAATGGTAGCCTTTATTTTCCAGATTTCAGACTGAAGTGTGGGTAAGTGGGGCTACCAACATCAAAGTACCTGCCAGTGAGCCATATCTTATGCTGTTTTGTCAGTGTCAGTGGCTCAGCAGATTGTACGGTCACCTCTGAGACCTTTTAGAAAATGGGCTTGTAAAATAAAGCATCCTGATTGGCTGAAAGCCAAGATCAGGCATGCATTTATTTTCCAGTAGACGCCCAGTAAAAAAAAACAAGTGCCAATTCGGGGTGCCCCCTTACTTAGAGTATCCTTCGGCACCCTGAATTTCCAAAGTGGCCAGCCGCCCATCTTTCTCTCGCTACTAAGCGAGTTGGCGTCTTACGTATCCCGCAGACCAGCTCTCTTTACTCATTTTAAATGCAGTAACTAAACACTAGCCTCACATTAACAAAAAAAAAGTAAAGAAAAAAGAAGTCATCAGTCTGATCGGCTTCACATAACAGCACGTGACTGTCTCAGAGCTAGTACGGAAACTGCAAATGCAGCACCGCTCAGGCAGAGAGCACTAACTTTTTTTTCCTTTTACTTGTCTTTACTGTGCTCTGCTCATGACACAAAAAAGTGTTTTTTTTTTTGAAATTCTTCTTTTTATTAAGATTTCAACATATATATACACAAGAGTCACCAAAATATAGTCATCTGAAGAAACTTCTAAGCAATCATACTTTACAGACAGATACTAGTGATGCTGTAATATTCAGTGTACTTTATCCTCTACGTGACACCTTTATCTAATTTGCAGTTACGTTCTTAAATCATTGTGCTAATGCAGCCAGTCGCATCCCCTAACTCAAGGCCCAGACATCTAGTGATGGCAGGCGGTCTACCCCCGGAACCGGGGTTGGGTGGTATTCCCCACCTCACCCTTCTACTAAAGATCTCAAGCATATAGGTATCCGCCCCCGGGGAGCGCGAGCTCACACCTGCAATAGGTCATTCCGCCCTAATGAATGACGACCGGTTAACCCCAGGCAGTCACCCCCAGACAAAAAAAAATAAAAAATAAAAGGTTGGGCATTCTAACGCAACCTTAGTTTGATCTAGCAGCCGTTTCGGGTTACCTGCTAGCTATGCTGGGCGCCTGATCAGCCCCTAGGTCTTTTGTCACTAATTTGTTCCTTCAGGAGTCTCTGCCTGCTTAATCCAATTCCAGGGCATCTCCATTATGCAGGGGACGCCGCTCCGCAGGGGACCAGGAAGGCCAGGAAGAGTGCAGCAGGATGCAATCTGCCGCCAGCCCCGTCCAAAAAATCCCAACCAGATAACACATTTAGGGTCCCTAGGGTACAAAGGTAGGGTCCTTCAGCATATAGTATATCTGCCAGCGTGTCCATCTAGCCTAAACTTCTCCCCTGTTCGTTTAAGTTATGTGTGATTTTCTCCATATTATAAATTTGCAGTGTAATGTCCCACCAGTCTTGGACTGTGGGAACTTTCGCAGTTAACCACTGCCTGGTGATTGCTTTCTTTGCCATTGTTAAGAGTAAAACAAGCAAATATCTGGTGTTGGGGTTTCTATATGCTCTAGGGAGGTCTAGAAATAAATACATCTCCAAGGTCAGCCGGAATTGTGTGTCGATTAGTTCTTGTAGCTGGGCCTCGAGCTGCGCAAGGAAACCTCGGAGAGCCTGGCACACCCACAAAACATGGGACAGGGTGGCATGCGGCTCTCCACATTGCCTCCAGCATTCCACAGTATTACTTGAGGAATAATGCTGTGTAACCACCGGGGGCCGAAAGTATCGGACCAAGACCTTCCAGGCGAATTCTCGCCACTGGTGCGAGCTAGTGACTCGGCTCGACAGACTACACGCCCGTCTCCAGTCTTCCAGGGAGAGCTGATATCCTGTCTCTTGTGACCATTGTGAGCGAATGCCCTCAGTGCTGGCATTCCCTTGGGAGTTTAGTGCCTGATAATACCGCGAGATCAGGTGTTCTCGAGTCTTTGAGCCATTTAACTGTATCTGGCAGTGAATCAGTGCCGGATATCCCTCAGGATCCCACATTGCTCGTGGGAGGCCTTCTATATAGTGTCGCAGCTGAAGATAGCAGAAAAAATCACTGTGTGGCAGGTGAAACTTTCTCTGGATCTCAGTGTACGACCAGATATTGTCCTGTGCCATTATTTGCACCAAGTATTTTAATCCCTGTCTCCCAGTGGTGAAACCATTATCTATGCTGTGCAGGCAAAGTCCGTTAAGCGTCTCGAACAAATGAGTGCCTGATGAGGCGTAAGCGGTTTACTTTTTTTAGTATATGCCAGTTTCTAAACTGCGCCTCCAGCCAAGGATCTGGACTTCGCGGCGCACTCTCCCCCCGGCCCTGTCGATATAGGGTTCTGAGGTATGCCTGGTCGCTAATAAGGGTCCTTTCTATCTCCAGCCAATGCGGTGCCTGGACCCCACACTGCCGGGTCATAATATGTGTGAGGGTAGTTGCTTGATGGTAAAGCCTCAAGTCCGGGAGAGACACACCCCCCTCCTGGCGGGGCAGGGAAAGTATCTCTGACCGAACTCGGGGCCTTTGAGAGGCCCATATAAAATTCCGTATAAGACGGTTTATGTCCTTAAACGTTTTTAGTGGCACGTGGATGGGGATATTTTGGAATAGATACAGAGCTCTCGGCAGGACCGTCATTCTGACTAGGTCCACTCTCCCAGAAAGACTAAGGGACAGGGTGGCCCAAGCCTGTAGGTCTTGTTTAAGTTGGGAAATAAAGGGTGTGTAATTTTGTTTATAATATTTCGTAGGATCTTTTGGGATGTATATACCGAGGTATTTCAGTTTCTGCAGGTCCCACCTACCTGGGAGGGAGTCTCAGGTACCTTGCATGGGGGTATAGTTAAAGGTAAGGAACTCCGTTTTAGTAAAGTTAAGCTTGTATCCAGAGACTGCCCCATAGGTGTCTAATATCTGTCTCACAGCTGGGATTGTGAGATCGGGGTCCCGAAGGTACAAGAGTATATCGCTCGCCTTTAATGCCACACGGTGCTCGGTGTCTCCTATTCGAATCCCTCGAATTCGTTGGGATTCTCTGATATGTTGCGCCAAGGGTTCAATAACAATGGCAAACAACAAGGGCGATAATGGACATCCCTGACGGGTGCCCCTTTGAAGTTGAAAAAATCCAGAGTGGTGCCCATTCACTTTGACACAGGCCCTGGGGGCTGAGTATATGTTTTGAAGAGTTTGGATGAGCAGGGGGGGAATCCAAATTTGCTCAGGGTCTGGTACAGATAGGGCCAGGCGACCCTATCAAAGGCCTTCTCTGCATCAAGACTTATTAAGGCTCCCGGTTCTCTAGCCTCCTGCATCCGCTGCACATACAAGGGATAAGCTAATGCTATCTGTGGTAGTCGAGTGATCTGACAAACCCGTCTGATCTTTGTGTATTAGCAGAGGTAATACTTTGTCCAAACGTTGTGCCAGAATATTCATGAATAATTTATAGTCCTGGTTTGTACTGGATATTGGCCTATGGGGCACAATCCTGAGGGTTCTTACCTGGTTTAGGTATTACCGAAATTGTAGCGTACGACCATGACTGGGGCGGGGGTTCCCCCATCAGGACTGAGTTGAAGACCCAGAGAAGTAGGGGGACAGTCCGATCTCTGACCGCCTTATAGAATTCTGGGCCGTAGCCATCCGGCCCTGGGGCCTTCAAGGATTTAGCTTTGGTCACTGCTTGGGCCACCTCCAGTTCCGTAATGGGCTTCATCAGGTCCTCGGTAAGGGAGGGAAGTGAGATCGAGTCCAAGTGCCCCCTCATTTGCTCCGCGGAGGCCATGGTCTCTGGCGTGTAGAGTGTTTTATAAAATGTTGCAAACGCATCCACCATATCCTGTACCCGAGACCAGGTTGGCCTCCTCTCGGTGCCTCATAGATGCAATGGTTGCCCCTTCTTCTGTTTACGCATTTGATATCGAGAAGCAACGAGTTGCCGTGGGCCTACCCTGTGAGAATCTTTGTCTCAGGAAAGTTAAGGCTATTTCGGTTTGTTGCTGAATTAGTGAGTCTAGCTCCCGCCTAGTTTGTTGTAGTTGGGGTAAGACTGACTTGTCCCCCTGCTGGTGCGCCATCTGGAGAAAATGAATGGTATCCTCCAACTTATTCCTATGCTCTTGTCGCTGCCTCCTTAATTCCGCAGTGTATTTAATTATATGCCCTCTAAGCACAGCTTTGACTGTGTCCCAGTGTAATGAGGGTGTGGAGTCCTGTGGCGGGTTATCCGCTGTAATTTCTGTGACCCTATCTGAGAGGAACTCCCGGAACTTTCCGATCGCAGGATGGAAGGTTCAGTCTCCCCGCGTGTTTTCGGTTGAAGGCCCACTTCCAGTGGGTAGTCAAAGGCGTGGTCTGATATAGATATATCCCCAATTGGGCTTCCCACTGTGCCTAAGTTTTCTATTTGAGTGTAAGCATATGATCTATGCGGGAATAAGTTTGGTGCACGGTGAGTAATAGGAGAAATTTTTGCATTTGGGTGTATTTCACTTGAGACATCGCACCACCCACCTCCGATATGAACCTACTAAAATTTTTGGGTAGAAGTTCGCTTTTGAGGTCTCTGACTTGTTGAGTCATCTCGGGGTTCAGAAATCAGGTACAAGTCCCTCACAACATAAGAATACCCTGGTCTTCTGAATTACCTTATCCAGCAGGAGTCTCAATCTTGAGACTGTAATGCCCGGTGGTAGGTAGGCGTTTGCTAACGTTACTTCTGTGTTAATTTTCCTTGGGCATTACCAATCGGCCTTCTGGTCAGACCAGGTGGTTCCACCAGAAGTGGGTGTGAGGACACAATAATAGCTACCCCACGCTTCCTGCCCCTTTGCACCACGAGTGAAATACCTATCCCTACTCAGTTTAGCCAATTTGTTATGTTCTGCAGGGCTCATATGTGTTTCCTGCAGGAAGGCAATATCCCATTAGACTTCCTTATATAGGCGAAGTGCCCTGGATCTCTTAATGGGTGAGGCCAAGCCCTTGATGTTAAGGGATAACAACTTCCAACGTGATGGGCCTGCATTGTATACATCCAGTGTAGTGTTTAAACCCCGGCCTTCCCAGTCCCCAGCAGGGTCTTCCTCCGGAAGCCGACAATACTTGCGACTGTATTCTGCGCTGCATAACCCTGGTGACTCCTAGACTTACAGAACAATACCTACATAACAGGAAACATATAACAAGAAACAGGCATACAACATACCCCATTCTGGCCAACCTGGCCAACTAAACTACTACTGGTACTTCCACCGGTCTGGGCAAGGCCCTGACCTGAAGGCGGGTGTATAACCCAACCTAAGAGGCCCTTATTTCAGTGCTCAAGGCACCAAGGTACCTGTTTGGGAAAGGTAATAGGGATAAGTGTCCGTCATGTCGGGTTCGTAGGCTCCCCCGGAGGCTGTGATGAGGACAGAGGAACTACCGCCATGTATATGGGCAACGACCACCCCCCACGCCATCTCACTAGGTGCTTCTGGTTGTAGCCCGCCCCTCCTCACCCGTTCACAGGGCCTCCCCGAGTCAAGTGAACCCTCGACCCTAAGAGCACATTCCTATGTCCTCACAGCATCTTGGTTCTTCTTAAGTTCCAGGGTTGTGCAGTCTGTTGTCTCCTCTGTGGGTTACTCAGTAGGGGTCCTCCATCTCCGTACGAGGGTACCCTGTATTATCCTCCCGTGAACCAACCCCTCTCCCGTCCGCCAGGGTATCCCAGCCTGGGTGGAACCCCCTACCCTGGACTCAACCTCCTCACTTGGAGGACCCTCTTCCAGGTCCATGAGCCAAGACCTCTGTCCCCCGGCCGTTAAAGCCTGATAAGCGCGAGGCATCCACCCCGAACTAATCTGGTTTGTAGATAGCCCCCCCCCCAGACCGCAGCATGCTTGCGCATCTTATGTCGGATTTCCCCCAGACATGTCTCTGTCATAAACATTACCACGATCTGTGTTGTATTTCATTCAGTACAGATTCCTTATTCCCGGCTGTTAATCTGTCATCTCAGCCTACTTAATTTCCTCCACCCCCCCACCTTTCATCGCTCCCACAGAAACATAGTGCTGACTGTTTAACCCATTTCAGAGTGTTTACATAATTGATTAGCAGTGTCTTTCCTGAGAAGGCACTAACTGCACAAAAAGTATCCACATAGATGCTCCCGAAGTGCCGCGTCCGCCGAACACAGCGAGGCAAGGGCTATGCACCCCCACAAAGATTCAGCACTTCCATGAGCAAAACGCCAATCAGTTTCCAGAGCCAAATAAATCCCTGCATTTAACTAATAGGTTCAGCCTATAACCCCTTCCTGAGTCTCCCCGTCCTCCCGGCCTTGTGGCAAACTTCGCCTCCATATGGAAAGCGTGGGGACAGTAGTTGACCCAGCTTCCAGATTAACAATGGGATACAGGGCCACGAGGCAACGCAGGGACGGTTGTGGACACAACCCTCGGACCTACCGGGCAGCCCTATTCTCCCCCTCGTCCAACTCCATCCTTCCCCAACTGGCCGCCTCCCTTAACTTCATGTTTGCCTCCAATTAAACCGATATCCCCCCACCCCTTTACCGTCACCACCCGAACCACTCGCCCCCGAGACCCTCCGAAATCAACCGCTAGGCTGCAACCAATGCCTGGCCGGACGTGCCATCTCCACCCTCTCCGGTCGCAGCAGCCACAAGATGGGATTTTCCACCTGGCCTCTAAGGCCTCCCCTCTCCTCGCCGCAGAGATCTGCCATCACTACCAACCGGGCAGAGCATCAGTAGAGCCCCCCGCCAGGCCCCAGACGGCATCGAGCACCGACAAGCTGCGGCCCCTAAAGTCCCCCTCCTCCTGGCTAGTCCCCAATACCCTCTTTCCCTTACTTCAACACTTTCGAGTGGAATCTTAATATATTGCGTGGGCCCAGCTGGAGTCGCGACCCCCTCCCCCACGGGACCCGAGCCATTCCTAAAATCAGCCACTACAGACACCATGATTGTTGCCTAATGGCCTAATGCCCCCGAGAAAGTCCCATCCCACCCCGCGTAGGCTCGTGTGCCGTTCGAGTAACTCAGCAATCCCTCCGACTACTCCTACCTCATATTGAGACTTGCTCGTATTACTCCTTAAAGGCCCATCCAATTACCTCCCCACTGACTCCCTACCTATGACCCGATAAAAAGGGGGGGGGCAGTTCTGATTCAAACACATTAACAATTGTTCTGATTATCAAGTCCACAGTGAGTCAGACGGAGTCCGTAGAAATACTTGCGGTTGATTCAGGTGTTAGACGCCGGTGTGCTTTTTTCCGTCAGGGCACTGGATCTGGACTTCAAGGAATCGACGATTGATTGAATAGCTTCCAATCCCTGGCGACGTCTAGAGTCCCGTTGACCCGCGATCCATACCTTCTGAGCCAGCCTGGAAGCAGGGGTAGCTGCATTTCCTCGCTGCTGCTGAGTAATCTCCATTTTCCTCTTCTTGAGCTCATTAATTGCTTCCGCCGCGTTGTCATAAGTGTGGGGCCCATCCTTAAAGTGGATCAGTATCCTCGATGGGTAGAGTGTCCACAAAAAAGTGTTTTCTGTACCTTAGGCTTGGAAGTTGTGCTATGCTGTAATGCAGGCAGCAACTCCATTGCACACTGCTGCTCCTTTTGTGAAGGGACTGTGCTGGCAAAGTACCCAGAATGTATGATTAAAAAAATAATAAAGCAGTGAAACAAAAAGAAACCGCAAATGCAGCGCCGCTCAGGAAGAGACCACTTTGTTCTTTTACTTATCTCTACTTTGCTCCTCTCACAGCACAAATAAAAAGTGCTTTCTGTACCTTAGGTTTGAAAGTTGCATTACACTGCAACACAGGCAGCAACTCCCATTGAACACTACCGCTCCTTTTGCGAAGGGACTGTGGCAAAGTACCCAGAATGAATGATTAAAACAAAAAAAAATAAAGCAGTGAAACAAAAACCGTCTAACTTAAGTCCTGTGTGTGTGTTGGGGGGGCAGGGGAACCATGATGACTAGCTCAAACGTTACTTCTGCAGAGACTTCACCAGGACAAAAGTCCCCAATTTACACAACACTGAAATGCAGGTGGAGGAACTTTTTTATTACATAATAAATCAAACAGCTAACAGCTTAAACATTTAAAAATGTTTTTTTTTTAAATATAAAAAAACAGTTGCCCTTTTCTAAGTGCGATAATACCCTCCAGGGTGGGCAGTATTGGGCAATACCGGACCTTCCAGGAGCTATAAGGCCCTCCACCTGTGGCGTCAGGCCTCATTACACCCCTGGACAGTCCGGTGTCGCCCAATACCACCCACCCTGTCGGGTATTATTGCTTACTTGGATGAGACATTAAACAGAGGTCCCTCTGCCTGTTCTGGTGGTTGTTCAGGTGGATGTTCAAGATCCTGTGGTACTTCTTAAAAAGAGTTGGGGAATTTTATTGAGAAAGTTGGACTTCATTACAGAAAAAGAAATCAAACAAGACAACAAACAGAAACAGAAAAAAACCTTGCAAGATGCAAAATCAAAGCAAATCAAACATATATATACAGAAGTACAAAAAAAGGAGGAAAACTTCAAACCCAGTAAAAGGATCACAATGTGACCATAAACGAAAAAACTGAGGTCCTACAAAACGCCCAAAGTCCTGTACTTTAACATTACGAATAGCAATTCCAATATTCCTAATAACTTCCAATACAGAAATTAATTTTTGATGCAGAACCAGCATACATCTGGCCTGCCACAAATAATAATGGATTAAAGAAAAAAGAAAGTGTCTTCAGGATATTTTTGACATAACACACCCTGTGTACAAAACATAATGTGAGCATATGACAAACGTAACAATATTGGTTCTGACCATAAACCAGCTAACTGAGTCCAAAGGGAAACAGCAAAGGGACACTCCAAAAAGAGATGTTGTTGGGTTTCAATAATTGCAGAACAACCCTCCCTGGGTCAAAATCGAGCATCTAATGCTTTGTGCTTATGATTGCCTTTTACACTTAGATGCCCATAATTACCCAACCATACTACATCCCACACATAGGAAGGCAACCGGGGATTACATAGTTGATGGAGAATCCAGTCAACCTGATGTTCAGGACAAAATGGAAATATCACCCGCTCCTGAGCGTCCTTCCGCCAAATAGTGTCATAAAGAAGTAATCTAGCGAGAATACAAAAATCCTGAGGACGGAAATCCCAAGATAACGCCACCTTAATAGCTTCTTTCCCAAATAAGAGAACATCAGCCAATCGAGAAACCCACCCTTTTTTCCCCAAATCCCAAGCGGGAAGGCAAGGCAGTAACCACTGTAACACCAAAGGCTTCCAACTCACCATCCCTGGTTTTAAGGTTTTCCCAAAAGTAGTGTGAAAAAATATACTGTAAAAGAAAGCCACAGGGTTAATCATCCCAACCCCTCCCTCCTTATATGGCCTATAGGTTATACTCCTCTTGATGGGGTTCAATCTAGACCCCACAACCCTTGAAAAAAAATCCTATATAATCTAGAAAAACAATCCATAGGTGGCAGAAATACATAACAAAGGTATAGAAAAAGGGGAAGAACCAAAGTTTTAAGCAACATAACTCGTTTTTTCTTACCCATTATATGTTGTTTCCATCCTGAAATCAAACCCTCAGCCTTACCCATGGCTAAAAGCCAATTATGATGACACACATTGTCAGTCCCCAAAAAAATACTTAAATACTTGAAGGGGCGAATATCAATGGAAATCCCAGCACACTTCCCTAATTACGGAAGAACAGTGTGTCCAATAGGAACCCCAATACTTTTGCCAAAATTAATTCGAGAACCAGAAACAGAAGAATAAGCATTTAGCACTTGTAACACGGCAGTTTCAACTGTACCAATATCCACCGTTAAAACCAAATCATCTGCATATGCAAGGATTTTAACTGGGGAAGATGGGAGCGCCCAACCCCAAAATCTGGGGACAACGAGAGATCGCCTGAATCAATGTAGCAATACAAAAATTATATAAAAGAGGACTTAGTGGGCAGCCTTGTCTGACCCCTCTACTTAGCCTGACAGGATTACCCAACCAACCATTCACGTTTGGGAGGAGTGTAGCCTCCTTATACAGTGCTTTAAGCCAAAAAAGAAACTGGCAAGGAATCCCAAATGCACCTAACACAGCAAATAAAAAATCATGAGAAACCATATCGAAAGCCTTCTCCTGATCTAACCCCAACTCCCAGCCAGAAACCTTACCTTGCTCACCCAACACAAACAATTCCCGTAACAGAATTAAATGATCATTTTGGCTCCTTCCCGGGATACCACAAGTCTGGGCAGGACTAAGACGTGAGGCAATTTTTATGAGCCTGGCCAATAAAATTTTAGCCATGATTTTATAATCCACATTTAATAAACTTAAAGGTCTCCAGTTTTGTAAGTCAGAACGATCTCCCGGTTTTTTAAAGATGAGAACTAAAATGGCTTCCTTCATAGACTTAGTAACTGTACCCATGGTCAGCATATCATTAAATAACAGAGATAAAGCTGGAACTAAGTCCTCTTTAAATGTTTGAAAAAAACGAGCCATAAGGCCATCTGACCCTGGTGCAGAGGCAACATTCAGACTGTCAATGGCACTGGCCACCTCTGAGGGTAAAATTGCACCAGACAACATTTCTTGCTCCTGTAAAGGAAGTGGGGGAAGATGCAAGGATTCTAAAAAAGGTTTAGCATCCTTACAACATGGAGAAGTACCCAACACAGTAAGGATGTGTATTTCCACTGCCTGAACCATTACCTCTGGATCTGATACCAAATCACCACTAGGTGACAAGTTCCAGAATAAATTTAGACTCCACCCGTCCTTTGCAGTCTTTGAACATGTTCAGCCCACCTTTGGATACCTGTGTCCCAAATCGTGCCTCCTGCCCCAAGGAATTCGCTCTATCATATTGCAGAGATTTCATTTGTGAGCAAATTACTGCAATCTGAGCACTATAATCCAAAGCCGTAGCATCTGATAAGGAAATCAGATGCTGCAGTTTGTGCCATAGTGCTAGGTAAGATAAATAAGTTGCAGTATGTTTAGCTGCAGCTTGTTCCTGAAAACGTTGCTGCCATCTGAGTTTTGAATCATCTCACCACTCACAAGGATCTTCATAAACATCTGCCGCTGAAAGTCTGGCTGCCCATTCCTTCCTCCAGAGTCTTGGTAGGCGATGGTCCTCTAACAAAGAATCATTAAGCCACCACATATTTTTTTTACATCTTGGAGTGTTCTTCCAAGAACAAGTCATCTTGAGTGCTAAGTGATCAGAAAATTCAACACCCAGAGTAACACAAGATAGAATCCGCAACACACGAGACAAATGAAATCAATACGGGTCCGCAATGGCCCTTTAAAAAAAGGTGAATCCCCCGACTCGTGAAATGACCTATATGCATCTACCAACTGAGCAGTTGTAACAACATCTTTCATGGTGACAGAATCACAAAATAATTTTGTGGTCTGCAACCCCCTGTCCTTCTGATGCAGCCCACAATTAAAGTCTCCCATCCACAACAATAACCTAGAGGAATGCAAATAAGGCCGAATTAACTGGAAAAGTGAAACTCGCTGTGCTTTAGATTGAGGGGCATAAACACCGATAATCCAAAATCTTTCCCCAAAATAGGAAAAATCCAACAATAAGACATGACCAGGCAGAATGTCAACCAACCTCGATTCCCGAAAATCAGAGTTGGAAAATAAAATTCAAATCCCATCACATTTATCAGTACCGGAAGACCAGAAAGAAGGACCAGAAGTCCATGCCAGAGAAGCTTGTTGAAGCTCACGGTTAGGTTTTAGTCGGGTATCCACTAAGCAAATAACATCACAGTTGAAGTCAGGTAAGGTTAAATACAGCCCCCCAAGCTTTCTAAGTCCTTTAACACTGTTGACATTTAATGTACATACAGATAAAGTCTCCTTCATGATATACCTAGGGGCGACTTACTCCTCTGACTTTCTCTGGTCCGTTTAGCGATGGGGTCTAAATCCCCCCCCCTCCATCCGTGTCCGTACAAGAACGAATAGAGGAGCTATCTGTGTCTTCCCCACCCAAATCCTTATCAGAGACATCAGGATCTAAGATAGCAAATTTATTTTCCACTTTCCATGTAGTACCATGGCCAGTCTTACCCCGACCTGGCACCACTACACCTCTTCATGTTCCTTTATGGGGTATTTGAACAAATCCAGATGCCTCATTGCTACACTCCATGTTAACTGGGGGGAGGCATTACAGTATCAACCCGTACAGTAGGTTCCGAGAGAAGCACCTCAGAAACAGGAATGTCCTGCACACCCGCCGTCTGATCTAGTACCACAGTCGGAGGAAAGACCCTAGGGCCCTTTACACCAAGGTCCTGTGACATAACCCGTGGTTCCTCAGATCCAGAGGTGGAGGTGTTATGGGCCTGAACACTAGCTGTGTTACTCCTATCTTGCGCCTGCTGGGCCAAGGAAATCAGACCCACATGTGACGGGCAGTTCTCCCTATTATGGGAAGCCCAAGGGCAGCGACCATATGCATGGCCAGTACGTTCGCACAAGTTGCATTTAAAAAGGTTAAGACAGGCACTGGAAGCATGTCCAAATTCAAAGCAATGACTGCACTTAATAGTGTCACAAGCGGAGCTAAAATGAGCTCTTGAACCACATTTAAAGCAGGATTTTGGTTGTCCTACATAAAAAATAAAACTTTTATCTTTTCCCAGATAAAAAAAAACTTAGTAAGTGACGAGGCCCAGTATTTGTAGAATACAATTTCACATGACTTCTCCAGCCCCCATCCCAAATGAGTTCACTATCTAATGTGGGGGAAGGTTTATTAAGCACCTCACAATGCAGTTGTAACCAGAATAAAATATCCTCAATATGAACACCTTCATTTTTAAACATGACAGTTATATTCCTAACAGCAGGTTTTGTTAAAGGAATTGCATGAAATGGAGACCACATAGGAGAGGCCTGACAAGCTGCATATTGGGCCCAAAACCTATCTAAACTAGAGACTTGTTTAAAACTTGCATCATAATTGTGATTCCCCAGGCTAATGAGGGCAAATATATCTGAAGAAAGAAATTTCATAGACCCTTTAAGTAAAGTTTGAACCACATAGAGCCTAGTCGGAGGATCTACCAACCCCCCTTTATACAAAAGACGAACTGCATTCCGTCTGGGTGCAGGTTCACCTTTGGTGGAAAATAAATCGGCTAGCTTAAAACCTACTGGTCTATCAGACTATCTGGTAAATCAGGTAACTGAGGGCCAGGTGCTATTTGAACCGGACCCTGTGGGTCTAGAGACGGAGATGGGACTCCCTCAAGCAATACAGAGTTATCCTGCAATGTTTTAGAAGGTAATACATTCGAAGCAGGTTTAGTAACAGAAGGAACAGAGGTATTACAATCAGAATATTGTTCAATATCAGCAGAAACAATCCCAGGAAAGTCATTGGAGTTCTGAACAGACAGAGGAACTGTTTTAACAGATTTCCCTACCTTATCCAACATATTTAAATATGTGGGATCTTATGATCGGGTCCAGACCCCACCATCACCCTGTTCCCACCCAGCCCCTCTAAGAGCGCTTTCAGGAGACCACGAAGTCCCTCGTCGAAAAAAGGCAGAAGTGTCACAAGAAGCTTTAGAAACTCGTTTGCCATCGGGAGTCACAGTACCTGACTTACTCCAGCCAGGAATTTGAGAAGAAGGAAAGAAGTAAACCTCCGGTCCTTTCGGTTTCTGTATAGGAGCAGACTTTGGTTCATCAGGCAACACAGGGCACTAAAAACCCCATCTACAGCATCAGTCTGGGTCTTCTCAGACCGAGGAAAAGACGTCAAAGACGGTCCAAGCACTGCCTTAGGGAGCGCAGCAATTTCTTCATCCAACTCAGCACGTTCACAAAGCAAAGCCAAGCGCTTTGCCGACCCCACAGTAGTAGCGCTGTTAGCACCAGGACAATCAACCACCGGCAGCTCGCTGGCCAAACCAACCTCCTCTCTTCCGGTGGAATCCATAATAGTCGCCAAAGCGACTTCAGCCACAGCACACTCTTCCTCCACGGCCCCTGAGAAAAGCAGTACAGGGGAGGAGGCCCGCTCCCCTGTACTCACACCATCCAGCACACTCTTCCTCCACGGCCCCTGAGAAAAGCAGTACAGGGGAGGAGGCACGCTCCCCTGTACTCACACCATCCAGCACACTCTTCCTCCACGGCCCCTGAGAAAAGCAGTACAGGGGAGGAGGCACGCTCCCCTGTACTCACACCATCCAGCACACTCTTCCTCCACGGCCCCTGAGAAAAGCAGTACAGAGGAGGAGGCACGCTCCCCTGTACTCACACCATCCAGCACACTCTTCCTCCACGGCCCCTGAGAAAAGCAGTACAGGGGAGGAGGCACGCTCTCCTGTACTCACACCATCCAGCACACTCTTCCTCCACGGCCCCTGAGAATAGCAGTACAGGGGAGGAGACACGCTCCCCTGTACTCACACCACCCAGCACAGACTCTGGCTGCAGCATGCCACCGACAGCCAGTAGGGGAATTTCCCTGATGTTCAGGCCAAATTTTCCTCATTCACTAAAATACCATCGACAGCTTAATCTGGTTCAATTTCAGTTTGTTTTCATCTGTATCCCCACCCCCAACAAACCAGGGACCAGGCTGAAAATAGGCAGAATTGCCTGGCCCTCTTTCCCTGGTCAACAAAATCTAAATAAATAAATAAAAACTACATAATAAATAGCTGAAGTGAGGCTGCACTCTGTGTTTCTAATGCCAGAAATCTCTCAAAGCTTGATTTGGCCTCAAATTTATATAGTTCAGCTCATGGGGTACCACTGGTAACCAACCAGTTAGCAGAGCATGTTAGAACACAGTATCCCCAAAACAGACACTGCATCCTGCTTATAAATGAGAAATTTAGGAACTGACATGGAAACCCTCCCCCCATAAAAAACAGAAACCCCGGCATCCTACTTGCAAACAAAAACAATGAAAATTGGCATATATTACAGAGAAATCTGTGGAATTTTCACATTTTGGTAACTGTTAAGATCAGTTTACAAATTGACTTGTACCAAAACAAATTCTGTTTCTCCTAAGAAATCAAAGCTAAATGTGTTCAGTCCATGATTCCTCCGTTAGGGTTCTGCTGTTTTTTGCAACTGCTGCCTTAACTCACATCTCTAAGCTTGACGTAGTTTGTAATAAATTAGCTAGATTCATTGTTTAAGCCCCCAGACAAACCTGCCATTGTGATCTGATAAGAACACTTGGGTGGTTCAGTCTTGAACAAAAATGCTCACTGAACACTTGGGTCCTAATGCGTCAGAGATTACTTTCACATATTCAAGATCTGTTCCTCCCACATTCCATCAAGAACAGTCCTAGGTCAGCAGAATGTTCAGAATTTGTTATTCCATCTACTAGAAGTACAATTGGCCATCAAGCTTGCTCCTACATAGGGTTGAAGAAATGAAACACTCTTCCTCCCAGCCTTTGCCCCTGGCATGGGCTGCTTGCCTCTCTGTATAGTATATAGGAAGCAGTATAGCATAGTGGTTAAAGGCGCTGAGCTGGAGACCTGGGTTTGACTCTCATCAGCCCCCACTTACAATACTGTGTGACCCTGAGCAAGTCACTTAACTTCCTTGTGCTCACAGGTCACACCTGGAAACAAGCTATGGCTTAGTGTGTCTTT
Organism: Neoceratodus forsteri; assembly: GCA_016271365.2. Lineage (NCBI taxonomy): Eukaryota > Metazoa > Chordata > Ceratodontiformes > Ceratodontidae > Neoceratodus > Neoceratodus forsteri. The sequence goes on along the minus strand of CM057458.1, from coordinate 166,392,672 downwards.
CCTGGTTAAACCATTCCCCCTTTCCCTTTCCTGTATACTCTAAAAAAATGGTTTGGGGAAACCTGCACAGTTGCATGTAGTTCCTGCTTAGTATCCCAGTATGGGTATTTTTTTGTTGTTGTTTTTGTTTTTTATGAATGTGTCATATATTGTATCAACTGGCTCAACTCTCTTGGCAGCGACATAGAGACCGCTCCAACACTCAGCCTCTTCAAGTCCAAGCTGCGCCTCTCACTGCTTGTATCCTGCGATTGCCCATTTTAACATTTCCAACTATCCAACTGCACATGTCCCAGCACCCAGCACTTACAATCAGTCTTTGCACCCCTAGCACCTTACCTGTCATAGTCCCTCGACAAGGCCCCCTTGCTGCACTGTATCCCGCCCTCACCCACCTCCCCCCATATCTCCACTCCGTCCCCCTCCCCCAACCACCTCCAGTACTCCCCCTTACCCCTGCCTCCTCCTCCCCCTCGATCTCCTACCCTCACTTCCCCCCCCACCCCTTCCCTTGTCTTGCTCATAGCTCAAGTCTTTGTACTGGTTATTACATGTCTGTAAGTCAATGACTATATGTTTGTAACTAAAAATGATGACTGTTGCACATGCTGACGTGGAATCTTTGTAAAAGAGCCTTGGCTCAAAGGTATTGTAATCCTAGACTGAAATTAATAAATTTGTATTTAGTATTTACTGTAACTATAACAAAGAACTGCATAATCATCCAGGAAACCATTATGAGTGAGCATTTTGCTCAATAGGGCTGCATCATCTTTCCTGTTCAAAAAAAAAAAAATGAAATAACCCCCCAATCTGAAACCGTAGCATCCTGCTGATAAACAGCAATAATGATAATTGACATAGAACATTGAGCTTTCCAAAGCAGAGATATCCACACCCAGCACATTAGAAAGAAAATATGAACATGACATGCAACACTGTCGCCTCAAAACAGAAACACCTCTGTCCTGCTCTTAAAGATCATGTGCAACGTTTTTTACATATTTTTAATAAAAGCGTAACAAGCTGAAATTCAGGTCCTTGTGTCATGATTAGTGTTTCCTGAAAATTTCATGCTGTTTGGTTTTGTGGTTTTCTTTACATTAGCATTTGTTAACTAGCTCTACAGTGGCTGGAAACTGGTGTTATTTCTGTCCTCTCGGTCAGGCTTAGTCTTAGATAGTGATGACATCACTTTGGAGTAGCTTGCTTTTTCAGAGTCCAAATCAGGGCAGCACTCTGCAGAGTTTATGGTTTGCTAAGCTCCCCAGATTTCTTACAAACCCTGTCTCTGGTTTGTGTTTAGACAGATCAGCTTAAACTATATCATTCTCTTCCTTTAAAAAGCTGATCAATTCAGTTTCAATGCTGAATTGAAGTAGTGGAAATATTTTTGTGAGAAATCAGCTTGTCTGTTTCACAGCTCTGTTCTTTCTAGATCAAACCTCAGTTTTGTTTTCTAACTATATAACACAGGGCTGTTTAATGAATATAAAATAAATCTCAATTTTGTTAATTCACAGAAACACTTTGACTTTGATGTAGCCTTCATAAATACAGTCATGTAAGAAATGTTTTTCTCATGATTGACCAACAGGTGCTTGTCACACTCTGCTACAGTACTTCAAGCACATGTACTGTCAGAACTCACACATTTCAGTTCTTTGATGGTTTCTGTGTAAAAATACATCATGTACAGTATATGTATAACTAGAAACACTGTGTGGCATCCCGATGCACCATGTCTCTGCCCCACAGTTGCGGCAGCTGCAGTCTGTGGCCACCAGTCCCCTTCCCCACAAGCCCCCTGCCTTCTGCTCCACATTTGAGGCTGCTGCACCCTGCTGCCCACTCTCTTCTCCCACACGGTCATGGATTGTGCACCCTGCTGCCTCCATCCACTGCCTAAAAAATCAGGACTGATGCCCCCCGCCCAACCGCACATTTAGGGATGCACCTTGTGCCCCCTGTTCCTGCCTCTACAGTCAGGGCTGCTGTGCTGTGTTAAGCCCTAGAGTGCCAGGTTCTCTGCCTCCACAGCTGGGGCTGCTAACACTATGCTGTCCTAGCCACCAGAGATGGGGCTTTTGCTGTACCCTGCTACCAACTTCCATTGCCCCAAATGGTTAGGGCTGCTGCACCATGTGTGCACCATCTCACAGTCAGAGCTGCTGTACCCTGATGTTCCATGTGTCCTACCCCACAGTCGAGGCTTCTGCACCATACTGTACTCTATCCCCTGTCACCACAGATAGGGCTGCTGCACCTTACTCCTTTCTACACAGTTAGGGTTGCTGTGGCCTCAGGCCTGCTGTGCCCTAGAGCTCCATGCCTCTGCAGTTAGGGCTGCTGCACCATGCTGCCACTTGCCACAAGATTCTGGGCATTTGCTGCACTCTGTTGCATGCCTCCACAGTTGAGGCAGTTGCACCCTGCTGTCCCCCTGCCACCAGAGTCAGGAGACAGAAACAGGGGGCAACAGATGCAGCTTCCCTAACTGGGGGCAGCTGCAGTCTAATGGACTGAAGTGCTGCACACTCGAGCAGACAAGATAGACCAAATGACCTGTATCTGCTGGCAATGTAGTATGTTTGTTTGTAACTGTGAGGGTGGGGGGAGGGCAACAGGGTGCAGCAGCCCCAACTGTTTGGGCAGGGGGTGGCAGGGTGCAGCAGTCCAGATTCTTTTGGCAAGGGATGGAGGCAGCAGGAGGCACAATCCCTGACTGTGTGGGAGATGATAGGAGCAGCAGGATGCAGTAGCCTCAAATGTGGAGCAGAAAGCAGGACGCTTGTGGGGCAGGGACAGGTGGCAGTAGACTGCAGCTGCCTTGACTGTGGGGCAGAGAAACGGGGCATCGAGATGCCATATAGTGTTTCCAGTTATACACATACATTGTATTTTCACACAGAAACCACCAAAGAACTGAAATTCTAGGAGCGTGGATATGTTGTTCATCCACACTCTTTGGCGTGTCCCTTTCCCCTTTAAATCTTGCCAGAAGTCTTCAAGCTAGCTCCTCCCACCCACCCAGGTGGTATATACCTCGGCTTAGCCGAATGACACCAGATCTTCTTTTCCACTGGAAGATTTAGGTTCCCTCATGCTACTTCTACAAGTACCATAGGCCCTGGATTCTAATCGATGGTTTTTGCTGCATTTGCTTTCTTTGAAACTCATAAGAGTTTACGATTCCGATCCGAGCGCATCGGACATGAAGGACAAGTTGTCCCCTGGGTTTCGCTGGTGTCCTTGCAGACAGAAAATGTCTCGCACTGATCCCCACCTCTCGTGCGTTTATTGCTTGGGTGTCGTGCATGACACCACCACTTGCACCGTCTGTCTGGCCTTCCATCCCAATGTCCTGGATGACCACAAGGCGCGCCTACAGCTAGGGAGACCGAGACCTCTTAATCCACTGGTGAAATCGAGAGGAGACCAGTGCGGAGGTTTCGCTGACGCTGAGGATCCGCCGAGGCACTCGACGAGATGGCAGCTTTGAAGAAGAAGCTGCTCAAGCTTCAGCCAGACGAAGTTTTTTCGTGCCGCCTAACCTGGGCTCCACTTTCACTGGGTCCTTTCGGGAGCTGTGCCAGTCTCTCCCTACCGAGGGTGAGGCACCCTCGGGCTCGCACTCCTCCCGCCCCAAGAAAAGGAACAAAGACCCTAAATCAATCTTCTGTCCGAAGAAGACATTCCTGGGACTGAGAGCAGTCCGATTCTTAGGACCTGGCGGTCTCGACCTCGATCGAGATCACTTCCTCGGCCACCGGCTTCTCAGACCTTCAGTCAGGCCAAGGCACCGAGGCCGAGGATACGGCAGAACCAGCTGAGATTTCTGTCGACCCGTTGTAGCTGACCCCGCTTGAAGACTCATTGGAGAGGACACCCATCCTTTCTTTCCCCAATGAGGAGATCCATCCTTCGGGTATCCCGATCAAGGGACAGGAGCCAGAACCTCGGTTTTCACCGAATCCGGCCTCTCCCGATCGACAGAGCCGACCCCTTCGGTCTCGATCGAGGACTAGGACCCCTTCAGTCGAAAAACCGAAAAAGGGTCACAAACACTCCTGGAAGAGGTGCCGCCACCGATCCTCATCCTCCTTGGATGAGGAGAGACTTCGACGGAAGCTCCGTCAGCGTTATGAGGACCTCATGTGGCAACAGCTAATTCTGACCGTTCAAAAGTCGGGAAGACTCGGCCTAATACCAGACATAAATTTATCAAAAATGAACTTTGCAAAATTTTTTGTGGAAGTCTGTAACAAGCATGCCCCACTAAGGGAAAGAAGGGAACGATCCAGTCACATGCCTTGGGTGAATGGAACATTTATAAGGAACATTAGAATACAAGACAGAATATGGAAGAAGGCCCACAAAACTTTAAATAAAGTAGATTGGGAAAGTTTTAAAAAAGCAAGGAACAAATTCAGGAGCCAGATCAGGAAAGCAAAAAAATGCCACTACAAAATGAAAATAGAGGAAAGTACAAATCCATCTTCTTACTGGAATCTAATTAAATCATTAGAAGGATCATCAATCTCTAAAGCTAACATAAACATCCAGGACGAAAAGGGACAAGATCTTACAGCAACTGAGACTGTGGACCTACTAAATAACTACTTCTGTACGCTACTGGACATAAAAATTCCAAACCAAGACCAAGGACACTTATCCAAAGTTATAAACAATGAATTGAATGACGAGAACAAAACTAACCAAAATCACCCACATTTTTATTTCAGAGTAATTAAACAGTGTGCAGTACAGAAAGTAATAAAAAACCTGAACTCAAAGAAGGCTAACAGTCTGGATCAGAAGCAAAGTTCCTGAAATATTCAGTTGAAATAACAACACCTGTCCTGACAAAATTATTCAATAGAAGTCTGCTGGAAGGTATTTACACAAAAGATTGTAAATTGACCAAGGCAGTACCCATCTTTAAAGGGGGAGAGCAGAACAATCCGTCAAATTACCAACCAGCAGCGTTATTGTCTGTTGTGTCAAAAATGTTTGAGAGATTGATTGGGAAACAAACGAATACATGGACAAATACAGGCTGTGTTGTCCAAGCAGTAATTTTGACTCAGAGCTGGGAGGTCGATGGGTACCATCCTCATGGACTTTAATATAACAGCCTCTGGCTTAGATAAGGGAGAGTGCGTGAGTACAGTATACATCGACCTCTCCAAGGCCTTTGATTTTGTAAATCACATGATGCTGATAGAAAGGCTTGAAAGGACAGGAATATCAGGAAGAGCCAAATCATGGTTTCATTCATACTTATCCAATAGAAAGCAACTGGTCTCTGTAAACGGTGTGCTTTCCAACTCACAAATATTGAGAAGAGGTGTGACACGGGGCTCCATGTTGGGTCCCTTATTGTTTCTAATTCACGTGAACGATCTACCCCAGTTCACCCACCCACCCATATGACAAGGTCTGAAATAAAACTGTACACAGATGACACTATATTAATGCGAACAGCTCCTTCTCAAAAGGAATTAGAACAGAATTTGCAGCATGATTTTAACTGCTTCCAGGAATGATTCACGAATTCAAATGTGGTACTAAGCACCAAGAAAATACAGGCAATGATGTTCAGGCACAATTAGGCAAAAAAAAAGTAGAAACAAAATTAAACATCACAACACTAAACAGTTAAACCTTAACCAACATCCAGGACTATAAATACCTAGGAGTAGCAATAGACAGTGTGCTGAAATTGATCTACATATAAACAATACTGTCAAAAATTTAAACAAATGACTCGGGGCCTTGAGGAAGAAACGTTTTCATCCCCAAAGAAACAAGGAAAATTATAGCGACATAACTTCTACTACCAGTTTTGGATTATGGAAGCATTGTATACCAGTACACTGCTCACACAGTACTAAAAAAAACTAGACAGACCATATAACAACACAACAAGATTTGTATTAGGCTGCGCTTATGATCGACATCGTTGTTTAATGTACAGTGGCCTACAGTGGGATTCCTTGGAGCTCCGGGGCAAAGACTGAGAGCAGCATTAGCCTTTAAAATGAATGGGGGGAAAATTTAGTTTTCTAAATCTTTTATTTATTTATTGAATTGTTTCACCAGGAAAGGCACACTGAGCAACAAGATGCTGTCTCCCGGTGCGACCTGGGGGGGAGGAGGAATAGAGGGTAGGATAACACGCAGGCTATCAAGTGTGGAACATTTAACAGTATATATACAGCAGCATTAGGTAACATTTTGTATAAGTTTACATTTGAGATCATGTTAATAACATTGGCTACAGTTAGGAGCATAATAACAAATACGTGACACAGTAGAAGTAGAATCTGATCCTGTTGAAGTACCTAGACATACTCATAACCTGAGGGGGATAAAAAATAGAGGGCTTTTTATTTGTGTGGCATCTAACTTCTATGGGAAAATGAAATCGAACTGATGGGTAGCCAAAGAATGGAACATGTTACTCCCAGAATTCAGGAAAGCAACAAGTATTAATTCATTCAAATCCCTGCTAAACAAGAAGGGTTTAAAGGATATCTGTGCTCGTCATTGAAGAACTTGAGTTCAGAATATGTGTCTGTGCTGAATTATATATCTAGATTTGTATTTATATAGTAAAATGTAATTTGATGGAATTTGTACACCTCTGTAACAAAGCAGGACAACTTTGTAAACAGGGTTGCAAAGTCCTAATAGTTCTTTCCTGTTTAAAAATAAAGATTTATCTTATCTACTGCATTTTCTTAAATACTGTGAATAACTGCATGGAAAATATTATCTGATGTAGGTCTGCCTATGTCTGTGATGGTGAGAAACTTTGCCACAAGTTCACCGTCCTTGATGTGTCATGTGTAAATACGCTCTTCCTCTGTTACAGCAGAGTTGGTACTATCATCGCATAGCACTGAAAAATATTTAGACTGCCTGACATCCTGTATCATCATCATCGAATATTATTGGAAAGCATATTGAGAAATGTTCTCGTTTACAATTGCATCCAGTTTTATTACATAACGTTATGATATAAAATAACATAGAAGTGACATAAAAACACATTTGACATATATAGGATGAGAAAACAGAGATGTACAAACTAATACACAATGCACGATAAATAAAATGCATAAGTTGAGCATTGATATCTTTACTGATAATATTTATGAAACTGGTTCAGGCCTTGTCACTGGTGTGCCTCGAACCAATCTTTTCACGTGTCCCTATCCGTGACAGTAGTTCCATATCTTGCACGAAAGACGGGAATGGTTGCCCTGCTTTAGCAACCTTAAAAGCTGTCAGAAACCTATGGGTCATAATTTCTATTATGCACTGGACAGGAAAAATCTGAGAAGCTAATTGTTCAGCAGCATTCCAGACCCATACTTATATTCCCTCATAATGGAACTGCTTATAACAAGACCACCGACCAGAAAACAATATCCCTGAGCCCTCAAAACCCTGATTCTAATCAGCTAAAGGGGCAGTTACCAATTAATGACTCCAGCATTGGACCATTTTATGCAATAATATACTTCCACAGTTTAAAAACAGTAAAAGAAAATAGACCTGTTTTTGTGCCTTTTTTTTTACTTTACTGTATGGGTACTTCTCAGGCACCTTGTGCCTCACAACGCATCTGAGGCATGTCGATATCCTGTAATAAAGCACATACTGTCGTGTGTTATTTTATAGGTACATTAGGGAGCAAAGAAAGACTAAGGCAGGGATACTGAGGATGAATAGAGAGGAAGGTGGTTGGGCAGAGAGCGACAGTGAAAAAGCAATGATACTGAATGAATACTTCTGCTTGGTATTCACAAAGCAAGATCAGAGGAGATGCCTCATCCAGTCAATAGAAGCACTCTGGGTGGGGGTGGGGAGGGTGATATTAGTCTTTTCACAGAAGAAAGCATTCTGAAAGAACTAAAACTGAAGGTGGATAAAGCAATGGGGTCTTATGGGATTCAGCCCAGAATTCTAAAAGAACTAAGGGAAGAACTATGAATACCACTGACTACCCTTTTTAATAAATCATGGGAGGATGGTGTGGTAGCAGAGGACTGGAGGAGGGCAGATGTGATTCCCCTTCACAAAAGTGGGAGTAAGACAGGCAGGAAACTACAGACCTGTCAGTTTGACCTTAGTGGTAGGGAAAATCATGGACTCACTTCTGAAGGAAAGAACTGTTGAGTACCTAGAGGCCAGTGGGGCACAGGACCCAAGACAGCATGGATTTACAGCAGGAAGGTCATGTCAAACAAATCTAATTGATTTCTTTGACTGGGTGAGCAAAGTATTAGACCAGAGAAGGGCTATGGACATCGCCCACCTAGTCTTTAGTAAGACATTTGACACAATCCTGTACAAAAGATTAATAAACAAATTAGCCAGCCTAGGAGTGGGCCCTAGGGTGGTAGCCTGGGTAAAACACTGGCTGAACAACAAGAAACAGAGGGTAATAGTAAGTGGAGTCCACAGTGAAGAAAGGGGGGTTACTAGTGGGGTACCACAGGGTTCAGTACTGGGGCCGGTCCTTTTTAATGTCTTTATAAGTGACATTGCAGAAGGACTGGAAGGAAAAGTATGTCTCTTTGCAGATGACACAAAGATCTGCAACAGAGTTGATATGCAAAGTGGGGTATAAGGGATGACAAGGGACTTGGCAAGGCTGGAGGAATGGTCACATGTATGGCAGCTTAGATTCAGCGCAAAGAAGTGCAAAGTAATGCACCTGGGAAACAAAAACCCAGGGGAAGAGTACACAATGGGGGGTGAGATACTGACAACAACAAAAAAAATGGAAAGGGACCTGGGGGTATTCATATCAGATGACCTAAAGGTGGGCCAGCAATGTGAGGAGGCAGTAAGGAGGGTTGGGGGGATACTGGGATGCATAGGGAGAGGCATCACCAGTAGAGAAAACAGGAAGTTGTTGTCCCTCTGTACAGACAGTTGGTAAGACCACATCTGGAATACTGTGTACAGTTCTGGAGACCCCATCTCTGCAAAGACATAGACAGGGTGGAGCCTGTCCAGAGGAGAGCAACGAAAATGGTGCAGGTAGACACCAGAAGACATAAGAAGAAAGACTAAAGGAGCTTAAGATGTATAGCCTGAGGAAAGGAGGGAGAGGGGGACATGATAGAAACTTTCAAATACCTCAAGGGAATCAACAAAATCCAAGAGGGTAGCATCTTTCAGAAAAACTGATGTGCAAGAACAAGGGGGCACAATTTGAAGATGGGAGGACAGCTCAGAGGTAATGTGAGAAAGTATTTCTTCACAGAGAGGGTTGTAGATGCAAGGAACAGCCTTCCTGAGGAGGTTGTAGTGTCAAAAACGGGGGGATTCAAGAATGCATGTTACAAACATAAGGCAATTCTAGTGTGGGGTAGGAGGAAGTAGGCTGTTGGTTAACTAGGAACTGCAGCTTATCTGTTAGGTAGGGAAATGGGCATACTAGGTAGGCCAAGTGGTCCTTTTCTGCCATCAGATTCTATTGTAACCCCTAGGTGGAACTATCCCAAGGGCTACTACCCCTGCCCGCGTGGCTAGTTGCAGGTTAAGGGGCCTGGGTACTGAAACAGGTGCCTCCACCCGGAGGACAGGGTTGTTAGTAGCAAGTCTAACCTGAGTACAGCCTTCTGGGACACTGTAACCCCCCTCTTTCCCCACTACTGGCCTAGACAATATGCAACAAACACTTTCACAGTAGCCCCTATTCAGCATACAAATCTCCACACTGTTTGCACTTACCACCAGGGCTGGCTCCACCAGTTCGACCCTGGAGACCCCCTGTAAAACAAGGTTAGACACAGCAAATAACAGTACAGTGCTTTTGGTACAGACTGGACTCACAGTCCGATTAAATGTAAAAAGATTTAGATCTGATTTATTCAGGGGACTTGGACAAGGGAGGGGCGTAATCAGGTTGATTCTAAAACTGATCTAGTCAGGCAATTATGATGCACTTTTTAGTCCCTACACAGTCACGTGCTCTGGGTACCCAGTTGAAAGTAAGGTGGGCTAGCCTGGAACGTTGCCCGGGGTATGACAGCATCGCAGCTGGTTGGGGCCCTGTGATGAAAAGAAAAAGCATGCACAACCATACACAATTTGTAATCCAGAGCCTGAGGGCTCAGTTCATGAAAGGAAAAACAACAATGCAATCAGATGACAGCACTTGAGATTTAGCTGTTGTTGCAGGGAGCTACCCTGGTGTTTACTCATGCTACCCAGTACAGGACACAGGATGGATGAAATGGAGACTGCAGGATGACTGCCAGGAGAAGCAGGGCCCACACGATTCACCGTGGTGTCATTCCTGTTCGTGATGTTGAGCAGAGGGCTGATCCCCAGGCAGGTCTCTCGTCGATGGTGTTCTCTGTTCCTGAAGTAGCTGGCTGGGCCAGTGTGACAGGGCCCAGGCCAGGATCAACAGTTTGGATATCAGTCCAGGAAGGCTGGATGCAGCTTCCAGCAAGCGTGACACAATTGAACAGTGGGGAACCAAATCACGACCCACTAATAGCAAACAACACATTAACAGTAAAACAATCACCATACCACCAAGCAGATAGCAGTCCGGTCACAATGTCAGTGTCTGAGCAAAACTGTGAGTTCTACAGTGAATGGATGTCCTGACAGGCCAATTGCGTACAGCAAATCTATGGTCTTCTTCAGGTTTAAATCTAGTCACTTGTCAGTGGATTTGTCTCACTCCAGTTCAGATACAGTCCGAGTGATAAGCATTTCAGAGGATTCCTCTCGAGGGACAACAGGCAGACAGGCCAAACTCTGCCTTTCCACCATCTCTCGCACAAAATATGCCGAAGCAGTTGCTTGAATCATTCGACCTGTTTACTCTTCAAACTCTCAACTCCAGACTGACACACTGCAGCAGGCAGCTTGGGAATTTTCCTTCAGTCCAAAAGGTTCCGATTGGTTGATCCATCAGTCTGTCAAAGTAAGGGCTCCCCCTCCAGGTTCATTTAGGCGCCAAATTGCAAAAACTACAATTCCTACAGAAATTTGCACCCACACGACCCCTGGGGACAGACACCATTTTAGAGTCCCCAAAGGTACTGATTGGTCCCAATAGGCAGTTCCGAACTAAGATTGTGGGGCAATACTGAAATGCCCATGCTGCAAAGGAGGTAGGTTAGACAAACTGCAATATTATTATTATTATTAAAACAGATAAACAGTAAACTGGCACAGTTCCTAGCAGGGATCCCTCTGCGCAAATAGCGATGGCAGAATGGAGCAATAACACTGCAGCCCTCGAGGGACTCGAGCCTGAGACTACTCAGTCCCTACCCAGATTAATTTTACACCACAAGATAGGCATCTCTTAAAGAAACAGGTACAGAGGCTAATGGCACTCCCATGCAAACACTTTTAAATCGCTAGGACACAGAACACCAGCCTGGCAGTGGGCATTTAGGCAAGCCCAAGGAAGACTTTTGGGAACTCCTTTTGCTGGGGGGTTACACTATGTTTATGTTTCTATTAATTATAAAATGGCTAAGAGAAATACTGGACTGTGATTGGTGGAATCAAGTCAAATGACCATGCCGATAGCCCAGCACAGATCAGAAATGCAGAACTTTTTGAACCTCATTATTTGGTCCTAAAATAAAAAAAATCAGGAAAGCCATTTTTATGTTTGCTTGCACGCATGTGCAAGAAACATAATGCCATCATCCGAGTTTTCAGAGGTGTGCCACCCCTCTTCCAATTCAGTCAGTGTATTTGCAGACCCGGCCCCAGTTCTCCAATGAAGGCTGCAGCTGTCTATGACAGCTGAAAATGCAGTGCTGTACAGTTGAAAGGGAGAGCTCCGCTTCAGTGAGCAGCACTCCCCCCACACACGCACGCATGCATTATGCATATTAATGTGGAATGTGCACAGAAAACAGATCAAAGAGCTCCCCCATGCTCATCCTCGATAGTCTATTTACAATTCTACGATATATTTATAAAATATTTATATTTCACTGAGTGAAAGGGAGCAGCTGCCGTACTGCTAACATGCAGGGAGAGACAGAGACAGCAGTTAATGTGTGGCAGGATGTAACCTGCCTCTGTGTGTCATCTCTCTCAGGAGTTACAGTGCCATCTCTCCCCCTACTCCTTCTGTGTCAAGAAAGCTGCCCATGTTTGATCCCCGTCTCATCATCTGCCAAATCTGTTTGCTACCAAGGTCCCATCTCTGTCCCCCCCCCCCACCCAGCTGAACTAGTTGTCTCCAGAGGTGTACTGCCATCAGAAACAAAAGTGTGTCTTGAGGGACATTCACACAGTGGCTGTGTTATTTCTGTGCAGTAGCACTATGTATATTCCCCAGCTGTGCTCCAGGAGAAGTGGTTTCACTCCGTATGCCTAGAGAGACTGCTCACTGGAGAGAGGGAGAGCGAGAGAGAGAGCAAGCGAGTGAGCATGGGACAGAGAAAGGCTGTATTCTTGTCCCCATCCCCGATACTCTGTGCAGAGTGAGCCACTACACAACCACTAGAGAGATGTGTCACTGGTCCTGTGTGAGGAGCCGCAGCGCAGAATGGCAAGTGCCAATGATGGGCACAACTTTGGATTCTTTTTCAAATACACAGTGAGTTTTAGGGAAGATTTGTCAGGATTTTGGTTGGCAGTTAAATAGACCCGACGGTGAGCTGCAAGTCCAGTCGGATAGATGTCGGACAATCATACCAGACGATGGTGGGATGAGAACCAGAGTAATGATTTGCGTTAGAAAAAAAGACATTCAGTGGAGAGAGAGTAATATATAATCGTTACTCTGGTTCTCATCCCACCATTGCCTCTGCTCTTCGTTTGGGGCTTCCTATATTGCTCATCTTTCCTTTACTTTTCACCCCACCATATTTAGTCTCTCGTACAAATGCATGTTCAATAATTTTCCACTCTATATTAACCTTACAATCACTCTCCATTTACCTTCTTTCCCTCATTTGGTTATAGCTTGTATCTTAATAAACTTATCTAATTTCTACTGTTCACGTAAGGTCTATTTCTCCATCTGATCGCCAGTCCTCGAACTTTTGAAGATCATATGATATAAGATGGCATAAATATTTGATCTGATCATATATCTTTAAAAAAACACATTCATATACAGTATGTTGCTTTTGTTAAATAAGCAAAAGTTTATTTTTGTTGATTTATATTTCCTTTATTAATATGGGTCTGTGTTTTATATTCTTGAGAATGAGATTACCTCATAACGAAGATATTTCAAACTTATTAGGAGCTGGGGACTTTCTGATAGCTTTGCATGCATCAGAATAGTTTATTGACTGGGCTGCCTGGTGATGTCTTGTCTGACGTTGGCATGCTACCTGGCATGCAGCCAAATGGCCCAGCCCCTCTCCTTCACCTTGCAAGGTGCTCAGTCTAGTTACACTTTGGAAACAGCATCTCATTTAATGACGACGGGTTGTTTGCGTTTTCTCGGATTTATTGAGTTTCTCAAAATAAATTTACATCGAGCTCCCAGTGAGAGGTAAGGGAGCATCTTTGAATGAATACAGAAATATTTATAAGCTCACACACTTTTTATTTTGAGCTATATATGAGGTTTTGTTTCCTCTCTTTTCATTCAGAATCATTGCAAACTGATAATCAGAACAAATGAATCCCTTTGTTTGAAATAATTTGTATCTTCAAGTTAAAGTAAGAAATTTGGACCATAAACCAGAGCTTTTTGTTTCAACTAAAAAACACTCAGGTTGTAAATTAAATCTTTTTTAATTTTCTAATTTAGATGGGGCTATTATGTGAGGAGCTTTAGAACTGAAGTCTGAAATTGCCCTCCCTCGCCCAAAGCATTAAACCAATGCTGTTTCCTACTAAGTATTCATTTTTTGAAGCAAATACAGGTCAGTTCCACCTGAATTATATATTTGGAGAAAACTTGAAAGATTATTTAATCAATTATTAGAACTCTAATAATTTTGTTCTTCTAATACATTTAAAACATTTCTTCTTTTTGTTTCTTTATATCTATTTTAGATTTATTGAGAGCTCCATGTCTGAAGAAGGAACCAGTGTGTGTGCTGAAATGTTACAAAATAAATAAAAAAAGTATCAGGATCATAATATAACTTTTTGGAGCTTTTTGAAAAAAATAATCTTTTATAAGGAGAACCCCATTATAAGAGTTACAGCTTGAAAGAAAATAAAATAATAGCTTTATAAACTACTTTGGCCCATCTATTTTTTGAAGGGGTTGAGTGATACTTCCACTTGTTTTTTGTTGTTGCATGTATCCGCTTAGTCTCACTCCCCTATTTTCCTATAAACCTACTATATAAAAAGGAACCCAGGAAGACAAGATCTATAGATTTACATTAGGGTTTCTGACCATAACACCATACCCTGTAGGGACTGACAGGCATCAGGGGTGTAACTTGGGATGCCGACCATAATGCTCATGCCATTAAACCCCCACCCCCACCCTGCAGCCAGTGACAGGGATTGAGGTGTGCCTTGGACTCTTTGGCACCAATGTTCATCCCATTCTCCTATACTACACCCACTTCAGTGCATTTCCTTATGGAATAGGGAGAGTGTAAAGCCCGAACACCCCAAGGCACACCTTAACACTTTGTAGGTGTCTGCAGGGTAGGTTGAGGCAAAATGGCATAAGCATTATGGCCCATGCTCAAAGGCACACCCCAATGCCTGTCCATCTCTGCAGGGTGGGGGAGGGGTTGGTGTCAGTTGAATACTTCACTGCCATTCCTATTTTGCATCTGTCAAACTTCTGCACTTTCAATGTTAATGCCAGCAAGCAAGCATTCGGCATTGACAAATGCTTGTTATAATTGCAATAAGGCATTCTAGGGTATGCATAATTGAGGGATAACGGCACTTCTCAGGTGCGTAAAGAACTCGGCGAACACCCTGTCATGCGATTAACCAAGTTTTGATATATGAATGCATGTACTGCAAGGTGGCTGCATATAGAACTGATGCTCAATGTATTTTGATAGATGCATAGAATATTTTAGCAAATTAAATTAGGTTTTCACCCTTGCAAACCAGGAAGTGTCATTTTGTGTATTGGAGCCTGTATTTGGTGACCTTTGACACACATTACCCTTGCAATGTCACCACAGGGAGATCTGTGCTCTGCAATTAAAATTAGTTCTTGGTCACAGTAATTCTGTCTTGATAACAGAGCTCTTGGTCACAACATGCAGCACGACAATGGTAATGTCAAACAGTTCATTTTCAGGGTCCGATGATGAAAGCATTATGTTGTCCTGCACTAACAGTGATCTTTCAGACACTGACATAGTGCCACAATTTGACAGTCGCTGCATAGTAGATCCCCATAGGGATGACCCTATGACAGCAGCGAGAATGATGCGATCAGTAGCTCAGACAGTCACAGCAGTAGTCCCGATCCATTCCAGTACAGCAGCTAGAGCAGACTTAGCAACACGGATTGTTACTATTACATTTTGCTGCTTAGTGCTATGGTTTGGTTCCCATCATTGCTGTCATTTTACTGTGCAAAATCGAGGTATAGTGTTTGTTCTGTTACTCCTGGCATCAATCTGCCCACACAAATGCTAGTAATAATACCCTGGGTTTTTATATTTCTTTTTTGGGGAGTGGGGGGGGGGTTGCTTTCCGTATGTGAATGAGTTGTTGGCCGCTCCAGCTTGACACTGAGAGCATGGCTCGATCTGGTGGCATTGCTTGAGCAGGATAAATGGCTCACAGTTTGTCCAAATTCCTCACCTGGTACTAGTTAGTAGTGACCTCCTGCCAATTGATTTATCAGTCACTCACTCTGATGGAGCACAGGGTGGAAATTACAAGCAGGCACCTTGTACCCCAGCCACTCATAACCCCCAGCTGCACACATGCACTTAGAAAAATGCTGCACCAAAGAACTTTTATTATCTGTAAATTATTTATACTGTTTGGGTCTGTCTTTGCTCTAGTGCCAATTGGTCTACGCTATAGCTTTCTTCTCTTTGTACGTATGTGTTTGGGGTTGGGGGACCTGCTTGTACTTTCCCCTTTAGAGGTATCAGTGATTGAGTAACGTGTTGAAGTCACCGGTTCCCCTGTTTATGGCATGTTATAAATTTTAAACTACAAATTATTGCACCAGCTTTGTGTTAGCTGTAAGCGCTCAGGAACTATACAGACTGCAGCTGTCATTAGTGTCTGCATAAGCATCTGTAATACCATCCTGGCATTGGCTTATTGCCGCTACATGTGTGCCTCCAGGTGCATTATGAATTGAGAAAAAAATACACAGTACAGTCGGTGATCGTCCCCCACCCCTCAAGGTTAAAAATGGCACTGCCAATACCCTTCTCATGGAGAAAGAGACTGCATTTATGTTTAGATAGCCTAAGTACCATTTGATTGGTCCACTACAAAAAGGAACATATCCTTGTGACAGGTAGTCAAGGGTTAGACTGTATTTGAACCACCCTTCCTCACTTATGTCACCATACTTCATTACCACTTCGGTCAGTGTCAAGCCATTTGTGTTTCCCTATTTTTTCCATTACAGTGGATCTCTGATGCACATGTGTAAAGTGTACAGCAAATACAACAGATGCTGCACTATACTGTCTCCCATGCATTACCGATGTCATGGTGCGTTGTGTATACTCCCTGCATTCATTGCTGTGTAGCCCATATTTTGGTTCAGACATTATTCCCTAAGTATGCCGAACTGACTAGCACACTTTGCAATATAACACCATAGAAGCCATACATTGGTACCACAGTGTTGGGAGAGGATGGCAACTGCAGTCTCTTCTTTTGCTGATGCTCTGGAGCATATGCAATGATGCTACAATCCTAATTATAAATAAAGACTGTCTTTATATTAAAATGTTAAAAAACTAAGTGTTTAATTCTGAGATACACTATAAACTATGTACAGTATGTAGCCAATTTTATTTCATTCATTTATAAACTTAGCGAGGTGTTGGCAAGCTGGAGAATCAATTCAGTGCACCATGCCCCTTTATTCATGCACATCTAAGCATACTTTGGTGATCAGTGTTATGGTGCTTGCATGAGAACACCAAATGAGCCCAAGAAAACACAGGAGCATAGGAAAAAATGTAAACTGTCTATAATGATGGTGACAATCAGAAATGTAATAGCAAAGGCAGTTTACTGAAGCAATCACACTGGAAGCAGCACTTGCCAAAAAAACACAGTTTATTGGACTGTTCTCCTGGGATTAGATTGTGCAGCTCAGTGCTTATACTCTTACTGCACATTACAATCCTGAACGGTTGAAAAAGTCATCCATTTAACACAGACCTCTATGTTCCAATACTGAAAAGCTTACTGCAATTTATAGATCTGCCCAGTTCAAAAGTCGTCCTTTTGTGTCCCAATACGCTACAGATTACAGCTCCACTCAGTTAAAAAAGTCTTTTTTATATAGACTTGTTGTTATAATTATGTACTTGCAGCACTTACTAAAACTGTAACACTGTACTCAAGCAATGTAGATTGTGATGTTCCTAGAACTGATGGTCCTAGGACACAGAGCTTAGATGAGTAAAATTGAAAATCAGGAGAAATTACTACTTCTGCAATCCCAAAAGCAAGTATCCACCTCAGCTGCCAATATAGCAAACAGTTTCAGTCATCAGTGCTGTAATTTTTGCCAGTTCAGTTTTGGATCTGCACTCACTGAGGCTGGGTCCAGGAAAAAATGAATGAACGAGCAGTGAGAAGGGTGCAGTGGGAACACCTTCCCTGTGCTGATGTCACTCATGCATGCAGATGCACTGCTCATGTGCGAACTTCAAACAAAGAAAAAAAACATGCAGAGGCAACTGTGGCACAAAAATGTTAAAAAACTAAGCATCTGAATATATTTAATACTTAACTTCAGGGCAGCTGAGCTTTGCATCACTCAATGAAGGGAAGGTGATCTGCAAGCATGTCATCGGGGGAAGTTGGTATTACGCTTTAATCCTCTCTCTGTCCATTAAGAGCAACTCTCTGATGGTATGTTTTTTGTTAGGCTGACACTCAGCATCAGTACAATTGCTTGCCTCACAATGAATATGACTAGTTTCATGTTTTTACTATAATAAGCATCATAGTTTTGCAGCTGACAAAAAATAGACTGCTAGAATTTTTTTTTGTTTTGCAACAGTCACAGTACATCTCTGTTTTGTTGGTATTTACTGCAAGCCATTCCATATCTTTCTTCCATGACTCCTGAAAATGTTGGGTTCTATGTTTTTCATAGTCTTTTTCTTTAACCAACATTTTTTCATGGATTGCGCGACCAAGCATTATTTTCTTGGGAGGCGAGGGAGCCTCTGCAGAAGACAGGGAACTGCTGTCACATTCAGGTTTGACAGAAGATGATGGAGGTGGCACAGTCAGGTTCTGTATTTTTTTGCTTGTTTTGTGAACCCATATCTGAGAAGAGATGTGGTATTTACCTGAGAAACAACTAGGTATTAATAAAACATTAAGATTTTAATTGAGTTGTGTGAGTCTGTAAACTCTACATATTTCCCTGCTTCTCCTGTTTGATACTTTATAACATTTCCAGTTTCTCCTGCTATGCTTTATTTATTTGTTTTTGTTTACCAGGTAAGCACACTAGACAGCCAAGTGCCTATTTTCAGGTGCAACCTGGCAGGATTACAAGGTACATACAAGAACATCAGGCAGAGTCAAGGTAACATACAAGAACTTCAGGCATAACAAATTAATAGGTAGAAAACAGCATAATACAGGCATAGGCAACAGAGCAAACAATATCAGTCAATCAATCAATCACTTTATTTAACCAGGCATAAACACCATTGAGCAAGCTAATTTTCAAGGTGGTCCTGGGCATTAATACAATTCAGTACACTTCATAAGATTACAATTACAGTGGATAACGGTGCAAAAAAGGAAAAAACATTGTGAAGGTGCCAGTCAATATGGGCCTATACATACCGGTCAATATAATTAACATGCAACGGTACATAATGATAAGCTTTACAGAAATGAGAAGAGACAACAATCCCATATAGTCTCCGCTAAGTAAGAGCTCATACCTAAATGATAAAAAATAAGGAGGTATTAAGGAATAGGGTAGAAATTGGGGTGAAAGAGTAGGCAGCCAAAAGGGAGGCCAGAATAGGTAAAAGGTAGAGAATAGGCATAGGCAACCTTGTACTGTACTGTATACACTGTATATACTTTTTCTTTCTTGTATATTATTGCTTTTTGTATACCTGCTTCTGTACTGTACTTTGATGTATTCATGACCAGGTTCACCTTGTAAATGAGCCTTGCTCAATGGTGCCCGCCTGGATAAATAAATATTTTGATTGATTGATTGATAGGGTCAGCCATACCCTTGGGGGGGGGGGTAAGGATAGAGGGTTAACAGGAGCAGTACAATATTGCAAGAGAGAGACCTGGGGGAAAAATGGGATAGAGTAGGCTGGGCACTCTCTCAGTGAACAGGTGGGCAGGGAATGGGCCCAGTGCACATTGATAACATTTAATACAACTAATGCTTACAGGATCGAAGTGTATTCAATAAACAGGAGCCTCACCCCCTAACAATTGAACTGGGAAAAAGTGCCTCAGCCGGGGGTCTCTAAGGCACAGAGACAGGCAGAGGCCGATTTTAGGAAGCCCCATAGAGAGGCTTTGAAGCAGGGATGGGAAGGAGCGGAGCAAGTTATTGCAGGAAGGGACTGTACAATTTCTGTTGACATGGAACCTTTGCAAATGAGCTTGTAGCTCAAAGGTGTACTCCTAAATAATAAATAAATAATAAATAGATAAATAAATGGAAAGTCTTTTTTATTTTGACAAAACATACAGGCTAAGCACAAGATGAATCGACCTCAGTGTCTGTTTTTTTTTTTCAGTATCAAGCAGGTTCAGTAACTAGAATTGACTTGTAAGACACAAGTCATTTAAAGAACCAAGATAGACTCCGTTTTCTAATACAAAGTCAAGACGTATTTTCCCGGCATTGTTTTCTTCACAGATTTAGGCGGCAGCTAGACTGTTGGCCAATTACTGCATTTAGCAGTCAATTAAACTTAATACCAAAGATTAAGCTGCTTTGGTTGTTACTTTAACTGACTAGCTTAGTGTGCTAAATTACTGCATTTAGCAGATAATTTTTAATATGAAAAGGCTGCCATTAGCCGAATTACTGCATTTACCAGTCTTGAAATTCAAAGAATAAGTAGGCTGTTAGCAGTTTTGTACCCAAAGACTTGTTGTTGCCCAACAGTCAAATTACTGCATTTATCAAATTCCTTATTTAAATTGTGAGAGTAGGAGAAATGAGACAGGTGATATTAATATATTAAGTTCTCAACTTATTTTTCTTTCTGAAAAGTGTAAACAGTGAGAAATACCACACAACTGAGCAGGTTTTTTTCCTCGGAAAACAAGTGCTGCTTCACAGACAGTGCACTTCTGAGTAGGAAAATCGTTTAATGAGCCACTCTGGGAACAGTGAATGTCAGGGATTAGGACAGGTGTTTTTCACCTCAAGTGGGCACTTAATCAGGTTTTGAAAAGAGAGGAGGAGAATCTATGGAGCTTTTCAACCGAGTGAGCAGTGTCTTTTACTTTAGGTGCTACTAAATATAATGCAGTCCTAGTAAGAGGGAAACCAAGGTGTGGGGAATTATGTAGCACACCCCAAAATGTTTTTTTGGGGTGAACTATAAACTACTTCTGACCGTACAAGCACACGCTGGCTGTCAGTTGTCTTGTTGCAACGCTAAACAGTGAATGACTGCTGCAGGATGCAGGCTTTGGTTGATTTTTCTTGCGTGAAAGGTCTACCCCTGACTGTGCAGGTAGATTTTCCCCATCAAACTGCAGTGCAGCCACAATAATTATTTTCTTCCTCTTCACTAACAGTATCATTGTTCTCCTCATTTTTGTATCTAAATAAAAGGCTGTTGCACTGAACTTTTTGGGGGACCTCTGTTAAAGGTCTACCCCTGACTGCATGTATATGGTTTTACCCACCAAACTGCAGTCACAAATTATTCTTCCCCTTATCAGTACAGGCAGTATATTATAGTGGTTAAGGGCACTGAGCTGCAAACCTGGAGACCTGGGTTTGAATCCCATCAGCCCCCACTTGCATACTGTGTGACCTTGAGCAAGTCACTTAACTTTCTTGTACTTCCAGGTCGCACCTGGAAACAAGCTCCAGGTTAGTTTGCCTTTCCTGGTTAAACAGTTTCTCCTTTCCTTTCCTCCTCTCCTTTTTTGTATCTGAATAATACAGGCAGACTAGGTGACCAGTTGGGGGCTGGTACCACTGTATACCAGGGCCAACTCACAGGGCCAGCCTTAATTCTGGGCCCCTGTGCCACCCCCTGTTGAGCCCCACCACTTCATTCCCTGTGCCCCCCCCCCACATCCACCATTTTTACCTGGCCCTCCTGTCCTGTATTAATAAAGCAGTACCAGATCTTCTAGTTTAACCAGCATCTTTTAATTAGTGCCATTGACTGCATTTAATTATTTGACTTCCTTCACCACTGGAAACGAATCTGACTGAGCCAGGAGCAAGAACTTAAGTACAGTACTACTGCCGTATTCATTTCTGTAAGGAAAGGCATATCATCATTGGACACACACACCTCTGATAATCTGATTTGCAAACAAGTTAAACAACTTCACTTTTCTGGAGGTGTGAATGAGAGAGAATAGAGATGATTATCATGGGACACCAGTAAGGTTTTTATTTATTTATTTAGCTTTTGTTGACCGGGTAAGTGCACTAGACAAATCCTGCCTATTTTCAGGCACGACCCGGGAAGGGGGATACAGATGAATGCCAACTGACTTTGAACCAGATTAAGCTGTTGGTGGTATTTTTAGTGAATGAGGGAAATTTGGCCAGGACACCAGGGAAATTCCCCTACTCTTTTCGATAAGTGCCATGGGATCTTTAACATCCATCTGAACTACCACCAATCCAGGCAGATGGGACCTCGGTTTAACGTCTCATCCGAAAGACGGTTGCCACCTGTCAGGTTTTTTACCTGGTGATTAAGCAAGTTTTCAGGGTCCCTTTCAGGAAATCCTATTTTGCTCTGTGCTGGTCAGGTTTTTGAGCCATTTTGAGTGCTCACATACTTTTGAAACAGATTTTGTCATTTCATTCATTGTTTTAGCTACATGTCCAGGTTACAATCAAGTTCTCTTGTCAATATAGCCCTTTGTTTGTGAAAGCAGTCAGCCTGGGAGGTGTAAAGTATGGCCATTAACACCATTAGCACTTACTTAACCTAATCTTTTCCACTGCATCTTAAAGTGGCACAGCAGCACTGCTGCCCCCACCTTTTGTAACAGTAACAGAGCCAGTTGTCTTCCACTTTCATTTGCTGGTAAACATTTTCATCTCTAACAGAATTTAGGCAGTTTTAAATGTTTAAAATTCTTTTTTTTCCTCAAGAAAAAAGCGTGGGCCCCTAAGGTGCAGGGGCACAGCTTGCACCTAGTTAAGGCCGGCCCTGCCTACTCAGGCCACTAGCTCTCGAGAAAAGTTCTGGCTCCACAGGGTCGATGCAGCACCTCTGGCACAGCCCGTTATTGATAATCTATGGACAAGATATTCAGAAAGATCAACCATTACAGTAAGTACAGTGCTCCCTCGCTATAATGAACAGAGTGGGAGCCTTAATGTGTGTGTTCATTATGGTTCCGTTGGTTACATCGAGGGACACTTATACTGTATGGAGTAGTGCCAGCCTCCTTCTCATCCACTTCAAAACCCACTTCATATGAATTTAGGGTACAGGAGGTATAGAATAGTGTATTTAATACTTTATTTAAAACATTATCTTAGTTGGTTACTTAAGTTTAGAATCAGGTTTCTGTGTGTGTAATTACAGAGCACCAACACCCACCCGCTTCTTTCGGGTTCACCTTCCCGACTCACACACGCAGAAGCAATACATGTCCTTTCATGCTGAAGGCAAACTCCAGTGTGATCTGCTCTCCTGCCAAAAATGCAAAGTGATCTGTGTGGGGGCCATGAGAGTGACAGTGTGTTATTGTGATCAGTGGACTGGCAGCTCTGAGTGGTAAAGCAGGCTTAAGTAAAATTATGAAATGGGTACTAAGAATCCTGAATACAGATTGGTTGAGAGCTGCTTTCAGCTGGGCCTTTATCCCAGCACAACAGCCCGGTTGAAAGTAGCTCCCGGCACTCACAGTCCTTCTTTCCAGCAATCAGCTGTGTGATATTATTCCCTGCTGTAGGTGACTGCCCGCCTACTGTCCCTGACTTATCGCTCGCACCTGTAACCCCCATGAATAGCAGCAGTCCAGATCCGGTGTAATTTTCCTTGCCCTGCTCCCACTTTAAACGCAGATACATTTTCAACACTTTTCTTCAGTTTTCTTGTTTTTCACCAGTGTTTCTACTCACCACCACCGCTACGCCACTCTGTCTCCTCACCACAGCAAAACAAGATGGAACACGGCAGAACAGAAAATGTCAACTGCTTTTTAAGAAAATACCCACTGCTCCCTTCAATCTGACCGGCAGCCCAGGTACTTAATAGCAGTTCTGCAGCATTGTGTACCCCAAGAGCCAACACTAAATTGACAGTCTCTGTCACAACACACCACTGCGCAATCTGTGAGGCCGATCGACACTGGAGCAGGACTGGGACCTGGAAATAGTGGAACCGGAACTTAGCAGCTACAAGCTGGCAATCAGCAAGTGGGCAGGCACTATTTTTTGTCTTTTCATTATTAATAGTTCTTATGTTGCACTGATTTAAAACAGACAATGGGAGGGCTTTAAGCCAGTGGTTCGATGGGCGGAGCAACAACGCCACTCCCCCATCGAGTTTAAATGTCACAACATCCTGGGTCTCACCAGGATTCTTTTTCATTGCAGCCGGAGGCGCTCTTCTCCTTGACCTTGCTGAATTCCGCTTTGTTCTGCAATGCCTCCGACTGCCTCTTCTCGCCCCCGTGCATTTCTCCATGCCTGTTCTCTCTTCTGGTATGTCCTGTCGCTGCCTTCAGTTGGCCTCACTGACGCTTTTGAGCGCTCCTCTTGTTTCCCCACTGCTCGCTTCACCCTGCTTTTCTAGCTCTGCCTGGCCCTCTTCTTTGGATGCCACCTCTGCGTGCATCGCATGGGCTGCCCACTGGAACTCTACACACCGTGCTGGCTGTTGTGCATGGTCGCACTGTACGATCTCTCCCTCGCCTGTGACAGGAGACTTCAGTTTCCTTCTGGACTTTGGAGCTACGTCACGCCTAACTTAATTTTACAGAACAGGCTGATGCCCATAGTGGAGCTCCCCACCATATCCACTGCGGCCGCGTCTCCTGGCTTCTGCTGCTCTCGCTCGGCTCGCACCTGCTTCCTGGCTGTTCCCTATGCTGCTTGGCCATTCGTGGCTCGTTCTCCTCCTTGCTGTCTTGTTCCTGCTCGCTGCAGCCCTACGTTCTTCCATCTAGATGGCTAGTTCTACCCCTCTTCTACAATCTGTGCAATCTGGTTTTCTGAGAGCTTGTCCTGACAAACCTTTCAAATGGCTTCCTTTCATCTCATCTCTGTTTTTTATGTCAGGGTCAGCTTACGATTTCTAGTTGTTTCCTATATAAAAAATTAAAAAAAATATGAGAATGTTATCGTGCACTTCCTTTCCGTCTGTCTGTTGTGTGGGGAGGGGGCAAGGGTGTTCCAGTCACCAATTTCAAGTTTGCTACATGTTCGTCTCTCTCCACACACCATTTTTGGTCAGCTTTCCTGTTTGGGGGAGAAGATTTGGACCTGTCTTTACCCTGCTGTTTTCTCCTTCTGTTGCTTTTTCCCTTCTCTAAACCCTTTCCTCATCCTCTCTGATATTAGGATTGCTGGGTTGTACAGTTCTTCCAGTGCTGCTACCTCAGTCATGTCCCCCTCTTTGCTGGACGTCTTCATTTGGCCTTTGGTGTGTTTGCAATGTGTGCTGCCATAACTCAGTTGGGTGGCCTGTGTCTGCCCCCATTTCTCATGGGCTCTGGTTCTTCTGCACTGTTGTCCAGCCCCTCCTACTGGTTTGCTCCTGCTCCTGGCTCAGCTGTTGACTCTTGCTGGGGGCCGGCTGTTTTTTATCAAGCCTCATTCATTTCATGTCTCCTCTGTTGCCCTCGTGGTTCTCCTGTTTACCTCACTCCTTCAGTGAACCTCTCTTCGCCTCCTCTGCTACGATGTACCCTGGGCATTTCTTTTGGGGGGTTCCTCTATCCTACCATCACCTTTCCCCTGTTCCAGCTTTCAAGTATTCCCTTCACCGTTGTACCTCGTCCGTTTCCAAATTTCCTTCTGGTACCAGCTGGCTGGTATCTTTCGCTAATTCAATCACTCCTCCGATCCGCCCTACTGCAGTTCTCATCTTGTACTAGCTGACCCATATTCCCTTCGCTCTCTCGTGGTACATCTCATGGATCCTATGCATCCTACTCAGACTCTCCCTACTACTGTTCTCATCCTGTACCGGCTGGCTCCTTCGCTACCCTCTTGACCTCCCTACCATCTGTCGTCCTTTCATACTTCATTTTCCAGTTCCTGCCTTCTTGGCGTCAATCCATCATCATACCTCATTCGTTCCTCCATTTCCTTCCTTGGCCTAGTGCCAATTCTCGTCCTGGCTGTCATGGTTTCTCTCCCCTCCTGGCTTCCCTCCTCATCAGCCTCCAGGGCTTCCCTCTTTCCTCGTACCTAGCACTCTCCGTTCCACTCTACCTCGCCTCGACCTGCTCATCCAATTCAGTCCCTGCGTCCTTTCTTACCTCACTTTCCAGTACCAGCCTTCATGGCATCTCTCCTTCATCATACCTCATTCGTTCCTATGTTACCTTCCTCTGCCTAGCACATGTTCTCGTCTTGGCCATCATGGATTCTTTCCACTCATGGCTTCCTTCCTAATCGTAAATCGTCTTTTTGTTCCTCTCGATCTCTTGTCCTGAGCTTGTACCCTGTGGTTTGCATACCCTCTGTTTCCTGACTTGCCTTCTTGGCCTTGGAGCCTGCCTCCTTTTGAGGAGCCTCATTGCTCGCATCGCTCTCTAGAGCATGATACCGCCACTCTTAGCTTCACTCCTCATAGTACATTGTCCAGTTTTGCTCGCTCCTCATCATACTTCATCCAGTTTTGCTCCTCGATTGCTCTGCCTGAGTTGCCTCTGGTTCCAGATCTACCTTCTTAGCCTCAGAGACTGCCTCCTTTTGAGGAGCCTACTTCCTTCTACGTCCTTCATGCAAGTTAATTTCTAAGTTCATTCCTGTCTCCTCCTCTTCCAATTCCATACAGGCAGTCCTGGATTTCCTCCACTCGTGACATGCTATCGATATTTCTTTTTAGGCATACCTGTCATGACTCCTGTGCTACCTAGTCAATCCACAGCAATCCTGCCGCAAGTATCCATCCTGCCGCATGTATCGAGTTCCTCACTCCAGTCATCGTTCCTTCCACCTTCCCTCAGGATTTCTCTAATCCAATCGTTTCCTCTCCCATTCCTATTCGTGACTCCTCTGCCGTTCCATACCATCCATCCAGCATTTAATCCAGTTGAGGCCCGCAGTCGATATTTCTGTTGAGCCCTATCTATCCTGCCTCTGATGCCACTCTCGAAACCACAGCACTAGTGCAGTATTCATCTAGTTCCTGACTTCGGTCATCCTTCGGGCATACCTCTCCCAAATCCTATATCACCTCATCAATTCGCGCCAGCTTTGACTATTTGGCCATGACTTGTCCCAGCTGGGTCCTATGCTACCCCATCGATTGCTATCCTTGCCTCTTGTTTTGCAGACTCCTGGTTCTCCACCCTGGTTCCCTGCCGGATTCCCTGCTGCTCCACTATTTGAGCTCCTTCCTCTTTCCACTCCTCCAGCTGCTCCCCTCCTGTTCAGGGGACGGTGCTGCTCCTCTCCCGCTATGAGCCGGGCGGGGTACATGCATCTGCTGTTTCTGGATTTTCCTGCGGCACTATCGCTCCTGCTGTCTGACCTGTGCCACGCTTCCTCCAAGTCACTCCTGCCTTGCTGTTCAGCTCCAGCTCCAGCCGTTCTGCGAGTGTGGGGGTTTGTAGCGGCTTTGTAGTTTGTCTTCCTCATTTATTCCTGTTGCTAGTTTGCTCGATCACTTATTCAACTATTAAACAAAAAACAAAAAAGGGGGGTCTCTCTGTGGCTTTCGGTTTGCTTTGGTGCTTGGCATATGGCTTGGCATCAGCTCAGTGTTTGCTGGACTTTGTTTCCTGGTCTCTGGATGGTGTGGGAGATGGCATTACAGTTGCTGGTTGTTTGGGACTTCTTTTCGGCCCTGTGATTCTTCCTCTTGCTACTGCTATTTCTGGACTCCCCCATCCCTGCTCTACTTCAGGCATTTCATGGCCTGCATTCATTGCTTAAATTGGGCATGCTTCTCAAGCCTTCGCATCGCCCAACCTATGCATTTCTTCTAAGGTTTTTCCCTATCCTACCATCCCTTTCCCCATTCATACTCATCTCTTTGGTGCTTATTCCTATGCTTCCTCATCAAACCGCTGCTCTCTCGAAGTTATCACCAACTGCCTTCTCTCATTCTGCCGTCCCCATCATTTGGCTGTCTCTGGCCCTTGTAGTTCTCATCCCATCCTGGACATTGAGGATTCACTCCAATCGAGACTAGTCAGTATCTATCCACTGGCTCCATCTGACCTGCATTTGATATTTCATTTGGGCATCTCTGCCATGACTCACGTGCCATCTCATTGCCCCACGGCCTCCTGCCACATATATCAGGTTCATACTCTGGTCATAATTAACCACCTTATTGAACTGTGGGCACACCTCTCATGACTCATGCCTCACCTTCCTGTTCTAGCCATCGTGGCTTCCCTCTATCATCATATGATTAGCCTCCGAGTCTCCTTATTCATCACTCTATCATGCTTATCGACCCATAGCTTGGCTACCTCAAATTGACTCGATGTCCAATCAATGACGTGCAGGTCCATGATATCTTTCCTTTGTCCTGTTCATCTATTTCGTTCGCTCACTCAGTTTCAGTTGTCTCGATTCAACTCCATCTCCACTCGCAGCTATGCCTTTCTGTCCATCGCCCTTTGCTACAGGCTGGCTGGCTGCTCTCCACCATCATTCAAGTTCAAGTTTCAGCGCTTCATCAATCCATGGCCCTCATGCTTCATGTATCAAATTCCTGATTCCATCTATCATCAGCAGTCACGACTTCAGTCTGGTCATAGCTTCTATATCTCATCATGCTTCGGTTTTCTCTTAGCTTGCTCTGCTATTCACATCATTGGGCCATCTATGGATGACTGCATGTGACCGTCCATCGACCCTAGCCGGCGTGCCTCCTCATCAGGCTTGCCCTGTTACAGTTCTCGTTCTATATCGGCTGGGTCCTACGCTGACCCATTACCCTCCCTCTGTCCTTTGTCCTTTCCTACCTCGCTTCCTCGTACCAGCCCCCATGGCTTCAGTCCCTCATCGTGCCTCATCTGTTTCCTTATTTGCATTCCCTGCCCTAGCGCCTTTTCTAGTACCTGCCATCATGGCTCCACTCCGCTCTTAGCTTCCCTCTTTATCTTACTTCATCCAGCTGTGATCCTCGATCGCTCCACTTGAGTTGCCTTTGGTTTCTGATCTCCCTTCTTGGCCTCTGAGTCTACCTCCTTTTGAGGAGCCTGCTTCCTTTCATTCCTTCATCCTGGTTCATTTTCAAGTTCATTTCAGTCTCTTCCTATTCCAATTCCGTATCAGCCATCCAGGATTCACTCCGCTCACGGCTTGCTTTTGATATTCTTTTTGGGCATTCCTACCATACCTCCTATGCCACCTATCAACCGTGACTATCCTGACACTCATATCGAGTTATAAACTCCAGTCATATCGAGTTCATATATCCAGTCATCATTCACTCAGCAGTACCTCAAGGTTTACTGTCTAATCGTTCCTATCGCCTATTCCACTCGCATCGTTCACCTCAGCATTACCTCAAAGTTTATTTATTTGCATCTCTTACTCGAACATTCCTATCATTGAATTCCATAACTACCGCATCAACTACAATCTCAGGGTCTAATTATTCCGAATCTAATCATTTACATTGCATAATCAAGCGTGCCTCTGTCTCTGTGCCACATAGTCCACCTGCTGAGGCTCACTTTTTTCCCAGTTTCATACTGATGGGGGCATGGCTCCAGCATTTTAAAAGCACTTCCACCCCTGTAACCAGCTGATATAACAATAGTTGTCAATTTCGGACTGGACTCACTCCCTGCCCACCTGCCCCAGTGGGGTACCCTGCCTAATCTATCCCTATCTTTCTCCAGGTCTCTCTCCTACACTTTTGTACTTCTCCCGTTAACCACCTAGCCTCCCCTCCCAGGGAAATGGTATACCTTATATTGACTGCCCTGTTGAAAAGTCTGTACTGTTCTGTACTGTGATGTTATCTACCAAATTAATCTATTATGCATCTTATGATGATATCTAAACATTAATCAGTTGTGCATGAAGTCTGTTATCCTGTTAGTTACCCTTTAATCTTTGTTATGCCTAATGTTCTTGTATGTTACTTGGACTCTTCCTGTTGTTTCTGAGTGTATGTACCTTGTAATCTTCCTGGGTTGCACCTGAAAATAGGCAAATAGGAAATTAGCTGTCTAGTGTGCTTACCCGGTAATCAAAAGCAAATAAATAAATAACCTCAGTGTCTGCTCAATCGCATAAATCAATCAAGCATATCGTTCAATCAAGCCAGTCTGCATTATCATCTCTCCTCACCAGCACATCTGGAATCTCCTCTTAAGCACATCTGGATATGCCTTGCTCTGACTTATACATGGATCTACTTCCTCCCATCCTTGCTTCTCTGATATACTATGCTCCTCTGATCTGCTATCTCTCATCGAATACTAGAGCATACCCTCCTTGGGTCCCTGATACCTCACGTTCCTTATTTTAATTCGTGCTTCTTTGGAGTTTTTCCCTATCCCATTATCATCCCCTCTACTTATATCCCTCATTTATGAACTATTCTCTTTACTAACATATGTCCTCAAATCAAACGTTGTCAGCCTGGATGGAAGGTGACCTAGGCCTTGGATCCCCAGAGGTTTCCTCCTAAAAAGGTTTTTTTTCCCTCTCCTCCGTGCCAATGGTCATAATATTAGTTAGAGTTAGTGCTTTATTCTCGTTAGTTAACTAGGTTCCACTGTTGGATGGAGGCAGATGGTGGCCCCGGCTTTCCCCTCTCTCCTTAGGAAGTTAGCCCTTCTATTCACAGAAATTATTCATCATCCTCGCCTCTTCAATGCTTGACATCTTTAGGTATTCTTTTTGGGCTTCTTCCTACCTTACCTTTAGCCGACGCATTCATTCCCAGCACCTGTATGGGGGGGAACCCTCCTCTAAGGTTCCTTGTATTGTACTCCTACAGGGTGGTATATCCCACGGATAGAGAGGCGGAAAGCCACAAAGAAAATTCAAGTTACACAAGCATTCTCATATTATCTCATTCAGTTGCATCAGCACATCAAATGGGAGGGCTTTAAGCCCTTGGCTCAATGGGCGGAGCAACGACGTCACTCCCCCATCAAGTTTAAAAGGTCACAACATCCTGGGTCTTGCCAGGATTCTTTTTCATTGCCCACCATCCTCCCCTCCTCCTCCAGCGGCACGTCTCTCTTACCCGTGGGCTTCTTCCTACCTTACCTTTAGCTGACGATTCATATCTCCCTGCACCTGTAATTGCATCAGAATCCTACAGGGTGGTATATCCCACAGATAGAGAGGCAGAAAGCCACAAAGAAAACTCAAGTTACACAAGCATTCTCATATTATCTCATTCAGTTCCATCAGCACATTGAAAATATATTTTACTTTTTTTAAACTTACTAACACTGTTTGTACCCATTTCATAATCATAATAAGGCACTCCAGGGGGGGGGGTGTTATGGTGGGATGACGGCCCTTCTTGAGTGGTGGAAGCATGAGGAGAAGCAACTGGCATACTTCTGACTGACACAGAGGATGAGCAAGGAAGAGTGAGTGAGTGAGTGAGCTACTACTGTTTCGGCATTCAGGAGATAGACAGAAGTGACTGAGAGGAGCTGCGGTGGCGTGGTTCACAAAAATTAGCATGAAATGAGCGGTTAACATGGGGAGCCACAGGTGGTGTTTTCTCAACAACTGGATTTTCCCTGTAGCGAGGTTTGCTATAGCAAGGGAGCACTGTATGCAACTTTCATTTTTTTTGCCCCTCCCCATCCTATACTCAGTTTCTGGGTTCCTATGCTCTAGGTGCAGAATTTTGCACTTTTTGACATTGCACCCTATCTGCCGTGTTTTTGACCATTCCTCAAGGTCCTGGCACATTTTTTCTATCCCTTCCCAAGTATCCACCCCATTGTAGATTTTGGTATCATCTGCAAAAAGGCATAGCTTCCCTTCCAGCTCTTCTGCAATGTCTCCTGTAAAGATACTGGCGAGGACTGGTCCAAGTATTGAGCCTTATGGTACCTCAGTTGTCACACTCCCACCTTTAGAATGAGTGCCATTAACCACCACCCTCTGTCTTCTATGCTTTAACCAGTTTCTAACCCTATTTACCAGTATGGATCCCACTCCTAGGTTAGTCAACTTCCTGATCAGCCTTCCATGTGGCTCCATGATAAAAAGGCTTTGCTAAACATAAAAACATAGAAGTTGTTGGCAGAAGGGGACAGTACAATCCATCAATTCTGCCCTTGGCTTCCTACCCCCCTACTTAACTGCCTGCTTATGTATTCCAGTGTATGCCCCATGCCCACTTGAATTCTCCCACTGTCTTGGCTCCCACCACCCCATCTGGCAGGCTATTCCATGGTTCCACAACATGGTCTGTGAAGAAGAATTTATTCGCATTCCTTCTGAACTTTCCTCCCTTAAGTCGAAGGTTGTGCCCTCTAGTCCCGCTTTAGTCCTTTACCTGAAAGAGGTTCTGCACATGCACCCTGTTGTTACCTTTAAGGTGTTTGAATGTTTCTATCATATTCCCACGATTCCTGCATAGTTCTGGGGAGTATGATGTGAGGACATCCAGTCTTGCCTCTTACGATTTCTGATGCAAACCCTGCACCATCTTTGTTGCTCTTCTCTGTACCATCTCCAGCCTATCTATGTCCTTCCTGAGGTGTGGCCTCCAGAATTGGACACAGTACTCCAGGTGAGGCCTGACCAGGGACTGATTCAGGGGCATGATTACTTCATGCCTTCTGCTCGTGATGCCCCTCCCTATGCATCCCAGGATACCACTAGCCTTTAGTGCAGCCTTTTCACATTGTCTACTGACCTTGAGGTCATCTGATATGATCACCCCTAGGTCTCGCTCCTGCCTGGTAGCCACCAGCTGCTCCCCTCCCATTGAGTATAGTTTCCCTGGGTTACGCTTTCCCAGGTGCATGACCTTGCATTTTGTGGCACTGAATTTCAATTGCCAGGTCTTGGACCACTCCTCCAGTTTCTGGAGATCAGCTTCCATGCTTTGTTGTCCCTTTGTTGTGTCTACCCTGTTGCCGATTTTGGTGTCATCTGCAAACAGGCACACCTTTCCCTCCAGTTCATCCGCAATGTCACTGATGAATATATTGAAGAGGATCGGCCCCAGAACTGAGCCCTGCAGGACCCCACTAGTCACCCTCCCTTCCACAGAGTGCCATTTACTAATATTCTCTGAGTTCTCCCATGTAACCAGTTTCTGACCCAGTTTGCAACCTCGGTCCCAGTTCCCATGTTCTCCAGTTTGTTGACTAGTCTCCTGTGTGGAATGGAGTCAAAAGCTTTGCTGAGGTCCAGTTAAATCACATCCACTGCCCCACCCTGATCCACTGTTTTGGTGACCCAATTGAAAAAATCAACCAGATTTGTCTGGCAGGACTTCTCTGCCATGAAACCATGTTGATTTTTGTCAAGCTGACCAGTTTGCTCCAAAAAGCTATGATTCTTTCCTTCAGCAGGAACTCCATTAGTTTTCCCACGACTGATATTAGACTAACCGGACGGTACTTACCTGGCTGTTCCTTGCTTCCACTCTTGTGGAGTGGTCCTACTGTTGCACTCTTCCAATCCTCTGGCACCTCCCAGCTCCTTAATGATTTGTTGAAGAGCACTGCTAAGGGGACTGCCAGTTCCTTCCCTGGTTCTTTCAGTATTCTTGGGTGTATCCCATCTGGCCCCATAGCGTTATCTACTTTTAACTTGTCTATTTTCTCCAGGACCCTTTCCTCTGTGAAGGGACCCGTGTCTATTCCTTTAGTCAGACACTTCTTTATGCCTATTGTTGGTCTGTTACCATCTGCTTCCTGTGTGAAGACTGAGCAGAAGTACTCATTGAGTGCCTCTGCCTTCTCCCCATCTTGCTCTGTTGTTTGTCCGTCTTTTTTTGTGAATCTAACAATGCCCCCTTTGGTCTTCCTTTTT
Organism: Neoceratodus forsteri; assembly: GCA_016271365.2. NCBI lineage: Eukaryota > Metazoa > Chordata > Ceratodontiformes > Ceratodontidae > Neoceratodus > Neoceratodus forsteri. The sequence goes on along the minus strand of CM057458.1, from coordinate 166,359,173 downwards.
TCACATATGTACCTGTAGAAGGTTTTGTTACTCTTTTTTTACTTTCTGAGCTATCCTAACCTCTGTTTGAGCCTTTGCGTGTCTTATCACTTTCCCTGTCTGTTTTAGTTTCTGTTTATAATCTGTTTTGTCTGCCTCGTTCCCTGACTCCTTGTACTTTCTGAAGGCTATGTGCTTTTCTCTCACCATGGCTGCCACCTCCTTGGAAAACCATAGTTGGATTTCCTCCTTTTGTTCTTACTAACTTGAAGGGCACACTGTGATGTGACCATGGTTATTGCATCCTTCAACCTTGTCCAGTATTCCTCAACGCTTCCTTCTGTCAAGTTACTAAGGTTGTCTCTTAGGCAGACCTTCATGTTTGTAAAGTCTGCCCTCCCAAAGTCAAGCACCTTCAGTTTGGAGTGTGTGGAGTCTACAGTCCTTTTTACCCTGAACTATACCATGTTATGATCACTGTTGCCCAGGTGGTTCCCTACTGCGACACCCATTACCCTATCGCTATTTGTGAATATCAGATCTAGAATCGCGTTACCCCTTGTGGGTGATGTCACTAGTTGACTTAGGCCTGCTTCCTGTAGTAAGACTAGGAATTCCCTGCTCTTCTGTGATGACGTTGTGTGGGTATTCCAGTATATGTCCGGCAGATTGTAATCCCCCCGCCAGCACCATGTCCCCTTTGCATGACATCTGGAAGATGGTTTCCAGGATTCCCTTATCCCTGGCTTCCTCCTGATTTGGGGGTCTGTAGATTATTCCTACCTGAATGGGTTTCCGGCTTCCAGCCCCGACTATGATCCATAGATCCTCTGTTTCCCCTAGTGCCTGCTGCATTTCTGTAGCATTGGCAGTATCCTTAACATAAAGAGTTACTCCACTCACTTTTTCCCAGTCCTAGCTCTCCTAAACAAGTTGTACCCTGGGATAGTCACCTCCCAACCATGATTATTTGTGAACCATGTTTCAGTCACGGCCACCCAGTCTAGTCCTGCCTCAGCTACTGTGGCAGTGAGGTCAATCATCTTGTTAGCCAGACAGTGTGCATTGAGGCATAGTGCTGACCACTCTTGCTGTGTCGCTTTGTGTGTCATGCCTCCCTTGATCTTATCTTATAAGTCTAAATAGCACTGCTCTCCCCTGATCAAGATGTCTGGTCACCCAGTCAAAGAAATGTACTGTATTAGATTTGTGTGACATGACCCCCCCCACATAAATTTGTGTTGTCTGTGGTCTTGCAGCTAATTTGATTCAAGGTACTCGATCATCCTTTCTTTCAGTAGTGTTTCCATCAGTTTCCCCACCACAGAAGTGAGACTGATTGATCTGTAGTTACTAGCCTCAACCCTGCTGCCGCTCTTATGTAGAGGGACACCATCACCCCTTCCTTAGTCCTCTGGAACCACTCTTGTTTCTAGTGAGTTTTGGAGCAAGGCTGTTAGTGGAGGTAGCCAGAACCTTCCTAAGTTCTTTTAGTATAGTGGGGTGAATTACATCAAGTCCTGTAGCATTGTCCACCTTCAGGGCTGCAAGTCCTTTCAGCACTCTTTCCTCTGAAAATGAATCCTTTATCCACCTCCCTCTCCGCCCTGTCCTTGCTTCTCCCTGGTGGTCCATACTGTCCACCCTCCGCAATGAAAACTGAGCAGAAGTAGCTGTTTAAAATGTCAACTTTTTCTTGGTCCCTTCTGCAGTGTATCTCCCTACTGCCCTTCTAATGCTTTGTTTTCCTCTTCTCACTTATGTACTTGAAGAAAGTCTTATCCCCTGTAGCAACTCTTTTGGCAATTATTTCTTCTCTCTATGCCTTTACTCCCCTCACCACCTTGCCTTCCACCTTCTGCTTTTCTAGTGAGCAGTAGCTAAGTTGCTGCTAGTTTTTATTTTTCCACTCGTTTAAGTATTTTGTTAAGTTTGTTTGCTCCATTTTATTGCTCTGTTCCTCTCTAAACTATATCGCTCTGCCGCCGTTTGAACTGAGGAGCCTAGCCACTGTTGGTTCTGCGTGTGATATTGGACTGATGATGTGCTGTTTTATCAGCTCTGGAGGATTTGGCTCGGAAGTTTGCTGGTGTAACTGGGACATATTACATCTGGACCCTTGGACTTTTGGAGGTGCTCGAGCCGGGAGAAACGGGAGACAACACCCTGATACTGAATATTGGGAGTTCTGTTAAGTGCAGGAGAGCTGTATTGGGTGGGGGATTCCCTGCACTCTTTGGGGTCAGTCTCCCATTGCTCTGCTCATAACCAAGCGGGAGTGGCTGTGGTTGAACGCCAGGAAGCTGGCGGATGATTGGGGTGTCTCCTAAGCCGCTTTTGGGGTCGGTGATATAGCTGACCTTTTAAGGCATCTGTAGTCTTTGCTGTGATTGTGGGGCTGCAGTGCGGCTGACTCCCTGGAGCGTATTTTGGGAGTCTCTCTGTCCTTCCAGTTATTACACTCTCTGAGGGCCTTCAAAGGTTATGACAGAGGCTTCTAATCCTATTTTCTTTTTGGATTACCTGTGGATTGACCGGTGGATTCTCTGGCCTGCTAACTTTGTTTTCTTTCTGCCTGTACTATCTGGTTCCATGGGCTGTGAGAGTGCTAAGCACGTGAATTTTTAATTACTTTTAATTTACTGTGGATTCCTATATCACCATGTGAGAAGTGGTGTTGGGGCTGAATTTATCCTGAACATTTAACCCGAGAGGTGTGAGATCTCTGGTTCTTTAGAAGCTAAATTGGACTGCTGTTTATTGACATATTGGGATTGGCATATTGCCTTTCATTCATGAACCTTTGTTGTTTTTTCCCCCACTAAGTGAGAGGTGGTGTGGGGATTGAACTTTATTTTGATTATTGCAGTTTGCATATTGTTTTTTATTTATGAACTGCATTATTTCTTCCCCCATTAAGTGAGTGAGAGGTGGTGTGGGGATTGAACTATTCCCTGACTATGTAATCTGAAGAGCGGAGCTTTTATAACATTTATTGTACAGTCGTTTATGTTGTCATTTTAAGTTTGTGTTTCGGGGTAGGGGGTATTTATGTTGTTGGGTATTTTTATTTATTTATTTAAAATGGGTAAAAATGACTGTCCTAGAGGAGCTACTCGGTAGAGTGAGAAAGTTTAAATGTTTTGTTTATCTTGGGTTTTTGCTGTATTTTATTATTAATTAGTTGGGTGGTGGGGAATTTTATTTATGTTTTGTGTTTTTGATAAGTTGGTTAACCTGTGTGAGATGTGTAGGTTCCCCCCTGATTAAACATTAGTCCTCTGTCTTGCACACTCTTGCCATTTCTCCCCACCCTTGATGTTTTCTATCTAGCGTCCAGCTGTCAAGCACTGGGTATTGTGTGTAGGAAGGGGGTTGGGGGGCAGGGGGTGCAGACATCGGAGGACAAATGAGTGGATCTCTCACATCAGGGTTGTTAGATCTAGAAGACGCCCTGGGGCGAAATGGAGCCTGGAACGTGGAGTTCTATGTCTAGTCCCCATACCCAAGGGCAACACCTTTTTTGGTGGGCAGATAACCGGGATGACTCCAGAGGCCCGTCAAACTTGAGTGGTGTTATGCAATGCCAGACCTATTAAGAACAGACTGCAATTATTACAGATCTTGTTGGAACAACTGATCTGGCATGCGTCATCGAGACCGGGCTAGATGATAACGCTGGCCCTATGAGTGTAGCGGCAATTCCGGCTGGGTACTTGGTGATACACCACTCGAGATTGGACCACGGGGGGAGGATGCGGTCTGTTTCAAGACCGAGTTGAGCCTCACAAGTCTACCAGTAGAGGGGGATGAATATTTTGAGTATACTGTGGTATCAGGTGTGGGTTGTAGGATAGCTCTCGTCTATCATCCACCCGGGGACGAAAAGCGATTCTTACAGGAAGTAGCAGATTTCGTCATTGACATGACATTGGCGTCACACAGATTGATGGTTCTGGGTGACTTCAAAGCCTGGGTCAACGACGAACTCTCACCTTTTGGACAGCACTTCCACCAGTTGATGACATCTCTGGACTTTGCACAGATTACCACTGCTACCCATAATCACAGTCACTCCTTGGATTTGGTGTTCCTCCTGGGGATTGAGGCCTCTGATCTGGGGGTGGAACAGGTCAGTTGGTCTGATCATCACATTGTGAAGTTCAACTTTTGCACCCCCCTTCATAGGCCTGCCCCCATGGAGATGGTCAGTTATCGCCCTTTGCGGGATATGAGCCCTGAAGGCCTAGCAGCGGTGATTGACCTCTTGGAGTTTCCTGAGCCTAGCTCAGACCCAGAGACCTTAGTCTTAGCCTATAATAAGGCTGTCTCTATGGCTCTGGACTTGATTGCTCCCGTCCGTGTTCGTCCTCTCCCACTGCCCTCGGGTCTTTGAGGGAGTTGCGGCCATTAGGACGAAGGTTAGAGCGGTGTTGGCAGAAATCTGTCCTAGATGCCGACTGCCTTAGATTGGTGGAACATTATCAGGCCTACCAATAAGTGATTTCCCGTAAGAAGGCAGAGTTCCTGTCCAGGGAGATTGCTGCCACTCAGAATTGACCAGCTCAACTCTTCCAAAGTGTGGACAGGTTGTGCAACCCAGCCTGTCTGCAGATTCAAAGAACTTTTTTGCAATTGGAGTGCGACGAGCTTGCTCAATTCTTTGTGAATAAGGTGGCTGACATCAAGTCAGAGATCCTCCTGACCCGCTCTGTGGGGGATGCTGTTGGTCGGCATGTGGTCACTACACCTCATGCTTCCTGGAGTACCTTTGACCTGCTGGATTTCATTGATGTCATGCGGATTATCCAGGGTATGCACCGTATGTGCTGTAGTTTGGACCCGGGCCCAACTTCCCACTATTATGGGTTGTTATTATATCATTGGCCCGGTCCTGGCTCAGATAGTCTGGCGCTTCTTAGACTCAGGTGAGTTCCCAAACTCCCTGAAGGAGGCGGTGGTAACACCCCTCCTGAAGAAAGCTTCCTTGGACTCTGACATCTTAGCTAACTACAGACCAATCTCAAACCTTCCTTTTATAGGGAAGGTTATTAAGAAAATAGTGGCGGTACAGCTGGAGAACCACCTGACCATCCATAATATCTACGAACCTCTCTAGTCTGGTTTTCGAAAGAGGCATAGTACCGAGACTGCGCTGGTTCAGGTGCTTAATGATCTCCTGATGGCAAGAGATTGGAGAGAGACTGTTCCATTCTGGTGCTCCTTGATCGCTCTTTAGCCTCTGAAACTGTGGACCATGGGGTGCTGCTTGAGTGCCTGAGGTTCATCTGTGGCCTGTCAGGTACAGTCCTCAGGCGGTTTACATCTTTCCTCCCTGGCAGAATGCAGAGAGTTATGTCTGGAATTTTTTCTTCAGACTCGCTCCCTCTGCCATGTGGGGTCCCTCAGGGCTCAGTATTGTCCCCCATGTTGTTTGCAGTGTATATGCTGCCCCTCGGAGACATTGTAAGATGGTAGGGGCTGAGATTTCACTGCTATGCTGATGATACCCAGCTCTACCTGTCTTTTGCGCCCGACCAGGATAGTGCTCTCTCGGTATTTAACAACTGCCTTGCTGAAATCCAGGATTGGATAAATTCGAGCTAGCTGAAGTTGAATGCAGGAAAGACTGAGATGATGGATGTGGATCTAGGTCACCGGATATAAGGGTTGAGGGCTGGTCAACCCTCTGAACTTTATCTGGAGGGTTCCCAGATTTTTACCTCAGAACAGGTGCGAGACCTGGGGGTGGTGCTTGATGACAGGTTCACCCTTCGATCTCAAGTGTCTGCAGTCATCAAGTCTGCCTTCTATCATCTTAAGAACATCGCCAGGATCAAGCACCTTGTTCCGTCTGGGGATCTGCCTACACTGGTCCATGCCTTTGTGACTTCACGCCTTGACTATTGCAACTCCCAATACCTAGGGCTTCCTGGGGTTGATATCCGCCACTTGCAGCTAGTGCGGAACGTGGCAGCTCGATTGTTGATGGGGACATATCATTCCTTGCATATTACTCCAGTGCTGCGTGATCTGCACTGGCTACCAATTCATTGGTGGATCACCTTTAAAGTTGGTTTACTGACTTATAAAGCCCTACATGGACTTGGCCCTGATTACTAGAAAGAGCTTCTTGTTCCCTACTGCCCTGTGAGACAGCTCTGCTCAGCTGACGAGGGGTTGCTGGAGATTCCGAGGGTAACTTTGAAATCTTCTGGGGCCCGTGCATTTATGTTCATGGCCCCTACCCTCTGGAATTCTCTACCCCGCCAGCTTCGGGAGTGCATGACTGTGGGGGGATTTAAACAGGCACTTAAAACTTTTCTGTACCATCAAGCTTTTCTGCGATGCATAGTTGCTTGAATTTGTTATTCTAGTTAACTGCTGTCTGTGTTTTATATAGTTGTGTGTTTGATTTTTGTACAGTGCCTTGATAATTTTGAAAGACACTTAAAAAATAAAGATTATTATTATTATTGTTATTACTATTAGTTATACCTCTCTGTCCTCCTTTTTTTGCGTTTCCTTATACGTCTTCAATGCCACCTTTTTTTTACCACTCTTGCCACTTCCTTGGAATACCATAATGGTCTCCTTTTCCTTTTGCTTGTGCTGACTTCCTTCACACAGTTTGGCTGCTTTAGTTATGCCCTGTCTTATTCTCCCCCACTGTGCAGCTACCCCTTCCTGGCACTCCTTCACTCTTATTGAGCAGTTCTTAAGGCAGTCATCTGTTTCTATAAAATCTGCCCTCTTAAAGCAGCAGTACTAGTTAATAAAAATGTTCTTTTTTTTTTTTTTTACAACTCTGTTTCTCAGTCCTGCTGCCTGGGCATCCTTCAAGGGTACCCTTGGGGCTGTGCCTCTCACTCCCTGTCTGAATCCTTGCAATCCTCCCAGGTTCACTCACCCCTAGATGACTTGGGAGGCCCAGCCCCCTGGATCACTCTCTGGGGAGGGTCTGCCCTCCCTTGGCAGCTCTTTACAAGGATTAGAGGGACGTACCTCGTCGCCAGGTCAGCCGTGGGGATTTCTGGGTGCACAGGGCCGACTGTGGGATGTGGGCATGCCTCTGGGGTCCCCCTTATCTCACCAGGCAGCCAGAGGGTTTTTCAGGCTTTTAGTAGTCTCCCAAGGAGCTTGGACGTGCAATGTCGGCTGCGCACTGCATGCTGCCGACTGCCAAACTCTTCCCCTGCTGAGCGTAGCCCCAGAAGTCTGTGCTGCACCCAACAGCCACCAGGTACCACTACAGAGCACCAAATTTCTGAAACCCTCCCCAGGGAAGGGAAAGCTGGCCTCTGGATGCTCAATCCCTTCCCTCCCCTGCCGACCCCCGATGGCCCCGGCTCATTCCCGAACCCGGGTTGCCGGTGTGGCATGAGGTGTGGAGTCCAGCATGTCAACCCTCAGCACCACTGAGCCGGCTAAAAATGTTCTTTTTGCAATAGTTGTTTCAAACAAGCCCCACAAATGACAAAACTTGAATCCTTTGCTTTTAATTGTTTTTTGTTTTCTTTATATTCTGGTCTAATGACAACAAAACTGGAAAGGGACCAGGGAGTAATCATAACAGATAACCTAAAAGTGGCCAAGCAGTATGAAAAGGCAGTGGGGCGGTCCGGAGGGATGCTGGGGTGCATAGGGAGAGGCATCACCAGTAAAAAACAGGAGGTGATGATGCCACTGTACACACAGTTGGTGAGGCCACAGCTGGAATACTGTGTTCAGTTCTGGAGGACACATCTCCAGAAGGACATAGACTGAATGGAGGTGGTCCACAGAAGGGCAACAAAAATGGTAATGGGAAAGCACAATACACCATATGAGGAAAGACTGAAAGACCTCAACATGTATACTCTAGAGGAAAGGCTGGAGGAGGATATAATAGAGACATTCAAATATCTCAAGGGTATAAACAAGGTGCAGGAGGACAGCATCTTTCAAAAGAAGAGATGTGCAAGAACAAGAGGTCACAATATGAGGCTGGGGGGATCTCAAGGAAAATGTGAGGAAGTACTTTTTCACAGAAAGGGTGGTGGATGCATGGAACAACCTCCCTGTGGAGGTCATGGTGGCAAAAACAGTGGGTGAATTCAAGAATGCATGGGACAGACAGAAGGCAACCCTAGTGGTAGGAAAGAAAAGGTAAGCTGCAGATCAATTAGGATCTGCAGTTTTCAGTAGGTAGGAAAATGGGCAGACTAGGTGGGCCAGACAGTCCTTATCTGCTGTCGCATTCTGTGTTTCTGTTTCTTTAGACAGTTTAGCAAAGATCCTTGTCAGGAGTGCTATATTGGATTCTAAGGGAAATGGGGTGCTGCCATTCTTTCATTGGTTATTTTGTCTGATGTAACTGGAATGTGCCACCCCTTCCTTTGCCTACTGAATGTTTATAGGACAAGCAAAAAGAGTGAAAACAGGAAATGGTATGGGAGCTGCCATATTTCCTGTGGCTCCACACAACATTATGTGTGATTCATAGCTCAGTGCTTATGTAACATATAGTTGAATGAAGAAGATGGTTGTTGGATACAGAGGCCAGCATTAAGAGGAAAATGTTTACTAGGTAGTAGTATAGAATGATTTGTGCTTAGGTACTTGGATGCTTGAATAGAGTCGTTTGATAATTTTTGAAGGTTTTGGCCTTTCTCTGTATCCCACCTGTAGGAAGGAAGCTTGGTTTAGAATTATGAAAGCCCCCCGGTGGGATAAGAGTGCTGCAGAAGGAGGAGGAGGTGTCGGGGAGGATGGTGGGTGAGTGCGACTCGCTCTAAGCAGAGCGGAAGGCATCTGTTTGATTTAAATAGGCTGTGGGGGAGGAGCTCTTCCCCCACATAATTACTGGCAAGCCCTTCAATTATGTGTGGTTCATAGCTCAGTGCTTATGTAACATATAGTTGAATGAAGAAGATAGTTGTTGGATACAGAGGCCAGCATTAAGAGGAAAATGTTTACTAGGTAGTAGTATAGAATGATTTGTGCTTAGATACTCGGATGCTTGAATTTGAATCGATTGATAATATTTGATGGTTTGGGCCTTTCTGTGTATCCCACCTGTAGGAAGGAAGCTTGGTTTAGAATTATGAAAGTCCCAAAAAGAATAAATAATATCAACAATTGTTCTGTAACTGAATGCTGAAAAAGTTGTGCATGACAACACCTAATAATGATAGGAATAGACGATCACCTCCTCCAACTCCGGAGAGTGTGACCAGTAGCACTCAGGACAGAAGAAACCCCCTTGGGGGGAAACCTCTGAGGACCCATAGCTACTGACCTGCCCGTCCTTCTGAGCATACTAAAGGAGAGATATCCTAATTAAACTAAATTAATCAGCTAATCTGAATTCTAATTTGTAGAATTTAATCCAGATAAACGGAGTTTAAGCAAGAACTGAATTGTAAATGTCCAGTGAAGTAATTTCCTCCTAATAAACTCCAAGTCCGAGAATCCATGTACAATTCAGAATGATGGAGAGTGGATATATTGAAGGACCGTCTTCCGTACTTCAGTTGATAGACGGCATAATCCAGGAAATGTATGATGGTGGAGATGAAGTTGATGACTGACGAACTCAATACAGGAAACCAGAAGCAGATAGTTGCATCCAAGCTTTGACGTCAACGAGGCAGGACGAATAGAAGTAGTATGACTTCCAGGTTTCTAATAATAGAGGGCTTGTATAGAACGAGTTATGAGAGAATGCTTGAAGCCAGACTATCGAGTGATAAATCCAGTTCTGATAAGTAAAGTATAGTCTTTAGGAATTGATATGAAAGCAACAGCTGTAGAGCTGAGCTGGAATAATGGCAGGCTGTAGAGGATAATCGGAGACACTGGTGCGAGGTTATGAAGCATCCAAGTAGTAGAATATAGCGAGCCCAAAAAGTAAGTAAGTCAGTTGGACTGCTAATCCAAAGTGAGGTAATAGGAGCAGGATTGCCCAACATAGGCAGATGAGAAGGAACAGGACGTGGCAACCAGCCCCTGAAGAAAGTGTAGCTGAACCGATAGCTGGTGAGATAGGAGAGAGGTGGCTGATTCCAGTATGGGAAGCGCAGCCAGACCCAGGAACGTCTGCTGGCAGAAATCGAGTGTGGTAGATAGTCCCTCGATGATGCGCAGGAATCCATGAGCTGGAGAGGTACGTAATCACATGGAAGAGACTGAGGCTGAGATATGGCAACTGGACGAGAGGAATAACATCGAGAACTGAAGGTATGCAAAATTCGAGGCATGAAAACCAGACGAGACCCGAAGAGTCCTAGATGGAGATAACTGAGGAGGCTGAATCCAATGAAGTAACGTTGTCACAGGTCTAAATTCAGTAGAGCACAAGCATGATAATGAAAGTCTGCAGGAGATGCCAACCAAGTCCTGGAAAGGGAAGTAGCAGTAATTCCATGACTGAGGCAGCAGGGCAAAACATCCAAGAACACATGATGAAGAATAAACGACAGATGAAATCCAGGAAAGGAGCTTCTGGTCGGCCAACACGGCAGCAAGTAGGCACATAATAGAAAGTGAGGATCTCCAGGCCTTGAGCAGGGCATGGCAAAAGAGCAGAAACAAGAAAACCTCCCAGCCCAAAGGGCGACGGCAGGTCGTAAAAGTTGTAAATCTCCAAGCCTGAGCAGATCAAGCAGGCAAGAGTAGAAGTAGGTAAACCTCCCAGCCTGAAGGGCGAAGGCAGGTTGTAAAGCTGTGAATCTCCAGGCTCGAGCTGAGCGAGCATGCAAGAGTAGAAGTAGGTAAACCTCCCAGCCCGATGGGCTAAGGCAGGTCGTAGAAGCAGGCGAGTATGGTGTAGTAGTATATAGGAACGAAGGACCTCCGAGGCTCATGGGGCACAGGTCTGATAGAGGCAGCAAGCATCCAGGAACTGAAGTTGCGTGATGTAGGAGGTATTGGTTCAATCAGGGAGACAATAAGAAAAGTTCAGCAGGGAATACTGGCCAAGGCAGCAGTATTAACTCCGGGAAATTTGAATTAACATGGGAAGGAGCATCCAATGCAGCAAAGGTAGGCTGTAATCAACGAGCATCTTGATAGGAAGTATCCAGGGATATGGAGGAGAGTCCAAATGAGGTGAGGACGCGTGCAGCTGAACCACGTAAATTAGTTGATGAGAAGTAGAAGGTAGGAGTGAGGATGACGTGCAAGACAATTGATAAGTGAATAGTAAACAGTAGTTAAGCCCCACGAGGCTAGCATGCAGCTGGACTCCTCATAAGTTGGCCGGTAAAGTAATAGAGTAGCAGCTAGCCCCATGCAAGCTAGCAAGCGCAGCTGTACCACACGAAGGTCAGCTGGTAAAGTAAGTAAACATTGGCAGCTAAGCCCTACAAAGGGTAGCAGAGTCAGCTGGCCGACACGTAAATCAGCTGATAAATGAGTAGAAAGAAACAAATGCAGAGCAGTAACATGGTAAGCATCCAGGGGCATGAAGTAAATCTTGAGACATAATGCAAAGTAAATCAACAGTGAGCCCCAGTGGAGGGTGAGAGCTGCAGCATCCTGGTCTCGAGCAGCATGGCTGAATACAAGACATCCTGAAGTATGCAATTCTGATGGAAATGAAGGATGAAGGTCAGCAGGAAGAATCCGGAACAGGGCGTGGAATGAATGATGAGGCACACGGCTAAGGTGCATGGCATAAGTCCAGAGGTCGAGGCAATGATGCAACCAGGCTGGTACACGAGCAATAACACGAAGCGTTGTTCCAATGGCAGAGACGGGAAGTGTTGGCAACTGCACAGCTCACCAAGTGAAGCCCAAAGTCTGTGGGATAACCTGACCCTGTGTAGGCTAGACAGAAATGAATAAGGTAGAAACAGAGTAAGGTACTGGGAGCTTGATAGGAAGTATAGACGAGGAGGAAGGCCTTGCCTGTAAAGTTCCAATGAGCTTTAAATATGGACAAAGTATTATAAGTCAAGTATTTCGTTGTACAGGTCCAATATGTCCTGATAGCCTGCCATATAGAATACGAATGTTAAATGACATGTAGCTGATCCTGAAGTAGAATCTTGTTGAAGGGAAGAATAGCCTGCAGAGGCATAGGCGATACTTAGCTCCAAGTTAGCCCCCATCCACTGCGCCATGAATAACATAACAGATATGAGGGCTTCACTAAATAACTGCCGCGTGGCTGAGGCATACAATGAAGTACATAGCGATCCTTATAGACTATGGTAGCGTACACAAAGGCACAGCAAGGAAATCATTAATTGTAATGGTACGAGGGAAACTACATGCAAAGCACCCCATGAAGCTCAGGAAGGCCCGTCTCCCATAGATGTAGAAGAAGGCACAGAGCGAGTAGCTGGCGTCTGCTTCAATGTGCCGTAAGGTCAGAGTCCAAAATCGACCGGCCAGTAATGCCTGAATGAGGAGCCGTAGCAAGGAAGGGAGGTGGTGGCAGAGCGCTGACTGCACTGGGAAGCTCCAGGGTGAATAGGGCCGTGGATGGAAGCGGGCAAGTCCTAAGTAAAGTGGGTGAGGTCGTGCAGCATACCGAGCAGGAGGAATCCATTTGTAGCCAGGGAATCGGTATGCAGAAGGGAGCGTACAGCTAGAGCTGATGTGAGAATAGTGAGTCCACGATAGAAAGGCCAAGCGGGGAACAGGAGAGCAAGATAGGCAGGCCGCGAGGGTCCAGAAGTGTAGGATGAGAGGCAGAAGATCCAACAGAGGAGCAGAAGCGGCGAACGAAATGACAGACTACAGCGCTGCAGCAGGAGGGGAGGCAGAAACCCCCCAAAGAGAAAACAAACAGGAGGGAAGGCAGAGAAAACAAAATGAGGGAAAGAAAAAAAAAAAGCAGGAGAGATTCGAAGGGGGGGCAGGAGCCAGCCCATGCAAGCAGCACTGAGCGAGCGCAGCGAGTGCAACTCGCTCTAAGCAGAGCAGAAATAATCTGTTTGATTTAAATAGGCTGTGGGTGAGGAGCTCTTCCCCCACGTAATTACTGGCAAGCCCTTCAATTATAAATGCACTGAAAATCAAGGGAACCAATAATCAGAAAACAGCAGTAAAAAGCAAAAGTTAAATCTGAAATTTTAGATTACCAGGTGTGCAAAAATCTGGGAAGTGATGAAAACACTTCCTGGCTAACTAGTACTGCTGCTTTAAAGTCCATAACTCTCGTTCTCATGTGGTTCACTAATGTTCCTCTCTTTATGTTGATGGATGCTGTAAAATGATCACCAGTACCAATGGAACTGCCCGCTGTGACATCTTCAATGTTGTTCAGGTGTGTAAGCACCAGGTCCAACACTGCCCTGTCCCTAGTGGGTTCTTTGACTAACTGGTCAGTGCGCCTCATCTCAGTGATGCGGAAATTAATGGAAACACTGTTAAAGGAAAAGTTGGTAGAGAATCCTGAACTCAGTGGGTTACAAGACCAGAGGCAACAAGGATTCAAGGGGAAGGTAATGTCAGACGACCCTGACTGATTTTTTTGACTGGGTGATCAGGGAAATAGATCAGGGGGAGTGCAGTGGACATGGCCTATCTGGATTTTAGCAAGGCCTTGGAGACCGATTATGTTGCAGCCTAGGGGTGAGATCCAAAGTGCTGAATTGGGTTAGAAACTGGTTAACGGATAGGCAACAGAGGGTGGTGGTTAACAGCACTCCCTCTAAGAATGGAAGAGTGACCAGTAGGGTGCCACGGGGCTCAGTACTGGAACTGATCCTCCTTAAAGTCTTCATAAGTGACACTGCAGATAAACTGGAAGGAAAGGTATTCCTTTTTGCACATGATACCAAAATCTATAATAAGGAGAACAATCGAGAAGGGGTGGAAATAATGTGAAGGGACCTTGAGAAACTCGAAGAGAGGTCAAAAACAAGGCAGTTGGGATTCAGTGCCAACAAGTGCAAAATTATGCACCTAGGGCATAGGAACCCAGGAACTCGAGTATAAGATGTGGGGTTGGGGGTACTGTCAGTTACTAAGCAGAAAAGGGGCCTTGAGTTATAATATCTGGGAAACATGTCTTTGCAGTTATTATCAGTGACTAAGTCAGTGCAACAAGGCATATAGCAAAGTGAGTAGGATGCTGGAATGTATCTGGAGGAGTATTGATAGCAGAAGAGAAGAGGTAATAATTTTCCTATACAGATCCTTGTTGAGGCCACACCTGGAGTACTGCACCCAGTTTTGGAGCCCTCTCCTCAAGAAGGACAGGCATAGGCTGGAGACAGTGCAGCACAGGGTAAAAGGGAAAAAAAAAAGATTCAAGGCCAAAAGGGGAGGTCCTGTGAGGATTGTCTCAAGGCACTGAACATGTATTGCTGGAGAAAAGAAGGGAGAGGGGAGATATAATAGAGACCTTCAAGTTCCTAAAGGGAATTAACAAGGTGAACTACAGGGAACTATTTATAGTAGCTTGAATACTAGTTCGCGGTTATGTAGACGTATGTGGAAACTGACAGGAGGGAGGTTCAGGAGGGACATGAGAATGTATTATTTTACAGAAAGGGCGGTGGAACAATTTTCCAGTTGAAGTGTGGGTGCTAAAACTGTTGGTGGTTTCAGGCACAGTTGGAGCAGAATGCAATGTATAGTGGAGGCTCAGGGTGGCAGAAATTGGGGGGGGAATGGGGATGAAGGATGGGGAGGACTAGGACCCTGGAGGGACAGTAAGTCCCAGGGTTAAACAGGTAACTTGGGCAGACTGGATGGACCATTGGTCTTTTTCTGCCTCATTGTATCTATATTTCTGAATCTGATAACCTCAGAATGGCAGGGCCATGTGACAAAGCAGGGGGTACAGCCAGAGCAATGCTGGGATGCATTGGTAGAGCTACCTCCAGCAGGAGGAGGGAGGTGATGTTGCCACTGTATCGCTTACTGGTGAGACCCTACCAGGATTATTGCATCCAGTTCTGGAGGCCGCACCTCAGAAAATACATAGACAGGGTGGAGGCAGTCCAAAGAAAGACAACTAAAATGGTGCAGGGGTTGCACCAAAAGACATATGAGGAGAGACTGAGGGACCTCAACATGTATACCCTTGAAGAAAGGACAGCAGTAGGGGATGTATTGGAGACCTACAAAAACTTCATGGGGGTGAGCAGGGTGCAGCCGTGGAATTTTCAAAGGAGGAACAGCACCAGAACCAGAGGGCATGTGACGAAGCTGGGGGGTTGTTAGAAAGATGTGAGGGAGCATTACTTCATTGAAAGAGTGGTAGACATCTGGAATAGGCTGCTAGCAGAAGTGGTGGAGACTAAAATAATAGGGGGCTTCAAGCATGAATGGAATAGACAGAGAAATATTAGTGAATAGGCAGGAAGGTGGGAGGGTTGCTGGAGACCAGTTACGCTCTTCGGAGGCAGACAAGGCAGGGACCATCTGGGCAGACTGGCGCGGACCAAGCAGTCTTTCTTTGTTAGCAAATTATGTTTCTCTGTTTCTAACTGCCTGAGAAAAGTCCCTTGCAGGGAGTTAAGGATGGCCCTGCTTCATATTGAATCTGCAATTGGAAGGCTTCATTCCACATCTAACAGACTGAAGTTGTCAACTAGCAACACCCCCTTACTTGCCATTCTGTTGAGGGCTTTCCCCAAGTGCCCTATCTTTCTCCTCAGCCTGTGCTGACGGTCTGTATACTACACCATTATGTATATTGGACCCAGAGTCCAGAGTCTATACATAGATACATAGACAGTGTCGGCAGATAAGGGCCTATGGCCCACCCAGTCTGCCCATTTGAGCTTGTAAGTTCAGTTTATGTTTTCCTAGAAGTCTGTTGCCCCCCTTACCCCTGACCTCCAGAATTCCTTTATGTCTATCCCATGCATTCTTAAATCCCATGATTGTTTCAGCCCCCACCACTTCCTCTGGCAGGGTGTTCCACTTGTCCACCACCCGTTCTGTGAAGAAATTCTTCCTCACGTTTCCTCTGAATCGTCCTCCCTCCAACTTCATCCCATGCCCTCTAGTCCTGGAACATCTTTTTCGATTAAAAATAGTGTATTCCTGCACCCTGTTCCTCCCTGTAAGATACTTGTAAGTCTCTATCATATCCCCTCTCTCCCTCCTCTCCTCCAGGGAGTACATGTTCAGTTCCTTCAACCTGTCTTCATAGGACTTGTGATGCAATCCATGCACCATCTTTGTTGCCCTCCTCTGAACCTTCTCTACCCTGTCTATGTCCTTACGTAGGTAAGATCTCCAGAACTGTACACTGTACTCCAGGTGGGGCCTCACTAGTGTCTTGTATAGTGGAATTATGACCTCCTTTTTCCTGCTGGTGATGCCCCTGCCTATGCATCCTAGCATCCCATTTGCTTTACCTGCTGCCTTGTCACACTGTTTCCCTACCTTGAGGTCGTCAGAGATGATAACCCCAAGATCCCTTTCCTGCTTGGTGCATGCTATATCCTCACCCCCCCAACTGATATATTGTGCCAGGGTTTTTGTGCCCCGTATGCATTATCTTGCACTTCTTTGCATTGAATTTCAACTGCCAAACCTCTGAACATTCTTCAAGTTTCTGCAGGTCCCTTCTCATTCTGTCTACACCCTCTGGTGTGTCTACTCTGTTATAGAGCTTTGTGTCATCAGCGAACAGTGAAATTCTGCCTTCTAGGTCCTGCATAATGTCACTGATGAAGATGTTGAATAGGACCGGTCCCAGCACTGATCCCTGTGGTACCCCACTGGTCACTCTTCCCTCTGAGGAGTGACAGCCATTTACCACCACCCTCTGTGTCATGCCACCCAGCCAGTTACCTACCCACCAGTTTGTGTAATAGTCTTCTATGTGGCACAGTGTCAAAGGCCTTGCTGTAGTCCAGATAGGCCATGTCCACTGCCCTCCCCTGATCCACCTCCCTAGT
The DNA here is from genome assembly GCA_016271365.2 of Neoceratodus forsteri. Taxonomy (NCBI): domain Eukaryota; kingdom Metazoa; phylum Chordata; order Ceratodontiformes; family Ceratodontidae; genus Neoceratodus; species Neoceratodus forsteri. The sequence continues at coordinate 166,342,338 of CM057458.1, read as the reverse complement.
CACCCAGTCAAAAAATGCAATGAGGTTGGTCTGACATGACCTCCCCCTGGTGAAACCATGCTGCCTTGGGTCCTGTAGTCCATTGACAACAAGATGCTCCACCAATCTCTCCTTCAGTAGTGCTTCCATGATCTTCCCCACTACCGAGGTGAGGCTGACTGGTCTGTAGTTCCCCGCTTCCTCTTTGTTCCCACTTTTGTATAAGGGGACTACATCTGCTGTCCTCCAGTCTTTGGGAACCTCCCCTGTTTCCAGTGATTGGCTAAACAGGATAGCCAGAGGTTCAGCCACCACCTCTCTTAGTTCTTTAAGGACCCTGGGGTGCACCCCATCTGGCCCCATTGCTTTATCAACTCTTATTACTTCCAGTTCCTTCAGGACCCTTTCTCGTGTAAAGGGACTTGTGTCCATTTCTGCACCATTCTCACCCCTTGTACTCCCTTCAGACCCATTACCCTCCTCTTCCTCAGTAAAGACTAAGTAGAAATACCTGTTCAATATGTCAGCTTTACTGTTGTCATCCTCCAGTCTGCCTCCAGATTGACTCGTAGTAGATCTTCTTCGAGGATATCTCTTTCTTCAGGCCACACCTTTAGAACTTGTACCCACCAGGCACTAGGACCATATGGAAACTTATGAAAGCAGTCAGCCAGGGGCCACCCACAATGACATCAGGCATCAGTGTACACATAAATGTGGGCAGCCTCTCCTCTCCTCTCCTCTCCTCAGTTCTTTTCCCACCATCAATCAGACTTGTCAGACCACTGTAGAAGCGTCGCTGCTGTTTCCGCCATTTTATTTATTTTATTCTACTAAGTAATCACTTTCATAGTGAATTTTGGTGACCTGCATGTCGTTGAAAAAGCCATCTAAACTTTTCCGGTACTGTGAGCATGAAGAAAAGATGCACACTAGAGACTCCCATGACATCTGTGTCTGCTATCTAGGCCTAAGCCACAACATGAGAGCCTGCAAAATCAGCCAGGAGTTTGATTGCACAAACAGGCAATGCAGAAAGGGGGCTTTGGAGAAATCTTTACTCCAAAAGACCGTAGAGAAAATGGAGAAGGAGCTCCTGCAAAACTCTGCGTCTCCGGCCCCTTCGACCGAATCACGGTCATCTAAATCCTGGGAGAAAATGTTAAGAGAGTCACAAGCACAAGCACTGGGACAAGTAAAAGGCTTCCCTGGTACACTCCAGATCACCCCTGTGCTCCACAGATACAACCTCTGCTTCCCCAACCACCAACATGACACCAAGGTTGGGGCTTGGCATAGGCACTACCAGGTCTGCTATGGTTGGTATACTCTGCCTCCTCCGTCAACTCCTCCAGTTATGTCTGTCAGCCAAAGGGGCACCAACACTCAGGCAGTCCTTATCTCTTTTTCAGACATGATAAGGCACCTATTGCCTGGCCTCCCTTTTCCAGGGGGCCCATTAATGGGAACTCCTACCAATCCTCATCGATGCTGCAAGGTACTCCCTTGTCACAGAATCCTCCTATGCCAGTGCGGTCTTTCATTCCCGTCAACCCAGTCAATGACAAATATGAGTACAACCCTTATCTAATGATGCAGGAAGAGGAGGTAGAAGCAGAAGACTATGCTGAGAGCCAATATAAACATGGCACCAGCTCTGTAGTCTCCACCTACAGTGAGGACTCTGTGGTGAACACACCAAGGTCCCCTCCAGAAGACCCTAAATTTTTCACCATGATGCAGCAGACACAAGCTGCCATGAATTTTGCCCTAGAAGAGCAGGATACTATTAAAAAGAACCTGCTGGAGTTCCTGGAGCTGCCAGTCCCTCTGCTGCTATTGCTGCTGTAGTCCCTCCTCTGCTCCCGGCCTTAGAGGCTGCCATCTGTGTTGCTTGGTACAGACCAAACAATCTACCAGCTGTCCCCAGAAAGGCAGAAGCCTTTTTATACCACACAACCTGAGACTGACTCAGTGGTGATTAACGCTGCCCATGACAGGTCTAGGGTATCTAAACACCTGAGTTCCCTCCCTCCTGAGAAGGAGTCTAGGAGGCTGGACGGTAGGAGGATATATGCCTCTGCATCATTGGGCCTTCATATTGCTAACTCCCAGACCCACATGATGAAGTATCAGAACACCTTTTGGAGAAAGGCTAAGGATGCTACACTGGCCTTGCCTCAGGGCACCCCAAAACAGGAGCTATTGAAAGCTTTAACAGCTGCGGCTGATGTTGACAAGCATTTGCTCCACACGGCCTATGATGTTTCTGCCAGGGCTGCAGCCTTTGGCATCTGTCTCTGGAGATATTCTTGGCTCAGAGTGGCAGGCTTTGCCACAGATATGTAACAAACAATTCTTAATGCCCCATTCAGAGGCCAAAAGTTGTTTGGTCATGAGATACTGGAGATTCTCAAATATCTTCAAGGCTCAGACAGGACCTTGAAATCAGTGCACTCCCTCTACCATACCTAACTTGGGGTAAGAGTAGGGGTGCCTTTTGCCCAGCTGGTGTTAGGGGACAGCATCCAGTCCCCAGACAGCAGGGCTGAGGCAAAGGAGCACAGGTCTTGCCAGTCCCCAGCACTGTCCCAGGTACCCATTCTAAAGCACACAGAGGAAGTGGAGCCACCCCTGCTGGTTCAGCCTGACTCCTTACCCACATCCCAACCACCTATACCTCCAGGGATGGTGGTAGGGGATTGCCTATCCCTCCACTCAGACCAAAGGAGGGAGGTGACTACAGATGTATGGGTTCTGGAGATCATAGAAATGTGTCATGTTCTGGAACTTCAGAATGACCCTCCAGATCATCCCCCAGTTGTGTCAACATACCCTCCAGGGCACCTGCCCCTGTTGCAGGAGGAAGTCAAAACTCTGCTGCAAAAACTGGCCACAGAACCTGTCCGTCTTGAACAGAGGAACACAGGCTTTTACTCCCGGTACTTCCTTGTCTCAAAGTGGACAGGAGAGCTGAGGCTTATTCTGGATCTCGGAGATCTAAACTTCTTCATGTAACCCCCCTACAAATGGGGGTTCCCAAAAAGTCTTCCTCGAGCTTGCCTAAATGCTCACTGCCAGGCTGGTGTCCTGTGTTTAGCAGTTTAAATGTATTGCTAAAGAGTGCCTGTGTAGCCTCTATGTACTGTCCCTTTAAGATCTGCCTAGTATGCAGAAATAGTTAATCTGAAAGGGGGGGGGCAGAGTGCTGGCATGCTCGAGTCCTGCCCTGGACTGCCAGAAAATCACTCTGTTTCTGCCATCACTAATTGTGCAGCGGGAGCTCTGTTGAAAGATGTAACTAATTGCTGAGAATCATTTAGAGTGACAAAGATATTGTCTGTTCTAACCTGCCTTCTTTGCAATGAGGGGTTTCTGTTTGTCTCCACCATTTTGGTCCCGAACTGCCGAAGTGGACCAATCAGTACTTGGGGACTCTAAAATGGAGCCTGCTTATAGGGGCTGAGTGGATTACAAGCTTGGGATTTGTAGTTTTGGACTGTTGGTGCCTTTTTGTAACTAACGGGGCAGCTCTTGCTGTGACTGACAGCTGAACTGACCAACCGAACCTTTTGGATCTGAGGGAAATCCCCTGAGCTGTCTGCTAGCTAACCAGTTCTGAGTTGGATGCAGAGAGAGGAGCAGCTCGAGATATTCAAGCAAGCGTCTGCGTAGTTTTCGAGTGGGAGAACTGTGGGAAGGCCTGAGTTGAGGCCTACAGGTCTTCCCATTACCCTGAGAGGAGAGAGAAAGAATTACTTTCAGACTAAATCCGAGGTGGCGAGGTCGAACTAAGCCATTTAAGTGTACCAGGCTAAACCTGCAAAGAAAACCGAAGATTTGTGCTATATGCGACCGGTCTGTCAGGAACTTCAGCTACTTCTGAGCTCCCGGTCTGAGCAGAGACTGTGCGATCATGACTGGGGAGCATTCTGGCTGGTACAGTAAGATTTTCTTGCATATAAATGTGCTGTGTACTGAATGGGGGCCGCGGTTTAGTCCCCCATTTGTGTGAACTGTGTGCTGAGTGCTGGAAGTTGTGTCCAGCCTGAACGGACTGAATCCGCGGTTGTCTCCATGCGGCTGGGCCTTACCACGAGAGCCCTACCAGACCACCCTACTGCACAGAGAAGAGCCATTGACAAGAGACCTGCCCAGGGATCAGCCCCCTGCTCCACACCTGAACAGGAACGACGCCTCGACGAATCGTGTGGGCCCTGCTTTTCCTGGCACTCCAGAGAATTCACTCGCTGTCTCGATTTTCGTCCATCCTGTGTCCAGTTCTGGGTATTGTGAGTAACCATCAGGGTAGCTCCCTGCAACTACCATTTAATCTAAGTGTGTCATCTGATTGCTTTGTTGTTTCTTTTCCTCACGAACTGAGCCATCTGGCTCCGGATTACAAATAGTGTGTTGTGCAAGTTGTTTTTTCCATCACAGGGCCCCGACCAGCTGCAACGCCTGCCTACCCCGGGCAATGGACCTCGTTAGCCCACTTCCCCCTTCACCTGGGTACCCAGAGAGTGTGACTGTGTTAGGGACTCTGACTGCATGCACAGCTGTGTGCTTGATAGAGCAATTAAGCTAATTAACCTGATTGCCCCCTTCCTTGTTTAAATCCCCCGAATAAATCAGATCTACTTTTTCCTGCATTTCAACCAGACTGTGGGTCCAGTTTGTGCTCAAAGAATTGTACTGTTGCCATTTGTTCTGTCTAACTTTGTTTTACAGGGGGTCCCCAGAGCTGAACCGGAGAAACTAGCCGTAGGGGTAAGTGCAAACCGTGTGGGTACTTGCAAAGCATATCTGGGGTATTGTGAAAGTAATTATTGTGTACTGTTTTGGCCACTAGCAAGGAAAGAGGGGGGTTACAGTGTTCCAGAGGGCTGTGCCCAGGCTAGTTTGACCACTACCATCCCTGACCTCTGGGTGGAGGCACTCATTTCAGAACTCAGGCCCCTCAACCTGCTACTAGCCCAGCAGGCAGGGGAAGTAGCCCTTAGGATAGTGCCACCTAGGGGTTACATTCATAAAATACAAGAAGTTCAGAATGGTGAGAAGTTTAGAATGGTCACTTTTCGGGGTCTCCTTCCATTACTGCAAACAGGGAATTGGATATGCTCTCTGGATATGAAGGATGTGTACCTTCATATCAAGATTCGGAAACCTCACAGAAAAGACCTGAGGTTTCTGTTTCAAGGGGAACATTACCAGTTCAGATTGTTGCCCTTTGACTTGTCTTCTGCACCACAGGTCTTTACTAAATGCTTGGTAGTGGTGGCAGCACCTATATGCAGGGAAGGCCTATATGTTTTCCCCTACCTGGATAATTGGCTATTAAAAGTTCACATCAGGGACCTGTTGCTGAAGACCTTAGCTCAAACCAGATAGCTGTTCGATGCTCTGGGGATGACAGTCAGCATACCAAAATCAGTGTTGACACCCTGCTAGCACCTACAGTACAAAGGGGCAGTACTGGACATGACTCAGGGTTCAGCTTTCCTGCCTCTGGACAAGGTCAGCTATCTGATTGCTCAAGCACAAGGGCACAGTAGTCGTTATATCTCAGCAAGGACTTTTTTTACACCTTCTGGGACTCGTGGCAGTGGCCATTGTCTCAGTACCATTGGTCAGGCTACCCATGCAGATTCCCCAGTGGGCCTTAAGAGTTCAGTGAGACCAGCTCCTGGATGATCGAGAACAAATGGTCCTAGTCAAGTCCCCTGCACAAGTGGTGGATGGAACACAGCAACCTTCTCAAAGGAGTTCCAATCTGGATTCTCACCCCTATTCAGATCCTCACCATGGATGCTTTAGTTTTGGGATGGGGAGCTCACATAGGCCCACATCAGACTCGGGGCACGTGGACCGAAGTGGAGTGCATTTTGCACATCAGTGTTCTGGAAATAAAAGCAGTTCTATATGGACTCTAGGCCTTTCAGAACCACTTGTTCCCCAGGTCCTCTGTTAATATGGACAAACAGTGTTACTGCGATGCATTATATCAACAAACAAGAGGGGACAATTTCCTATCTGCTGTGCAGGGAAGCAATGACAGTTTAGTATTGGGCTCTGGAACACAGTCTACAATCTTCAACAGTACATGTTCCAGGTGTCCAAAATGCCTTGGCAGACATGCTAAGCAGGTCACAGTCCATATGCACAAATGGGAACTGCTGACCTCAGTGATTGATGCCCTGTTCAAAAGAGGGGGGTCTTCTGCTCACTTGCTCCAGGATCTGGAGTTTTCTGGTGAGAAGCATTGTCCCTCCCCTGGAAAGGGACGTTTCTGTATGCCTTCCTTCCTTCCCTCCCTCCCTTTCCTCTCATCCAGAGAGTACTACACAAGATGAAATCAGTGGGGGAAATTCTGATACTCATTGCCCCTCCACTGCCTCTGCAGATCTGGTTCTCCCTGCTGCATCAGCTGGCTGTGGAACCTTCACTCCCTCTGCCCCTGTTCAAGGATCTACTGTCAGAGGACCAGGGAACCCTGTTGCATACAGACTAAAGTCTCTTTATCTGCACATATGGCTCCTGGAGATATTGCTGTCTTTGGAGTTTTCATAGAAAGTGGCAGATGTTCTGGTGGCTGCTAGGAAGCCATCCACCAGGCATATTTACTCCATGAAGTGGAATTTGCTTTATGGGCCGCTTCTCACCACCTGAATCCATTTACCTGTCCAGTTAACCAGGTTCTAAAGTCCCTGTTGTCCTTATCAGAGTCAGGCCTGCAGTATTTCTCAGTCAGAGTGCACCTGGCTGCCATATCACATTTCCACGTGCCTATAGATGGTCATACGGTTGCTCAGCTGGAGGTAGTCTATATGTTCTTGAGAGGTGTGACAAGGTTGTATAAGACCCTGTCCCATTTCCCTTGTTTGCAGAGCTGTCAGCAGGAAAACCAGCTCTGGCCAGAACGTCTTAATTGATTGTACCTGTAGAGAAGACTGGATGTACTGGTCACAAGAAAGAAATTGACAAAGTCTGTGAAAACTGGAGATATAGCTTATCGAGAACAGGATGCATAATTTAATTGCCAGCTGAAAACCTCTTGTATAAAGAGATCAATTTTTGTTAAGAGAGTTAGACTGAGATTTAGATTTAGACATACACTCAGATGAAGGACTTTATTTTGTTTGTTTGTACTGACTTTGTGAAGCGCTATCCTGTACAACTTTATTTTTTATTTTATGTTATTGATAATAAAAAATGCTACTTGCAAATTCTACAACTTCTCCTGTTTTGCCTACGCTTCCTGATATGTGCCTCAGTGACACCAAAACATAGAAGTTGTCAGCAGAAAAGGACCTCTTGGCCCATCTAGTCTGCCCTGAAATACCTACCTACTTTTCTACAGCAGACCTTACTTGGTCTCCAGCCTCCCCCCCCAGCCCTGTTTTTAAGGTCCCTTTATGCCTGTCCCATGCATACTTGAATCCTGCTACCATTTTAGTACCCACCACCACTACTGCTGGGAGGCTGTTCCAGACATCCACCACTCTTTCCATGAAGAAGTACTTCCTCGCATCCTCTCTGAGCCTCCCCCCAGCCTCATATCATGCTCCCTTGTCCTTTTGCTTCTTTTTCTATGTAAAATGCCACCCTCCTGTGCCTTATTAATACCTTTGAGGTATTTGAATGTTTCTATCATGGAGGTATTTGAATGTTTCTATTATGGAGGTATTTGAACATTTCTATCATGTCTCTCCTTTCCCTCCTTTCCTCTAGAAAGTACATATTTAATTCCTTAAATTTTTCCTTATAGGTCTTTTGATGCAGGCCATGCACCATTTTATTTGCCCTCATCTGTACCGCCTCCACCCAGTCTATGTCTTTTTGGAGATGTGGCCTCCAGTACTGGACACAGTACTCCAGGTGAGGCCTCACCATCAATCTATACAGGGGTAACACTATCTCCCTCTTTCTGCTGGTGATACCCTTCCCTATGCACCCCAACATTCTACTAGCTTTACCCACTGCCTTATCACACTACCTAGCTACCTTCAGGTAATCAGATATGATGATCCCCTGGTCCCTTTCTTGTTTTGTGGCTGCTACCGTCTCTCCCCCCACACACTTGGTACATTGCCCTTGGGTTTTTGTGCCCCGTTTGCATAATTTAACACTTTTTGGTGTTGAATCCTAGTTGCCAAACTCTTAACCAGTCTTCCAGCTTTCTGAGGTGTCAGTTGGTGTCAGCAGTGGGATTTAAACTCCCACTTCCATTTGGAGAGCAGAAAGTGGGGAAAAGGCTGTTTCTTTGGCTCAGAACTATCAGATGACCAGTCAGACACTGCAGCAGTGAAGTAATAGCCAAGGAATGATAAGACCCTCTCTTCCCTGATTTAATCCCAGGTAAGATAAGAATTCTGATGGGGGTAACAAAGCTGCACCCAAAGACTCTATTTGCTATAACTAATAAGCCAGGCCATATTGCAAGAAGCTGCTATAAAAATAAGGAGGGTAACACTAGAGCAAATCTAAAGAGGGTAACAATGGAGCAAATCTGGCCTTAGCAAATTGGGTCAAGTATTTAACAGATGTCAAGGTGAGGGATAAGACTGTGAAGGGACTTACAGATTTGGGACATCCACAGACCCTGGTGCATGCTGACATTCTGAGAAAAGACTGTGCAAAAGGGCCAGGTAATGGGGTCATATACATCCTTGGGAAAACTTGATACTATCCCACCAACTCAAGTGGCTCTGAACATTAATAGAGTGTTGCACCAAATGAAAGTGGTGGTAGCACCTAAGTTACCTGTACCTGTGATTCCTGGAAATGATTTTCCAGGATGTGCAAAGTTAATCACAGAGGGAGTAAATCCTGTTGTGTCAGCAGCTGTGATAACAAGAGCACAGGCAAAGAAAATCTCAGATGTTGGGGACTCTTTTCTGTTTGGTGACTTTGATTCGAACTTGTCTGAGCACAGCTCTAAAATCCAGAAGTCCAGGAAAGAAAGAAGATGCTCGAAAAAACAGTGGTAACAAAAGACTGATGGGCCTAAGGGGTTGATATATGAAAATGCTGAAACTAAGCTGATAACCAATTGTGATTTTGTTTCTGAGCAAACTAACAATGTATTTCTCCAATGTTATTTTAACTAACTGGGGGCAAAACAAAAACAGGGTGTTCCAGTGTTTAGAAAATGTAATGTGCTATTGTACAGAATTTGGATTAATCCTCAGATGCAGGAACAGATAGAATAAGTGGTCATATAAACAAAGGCATAGAACTAAGTTGTTACAGATAGCACATGATAGTCCTATGGCTGGTCACTCGGGGAGAGACCACACCCTTGCAAGACTGTTGTACAGATTTTACTGGCCAGGTATTTCTGAGGAGGTTGCTACCTATTGCAGTTCTTGCACTGAATGTCAGAAAATAGCCCCAGTCACTAAAAAAAAGAAGAGGTACCCCTGGTTCCCATACCCTTGATAGATGTTACTTTTATGAGAATTGTAGTGGACATGGTTGTCCCCTTAGACAAAAGTAAAAAGGTAATATGTGACTATGCTACTCAATACCCAGAGGCAGTTCCAATGCCTACTGTCACAGCCCCAAAAGTGGCAGCAGAGCTTGCCAAATTTTTTAGCAGGGTGGCCATACCTAAAGAGATTATTATTGATCAGGGTAGTAATTTTGGTGCTGCATTACTGAAGGAGCTGTACTGGCTACTAGGTATCACTGCCATAATAACTTCCGCTTATCACCTTCAGACTGACTTGTTGAGCATTTTAATCAAACCCTAAAACACATTAAAAGGTTTGTGAAAGGTGAAGGAAAGAGTGGGACTAATATTTACCTTACTTGCTTTTTGCTTACAGAGAAGTGCTACATGCATCAACAGGTTTTTTCACCCTTTGAAATGTGTGGTAGCAACCTAGAGGGCCACTAGATATAATAAAAGAAACATGGGACAACAACCCTACTTAGAATCTATTACATCTTATATGTGCGGGCTTCGCTCCACCAGTGGGCGGTCGGCGGCACCTTAGCCGAACCTGGGAACCACAAGGCCGGGAGGAACAGCGAGGAAGCAGTCGGGAAAGGCGCACAATTTTTGCCCACCTGCCCTTCCCCCTTCTTGTGTGTTAATTTATAGGCATCTTCCCGCCGAAATCTCTTCCCCGCCCTCAGCATTTTTCTCTAAACCAACAAGGAGTCACACCAGCTTGCTGATCCAACCAATCAGCAACTTCACTACTCCCCACTGCCAACTATCAATATCCCCTTCAGAATGGGGAGCTTACTTCTGATACTCCTGTCACTATCAGCCATAGGGTTCCACAAAGAAGATGACCCTGTTTTACAATTCAGAGTGGTCAATCCGCCCAGTTTCTCTGGAACATCCCCCTTGGCTGACACTCAAACCCTCATATATGCTTTACCATTGCTGCATCGACTACAGTGGTACAATCACCATAAAGATACACATATCACCACATATGTGTTGCAGTCAAGGTCCCACTGCTGGATATATAGATCCCCCTAAGCCTAGTCGTCAAACTGCTAATTGGTATCCTGACACACTACCTTAAAACCACAGGGGAGCACCCCAAAAAAAGAGTGGCAACAGAATAAAAGAAGGAGGACCAAAGACAGCCCCCTCTCCCTATCACTGGCAGCCCTCATGAAACTACTGATCTTTCTATTGCTCTGTATTGGTAATGTGGAAATCAACCCTGGACCTCTTGAAAGTATCACCTCTCCATCAGACCTAACCTCAACTAAAGGCCTCAGTTTTCTGCATATTAATGTATGCAGTCTGTTGAAAAAATTTACATTGATACAAGCCTGGGTTGCCCATACCTTGCCAGACTTTCTCGTGATAACTGAGACATGGCTCAAACCCACCACAATGGACAGGGAAGTTAACCTACCTATCAGCTATTCAGAGCTGATCGCCAAACAAGGGGGAGGTGGAGTAGCCATTTATGCAAAAGCTGGTATAGTTGTATCCTGTACTGCTGCAACATCTATGCCCAAGGAATTTGAATGCCTATCTCTAAAAGTCTCTCTCCCCAATACAGCAGCTTTCCAACTAATTGGATGCTACAGACCCCCTCTGCTGAACACAAGCTCTTATCCCACCTGGGAAACCTGGTCAAGTCAGTACTGAAGAAGTCATTATCCTAGGTGACCTGAATTTCAACTGGCTCACCCAGGCAGCTACACCTCTGGTATCATTCTGTGACACCTATGGGCTCACACAGTTAATTAATGAACCAACAAGATTAAATACAAAGAATAGTAGTAACAGTACACTACTTAATATCATGCTAGTGAGTAAACCACATCTATTCACACATGCTGGAGTGCTCCTATGCGACATAAGTGATCACTGCCCCATCACAGGGGTAAGATCCAACAGCATAACAACAAATCATGCAAAATTCATCATGAGGAGATCCAAGAAAAACATCAATATTGAAGGATATCTGCATGATCTAGCTTACTCTCCACACTGGCAAAAGTTATATCTTGCACATTCTGTAGAAAAAGCTCAGCAGGTGCTAAATAGAATTATAATAAATGCCCTTAACACCCATGCACCAATCTCTAGTATCCGAATAAAAAACAAGTCCTGTCGCTGGTTTTCAGCTGACCTCAAAGCTGCACTGCTGGAGAGAGACAAACTCTGGAAAGTAGCAAGAAAAACTAAGAATACAAATGACTAGATGATTTTTAGGAAAGCCAGGAATAAATGCACCAGAAAAGTTAGGGATGCAAAGGCTGCCTACTACCTGGCTGAGCTCGACTCCTCCTACCATAATCCAGCTAGCTTTTGGGGCACCATCAAGGGTATGATGGGACAGGACGCTAACAACCCCCTTCCAACTCAACTACACAATAACTATGGCCCTATTACTGGCAAAATAGAAATACTAGATGCATTCAACAACCACTTCACAACAGCTGGCCTTGCCTTTGACACCTCCCCAGCTAACCTACTAAGGGACCAATTAAGCTCCCACTACATTGGTGATCAAAGAGTTGACTCTTCTTTTAGCTTCAAACCTATACTGTTGAAACAAGTTGAGGATCTATTATGGCATCTGGATATCAAAAAAAGTGCAGGAGCAGACCTTCTGGACCCCTTCTTTCTAAAGATTACGTGCCATGTGCTTGCAGTCCCCCTAACACACCTCTTTAACCTTTCCCTAAACTCTGGCTCTATTCCCACGCTGTGGAAGATAGCCCAAGTGGTCCCCCTTCTAAAATCAGGGGACCCTATGGATCTTAATAACTACAGGCCCATTTCCATTCTACCTGTGTTATCCAAGATGCTGGAGAAATTAGTGAGTATTCAGTTAAGGGAATATCTTGACAATGCTAACCTATTAAATCCAGCTCAATCTGGATTCAGGGCCAAACATAGCACTATCACTGCATTAGCCAAGGTCACAAATGACTGGCAAACCGAATTGGATAAAAAGAACAATGTCTGTGCAGTATTCCTGGACCTGAGCAAAGCATTTGATACTGTGGACCATGAACTGCTACTCTCATCCCTACACTCCATTGGCCTAGATCCACCCTCCCTTAAGTGGTTCAGATGCTACCTCTCCGGTAGGTCACAGCAGGTAAAAGCTGAAGGTGACCTATCCCCATTAAGACCACTGTCAAGAGGAGTCCCCAAGGCTCTATTCTGGGTCCTATCCTTTTTACCATTTATATAAATACAATTGATTCAACCCTTACCAAGTCCTCAGTACACCTCTTTGCTGATGACACTGTTCTGTATGTCAGCAACCCTTCGCCTACAGTGGCTCGTGAAATCCTACAAACAGAATTCTCCTTGTTACAATATCAGCTACTCAAGAAAAAGCTTCTGCTAAATGCAAAGAAAACTAAAGCAATGATGTTCACAACTCAAAACTCCACCAACACATCCTCTTCAATCAATCTCCCCCCAGCTATGCACTATACTTGGAGAAAATCTGAAGTATGTTGAAAATTTCAAATACCTAGGTGTGTGGATTGACAACAGACTTGACTTCACTCAGCATCTAGAACAACTGTTAAAAAAGCTTCGCCTAAGGCTTGGCCTCCTCTATAGATTAAAACCCCATCCTTAACAGAGACTCAAAGATGAGGTTAGTCCAGGCCATCTTTCTATCAGTCATTGACTATGCAGACTTCCTCTATAGTCACTGCCCCATCTCCTACCTTCAAAAGTTGGATACCTTATATCATAGAGCAATAAGGTTCATTACAGACCTGCCATATAATACCCACCATTGTTCTCTCTATGACGCAGTTGGATGGGTTTCCCTTCATGTCAGGAGGAGCAGAAATGCAGCTCTATGGATCTACAGAGCTTTATCAAAAAACTCCCAAGCTATATCCTGGACTGCTTCAACCAGACCACTCCTAGCTCCTATGCCCTAAGAAGCAACAATATCATCCTGCTCAAATTGCCCAAAGTCAACACCAAACTAGGGAGGGCAGCAATCAGCTATTCTCTAGCTATAGCATGGAACACCCTACAAAAATCCCTAAAACTGTCCATTATCATTCCATTTACATCCTTTAAGCAGCACTGTACAGCCTTCTTCACAGAGAAATGCAGTTGCTACCGCTAGAGATAGCATAGTCATCCCACAAACCTATATTCCAATCATATATGACATATTCCTTCCAGTCAGACACCCCAGTTTATAACCAATATTTCCTTCACCATCCTTGTACTCATTATGTGTGTGACTGTCCTGACCCTCATTGGGATATATATGTACTGTACATATTGTAGATATTAGTTCAACCTTCTCTTAACCGAGTTTCAACATGTGAATCCACTGTATATCACTGTGTTATTAACATCATTTTTTCTGTATGTATAACTGTCTTATAAGTGTGTGATGTAATTGCTGTGTATCAACTCGAAACTTGACCTTATCAGGTCCATCTTGTAAATGAGCCTTGCTCAATGATGATCACCTGAATAAATAAAGATTTGATTGATTGATTGATTGATTGATATGTTTGCCCTGAGAAAGAAACTGGCAGAATATGCTGAAATTGCCCACAGTAATTGGAAAGAACCCCCAAAACAACAGAAGGTGTATTGTGACCATGGGGTAAAAGAAAATGTTTTTGAGCCAAGTGAAAAGGTCTTGCTACTGTTACCCACTACAGAAAACAAACTGTTAATGAAGTAGCAAGGGTCTTATAAAGTGGTTAGACATACTGGTACAGTTAAAAGGGGAAGTACAATTTGCAGGGGTCACACAAATTGTGAAAACCCATGAAAAGACATTTCAAATGAGGTAGAGAGTTTTGTAGTAGGTGTCAAGAACCCTGAGATATCACTATCTAAATAATGTATAAATCAAAACAAGGCAACAGCCATTTCATTCAATCTTCAGACAGTGATGTCACGGAGGGGAAAGCTGTAATTAACATACATCTTTTGATTATACCCTGACGCTTAAAGCTATGGAGAATGATCTGCGCAGCTGGAGGGAGTTCCTGGTGTCACGGATGGGCCGCATCACTCTATTAAAAATGAACATCTTGCCAAGAATTCTTTATGTGATGCAAATGCTGCCCATATGCCTGACCAAGCAGGATGGTAAAAGGGTTGAGAGGGCTTTTTCAGGTTTTCTGTGGAGGAGTAAAAGGCCCAGGGTAAGTCTACGTAGACTTCAGACAGATGGGAACAGAGAGGGGGTAAATCTCCCGAACTTGCAAAATTACTTCCTGGCCTTGCAATACAGATACATTGGAGATTTGGTGAATAGACCCCAAGCAGCTGGCTGGGTGGATCTGGAAGAGTAGGAGGGACCGGTTAGGCTATTGGCATATCTGGGGAAAGGAGGTCGGAAAATATATAACAGGATGGGGTCTGGGAACTGGCTGGTGTCATCTGTCCTGGCTGGGTGGGAACAGATTTTAAAATGGATGAGAGTGGGACAGGAGGAGACTGTGCTGCTCCCTATGGTGGGGAACCCGGGGTTTCTGGCAGGACTGGAAGACAGAGGTTTTAATGTATGGGAGGCCAGGGGGATAAGTTGTGCGAGTGATCTATGGAGAAAAGGACAAATGGTATAGTTTGAGGATTCAAGGGAGAGTAGGGGAATCCCTGGGACACATATTTTCCATTTCCTACAGGCCAGAGATCATGTTAAAATGTTAAGCAGGGGAAGGGACGAGGACTCCTCTCTGTTCCATGTGGAGCACCTGGTCCTCAAGTGCCGGGGGTTGGAGGAATAATAAGCAGGGCGGCGCATCTGGGAAGACAACACCTTCCAGATTAAACACTTAAAACCAGAAGGCTTTGGGAGAGAAACTTAGGGAGAGCCCTGTCGGAACAGAACTGGGCCGTACACTTGAAACTCCACAAAGGGATTGTAATATGCAACAAATTTCAGGAATCCTTTTACAAGTTTGTACACAGATTATACTGTCCCCCAAATATGGTACATAAATTTAATTTGACGGTCTCCCCCACATGTTGGAGATATCATAGGGAAATTGGCACCTATTATCATTATTTCTGGTCATGCACAATAATGCAGGCTTTCTGGGATGGGATTGCACAGGAGGTTGGGAGGATCTGGGGGAGACATATGGAGACTGCCCCTATGCCTCTTCTGTTTGGGGTAGATGACTCAGACCCAGAGGAATGGATACCCTACCCCAGGTGGGTTAGGGTCCTACTGATACTGGCCAGGCACTGCATCCTTAATACGTGGGTGATGGCTGACACACCCACGATCCAACAATGAAGAGCTATGACTATTCAGGTCCTGGCACTAGAACACCTAACATATATTGTCAGAAACAGTGAAGAACATTTTCTCCTAGTATGGGAGCCACTGCTTGTGTCTCTCTCCCAAGGGGAAGCTGTAGCACTGAGGGAGGGACTGCAGATGTAGGCTGGGATGTTCCAGGTTCATTTACAGCAATTCAAATGGGAGATTCTCCCTTATATAATTTGCATAGGTATAAGCGGACCAAGCATTTGGAGAATGACCCCACTGTGCTTAAATACTGGCTGCATATGCACATTTTTGTCTCAATAACCTTTTTTTTCTGAACTCCTCTGATTACTGGTCTCTAGGTATAACTGATGGACTCTATTGCACATAAGTGCTGATTTACAGGCTGGACTTTAAAAATGGACTATTAGCTACCTGTTTCTTTTTTTTAACTTAGTTTTTCCTTTTGTTTGGCTCACTGTGTACCAATCTCCTTGATTCTCAGAAGTGAGTAAGCTTAGATGCACTGTATGTTTCATGTATGTTGATTTTGGTATGTACTGTGATATAATTATACATGAAAAAACTAAATAAACAAATTATGCCAAAAAAAAAAAACAACAACATACATCTTGCCCCTCTGTGACATCACTTTCTGTTTTAAGATTACATGAAATGGCTCCTGCTTTGTTTTGATTTACAGATTTAGATACTCATATCTCAATAATCCTGACAGCTACAGGTAACCCCAGTACCTTGTTTGAAATATATTTTCATTTGCGTTCACAATTTGAGTGCCACTGCAATGTTTACTTCCCCTTTAACTATGAGACTGTGACCCTTGATAGAAAAAATCCTGCGAAAATATACCATGCTAACCTCCCAAAGAAGTAGATTGCAAAAAACACCAAAGGTTGCTTTTTTATTATTACCAAAAACTGCTAAATAAAATATTAAAATAGCTTATGACAGACTGGAGCAAACTGTAACTTCTGGTGCAGTAAAGATGAATGTTTCCTTACCCACAGAACAAACTGCAGAAATGTGTGACTTGGTAAAGTCATTTAAAAGTACTTTTACCAGAGTGCTAGGTTGAGCAAAAGAGTTCGAGAATGTAATAGTGACAGGGAATGCTCACCCTATCAGACAAAAGTCATACAGATTACTAGAGTGGTTAAGCGCAGACATGGTTAAGGAAATACAAAAAATGAAAGAGCTGGGTATCATTGAAGACTCAATAAGTGCTTGGTGATCACCAATGGTGATTACAAATAAACAAGAAGAGGGTGAAAAAATCTGCCTTGATTTTAGGAAACTTAATCAAGTGTCCCTATTTGACAGATATCCTATGACTAGGATAGATGATTTGGTGGACAGACTGGGGAAGTGCCAAGTACGTTAGTGCCCTCAATCTCATCAAGGGTTACTGGCAAATTTCCCTACCTAAAGAATCCAGACAGAGACAAAACTACATTTTCCACTCCAGTTGGATTCTGTGAGTTCATCACTATGCTATTGGGTTTACATGGCACACCCGTTACATTCCAGTGGTACATGGATGTAAATCTAGCCCCTCACACTGGTTATTGTGCTGCTTACCTGGATGATGTGATGTACACTCCAGACTGAAAAAAAAACACCTGGAACACCTACGAGCAGTTATTCAATATCTCAGAAATGCAGGTCTGATCATTAATCCTACCAAGTGTGCATTAGGCATGCAGGAAACAAGATATGTAGATTATATTTTGGGAAACAGAGAAGAAAACCCAGAGATTTCCAAGATAGAAGCTGTTGCTAACGGTCCTGTCCTTAAAACAAAGAAACATGTTAGGTCATTTTTCAGAGCTGGCTGGTTACTACCAGAGATTTGTTCCCAACTTTGCCCAGTTGACTACGTCCCTCACTGAACTCACAAAGAAATGGTACCTGAATAATATGAACTGGCCCCCAGAGTGTGATGCAGCTTTTCAGGCCTTCAAGGCTGTATTATGTTCAGCCCCTGTTTTAAGAAGTCCAGACTTTGAGAAACAATTTCTGTTACAATCAGATGCATCAAAGGTAGGCCTAGGTCTTATCCCGAGTCAGAATGTAGATGAGAAGGAACATCCCATTCTGTATATCAGCAGGAAATTGCACAACAGAGAGAAAAAGTACTCCATTATTGAAAACGATTGCCTTGTTGCGAAATGGGCAATGGAGTCCCTTAAGTTTTATTTGGTCAGAGCTGAGTTTGTACTTATAACAGATCACAATCCTCTCTGTTGGTTTAATCAAATGAAGGATAAAAATCCCAGAATCACAAGACAGTACCTGGCACTACAGCCGTTTAAATTCAGACTGACGCACAAATCCAGAAAAGAGAATGTCAGTGCTGATTTTCTGTTCAGATATGGTTCAGGAATTGAGAATTCAGAAGGTTGAAACTGTGTATGCTTAACTGAAATTTTTGCTGTAATAGGTGTTATGAAAAAGGGATACTGTATATGCAAAGAACTGTAAATGTTGTAATGTTAAAAGAATAATAAGAGAAGGCTTTGAAAATCTGTTAAAAAACATTCCCTCTTAAAGAGGGAGGAATGTGACAGGGTTGGGATAAGACCCCATCCCATTTGTCATGCAGAGAGCAATGTTTTGTCCAGATACATAGAGAATGAGATTTTAGAGAGACTCAGAGGAAGGATTTTTTTGTTTGTACTGCCTTTGTGAAGAGCTGTCCTGTACATCTTTATTTTTTTAATTTTATTGTTATTGATATTAATAAAACACTACTTGTGAATTTTATAACTTATCCTGGTTTGCCTATGCTTACTGACCTATGCCTCTACCACATGCACCACAGCCAAAGTTTTTTCATCCTTCATAATACACACCAAGGCCAAGGAAATGATGAAACTACTACAGGGCACGCCTATAGAGGCCTCTGTCAAAGTACATAGGCAACTTTGTAGACTCATCAAACTAGATACTACACAAGATACAATGCAGCCCCTCCTAGCAAATCCCAACTGGAAGATTGGAGGGTAAACTATTCACTCTCAGTTTTGGAGAGAAAAGAACATTAAGCAGGTAGACCACCTAGTCCTGGCAGAACACATTATTCCTTACACTACATTCCAGGCAAGACACAACACCTCTAACAGAGACTGTTTCACCTTTCTACAAGTGGCCCACATACTGCCCACTCACTTGGCCCCAACCATGGTCCAATGCCAAGATAATGCCGTTATTCCCATGGGCAGTGCAACCAAATCGCATTTCCAATTTGTATAGTCATTTACATGAACAAACAATGGATAGAAATGGGGGTATAGCCCACTACGGGGCCCAGATCATCTCAAATCAGGACAAGGAATGTGACTGGAGAAGAATATGGAATTATCTGGGGACAAGGAATACAACTGGAGAAGAATATGACATGATCTGAAGAAGCATGTTAAATTTAACAGGTATCGGCTGATGCAGTTGAAACTATGTAACAACATGTATTATAACCCCCCAACACTTACACAAAATGGGTAAACTCAAATGTTTGCTCTCATTGTGGGTCTCAGGCACCATATATCACATGATGTGGGAATGTGACAAAGCATGTCCTTTGTGGGAGGCAGTCCGTTACAAAATGGACCTCCTGGGCCTGGATCAGGCCTTCATGCCTGAAATCTGCCTAATAGGCGATTATAAAGACAGACTACTGGGGGCCCAGAAATATCACATAGCACTAGTAGCTGCCTGTTCTAAAAAAGTTTTCTGTATCGCTCCACGTTGTCAGTGGGAAGTTTTTACATATGGGTTAAAGTCAACCCTACTGTGGTAGTGATACAGCTCAAAGCTGTCAGTCAGCATAGAATCCTGGGCACATGAACATTCTGAAGCCTGAGATTCCCCATTCTTTGCTGTGCCACTAAGGGGTAGAAAGCATAGGAGTTCTCTCTCAGAATTTTCTTTACTTTACAGACAGTTTATTATTTTCTCTTTCAGACAGTGGAACTGGGCAGGTTGGGGCTACCTGTTTACAGGGGGGGACCCTAAAATTTTTAAATCGTGCGTGTTAAGCCACGGCTTTCAAATTGAATAACCTGATATTCATTCTACCCCATTTTCACTGCTTCTGTGCATGAATTGGGGGCCATGTGCCTTATTTTAATACAGAGGCCCAGATATTCAAAGGGTTGTGCATGGCGCAACAGTGTTGTGCCATGCACGCATTACTAATCTTGTAGTCTTCGATATTAAAAAGGAAAAAGTCTGGCGGCACAAATCCCAATCTTGTGGACTGAGTAATGTATGCAGGCGCAGGGGGGGGGATGCCCATGCATACTCTGCACAGCCCAATATTCAGCCCGGGATGTGCGGAGCCATGCATGCACAACCCCTACCTGCGCCCGCACAAAGTTGATCCAAAAAAAAAAAGGAACAACGGATGGCCACCCACAGGTGAGCTGCCGCATTGCAGGGTGCAACACGGCAGCTGCCACCCGAGCTCTGGCTGCACCTGGTGGTGCCCCGCCATGCCTGATCGCAGGCATTTGTAAAATAAAAGAACCCATATATCCCTGGTGGTCCAGTGGACCGCTGTCAGCCCGATCGCAGGCTTATGTATTAATAAAAAGAATTATGTCCAATATCCCTGGTGGTCCAGTGGACCGCTGACTGCCCGATCATGGGTTTATGTATTAATAAAGAGAATTGATTCCAATATCCCTGGTGGTCCAGTGGACCACTGTCTACCCGATAGCGGGCATTTGTAATAAAAAAAAAATATGTCCAATATCCCTGGTGGGCTAGCGGTACCTCCCCACCCGTCCACTGAGCCCCACCGCCCGCCCCGGTCAGCGGCGGGCAGCAGCACCACCGCCTGCCACCCGCCGACTGACACGTAAACATGGGCTGTCGCCCATTGGTCCTGGCGTGAGCCAATGGGCGTGCAACCATGCCGTACTACACATTCAGATATGTGAATGGATCCTTTCACATATCTGGAATGTAGAAGTACAAGTAGACTCTGCGCCATTGGCTCACCCTGTGGACCAATGGGCGTACAGTCTATCTGCGGACGTGTCAGTGGGTGGGGCGGCAGGCGGGTGATGCTGCCGCCCACCGGCTGACCGGGGCGAAGGTGGGGGCTCAGTGGGTGGGTGGGGGTTACCGTAGCCCACCAGGGATATTGGACATACTTTTTTATTACAATGCCCGCAATCGGGCAGACAGCAGTCCACTGGACCACCAGGGATAATGGACTTTTTTTTATACAGAAGCCCTTGATCGGGCTGTGGGCACATTGCCGTGCTGTGCAGGGGCGTCGGTCCCCGACGGCTGCTGCCTGGCAGGGCACCAGGCACAAGTCACCGGGATCGCGCACCTGCATGCAAATGGAGCCATAATGACATGCAAATGGCCTCATTTGCACCTTGCATTCATTATGGCCCCATTTGCATGTGCACTTTTGAATATCGCAGTTGCTGCGCATAGCGCAATGGAACTTGCGCTAGCACATCCCCCTGCTTCACTCTGGCCACTTGAGCTGGCACAGTGCCACTGCACCATGCACACTGCGGGTGGCTAGGGTGCGATATTCAATGATCCTGTGCCATGGTGCAGCTCTGTTGAATATCGCCCAGTCAACGGCCTTGCGCAGCCAAGTTGCGCTGTGCCCAAGCTTGCATCACAGCCTGGTGCAGTTTGAATATCTGGGCCAAGTGTGTTTTACAGGTCTCCCTATCCTTTTTGTCATAGCCTGATACCCTTTAGGTAAGCGTTGGTTTTGTTCTCCTCTCTGCGAGGATACAGTTTTTGTAGGGGCTGGAGTCCTGTTGTGACTATTCTTCTTTTTGTTTTATCCTTCCTGCATTCATGGAGTTTTGGTCCCACACTTTCCTATCCTTCCCTCAGGTGTTTTAATTTGCAGTTGGGTCTGTATTGGTCAACAGGACTCTGAAGCCTTTTTGCCCTATTTATGTTTTGGGAACGTTTATTTACTTGGTTCTACAGAGTAGTCATGGGGCTCTGTATATTTATTTTTATCTCAGCCATGTTTTTCATGTGTTTTGCATTGTACTTTTTTGGCTAATTAGTCTTGTTTTCTGTTTATATTGGCGGCTCATCACTGACTTCGCATGTTAGGCAGATTCCTGTCAGCCTAGGCGAACCACACATTTTTTCTTCATTGCTGGCTCCTTGCCAGTGGGATTTCTGCTTTTTTCCATCGAGCACCTGTTCATGCACGAGCTCTGGGCACCCTGGTGTCTTGGGCATGCTCGCCCCCAGCATGGTGACATCACACAATTTGGCATGACATATTGATCTGACGCACGTACTCCTACGCTGGGAAGCAGTGGACTTACCATGTGTTTTTTCTTGTGTTTGCACTGCTCATACTTCTATAATACAGGAGAGACAGCATTTCTGTCTCTGTGGTGGTGTTTTCCGGCTCTCAGTTGTTTGCAACTCTATAAATTCAGCACTCTATTCCTGTTTGTCAGGGCCTACTAGATGTATAGCAAGGCCCTTCTATTTAATAGCTGGACATCCTTTTTCATTTTCCTCTTCACTAGTGTGCGACTTGATAGGGAGGGGGCCATGAGTTATATTCCATGTTTAAATCTAGAACCAGGCAGCATTTCATATATTTTTAAAATAGCTACTTAGTGGGAAAATTTTCATTTTGGCACCATGACTTATCAGAGACTTGTAATATTTAAAAGACGCAAAACCTGCAGGAGGATGCTGAGCCCCTCTCCATGGTCTTACTGCCTTAACTGTGTAACATAATCAAACATGTCTATTTAGTTCTCCCCAGCAGGACCCTTAAGCTGGGGGGGGGGTGCACCTGGGGTACCAACAGGCACTGGCAGGACTGAGTTGCACAAATCCTTTTTGTTGCTCTTAAATGAGCTGCTAGGTTCTGATGTTTTGCAGGACATCCCTACTAGCATAAGCAAACCCAAAGCAGTCCCCTCAACTCGGTGGCTCATACAGGTGCACGAGACCAAAACAACAATGCTCACCTAGATCCACAGATAACCCTCATCCTTGACAGTTTTGATGGTCAAGAGAAAATGTCTAGGGGCTCAGCGGAAAATCCTGACCTGTCCACTTTATTTGAGAGAATGCCACCAAAGAGGAGGAGGAGGAAGAAGAGGAGTGGACATAGCCTAAGAAAAGATTCTGATTTTGCCCCTGTTTGATTCAAAGTCACTGTCCTATCTGGCAACAGACACTTGTCGCACATTACAGCTGAAGGAGGTGAAAGTCATGGAGTCTTTAGATGTGAATCCAGTTCTGTCCATCTACTCCTCTGCACCAAAGTGCTTGCCAAACTTTGTGCACTGCCACTGCAACCAGCTCATTGAGCAGGAATGGCCCAGCACAGATAAGCGCAAGCATCTCCTGAGACTGGGGCTGAGATTTAAGCCATTTTTGGAGGAGAGATCCCAGAAGTGGGAGGTTTCCCCCTTGGCATATAAGGTCACTCATAATTCTGTTAAACACACAACCATCTCTATTGAGGGTTCATTGGCGCTAACTGACACCCATGATAAGAAGGTGGATGCCTCCTGTAGAAGAGCCTTTGCCACGAATGGGGTGAATCTTTGCACCTCATATGCATCCTTTATTGTCTCCAGGGCCTTGAACTCATGGGTCACTGCCCTAGGCAGTTTCATTCTCTCAGATTCGGAAGGAGTAAACATCTTGCAACTGGTGTCTATGGGATCCACCTTTCTGGGGGTTGCTACAGTGGATAATTTAAAGATGTCAGCCTGCTCTGCTTATCAAATTCTGGAAGCTATGCGGGGTGGTTGGCTCAGGCATTTGGTAGCAGATCATGCACCAAAGGCGAGGACGTTTAACCTAGCTTTTGAAGGTGGATTATTGTTTGGTTCTGGACTGGATAACATCCTGAAGAATGCCCAGGATAAGAAAGGACAGCTCCTGGTGTCAAAACAGCAGCAGACAGCGAACTCAAACTTGTAAGATCAGGGACGTGTTTGGCAGCTCCAGTCTCAAGGTCATTTACGGCCCTTTCGGAATTCTGGTTTCAGGAACAATAGTAACAGAGGATCCTTCACCTGTGGGCATAATGGAGGTGCAGGATGGCAAGGAGTTAACTTTCAATGAAGGTACATGGGTCTGTCTCAGCCTTGGTGGAGGATTTACAGTGGTTTTACTGGAGATGGTCCCAAATAATGTTAGATGCATGAGTACTGGAAATCCTGGTTCTAGGGTACACTATAGAGTTTGCAACAATGCCCACCTGAGGTTGTTTCCTGCCATCCCTTGTTTACCAAAACCCAGTGAAGAGGCAGGTGGCAGCCCAGACCTTGGATCACCTGATGCAGATTGGAGCACTTGTCCTGGTACCCCCCCAGCGAGGAGGGACTGGGGTTCTACTCAGTTTACTTTGTGGTCCCCAAGAAGTCGGGGGGCTTTCAAGCAATTCTGGATCTGAAGCACCTAAGCAACTTTGTTCACCACATGACCTTCAAAATGGAGTCCTTGTGGTCAATAATCCAGGCCATCCATCTGATGGATTATCTGGTTTCCATAGACTTAAAAGATGCCTACTTCCACATCCCCAAGCAGCAGTTGCACCAGAAGTTTCTGATATTCGCAATTCAGGGATTGCATTTCCAGTACTGGGCACTTTTCTTTGGGTTGGTGACATCTCCCCTGAGCATTCTCGAAGGTCCTGATTGTACAAGTGGCACAATGGAGACAGGAGGGACATGACCTGTTTTCCTACCTGGACGATCTATTAATCATGAAATGTTGGTTCAGATGGTGAGGAGATCAGTGTCAAGGACACTAGAGGTGCTGGAGGCTCATGGTTGGGTCATCAACCAGAGAAGAGCTCCCTCACTCCATCTCAGAGTTTGGAACACATGTTAGTGGTATTCCAGACAGACGAGGGGAAGGTCCTCCTCTCGTCATTCAGAAAGGAGACCCTGAGGTGAGAGGTTCAGTGGTTGAGCCTTCAGCCGTCGGTCTCTGCTCATAGGCTCCTCCAGATTCTGGGGCTGGTGACTGCAGTGATACAATTAGTTACATGGTCCTGCTTGCATATATGACCCCTCTAGAACAGGATACTGGAGGTCTGGAATCTGGCCTCGTCAGACTACCAAGCACTGCTTATGCTACCTTAGGGCATCTGGCAATCACTGGTTTGATGGGTAAATCCTGAGAACCTCAGCAGGGGATCTGTGCTTGAGGACCTGACAGAACTGATATTGATGACAGATGCCAGCCTCTCGGGCTGGGGTGCACTCCTAGACCACGTTCCAGCCCAGGGCATTGGAGCCCTCAGGAACAGTGGCTGCAGATAAATGTATTGGAAATGCAGGCAATGCATCTTACCCTTCTCCATTTCCACTCTCACGTATAGGACAAAACAGTGACAGTGAGATCAGACAACGCTGCCACTGTAGCATACACAAACAACCAAGGAGGCATGAGAATCAAGTAAATGTTGGCAGAAGCCACCAAACATATGCTGTGGGTGAAAAAAACATCTCATGGCTCTCTCAGCTGTTCATCTGGCAGGAGAGCTGAACTTACAGGCTGATTGACTGAGTTGAGAGATAGTCCACCCAGGGTAGTGGGCATTAAACTTGGAGGTGTTTGATCTCCTGTGTAGAAGATTTAGTTATCCTCAGATCTACCTGTTCCCCTCAAAGGAAAATGCTCAGTTATTACACTTCTTCAGTCAGTACCAGTGTCTTCAGGCGGAGGCGTTGGATGCCCTGTCTCTGATGTGGGATTTCGTCAGAGTGTACGTGTTCCCCCTACTACTGCTACCTCCCAAGGTGATTCACAAGAGAAGGTGCTCAAGAGGAAGCTTCCTTCTGATAGTACCAGAATGGCCAAAAAAACAGTGGTTCTCAGACCTGGTGAACTAGCTAGCAGGTATCGTTTTGGCCCCCACTTTGGGGAGACCTTCTGTTCCAAGGCCCATTCTGCCTTTAAACCTAGAGGCAATGCAGCTGGCAGTCTGGCTCCTGAAAGGAGGAGAGTTGTTAAGACAAAGGTTTTCCCAAAAAGTCATGGATACCCTAATGGCCTCCAGGAAGGTGTCTACATTAGCTGCCTATGACCGTGTGTGAAATACCTTCTCATCTTGGGTCAGAAAGAGAGATGTATCAGACCCTCCAAAGCTACAGTTCTACAGTTATTGGATTTTTTGCAGGTGGAAGTAGACAAAGGGCTTATACTGAGCATGCTGAGAGGTCATATGTCTGCACTAGAAGCAGCCCTGGGAAGTTCCAAGGGAGCATCTCTAGGGATCCAGTCGGGAGGTTATACATTTCCTAAGCAGTTAGCAGAAGCAGACCATTCTTCCGGTCTCCACTACCTTCATGGGACCTTAATCTGGTACTGAATGCTCTTTGTAAGACTCCTTTTGAGCCCTTTTCATCAGTACCATTGGATATCCTGCCATACAGGGTGTGTTTTATAACTGCAGTCTGCTCCACCAGAAAGACTGGTGAACTTCAGGCATCGCTTCACAAACAGCCTTACCTTATTATTCATAAGGAGAAGGTGGTATTAAGGATGATGCCTTCCTTTGCTCTTATGATCCTTACAGCATTTTATGTAAGTCAGGAAATCTGTTTAATGTCCTTCTGTTCTAAACCGGCAAATCCAAATGAGCATGAGTTGCACAAACTGGATTTATGCAGGACTGTCAGGATGCATCTCTGGAGGACAACAGACTTCAGGAAGTCTGAAACTGTTTGTTCTTTTTGGAGCAGCAAAAAAGGTCCAGAAAGCCTCCAAGGCCACCTTGGCTAGGTGGGTGAGGGCGTGCATCGCTAAGACCTATTCACCAGAGAAGAAGAAAGCTCCAGCCCTCACCAAGGCTCATGCCACCAGGACTTTGGCTACTTCCTGGATGAAGTGGGGGGCATCCATGTTAGAACTGTGCAAAGCAGCAACGTGGTCCTCTGTTCATACGTTTACTGAGAACTACAGATTGGATGTCCAAAGTTCTGCTGGTGTGGCCTTCGATCACAGAGGTTTGCAGGCAGTGGTGAGCAGATAATTATTTTTTGCCCATAAGGGTTATCTATATGTAACCCCTCACCCCTGTCTTTTTACCAAAACGACAGGTGGCATGCTGTTGAAGCTGACAGCAGTACCTGGTGGGGACTGGGTTCGGGGAGGATGAGTTTACTCAGCACAGGGGAGCCTAGGTTTGGCTACTCTGCATAGGGGCACCCAAGTAAATCCAAATTTTTTCACAGAGAGGGTTGTGGATGCATGGAACAGTCTTCCGGAGGAGGTTGTGGAGTCAAAATCAGTGGTGGAATTCAAGCATGCATGGGATAGTCATAAGGCAATTCTATGGGGTGGGGGTAGGAAGAAGTAGGCTGCTGGTTAACTAGGATCTGCAGCTTATCCAGTAGGTAGGGAAATGGGCAGACTGGGTGGGCCAAGCGGTCCTTATCTGCCGTCAAATTCTATGTTTCTATGTTTCTATGAACACAGGAAGCAATAACTGTAATGTCCAGAACCAGGAATGGGATTCTTTAGTGTGGCTTTTATTCATATACTAGCTGAACAAAACAAAGCATAGACGGACCCCCATGGGGCTACACTTCCTGGTAATGCAGATTAGAGACTACAGAACACTTTATCACCATTTTCAGCCCTTAGGCTCTGAACCCACCAGGCACACAGCCCAGAATTGCACGCAGCTTTGGGTACACAGCCCTACTTGTACACACTTGGGTTTTCCCCACTGGCCCGGCTCCTCTGTCGGCCACTTGATCCGCGGTCCATTGGAAGAATGAACCAATTATCCTGTTGTGGCTCCCCACACCACCTAGAGTCTGCAACTCCTAGAGAGAATTTTTCCTTGTCGTGGCTCCCCACACCACACTAGAGTCTGCGACTCCTAGAGAGAATTTTCCTTACAATCCCACGTCTGGGTACTTCCCCCATCACTGGCCAAGTGCCTGAGGCAAAGTAGAAACCACAGAAGAAATCCGTAGAGGTGGACCTGGTCACTAAAGATGGGGGGCCACCCACCTCCAGCTTCCACAGCCCATACCCGGCCATTTCCCTGGGAAAACTGTGCAATTCCTTTGCTGAACTTCTAAATGTAGATTAATGGTAGATGTCTTATCACATCTCCTCTACATATTATTAGCATCTCACAAAACTCTGGGATTTGACACTACTTTTACTTGCTTGGCCCATTTCTCTAGGCTTCCCAATATGTAGTTTAATCCCTAGATTTTCACACAAGTCCCAGGGTGAAGAAAACAATTTGCCCTTTTAACCAGAGCAGACACTCACCCTGAAGTTGCAGGTGCCCCACAGGCGACTCACAAATCTTCCAAAATAAATCCTGGACTAAACAGGCAACTTTTCTTCCACTTAGCAGAATTAAGGGGATTGCCCCAGGAATCTGCTGATAATCTTTACATCCCCCCCACCCCGGAGGGAGGGGGCACTGAGACCCGAACAGCGGTCTCCACCACTTGAGTACAACTTCACTCCTTCAAGCCAAACTGCAGACTCTCTCTTCATTTACTGAAGACAAACTGAACTCTCCCCTTTGAAAACTCCCAATGTTCTGTCTAACTCCCTTTGCTGCAGATTCCAATGTGGCTCATGCAGCTGCGAAAGTTCTATTGGTGATGTCATCCCTCAGTCTCAGCTGAGACTGAGAACAGAGTGAGACAGTGTGAAACCCATTTAACTGGAGCTTCACAAGCTGCCTTCCCTGCCTACCACTAGGTCTTACTGGGATTCTTGTAACCCCGGGTAACAAGGGGGTTACATATATATGGGATAATATTCTACCCCACCCAGTTGGGAAATGGGTACTGCTTCTTGGAACCCATACATAAAGAATTCCCATTGACAATGGGGAGCAATACAAAAAGGAGAAATTCCTTCATACTTACTGTAATTTCATTTTCTGTTAGCTCCAACAATGTCAATGGGGCCTTTTCTGGGAGCCCCCGGATCCTGCTAGAGAAGAATGTCCGATATATATTTCAGAATTTTGTATGTCAGCAAGGATGGTAATTGTTTACAGTTTGTCCAGACTCCTCTACTAACCAGGGAAACATTTGTAGTTTATTGGGTTACCGGCACACTGATTAACAGGTGGCATTTTCTGAACTTTGCATGGTGTTTTGTCCTGCTGTAGGTTAGTGCTTATCCTGGTTTTACAGTCATGTTTACTGTTATTACTATTATGACCATTTATACATATTTATCTGCAAGCATTCAGAAGAAAACGAAGTGGTTAAGGAACCAGTGGTCGGATGTCTTCAGGGAAAGACAGAACTTCATCAGACAGCTCTCCTGAGTAAGGTAGGGCAACAGATTATCTTTCCTATAATATTGGATTGTGTGAGCATTGCTAGTATTTGGCTAAGGAGGGAACTCATTGATCTGGGCCTTCTGCAGATCACTGGTCACCCAGGAGTGTACAGATACTGCATGGACAAGAGGTGACTGGAGACTGTCGGCCTTCAGAATGTTCATGTGCCCAGAATTCTATGCTGATTGACAGCTTTGGACTGTGTCACTTCTCCAGCATGGGTGGTCTTATCCCATCTAAAATCACCTCAGATGAGGTACTTATATGTGGTGACTTTAGTCTAAACTGGTCTGGTGACAATGTCAAGCTGTATGAACCACTGCTGGTGGCCCTCGGCCTTAGCTCATCAGTGAGCCCACACAAAACCCCCCCAATGGGAGTCAAGGAACACTCCTTGATTGGTTTCAGACAAACAGGCCTGATAGGATCTCATTATCTGGAGTCCTTCCTGACTCCATATCTGACCATTCCCCCATCTACTGTGTTTGGGGAGTCTCCTCTCCCAAAGTGCCCTATAAAATTATACAAGTGAGAGACTTCTCCCACTTTAACTCTGCTCTCTTTCTTCAAGATCTTGCAGCCACAGATTGGGCCACAGTACTCTCTGCCATGGACATCACAGGTGCTCTCACAAGCTTCTAAACATCCTCCCTCCTCTGCAGGATAAGCATCCACCTCGCATCAGAAAGAGAGTTAGAGGCAGTATAACTAAATGGTTGCATGGGCACTTGCTCTCCCTCATGAAAGCCTGCAATAAACACTTGGGTAAATTTAAAGCCTCTAAGGAATTGTTTGACTACCATGAATACCGGCGGCTCTGCAACATCTGCAAAAAAAACATAAGTAATGCCAAGAGTGAATACTGCAAGGGTGCCCTCTTATCGTCTGCTAGGGACCTGCAATACTTCTGGCGCACTATTAAAACCGTAGTCTGGGGTTATAGCTGGTGTGATACTACAGATACGATTGTCGATAGTAGAAATTGCAATAATGTAACTACCATCACCAGTGCCTTTAACAAGCAATTCTCCGATCTCTCGGCATACACCTCCCTGTTTACTGCTGACAATGACAAGTTCTCTACCTCTAACCATTTCTCTCCTCCAGAATCTCTGTCTCACCCTCCTTTCTATCTTAAAAAATCTCAGTGAGGGAAACCTACGAGCTTCTCGCTGGCCTTTCTCCTCATATGGGTGCTGGTCACGATGACCTTGAACCAAAACTCATAAAGATTGGGGCCCCTTTGCTTGCGCTCCCAATATCCCATATTCTTAACCTCTACCTCACCACTGGAATTGTTCCTGCAATCTGGAAAGTAGCAAAGGTTGTTCCTGTTTTCAAGAAGGGTGACCCGAAATGCACAAAAAAACTACCGTCCTATAGCCATCCTGTCTGCTGTTAGCAAGATACTAAAAAAGGTGGTGGAAATGCAGCTGACAGACTACCTGTATAAACATACCTTACTGTCACCTGAACAGTATGGCTTTCATAAAGGACATAGCACTGGTACAGCTCTTGCTAAAGTTACATCTGATATAAGGATTGCCATGGACCAGGGTATGCTGACTGGGGCTATCTTCGTGGACCTCTCAAAGGCCTTCGGTCTAGTGAATCATTCCCTACTCTGTACCAAGCTTCACTCCCTTGGTGTTGCTGGTCCAGCCCTAAACTGGTTTTCCAACTATTTCACTGGCAGACTACAGCTTGTTAAGTACAACAGAGCTCTATTGGAACCTGTTCCTATCACTATCGGTGTCCCTCAAGGATCTATTCTGGGCCCTATCCTATTTTCTCTTTTCATCAATGACTTCCCAGCAGTCCCTACCCATAGCACCACAACCCTATATGCCGATGACTTGGTCCTCCTAGCTAGCTCAGGTGACGCCCGTGCCATAAATCACAACCTATAAGCGGACTTCAATAAACTACAACATTGGCTCCTGACAAATAAGCTCATGCTGAACTTAAAGAAAACTCAACTCATGCTCTTCAGCTCCTCTGCCAAACTCAAACAGTGTCCTGCCCCACTCAATGTCCTAAGCCTTGATGGTGTCCCAGTTGGCACTACATGCTCCTTTGGATACCTGGGAATTACTCTTCACCCCCGTTAGACCTGTCTCTTCACATTCAAAATGTCTGCAAAGCAACAAATATAAATCTTGGACTTGATTACCGGGCTTGTGGGTCTCTTACTGCTGCTGCATGGCTTGCCCTTGCTAAAGGTTTGTTCCTTCCCTCTCTCAGATATGGGCTGACAATGTTTACCCTCGCCGCAAAAACTAGCCTTGCTAAATGGGATGTGGCCTATAATAATATTTGCTGCTTTGCCCTTGCCATCTCTCAACTTACCCATCATTGTGATTTCTACAATCAACTACACTGGTTGTCCCTGGGTAATTATCGCTCATTTGTCTTGGGCTGCTTCATAGACAAAATCGTCCCCAATGCCACTCCACCTACCCTGTCCAATCTCCTTCAGCTGACTCTACCGTCATACTGGCTAAGGTCAGCTGACTTGCAACCCCTCCTTGTCCCAAGAACTCGTACACAGTCAGGTGATCATGCCTTTGCTGTTTGTACCCCTAGATTCTGGAATACCCTACCTGCAACCATCAGCTGTACACCCACTCATCCCATCTTTAAGAGCTCCCTCTGGTTGCACTTGAAGTCTGCCTCAACCTGTAACTGTTCCAAGGCACTTGATATCCCCTACCCCTGCTTGGACCCTGTTGTGCACCCTCCACTTCCCTGTTTCCCCTACCCCCTCTGAGCTCTAGTAAGGGGAATTATCTACCCTGCATGCTGTTTACCTCAGCACTTATCATCCTTAAAATGGGACAAATTGCACTTGTATTATTTCCATGAAATGTAACTATTGTTTGCTTGTCCTTACCCTTGTTGTATATGCCTATCTGTTCATCCTGTACCTGTTTATGTGTATTACCCTGCTCATTGCTTGTATTTCACATTGTTGTAATTCCATTGCACTGTTCCGTAAACCATGCTCTTGTAATCTCCTGGGTCATACCTGAAAATAGGCATTCCTTGTCTAGTGTGCTTACCTGGTAAATAAAAGCTAATAAGTAAATATGTAAAGACTTCCCATTGACAACGTTACTTTAAACTAACAGAAAAGGAAATGATGGTAAGTATGAAAGAATTTCTCCTATCCTTCACCAGTGGATGAATACTGACACTCCATCGCTGGCTGTATGGCACAACGAGATACTATTTGTCCTCAAAGCAGAAAAAGCCATCGTAGGTATGAACAACATGTTGAGTGGGGGATACAGACTGAAATGGAAAAAAACTGTGTACATTACTGCTCTTGTTATAAATCTGAAAGACAAGAATGAAATGATTAATGCAGTAGCAATAGGACTAGTAATGAAATACTTCATGAATTGTACATTTTTGCAGATCCTGTGGGTACAGTATGATGATTTTATTTGTTTATTTATTTAGTTTTTGTTGACTGGGTAAGTTTATTTTACTGATAAAAGATCCTGTACTACTGAACAACAATATGATATACCTATAGGGGGAACATGTTTCTGTCTTTGTCAAGTTCTTGTTCACGTATGTAGCATGTCTGTTTGTGTGACATGTTCTGACAAATCAATAAAATAGACTGAATTTTACAATAAGACTATCACACCCAGAGGGGTGTAAATAAATCAAGAAGAACAACACTATCTGTTACTTTATTTTTTATAATTACTGGTTTGAGAAAACAGATATTTTGGTAAGCGCAGGAGAGAGGCTCCCAGGGCTGTGTAAGGTGACACATGTTTGTTACATTACAGACATGTATTATGGAGTTTGACAGCAACTGATTTTAGGTTGATATCAGCCCTAAAGTAATTATATTATAAGAAGATGCCAGCCTGTCGGCACAGTGGTAATGCTTCTACTCGCAATGCCAGTGACCTGGATTCTGGAATGAGTCTGAGTCTTCGGAGGGCTGGCCTGGGGAGGTGTGATGAGTGTCCCAGAGGATGCGCTCCATCATGGGGAGGGAGGACTCCAGTCTCTGCTACAATACAGCCACCTGGGTGATGACAGGTGGTGGTGAAGTAGGATCACGGTGGGAGGATGCTGATGTGCTCTGGCGTGCAATGCACACAGCTGTGCTTGAGCATGTCAAAGAGCTTTTCATGGCATCCTAGAGGACTGAGGCTGGGAAAAAGGCAAAAAAAAAAAAACCTGACCGCAGCAGGAGGATGTCCATCTCTTGCTATAGGCCCCACACTGCCGACCGTGGTGCTCTCTCCAAACAACATTGACCAAGTCTCCATCGGGGACCAGGTTCCACCCTCAGCAGCCTGCTCTGATGGGCAAGCCAAGGTGGAGAGCGCTAAGTTCCAGGGAAGGCTGGTGATGGGGCTGGGTGAGCAGGTTAGGACCAATGAGGGGCCAATTGCATGACACTGGGGGAAAAAGTATACTAAATTTAATAAATAACCAAGGCCATGCTATTTGGGACAAGGAAATTGGGCTCAAACTGTAGGGAGCTCTTGCAGATTTCTACCACAAAGGGCATCCAGCTAGACGTCACAGACATTATTAAGTAATTCAGTGTTTGGCTGGACCAAGACCTATCCTTTAAATCACACACTGAATGAATAACCAAGCTCTTCACACAGAAGCTGAGTGTACTCTATACGCTGACCACAGAAGCCCGGCTGTCTGTAGTGGCCTGTGTTTTGCTCCCTACACTTCTGTATGGGGCCCCTATACTCACCCCCCGAAGGGCACTGAGCTCAACAAACTGAAGTTGCTATACCTCCCTCAACTGCCCCCTCACCTGGAAAACAGACTTAGCTACCCTACCCTGGGCCTGGCTTATAAGAACATAAATGGCTACTTCCCCAGTCTCAGAAATGTCCTGGTCCATAAGCCTCAAAGGAGGTGCCTCCATCCATCCTTCCTTCTGCAACTAGAGGTCAATGCATCTTCTCCCACAAAGCCTCCTAGCTCTGAAATGAGCTCCCTCTCACTATACAGAATAGCATATCACTCCTGAACTTCAAAAAACAGCTAGAAGGACATCACCCACCCCCAACCAGCCTCTGTACTTGCCTCAACTGACTCTCCTGTCACCCCATGTCCACAAATGCACACCCTAATCTGTTTATATATTTATTTATTGAAACATTTCACCAGGAAAGGCACGCTGAGCAATACAATTGCTCATCTCCCGGTGCGTCCTGGGGGGAGGGAGTACAGGAGAAGAAACAACATAGCAGTACATAGTAAGCAAAGCAAACATACATTATGTGATTTTTTTAAATTTATTTTATTTTAGTCTTTGGTAACTGGGTAAGGCCCACTAGGCACAAGTGCTTGTTTTCAGGGGTGACCTGGGAGCACTGGGCGGTTAAGTGACTTGTTCAGAGTCACACAGTATGCAAGTGGAGGTTGTGAGAATCAAACCAAGGTCTGGTCTGCTGGATGTACCAGGCTTGTTCACAGCTCATTACTCTAACCTCTAGGCTATAGTGCCAGCCCATTTATAACAATAAATGCAAGGATTACTTTGAATGTTGTTTGACAAATGTCCTACTGACATAAATGAATAAAGTGCTAAATATAATAAGTGCTGGAACAGTTAATGAGCGCAGTCAACATTAGGTGAAGGATGAGGGAAGGGAGAGTCAGGTGCAGGAAGGGGAAACAGTTGGGAGAGAGATGTAAAGCAGGGAGCATAGTCAAATTAGGTGAAAGGATAGAGAAGGGGAGGTGTCAGTGCTCAAAGCAGGTACAGCTGGGGAGAGGAATTTACGCATGGAGAAAGAGAGAGAGAGAGAGAGAGAATGAGGGCTAGAGGAGTGTCTAATTTGATGAAGTAGCTGGTTCCAAAGTTTTGGGAATCGGTACGAGAATTTAGATTGGCCAGCTGAGGTAGAACAATGAGGGATAGCCAAGGTACGAGTGTCATGTGATCTAAGGGAGTGGGGGGGAGGAGTGGTAATACAGGATCCAAGATAAGGTGTCAGAGAGCCGAATCAATATTTGGAAATGAATTTAGCACTGTGGGAGAGGTGCCGACTGCCAAGAGACGAGAAGGCTAGCGCATGATATAAGGTGCAGTGGTGAGTTTTAAGAGGAGAATCCAGGATAAAGCAACAGAAGGAATTAAAGAGGGTGTCCAATTTGGTCAGGGAGGACTTGGGAGCGGCACTACGGACTATGTCGCAGTAGTCAAGAATGGGGAGAATCATTTTCTGCATGTGTTCACGCCAGTGTTGGGTAAGTTACTTTTTCTATTAACTTTTGGAAACTTGTTCCAGGAAGCTCTGTGCAGTCACTAGCAAGGATGGAGAAGTACTGAAATAAGTAATACACCTTACAGTTACAAAAAGTATGTCTTTTTATGCAAAAGTAATACGTAACTGTAACTGATTGCATTTATTTGAAAGTTACTAGTTTTATTTATTTAGCTTTTGTTGACCGGGTAAGTGCACTAGACAAATCCTGCCTATTTTCAGGCACGACCCGGGGGAAGGGATACAGATGAATGCCAACTGACCTTGAACCAGATTAGCTAACTAACTAACCTATTACTCTCAAATAAATGTAATCTGTTATAGATATTTATTATTTTTGTGTTGTTTTTGTAGAAAAAGAAATACGTAACTGTAACTGTAAGGTGTATTCCTTTTTCTAGTACTTCTCCATCCTTGCTAGTGATGGCACAAAGCTTCCTGGAACAAGCTTCCAAAAGTAATAGAAAGTAATAGAAAAAGTAACTTACCCAACACTGGTTCACGCCTTACCGGAAGTGATAGACAGCTACGGTTCCTGTAAAAGGCACCCAACTTAGGGCACAGTTTTTTCAGGATAGCATCCACATGTACAGAAAAATTAAGTTATTTTGTCAAGCCACACACCAAGGTAGCAAAAAGAGGTAGAATCCTCTAGTGTAGTCCCATCAAGGGTGTGGAAACAGGGTAGGAAGGGAAGCCTTGAGAGTCTCTGCCTACTGCCAGAGATCATAGAGACAGTCTTCTTGGCACTGAGAAAGAGCTGATGTGCTCTAAACCAGTGCTGAACATTGTCAAAATCAGCTTGAAGTCTGGTAATTGCATCTATGGGAGACTGCCCTGAAGTAAACAGGACAGTGTCATCAGCGTACATATAGACAGAGGAAGAGTTGCATACCTTAGGGAGGTCATTTAGGAAAATGGAGAAAAGTATATGGCCTAATACTGATCCTTGAAGCACACTAGCATTTATAGGAAGGGGGAGAAATAGAGTCTGCAGTTTTGATTGACTGGGACCTACCTGCGAGGTAGGCACTGAACCAATTTACAGCAGAGTCCAATAGGCATGCAGTAGAGAGGTTATTTAGAAGGAGAGGGTGAGATACAGTGTCAAAGGCCTTAGCAAGGTTGACAAAGATGGCAGAAGTGATTAGACCACAATCCATACCTGAAAAGATGGAGTCAGTGAGCCTAAACAGAGAGGAGGTGGTGGTGGAGTGATCCTTCTGGAACCCAGATTGGAAAGGGTGAAGAAGGAGGATTCAGAGAGAAATGCTGTGAGTTGAGAGAGGACCATGTGCTCCTGTAACTTAGCAAGAATAGGGAGGAGAGAGATTGGATGATAATTACCATGGGAAGTGGGATCACCACCCTTAGGCAATGGGAGGAAAATAGCATACTTCCAGGCAGTCAGTACAGTAGCTGTGGAGAAGGATAGATTTAATAGATCTGCTAGTGGATAGAAGATGGCTGGGGCAGACAAGAATCAGTTTAGGATCGAGCCCATCTGGTGAGTTACCTAGGGCAGGATTGATCTCGAGGAGGGCTGCAAAGGTTTCAGCAGGTGAGACTAGGGAGAAAGAGAAGGCATCACGGTTAGTGTTGTTGCTACAGGGAGGAGAAGTGGAGGAGTAGAGGGGAGGAGGAGGAGGATAGGGAGGAGGGGGAAGTGTAGATAGGAATGAGGAAGTACAGGAAGTGAAGTAGGTGTTAAATTCAGTGGCTATAGGCTGTGGGTCAGATATTAGAAAGCCATTTAGGTTAAGGAGAGGGACAGGAGGAGTGGAAGGAGGAGAGAACAGGGAGTGGACTACTTTCCAGAATTTTGAGGGTTTGCTTTTATTACCTGGAAAGTAGATTGAAAGTACTCAGCTTAGCCAGTCTAATGACCTTGGTGCAGGCATTACAGAGCGTATGATATTGTTGTAAGTCACTAGGTAATTGAGAGGCTTTGTGTATCTTACAGGCCTTGTCACGAGCACGCTGGCAGGCCAGCAGTTCAGGAGTGACCCATGGAAGGGGATTTCCTTGAACCCTGGAGCACCTAAAGGGGGCATGATTATTCCAGACACTAAGGAAATTACTGTTGAAA
This sequence comes from Neoceratodus forsteri, assembly GCA_016271365.2. Lineage (NCBI taxonomy): Eukaryota > Metazoa > Chordata > Ceratodontiformes > Ceratodontidae > Neoceratodus > Neoceratodus forsteri. The sequence continues at coordinate 166,304,955 of CM057458.1, read as the reverse complement.
CAGGAGAGGGCATTATCCTCAGTGCTGGCTGCAGAGATAGGAGACCAGTCAGTATGCATTAGGTTATAAAGTAGGGGGGAGAAATCTAAAGATTTAAAGGATCTAGTATATAAAAATTTGGGTGAGGCCTTAAGTCTGTGTATTTTACGGACTAAGTAGATCATGTGGTGATCACTTAGAGCATCAGGGAGAAAGCCTGATTGAATGACCTTGTGGGGGTGAGTGGTAAGAGCCCAGTCAATGAGAGTATGGTTAAGGGTATTATGATTTAGCCAGGTAGGCTCATGAATCAATTGTGATAGATTCAGTGCTGCTAAATCATTTTGAGTTTTATTTAAGGCCAAGGACAACCAATTGAGGTTAAAGTCACCTAAAACAAAGAGTTTGCCTGCTGAGGTAAGCGAGACTATAGTTTTTATAACATCAATGGCATTAGCAATGCTGAGGCCAGGGCAGGAATAGACCCCCACCACAAAGACAGGTATAGAGAAGGGAAGGGAGAGTCGAACAATAAGTAACTCACAACCTGCAGAGAGAGATGTTGATAGTATTGTGGTGCATTGGCTAGCTGAGGAGATGCACATCGCCACACCTCCCTCTCTACCAGCACGGTCTTGGGTAAGGGCAAAGCCCAAAATAGTAATGGAGGAGTCAGGAATTTTAGCCTTGAGCAAGGACTCAGTGAGTATTAAAGCATTAAGGGTAAGAGATGATGTGAGTGGTAGGAGCAAGTCAATTTTTGGAATTAGGCTTCTAATATTTAGATGGCAGATTTTAAGTCTACAAGGTAGGGCAGCAGGGCTGGAGTTTGGGTTAGGGAGAGGGGGGACCTTAGTTGGGATTTGTATCACCGGCCACTAGAAGTAAGACAGTAATAATAAGGTAATGAAACTTAGTATTCTTATGCTAAGGGTGGACTGATTTTGAGCGTGAGTAAGAGGGGTGAGAGCTATAAGAGGAATAAGAAATTTTGAGTAGACTTTGATGGTGCTGGAGCAAGGCAGCACGAGATGAGTAAGGCAAGAAAGGGAAATGTGACCAGGAAGAATGGTAAGGGGTGGGGGTTGTAAAATAGGGGAGAAGGGGATCAATAAGCCTAAAAAGGGATGGCGTGGGAGATATGGGGAAGGGGTAGGAGAAGGGAGGAGAGCTAAGAGAAGAAATGGATAGCAGAAGAGTGCAAGATAGGATTAGCAGCATGGTGATGTAGGAAGAACAGGAAGAGGGCTATTAGGAAGATAACGTAGCCAGAGGTAAAAGACTGAAGGTAGTGGCTGAGCAGAAGTAGTAATTATAGGGTATTACAAGATCTAAAGGACTAGGCAGAGGGAGAAGGGAACAGGAGCAGGAGATCTAAAGTACTAGGCAGAGGGAGAAGGGAAAAGGAGCTGGGACGGAGAGTAACAGATTTAAATACAGAGTAAGAAACAATACCAATAAAGAAGGAGAAAAAAGAACTATTGGTGCAGAGATGATCAAAGCGGGGGGGGTCATTAAGTAGTGATTACAGGCTATCAGGAGAATCAAGGTACTAGGCAAGTGGGAGAAATGAAAGGAACAGGGTTGGGAGTTACAGATGAAAAATACAGAATAAAACAACAGTTGGTACATGAGTGAAGAGAGGAGAAAAAGAGAATAATTGGTTAGGGGATGAGAAAGATTAGCCAAGTTGCACATACAGGGGGAGATGCTTTTAAGAGAAAACATGCTATTATATGCCCCTGCCTGCCTGGCTAGTAGCAGGTTAAAAGGCCTGAGTTCTGAAACAAGTGCCTCCACCTGGAGGTCAGGGTTGGTAGTGGTCAAGCTAAGCTGGGCACAGCCCTCCGGGACACTGTAACCCCCCCTCTTTCCTTACCAGTGGGCAGAACAATACACAATAATCACTTTCACAATACCCCTGATACACCATACAAGTACCCACACTGTTTGTACTTACCACCAGGGCCTTCCTCCAGCTCGGCCCTGGGGACCCCCTGTAAAACAAGATTATACATAGCAAATAACAGCAGTACAGTACTCTTGCATAAACTGGAACCACATGCAGGGTAAATGTAAAAAAGAGATCTGATTTATTTAAGGGACTTGAACAAGGGAGGGGCATAACCAGGTTAATTTGCTTAAAGACTCTATCATTCAAAGAGTTATGCATGCACTTCAGGGTCTATAAACAGTCACATACTCTGGGTACCCAGATGGAGAACAGTGGGCTAGCCAGGAACATTGCAGCTGGTTGGGACTCTGTGATGGAAGAAAACAACATGCACCACACACACTAATTGTAATCCGGAGCTGAAGGGCTTAGTTTGTGAAAAGAAAACAACAAGACAATCAGATGACACACTTTTAGATTAGGCTGTTGTTGCAGAGAGCTCCCCTGATGATTACTCATGATATCCAAGACTGGACACAGGTTGGACGAAAATTGAGACTGCAGGTGGTTGATCTGGAGTGCCAGGAGAAGCAGGGCCCACACGATTTACCGAGGTGTCATTCCTGTTCAAGCGTGGAGCAGGGGGTTGATCCCCAGGCAGGTCTCTCGTTGATGGCTTTCTCTGTGCAGTGGGTAGTCTGGCTGGGCCAGTGTGGCAGGGCCCTGGCTAAATGGAGACAGATTCGGATACAGTCCGTTTTGGGCTGGATACAGCTTCCAGCAAGCAGAACGCAGTTCACACAGTGGGGAATGTAATCACGACCCACTAACAACTCAAAGCACATTTACAAGTAAGGAAATTCTACTGTACCAGGCAAACTTCTCTCCGGTCATGATCGCAGAGTCTCTGTACAAACTGGGGGTTTAAAAGGGAGGCAGTATAGCGCAGTGGTGTAAGGCTCTGAGCTGCAAATCTGGTGACATCCAGCAGACCAGACCTGGGTTTGAATCCCACAGCTTCCACTTGCATACTGTGTGACCCTGAGCAAGTCACTTAACTTCCCTGTGCTCCCAGGTCACTCCTGTAAAAAAGCTTTCAGCTTAGTGTGCTACTCCTGGTTAAACAACTAAATAAAAAAAAAAAGGCAGTTGGAAATCCTGACAGGCCGATCGCATTCAGCAAAATCTTCAGTCTTCTTCAGGTATGAGCCTGGTAAAAAAAATCAGTGGCTTACTTCGTTCTCACAAACTTGGATTTAATCTGAAATAATTATCTTCTCTCCCTCTCAGGGACAGCAGGCAGACATGCAGGCCACAATTCAGGTCTTTCCACAGTTCTCCCACGCAAAACTACTCAGACGACTGCTTGACTGTCTCAAGCATGTTGCCCCTTCAGCTCCCAACTTAGATCTGACTTAAACAGCAGGCAGCTTGGGGATTTCCCTCAGATCCAAAAGGTTCAGTTGGCTGATTCGGCTGTCAGTCAAAGCAAGAGCTCCCCCTCCAGTTGCAAAAAGATGCCAAAAGTCCAAAACTACAGTTCCTACAGATTTTTGACTCCAGACAGCTCCTGTAGTCCGGCTCCATTTTAGGTCCCACCAATACTGATTGGTTCAATTTGCAGTCCCAGGCTAAATGGTGGGGATAAACAAAACAGTTCTTGCTGCAAAGAAGGCAGGTTAGACAAACTACAGTATCATTATCTTTCTAAAAGATTTTTAGCAAATAGCTACATCTTTCAACAGAGCTCCCTCTCAGATTATGACTGCAATCCAGGCAGCTCTTGAAGAGACAGTACACAGAGGCTATACAGGCACTCTCTGGCAATCACATTTAAATGCATAGAATGCAGGACACCAACCTGGCAGTAAGCATTTAGGCAAGCTCAAGGAAGACTTTTCGGGAACCCCCATTTGTATGGGGGTTACACATGAATAAGACAATGAGATTAGGAGTAGTGTACAGGCCGCCCTCCCAAACAGAGGACTTGGACAGGGAACTAGTGGGTCAGATCTGGAGGACCAACAAGAAGGGGTGTGTGGTGATAGTGGGGGACTTCAACCTGCTGGGATTGGACTGGAGTACCCCTGCCACCAAGTGTAGGAGAGAGGAGGTAATGCTGGACGCCATCGAGGACAGCTTCTTGATGCAGATGGTCAGTGAGCTAACCAGGGAAGGGAACATCCTTGACCTCATGCTGACTAATGGTGAGTGTGTGAGGAAACTGAGGGTGGAATAACCACTGGTGGGGAGCAACCACAGGACAGTATGGTTCCAGTTGAATATGAGTAAGGAAGTGGTGGTATCTGACACAAGGGTGCTGGACTTTAGAAACGCTGACTTTGAGAGGATGGGTGAGGTGGTACAAGGATACCTAGCCAGAATTCTGCCCAATATGGACATGAACCAGAAGTGGGAGCTCATAAAGCTTGGGATAGTGGAGGCAAACAAATCCTACAGCAAGGCCCAGAGTAAAATGGCTAGGGCTAAGAAACCTAGCTGGGTAAGCAAGGGAGTTATGGACAGGGTAAGGAAGAAAAGAGCCACCTTCAAAAGGCACCAAAAAACTGGGAGGGGGGCGAACAAAGAGGAGTACCAGAAAGAAGTGAGAAGTCACTAGGGCAGTAAGGGCAGCCAAGGTGTCCAGGGAACTCAGACTGGTGCAGGGCATTAAGGAGGGAGAGAAGGACTCTTCGGGTACATCAAGGAAAAAGGAGTTGTAAGGACCAGATAGTCAGGATTAAGAGGGAGGGATGGGTGATGAAGGGGTGAAAAGGCACAGGCAGTAAATGACTACTTCTGTTCAGTATTTACTAAGGAGATGGGGGGGGAGATACCTAAGGTGAGGGGAGGGCAGGAGAGGTGTGTGTGGGGGGTGACAGATGAGGAGATCTCTGAAGGTAGAGTACTGGAGAGATTGAGGGCACTGAGAGTGGATAAGGCACTGGGGCAAGATGGCATTCACCCCAGGGTACTGAAGGAGCTAGCAGAGATCCTGGAGGGGCTATTGGCAGGCCTATTCAATGCCTCACTAGACTCAGGATGCGTACCCCAGGAACAGAGGTTGGCTCACGAAGTTTCTCTCCATAAGAGTGTCTCCAAACATGAACCAGGGAACTATAGGCCAGTGAACCTCACTTCCATTGTGGGGAAGCTAGTGGAAACGATCCTGAAGGAGAGGCTGGTGTCTCTGCTGAAGTCAAATGGGTTGCAGGACAGTAGATAGCATGACTTTGTTGCTGGTCAATCCTGCCAAACCAACCTGGCAGATTATTATGACTGGGTAACTAGGCAGATGGACAAGGGCCATGCAGTGGATGTCCTGTACCTGGACTTTAGCAAGGCATTTGATTCAGTGCTGCATGGGAGACCTGGAGTAAAATTTGAAGGTATAGGGGTGGGAACAAAAATGGTGAGATGGGTGGCAAACTGGCTGCAGGGAAGGTAGCAGAGGATGGTGGTGGATGGGGAACTCTCATCCCCAAGGGCAGTGACGAGTGGGGTTCCACAGGGCTTGGTGCTGGGACCAGTGTTATTTGGGATATTTATTGCAGACATTTCCATGGGCATCAACATAGAAACATAGAAGTTGATGGCAGATAAGGACCTCAAGGCCCATCCAGTCTGACCATTTCTTTTTCTACCTTATAAATGTGCCATCGGCGTTTGGTCTGTCAGTGGCCTATAAATTCATACTCATCTGTATTGCTCCCTTATGCCTATCCCATGCCTGTCTGAAGCTCTGCACTTTATTCATAGACACCACTTCCTGAAGTAGGCTGTTCCATGCATCCACCACCCTTTCTGTGAAAAAGAATATCCTCACATTCCCCCTTAATCGGCCTCCCTCTAATCTCATGCTGTGTCCTCTTGTGCTGCTATTTGTCTTATATTTTTCAACATGTTAGACTCTTTCACCTTGTTAATGCCCTTAAGGTGTTTGAATGTCTCAATCATATCACCTCTCTCCCTCCTTTGCTCAAGGGTATACATATTGAGCTCCCTTAATCTGTCCTCGTATGTCTTCTGATGCAGTCCCTGCACCATTTTGGTTGCCCTTCTCTGGACTGCCTCAATTTGGTTAATGTCCTTGTGAAGATGTGGCCTCCAGTACTGCACGCAGTACTCCAGATGGAGCCTAACCAGTGTCTTGTAAAGAGGGATTATCTCCCTCTTACGACTTGTGATACCCCTACTAATACACCCTAACATCCCCCTAGCCTTACCTACTGCTTTAGAGGTCTGCTTGGATGATGTCAGGTCATCGGTGATGATGATGCCCAAGTCTCTTTCTTCCTTTGTGATTGCCAACAACTCCCTTCCCGGCCTATAGGTGGCTTCAGGGTTTCTCTTCCCCATGTACATGATCTTGCACTTCTTTGCATTAAATCCCAGTTGCCACTCTTCTGACCATTTTGCTAGTTTATCCAGATCTCTTCTCATTCTGCCCACCCAATCTGGATCATCTACTCTGTTGCAGATCTTGGTGTCATCTGCAAACAGACAAGCCTTACCCTCTAGTCCATTTGCAATGTCACTAATGAAGATATTGAAGAGGACTGGCCCCAGGACTGATCCCTGAGGTACCCCACTTGTGACTTGCATCTCTTCTGACTGTATACCATTTACCACCACTCTCTGTTTTCTGCCCGTCAACCAGTTTGCCACCCTGTTGACCAACTTCTGACCAACCCCGAGCCTACCCAGCTTATTTATCAATCTTCTATGTGTTACAGTGTTGACAGCTTTGCTGAAGTCAAGGTAGATGACATCAACCGCTCCCCCTTGGTCCACCACTCTGGTTACCCAGTCAAAGAAATCTACGAGATTAGTTTGACAGGACCTTCCTTTTGTAAACCCATGCTGTCTTGGATCCTTTGCCCCTATGAATTCCAGGTGTTGTACTATCCTTTCCTTAAGGAGTGCCTCCATAATCTTGCCCATGACTGAGGTAAGACTGACTGGTGTGTAGTTCCCTGCCTCCTCCTCCCTGCTACCATTCTTGTGGAGCAGGATCACATGAGCCCTTCTCCAGTCTTCTGGGACCTCTCCTGTGCTCAGAGACTCACTGAACAGTTCTGATAATGGCTCTGCTAGTTCCACCCATAGCTCCTTAAGTACCCTGGGATGTATGCCATCAGGTCCCATTGCCTTGTCCACCCTGAGCTTAGCGAGCTCTTGTAGGACCCTTTCTTTTATGAAGGGAATAGTGCTTACCTCCCCCCAACCCCCGTGTCCATGGTGCTGAGCTGTGGGCCCTGCCCTACCTTCTCTTCAGTAAATACTGAGCAAAAGTATCTGTTTAGGATAGATGCTTTTACAGGGTCCTCCTCCTCACATGCCCCCTTTTCTCCTTTGAGCTTAGCAATACCCCCTCTGGACTTTCTCCTTTCACTAATGTATCTATAGAAAGTCTTGTCACCTTCTTTTACTGTTCGTGCTAGTGTTTCCTCAGTTTGGGACTTTGCCTGCCTTACTGCCTTCCCTGCTTTCCTTAGGGCAGTTTCATATGCCTCCCTATCTTCATCCCGCTGTGTTCCCTTATATTTCCTGAAGGCCAGCCTTTTGGCTCTGACCTTTTCTGCTACTTGAGAACAAGAGCAAGATCAGCCTGTTTGCCAATGACACCAAGATGGGGCGGTGGTGGGTGACCTAGAGGGGTGGCAGGGGTTGCAAGAGGATCTGACAAAGCTGGAGACCGGGTCTGACAACTGGCAGCTGGGGTTTAATGCCAAGAACTGTAAAGTGCTGCATTTCAGGGCAAAAACCCTAGGAGAAACTACCAGCTTGGGGGAGTACAGTTAGCTGAGACTGAGGAGGAGAAGGATCTGGGGGTCATCATTACAGGATTAATGAACAGCTCATCACAGTGTAGGAAGGCTGTAGCAAAGGCCAATAAAATGCTGGATTTTATAGCAAGAGGATAACATCAAGGAGGGAAGAGGTGATTCTGCCATTGTATAGATCGCTGGTTAGGCCACATCTTGAATACTGTGTGCAGTACTGGCACCCGTACCTGAGGAAGGACATTAAATTACTGGAAGGGGTGCAGCACAGAGCAACAAAGATGAAAGTAGGCTAAGGGAGTTGAACATGTACTCACTGGAGGAGAGGAGGGGCAGGGGGATATGATTGAGACATTCAAGTACATGAGAGGAATAAACAAGACTGGCATGGAGGGGCTATTCAAAGTAAGGGTAGTGAGGGACACTCGAGGCCATGACATGAGAGGGAGAAAGGTTCAGGAGGGAAAGGAGAAGACACTTTTTTATGGAGAGGATGGTGGCTGGGTGGAACGCTTTACCATCGGAGGTTGAAGCCTGTGAAACAGTGGGCTGCTTCAAGAGGGAATGGGACAGGGCAAGAGGGAGGATCAAGGGTGGGGAGGGAGGGCAGATGCAGAATAGGGCTGCTAGCTGAAAATCAAGCAGACTCGATAAACCAAAATGCCTTTTTCTCCTGGCAATTTTGTATGTGTTCGTATGATAAAGTTAGCTAATATCAAAGCTGTTACAAGTGATTGTTATTGTATTAGGTTGCTCTCAAGTGCCCAGGCATTTATTTATTTATTTATTGAAAATGTTTGACCAGGAAAGGCACACTGAGCAAGATGAGTCTCACAGTACGCAGCCTGGGGGGTGGTTACAGAGGAGGCAACATAAAAAAATAATTAAGCTTAACAGTAGTATATTACAGCCGCCACGTATAGGTGGAAGGTATTACAACTGAGCGTTCTTATGTTAGATTATAAAATGGAATAAAATGCAACAGGACAGTCAGTTCTCTTCTCACCCACTATTTATTATTCTGCCACAGAATATTCCTTTGATAAAATTCCAATGTTTCATGGTCATTTTTCTTAATCATTTTCAGAGAAGAGTAGGGATTACCAAACCAAGTAGGGAAATGGGCAAACTAGGTGTGCTGTATGGTCCTTATCTGCCAACAGATTCTATGTTTCTATGTTTTTATCAGGGTGATTGTGACTATACGAGAAATAAATTATAAAAAAATATATATATAGAATAGTACATGGGGTGGTGTGTATAATGAGAATTTTACACACACCCAAGGTGTAGGATGTTACATTCACCATGAAAGTGAAGCTTGAGGGGTTTATAAAAGCATCCCACACCAAGGGTGAGTATAAAATTCACGTTTTACACACCGCACCATGTCTTGTTTTATAAAATTGCTGTGTACTATTTTTTCACCCCGAGGATTTGATTTTTTTGTGATTAAGCATTTTGTGCATGCTTACACTCAGGGGAACCCGGCGTGTGTTTGTCATTATAACCAGCTGGTTTTAACAATGAATTATACCCGGGTTTCCCTATGGGAAAAAAACAGCATTATTTAATATTAAAGTTCATTTCAGTTTCATACATATGTACAGTGTATTTTTAAAATGTATTCTCATAATAAGAGGATCAGTTTCCTTTTTACCTTAATCAGTATGGTCAAGGTTTTATTATACCATGGACATAAGTGACCAGCCAAAGAAATCATCAGACTGGCAGTTTACCACCAGTGTAAATCCTTTGATAACCAACGGCTGGTGATGAGACTATCCATTTTATCATCTGCAGCATAGGAATAAATACAATAAAAATAAAAAAAAAACAAATCAACCTCTAATATTTGTATTTTATTATAGTAAAAAAAAAATTAACCTTGGTATAATCTCAAAAAGCCACTCGGAGGATGTGGGTTATCAAGGTATTTACCACAGCTGGCGAGAATTTACCCACTCGGCTACGCCTCATGGGCAAACCACTCCAGCCATGGCAAATCCCCTGATAACCCACAAACATTTCTTATGTGGTATTTCAACATTCAAATATCTATACAGAGATGTCAAAAAGATATAAAATTAAAACATGCCAGTGTCAGAAGCTCCCCATCTTCAGTTTGGTACAGTGGGTGCCAGTTGGCTGTGAGCCAGGGGAAGGGAAGGGTTTCCTGACTACAGCTGCCAATAGTAGCTTTTAGCTATTGTGTTTGGTTGTCTGTATTAACATGGGATTGTTCTCTCTACGTGTTTGTAACTGTTCCGTCCTCTGCTCCCCTCCCCCCAATTGCACCTGCTAATGAGCTTCAGCTCCGTTTGCCTTTCCTGGTTATCAGTTTTCAAATAAATTAAGTGCAGGGGAGAAAACAATCCCGAGTGAGCAACATGAGAGCCTGTGCACTCAGGCCCTATTCTCTGAAACCAGCCACTCTGACCCTAGCAGAGACCTCCCCACCATGATAGCTGGAGCTGTGGGCGATATGGCCTGACTCTGGCACAGTCCCACCATTGGGGGCAAGCCGTGTAGTCAGTGGGTTCAGAGGTAAGCCCTGGAGACATGGAGAGTTGGGGTTGGGTTCACCAGGCAGGAGTCAAGCCACGCTATGGTCGGGAGAAAATGTAAGTTACAAAAAAAGTTTCTAACAAAACAACTTTTAAGAATGTAATAAATCCCCTCATTTCTCTTAATTTGGTTAGCCAGTCATAAAAGTTGTATGCTCTCATATAGCTTAAGCGTCTCTCTCTCTCCTCCTCCTCCCTCCCTCCTCTCTCTCTCTCTCTCTCTCTCTCTCCCCCACAATCAGAAATTAGGTGCTGCCTACAGAGTGCATCACTCTCTCACACCTGCTGCTAGGATTTCAGTTGCTAGGGGTGTCCTGCTCCCAAGACTACTATACACTCTCCCCGTACTCTCCCAGGCTAATCCTAGTGTACGTCACAAGTAAGACATTACATACAATAATATCTGCAGATTTGCCTTATCAGCTCCTTGCCTAACCCATCACTGCTTGCTCTACTCTGCCTTGCAATGGCTGCCCCATAATGCCCTTTGTTCCTATTCTCTGGAATGCTTTATTGACTCCTTTACCAGACCTCCCTACCCCAACTCCCTGGGTGCTATGCTAAACCCTGTCAAGCCCTCTCACCCCCTAAGGTACTCCAACTCTCCCCTGCTCTCAGTCCCATCTTGCTCCACTAGAATAGGTGAGCAAGCGTTCTCCTATTTTGCCCCAAAGTTCTGGAACTCCCTCCCTCCTCGCATTAAGAACTCCTCCTCTCACCTTTCCTTCAAGCACACACTTCTCTTTCACCTATATGCACTTGGTAACTGTGAATGCTCTTAACCTTCGGCTCTGTACACTGCTCTTCTGCCAACCTGTACATGTCTATCCTATATTCTTCATTTGTATATTAACTTCTTGCCTGTTTCTCCTCTAGCATTTGCTCCGACCTGTTGACCTGGCCACTCAGCTGCTTATATCCTGTACCAGTTTGTATTTTTACTTATTTCTACATATCCTTGCGTGCATAATTGATGCTTACAGTTGTTGATTTGAATGACGCTTACTATGTGCTGTCTTGTAACAATGTATTGGACTTGTCCACTGTTTATTATGTCCTGGTTGTAATGTTGTAGTTTGTATACTGTACTCTCCCGGGTCGTGCTTGAATAGGTAGGGTTATTGCCTAATGCACTTACCCAGTTACCAAAAGCTAATAAATAAATTATTCCCAAAACACAAAGACATACAAAGGTGGCCACAGAAAAAGAGCTGTAGGCCATCATGTCTGTCCATTTTCCTACCTGTGGCACACTAACCTACTCTTGGCCATGCGTAGGCTGACTACTCATTTGTAATTTGTATTGTTCCTCCTCCTTCCCTGTTTTAGTTTTCACCAACTCCTTATAGTTGTCCAACTCTCTCTTGAAACCTGTCTCTGTCTTGGGGTTCACCACCTCCCTTTACAACCCATCTATCCACCACCCTTTCTGTGGAGTACTTTCTTACGTCCTTCCTGAATCTGCCCCCCCCAACCAGTTTATACTTGTGTCGCCTACATACTGATCCCTTGCTGTGCTTAAACAGGTCATGACACTCTACCCTGTTTATCCTGTCAGGTATTTAAAGGTTTCTATTGTGTCCTTCTCCTATCTTCTGACCTCCAGTGAGCACATGTTTAGGCTGGTCAGATGCTCATTTATGATTTACCTTGCTGACCTTGGTATCACCTTTGTAGTTTGCCTCTGTACGGATTCTGTGTAGTAACTATCCTTTTCTAGGTGTGGATTCATGAACTGGACACAGTACTTAAGGTGGGGCCTCTAGGATGCTAGGGTTGCTAGGAAACCTTTGAACAGAATCGGATTCATCAGATTCTGATCTGATTTTCAGATTTAGGATTTTTGAATTTGCAGTCTGAAAATTCTAAATCCTAAACTGAATCCTAAAACCTACTTTACATAGATATTTAGGAGTTCAAATCCTAAATCCAATTTTTAGGTCCTTTTAGGATTTGAAAAGGATTCAGATTAGTATTTGGAAGTTCCTGAAATATTAAATCCTAAAATTGGGATCAGCAGATTCTAAGCATCCCTGTTTGCCACCCACCTTGCTAGTTTTGCCCCAGAACCTAAATGCCCTACCATCTTGATGAGCCATATATGGAGTACCGAGTCAGAAGACTTACTGAAATCAACATACAGCTCATGGATTGCCTGACCCTTGTCTACGGCCCATGTTACTGAGTCAGACTCAATTAGATTAGTATAGCATGACCTTGCCTTCATGAAGCTATGCGTCCTCCTGTCTTGGAGCCTATTCACTTCAAGAAATTCCACCAGACACTCCTTAATGACAGTCCCAAGGAGTTTTCCTACTATTGATGTCAACATAACCAGTTTACAGTTTACTGGGTCATTCCTGCTCCCACTCTTGTGCAGGAGTGCCCATCTGCCCTCCTCCAGTTCACTGGGACTACTCCAGTCTGCAGAGAGCAGTTCAACAAGACCACAAAGAGCCCAGCAAGTTTCTGCCCCAATTCCGTCAGCACTCTGGAGTATAATCTATCTGGCCCTGGAGACACAACCATCCTAAAAGCCTTTAATCTGTTAAGTACCCAATCATCTTAACAACAGTCCCAAGTTCAGTTCCCTCTGCCCCCCTCCTGTAGCCTGCCTGCCACAATCAGAGAGTGGAGCCCTGCCTCTAACATGAACACAGAGCAAACATACTCATCGAGGATGTCTGCCTTCTTCCCTCCCTGTTCTGCACATACTATACATTTCCCAATTTTAGTTTCACAATACCATGTTAGTATTCCTCGTCTCTCTTCTACATCTGAAGAAGGAATTTTCATTTTCTTTCACCACATCAGCAATCTGCAACTCCACTTTAGCCTTTGCACTCCTTATAACTCTGCTTGCCTCCATCATTTTCATGAGGTATGCCTGTTACCCTTCAACTGATTCCCATTTGTACATTTTTTCATTTTTTTTCTTTATGTAGATTTTTCTCCCAAGCTGGTAGTCCATCTGAGAGATATACCCTGTTCATAGGGCTATACCCTTATCAAGTCAACTCGTCCGTCATTCAAGTGGCTGCCGGGTTTTTCTCCCATAGTTTATTCCTCTCACCTACCCTGGCAGGGGTGGTGCCTCTGTAGGCCTCACACTGCCACAGCTTGCCCTGCAGCATGAGCAAGCTTGCTGGCTCAACTGCAGGGGTTTTTGTGGTGGCAGAACCCACCGCCAACCCTCCCTGGTGATGCACACTGCTGAGTGGCAGCTGTCTCGGCTTTGGTTTCCCTCCCAACATGGCTTCTGGGGCTCGCTTCCAAAGCCAGGTTGTTCGCATGGCACCGCAGTGTGCTGTCACTTGGCCATTGGCACAGCCCTGCCACCTTGTACTTTTTAACTGCAACATTCTTTTCACAGGCTGCTTCTCTAATTTCAAGCAAAATACAGATGCCCACTAGTGCGGTGGGGCCAACCAACAAAACCTAAGTCAAACACAGCCAGGAGAGTTGTGGCACACATCTCATCACAAGCTAGGTAAAAAGCAGTACTGAACGGTACTTAGAATTAAAACAAGACCTTGAGAAAATGTTACATGCAAAACTGTTGGCTTTTTTTGGTCCACCTGCACTTCAGTACTAGTTTTTTACCTAGCTAGTGGCGAGGTGTGTGTGCCACAGCTTTCTTGGCTGAGTTTGATTCTCTTACTTCCCTGGAGAACCAGAGTGGCGTCCTGTGCTTTTGGTTTTTATGTACTTGATGAGTACCCACATTCACTCCACTTCCTGAACCTTGTTCACCCTGTGGTAGATCTAGGGGTGGTGAAGGGTGCAGCTGCCCCCCCCCCCCATTGTAACATACTTGCTTGCTGCTGCTGCATTTCACTTTGTTGAAGTCTGATTTATTGATTGTACAAATGCTTATATTCAAAACAGTGGATTACATTTGTAGGTTCTGTCAGAAATGTGCTAAAAAAGATAATAGACAATATAAAGGTTTAATAAAAAAATGTTAAAAGTGCATATCAAGTATGAACACCACTGCAGCCCCCCACCTCTCTCCCCATTGTAACATCCTGGATCTGCCACTTCCCCACTGAATTTGTCTCAGATGGTCTACACCATTCTCCTAACATCTGCCCTCTGAAAATCTAAGGCCCCCATTTTTAGAAGGTTAGCATGGTACCAACATGAATTGTGCTGTGGTAAATGGGCATAGCATGTTTGAACAGTGTGGGCCATATTGAAAGTGGATAGCACGATCATACCGAGTAGACCAGTATGCCAGTATAAATGAGGACACCCCTCTAGCACAGAGGGTGCAGTAATAATTCAGCAGATTCTGGAAATGGTAAAAAGCTGCCGTGACAGTGCTATTTAACACTTTCAAAACACTGCCCATGTGAATGTACACACATATGTGATTCTCCAACCCCCCACCTGATCCCTGATTGAATAGTAGTTGCCATCCCTGCAAGTCTAGTGCCCCCTATAGTCCCTGAGAAACTGTTATAGTACCATGATAATCTAGTGATCCTCCCATCCCTGAGAAACTGTCAAAATTCCTGGTAATCTACTGGTCTCCCCCACTCTGAGAATGTATCAAAATCCCAGGTAGTATACTGGCCCTTTCTTCCTGATCCCCAATTATAAAAAAATATACCTGGTTGTCAAGTAGTATCCCCTCCCACCTGAACACTGTTAAAATGGATGTATCCCCTGCCCTTTTAGCACCCACCACTCCCACCCACCTCGATCTGCCCCTGCAGGCCTCTTGCGATGAATTCTGGGCCCTGGGGAAAGTTCAGACTCTGGGGCCCCTACCAGCTCGCAGCCCCTTCCCTGAATACAGTATGTTGGGAGGCATGGGCCCCTCTTGGCACTGGGCTCTGGGGGAATTATCCCCTCCTCCCCCACCCTCTCAAGGGCCCTGTGCCCCTGACTTATCCATGCAGTGCCTTATCCAGTACACCATGAGATCTGCAGATGGTGACTGGCTCAGACCTCGCCATGCACCACCTTGTCTGGCTGCAGTCTGAATGACAGGGTGCAAGCATGCACGTATTGTAGAAAAAGTGGCTGGCTGAGGTGGTATGTTAAGAATCTGTGCTGGTCACCTCTTATAGACTGGATAGTGGGCCAGGCATGGCATTGTATGGGTGATTCGGGTGTAGGGGTGGTGGATGCTGACTGGATCGGCGAGGAGGGGCTGGGGGTAAGATCATTATAACAGGGATCGGATGGGGGGGGCCACTAGACTACCAGGGTTTTTGACAGTTTCTTGGTAATTGTGGGTAGGGAGCCATTGGACTACCATGAATGTTGAGAGTGTTTTGGGGAACTGGAGGACAAAGAGACTACCAGGGATTTTAACTGTTTCTTGGAGATCGAGAGGGAACCCCTAGACTAAAAGGGATTTGGGTTGTTTCTTGGGGATTGGGGGGCAACTACTAGACTAGCAGTATTCATAGGTGGCTGTTAGTGTCATGCAAATGTCAGTGGCACATGCAAAACAACATGCAGCCATCAGGATGCCATATTGTCTAGCCACGTGCTGCCTGTGAGAGTATAGGGCTGTGTATGAGCCATACAAGGTGAATATGCATGGTAAGTACCATAGCCCCTTGCTGGCAGCAGCCTCCTGGGAGCAAAGAGAGAGAGTGCATCCCAAATGGGATAGCGCATTTGTTCCTGTGAGCCATATTCAGAGGCCAGCACGCTAATGACCACATACGGCCACTAAACCTATTGAAGGATTGAGAGCTATGCCTTATCAGGAAAGACTTCATGAGCTGGATATGTACACGTTGGAATTCAGAAGACATAGGAGAGATATGTGATTGACATATAGGGCTTGGGAAAATCATGATCTGTGGGAGCTCCTGAGATTGCAAACCAAAGATAAGTATCATGAGACTAGAGCACACCCAAGACATGCAAGTCGGCCATTTGCATGTTATTATGTGGCCATTATCAGCTCTGCACAATGCTTTCTTGTACAAATTTGCAGAGGTATTGTGTAGAGTCTTAGCCATTTCCCCATTTACACTCGATCTCCGAGACACTGTCCAAATTTCTGGAAGTCTAGTATCCCAACACTGTCAAAATCCCTGGTAGTCCAGTGCCCCTCCCCGATCATTAGAAAATTTCAAAGCTGGCCCCATGGCACTGGGTGATAGGGGATCACCTGGCTTGCTGGCAACTCGGGTTCGCGTCCGAGCCTGGGATGACAGAAGCAGAGGCCGCCAGGGAGGGCCAAGAAAGCACCACCCTTTGGAGGCTCCTGGTGGCTGGTCTCGGCATCACACTTTGTGGTGTGGGTGACCACAAGTCACATGCACAAATGCCAGGACACTGCACGTGCGTTCCAGTGGGGTGGAGAAACCAGAACACAGAAAATGACTGCCCAAGCCACAGGATTATGGCAGCCTGCCCTCCCATCGCCATGAAGCCTGGGAGTGCGGGAGCTGCACCCTCGCCACCCCTGGCAAGGATTGAGGTATGTGCCCATGGGCACATGATAGTCTCCCCTCCCTTCCCCTGCCACAGGTAGGGGGACTCCCCAATGAAGGGATTCATCGGGTCAGTTGGGGGGGCTGCACCCAAGGGAGCAGCAGACAACGATCGGGAGGAGCGGTGTGGTGAGGCTTGGCTGCCCAAAGGAGTAGGTGGCTGGGCTGGTAAGGGGGCGTAAAAATAGATAATACCAAAAAAAAAAAAGAACATTTCAAAATCCCTATGTCTGTTTGATCTTGTTGATACCCTTCAGTATGAGAAAGACTGAGATCAGCTCCTCACTCAGCCAACTTTTCTCCAGGGAAAGCATGCTAAGGGTCTCTGTATATACTCAAGAGGCATTCAGATGGGAACTTAAAACTTTCTTATTCATGCAGGCTTTCCCTCTGAACTATCATATCATAGGTATCATATCATAGGCATAACTGAGCATAATAAAGACTTTCGTCCGTGAAGCTCGCCAAGTTTATATTTTATTCTACTAAAAAAGTACTATATTTTGACTAATATATTCTGTCTCCAGTGTCTATCTAGATTTACCTTAAATAGGTGCATTGAACTACTCCCTACCACTTCTACTGGAAGTGCATTCCAAACTGGAACAATTCTCTGATTGAACCATCTAGCTCTATTTTTAGATCTGCAGTTGTCACTATCCAACTGTAGGGGGTGTGCTCTAGTCTCATGATATTTATCTTTGGTTTGCAATCTCAGGAGCTCCCACAGATCATGATTTTCCCAAGCCGTATATGTCAAACACATATCTCTCCTATGTCTTCTGAATTCCAACGTGTACATATCCAGCTCATGAAGTCTTTCCTGATAAGGCATAGCTCTCAATCTTTCAATAGGTTTAGTGGCCGTTTCTGTACCATCTCAATCATCTGTACCTCTCCTTTCTTATATGGGGACCAGACCCGTGCTCCATATTCGAGTATGGGTCCACCAGGGAAGAAAACAAGGGAACTATAACCTCTCGTTTCCTGCTTTGAATTTGTCTTAGTATACAATTTTAAATGTTATTACTTTTCCGCGTAATATTAGTACAGTGAGTTTTAAAAGAGAGATCCTGTGTCACTATAATTCCTAGGTCCCTTTCTTCTCTAGTTACAGATAGGGCTGCCCCGTTTAAAGCATAATTATATTGTTTATTGTTTTTCCCCATATGCATAACCATGCATTTTTCTTGATTTAGAGATAGTTTGTGATCCATTGTCCAATCCTGCATGTAATATAAAGCTTGCTGAAATGCTTCTGCATCATCCTGATTTTTTATTATTGCCTCTAGCCTGCAGTCATCCACAAATTTTGATAATCAGATTTTTTCATGAGAATATTGGATTGAGGAAACATATAAATTAAAGAGGCAAGGCCCAACACCGAGCCCTGAGGTACCCCACTCATCACTTCCTTCCATTTGGAAAGTACCCCCTTATACAAACTCAGTTTTCTTTCAGAGAGCCACAAAGCCACCCATGAGATCAAATGTTTATGAAGGCCATGGTTTTGAAGTGAAGTTATCAGCTCTGCATGAGGCAGCTTATCAAAAGCTTTTGAGTAGTCCCAAAAGACCACATCCACTGTTTTCCCTTTATCCAAAGCTGTGTTTACCCTGTCATAAAACTGTAAAATATTTGTCTGGCAAGATCTCCCCTCGGTAAAGCCGTGCTGAGTTTTGTCTAATAAATTATGCATCTGAAGATTGCCGTACAGAGCTCTGTGATCTCGGTTATCGACTATGGACTCATCATTTGTGGCTCTGCCACAACCACAACCCTCAGGTGTATATCAATTGCCTTAAACAAGGCATGTTGGCTTATTACTGGTGCCCACCATCTCACCCACACTTGTGACCTGTATGCTCAGACCGGCTGGCTCCAACTATCGAACCGCATCAAGTATCTCACCTGTACATTTACCTTGGCCTTGCACCCCCAGGTGTCTTAGCCCTGTTACACCAAAGCTCCAATAGTCGGAGCTTAAGGAGATCTGATAGGCAGCTTCTGAAAGTCCCCCACTGTCGCACTACCCAAGGTCAATGCTCTTTTGCCTACAAAGTCTGGCCATGGCTTACTGGCTCTGCCCCACCATCTCCTCAGCCCCAACACTTGGTATGTTTAAACCAGACTCGGCACCATCTCATTGCCGCCAGCTCCTGTGATTGCCTCACCTAACCTTAGATTCACTATTCTCCACCAGCTTTTGTGGCCCCTCACCTCTCCAGCACACCTGCCATGCCTCTGCAATCTGTGTGCCCCTGTTGCCTTTTCCTTCTTTCCCATCCCCACCCCACATCTCCTCCACTCTACCTCCTACCTGTCCTATCCCCTTGCCTCACCCCAAAACAGCACTTCTCAACAAATGCTTGATGACTGACAAATGCCTCTGGCTGCTTCATTTTTTTCATTTATTCCCAATGTCTCAGTGTGCAAACTGTCTGTAATCACCACATTGTTGTTTGTTCTTGACTTGCTGTTTTCCTCAATCTGTATTTTCTGACGTGGAACCTTTGTAAAAGAGCCATGGCTTAAAGGTAATTGTAATCCTAGACCTAAATAAATAAATACAAATAAAATAAAATTATTTATTGTTAAATGATTTATAATGTAGTCTTTTATAATACCCTCCAGTATTTTTGATATTACAGAAGTCAAGCTGACTGGTCGATAATTGGCTGGCTCAGTCCTTGACCCTTTCTTATACAATGGAATAACTGTGGCTAATCTCCAAGCCCCTATCACAACCACTTTTTCCACTGATTCTTGAAATAAATATGTTAAAGGTGGGGCTAGTTCGTTACGAAGTATTTTTTAAATTTTTGGATGTATACTATCTGGGCCCGGTGATTTATTTGGGTTTATTTGTTGAAGCCTTTTCTGCACATCCTCCACCTGTATATGTATAGGGATGGATGATATATCAGTATCAACTTTTACACAGACAGGATCCAGGGGGCTAAATATTGAGTCAATGTTCTACTGATAATAGCTTGAAACTAGCATTTTTTTTAATTGATAAATAAGAGTGATTTATTTATTTGTCTGTATGTATTCATATTGGGCCCTATGCACTATACCAACGTGCCACATAACTTGGGTGTGTTGGCATAGCTAAGTCCGAATGCCACGTATCGTGGTCCCATGGATCCCACATGGCATTCACTAAGGGAGGGCGCAGGACAGGTTTGCACCAATCCCCCGGCTGCGTGGACAGCGGCGCGCTGGGGTCGTGTCAGGAGGCATGCCCGCACATCACGCCATTCACAAAAGTGCAAAGTGCTGGGTGCAGGGGGCACACCTTATGCCTGGGAACCCAGCCGTAAGGGGTATGTGCCCCCCAGGATGCCATTGCCGGCAGCGGCCAAGACGTCGGGGTGCTGCAGACCCCTTCAACATGCCACCCCTGTTCATGGTGGCTGTGAGAAGGGTCGGGGTGGCCGATCGGGCATCCTGTTCCCAGTGTGGTTAGCGCACTGTGCACTGGCATCCGCACCCCTGGGCGCAAGGGATCCACTGGTGGACGGGGTCTGGGCATCCCACTGGATGCGTGCCTGGTCCGTGTAACACCCCTCCACGCTGGGGGGGGCAGGGCCACGGACAGGTGGCCAGCATTAAAGAATACCAGTACCATACCAGGCGCACCTGTCGCGGGTGCGCAAGCTTCTGGGTGGGGTACACGCATTTCACGTGTACTACGCCCATTTGGTGCATAGGCGCCAATGTATTTAAAGGTCTTAAAAGTTTTTAAAAATTTTATGTAAAGTGCTTTGAATCAAAATGAGAATTGCGCTATATTAAATAAAACTTGAATGAATGACCCTGCTGCTCCCTCTCTACTCAAATACAAAACTAAATTTTAACCTTGAATCATGACTTTTCCTAATTTGGAGCCCTTTTTTGCAGTGGTATTTTGCTTTGTTTTCTGAACATGGAAAGATTCTCATGTCTCCTCAGAGCTTTATCTGCATACCCCTTATAATCTTGGTAGCCCTTCATTGTGCACTCTCTATTACCTCAGTGTGTATTGGGGAGCCCAGAACAACACACAGTGATTGAGTGACTGCCTTGCTTGAGTCCTTTGAGACTGCAGGATCTACTGAGGAATATGACGTGCAAACAGTGCAACTGTGCCAGTGGTACCATAAAAAGTGATGCACTGCTATGAGAATGAACACAACATTGTCCTGGCAGACACTAGTTAACTTCTGGTTGCCAGACTCACCTGAACTATCAGGGTGCCTGCGTGATACTCCAGCATGAAAGCATTGTTCTAGCTGATCTGATTAATCAGACTTTGTCTCATTGACCAGGACCCCAAGCTGGTCCAACAGCTGTCTGATAGGGTTCAGAGTACACAACGCCATTTCTGAGGATGACCCCATCTTGTGCCTGTCATTTAAGAAGAAATGCCTATGCACTTACTAGAAAAGCAAGGTCCACCAGAGTCACTCAACTCATTTTGCCTGTGTTAAGAGTATGATAATCTCGTGTACAGGTATGCACAAAACAACTACTAGATAGGTTGGACGTAGCATCTAAAAAGCTGGCCAGATTTGTCCTGTGCTGTCACTCACATATCCACCATTATAATATGAATGAAAACCTATCTTCGGATTCATTGTCCCTTAGGAGGTGACAAGCAGGGTGCAATTATTGTTCATAACATATTAAAGGGCTTAGTGTCAGGAACTGCATTTGCCTCAGAGAATCAACATTCGCAAAAATATCAAATGAGAGAGCTTTGCAACAAAGGTTTAACTTCACCTAATATTCAAACCAGTTGTGGTTATTTGACTATGAATTATTTTGTACCTAAAATGTAAAACACACTAACTCCCCAAACTCACAACCTAGTTAATCTAACAGCATTGAAAAATGGTATGATATGTAAGCCAGCCCAGTGGTGCTGAGGGTTGAGGCGCTGGATGCCACACCTCGGCCATGCCAGTGACACGGGTTCAGGAATGGACACAAGTCACTTGGGGGTCAGCAGGGGTGAAGAAGGATTGAGCGTCTGTAAACAGCTCTCCTTCCTCGGGGGGTATGGCACGCTGCTTGCCTGACACCCAGCGGCGACTGGGTGTCAGCACATGCGAGCCGTCAGAAGAGGAGGGCCTCACATACAGGGCATATGGCTGCCTTCGCAGAGACAGAGTCCAGCCATCTCTGCCCACTGCACGTACGGGGGCCCGGGAAGAAAAGCAGCAGAAAATTCCAGGAGCTGGCAGGCTCTGGGATGGCCCAATGCGCCACTGCACCAGCAAGCCCCCAGTCGGATTGTGCTTCAGAGTGGGGAGTAAAAGCTGGTGCTCCCCTCCCTGGCCCCACCGTGGTAGGCAATCCATGGAGGAATGGCGGAACTCTGGGGCATGGCTGGTGCGGGCGATCGGGGCCAGTGAATGAATCCCTCAGAGGAAGGACCAGAGCCACCTGCCTAGCTCCATGGAGGCAGAGGAAAAAAAATGGTATGCTACAGATCTGATAGGTCGTTCTACAACTAAGTCAAGAATATATGGAGGCAGTTTGTATTTAATGCATTTTTACATTGAACTCAGGATATGCAATAAACACTTTGGATCCAAGGAAAACCATCCAAGATCTGCTAGTAACACACAATAGTGGGTACTTCTAGGGGCCTGTAAGATGTATTGTGCAAGTTTATAATTAAGCAATAATGACCGAGAAGCCAGTTATTTTCAAGCGATTAATGAACAGTTGGGGAATGGGTGGCCCGAGGTACAGCCTGTATTAATCCAAGGAAATGACTGGGTTTGAGGTTGTGATTATAAGTCTAATTGCAATAACAACCTCCATTTTTGCTGGGTATATTTAGTTTTATTTAGGTTTTACCTGTGAGGCACAAGCCATGCGTGCTACACAGCATCAATCTGCAGTTAGATCAATCATTTCTAAGACATTAATGGCCAATCAGGAGCCTCGCTAGGCTCATGAATAATTTATCAGACGTATAATGCACCACCCAAAAAAAAAAACAGGTGCTGTGCTAGTGTGTGGGCTCAAAAAAAAAGGTAATATTAAATGCACGCTGAAAACAGAAAATAGAGTTTGAATCGATGTTTCCATCATAGGTCTTCTTTAGAAATTATCTAAAAGAAAAGAAAAGAAAGCAAAGCTAGTGGAGAGGTAAGGGGAAATAATGGATGTATATGTGAGGAAAGAAAATAGGGGAGGATCTAGGAAAAAAAGTGATAATAGGCAAGGTAAGAATGGAAGCTGGAAAACAAAAAGGTGATGGGGAGGGAGAGGCATAGCAGGAGTGAATGAGTTGAGGAGTCTGCAAATGGGGGATAGGGCATAGTAAGAAGGCTGAAAGATGACAAAGGTGGGGGAAGGAAACAGGGACATCTGGAGATAATGAAAATGGATCTGGATACATAGCTGGAATGCCAATGTGAGTATGCCCACCCCCCACACACACTGTATAGAAATGTGTGCAGGTGCAACCATACGTGCAAACGTACCATCCATGCGTGAAAGCAAAGATGTGAAAGGGATGGGGGTAAAAATGTTAGACTACAGTGGTAAACCATAAGGTAGCTAAAATACATGATTGATATATATATATATATATATATATATATATATATATATTGGCTATCTCTTTCTCTCTCTCATACCTGGTCTGCATCCCAATCCTGGCAACCCCTGGGACACCGTCCGCCATCTCATTACCCCGTGCTCTTTCTGGGACATTGCCTGTATCCCCTGCAGCAGAGTGGTTGGAAGTCCCCAACTTGCCCATCCTGTCTGGATCCAGATTCGGCAACTCCCCAGAGCCGGTGCACCACTGGACGGCCATCAAGCCACCCGACCAGGATAACTTTTCCTCTTTTTCTTCCCCTGAGCTGAGAGCGTGCAATGAAGCTGGTGGAGGGGAGCACGCACGTGTCCGCATGCGCTCCCTCCTGGCATCTGCCTGCAACTCTGCCCTGAAGCACAGTGCAGCACCTTGTCCCCCATCCCCTGCCAGGGGGCAATCAGGCACCGACTCTCATGAACCCCCACCCTGGAGAGGAGAGTAGTCCTATGGACGCTCAATCCAGCCTCCTCCCGTTAACTCCTCATGACCCATGCTCATTCCTGAACAGTACGCCAGTGTGGCACGCAGGTAAGGCAACCAGCACTGCAACCCTCAGTGCCACCGAGCCGCCTAAAAGATATTAACAGAAAATAAGTCTGTCGGGCCAGCCCAGTGGTGCTGAGGGTTGAGGCACTGGACACCACACCTCACGCCACACCAGCGACCGGGGTTCAGGAATCAGCCCAGGTCATCAGTGTGAAAGGCTGTGGGTGGAATAATGGACCACGAAGCAGTGATGGCTTGAGCAAAAAAAAGTTTTCAATTTATTGCCAACAGAACAAAATAAATAGCGGACTGTATTTTGACAAACTAAAACAAAATCAAAGAGAAGCATAAATCAAAAGTTGATTAATAAACATCTCCACATACATAGCTAGAAGAGGCTACCTAGGTCTAGGTGTTTCACCATCAACACCTTTACATCATCTGTCTACTGAATATACTAGTAGGGAATATATACCCAAATGTTATCATGTGACCAGATAACTCCTCCCCTTAGTTCATAATGCTAACATTTTCTTTATATTTACATGTCATTTTCCTATAGGAACAAAAAAAATTCTTTAGATACTGATTCCTTAATGTATGCATTGCTAAACCACAATAAAAGGTCTTCTCTTTAATACTTAGTGTGACACTTGGACAGCTGGTTCTGATCACTGTATCATTTTTTGTAATATAAAAATGGGTTATGGACAGTCTCTCTTGAAAAATGCTGAAACAGCATGTGAGTATGACACACACACACACACACACACACACACACACACACACTCACACAGGTTTTAGATACAAGGTGTTATCTGGAAGGCCCGAAGCTAATTACAGACTTTAACTAAGTTAATTATAGCTGTAGTTGCTAAGAGGGGAAAATCATAAACGTTGATAACGCTTAGACGAAGAAGAGCAGGTTGTGACGTTTTAGTGCAAAGTCATAAAATATGCTTTCATGTCCTGGAAGGGGGAAGCTTATCATAAGATTAAAGAGAGTCATTTGAAGAACATGAGTTATGCTGAGGTTGCAGAATTTAATACTTGGAAAAAACATCCTGTTTTTATATAGATATTTGTTTTGTATATTCTGACAGGGAGGATCTAGGTGACCTCATGCAAATAGGTGGGGAAAACCAGCTTTTAAACATTATTCTGTTTTCCTTCAGAGACACTTCTATCTAGACTCTGACAAAGAAACATCTGTGAGCACTTTAAGCAGGTATTTAGAGGGAGATACAAATCTAAGTACTGTAGTAGGAATTGCACTATTAAAACCTGTTTTGTTTAAGAGATTTGTATGTCTTGTGATATAATAGTTCTGTATTTTATGTGTTACATATTTTTTATCTATTGTAGTAAAACTCTATTTTTAGAGCTTACTTGGTCTGTCTTTGATTTCTTTCCTTACAAGTAGAGTATATATGGTTAAAGCAGACACTGTACATAAGCTTGAAAGGGTGATACCAAACTGGAAAAAGGTAAGCATTTTAAATCTGAGGTCTTTTATTACAGTTTTTAAGGGTTCATTTCTGTACACCTGGTTAGGTGCCCGTAGGCAAAGATATCTGGCCCCCCGAAGACAGAATTATCTGAGCCTGTACATTGGGTATGCTAACAAGAGGTTCACAGTTTGAATCCCTCCAAGACTTGAGACCAAAGGTTGATTCGAATCCACAAAAACAGACAGGAGGGTTACCTTGTTCTGTTAACTGTTCACAAGACTATGCTCGGAGGTTGGCACTTTGGGATTAGAGGGGCTGACCTGCTGAGTGGGTTTGTGATACTTAGTAGCATTTTAATATCCCTAAGCACCGCTTCCACAAACTGTGGCATAAATATGCAAAGAAAATGGATGGCTGGCTGGCTCTTAGTGTCACAGGGAGAGCAGCCGGTGCACTGAGATGGTACTTTGAAACCTGAGAGCTTCCTAAACTGAGATGCTAAACTGCAGCACCAAGATAAGGTAAGCATGTGTATCTAAAAAACCCCAATGCTCTCACTGTTACACAACGTGGCTAAATAAAACTAACCATGCAAGCATTTTTCCTTTTCTCCTCCAGCGGTTTCTCAGTGCGAAAGAGCGCACATTCGAGAAGGAAAAATAGAGAAACCCCAACGAGTAGCCGTGTCGCCAAGGAGAAAAAAATAACAAAACTTTCTCCGAGTGGCAGCTTCTGTTTAAATATCAATTAAACCTGCTCACCTCAATGTTCAAAATACGGGGGCAAACCACTTTGGTCTGCAGGATATACTTATATTTGGAATTTCTATATGGGGCTCATTTCTTCTGCCTTTTAAAAAAATGAAGCTGAAATGCTTTGAGACAGGACCGCTCATACCTGATTCAGTATGAAAGTGCAGGGGGTTCCTAAGGGAACTAACAATTTGCACTGCGGACTGTACAGTACATTAAACACCAGAACCACAAAATATCACCATGAAATCGTGCTCCTGCAATACAAAACAGACTGCAAACTAAACAAACATTAAGACAAAAGAA
Organism: Neoceratodus forsteri; assembly: GCA_016271365.2. Lineage (NCBI taxonomy): Eukaryota > Metazoa > Chordata > Ceratodontiformes > Ceratodontidae > Neoceratodus > Neoceratodus forsteri. The sequence goes on along the minus strand of CM057458.1, from coordinate 166,278,666 downwards.
CAGGACAAACAGACAATAGTGCAACAATGTGGGTGGCCAGCCCAACGAACAAAATGGACAAATGGATTTTACCCTACATGTGCAGTCTTGTATTGTTTTGCAGAAACACAACTCCAAACCTATATCTCCTAGAACTAGTATATAGCTTACATGAGAAAAAAAGGGGAGCCACTCACATTTCCTCCCCACCTAAACAAAACCGGCTAGGGTTTGTTAAAGACCCTACCATAATAGACCTAACTAATACCTATCTTCAGATCCCTCCATAGAAGAAATGAAGCCATAGCCCACCCTCTCCAGAGCTCCACCTCGGGGACCCTAAATAACATATCAACTAAAAAACAAGAAGGAGGACTTTACTCCTTCATTGTCAACTCCATCTTTTTCCCCCCGAGGTCTGATGACAGGTGTTGTGACATATCCATTCCATATCTAGACATAAAGTCTGCATTACTGTGTGCAACCCCTTTTCGGTGTTTGACCGTAAAGCAATAAGGCTGTAAAGAAAGATACCATCGCATAATGCGAGGGTTTTTATCTTTCATAACATGAAGCCAGCATAGGGGATTATGGTCCATCCGTAGTTCGAATTCTAGCCCCCAGAAGTAGAATCGTAGAGCTTCAATGGCCCTACGAACGGCCAAACATTCCTTTTCTATAGTAGAATAGCGGGTTTCTCTCTCGTGTAATTTTCTACTAATATAGACAACTGGATGTTCTTCCCCATCTATTACTTGAGACAGGACAGCTCCTATGCCATGATTAGATGCATCCGTCTGCACTATAAAAGACTGTGAAAAGCCTGGCATAATTAAAATGGGCGAGGAACATAATCGTGCTTTAATGGAATGAAAGGCCTCTTCACATTCTTGAGTCCAGCTTACTTTATCTGGCTTATTCTTTCTGGTTAAATCAGTTAGGGGGCTAGCTAACGTGGAAAAATTTGGAATGAAGCGCTGGTAATATCCAGCTAGACCTAAAAAGGATCTTACATCTTTTTTGGTAAGGGGCCTAGGGCTGTTAGCTACAGCACTCACTTTGTTTATTTCAGGTTTTACTACCCCATTCCCAATTTGAAATCCCAGCTATATCGTTTCTTGCATAGCTAATGTACATTTGGTTGGATTAATTGTTAATCCAGCATTAGCTATGGCCAATAATACCAAACCTAGATGAAGTACATGTTTTTCCCACGAAGGGCTGAATATTATGACATCATCTAGGTATGCTGCATTATAGGAAGAGTGTGGTGATAGGATTTTATCCATCATCCTTTGAAAGGTGGCTGGGGCACCATGTAAACCAAAGGGCATCACAGTGAATTGGAACAACCCGATAGGTGTGCTAAATGCTGTTTTCTCTGGCATCATTTTCAAGGGGAATCTGCCAATAACCCTTAGTTAAATCGAGGGTACTAATATACTTGGCAGTTCCTATGTGATCTAGGATGTCATCAGTTCATGGCATTGGATAAGTGTCAAATTTAGAAATGGCGTTTAGGTATCTAAAGTCGAGGCATATACGAATGCCCCCTTCCTTTTTACTAACAACCACCATAGGGAAGTTCCAATCACTGTGAGATGGTTCGATGATACCCAGGCTTTGCATCTTTTTAACTTCCTGTATGACTTCTTTTCTAAGCCTTTTAGGAAGCTTATATGATTTTTGTCTGATGGGTAGTTGTGCTACATGAATATGGTGTACCGCTTCTTTTGTTTTCCCAGGGGTCCCTATAAAGGTATCCTTGAATTCATGTAGCAAGTTCTGTAATTCCCTGGCTTGCTGGTCAGTCAAGTCAGGATTTACTGAAATATCCCCCATTTCTCCTATACCATCCAACCTTTGGTATGCAAGATGCAATTCACTATCAGAAGGGTCAGGATGAACGTAACTGCAAAGGAGGGGAGGTCTTTCTACCCAAGGTTTTAACAAATTGACATAATATATATGTTTCTTATTTCTCTTATCCGGTAATTCTACCTCATAAGTTACAGGATCAGCACGTCTTATTATCTTATATGGGCCCTGCCACTTCATGTATAATTTGTTATCTGATGATGGTAATAGGAGTAAGACTCTATCCCCCTCTCTGAATTCTTTATGCCCTATTCTTCTATCATAATTTACCTTCTATTTCAGTTGGTGTTCCACATTAGCTTGATGTGCTTTCTGTACATACTTAGCTAATCGTGTGCATAACTGTTGCCAGTATTCCAATGGAAGAATTTCTTTCTGAATTTCCCTCTCTTCCCACTCCTCCTTGATAATGTCCAAGGGACCTCTGGGATTATGGCCATATAACGGTTGAAAAGGCAAATATCCAGTAGAGGCCTGGGGTACCTCCCTGTATGCAAACATCAAATATGGCAGATACATATCCCACTTGTTCCCTTCCTCTTGGACATATTTCCGCAACATTGATTTCAACATCTGGTTGAAGCGTTCTACCAACCCATCTGTTTGCGGATGATACAGTGTAGTAAATATAGCTTTTATTTGAAGGGTTTGGTGTAAGCGTTTCAACAGACTTGAACAGAAATTAGGACCCCTGTCAGTTAATATTTCTCTCGGTATACCCATACAACTTAAAATCTTTACCAATTCATCCGCTATTTTGGATGCAGTCACAGTTCATAGGGGAATAGCTTTGGGGTATGTGGTGGCATAGTCTACTACTACTAAAATAAAGTGATTCCCTCTGGCACTCTTGGGCAGGGGACCCACCACATCCATAGCAATTCTTTGGAAAGTATCCGTAACCAAAGGCACGGGAAGGAGGGGAACCATGTCCTTACGTCTAATCTTAGCTACTTTTTGGCATTCCCTACAACTTTTACAATACTCAGCTACCTGTTCGTGAATGCCAGGCCAATAGAAACAATGGAGTAGGCGACTGAGGCTACGGTCCCTACCTAGGTGTCCAGCTAAGGGAATATCATGGGCTATTTATAGTAGTTTAGTTCTATAAGAATGAGGTACCAGTAATTGTTCCATTATTTCTCCGGACCTGGGGTTTTTACACACTCTATATAGCAAATTATTCACTATTTTATATTCCTTTTGGGATCCCTCAATGGCTGTTCCCACCTGTGAATACAAAGGAATAAGTGTTACATCCTCACTTTGTGCCCTTTTAAAATCCCCACAATCAAAACCTTTAATACATTGAACAGTTATGGGAGTCACAGAAACATATTCTTTAATGTCCTTTTTATTAGACATTGTCCATTGTTCTGCCTCTTTTCGTTTGTTTCTTCTGGACTTCCTTTCTTTCCCTGGGGCACCATAAACATCTGAGTCAAAAGGAAATAAGTGTTCCAGCGGTTGTTGTTTTTTTTCATTTGTGCCATAGTGACCACTGCACTGATACCAGTCTTAAACAAAGTTTCAAAATGGGGAAAATCATGGCCGATTACTACTGGTATAGGTAAATGGGACACTATGTCCACATTCACAGTTTGATTCTGCCCATTTATTCGTAATACAGTTTCCCGCAGTGGATACTGATGTGTATCCCCATGGATACATGTCACTCTTGTTGTTGGCCCTCCCTCTACAGTTTCTGTTCCCACCAAAGAGACATGTATCAAAGTCTGTTTGCTCCCAGAGTCTATAAGTCAAGAGACCACCTGTTCCCCGATTTGTACAGGTTCTTTATAATGGCTCCAATTGGCAAGGGCCAAATGTGCAGGTTCTGATTTTCTCTTGGGGCAGAATCTTGCAATATGCCCCTTCTCTATACAATCATGACATATTACGTCTGGATTATAACTCTTTCGAGATTTACTGGTTAGTTGGGTTCCTAGACTATTATTAGATTGAATAGGAGCAGAAGGTCTTACCGTAGCATGTGGTGTCAGGGCTCTCACCCCTTCTCAGAGTCTGTGGGGCCTTGCTGTTAAATAATCTTCAGCAAAACGAATGGCTACCTCTGCAACTTCTGGGCGGTGTTCTTTTACCCATAACTGGACATCCTGTGGAAGGATCCTGATAAATTGCTCCAGAATAATGGCTTCAATAATTTGATCAACAGTTCTGGTTCTTGACTGTAACCATTTCATACATAGATCTTTTAAGTGGGTAAAAGCATCTTGGGCATTATCAGCAGTCTGGAAATGGTATGACCTAAATCTTTGCCTATATGTCTCACTACTGATGTCGTATCTTTTCAAAATAGCCTGTTTAACTCGATCATAGTCATTAGCACTCAAAATGTCCACGCAACTATAGGTTAGTTGGACCTTACCAGTCAGGTAGGGAGTCAACCGGATTACCCACTGATCTCGTAGCCAAGCACGCGCCGTGGCCACCCTCTCAAATGTCATTATATATGCTTCGATATCATCAGTTTCAGACAACTTTACTAATTTTATGTCCTTCTGTGCTCCTCCTAGCGAAGGAGGGGTCTAACATTACCCATCATCTGAATGGCCCGTAATGTGTCAGTTCAATGAGCCTCATTCTCCTTCTGGTCTCTCTGCATCTGCTTTTCTATTTCCACTTGCCTGATGCATAACCACTGAAGTAAGTCATTAGAATCCTCTGGAGGGAGGTCTTCTTCAATTTCACCCCCACCAGCCTGCGCTCCTTCCATTGACCTGGCATCCGTCATCCTCACACCGTCTGCTTCTCCTTTCCTCTCCTTTCTCCAGACTGTAGGGTCCAAACCAGGTAATAGAGGTAACTGGAATCGCCTCACCATGGGCCTCGTAGCTCTCCCAGATACTGGAAGACTCTCCGCCTTGTCCTGTTGCATTTAGTCCATCTGGGCCATATAACAGACCCTCCAGTAGGCCGTCCCACTGGATCCCACCACTGCCACCATGTGTGAAAGGCTGTGGGTGGAATAATGGACCACAAAGCAGTGATGGCTTGAGCAAAAAAAGTTTTCAATTTATTGCCAAAAGAACAAAATAAATAGCAGACTGTATTTCAACAAAATAAACTCAAAGAGAAGCATAAATCAAAAGTTGATTAATAAACATCTCCACATACATAGCTTTCCACCATCTGTCTACTGAATATACTAACAGGGAATATATACCCAAATGTCATCATGTGACCAGATAACTCCTCCCCTTAGTTCATAATGCTAACATTTTCTTTATATTTACATGTAATTTTCCTGTAGGAACAAAAAAAAGACATTCTTTATATACTGATTCCTTAATGTATGCATTGCTAAACCACAATAAAAGGTCTTCTCTTTAATACTTAGTAGCATTTTAATCTCCTTAAACACCACCTCCACAAACTGTGGCATAAATATGCAAAGAAAATGGCCGGCCGGCTCTTAGTGTCACAGGGACAGGAGCGTGCTACTGAGATGCTACTTTGAAACCTGAGAGCTTCCTAAACTGAGACGCTAAACTGCAGCACCAAGATAAGCATACCTCTCAACTGCTATGAATTCCGCATAGCGCTACGATTTTCACACTCAGATTTACCCTTGCTCCTCACAAGTTTACCGATGTTCCTCATAATGTTAGAGGCATTTCGGGACACACAAACTATTAAATCATTGAACTAAGTTGATAGAAACATTTCTTATCACTAACTATCTGGGGCCCACTATCTGTAGACATATTATTGTTTAAAATAAGAAAGTGCTCCACATTCTGGCCCTTTGCTATGATTTTTGAAGGCCAGTGCTATGATTTTTAATGCTGAGAGGTTGAGAGGTATGAAGATAAGGCAAGCATGTGTATCTAAAAAAAACAATGCTCTCACTGTTACACAACATGGCTAAATAAAACAAACCATGCAAGCATTTTTCCTTTTCTCCTCCAGCAGTTATGCTAGCGGAGCTGGTTTCTCAGTGCGAAAAAGCACACATTTGAGAAGGAAAAACAGAGAAGCCCCAATGTGTAGCCATGTTGCCAAGGAGAACAAAAATAACAAAACTTTCTCCAAGCGGCAGCTTCTGTTTAAATATCAATTAAACCTGCTCACCTCAATGTTCAACATACGGGAGCAAACCGCTTCAGTCTGCAGGATATACTTATATTTGGAATTTCTATACGGGGCTCATTTCTTCTGTCTTTTAAAGAAACCGAAGCTGAAATGCTTCGAAACAGGACCGCTCATACCTGATTTAGTATGAAAGTGCAGGGGTTTCCTAAGGGAACTAACAATTTGTACTAGCAGGCTGTACAGTACATTAAACACCTGAACCACAAAATATTACCATGAAATCGTGCTCCTACAATACAAAATGGACTGCAAACTAAACAAACATTAAGACGAAAAAATAGGACAAACAGACAACAATGCAACAATGTGGGTGGCCAGCGCAACTAACAAAACGGACAAACGGATTTTACCCTACATGTGCAGTCTTGTATTGTTTTGCAGAAACACAACTCCAAACCTATACCTCCTAGGCCTGGTATACAGGTTACATGAGAAAAAAAGGGGGGGCTCTCTCACAATCAGGGGTCGGCAGGGGCGGGAGAGGATTGAGCGTCCGGAGGACAGCTCTCCTCTCCTGGGAAGGAGGTGGGTCTGCGCTTGGTGCTTGACTGGCCTCTAGCTGAAGCTGGTGGCATGGCAAGTGCATAGCTGATGTCGGGTGAAGGGGGAGTGGTGACACCGGCAATGCCTTGGCATAGGGGTGCATGGCACTCCTCCACTAGATAATGCGAAAATGCCTGCAGACGTTGGGAAGAAGAAGCACCCGGAGCGTGCCTGCTATGGCCCCTGCCTGCCCGACTACCTCTGTCTGATGAAACTTACAGTATCGGGGTGCTTGCCCGCCTCACCTCGGCCCCACTTGGGGGGGGGGGAGCCACAGCTCCATGGAGACCGGGAGGTGAGTACGGCTAGGGTGGGAGATGCAGGAGGATGACTCCTTGGCAGTCCCAAAGGGTTGGGGTCTGCAGGATGTAGGAGGAGATGAACAGTAATTAAAAAAAAATAATAATAATAAGTCTGTCATTTAAACGAGAGGGCTGCAGGGAGCCTAAATGGATGATAAACTTGGTTTCTATGGTCCACCCCCCATTATCTGTTTTTCTCCTGGGCTAAGGCAGGCTTAGGCTTTCTTCTGCCCCACCAACCCCCACCCACCATCCATCACTTCCTCCAGGCTTTCCTGTCCAGGCTGTGTACCCTCACGGATTGCCCCCCCATGGCAGGGTCAGGAGGAGGAGGGTTGGCCCCCCCCCCGAAGTCCAACTCTAGTTCAACCAGCAGGTGCTTCCTAGTGGGGGCTTGGTGTGCAGAGCGTCATTGACACCTGCCTCACCATATTTTCTACCACAGTTTTCTCCCCTAGCTGCGGCAGCACAGGCAGCATATGCACATGGAGGCACACATGCATACCAGAACTGCGGTTCCCCGTCCCCTGATTGCTGTCTGCTGGTTGTGCATCAGTGCTACTGCCAGACCTCCATCTGGTGGCAGCCAAGAGCCAAGTCGACCTGCCACCCCTATTTAGGAGAGGACAGCTGCCTGGCGGCTGCTCAATCCACTCCCAGCCCTCCCCCCATGACCCCCAGTGACCCAAGCTGATTCGCAAATTCGGATCACGGCATGATGAGAGGTAACGCATGCAGTACCACAGCCCTCTGCACCACTGGGATGGTTTTCATTGGTTTGTTTTCTTTCATCAGCATCCTGGAAAACCTGCTGAAGAACACAAACAAAAAGATCCTTGACATTATGGTCCCTGGAGGTGAAACTGGATACAATAGTTATCCACCACAGTGTCTTCATTCCTGATTGCCCTTTAATGTTTCCCGAATCGGTCAACCAGGCATCTGTCAATCTTTCCAATGTATATAGCTGCACACTTGCTGCAAAGAATACAATTATATTACATTGCTGGAGATGCATTAGAAATCATTGGTGATGTGAAAAACACCTGTGGAACCTTATATTTCAGTTACAATGGAAATAAATCTGCAGATATAACAACAGGTCCTGTTACAAGCGTGGTACCTGGTAGGAAGGAACTGTTAGGAGTATGGAGATTGCTACGTACCAGGAGAATCTGAAGGTTGGGTGGTCTGCAGTAGGAAGTATTTGGTGGCTCTGTAAAGGAAGCTTCAATACTAGGGTCACTTTGGAAACGTTCTCAGTGGTGGTCCTGTGAAGAGAAGGGGCCTTATAATAGAAGGGGAGCACCTGTGTATATAATACACCAATTCCAATTTGTGCAGTTGCATTGTTGCCACCGTAGAAAAGACAATGTTGCCATAGACCAAGTGTAGACTGGACCATTCACATTAGTATATCTTGAGAAAAGTACAGTTTATGATGATAAAGAAGTCCAAAACATGTGTTTACCTTTTCTACCGTTGTGTTCAAATAATTATCCCACTTGAGATTTTGATCCAACCTCAGGCCCAGATATTTATATTGGGAAGCATTTTGCAAAGCGATGTCATTGTTGGTTGTAATAACTATCATAATGACTTACCATACCACAATAACTTGCTCCCTCTGTAACGGACCCTCGTTCCCTCACCAGTCCTTACATGATATCATTTGCAGGCCAAGCTGTTGTCTTCTTCTGGTTTTATAAACTCCAGTCTTCCCTTCCCCTACTATTTGCTCTGCCTCATCCATCCTTTGCCTCAAATACCCTTTTTTGTGACTCCCCTACTCACTCTAGCAACTGCCCATGACTGTGGTATAACCTGGCATCCACATCACACAATAACCTCCTCTCCTATGTATTTCTTACCTGGATTTATGCACATGGTCTGTTCCAAATCTAATATTTATTACTCCTGCCCTTGGTCTTAGTTGACTTGCCTAATTGCAACTTGTAAATTTTAATATTAGTTTTTATATTATGACATTTTTTTTGTTGCACATGCTGTAAAGTTTTACCTCACTCCTTTTCCCCATCTCCCTTCCCCGGACACATCTGCGAATGAGCTGTTACCAGCTCAGTATGTCTTTCCTAGTAAAACTTTTAAAATAGATAATTAACCAATTGAGGGTGCAGTTTCACAGAATACATTTGCAAAACTAGAGTTTTTTTTTTTCATTCAGACTTAATTTGTTAAGAAAAATGTTTGTGTGTCATTAAAAGCAGACTGGTGGGCAATAATGAGCAGTTAACGAGACAGACGTGTTTCCTTCGAACTCTATCTCCCAAGGATTATTAAACAGCTACTGACGCCTCAAAGAAAACTTTGAAAAACATAATAATTAGGTACAATTCAGCTTGCATCCCATATATATTCTACAGTATATATTTCTCTTCCCCATTATTTATTACTGAGTAATTGTGCATGACTACATGATCTTTATCCCATAGGGTTCCCTTAGAGTTTATCTGCCTCTATAGCTTACTCCCTACTTCAAGTCATAATCCTCTGTTGTAACATCACACTCTGTTGCCATGGGAGTAACTGTGATGTCACAAGCAGTGCATTATGACCTTAGGTAGGGAGAAAGCAACAGAAATAGATGAACTCTTCAGGAGCAAAGATTCCTGTTTTCATGAAAATAACCTCTGTAAAAAATAATGGGGAGGTAAGGTAAAACACAAGTTGAACTGTGTCTTAATATTATGGTTTGTTAAAGTTGTCCTGAAGGTATCAGCTGCTCTTTAACCTTCTTAAAATAATGAAAAATCACTAAAAAGTATTGGTGAACGATGTAGATAACTTCCTAAAGCCACCATGGACAAATGTCTGTTAAATGCAACAGCCAAACAGCCCAGAGGTGCAAGCAAAAGCAGTAAGAAAGAGGCGTCAGCAACACAAGCAGTAGGCCCCGGACCAATCACGCTGTCGGCAAATAAAATGGCAGTGTTAGGCCACACTGTCATATAGCAGGTATTGGGGGTGCTGGAACTGAATTTGGACATTCTCACAGGTAAAGCTGCACCCAAGTCAAAAGGCTGGGAGCAGCAAAACAATGAATTTCAGAGAGGGAGGATAAACATAGAGAGCTCCCCAAGAATGTGGCACAGACAGAGCATGAGCTAGAAGACCTGAGGAAGCATGTAGAGAATCAAGAAAATTATATGCAGAAGCAGTCTGTGGATCCAAGGTCTGCTGGAGGGTAAAGAGGGGGAAATGCTCTATGCCTTTGCTTCAAGGTCCTACCAAAAATACTTGGGCTAATGGTGATGGGAGACAAGCTGAAGAAGGAATCCTTAGAATGGCAGAAAAAGGAGAGATCTTGTTGATGGGGGACCTGACTATGCCAGATGTTAACTGCAGCCACATCCAAGAGCAGGGTCATTCTCGATGCCCTACAGGGGGCATGCCTCAGATAGCTAGTGTTGGAACCCACTCGGGAGGGAGCAGTCTTAGACCTGGTACTCTCAAACGGGGATAGAGAGAGGATCTCAGATTTAGAAGTGGGTAGCAATCTGGGAACAAGCGATCACCAAACAGTATGGTTCACAATAAACACAGCTGTAGAGTCAAGCCATACAAAAGCAAGGGTATTCTAGACTTTAGGAGGGCTGACTTTGGCAAAATGGGACAGTGCCTCAGAAAAGCATTAGCAAATGGGCAAGAAGGAGGGTTGGAAGAACAATGGGGAAAAATAAAAACTGCCATCACAGAGGCAACAAGCCTTTGTGTAAAGCAAATCAACAAAACAAAAAGAAGGAAAAAGTCGCTATGGTTCTCAAAAGAGGTGGCAGGGAAGGTTAAGGAGAAAAGGATAGCATTCATGAAATATAAGGAAACATGGAAGGTGCAGGGCAGAGAACTATATCAGTTAAAACAGAAGAAGGCAGGGAATGCAGTCAGAATTGCAAAGGTTCAAACTTAGGAAAAGACAGCCAACTCTGTTAAGAAGGGGGATGAACCCTTTTATAGGCACATTATGGAGCGAAGAAAGACCAAGGGAGGATTACTGAGGCTTAATAAAGGGGAGGGAAGGGGGTCACGTGACTGCTAGATGGAGTAGAGACGTGTCTCTCATCGCTCCTTCCCTCAGGCTCATGTTTTTTTAAGTTAAAGCCGTCTAAATTAACAAATAACACCCGAATTGTGCTATTGTTGAGTGCGGGAGTCCAGAATGGATGAGTACGTGGTCACCGGGACGAGCAAATCGCAGAGAACGGCGGTTAAAAGCAGCAGCAAAAAGACACCGCCAGGCTCGACGATGAATGGTGCAGGCCCTATCTCCCTCTCGGCGGCCGAGATGTCTGCAATAGGATGTGGGCTAAAGGATCAGCTCATGGCGGCGCTTGCACCGAAGCTCGAGAGCTTAGAAAATAAGATTGAGGGAAGACTTGCTCTTGTTGAGGCACAAACCGAGAGGCAGACTGAAAAGGTGGACGAGCTGGAGGGTCGAATCTCGAACGTAGAAGACACAGTGGGCCCACTCAGCAGGAGCGTTGCTGAATTGGAGAGGCAAATGGCTGAGATGAGGGAGGTGATGGACTATCAAGAGAACTACCTGAGAAGAAACAACTTGAGATTGAGAGGTCTGCCGGAGGGGAGGGAAGGATCTGATATCTTAGGTTTTTGTGCAAAAACACTTCCTACGCTCCTTGGAATGCAACTGAAGGGCGGGAAACTGAAGCTAGAAAGGGCACACAGGGTAGTCCAGCCTAAACCGCAAAATGGTCAGCCTCCCAGACAAATCATTTTTCGATTCCACAACTACCAAGACAGGCAGGAGATGTGGAGGGCTTACAAGTCTCTGCCGGAGCTTAAATACGAGGGGGTCCGCTTATTTTTATCCCAGGATTACTCCTCTTGGATTGGGAAAAAAAGAAGAGAATTCAATGATGTTATAGCGACCTGCCAGAAGTTGGAGGTGGAGTGGTTTATAGTCTTTCCAGCCATAATGAAGATTAAACATGAAGGTGCAACTTATAGCTTCTGGGAGGTGGAGAAAGCGCAGAGGTTCATTATGGAGCTGCAGAAGAAAATTGGATAACAGTTGGAGGAGATGGCCTGTGATGCTCGTATGCTCGAGATGGCAGTGAGTCGGGACTATGAATTAGAATGACACAGAAGTTTGAGTGGCCTTTGCTCGGGGTTTTTTTTTCCTTTCATCTGGACTTTTGACGCAGCAAGTACAGACGGGATAACAAGCGTGGCATTTGAACTGTGGACTGTTCCTTTGATCTGCCCCACATTGATGGACTGCAACTGGGGACTGTGGGTGCTGACTTTTAAATGGGAGGACTAAGGCAGCTTTTGACATCCACCCACGGGGTTTTTGCTGAGGTCAATAAAATCGACTGACATGTGGATGCATACTGGATGGATCTGATGGAACCACGCTGGTTCTGGGAGGGCTAAGCGTGTATGTTAATCTCTGGCCTGGCCTGGAGATTCCAGCGGAGATCATCCGTCGGGTGATCATTTCAAGTCAAGCGAAAATGAGTGGGGGTTGCTGTGGTGGGTGGGGAATCCAAGGGCTTTGCTGAACTCCACCCAAAAGTGAATTGGGGAAGGTTTGGAGCAATGTCTGTGTGAGGGATCAGAGCATAGCAGGTTGGGCGATGGGGAATTCCAAGGGAAATCATCTTGCTCTGACCCATTATTTGGAAGAATGTTTTTTTTATATGAGCCAGGCCTCGTTTTGCTCCACTGGAAGGAGGGGGGTGATCAGAGGGTTATCGATTAAATACGGAAGTGATGTGTATTGGCGTAAGAAACCTTTGACCTGCCTGAAGGGGGGAGATTGAGCGTGGAGCGTATCTATTGTTCAAACCCTGCTTTACTATTTTGGGGAGGAACATACTGGTGTATGCATATGCACGCCTTTGTATGGCACGCTTTTGGGACACTTCACATAAGTTGGGGGTAGCAGTTGTGGTTCGTTATGCTAAAAGTTGCTATGTTGGATCCACACTCAAAAAGATAAGTCACCAGGTTGATAGGCACATAGGGCTATGGAAAGAATTGAATAAAGGAAGGAAGAGTAAGAAGAAGTGTAAGGAATAGATGGCGTTAAAACAAAGTCTGAAAGTGGTCTCATGGAGCGTTAGGGGTGTCCTCTCCAATAAAGAGAGCCTCGATATTGGCCGCCCTGAGGAGAGTAGGTGCGAGGTCGCCCTCTTGCAGGAGACCCATCTGACTCCAGCTGAGCACTGGAAACTGACTAGGAACTGGGTGGGGAGGTGCATGCATCGCCTACTCCTCGCACAAGAGGGTTCTGTTCTTATTCATAAGAATCTTCCATTCCAACAACCAGAATAGTGGCAGATAAGAAGGAGGCAGATTCGTGTTTGTAGAAGGTGTACTATGGGAGACCCAGTTACATTTGGATGTGTATACGCCCCTGCAGTCCCTGAACCCCAGTTCTATAGATGCATGATAGAAGTGATGATGAAGGAACAGTTCAAGGGCCTGATACTGGGTGGGGATTTTAATTGCACTCCCGATACGGTGCTGGATCATTCCGAGGGAAGGGGGAAGGGAGGCAGATACTTGACGGAATGGAGGGAAGGGCTATTAGACCTGGATCTAATAGATGTGTGGAGGAGGGCGAACCCAAATCTTAGGGAGTACACTTTTTATTCTAACCCTCACAAGAGCTGGTCGAGGATAGATCACATCTATATTGAAGGGGGTTGGTATCAGAGGGTGATGGGGGTGCAGCATGAACCTATCCATATATCTGACCATGCGATGGTAACCTTAAAGGTGGAGGTGGATCGGGAGAGGGAGGGTTCAGGCTTGGCTTCCCCTCATACCTGATAGGGAATGAGAATTTTAGGGCGTTCCTGCTGGAGCAGATGAAGGGATATTAGAGACAAATAAAAACGGCTCCGTCCCCACAGATATTATGGGACGCAGGCTTTTTCTTAGGGGCCATCATTGGGTATGTTGAGGGTATAAAAAAAAAAAACAAGGAATATGAAAACCTACTCCTAAGGGTCAAAAGGTTGGAGGGCAAGTGCTCGAGGGGACACAACTTGTGGTCTGCTGTTGGCTGCAGCTAGAGGGGCGCTTAATAACATGCTTGAGGAGCAAGCTAGGGGGCAGTTGTGGATGGTGAAGCAAAGGTTTTATGAATGGGGTAATAAACCCGGCCCACTGCTAGTCAACTTGATTAGAGGTAGAAGAGGGAAAGCGAGGGTGCTGGAAATCAAGAATGGACAGGGGGTTATAATAAAGAACACTCAAGCTATCAGGGAGAGATTTAGGGAATGCTACAGCGCACTATATCAGAGGGAGGCTAGGGGGACCCAGGATAGGATGAGGCAGTTCCTGGAAGGGGTCAGGTTGAAGGAGCTAAGTGAGCAGCAAAGGGTAGCCCTGGAGACCAGCATCACTAGGGATGAAATAAAGAAGGCCATTGGGGACTTAGGGTTGGAAGGCAGCGGACCAGATGGATTCCTATTGAATTTTATAAGGCAGCAGGGCACCGGTGATAGACTTATTATGGGAAGTTTATAGAGATACTAGGGAGGGGTGCTCTCCACCTTCAATGGAGCTGGCGACCATATGTGTGATCCCTAAGCAGGGTAAAGATCCTAGGGACTGTGCTGCCTATCGCCCTATTTCATTGCTGAATGTTGACGCGAAGATTTATGCGAAAGTTCTGGCAGGCAGGCTCGAGATTTTAATGCCTAATCTCATAAGCCCAGATCAAACTGGATTTATAAAAGGAAGGCACTCCTATCACAATGTACGGAGATTGTTGAACGTGATACACGCTTCTTCTCGTCCAGGGCCACTCTTGTACTGGTGTTGGGCCGAGAGGCGCTTGACCGTATTGAATGGGATTATATGATGGAGCCCTGGGCGATATGGGATTGGTCAGGGATTTATCAATATGGTGAGGGCCCTATGTCGGGCTCCAAGGCGGCAGTACTGGTCAATGGAGGCTATCGCAGGTCTTTAGGCTCTACAGAGGGACAAGGCAGGGCTGCCCCTCTCCCGTTATTGTTCGACCTGGCCTTGGAACCCTTGGCTGCAGCTATTAGACAGAGTGAAAGGTGGAAGGGGAGAGGGGGTGGAGGCGGCAGCATAAACTATCATATATGCTGGACGATATGATTTTATATCTGAGCCAGATAGAGAATCCTTCCAGCGGTCCTGAGCTTGATTGATGCTTTCTCAGTTTTCTCTGGCTATAAAATAAATCTGCTAAATCGGAGGCTATGGGTGTAGGAGGGAAGGTTAGCAGACTTACAGAAATGGGGCCTGAGGGAGGCGAAGAAGTCTTTGCAGTACCTGGGCGTGGGTGTTGGAAGATCTTTGGCTGACTTATATAAGATAAATTATCACGCCAATGATTGAGGGCGGCTGAGAGAGATATGAAAGGTGGAGGGCATACCCTGGGTCGTGGCTTGGTCGAATGAATATCATAAAAATGAATATTCTCCCCAGAATTCTGTATCTCCTGCAGATGCTCCCAATGGGACTTACCAAAAAGGATACGTGGAGACTGGAAAGGGGGTTCTCGGATTATCTCTGGCAAGGGAAGAGACCTAGAATTAGCCTGCATAAATTAAAATTGGAGGTGAGGAGAGGGGGATTGTGCTTTCCAGATGTCAAAAGCTATTTTTTAGCCTCTCAAGCAAGGATAATTAAAGATTGGTGGCAGCCCAGAGGCAGCAAGCTGGCTTGATTTGGAAGGAGGGACACAGCAGGCTCTCTGCATATCTAAGGAAAGGAGGCAGAAGACATACCAGCACCATTTGAACCCCAATCTGTTGGTGCTTTGGACTGTGGAAGGATGGGATCAGATCAGAGTAAGGGTAAGTGACGGTAGGGCTGAGACGCTGCTCCTCCCCCTGTGTGGCAACCCTCTTTTTCTCCCAGGTTTGGAGGATCAGGGATTTAGGATGTGAGATGAGAGAGGGATACAATGTGTAAGGGATCTGTATGTAGGCCCGCATATCACCTCCCTTAAGGAGTTAGAGGAAAAGAGGGGAATTACAGGTAAGCATATGTTTAGATTCCTGCAGGCCAGAGATTTTGCCTGTAGTCTGGGCAGACCAGACTCGCAGTTAGTGCCCCAGCAAGGTTTGGAACTGACCATTTGTAGAGCACGGCATAATCCTAAGGGGGTGATTGGCAGGGTGGTGCGTATCCTTAGAGAGACCCTGATAGAAGAAAGTTCGGCAAAAGAGTATTATGGGAGAAGGACCTTGGGATGGCGGTTTCAGAGCCGAATTGGGAGTTGATGATGGGAACTCATTTGGGCCTACTACTATCTAATAGATACAAGGAGTCGGCATATAAGTTTATACATAGACTTTTTAACCCCCCGGTAGTGGTCCATAAAAGTCGTTCAGAGATATCAGAAACATGCCCTCGATGTAAAAAGGAGGTGGGTACGTACATACATTGCTTTTGAAATGTTCCCGGATACAGAGCTTGGAGGAATATTGTAGGGTTCATAAACGGAAGACAGAGGCCAGGTATCCTTCACCCGATAGAGCTCTTATTTGGAATAGAATGGGAGGAGGAAGGAATGGAGTTTGCATAGGAAGTGGTTAAAGGGTGGCACTGGCAATTGCCAGGCAGTGTATACTGAATACTTGGATTTCAGCAATGAACCCCTCACTTGAACAGTGGAAAGCACTGATAGTTTTGGCACTGGCGATGGAGAGAAGGGCTTATCAACTCCAGGAGAGAGTAGAGAGGTTTGATATCATATAGGCCTCTCTCTCATCTTTACCGCAGGAGGGTTTAGTGGTTCTGAGCTAGGATGTTCGAGGAAGGGTATAGTGCAATGTAGGTTTGTATCTTGAAGCCCTGCCATATGAAGAATAAGTGGAACATTTTGTGCATGGTGGAGAGACTAGACTTGTAAAAGTAGGGGATATGGTGTATGGAGAGAGTAAATTGTGCCTATGATCTTTGATGAATAATGGTTCTGAACGTGACTATAATTAACTGTTGCTATATGGGCATTAGAGTGGGTGTGGATATCTGTAAATAGTTGATTAATAACTTTTCTCAGGATCAATTTTGTATCTGGTTGGGGGGGGGATTACATTTTTTTTTTTCCTACAAGACTGGAATATGGATTATGTCATTGTGGTGCTGTTTTTGGAACCCTGCACATAGTGTCTAAATATGCAGTGTAAATTGCAGGGTATTAGGGGAAGAATGTTTTATATAATGTATGTACGCAGTGGCAGATTAAGCTGTACATTTTGTTGCCTGTAGAATTTTGTTAGAAAAAGCAAATAAAAATATTACACAAAAAAAAAAAAAAAAGGGAGGGAATGTGGGCAGAGTGTGACAGTGAAACAGCAGGGATACTGAACGAATACTTCTGCTCAGTATTCACAAAAGAAGAGGAGGGGGAGGTACCTAAACAAACAATAGAAGCACTCTGAATAGGGGGATCAATACCAGTCCATTCACAGAAGAAAGGGTTCTGAAAGAACTCTTAAAACTGAAGGTGGACAAGGCAATGGGACCTGACGGGATTCACCCCAGAATTTTAAAAGAACTAAGGGAGAACCAGTGACATCACTGACTACCCTCTTTAACAAATCATGGGAGGATGGTGTGATACCTGAGGACTGAAGGAGGGCAGATGTGATTCCACTGCACAAAAGTGGGAGCACGGCAGAGGCCGAAATTACAGACCTGTTAGTTTGACCTCAGTGGTAGGGAAAATGATGGAATCATTTCTGAAGGAAAGAATTGTTGAGTACCTAGAGGCCTGCAGGGCACAGGACTCAAGGCAGCATGGATTCACAGCAGAAATGTCGTGTCAGACGAATCTAATAGATTTCTTTGACTGGGTGACCAAAGTAGTAGACTAGGGAGGGGCTGTAGACATGGCCTACCTAGACTTTAGCAAGGCATTTGACACAGTCCCACACAAAAGATTAATAAACAAGTTAGCCAGCCTTGGAGTGGGTCCCAAGGTGGTAGCCTGGTTAAATAATTGGCTGGGCAACAGGATGCAGAGGGTAATAGTAAACGGAGTGAACTCTAAGGAAAGGGGTGTTACTAGTGGGGTACCACAGGGTTCAGTACTGGGACCAGTCCTCTTTAATGTCTTTATAAGTGACATTGCGGGGGGACTGGAAGGAAAAGTATGTCTCTTTGCAGACGACACAAAGCTTTGCAACAGGGTTGATACACAAGGTGCGGTGGAAAGGATGAGAAGGGACTTGACAAGGTTGGAGGAATGGTCAAATGTATGGCAGCTTAGATTCACTACAAAGAAGTGCAAAGTAATGCACCTGGGAAACAAACCCGGGAAAGAGTACACAGGGGGGGTGAGATACTGAAAACAACAAAAATGGAAAGGGACTTGAGGGTAGTCATATCAGATGACCTAAAGGTGGGCAAGCAATGTGAGAAGGCAGTATGGAGGGCTGGGGGGATACTGGGATGCATAGGGAAAGGCATCACCAGTAGAAAACAGGAAGTTGTTATCCTCGGTACAGACAGTTGGTGAGATCCCATCTGGAGTACTGCATGCAGTTCTGGAGACCCCATATCCACAAGGACATAGACAGAATGGAGGCTGTGCAGAAGAGGGCAACTAAAATGGTGCAGAGTCTGCATCAGAAGCCATACGAAGACAGACTAAAGGAGCTTAACATGTATACCCTCAAGGAAAGGAGGGAGAGGGGGGACATGACAGAAACTTTCAAATACCTCAAGGGAATCAACAAAGTCCAAGACGGTAGCATCTTTCAAAAAAGAGATGTGCAAGAACAAGTGGGCACAATTTGAAGATAATGGGGGGGATGGCTCAGAGGTAATGTGAGGAAGTATTTCTTCACTGAGAGGGTTGTGGATGCATGGAACACCTTCCTGAGGAGGTCGTGGAGTTAAAAACAGTGGGGGAATTCAAGAATGCATGGGACAGACACAAGGCAATTCTAGTGGGGAGTAGGAGGAAGTAGGTTGTTGGTTAACTAGGATCTGCAGCTTATCCATTAGGTAGGGAAATGGGCAGACTAGGTGGGCCAAGTGGTCTTTATCTGCCATCAAATTCTATGTTTCTATGTTAGGAGCAAGCACATTGTGCCCTCGCCCCATGGCCACCAGGGTACCATGTCAATCTAATGTGGCAAGAACCATGCTGCATAAAGTGCGAAAGCATTTAACGCGCCAGGGGTATAATAGCAGTAGGGAATTACTGCTACCCCTGTGGATCTCTGCTGATACATGGAAGGTATCAAGTTGCCGTATGTGTGATGCCTGGTTGAGCTGCTCCTGTGGTGGAGTGGCTAAGGCACCAGCACACGGCAGGGTTGGAGACAAGGAACCACAGTTCGGTTCCCCCCAGGGCTCCTGGTGTTGCAGCTTTTTTTTTTTTTTTTACACTTGAATTTTTTCCCCCTCCTGAGAGTCTCCCCGTCCCCAAAGTCCACCCTCCCTCGGAATTGGTTAGTTTAAGTCCGCAAAAAATATTACTTCCCATTATTTTTTGTGGCGTGCGCTGTTTGTGTTGTATAATGCCCCAAAGTTGGGGGCACTACAGAAAAGGGGAATCAATAGATAATCTAGGGGTTTACAGGTGCCCAGGTTGCCTGCTGCTGGTGTAGACTGCAGGGGATAGATAAAAAGGGGCCCCTCACAAATTAATTCTCCTTCCTATAGTGGAGAAACACTGTAAATAAGAAAGAAAAGTGCCCTGTGCACTTAAAACCATGTCAAAAAGTAGATTTAATGCAGCACGAGAGACAATGGCTTGGATGGAATGCTGTGCTGAGCTGCTCATGCACAGCATTCCAGTCCAAACATTCTAGAACCAGAGGGTTTGTTTTTAAAAAATTAAACAGTTTTCTTGTCCAGTTCCTGCCAGGCTGTGGAGAAGAGAGGGCTCCACAAACTAAGGAGAAACCTGTAGTGGACTCACCTGTTGGTTGAAGCCATTTCCCTGAGGGTTTGGTGGTGTGCCTGCTCTGGGCTCCAGCCGGTAAAGACCTTGGTAAGCTCCGTTTGGTCCACGGTGCCATTGGGCACCAAAAGTAAAGAAAAACGTCCATTTGCCGCGGTTTGGGCTGGTGAACCCCGTCGTTTTATTGTTTTGACCCCCCGAGTGTTTTAAAGTTAATTCTGGTCCCCTGTCGGTGGCATAGAAGAGCCACATCGCAACCGTGCAACTGTCGGCCGTCTGAGGCCCCCTGTCATCCTCTTAGCTGCCTGCCAAATTCTCTCCCACTACCAGAACGCTTTCCGCCTCCTGATACCCACAGAGCAGCCTGAAGAGCAGTGAGTCAGATGGCAGCACAGAGAAGCGTGCTGGCCGTCCAATTTCTTAGGAGAGACTGTTTTTTTTATATATTGAAATCATTAGTGCTGTAGGCACTGGGGAAAGCGGCCAAGCGTTTAAGGACAGTCGGGTCGGAAGGACCCAAATTAAACATTCAGGAGGGTGGGGTTAGCAACGCCCAAATAGGAGGGACCAGGGAAGCAAGGCCAGTAGATGTCCTATGATTATTCATGAGGGAGGCGGGGCTGAAGAAAAAGAAGTGACAGCTCTCTGAGAGCTGCATAATTAAAGGGGCCCAGCCATATTTCAGCCCCAAGAATATTAAAAGGGCTACCAGGCCCGTGATTCAAAAGTAGGGCTACCAGACCCAGGATTCAAAGAGAGGGCTACCAGACCCACAGTTTAAGAGGGCGCCTAGCCCACGTTTAGAGAGGGCATCAGGCCCAGAGTTTAAAGAGGGCACCAGGCCCAGTTTGAAGAGAGGGTTACCAGGCCCAATATAAAGTGGGCTACCAGGCCCAGAATAGAGAGGGCACCAGGCCCATAAGTTTAAAGCAGGGCACCAAGCCCATTTCGGAGGGTGCAAGGCCCACAGTATTTAGGGCACCAGGCCCCAAGTAATAAAGGGGAACTAGGCCCGAGGTCAAGTTAGGACACCAGGCCCGAGGTCAAGGTAGGGCATCAGGCACGAGGTCAAGGTAGGGCATCAGGCCCGAGGTTAATGGTAGGGCATCAGGCCCAAGGTAAATGTAGAGCACCAGGCCCAAGGTAAAGCAGGGCTTCCAGGCCCAGAGTAAAGGGAGCCTCGGCCTAGGGAGTTAGGGCAAGCCAGCCCAGTGGTAGTAAGGGCAGCCCCGGCCTAGTGAATTAGGGCAAGCCAGTCTAGTGGTAGTAAGGGCAGCCCCAGCCTAGTGAATTAGGGCAAGCCAGCCTAGTGGTAGTAAGGGCAGCCCCAGCCTAGTGAGTTAGGGCAAGCCAGCCCAGTGGTAGTAAGGGCAGCCCCGGCCCAGTGAACTAGGGCAAGCCAGCCTAGTAGTAAGTAGGGCATATAGGTCCCATAGCAAATAAGGCATTTAGGCCTCTAGTGTTCAGGGTAACTAGTATAGGGCAAGTGGTACACCATAATATAGAATTGGGGGCATTTATAGCCAAACGTTCAGGGATAGCCAGATCCTAATCAAGTAGGCCCTACAGTCAGAAAGGGTCCATTTAAGGGTGCTTAGCTCACAATATGCTACAAAGTAACTGTAACGTCTGCACTGTTTATGCCACTGTTTATTGCTCCAGCATCTGAACAATTGTGTATTGGCTAGAAGCACCAAGACTGCATTGTACATTAGGACTGTAGTTATTTGCCCCTGGTTGTCTAAACTATTGCCCTGTGCATCTGAACTATTGCCCCGTGCATCTGAACTATTGCTCTAGGTATAGAACAGTTGCCCACACGAGTAAATAATTGCCCCAAAATTGATAATTTGCCCTTCTCCTGGCAAATTGTCTAGTCAGTACACAGTTCTCTTGGCATTGCAGAAAGGTGTATCTAATAGCTACATTGTTGCCAGTGTATGGGAAAGTCTCAGTCTTCTACCACATTGATGGTCCATGGTGTGGTCTGTTGTTCTACAAGTCCAGAATCAGTCTCTACCCAGAGGAAGACATATTAATCATCATTCCTCACCAGAAAGTGTCCGACCATCAGATCACCTGTTCCATCCGTGTCATTCGCCGAAGTCGAGTTCGTTGACATTTGTACAAGTCGCACCCGCCTTTTCTTCTGTTCTGCAGTTCGAAGTTACGTTCGCCGAAGTTCAAACGCATCACGACTGCCATGCTAGTGTCGTTCCGTTTGGTTCCTGTTCCAGATGTCCAGGTTGGTGCGCCTCTGCAGAAGAGAGTGTACGCGTCCTGGAAGAACCGGTCTCGCCCCTGGTCGTAGCCGCAAGTCAAGTCCGTGAAGCCCAGTTAGGGATGCGTCTGCCATTTCCTTATTTTGTTCCAGTTCCTTGTGACAAGATTGCTGAATCAACCATCTTCACTACAGATCCTTCTGGTTCCTGGTTCTATCAGAGATCCATCTTCACCTCAGATCCTTCGAAGTCTTGCTGGCCCTTGGAGTGCTGCAGCATCGTCCAGGTCATGGTAGTCCTCGAGTGGATTCATCGCCACGCATCTCCTGGTTTCTCTTCTTCCCTGGCAGCCCTAGAAGTGGGTTTTGGCCAAGGAATCCTTTGCATCATGTGGAATCCGACAACCCATCCATGGGTTTATTCCAGGAACCAGTTTCTCTGGTTCTTTCTTTCCAGCAGCCTTGGAGAGAGTGGGCTTTTGCCAAGAAACTTATGGTCTGTTTACCAAACCTCTCACCACCCCAGTGGCCTTAACTAGCTCCTTGCTGGGAATGGGGTTTAGGGTTCTACAGTTCTGTTTACTTCCCCTTGTAGCTACCAACGAAGAACGATGGTGTGCATTAAGACGACAGACTTTTGGACTTTGTGATAATTCTGTGGTCATTGAAAAGCCAGATATTGTGTTGTGGGTCGTGAATAACACCTGATTTCCATCTAAGTACTAGTTGCACCTACAGGTCACTGCTAAGGAATTCTAGGAGTACAGTGGCAATAGGCCGTGGTGCACCCATACAGAAGAATAACCTAGAGTTTAGACATTTTAGAGTTTAGTTGTTACTGTTTAGATATCCATAATGCTGTCCATACTCCCTACTGATTTTGTGGTTGGTATGTTTCTGTATGACCATTTCCTCCTTCCCCTCCTGTCTAATAAACATCTTTGCTTCATCCAATCTCTGTGTATGACTCCTGCCTCTCCCTGTCGGGTGATTCCACCAGCCCATCCCCATTCGGACCTTAAGTGGTCCATCGCCATCCCACCTGCTGAGGGTGTCGCTGGTGCTGCTGGTAGTGAGACAGTTTTCTTCACCACTCCAAGTGAAGAACCCCGAGGTCTACCAGTTCAGCGACCATCACAGTTGTAGTCGGTATTTTGACCAAAATTATTTCAGTGCACGACATTTTGCTTGCGGCATTGACTGCCACACTGTTTTTGTGTGCAGCAATATGACCCTGTACCACCACCAGCAGGTGAGCCACCATGCCAGATTGTTTTCCTGCTGCACCACTTTGGAGACCGTCAAGCCTTTTTGGCTCCCTATAGGGCACAAAAAGAGCTCATTTATGAGGGTCACAGACTGTGTATTTACCAGCATTTTTCACCCTGACTGCAGAAAAAAAGGTGGACCTTTGCACCTGTTTTGGATGCCCTTCATGAGAAGAAAATCAAGTTTGTCTTCCCATACCCAGCCATAGTGAAAGTGGAGTGGGAAGGGGTGACTCATTTTCTTGGAGGTGAAAAAGGTACAGAGCTTTCTTAAGGAGTGGGAAAAGAAAAATGTCTGAGATCAGTATAGATTGGGAGGTTTAGGATCAAGGGTAAGTGACTTGCTGGATTTCTGGATAATTACTGAGATGTGGCCACCCTACACATATCTTCCCTCTCTTATTACTTTTACACCACCGTCTCAGAACCACTCTTGAAGGGACACTGACAAGACAATCGGACATTGCCGAGAGTTGGTTCTGGCTGGAGCCACCCTGCCTGTACAGAAGTCAGACTGCTTACAGATCTGGATGCCTAAATACCCCACACTAGATTGACTCTGGGTAAGCTAAACCACCACCAAGACACAGAAGGCAGCGCTCACAGTGTAGATTGCTTGCTGAAAAATTAGAATTCATAGGTAACAAAGAAACCAACACTCCGGACATCAATTCAGTGAGAGTTTTTTTTTACTGATATAAATGCCATACTTAAAAAAACAATTAAAGCCAAAAACATGGTAATATTTCAAAGGCTCCCACACCCGTTCCAGCCTCAGTGCTTTGAGGTGCAGTACCCCTTCGTCAGGAGGAGTCAAGCTCAGTGGGAACTGGTAATAGCAGGTTGGTTGGGCACAATCTGAATGTTTAAATGTAAGGGTCTAATCACACTGGCCAATTGTGGGGATCTCGGAGTGCTACCAGATGTGGGAGGGGAGTCACCCCTCCATATACAGATTTGCCTGCTTGTAGAATTGAGTGCCTCACAGATGTGTCGACTCAGGACACATTTTGCCACCGAGCTGTCCGCTGCACAAGTGTGCAATCTAAACTAAGATGGCAGCTGCTGCGAGGTGGTACAGTTCAGTGGGAAATGTGATTAGCATGTAGCACGGACTTAATTGTGCTTCCAGAACTAATGTAATGCTTAATACCACTGTCACAGCAACATACCATTTTGAGTCTGTGTTGATTCAGAGAATGCTACCAGCTTCTTGGAAATAATTATGCTACTTGGTCTCATGGAAGAGGGGTAAGAAGGAGGAATCGCCATCCCAGTGTGAGTTCCTAGTATTGCTCTGACCCAGGGCTTCACAATGGAGAAGCTTGCAGTAAGTCCAACTGCCGAGCTGGCTGCTGTGCGAATGTGTGTACTATCTGTAAATGCGGCTGCCATGAGACAGTGCAGTTCAGTGGGGACTAGAAATATGTGAAAGCACAGGAACATTCTCTAGGAATCTCAAGGGTGTGTTGCCACACGCCAAGGATTTAGAGAACTGTAACCCTGCCTCCCTCCGGAGAATGGAGATTCCACCTGCTCATGTGTAGGGGTGTGTGTGATGTGACATGCAGTGGAGGCAGTAAGCAATGGAGAATAAGCAGGGACATATGACATTTCGCTCTAAACCCTGAATACAACAATGCATTGCAAGAGAGACACCGTACATGGCAAGATCTGTGCTGGAGTAGGCAGGTGCGGTGAGCAGTTCCAGGCTTGGGGCACCTGGATTATTGTTGCTAGCTATACTGCTGGGGACCTTAAGGGCCAGGGGCCAGGTGGGGGCACCACTGGTGAGTCATGTCTCATGGTTCAAAATACCAGCAAGCCATACCCTTGTAAAGGGGTCCAGTTCAGCATTCCTCCAATAGTAAAGTTAGAGAAGAATACAGTTGTGTTTTCAATACAGTGCACTCCACATAACATGGACGCGGCTAGGCTGCAATGTGGGGTGGTGGGGTCTGAGTGCCAGGATGGGGTAGTCCATGTGGGGCCTGAAGGAGTGATCAGCCAGGGTGCGTGGGGGTGGGATAAATAGATAATGCAAAAAAAAAACAACACAGACACGGCTAATATGGGCAATTGTTTTGCGCGGACAAAAACTGTTTGTCAAATTCAAATTCGGATATTAGGAGGACACTCGGGGGTGAGGAGGTCTGGACTAGTCCTCACTGGGACACCCTCCTCCCCCAGTCTGCTGCAGGACTTTATTCTTTTTATGAAAAAAGTGAGGCTTTCTTGGCATGACCCCGACCATGCTCCACTGCAAACGGGAGCAGTTCCCGAGGTTCGGGACAGCGCATTTCACCGTTGCGCTCCTGTCTTGCAGGAGCTGACAGAAGAAAAGGCGCCAATTTTAAACTGCTGCGGGCAGTTTAAATTTGCAAAAAGTAGCAGTGCCAGCTCAGTTCAAGGAGGACATTCGGGGTGAGGAGGTCTGGACTGGTCCTCGCTGGGACCCCCTCCTCCCCCAGTCTGCTGCAGGACTTTATTCTTTTTATGAAAACAGTGAGGCTTTCTTGGCATGACCACGACCCTGCTCCACTGCAGACGAGAGCAGTATTTCCTGAGGTTCGGGACAGCGCATTTGACCATTGCGCTCCTGTCTTTCAAGAGCCGAATGAATAAAGGCGCCAATTTATAATTGCTGGGAGCAGTTTAAATTTGCAAAAAGCAGCAGCACCAGCTCAGTTCAAGGAGAACATTCGGGGGTGAGGAGGTCTTTGACTGGACCTCACTGGAACCCCCTCCTCCCCCAGTCTGCTGCAGGACTTTATTCTTTTTATGAAAAAAGCAAGCCTGACCCTGCTCAACTGCAAATGGAAGCAGTATTTCCGAGGTTCAGGCCAGCGTATTTCACTGCTGCGCTCCTGTCTTGCAGGAGCCAACAGAAAAAGATGCCAATTTTAAACTGCTGGGAGCAGTTTAAAGTCGCAAAAAGCAGCAGTGTCAGCTCAGTTCAAGGAGGACATTCGAGGGTGAGGAGGTCTGGACTGGTCCTCACTGGGACCCCCTTCTCCCCAGTCTGCTGCAGGACTTTATTCTTTTTATGAAAAAAAGCACCCACACCCGCCCCCTCCACTACGATGTCTTAAATGCCCCATAAAAGTCTGTGGTTGGCTGTGTTATGACTGTGAAGAGGTGGGGCTTTCCTTAGGTACTTGAGTAGAGCGGACTGCAGATCATAACTTGCTAGTTTTTTCTCTGTTAATGTTGCAGTCTAAAGTGGTTCGGTACTTGACCTTCAAGTAATGAATGTTTTACCCTCTTAGTAACCCTGTAGTGAAGTGAACCTCTTTAAAAAATCTGGCAGAGAGAACTTGCTAGACCTGAAATCCGTTCATTATTAGGAAGGGACAAAGTGGGATGGACTTTGGTGCTGTTTTGAACTAATGGGTGCTAGTACTTTTTAGTAGTCAAGTACCCCTTTACATTCAGCAGTGACTTGTTATCTAGTAGTCTAGCATACAACTACAAGCAGCAGTATCCTGTTAATATTTCTAATTGATGATACTGGGTACGAGTAACTTGAAATGAGGCTCTCCTAGGCTGTCTTAGTATTACTTGGCCCCATTTCTGTTGTCTCTCCTAGCCTTGTTCCTGAAGGTCCAAAATTAGCTCCTCCCCTGGACCTACTTGCCTTTCTAACAGCTGGCTAGGTGGGCCCTCAATCATGTCTTCCTTAACTGGTGAATGTACAGCACCAGTGCTCCCCTCTACAGTTCGCATCCCCCTGACCTGCATTATTACCTTTACCTCCCTGTCTCTGTTATTCTCACTGTTGATTATTTTCCACTCCAGGTGGGCCCCAGGGGAAACCCTGAACAGCCCCTGGAGTTTGATTTTACGTACTCCAACCGCTTTGCTACTGCAGACTTCCAACTCTGGCCTACTTGGTGCATGAATTTCAAATCTGACCTGTTCACCACAAAATTGATCAAACGATTCCTGCAAAAAACTAGGCCCTCCAGGAGTCATCTCCCCCTACCTTGCCTGTCATGCCTAGTATTGCTTCCATTATTACTTCTCGTCCTCGCAGGAGACATTGAGCTTAACCCCGCCCCCCGCCCCATGTCTCCTCAAATTTCTCCACCCCTCAGCTGGCTACCCACCAAGGTTTGAAAGTGGCCCACCTAAATATTAGTAGCCTCATGCCAAACCTTGCAGAACTTACTGCTTGGGTAGGTCACTATAATCCAGACATCCTGGGTGTTACTGAAACGTGGTTGAAGCCCACTACTCCTGACTCTGGTGTGTGCTCTTCCTGGTCTCAACCTTATCAGGCTTGACCGTGCTGGGAAAAAATGAGGGGGAGCGATGATGATCTATTACAAAATCACCTACACGTATCTGCTATACCCCACCTGCTTCCCTCCTCACCCACTTGTGAGTTCCTTCATGCACTACTCTTGCTAGGTAATACAAAAAAGCTGCATTTAGTTTGCGTATTCAATCCACCCAAGGGTGGTATGCAAGGGTTAACATACCTCCTTGACTCCATAACTCCTATGGTCCGTGAGAACGAGTTGCTGCTACTAGGTGACCTTAACCTCAACTGGTTAGGGGGTCACACAGACAATACGAGCCCCTGCTGGCTGGGCTCTCCCTCTCTCAACTTATCCATGAGCCTACCAGGCTTTTGACAACAGGGGAAAAGTACTCTACTCGATAGGGTGATGTCCAACAGACCGGAGAGGGTGGTCTACTCTGGTACATTCCCAGACTCGATCTCCGATTGCACCCCTATCTTCTGTGTCTGGAAGGTCTCCCCTCTGAGGATCCCATACAGAATCCTCTTTATGAGGGATTTCTCTAACTTTAACTTGGAATCCTTCCATGCCGACCTGGGACTTACAGACTGCTCCTCAGTACCTGAGTCTCCTGACACTTCTACTGCCCTAAACAACTTTCTTGCCATTTTTCTGCCCTGCAAGACAAACATGCCCCCTTTATCAAAAGAAGAGTTGGGGCACTGCTGCAAAATGGCTCCATGGTAGCCTACTTGCCCTTATGAAATCTAGGGATAAATGCTGGTCTAGTTTCAAGGCCTCGCGTGCCATATCTATGTACCAGGAATACAGATGCCTCAGAAATGTGTGCAAAAAAGCTATCAGGTCTTCAAAGAGTAATTTCTGCAAAACTGCCTTGCTATCCACAGCCAGAGGTCCTAGGAATTCTGGTGAAATATCAAGAACATAGTTAGTGGTTCCTCAAAAGGGGATGTATCAGATATGATTATACGTGGTACAAATTCCACTGATGCCTTGCAAAGCTCTCTCCTGGCCTCAGCTTAATCCTGGTAGGTCCCCCACTTCATTGGTGTTGTCTCTTTCTTACCACCTGCTGCTACTCCCTTCCGTGTGTTCCAAACTATTACCTACCCATCAACGCTTCTATAATTCCTACCCTAACCACCCCCCCGGCTTGGAGAGGTCACCTGATCCCAATCACGAATTGCACTATCAGTTCTAACTATTTATTCTGTTCATTCTGTGTATACATACTATTCTTACACCTCCTGTTTTAGGCATGTCTGACTGTACATTATAACTGTAATTATGGTTGTGCATTTTTCATCTTGTAATTTCGCATATGTATGTCTTGTTTCTATGTAAAAACTGTTTCTGTGAATTGTCCCCAGGTCCACCTTGGAAATGAGTTTACTCAATGGTGCTCACCTGGTTAAATAAAGAATGGATTGATTGATTGTGACAATCCCCTCACAATTGCTAATGCCTTTAACTCTCACTTCTCTGACCTGTCTGCATACACTTCCCTATTTCTGGATCGTGATAATGAAGGTGTGCCTCACAGCTCCCAGTCTGAATCTACATCTCGCCCTTCCTTTTATTTCAAGGTTGTGTCCAGGAGGGAGATGCAGAGACTACTCTCTGATCTCCCCCCTTAGTCTATGGCTGGGCATGATAATTTGGAGCCCAAACTCCTTCGCCTTGGTGCCCCTTTCATTGCCTTACCCATCTCCCATATCTTTATTTCATTGCTCTCCTCTGGGGTTATCCCTGACCTCTGGAAGGTGTCAAGGGTGGTCATGGTTCTCAAACAGGGCGACCCCAAAAACCTTGAAAACTACCGGCCCATAGCCATCTTATCAGATGTCAGCAAACTCCTCGAAAACGTTGTTGCTACCCAACTTTCCGAACATACCCTGTCACATGAGCTACTGATGCCAGCTCAACATGGCTTCCATAAGGACCACAGCACCCCCACTGCCCTTGCTAAGATTACCTCTGAGGTCAGGGTTGCTATGGATCAAGGCAAACTCACTGGAGCCATCTTCATTGATCTTTCTAAGGCCTTTGATCTGGTTGATCATGTACTCCTGTGCTTGCAACTCCGATCCCTGGTCTATCCGCCTCCTTTCTTGGGTGGTTTTCCAACTACCTCCAAGGAAGACAGCAATTCACAAAATTCAACAAGGGTCTCTCAGAGCCCACCCCAGTTAAATCTGGAGTTCCTCAGGGGTATGTCCTAGGACCATAGAAACATAGAATTTGATGGCAGATAAGGACCGCTTGGCCCACCCAGTCTGCCCATTTCCCTACCTGATGGATAAACTGCAGATTCTAGTTAATCAACAGCTTACTTCCTCCTACCCCCCACTAGAACTGCCTTATGTCTGTCCCATGCATTTTTGAATTCTCCCACTGTTCCCAACTCCACAACCTCCTTAGAAAGGCTGTTCCATGCATCCACAATCCTTTCTGTGAAAAAATACTTTCTAACATTACCTCTGAGCTGTCCCCCTGTATCTTCAAATTGTGTCCCCTTGTTCTTGCACATCTCTTTTTCTGAAAGGTGCTACCCTCTTGTACTTTGTTAAATCCCTTGAGATACTTGAACGTTCCTATCATGTCCCCCCCCTCCCTTCTTTCCTCAAGGGTATACATATCAAGCTGCTTTAGTCTCTCCTTGTATGTCTTCTGGTGCTGACCCTGCACCATTTTGGTTGCCAACCCCTGAACAGCCTCCACTCTGTCTATGTCTTTGCGGAGATGGGGTCTCCAGAATTGTACACAGTACTCCAGATGGGGTCTCACCAATTGTCTGTACAGAGGGATAACAACCTCCTGTTTTCTACTGTTGATGCCTCTCCCTATGCATCCCAGTATCCCCCCAGCCCTCTTCACTGCCTTCTCACATTGCTTGCCCACCTTTAGGTAAGCTGATATAATTATTCCTAGGTCTCTTTCAGTTTTTGTTGTTATTATCTCACCCCCCCCATTATGTACTCTTCCCCTGGGTTTTTGTTTCCCAGGTGCATTACATTGCACTTCTTTGCATTGAATTTGAGCTGCCATATATTTGACCATTCCTCTAGCCTTGCCAAGTCCCTTTTCATCCTTTCCACCCCACCTTGTATATCAACCCTGTTGCAGATATTTATGTCGTCTGCAAAGAGACATACTTTTCCTTCCAGGTGCTCTCCAATGTCACTTATAAAGACATTAAAGAGGACCAGTCCCAGTACCGAACCCTGCGGTACCCTGCTAGTTACCCTCCTTTCTTCACTGTGAACTCCGTTTACTATTACCTTTTGTGTCCTGTTGTCCAGCCAGTTTTTTTATCCAGGCTACCACCTTGGGACCCACTCCAAGGCTGGCTAACTTGTATATTAACCTTTTGTGCAGGACTGTGTCAAATGCCTTGCTAAAATCTAGGTAGGCCATATCCACAGCCCCCCTGGTATACTACTTTGGCCACCCAGTCAAAAAAATTTATTAGGTTCGTCTGACATGACCTTCCTGCTGTGAAACCATGCTGCATTGTGTCCTGTGCCCCACTAGCCTCTAGGTACTTAACAATTCTTTCCTTCAGAAGTGATTCCATCATTTTCCCTACCACTGAGGTCAAACTAACTGGTCTGTAGTTTCCTGCCTCTGCCCATCCTTTTCTCCCTATTTGTTAACAAATTCCCCACTGTGCCATCCCATTGCAGTGCCACCTTGTACGCCGATGAACTGGTCATCCTTTCTCACTCCTTTGACATTAGTGACATAAACCGCCACCTTAACATTGACTTTAACAACATACAATCATGGTTAAATGCAAATAGACTTGTCCTCAATCTCAGGAAAACACAGGCCACGCTCTTTGGATCCCTGGCAAAGTTAAAAGCGTCCTCTGTGCCCCTGAGTATTACCGGCACTGATGGAGCCCCCGTGATGGCTGTTGACTCTGTCAAATACTTGGGCGTTACCCTTGACCCTCAGCTTGACCTCTCCCAGCACATTCATCATGTATGCAGAGCTGTTAATAGCAATTTGTGCCCGGCTTACAGAGCAAAAAACAGCCTTACCCCTGCCACCCATATTGCCCTGGCAAAAGGGGTGTTTCTCCCCACGCTTTGCTATGGTCTCCTCACATTTGCTCAGGTGGCAAAAACTCACCTCTCAAAATGGGACGTGGCTTACAAGAATATATGCTACTTTGCCCTCGCAGCCCATCATCTCACCCACCGTGACCTTTACAATAAGCTTATTTGGCTTTCACCAGGCCATCATCGGAGCTTTGTCTTTGGTTGTTTCACTGACAAGGTTGCTCAAACGGCCACCCCTCCAGTTCTGTCAGAGCTCCTCAAACCTGCCCACTCCTCTTATTCCCTAAGGTCACAGGGTCCAGCGATATTACAGGTTCCAAATACCCACACCCAAATGGGTGGCAGAGCTTTTGCTTCATGTGCTCCAAGATCATGGAATTCCCTTTTTGCCCATGTTCGCACTTCACCCTTCGATGCCTGTTTCCGAAACTCACTCCGGGATCACTTGCTGCTTTCCTTGGCTTGCAGCTGCACTTACAATGCCAGTGGCCCTCCAAACAAGTGCCATACTCTTTACCCTGATCTTCACTTGAGGGGCACCTGCCTGAACTCTGTGTCTGGTTGCCTCTCCTTGCCATACCTGCTTACAGTGTTCCTCGCATAGGTACTCTTATGTTTTTTGAATTGCCTCTCTGTCTCTTTTTGAAATGTCTGTATACTGTTTACCTGTTCCTCATGCATGCACTCTGTGTTGCCTTGAATTGCCTCTCTGTCTCATCTCTGAACTGCCCGTTTCTTGTTTACCTGAGCATTGTATTACCTGATTGTTACTTGCATCCTTATAGAAACATAGAATTTGACGGCAGATAAGGACCACTTGGCCCACCCAGTCTGCCCATTTCCCTACCTACTGGATAAGCTGCAGATCCTAGTTAACCAGCAGCCTACTTCTTCCTACCCCAACCCCCTAGAATGGCCTTATGACTGTCCCATGCATGCTTGAATTCCACCACTGATTTTGACTCCACAACCTCCTCCGGAAGGCCGTTCCATGCATCCACAACCTTCTCTGGCAGAAAAATACTTCCTTAAATTACCTCTGAGCCGCCCCCAGCTTCAAATTGTGCCCTGTTGTTTTGCACACCTCTTTTTTGAAAGATGCTACCCTCTTGGACTTTGTTGATTCCCTTGATGTACTTGAACGTTTCTATCATGTCCCCCTCCCTCCTTTCCTCGAGCTATACATATTAAGCTCCTTAAGTCTCTCTTCATATGTCTTCGATTGCAGACCCTGCACCATTTGAATTGCCCTCCTCTGGACAGCTTCCATCCTGTCTATGTCTTTGCGGAATTGGGTCTTCAAAACTGCACACAGTACTCAGATGGGGTCTCACCAGTTGTCTGTACAGAGGATAATAACTTCCTGTTTTCTACTGGTGATGCCTCTCCCTATGCATCCCAGTATCCCCAACCCTCCTTGCTGCCCTCTCACATTGCTTGCCCACCTTTAGGTCATCTGATATGATTACCCCAGGTCCCTTTCCATTTGTTGTTGTTAGTATCTCACCCCACCATGTGCCTCTTCCCTGGGTTTTGTTTCCCAGGTGCATTACCTTGCACTTCTTAGCATTGAATCTAAGCTGCCATACATTTGACCATTCCTCTAACCTTGCCAAGTCCTTCTCATCCTTTCCACCCCACCCTGTGCATCAACTCTGTTGCAGATCTTTGTGTCATCTGCAAAGAGACATACTTTTCCTTCCAGTCCCTCTGCAATGCGTATATAAAGACATTGAAGAGGACCGGTCCTAATACTGGAACCCTGTGGTACCCCACTAGTAACCCTCCTTTCTTCTGGGTGGACTCCATTTACTATTACTCTCTGTGTCCTATTCTCAGCCAATTCTTTACCAGGCTGTCATCTTGGGACCCACTCCCAGGCTGGCTAACTTGTATATTAATCTTTTGTGTGGGACTGTGTCAAATGCTTTGCTAAATTCTAGGTAGGCCATGTCACAGCCCCTCCCTGATCTACTACTTTGGTCACCCAGTCAAAGAAATCTATCAGTTCGTCTGGCATGACCTTCCGCTGTGAATCCATGCTGCCTAGGGTCCTGTGCCCTCTGGCCTCTAGATACTCGACAGTTCTTTCCTTCAAGTGATTCCATCATTTTCCTATCACTGAGGTTAAACTAACAGGTCTGTAGTTTCCTGCTTCTGCCTTGCTCCCGCTTTTGTGAAGGGAATCACATCTGCCCTCCTCCAGTCCTCGGGTACCACCCCATCCTCCAAGATTTGTTAAAAGGGTAGTCAGTGGTGTCACTAGTTCTACCCTTAGTTCTTTTAAATTCTGGGATGAATCCCATCAGGCCCCATTGCTTTGTCAGCTTCAGTTTTAGAGTTCTTTCAGAACCCTTTCTTCTGTAAATGGGCTGGTATCAACTTCTGTATCCAGAGTGTTTCTACTGTTTGTTTTAGGTACCTCCCCTCTTCATTTGTAAATACTGAGCAAAAATATTTGTTTAGTATCTCTGCCTTTTCAGATCTCCCTCTGCCCACCCTCCTCCCCTTTATTAAGCCTCACTATCCCTCCCTTGGTCTTCCTTCGCTCCTGATGTACCTATAAAAGTTTTATCCCTTCTTAACTAGTTGGCTATCTTTTCCTCGGTTTGGGCCTTTGCTGTTCTGACTGCCTTCCCAGCCTCCTTTTGCTTTAACTGATACAGTTCTCTGTCCTGCTCCTTCTGCGATTCCTTGTACTTCCTGAATGCTTTCTTTTGGTCTTGAACCTTCACTGCCACTTCCTTTGAGAACCATAGTGGTTTCTTACATCGTTTTGTTTTGTTTATTTGCTTCACAAAAGGCTCGTTACCTCTGTGATGGCAGTTTTATTATTCCCCATTGTTCTTCACCCTCCTTCCTGCCCATTTGCTAGTACATTCCTAGGCACTCACCCATTTTAGCAAAGTCAGCCCTCCTAAAGTCCAGTACCTTTGTCTTTGTATGGCTTGACTCTATTGCTGTGTTTATTGTGAACCATACTGTTCGATGGTCGCTAGTTCCCAGATGGCTACCCACTTCTACATCTGATCCTCTCTCCATCTCCATTTGAGAGAACCAGGTCTAAGATTGCTCCCTCTCGAGTGGGCTCCAATACTAGTTGTCTAAGGCATGCCCCTGTAGGGCATCTAGAATAACCCAATCTGAGAGTGGCTGCTGCAACTGCACTCCAGTTAACATCTGGCATATTCAGATCACCCATCAGCAATATCTCCCCTTTTTCTACCATTCTAAGTATACTTTCTATCATTTCCTTGTCCATTTCCTCCCCCTGAGAAGGGGGTCTGTATAAAACCCCTGTACGGATTGTGGTGCCATTGCCTGTCTCCAAATTTACCCACAGTGCTTCTTCTCCTCGCTGTTTACCCTTTTGTTCTGTTGCTTTGATTCCTTCCCTTATGTAAAGAGCTACTCCTCCTCCTCT
This sequence comes from Neoceratodus forsteri, assembly GCA_016271365.2. Lineage (NCBI taxonomy): Eukaryota > Metazoa > Chordata > Ceratodontiformes > Ceratodontidae > Neoceratodus > Neoceratodus forsteri. The sequence continues at coordinate 166,243,705 of CM057458.1, read as the reverse complement.
TTACCCTCCCTGTCCCTCCTGTAGATAGTGTATCCTGGTATGTTTACGTCCCAGTCATGGTTTTGTGTGTACCATGTTTCTGTGACTGCCACGATATCCAGATGTTCCTCCTCCATCAAGGCCACTAATTCAGGAAGCTTGTTACCCAGACTACGGCATTGGTACTCATTGCTCTCCATTTTTGATGGCTTTACCTTCTGTAGCAGCATCCCCCACTGACCTTTCTACCTCTGTCTTTTTCTCATTTAGTACCCTGTTTTGTAGGGAGAGGCTGGGATTTTCCTGCTGCTTATCAGTGCCTCCCCTTTGACTAGTTTAAAAGCTTGCCAATGAAGCCTTTAAACCGATTGCTCAAAAGACTTGTTCCCTTCCTGGACAGATGCAGACCATCCTGCCAGTATAGGCTGGTGTCCCTCCAGGCGGAACCCCAGTCCCCAATGAAGCCAAACCCCTGTGCTCCACACCATTTTTTCAACCATTCATTAAACTGCATGGTGCTAATTACCCTCGCCTCCCCCATGCCACTGACAGGCAGCACCTCTGAGAAGGATACTGTGTATGCTACTTGTCTTAGGCCCCTCCCCAACTCTACAATGTCCTCCTGAACTGCTCTAATCTCATGATGAGCCAAGTCATTTGTCCCTACGTGGACAATTACGTCCAGCTCAGACTCCCTTGCAGTTGTTCTCGTGATCCTGAGGATGCGCTTCCTGTCCCTCCAAGCCATGGCACCAGGCAGGCACCCACTTCAGTTTTCCCAGCTCCCCCAGTTCTATCCCCTAATAACTGGGTCCCCACCAGGAGCTGCTTCCTTTCCCTGTGGTGTCCTCTGCCTCCTTCCTGTGGGCCTCCCTTGTGACAGTTGTCATCAGTCTTCTCTGCGGGTGCATCCATAGGGGAGCTATGCTCCCCCAGAATGGTGTATGGATTGTGGAGTGGAACAATTGACTGGGTGTGCCTCTGTTCCACCATCCTCACCCTCCCTGAGCCCACTGTGGTCCAACTGCTGTGCTTTCTTCGCAACCTCTGAGGTAGTGGTGGTGGCGCTGGTGCTCCCTGGATGGGGGAGGTTCCCTTCCTACTGTCCAGTGTGGCCTGGGGGAAGGTTTCCTTACTACTGCCAGTGCGGCCTGAAGGCAGGCAACTTCCTCCCTCAGGGCAGAGAGTTGTCTGCACATGAGGCAGCATCTCAGCCTCCAGAAAGACTCCCGGAAGACTGCTGCCCCACAGCCATTACATTGCACTACTCCCCACATGTTTATCTACTTTTTTTTTGTTTGTTTGTGTGTGTGTGTGTGTGTGCGCATGTATGTGATTGGTTTGTTATATAGAAATATATATATTATACAATGTCTATGCTTATATTGTCAGTGCAGTGTGCTAGAGAGGATATGACAGTGATATGCACCTTGCACTGTAGAGGAAATGACTCCTTGTAACCTCCCGCATCGCACCTGAAAATAGGCATCTGTTCTTGTCTAGTGTGCATACTGGTTAACAAAAGCTAAATAAATAAATGCCATTCCCAAACATGTTATTTACGTGCTTTAATGCAGACTATATTAAACCTTGTAACATGGACAGTTAATTGCGACCAAAGCACTCATCAGAGCTACTTCTCACCTGGTCTCCATTGTGAAAGGTATTAATGGAGCCATCAACTTAAGCTGCCTGTGCTGTAACACCTCATCTCTAATCATAGAATCATAGAATTTTGATGGCAGAAAAAGACCATCCCATCCCATCTAGTCTGCCCTTTTTTTCTCCCTACACCACCCCTACCTGCCAGTCCCCGCCCTCCCCACGCTACTCAGCCAAATATGCTTGTCCCATGCCTTCTTGAATTCTTCCACCAATTTAGCCCCCACCACTCCATCTGGTAGTCTGTTCCAGGACTCCACCACCCTCTCTGTGAAGAAACGCCCTCTCAGATTGCCCCTGTATCTTTTTCCTTGCCGTCCGATGCTGTGCCCTCTAGTTCTGACCCCCTCCTTCCTCTTAAGTAAACCTTCTTCTCCCACTTTATTAAGCCCCTTTACATATTTAAAAGTTTCAGTCATTTCTCCCCTTTCCCTCCTTGTCTCCAGCATGTACAGATCCAGCTCCTTACACCTCTGCTCATATGACTTTCCCTGCATACCCTGCACCATCTTGGTTGCCCTTCTCTGAACCCTCTCCAATGCATCTATATCCTTGCGGAGATGTGGCCTCCAGAACTGAACCCCATACTCCAGGTGCAGCCTCACTCTGGCTTTGTAAAAGGGCATTATTACCTCCCTCCTTGTGCTAGTAATGCCCCTGCCTATGCACATCAACATTCCATTGGCCTTTCCTGCCACCCTGCTACATTGGATTCCTACTTTAAGGTTCAATGAGCTTATGATCCCCAAAACCCTCTCCTATTCTGTTATTTATTTATGTCTTTGATAACCAGGTGGGTGCACTGATCCACAGGACCGTTTTCAGGCAGGACCCGAGCCACAGCAAGGCACATTAAGCAATACAGGTGTGGAGAACAACAGCAAACATAGTCCTCAACATGAGGTGCAGGAAATTACAGAACAAGGGGTCATTACATAAAGTGCAATAACATAAGAATACAAGGTGTCAAAGTAGGCCAGCATACAGGTCAAAAATACATAGTTACAGGCCAGGCAACAGGCTGAAATATAAGTCACAAAACACAGAGACCAAACATAAGTCTCAGATATGATACATAAAGTGCAAAATACATTCAGGTACACTAATAGTGCACAGGTCAATGAGCAGATCTGAACTCTGAAATCGAGTATAACACTTCCCCATGGCAAATGGTGATGAGACAGAGTAGGGAGGCAACACCAGAAGCCCTGAAAAGAGGGGAAAGAGGACAGGAGTGGTAGTGGTGAGTGTAGCAAGGATGAGACACTGCTAATAGGTGGGGGCGGAGGAAGGGGATGCCAGAGATTATCCAGGAGAGCAGTAGCATTTGGCTTCAGACAGTAGTCACTCTTTGAAATTGTTTTTGAAGGAGAGATAGGAGGTGGAAGAGCGGAGAGATGTAGGGAGTCTGTTCCATAGGAAGGAGGCAGAGACAGAAAAGGCTTTACTATCCATGGTAGAGGAGATTCGTCAAACTAGCAGGGGGGGATGATTCATGCAGGCTCCTAGCTGCCACTCTGCCCATGATGAGGGATGATTACAGGGACAAGTGTCCACCTCTCAGAGTATTGCCAACTAAGCAACCAAGGGCATAGTTGAACTGTCCTTGCAGTGGGAGCCAACCAAGTGACTGGTACAATACACAATGATGGGCAGAATGGAGGACAAAGTGACAGATACTGTTGTAGACTGAGTTCAGTCTACAGTGCAGAACTGAGGATATGAGGGAATAGACAGGAGGGCAATATGCAAGGAGTGGTATCAGAATAATGCCGTGTGCTCACTGATTTGAATCAGGTGAGGTGGAGGAGGAATGCCAGCTCCAATCTTCGATTAATGTTCCAGTATATCTTCTGCACTCACAAAGAAGGACAAGACTCTGTAGCCATTCAAAATTCAAAACTTTAATTTAGCTAAATAGATAATTTCAGACAGCTTGTCTCACACACGTGGAATTTGCTGCTCCAGCCTCAAAAGACCCCAGCGCTTCGAACAAGGTGTGGTTTTCCTCAGTTGCCTAGGCAGCACCTAGCTTCTGATTAACTCTGCACATTGAATTATTGACATGGTCAGTGAATGTAAGGGAGGGGTCCAGGGTGACACCTAAGTATTTGAAACTAGGGACATTTTCAAGGAGAGACCAGCAGGTGTGGGTACAAGGAGGGAAGAGTTTGTCTTGGAGATCTTTGTGAGGAATGGTTTGGATCCAAATAGCATTACTTTTGTTTTCTTTTCATTTACCAAGAGTCTGTTGGAGAGAAACCAATTGTGGGCAGCACCATAGTTAACTGTAAGAGCGGAGGAGATGTTTGCAAGAGACTTGTCACTATGGTAAAGGACAAAGTCATCTGCATAGAGGAGAGCCTCACAGGTGAGACTTTTAGCCCAGAGTGCGTTAATAAAAATGGAGAAAAGTAGGGGGCCAAGGATGGAGCCTTGAGAAACCCCCTGTGGATACCGGTAGGGCAGGGGAGGAGGCTGTACCAATTGTTTTATCACACTATTTTACCACCTCCGTGGACCTGGCAGGGGCTACCCCCCCCAGAGGAGTACATCCTCTGGCCCATCGGGGCCATCATGGGTCCTGCCGGGTCCCAGTATTTTTCCTCCGGCCCCCACCGTGCCCATGGGCAGAGCAGCAGTCTCCACCTCCACAGAGGCAGCTATGCACCCTGGGCACGGGCTGAACTCCTCTTACTGTGCTGATGCGCACAGTACAAACCCCCCTCCCTGAGGAAGGAGAGCAGTCCTCTGGACGTTCAATCCTTACCTCTCCCCAGCTGACCCCTGAATGACCCGAGTCTGCACTTGAACCCAGGTCACCGGCATGGCGCAAGGTGTGGCGTCCAGCACCTCAACCCTCAGCACCACTGGGCTGGCCAAGGCTGTGCCAATTGTAACAGACTGGGACCTGCCTTTGAGGTAGCTTCTAAACCATGCTGTTGTCTCGGCAGAGCAGCCAAGGTGTAAGAGAGTGGAGTGGAGGAGGGAGTGGTCGATGAGGTCAAAGGCCTTCGTGAGATCCACGAATACAGCACCAGTGGCCTTACTGGCATCCATGCTTCTAAGTACATGGTTAGAGAAATGGGCTAAGGCTGATGTGGTGTTGTGGTGCTTATGGAAACCGTGCTGCTGAGGGCACAGCAGATTATACTTTCCAAGATGCTCCGAGAGTTGGAAGTGCACAATTTTTTCCAGTAGCTTGCTCAGGTGAGGGAGGAGGGAGATAGACCTATAATTACCAGGAGAAAGGGGATTACTGATTTGAAAATAGGCACAACGTTTGCATGTTTCCAAGAGTCTGGCATCACTGCCAGCGCTACCCCTGGCAGGGAGGGACTTCAGGAGCTTGGTGGTAACACGTGGGCCAATGGCTCTAAAGTACAAGGGTGGGGTGTCAGAGGGAGTGGTGATAGAGTAGTTATCCTAACTACCAGGGTTGGTGGGTGGCTGGGAGGGTAGTTTGGTAAGAAGGGCGGAGAGGTCAGAAAATATTTTGTTAAAAATCTGCGCAATCTCAGAAGGATTAGTCAAGAGGCCTGAGGGGGAGGCAAGCTGAGTAGCTTGGCTATAGGTCTTAGGGTTGAGCAAGGACCAGACTGAGTCCCAGAAATGACAGGGATCACCAAGGTTGTTTCTTTGAAGGTTTAGGCAGAAATTGCGTTTTAGTGATTTGGCAGTTTGCTTACATGTGTTGCGTAAGTACCTATAAGCGTTCTAGAGTTGGAGGGAAGGGGATGCCTTATAACCTTTCCATTTACTGTCCCTCTCTTTCATTATGGACAGGAACTCTGAATATCCATCGGGTGCAGTCGCCTCTCACCCTCTGAGTAGTGAGAGGGAAGTGGAGGTCTTGTATCTGAATGAGGGCACTTGTGAGGAAGCTAACTGCATCTGACACATTGTTGCTGAGGTAGAGGGCAGACCAGTTCACCACTCTTACACTCTCTAGGAGATTTGTGGGATCCAGGCAGTTAAAACTTCTGAAAGACAGGTACGGGGGGGGGGTGATTTTGATGGTCAATATGACGTAGGTAGGGGAGTGGTCACTTATAGAGTCTGACAATGTACCCACCTACCCACCTGTAGGACCATGTCCACCCAATTTGTGACTATCCAGTCAAGTGGCGAGTGGTTGAGCATATAGGCATTGTGCCTGGTGGGGGATGACATGATTTGCTCGAGGTTGTATGTTTTCAGGTGGTTTGCATAGTTGGGTTCCTGGGTGCTTAACCAATTAAGGTTAAAGTCCCCAAGCAATATGGTGTCCCTGGTAGGAGAGAGTAGTCCTAGACCATCGGGAAGGGTGGATAATCCAGGAATACCTCCAGCAGGGGGGTTGTAGCAGCAGCCCAGGTAGAACTTTTCTGAGGAACCCTGGGTCAATTCTGTAAGGAGCCATTCACTGGGGGAGAGGGGATCAGAGTGGCTAACAATGGTGGCCGAGATATGTTTCTCGACATACAGTGCTACTCCCCCACCCTTTTTTCTTCCTGGTCTATCCAGGCGAAGGAGGGAGTAACCTGGGAGATGGGAGGAGGGGTCGGAGTTGTAGGGTTTCAGCCAGATCTCAGAGCGCCCTAGCACATGGGGCTTATAGAGGGACACCCAGGCCTCAACGTCTGGGAACTTGGATGGGAGGCTGCAGACATTTAAATGTGCAATTCTTAGACCAATCTGCCTTGCCCTGGTGACATTAGAGTGGTTGATTGGGGTGTTAGCAGGGTCAGAGTTGCTTTCAATGTCACCTGCAAGGAGAAGGAAGGAGAAAAAAGAGCAGAGAGGTGGGAACCAAGGGGTGGGTGAGACGGTGAGGGAGTACAGGAAGAGGCCAAGTAGGCGACGTTCAGGGCAGGAGAGGAAGGCAAAGAGAGTTGGGCCCAGGGGGAGTGAATGCATATCTAACAATAGTAGGAGGAGGAGGCACATCAGGTCTATGGAGGTGGGTAAATGAGGATAAATGGTGCTGTTCTTTGGCAAGCACAGAGGCACAAACATCTGACACTAATAGCAGGCCAGTTATAGAGGTGGCCAGAAGGGGGAGCAGTAATAGTTTCATTTGAGGTGCTATAAGAGTTAGTGACCAGAGATCACTTCATGGCAGTGTAGACCAAGTCATTAGGGTTTCACACTGCAGCAGACAGAGGAATGCAGAGGTGGTTTGAGTCCTATGGCCCCACAGAAAGGGTGACTCTCTCAGATGAGTATCTTGACAGCGTAAAATAGTAGGAAAGAGTTACATATGAATGTACCAGCAGAAACAGAGTTCCTGGTCTATCAACATCTGCTTGACTGTGCACCTAGTTGAGGGGAAAATTGTTGTAGAGCGAGACGGGACCAGACCAGAAATTGTTTAGAGTACAATATACTTTGATTTCCTCCCCACCTAGGGTGTACCCTGCTCTTTTGTTCCTACTCCCTAAGCGCATCACAGCGCACTTCTTGGCATTAAATTTCAGCTGCCAGATCATTTTTCAAGTGTCTTTAAGTCCTCCCTCATGTCCTCCACCCCCCTCGGGGTGTCTACCCTATTGCATATTTACGTATCATCAGCAAATAGGCACACCCTCCCCCTCAAACCCTCTGCAATATCACTGATGTATATGTTGAAGATAAGTGGACCCAAAACTGACTCCTGTGGTCCTCCACTCTTCACCCTCGCTGCCCTGGAGTGCACCCCGTTTAGCACCACCCTCTGAGTTCTCCATGCCAGCCAGGCCTCCACCCAGCTTGTTATTTTCCCACTCAACCCTAGGCTTTCCAGCTTGTGGGTTCCCCCGTGGCAGAAAGTGAAAAAGAGAATTAAGTGACCCCACCCGGGATTTTGAACCCATAGCCGTGAGATGCTTCAAGGTGATTAATCGTGTTGGAACAAATGAAATGTGCCCTCGTTGGAGCTGGGAACTATGATTGACCCTCGATCTGGGGTTAACTGAATTAAATGGAGACCAATCTCCTTGGAGATTTATTTTGGGAAATAAAGGATACTGTTCTTTAGTTTAAACTTTACAAAATTTGTCTGGACAATGCCTTTATTTATGTTTACCAGTTGCATAACCTTTTTAAGCCCTCAGCCTTGCCAGCCCAGCCATGTGCCAAGAGACGCTCCGGAGGTCACCCAATTCGAAGGGAGGTCAAGTAAATGCATAATGTTGTTGTGCTATCCCCTACTTAATTTCAAGCTACCTACCTCTAGGCAGTGGGGAAAGGGCTTACATCTATATCTATGGTCCTTGACTAGATCTGTTTATCTATGGACTTAGACTATATCTATGGACCTTGACTATCTCTATGGACCTTGACTATCTCTATATATATATATATGGACCTTGACTATCTCTGGGTATCTATGGACCTTGACTATCTCTATGTATCTATGGAACTTGACTATCTCTATGTATCTATGGACCTTGACTACCTCTATGGACCTTGACTATCTCCATGTATCTATGGACCTTGACTATCTCTATGTATCTATGGACCTTGACTATCTCTATGGACCTTGACTATCTCTATATATCTATGGAACTTGACTATCTCTATGTATCTATGGACCTTGACTATCTCTATGGACCTTGACTATCTCTATGTATCTATGGACCTTGACTATCTCTATGTATCTATGGACCCTGACTATTTCTATGTATCTATGGACCTTGACTGTATCTCTGAACTTTGACTATATCTATGAACTTTGACTATATCTATGTATCTTTGGACCAGTATGGTCTGGTGTAGAATGCATCTCACAGCCCAATTCACATCTCAGACCACAGAAACACAGAAACATAGAAGTTGATGGCAGATAAGGACCAAAAGGCCCATCCAGTCTGCCCATTTTTTCTACCTTGTGAATGTGCCATAGGCCTGTACTCTGTCAACAGCCTACCTAGTTATACTCATCTGTATTGCTCCTTTATGCCTATCCAATGCCTGTTTGAAGCCCTGCACTGTATTCATATCCACCACTTCCTGAGGTAGGCCGTTCCATGCATCCACCACCCTTTCTGTGAAAAAGAACTTCCTCATGTTACCCCTTAATCGGCCTCCTTCTAATCTCATGCTGTGTCCTCTTGTCCTGCTATTTTTCTTCTATTGAAACATGTTAGACACTTTTACCTTGTTAATGCCCTTAAGGTGTTTGAATGTTTCGATCATATCACCTCTCTCCCTTCTTTGCTCTAGGGTATACATATTGAGCTCAATTAATCTGTCCTCATATGTTTTCTGATGCAGTCCCTGCACCATTTTGGTTGCCCTTCTCTGGACTGCCTTCATTTTGTTAATGTCCTTGTGCAGGTGCGGCCTCCAGTACTGCATGCAGTACTCCAGGTGGGGCCTAGCCAGTGTCTTGTAAAGATGGATTATTACCTCCCTCTTATGACTTGCGATACCCCTGTTAATACACCCTGTGATGTAGACAGCCAGATCTGAGTGCTGTATCAAATTTTTTATTACATATAAATTATGTGCTGGGAAGGTCAGTTTGAGGAAACAACTGTCTTACTGGAACTGACACATCAACACCCCCCAGGGATAAGTTCAAAGGACAGGACATAGCTAAACTGCAGATATCTGGGGTGCAATTACCTTGTCAATTTGCTTTCATCCCAGGAAATAAGATTAGCCATTCATAATTCCCTCAGGGAAAATCCTTTGACTTACAATAGTTGTCAGGAAGAACTTGAGAAGGAGGGGTGTCAGAGAGAAGCCAGAATGGACACTGAAGAGAGGTTGATGTCTGGGCCAGGGAGGACCCAGACAAATTTGGAAGGTCCAATATACTTTCCTGGGGAACCCTTGAATTACATCAGAGGGACCTTTGAGGTGTAGACTCCAAGGTTCAGACAGGATTAATGAGGCAAATGCACTTTTGCTTGAATGCAGTGACTTAGATCAAAGAAACCTTTGAGATGTATGTGTAGCAGAGCACAAACCGGTTTGGTCTGGTTAACCTGAGGGAGGAAAGACAGTGAGGTCACCTATTATGTTTTTTTAAATATTTTATTTGGACATCCTGTGAGATAAAATATAGATGTTGTTACACCAAGGCGGGGTTATGTGACCTCAGAAAGGGCTGGCTCAGAACTGTGTTTAATTGCTGAAAGAACCTTGACAGAAACACACAAGACAATATTTCTGAATGAGAGAAGAGAGACCATCAAAGCACTGAAGCACCTTAGACAGGATTAGTCTGAAGTTATTAATTGTAGGAACTGCACTTTTACCTGTTTGTTTTAAGGCTGTATGTGTTGGGATATATATTTGTTCTGTACATATTGTTCTGTTTTGATATTTTAAAGTAAAGAGATATTTTTACAAATGAAACTGTCTGGAGTGCCTTGACATTTCTTTTTATTTTAAGTGGAGCTTTTAAAGGTTATAAGTAACACTGTGTGTGAGCTTATTGTATACCAAACTGGGAAATAGACAGAGTTCTCTAAAGTCTTGCACAGAGTTCTAAGGGTTCATTTGAAAGACCTGGTTGGGTGCCCGTAGGCAAAGCTATCTGGCCCCCCGAAGACAGAATTATCTGAGCCTGATAATTGGGTACGCTAACAAGACGTTATCAGTTTGAATCCCTCCAGAGCTTGAGACTAAGGTGACTTGAACCCACAAAACAGACAAGAGGGTTACCTTGTTCTGTTCACTGTACACAAATCATACGCTCAGAGGTTGGCACTTTGGGAGTAGAGGACTGACCGGCTGAGCGAGTTTATGACACACCCCAACATCCTTCTAGCCTTATCTACTGCTTTAGTGGTCTGCTTGGATGATTTCAGGTCATCTGTGATGATGATGCCCAAGTCTTTTTCTTCCCTTGTGATTGCCAACAACTCCCCTCTCAACCTATAGGTGGCTTCAGGGTTTCTCTTCCCTATGTGCATGATCTTGCACTTATTTGCGTTAAACCCCAGTTGCCACTCTTCTGATCTTTTTGTCAGTTTATCCAGATCTCTTCTCATTCTGCCCCCCTTATCTGGATCATCTACTCTGTTGCAGATCTTGGTGTCATCTGCAAACAGACAAACCTTACCCTCCAGTCCATCTACAATGTCACTGATGAAGATATTGAAGAGGACTGGCCCCAGGACTGATCCCTGAGGTACCCCACTTGTGACTTGCATCTCTTCTGACTGTATACCGTCTACCACCACTCTCTGTTTTCTGCCCGCCAACCAGTTTGCCACCCATTTGACCAACTTATGACCCACTTCGAACCTACCCAGCTTATTAATCAATCTTCTATGTGGAACAGTATCGAAAGCTTTGCTGAAGTCTAGGTAAGAGACATCAACTGCACCCCCTTGGTCCACTACTCTGGTTACCCAGTCAAAGAAATCTATGAGATTAGTTTGACAGGACCTCCCTGTTGTAAACCGATGCTGTCTTGGATCCTGTGCTCCTATGGATTCCAGGTGTTGCACTATCCTTTCCTTAAGGAGTGCCTCCATAATCTTGCCCACTACTGAGGTAAGACTGACTGGTCTGTAGTTCCCTGCCTCCTCCCTGCTACCACTCTTGTGGAGCAGGATCACATGAGCCCTTCTCCAGTCTTCTGGGACCTCTCCTGTGCTCAGAGATGCACTAAACAGTTCTGCTAATGGCTCTGCTAGTTCCACCCTTAGCTCCTTTAGTACCCTGGGATGTATGCCATCAGGTTCCATTGCCTTGTCCACCCCGAGATTAGCAAGCCATGCCATGGACTGTACTGTATTTTGAGAGGTAGCACATATTCAACTGCGGCAGTAAGCCAGGCCCACTTCTTGCGCACCTGGAAATGGGCATAGGACATCCACCAGAATAGCAGCCTTAAGGGGACCAGGAGGCTCTACAGAAATGAAACCTAAAGGTACTAAACATATTTTTCATTTGTTTACCAGAAATTATATAGTGCTGAATGTCCTAACATGAATGATGCAGCTGAAAGGTTCCTGGATGGGTTGGCCATACCCGAGGTCACAGCGGAGCAAAGGGAGACACTGGGGGGCACCAATTACTGCAGATGAGGTAAGGCAGGCAATAGGTTCCTTTAAACACAGGAAAGCAGGGGGTCAGATGGCTGTATGGCAGACTATTATAAGGAATTGACAGGGCTGTTGACAAATCCACAACACAACATGTTTGTGGATGCTAAGGGGGATGGGCTACCTGATTCGTGCTACATGGCCTCCAAATGTGTACTTCCGAAGCTTGGAAAAGATCCCTTGGAGAGTGCCTCTTATCGACCCATATCCCTTCTCAGTTGTGATTTGAAAATCTTGGCAGAGATACTGGCAGGGTGCCTGAGGGGTGCTCTTGCAAATAGTGAACCCAGATCAGACATGATTTGTATAGGGCAGCTTGTCATACCATAATGTGTGGACACCGCTGAATGTGGTATACTGGGGCTCGCAGGTACAGCACTTGTGCTGTCAATGGATGCCAAGAAACATATGACCACAAAGAATGGGAGTACCTCTTCCAGGTGTTAGAAAAATGTAGGCTTGGATCAGAATTTGTGGACTGGGTGAAATTGCTTTATGTGGAGCCAAAAGCCTGAATTTTAGTGAATGGAAGGCTGTCAGAGGAATTTCGTTTGTCAAACGCATGAGGCAGGGATGTCCCCTCTCCCCCTTGCTATTCACACTAGCCATAGAACCCCTGGCCATTACAATTAGACTAAAGAGGGCATAAAGGGAGTGGGACGCATCCCAGAATGGCAGCATAACATAACCCTGTATGCTGCTGACCTCATGTTCTCCATTACTGAGTCGCAGACTTCCATGCCAGAGTTGCTAGGGGTGGTGAGGCAATCTGCAGAATTTTCAGGGTACAAACTAAACTTGCATATGATGGAGCTGCTGAGTCTGGGGCCGGAACCTCCTGAAAGGTCCAAAAGAGAATGGGGGCTTCAAACAGTGGGTACCGCCCTCACTTACCTAAGGCTTCAGATGGGCAGGGATATTGGGGGCCTTTACTATCTAAACTACAGTCCACTGTTTAATAATACATATTTTTTTGTATTATGGTATTTATTGCCCCCCCGAGCACCTGACCGGACTTCCCTTCAGGACCCCATATGGATTACCCCACCCCAGTGCACCGACCCCACCGCCCCACACTGCAGCCAGCCCAGGTTTCCCCAACATATCCCTTCGTCGGGAGGGAAGAGGAAGAGCCTATTCGGCTAAGTCCAATGACACTGGGTGCTGCTGAGGCGGACGATGGAGGTCTGGGAGCCCAGGAATGAGGATCCGGGGGGGCTGTCATCTGACCGGCCAGTGCGCCATTTTTGGTGGTTTTCCTTCCAGGAGAAACATGCCATGACGTCTAGGCTTACGCGGACGTCTGTCTCTCCCCAAGCGTTGTGGGTCGGATGTCATGCTGAATCCCCAGCCTCCGCTAGGGGTCAGCACACACCGATCTACACCTTCCCCCCTCCCCTGGAGAAGCGAGCTGTCAGTGGATACTACCTCCTTCTCCCCCCCCCGGCCGGCTCTCCAGCGACTCGAGTCAGTTCCAGAACCCGGGTCACCGGCGGAAATCCAACCACTGCGCAGAGGGGATGGCTAATAATATTTTTAATGATCTAGAGAGGTGGAGGGCCCTGCTGATTTCATTGCTGGGGTGCCTTAACCAATTATAGATGAACACCTTGCCTAGGATATTACATGTCATGCACATGCTCTCAATGGACCCATTCATATCAGACATTAAGCAGCTGCTGAGGGGTTTCTTGGCTTTTTTTTCCTTCAGTTTCTTTTTATGCCCCCTTCTCTCCAACTCCCTCCTAGCCCTCAGGTCCTGCCAGCTACCTCCCAAGCCTCTCCCAGCCACAGTCATTTACTCCCATGGAGCTCTGGTTTATGCCCCCAGAGGGAATCGAGGGTGGATCCTACCTCCTGAACTTGAGCATTTCATTAGGCTGTGCTGGGCTGGGGAGGCAGTGGCCCAGGAGCTGCTGCGGCCTTCACTGTGGAGATGCTGGGGCTTTTTTCCTAGTTTCTCCCATCCCCCGGGAAACGCAGCATACATGGATGCCAAGGCGGGCCCACTCATGCTGTGCATGCATCTGTCACCAGCCACACTGCCACCTGTGGTCACCCAAGTGACAGTATTGTGGCAGAGGACAGCACCCTCCAACCCCGGAGGAGGAGGAGAGCATCTGCCAGAATGCTCAATCCTCCTCCTCCTCCTGCAGCTGGCCCTGATGACTTGAGCTTGTTCCCAAACTCCGGTCACTGGTGTCAGGAGTGGTAGCACTACCATTGCACTGATGGGCCAGACAGTTTCTTGGCTTTTATATGGCAAAATAAAAGACCCAGGATCAGCCTGCAGAGATTTAAAAGCACAATGGAACAGGGAGGTCTTGGTTTTCCAGATAGTAAGGGCTATTTTATTGCTATGCAACAGAGATATGGACATGACTGGGTCAATAGGGGAGACACAGCTAGTTGGGTGGATCTGGAGGAGGATAACCCTAAGGTGAGACTTTCCACTTGTTTAGACCGAAGAAGGAGAGCGGGCATATTGCTTGGCAGGCAGGAATAACCCTTTGTTCAAGCACAGCTTGGAAGCCTGGGGGAGGTGCAGCACTGCTGGAAGGCATAAGGAGGATAATACTTCCTGATGCCTATTGCTGGTAAGCAGAACTTTTTGCCAGGGCTGGAAGACAAGGGATTTAAGGGAACTGTGTGTCTGGGAGATCTCTATATGAGGGAGGGTATGGTGTCCTTTGAAGAAATAAGGGAAAGGTTTGAAATTCCATCTGTTTACCACTATAGGTACCTGCAGGTGAGAGCATTTGGGAGGGGGCTGGCTCAGGAACCCCTAGACAGTTCTTCCATTTATATCTTGGAGCAGACAACATACAGCTCAAGGATGTCACTTGAAGGAGTGACTGCTAAAGGAGCCAGACAAGACAGGACAGGGCCAAACTGCCAAATGTGTCCCTAAAGGTTAAAGCTCTCTAGGAGAAGGGCTTGGGCCTAGCTATTATTTATTTATTTATTTATGTCTTTGTTAACCAGGTAAGTGTGCTGATCCAATGGACCGTTTTCAGACACGACCCAGACCACAAGGTGGCACCAACATAGTTCAACAGTTATAAATTTATATAGACTGTAGTAGCTATTACACAGTGATGAACAATAGACAATGGTCAAAACATGAGTCAAACATGTCTGTATAAAACCTCAATATGAGGTCAATAGGGGTACAATGTAAATTGAGCTGAGGCAGCGGTAACAACTCAGATTACAGAGGATAAATTATTGAAAAATAACAAGCAGTAACTTTTAGAATTTGAAGCAAAACATCCATTTCTCCTGAACTGGTTGACAGACTAACAGACAGACTTGATAAGAAGACCTTGAAGGTTAAGGAAAAAGGAAACCAGAGACAGCTAGGAGGTCAAGATGGGATAGGACAGAGATACATATGGATGAAACCTGGGGGTAGTCCTAAAACTGCACATAGGGCTTCTGCTCTGTGATAAATATAAAGAATCACAGTATAACTTCACTCATAGGCTA
Source organism: Neoceratodus forsteri (assembly GCA_016271365.2). NCBI lineage: Eukaryota > Metazoa > Chordata > Ceratodontiformes > Ceratodontidae > Neoceratodus > Neoceratodus forsteri. The sequence continues at coordinate 166,228,547 of CM057458.1, read as the reverse complement.
TACTGCCCCCTGAGTATGGTTAACAGGTTTAACCCAATCATCTCCCTCATCTGTGGGAGGTGCAAGACAGCCATGGGTGCCTACTTCCACTATTTTTGGGGGTGCCAGACACTCCAACTTTTCTGGGCAGCAGTAACACAAGAAATTACTGGGATACTGGGCAGCCTGGTACTATGCACCCCAGTACCTATGCTGTTTGGAATGGAAGACATGTGGGCAGAGGAACTGGAGCCACACCACAGGTGGGGCAGGGTATTTGTTACCCTGGCCAGGCAGTGTATGCAAAATACATGGCTCTCCTGTGTAGTCCCTGCAGTCACACAGTGGAAGACAACCCTGCAGAAAGGCTGACATATGAGCTCAAGGGGAGGGAAGAACTGTTTCTGAGGAGCTGGAATAAATTCATAAGCTCCCTGCCCCCACCAGAGGCCCTTATATTGCTGGAAAGGCCTGATATAGTACCTCCATCATCAGAAGCCAGGCACAGCTCTCTGTAATAGATGTCTTCTATACCACATGGTATTACCTGTAACAAAGTCATGAACAGAATTGATAACTGTAATTTATTTGTACTGTTTTTACTTCTACTTCCTGTATTTCAATTAGGCACTGTTATTTTGATATTCAGTGGATTGTTTTTTTCTTTTTCGTCCTGTACTCATGAGTTATTGTTCTGTTGTGTGTAACCCAATTTATCCTGTACCTACTGTATGTATTGTACCATGTTTGTTGTCAAAAATCAATAAAAATATACAAAAAAAGCAGACTGTAGAGTGTTAATTGTAACGAAGAAACATTTCTGGGAATTTGATCCATAAATGTATCACTGTGCTGTTTTGCCCACATCTCTCTTACAGGCACCATGTCCAACTGTGCCTCCGCCAGTATTGCCTAGAGGTCACAGGTCTTATCACCCAGGCTCCTGGCATTAGCACACATCAGCCTCCATACCTGCTGCTTCCCCTCTGATGTCTGGTCTCCCTCAGATATTTGTCCTTGATACCTTCTGTTTCTGTGATTCCTCTTGCTCCTGTCATGTACCACCGTCCCACTTCTGTCTCCCTCCTCCTTACACCTGTCCCGCTCCCCCTTTGGGACTATTTTTTCCTAGTTGCCCTACTGTATCTCCCCCTTCTTCCCACCACCTGACCAGCTTCAACTGCCTGACCTAATGCTGGGGGAGTTCCACCAGGCCATCCTCAATTGTGTGGGTGTACCTGTCCTCAACTGTGCTTCTTCTCCCCTTGCCTAGTATAAAGCCTTCAGTAGGTGTTGTGCAAACCTGAACACCAGCACCTTGGTGCCCTCCCAGTTGGGGTACAGACCATCCCTTCTGAACAGCTTCTAACCCCACCAAGTGTGGCTCCAATCCCCTATAGACTGAAAACCCTCACCCTGCACTAGTTCTTTAGCCACAGATTAAGCTGCTCTATTTTGAGCTGTTCCTTATGGCTAAAGCGTGGCTGGGGTAAGACCTCAGAGAAGATCTCTGCTCCTGCCCTATACCTGAAAGTCTTGCCTAGAGTATAGAAGCTCTCCTTTACCTCTCCTGGCCTAATCCTTTGTGCCTACATGCACCATCATATCTGGCCTCCCCCATGCTTCACGGTGAGGTCCAGCACTTTTTTTTTTCATTGCTCCTGGGAAACAGTGGCCCTCTCTTTTGACTTCTGGATCTGGATTTTCATAGGGCCTTTAGATCAATGCAAAAGGTGGCAAATAGCAGCCTGCATCAAAGGCCAGTGCACCAGGGACCCCGCACTTGATTTTGGTAGGAAACCAGTCCCTGCGCCAAAGTCCCTAATGTTGCTACAAGTGGCCCCTTGCAGCAAACAGATGGTGCAAGGGAGGGGTTTGACAGAGGCTGTTGTCATCCCCTGGCCCCTGAAACTCCAGCCTAACAGTGCCGGGTGCAGGTTGTGAATCTGATGCATGCATACAGTGGCGATAACATCCAGCCCATCCCATGCATGCAAAAGTGTGGTCACACTGCCTGCAGTGACCGTGCCCGATGTCCCCCCCCGACCTGGAAGTGGTAGTAAAGCAGTGCATATGTGCAGGCCATTGCAGGCATGTGGGTACATCATGTGTCATGCTGTGCTGACACACTACGACCATGGCATAAGGCAGACCACGTCGCAGACATGCTACCCCACACTGTTGACATGCCAACCATGGGACCCCATGTGACACCACAGTGCACACAACCCACCACCCCAGTACACATCTGTCAGCTGCTCTGCCAGTGCCCCATCAGTACAAGTAGAGTTTGAAACTACTGTGGGCCCAGATGACCTTGCCAGGGGGTCAGGCATACAGTAGTTAAACAAAGTACGTGGACTAATACAATTTCTGATACAGACAGTTGCAAGACAGACTGTGCATCCCTGATACAACAACAAGGAACACCAGACAGACAGGCTGACATGCACACAGATCTGTACTGCGTAACACGGGACAGTGCCATATACTACAAAAATGCCATAGAGAAGCCCCATAATGGAGACACATGACCAGGTTGTCTGAGAAACACACCTCTGCACTCATATAGCAATGCCACCGGCAGACAAGGGGGCACCATGGTGGTATGGGATGGCACACAGTATGAACTGGCAGTGAGCAGGGCAGACAAGCTACAGATGCTCACCCATGCAAGTGGATCCTACCATGGCATCTACCACCAGTATGGATTCCAGACATCTGCCAGCATGCTGTAGTGGAGCAGTTGCTACAGACCAAATGGCAGTCCATACTGGCAATGTCCCCGCTGCACTACTATGTACAGTGTTATCATTACCAGAAGACTGTGAGCCCCCCCCAAACTTGGTGATGCCATCACCAGAACCCGTACCTATGGACAGTACTGCGTACAGCACAGAAGTGGCACTCTCCTCCCCAGCCTATGTGCTGGTACGAACAATGTCCACCATATCTGGACTGTCACACACATTGAGGTTGGCTACTAGTGGCATGAGACATCACCTACTACTATACCATACAGTTGACGTGCTGACGGTGTTCGGGCAGTTGGAGGGGCACATTCTGTGCTCCTGGCATTGGTTTGCATGTGAACACAGGTACAGTACTGGGGTACCATGCTGTACACTGCATGGAGATGGCTATGGGGTGGCGATTACCCCCCAGCAAGCACTAACACGGCATTGTGCTGTGTGCCATCAGGTTTCCCATCTGTATTCAGCACTGCTGCATGTCTACAGGTGGGGATGTCGCTGTTCTCTGTTCACTGACATGGCATTGTGCTGTGTGCCATCAAGTTTCCCATCTGTATTCAGCACTGCTGCATGTCTACAGGTGGGGATGTCGCTGTTCTCTGTCAGTTGCCAGGGGAATACAGCATTGCAGCATACCTGTGTGGCCTCACTAGCACTAGGTATGGCTACATTGCCAGGTACTGCATACTGTGGCACAATGGGGAGCTGTGTCTATGACAGGATCTTTCAGCATGGCTAGGACTAAAAAAATAGTTATAAGTGAAACTAAAGATATCTTTAAGAAAAGCAGACAAGTATATGATGTATGGCGGAAAACTAACATACTACTTCAGCCTATAGGAGCCACTTTTGGACTATTGTCTTATTTTATTTATTTAGTTTTTGTTCACCGGGTAAGTGCAGTAGACAAATCCTGCCTATTTTCAGGCACGACCTGGGGAAGGGGGATACAGATGAATGCCAACTGACCTTGAACCAGATTAAGCTGTTGGTGGGATTTTTAGTGAATGAGGGAAATTTGGCCAGGACACCGAGGAAATTCCCCTACTCTTGTCAGTAGGGGGAACTCTGGTCACCACGATGGATGTTTCAGTTTCTGTTCATCCCTGCAGCAGTGAGGATCTCTCTTCCAGTGCTCCACTACTGGCAACAACAGCTCCTGCTACACTTTTACCTGGAGAATCGACTCTTTCTCTACCTGTGACCATGGATTCCACGTCTCATTCATCACCGCTTTCTGAAATTGCTTCTAAGGGAACTATGGAGCCTCGTACCGTTTCTGCACTGAATTCACTGGCTTTCACCATGGAACGCGATACTGCGACTGCAATGAGTGTAACACTGACTACTCCCCCTGCGCTTTCCGGTTTCCCTGTTCAGAGAGTCGACACGACTTCAGAGTCACAATCGGGGGCATCAGCATTGTTATCTTTGGATCCACTTCCTTCGCCAGTACTCCCTAAGACTATCAGGTCCTCTACCACCGCTGCTTATCTCATTCACTCCCGTTTTGGACTACGGGATTCTGCAGACATTTCGGACCCTTCCTGGAACGCTTCTGATGCTCTACACCGTGCGGGATGGACACAATCCACCTCGGGAACCTGGACTCCGGATCCCTCATGGGACGTTAACAAACATGGGGTTCTTTTCTCCCCTACCAGGCCTGCACCACTCCTGAGCTCCAATGAGGCACCTCACTTAACTGACAATTGTGCTACCAAGGACTGTGCTATTTCTGTAGCACATACTGTTTCTGGGGCTACTTGGGGGACATTATGGATTCTGGGGATAATATTTCTACCATCGGTACTACTGGTTCTCATAAGGAACCCAGGGATACAGAGGTTCCCCTTATTACTTTATCTCAGGTACCAGAGGACCCTCCTCCCCGGCCTACTATTACCTCTAGCCAGACCCCTAATCGTCCTCCTGGTTCTACTTCCCTCCTTTTGGAATCTATCCAACCTTCTTCATCTCTTTTGGATTCTCTGGGGAAGGGAACTTCGACTGTGACAGTCACCTCAAACCCCCCCCCCCGATCACTCGTCTGCTTCTGGTAGGGGGCCTGTCCTCTCAGATTTATTTAAAAATAAACTTCAACAGGCACCCAGATGCAATGCAGTTCGTCTACGCTATAAGGGTGGTCCTTCTGAGTTTCCTGACCGTTATTATGTGGCTCGGACTCTCTTAAAAGGTGCTATGCATTTTCAGGCTTCAGACATCTATGCCTTAATCCATATATCTGAGGAGGAGACCTTTGATGTCAGTTTTAAAATTACAGCTAGTTTAGATAGGTTTTGGTATAAGTATGCTACGCTGAAAAATAACCCCCCTCTGGACTCCCTTTTATGTTATTCCCCTTACTAAATCAACAGTGCGCACTGTTACTATTATGTTTAGGAATGAGGGTGTTAGCATAAGTGACATCTACCATTGGTTACAGAATCGGTGTAATGTTCTGTCCCCTCCTGAAGCCATTTAGATGACGAAGGGCTTTGGATGAGGGGTTGGAGGTTTCGTAGAAGTTTTTCAGGTAAACTCTGAAGTGGTACACTTACCTAATAGTTTTTCTTAGGTAGGATAGGTGTTCTGTTTTATATGACAGTTAAGAGCCTGCTATAAAATGTGGAGCTCACAATACTTAAGCAGTACTTATGACCTGTTGAAATATAACTTATGTGGGGTACTGGACATCCTAGTGTTTCCTGTAAGAATGTTTTTCAATGCAATTTATGCAATGAAACTGGTCATCGCGTACCCAATGTCCCTGGGCTAGTAAGAAACCGTACTGAGGGTGGAATTCTGAAATTCTAGTCCAAAAGCTCAGGATAAGGCCCAAGACCGTCTTGCTTCCCTAGTTCCTGTATCCAACCCCAGCAGTCTTGCCCCCCGATTTCCCTCATCTACACTTCCTGATCCACTGGTGGTACTAGACCCTCCCCTGGGATGGAGACTCCTTCCCCAGCTGAGCTGCATGTAGACCCTATCCCTCCTCCTACCCCCCTTTTGACTCCTAATACTCCGATTATAGATTCTGAGGGGTTTCAACGGCAGACGGGTCACTAGGGCTACTGCACGCAAAACCTTGAAAACTCCTGACCTTCCCCTCTCCAATCCTTTTGAATGCTTGAAGGGTGACAGGGATGATACTGATGGTGATTCAGATGCCTCTGCTCTACCATCTGACATGGACCTCACTGTTTCTAAGCCTCCTGATGTTGCTCGGAAAAAACTTACTAAAACAAAAAAGGGGAGTAAGAAACGAAAAAATATGACTGTTACGGATGGGAGTGGTTGAATAATATACTGTCCTGACTACTATCCGGATTGCCTCCTTTAATGTTTGTAGCTTGAAAAGCTACAAGAGACAGATGGTTTTCTTCCACCACGCTGCTTCCCTCCCTTTAGATATGCTCTTACTACAGGAAACTCGTATAACTACCCTATTTGAGATTCGACAACTTAAGCGAGGGTGGATTAAGGGCCCCTCCTACTGGACTTTTGGGAGTGATTCCGCTGATGGTGTGGCTATTTTGTTTTTTTCCCCAAATTTTTCCATGTCCCGCATTATAGATGTTTTTCCTGGTAGGGCACTTATCCTGGACTGTTCTAGTCACAACATATTTTTTCGTATAATTGTTGTTTATGGTCCACAAACTAAAGCTGCCCGTATTTCTTTATTTGATATCATAAAACCTTTTTTATGTACTCGGAAACATGTTATTTGGGGAGGGGACTTTAACTGTTCTATTGATCATGCATATAGAACGGCTACGGGGAAAAAGATATATTGTGATTCCCTTGCTTTGTTAACCTTAATTAAGGATGCGGGTTTAACGGATGCATACCGTTCACTGTACTCTGATGCTGGGTACACATATCACGGATCATTGCATCACACTCAGATTATTTTTTTGTCTCTCGAAATTGCATACCCAGCTGAGTTTCTTTATGCCCCACTGAAATTTCTGACCACTGTTTATTAACAGGCATTTTTCTTATAGACACTGCCTCTCTATCCTTTATTTCGACTTCTCCCCAGTGGAAATTGAATAATTCTTTGTTTTCTCCCCTTTCTATACAGACACAAGTCCATACCCTCTTTCAAGCCAGAATTTCAGTTCTCTGCTGCTATGATTCCATCTGGACTTGGTGGAAGGATACAAAATTAGATTTTCGTTCTTTTTTTTCAAACTCTGGGGAAATGGAGGGTCAGGGATGAGTACCTTACATATTTACGTTATCGAAATCAATTATATAAGTTGATGTCCCTTTCTGTTAATTCTTCTGTCGATTATTCCTCTCAAATTGCAAAAATTAAATGTTGTATGTTTGCTCACCAATATGATAGTGCTCGGACTTTAGATTTTTTTATGTGGGTGGGTACTTCAGTTTCCCCTTCCGCTAACCCATTTTTGGCCTACAAAGACAGAATTCAATCCACTGTCATGCATGGTCTTTTGAATCAACATGGTAATATTGTTCACAATATCCCTGGTATGCTTTCAGTTGTCCATTCTTATTTACAAACACAATTTTGTACATTACCCCTCACTGCACCTGATCTATCCACTGTCTTCTCAGCCCTGACCCCACAACTTTCTGTACACCAAGTTCCGGACCTTGTTAACCTGATAACTCAAGATGAAGTTGCTTGTGCAATATCCCACCTCAGACTGAAGGTGGCTCCGGGACCAGATGGTCTCACACATGAGTTCTACAAAACGTTTCGGGCCAATTTATTAGAAGTATTGACCCAAGTTTATAATTATATCTTACACAGCTCAGAAAAGATTCCTGAATTTGGTATGTCTTTTTTAAAATTTCTCCATAAAAAAGGAGATGCATGCTCTCTCGCTAATTGGAGACCCTTTCATCTTCTAAACACAGACTTCAAAATTCTATCTCGAATACTTAGTTCTCGCCTTCATCAGGTTGCCCCTGGCCTCATAGATCCAGCTCAATCATGCGCTATTCCGGGACGCTCTATTCAAACTAATCTCTTTCTCTTACGTGAGATTTTTGAAGCTCAAAAACATAATAGAATCTCGGGTTTTGTTCTTTCACTGGACCAAACAAAAGCCTTTGACTCCGTACACCACTCTTATTTACTTCAGGTCATGACACTTTATGGTATCCCTGCAATTTTTTTGCATTGGCTTACCCGCATATTTTCCCTAGCATATTTTGTTCTGGTAATTAATGGGTTCCAGGGTAAAACTCTCCTACAGAAGGTTGGGCTTTGTCAAGGTTGTCCATTTAGCCCGTTGTTGTATACTTTTGCATTAGATCCCATTGTTTGACAGATTAGATGGGATTCTAGAATTATTGGTTTAACACCCCATCCTGATTTAATACTCATAAAGATTTCTGCTTATGCGGACGATGTAGTGTTATTTACCCTGAATCAAGACTCCGGTGACAGAGCGATTCGGATATTTCAGTCCTTTTCTTCAATTTCAGGAGGCGCTATTAATTTACAGAAAAGTGTCTCAATTCCCTTGGACCGAGTCTGCCATTGTACTGGGAGTGAGTGGTATCAGAATTTGTACTTCTCCTCAACGAATTTTAGGAATCTGGTTTAATGTTACAGACGGAGCTACTTATAACTTGGAAAAACGCCTTTCGCTTGGCGAATGTAAGGTTTGCATCTGGAAAGCTTGGAGATTGGGAAAGAGGAAGAGGGTATTAATGGTTAAAAAATTTTTGCTTCCTATTTTTTTATTTCTTAGTCATATATATGCCCCTCCCAAACACCTAGAAACCAGAATATTTAGTGTATTTTTTCAGATGGTTTGGGGCAGCCGCCTTAATCCAGTTAAACGTGATGTAACTTATTTACCGGTACATCAGGGTGGGCTGAGTATGATACATCCGATTGCTTTTTTTCTTTCTTTTTTTCTTTTCCACCTTTTTCACAACAGGACACACTATCTACAGGAGGGACAGGGAGGGTAAAAGAGGAGGAGGAGTAGTTCTTTACATAAGGGAAGGAATAAAAGCAACAGAACAAAAGGGTAAACAGGGAGGAGAAGAAGCACTGTGGGTAAATTTGGAGACAGGCAATGGCACCACAATCCGCACAGGGGTTGTATACAGACCTCCTTCTCAGGGGGAGGAAATGGACTAGGAAATGATAGAAAGTATACTTAGAATGGCAGAAAAAGGGGAGATATTGTTGATGGGTGATCTGAATATGCCAGATGTTAACTGGAGTGCAGTTGCAGCTGCCACTTTGAAGAGTGCAGTTATTCTAGATGCCCTACAGGGGCATGCTTTAGACAACTAGTACTGGAGCCCACTCGAGGGAGCAATATTAGACTTGATACTCAAATGGAGATGGAGAGAGATCACAGATGTAGAAGTGGGTAGCCATCTGGGAACCAGCGACCATCCAGACAGTATGGTTCACAATAAACACAGCAATAGAGTCAAGCATACAAAGACAAAAGTACTGGACTTTAGGAGGGCTGACTTTGCCAAAATGGGTGAGTGCTAAGGAACGACTAGCAAATGGGCAGGAAGGAGGGTGGAAGAACAATGGGAATAATAAAACTGCCATCACAGAGGTAACGAGCCTTTGTGTGAAGCAAATAAACAAAACAAGACGATGTAAGAAACCACTATGGTTCTCAAAGGAACTGGCAGTGAAGGTTCAAGAGAAAAGAAAGCATTCAGGAAGTACAAGGAATCGTAGAAGGAGCAGGACAGAGAACTGTATCAGTTAAAGCAAAAGGAGGCTGGGAAGGCAGTCAGAACAGCAAAGGCCCAAACCGAGGAAAAGATAGCCAACTCAGTTAAGAAGGGGATAAAACCTTTATAGGTACATCAGGAGCAAAGGAAGACCAGGGAGGGATAGTGAGGCTTAATAAAGGGAGGGAGGGTGGGCAGAGGAGACTGTGAAAGGCAGAGATACTAAACAAATATTTTTGCTCAGTATTTACAAAGGAAGAGGAAGGTACATAAAACAAACAGTAGTAACACTCTGATACAGAAGTTGATACCGCCCATTTACAGAAGAAAGGGTTCTGAAAGAACTCTTAAAACTGAAGGTGGACAAAGCAATGGGGCCGATGGAATTCATCCCAGAATTCTAAAAAAACTAAGGGTAGAACTAGTGACACCACTGACTACCCTTTTTAACAAATCATGGGAGGATGGGGTGGTACCCGAGGACTGGAGGAGGGCAGATGTGATTCCCCTTCACAAAAGTGGGAGCAAGGCAGAAGCAGAAAACTATAGACCTGTTAGTTTAACCTCAGTGATAGGGAAAATGATGGAATCACTTCTAAAGGAAAGAACTGTCGAGTATCTAGAGGCCAGAGGGCACAGGACCCTAGGTAGCATGGATTCACAGCGGAAGGTCATGCCAGACAGAATCTGATAGATTTCTTTGACTGGGTGACCAAAGTAGTAGATCAGGGAGGGGCTGTGGACATGGCCTACCTAGACTTTAGCAAGGCATTTGACACAGTCCCACACAAAAGATTAATACAAGTTAGCCAGCCTGGGAGTGGGTCCCAAGATGACAGCCTGGGTAAGAATTGGCTGGAGAATAGGACACAGAGTAATAGTAAATGGAGTCCACTCAGAAGAAAGGAGGGTTACTAGTGGGGTACCGCAGGGTTCAGTATTAGGACCGGTCCTCTTCAATGTCTTTATAGCTTACATTGCAGAAGGACTGGAAGGAAAAGTATGTCTCTTGCAGATGACACTAAGATCTGCAACAGAGTTGATGCACAGGGTGGGGTGGAAAGGATGAGAAGGGACTTGGCAAGGTTAGAGGAATGGTCAAATGTATGGCAGCTTAGATTCAATGCTAAGAAGTGCAAGTAATGCACCTGGGAAACAAAAACCCAGGGGAAGAGTACACAATGGGGGGTGAGATACTAACAACAACAAAAATGGAAAGGGACCTGGGGTAGTCATATCAGATGACCTAAAGGTGGGCAAGCAATGTGAGAGGGCAGCAAGGAGGGCTGGGGGATACTGGGATGCATAGGGAGAGGCATCACCAGTAGAAAACAGGAAGTTATTATCCCTCTGTACAGACAGCTGGTGAGACCCCATCTGGAGTACTGTGTGCAGTTCTGGAGACCCAATCTCCGCAAAGACGTAGACAGGATGGAAGCTGTCCAGAGGAGGGCAACTAAAATGGTGCAGGGTCTGCACCAGAAGACATATGAAGAGAGACTTAAGGAGCTTAATATGTATAGCCTCGAGGAAAGGAGGGAGAGGGGGGACATGATAGAAACTTTCAAGTACCTCAAGGGAATCAACAAAGTCCAAGAGGGTAGCATCTTTCAAAAAAAGAGGTGTGCAAGAACAAGAGGGCACAATTTGAAGATAGAGGGGCGGCTCAGAGGTAATTTAAGGAAGTATTTTTTCACAGAGAGGGTTGTGGATGCATGGAACGGCCTTCTGGAGGAGGTTGTGGAGTCAAAATCAGTGGTGGAATTCAAGCATGCATGGGATAGTCATAAGGCAATTCTGGGGGGTGGGGGTAGGAAGAAGTAGGCTGCTGGTTAACTAGGATCTGCAGCTTATCCAGTAGGTAGGGAAATGGGCAGACTGGGTGGGCCAAGCGGTCCTTATCTGCCGTCAAATTCTAAGTTTCTATGTTTCTATGTTTCAGAGCTTTAGATACTTATCTCATATTTGCGATTCATGGATCAACAAAGCTGTGGATCCTATCATAAATGCTTGGACTGACCTCCCTCCTACCCCTTTCTGGGTTTCTGGTTTTCCATCTTATGCCGTAGATGGGTTCCGTAAACTGCGGGTTTGGAAATTTAGTAAAGCATCTATCTTGTTGCTCACCAGAAAACAACTGTATGTTGCTTTTGTAACAGTTTCTAAACCAGTGCTACAGTTTTCTAAATGTCATTTATCTCGAATGACTTGTGCTCTCGACATTCTTCGAGACAAGAGAATCCCACTACACATATGTGGGATGTCTCTTGGCTGTGTTGCCACGGCAGGTTGCAAGTACGGGGAAATTTGAAACACAAATCCTCACAGAATAGGTATTGCCCTAAACCTTTCTGTGTTCAGATAGAGGAAACTATGGATCATTTTTTCTTTGATAGTACAGATGCTCATCTGTTTTGGAAAACACTGGCCAATAAGTGGAAATGGCCTTTTCTGAGTAGAATTACGTATCAAGTCTTAATTTTGGGTGATTTCTCAGCTCCATGGACGAAATTCCATCCTAGTACTCTCAGAGTACTTTTTTGCTATCTGTAAATATTATATGTGGCAAGCTAGATGCCAATATGTATTGCAACAAACTCCAACATGTCCGTTTACTATTATACAACATGTAGAAAATGCATTATTAGCCATTATGGAGTTAGAACACAAACAGCTCCCATTACACCGGTTTACTTCCTTTTGGAATCATACAGATTTTTGTCATTAGTTACTGCTGTTTAAGTATTTTGAGATTCATTGCCTGTATATTTTTTTTGCTTTTGCACTGTGTTTGCTCCCTGTATAATGTATATGACTGATGCATATGACTGTTTTATTTCATTTCTCTATATTTCTTTAGCTTTTTTCAGTTTTGTTTTCAAATTGTTTCTTTGCTTGATGTTATGTTTATTCAATAAAAAATTCCCCTACTTTTTTCGATAAGTGCCATGGGATCTTTAACATCCACTTGAACTACCACCAATCCAGGCAGATGGGACCTCAGTTTATTGTCTCATCCGAAAGACGGAGACTCCTCAAGCATTAGTAACATTAGTACTGTACGAGTGGGGTGGTGGCACATGGGGCATTAGACCAGCTCTGGTTGGTCTATGCACCAGTGCACCAGTGAGACCTGCAGCCTTTGGGGGGGAGGGTTCAAAATCTCGTGGAAGGGGATGGTGCAGCCGTGTTTTGGTGCAAGCCCCCTGTCCACCACAGTGCAGCCCTGCAGGTGGCACAAGCCTGTATGGTGCAGACAGTTCCCCTTTTGGCACAGGCATTGTTCAAAAATCACTCTTGACACAGGGTTTGCCACAACTGGCCCCTTACATCATTCTTTTCTGGCACAAGCACCTTGCATCATTCTCCACGCTTTGAAAATTGAACCTCTGGTGTAGGGCACACCATCCTGCCTCTTCTCCTGACAAGTGAGTTTCCCAGTACCATGACCCTTTATCAACTCCCTTGGGGGTTCCACCCTTCCTTGGCTTATGCATAATGGCTGTAGCCCCCTTCTCAGAAGTGCCCATCCCTGTCCCATCCTGGTGTGATTCATGGGGACCTCCTCCAACAAAGGTTGATAACTTGTTAGAGGTGGGTAAACCTTGCATCTCTGGTACCCATTCCCACCCCGATGGTCGATTTACCCTTACTAGACCTTGGGTCTTCTGCAGCAATGGAACCTGTAGCCTCCATAGTTGATCGCTGGCCCTGGTTGTCAAGTAGCAGACTTCCACCCTTGCTGCCTTGTCAGCAACATGTTTGTCTATCACCTGAAGCCTGCCTGAACAGGGCACCATTGTAAATAAGTTTTGCTCAATGATTTTTAGCCTGAATAAAACTGAACTGAACTGAACTGATTTCAGCTCCCAACAACTGCACTCTCCTACGACCGAGGCACTGGCTGTAGACCCAGAGCACCTTCTTGGTTACTGTCCTTGGCTGAGGAAGGCAGGCTACACTTAGGGTATGGTGCTTCTGTCTGTGGCACACTGAGACTTCATAACTTGCAAACAGTGGATAGAGCACACAGAAGTTCATGCACCTTCTAACAGATTTATATTTATTAGAGAAAAAAATCACCAAAGTGCTTTGTGCTAAAGAAATTGAAGAAGACTTAGGGCACGTTGATCCATAGGCGAGATACGCGTGAACAACTAGCAACCATTGGTGTGTGTACCACAATATAATGTTTAAATTCAATATCTGTAGTGCAAGCACTTTAGTGAGTTTTGTCTGTAATAAATACAAATTTGTTATAAAATTCGTGAACTGTTGTGTTCTCTGTCCTCCGTTTGCAAGTTACCTTCTTGGTTATTCCTGCCCAATAGCCCCTATTCTCTGCCCAACCCCCCTAATGATGTCCTGCCTGCATGTTTATGTGTTTTGTACTTTTTTTATCTGTTCATGTTTCTCTACCCCAGTCATGCTTCACCAGGTATCTACCCTGGTCCCAGAGATGTACCCTGATCAAGCCTGTCTGGTTCCCTGGCTCACTATGGGTCTCTATGACCTCACCGGTATCCCCATGGCTATTCCCCATGTGGTGAGGGCCCCATGGGAGGGCTGTCCTCCCCCAAGGAAGCTCACCACAGGAGTTAGGATCCACGGCCGACAGGCACTACGACCGGGGAGCCAGGAAACCCCAGGTCATCATAGAGGCAGTGCCATGGATTTTTTTCCCCTAGTTTTTTTCCCAGCCTCTTTCCTCTCCTGATGTGTAGCAGTATCCAGGCCTTGGATGCACACAGTGACTTCCTTGTGAAGGGAGCAAACTCCTTTGGCTCACCATAGGGGTTGCTGTGGCACCGGGTGCGCAGTGCCAGCCCTCCCTAATTACAGTGCACTGCCGAGCGGCAGCTGCTGCCATCAGGTCCGACCCCTGGGGCAGCAGTCCCAACTTGCTCCCAGACTCTGATCACCTGCATGGCAACGGGATGCACATCGGTGACCACCGGGGGGCAGCATGTTTTGAAATTTTTAATGTACAGATAGAAACATAGAATCTGACAGCAGATAAGGACCGCTTGGCCCACCCAGTCTGCCCATTTCCCTACCTAATGGATAAGCTGCAGATCCTAGTTAACCAGCAGCCTACTTCTTCCTTCCCCAACCCCCTAGAATTGCCTTATGACTGTCCCATGCATGCTTGAATTCCACCACTGTTTTTGACTCCACAACCTCCTCTGGAAGGCCGTTCCATGCATCCACAACCTCTCTGTGAAAAAATACTTCCTTAAATTACCTCTGAGCTGCCCCCATCTTCAAATTGTGCCCCTTGTTCTTGCACACCTCTTTTTTGAAAGATGCTACCCTCTTGGACTTTGTTGATTCCCTTGAGGTACTTGAAAGTTTCTATCATGTCCCCCCTCTCCCTCCTTTCCTCGAGGCTATACATATTAAGCTCCTTAAGTCTCTCTCCATATGTCTTCCGGTGCAGACCCTGCACCATTTTAGTTGCCCTCCTCTGGACAGCTTCCATCCTGTCTATGTCTTTGCAGAGATTGGGTCTCTAATTTTTTATGTTAGTTGTACTAGAACCTATCCCAGATAGGGAAGTAACTGCCTGCTATGTAAACTCTGCTTTACAGTACCATTTGCATAGCCCTACTTCAGATTGGGAGGTAGCAGTTCATGAAGCCTACCCCAGATAGGGAGGTAGCAGTTAACCTACTGTAGGCCTACCCCAGATAGGGAGGTAGCAGTTAACCTACTGTAGGCCTACCACAGATAAGGAGGTAGCAGTTAACCTACCATAGGCCTACCCCACATAGGGAGGTAGTAGTTAACCTACTGAAGACCTACCCCAGATAGCGAGGTAGCAGTTGACCTACTGTAGGCCTACCCCAGATAGGGTAGTAGCAGTTAATCTACTATAGGCCTACCCCAGATAGGGAGGCAGCAGTTAAACTACTGTAGGCCTACTCCAGATAGGGAGGTAGCAATTAACCTACTGTAGGCCTACCCCAGACAGGGAGGTAGCAGTTAACCTACCACAGGCCTACCCCAGATGGGGAAGCAGCAGTTAACATACTGTAGGTCTACCCCTGATAGGGAGGTAGCAATTAACCTACCGTAGGCCTACCCCAGATAGGAAGGTAGCAGTTAACCTACCATAGGCCTACCCCAGATAGTTAGGTAGCAGTTAAGATAGCCCTACCCTAGATAGGGAGGTAGCAGTTAACCTACGGTAGGCCTACCCCAGATAAGCAAGTAGCAGTTAACCTACCTTAGGCCTACCTCAGATAGGGAGGGTGGAGTTAACGTAGCCCTACCCAGATAGGGAAGTAGCAGTTAACCTACCATAGGCCTACCCCAGATAGGGAGGTAGTAGTTAATATAACTCTACCCCAGATAGGGAGGTAGCAGTTAACCTACTGTAGGCCTATCCCAGAGAGAGAGGTAGCAGTTAGCCTACTGTAGACCTACCCCAGATAGGTAGGTAGCAGTTAACATAGCCCTATCCTAGATAGGTAGGTAGCAGTTAACCTACCGCAGGCCTACCCCAGATAGGGAGGTAGCAGTCAATGTACAGTACCTCTGGCACAGTCAGGAAGGTAGGTGCCTGTTATTCAGACTCTTACTTCACAATCTTCGTAACCCACTGTATACACACACCCATTACTTACTTTCCCTAGCCAGCAATGGAATGGTCTTACCTTGCTTGCTGTAACCTTCTGTCTTGCTGCCAGGGTCCCCTGCATCCTGTGGGCTTCTGCTGTGGATGCAGTTGCTGCACTCCTACTTTGGGGCACTCAAACTCTGGGATGCTCACACATTGGGATACATGTAGGTGTGAGGCCTTTATACCCCACAGACTTTCTGCACAGCTCCTGTTTACCCTACAGACAATAATTCAAAGCAGTTTACCCACAGCTCACCCAAGTTATTTCATCTTAAAGATAACTTCTTGCTTCAGTTGCTGTAACCAGTACAGACGGGCTCTGTTCAGAAACTTCTCTGTAGGACAAAATGCTAGTAATAAGCCTATCACCCCCTTGATGTAGTCTAGAGTGTGGAACCTCATCCTCGCAAGAGGGATTCTACAAGTGAGGTTGCTCCAGATTGCAGAATAAGAGTGGTCTCTGCCAGAGGAGGTCTGGAAGTGGAGGTAGGGACCATGGCCCCTAGAGGGTGAATTCCAAAAGTACGGGCAGCAGTGATATATATGAAGAATACAATGTTGTCCAATTGGAAAACTAATCCTTTCAATGCTATGGAGACTTGGTGGGAACATATGAGCGGTATGAGTTCTACTGAAAGAATTAGCCTGCTTATGGTGGACAAATTGGGCCTTTTTACTGATATATGGGCACTGTTTATGGACAATATTAGAGATAAATTTGGGGTTGCTATACATACCAGAGTAGTGTACAGACCTCCAGCACAGGGAGAGGAGTTGGATAAGGCACTAGGGGAAGCCCAGCCATCATCAGAGTGGCAAGTAAGGGGGAGGTGCTGCTGGTTGGTGACTTCAGTCTGCCAGACATGGAGTGGAGCCTCCTAACAGTGGCTTCAGCAAGGAGCAGGGCCATCCTTGACTCCCCTAAAAGTGGCTTTTCTCAGGCGGCTAGTCAAAGAATCCACTAGGGATGGGGTAGTGATAGCATTGGTGCTTACAAACAAGGACAGCTTTGCATACGTCACAGTGGGCAGTCCCCTGTGTACCAGTGATCACCATGCAGTGTGGTTCAACATAAAGACAGGAGCAAAGGCAAACCACAAAGGGACGAGGGTCCTGGATGTAAGGAGGGTGGATTTTAAAGAAATGGGAGACCAAATCAGAAACTGCATCATGGGGAGGATTACCAGGCAGGGGTGCAGGCACAGTGGGGAACAGTGAGGGAGGGCATAATTAAGGCAATCAGCCTCTATGTGAAGGAAGTGAGTACAAGCAGAAGGACAAAAAGACCATTATGGTTCTTTAGGGAAGTGGAAAAAGTAGTATAGGAAAAAAAGGGTGGCATTCAGGAGGTGTAATAAAATGCAGAGGAAGTATGATGGGGAGGTATACCAAGTAAAACAGAGAGAAGCAGGAAAGGTGTTGAGGGGAGCAAAGGCGCAGACAGAGGAAAGGATAGCTAAAGGGATAAGACTTCTTCAGATATATATGTGAGAAGAGGACACCAAGGGAAGGGATAGTGAGGATTAGGGGGTGGCATGGGGAGACTGCATATAGAAATGTAGAAATTGATGGCAGATAAGGGCCACTTGGCCCATCCAGTCTGCCCATTTTCATTGTGATCACTTATGCTGCAGATCCTCTTTAGTCTACAGCACTGTCTCTTCCACCCCCTTCCTTTCCTCTATGATCCCCTTGTGCCTACCCTAGGCTTTTTTCAATCCCTCCACTGTTTTTGCCCTACCACCTCTGCTGGAAGGCTGCTGCAGGCATCCTCCACCCTGTCTGTGAAGTACTTCATCACATCTCTCCTGAATCTACCCCCCCCAGCTTCATATCATGACCCCCTGTTCTAGAACAACCTTTTCTCTGAAAAATACCTCCCACCTGTACCTTATTCACCACTGTGAGGTAAAGTTCTCAATCATATCCCCCCGCTCCCTCCTCTCTTCCAGGATGTACATATTGAGCTCCTTTAGCCTCTGCCTATAGGGCTTTTGAAGCAGACCCTGCCCCATCTTGGGAGCCCTCCTCTGGACTACCTCCACTCTATGTCTTTTCTGAGATGTGGTCTCCAGAACTTGTCATAGTGTTCCAGGTGGGGTCTTACCAGTGACCTATATAGGGATAACACCACTTTCTTCTTCCTGCTGGTGATACCCCTACATATGCACCCCAGCATCCACTAGCTCTCCCAATTGCCTTGTCACACTGTCTGGCCACCTTTAAGTCATTTATATGATTATCCCTGGGTCCCTTTCCTGCTTGGTCATTTTAAGTATCTCTCCCCTCATTTTGTACTCCACCCCCAAGTTTCTGTGGCCCAAGGACATTATTTTGCACTTTTGTGCATTAAACCCTAGCTGCCAAACCTCTGACCACCTCTCCAACATTTTAAATCTATTACCACCCTTTGCACACACACCCTCGGAGTGTCCACTCTGTTGCAGATCTTGGTGCAGACCTTCCCTTCCAGTTCCTTTGCTATATCACTAATGAAGACATTAAAAAGGACCAGCCCCAGCACTGACCCCTGGGGTACTCCTCTGGTCACTGACCCCTCCTCGAAGTGAACTCCATTTATCACCACCCTCTGCCTCCTATTCCTAACCTGTTTCTTACTCAGGTTGCCACCTTATTGTCCACCCCCATGCTACCCAACTTGTTTACCAGTCTCTTATGTGGAACAGTGTTGAAGGCCTTGCTGAAATCTAGGTAGCCCACATCCACCATCCCTCCCTGATCCAACACCTTGGTCCCCCAGTCAAAACAATCTATTAGATTTGTTTGGCACGACCTTCCTTCTGTGAAACCAAGCTGCCTCATGTCCTGCAGTCCACTGGATTCCAGGTAATTCACAATCCTTTCCTTTAATAGTGTTTCCATTAGTTTCCCTGCCAGTGAAGTCAGTCTGACAGGCCTATAATTGCCTGCCTCCTTGCTATCACTTTTGCAAAGTGGGACCATGGATGCTCTTCTCCAGTTCTGTGGGACAAAGCCAGTCTCCAGTGAACTGTTAAACAAGGCTGCCAGGGGTGCAGCCAGTACTTCCCTGAGTTCCCTTTGAACTCCTGAATGCACCCAATCTGGCCCCATGGCTTTGTCCACCCTCAGATTAGCAAGTGCTCTCCTGAGCCTCAGAAAAGGGACCAGTGTTCATTTCCCTCTCCTCAAAGCTCCTGGTACCTTTTTGTGGTTCCTCCCCTTCCTCTTCTACTGTGAACAGTGAGCAGAAGTTTTTTTTAAATTAAACAAAGTACAAGGAAACAAAGGATCAGGGATGCCTGACTCTGGAAGGCAATGATGACGAATGCACGGAGTCTGGCTAGCAAAATCCCAGAACTCTCAGACACAATAGCAGATGCAGGATTGGTCTGGGTCGCAGTCACAGAAACATGGCTAAATGAGAGCCATGAATGGGATGTTGCGATCCCAGGTTACAAATTATTCAGGAAAGACAGAAAAGACGTAGGGTGGGGTGGGGGTTGCGCTATATATAAGGGAAGACATAAAGCTATGGAGGTCTCAAGGTCCCAAGATGCACCTGGGTCACTCTCAAACCAGGCTCATCCTCAGCCCTCAGACTAGGAGTGGCATACAAACCTCCCTCACAAGGAGCAGAAGGAGACAACGCAATGCTTGTTAACATACTAAAGATAGCCAAAAAATAATAATAATTATAATAATAAATTTATTTATAGAGCGCCTTTCATTTTTCCAAGGCGCTGAACATATTAAAACAATAACATCAAATATTAAAATCCAATAATGCACATAAATAAAATCACAACACAATAATATCAAGCATTAAAATTCAAGATAAATAAAAATAAAACCACAACACAATCAGCAATTACAATATAATCAGCCATCCAAAAAGGCCATTTGCAAAAAATACATTTTCAAATTACTCTTAAACTCCTCCACAGAGGTGCACTCCCATAACCGGCAGGGTAGAAAATTCCAAAGAGTGGGTGCAGCATAAAAGAATGCTCTACAGCTGGAAGATTTAAGACTCACTCTTGAATCTCTAGCACCTTCGTCAAGCCGAGAGCGGAACGATCGTGGCCGGGCAGTAGGGGCACCAGAAGTTCTTCAGGTAGGCCGTGATCCTGATCATGAAGGATTTGAAGTCAGTAAACTGACTTTAAGGCAATCCGACCATCAGAGAGGCAGCAGTGCAGTTCGGGCAGCAGCACCGGGTTAATATGACAGGACCTACATGTCCTGGTCAAAACCCGGGCTACTGCATTCTGCACCAGCTGTAGGCGACGAATTTCAACCCCAGAAAGTCCAAAGTACAGGGAGTTGCAGTAGTCCAGACGCGAGGACACAAAGGCATGGACCAACGTTGATAGGGTGTCAGACAGAACAAGGTGCTTAACTCTAGCGATATTCCTAAGATGGTAAAAGGAAGTCTTGACAACAGCTGACACTTGAGACTGTAGTGTCAGTCTGTCGTCCAAGATAACCCCCAGGTTATGCACCCATTCGGAGGTCGGAAGTGAAACACCGCCAAGGAAAATTCCAGAGGGCGTACCAACACACGATCCCTCTATCTGACAGACTGGGTCCACAACCAAAACCTCTGTCTTTTCTGAGTTCAACTTCAACCTACTAGAATCCATCCAATCCTGGAGTTCTTCCAGATAGTTGTTAAACACCGAGAGAGCTCCATCCTGGTCGGGTGCAAAAGACAGGTATAGCTGGGTATCATCTGCATAGCAGTGAAACTTCAGCTCATACAGTCTTATAATGTCTCAGAGGGGCAGCATATACACTGCGAATAACATGGGCGACAGCACAGAACCCTGAGGCACCCCACACAACAAAGGAGTTGGGCCAGAGGAAAAAACCCCAACACAACTCTTTGTGATCTCCCAGTGAGGAATGAGGTGAACCATTGCAGAACGATTCCCAAGATTCCACAAATCTGCCTTAGGCGTGCTATCAACACCAAGTGATCCACATTGTCAAAAGCTGATGAGAGATCAAGGAGAACCAGAATAGAACATCTCTTCTGATCACTCACCCGCAGAAGATCATTAAGCACCCGAACCAGCGCAGTCTCAGTGCTATGTCTTTTACGAAAACTGGACTGGAAGGATTCATAGATGTTATGGATGGTTAAATGGTCCTCCAATTGGGTTGCTACTACCTTCTCAATCACCTTCCCAATAAAGGGAAGGTTAGAGATGGGACTGGTTTGTGAAACAGTCTGGGTCCAAGGTAGCTTTCTTCAAGAGAGGTGTCACCACTGCCTCTTTCAAGGAGCTAGGGAACTCACCCGACTCCAGGGAGCACCAGACTATTTGCACAAGGACTGGACCGATGATATCACTACAACTCAAAATTAGGGAGGTCGGTCTAGGATCCAAACTACAGCTTGTGGGACGCACACTATGGATGATCCTCATAACATCCACAAAATCAGGTCGACTGAAGGAACTCCAAGAAAAGTGAGGTACTGTGAAATCACACTGTTCAACAGCATCACCCTTACAGATTGCTAGACGCAAATCCACCCTGATGTCGGCCACCTTAGTTGCAAAGTAGTGAGTGAGCTCCTCGCACTCTAATAGCGTAAAGGCTTTTCAAACTTGCAGACAGGCTGGGTTGCACAGTCTGTCTACAGTTCAAAACAGCTGAGCCGGTTGATTCCGGGCAACTGCAATCTTCCTGGACAGGAATTCTTCCTTCTTACGGGTGACTGCAGATTGATAGACAGAATAATGTTCCATCAATCTAAGGTGCTCCGCTTTAGGGGCGGACTTACGCCAGCACCGCTCTAACCTTTGCCCCGTCTCCACATCTCCCTCAATGTCCCATCGAACCAAGGAGACTTGAGGTGAAGGGATAGGGGGTGCACATGAACAGGAGCAATAAAATCCAGAGCCGTTGTAACAGCCGTGTTATAAGCCGACACCAGGGTCTTTGAATTACTGCTCGCCAACACGGGGGATGAGAGGTCAAGGACCGCCGCAAGGCCTTGGGAGGTAATATCCGGTAAAGGGCGGAACCTGACCGTCTCCACAGGGGAAGGCCTTCTCAGGGGGTGCAAAAAATACAGGTTACTCACCTGTAACAGGAGTTCTAGGAATGGTATATGTTGTTCATCCACACTGTCTGGCAGGTTCCTTGCCGCTTTAAATCTTGCCGGAAGGTCTTCAAGCTGGCTCCTCCCACCCATCTGGGTGGTAAAACTCTCGGCTCCGCCCCATGATGCCAGATCTAGCCCGCTGGAAGCCAGGTTGTGTGTCGAGCTGGGAGGTCGGTGGGTCGTGTGGATGAACAACATATACCATTCCTAGAACCCATGTTACAGGTGAGTAACCTGTATTTCTAGAGACATGGATATGTTGTTCATCCACACTGTCTGGCAGACTCCTAGCAGTTCTCCAGGAGGAGGGAGGCAAGGCGCAAATGCCTGATACTTACTTGGGAAATAAAGACTGGAGAACTGAGGCCCCAAAACCAGCATCCCGGCGTGACTCAAGGTCGATGTGGTAATGGGTGATGAAGGTATGTGCTGACTTCCAGGTAGCAGCCCTGCAGATTTCCTGGATAGGGACGTCCCTGGAAGCAGCTACCGATGCAGCGGTATGGTGGGTAGAATGAGCTCTTATCTCTCTGGGAGGGTCCATGCCCGCCAACCTGTAGCAGAGATCTATGCAGGAGGTGACCCACCTGCCTATCATCCGCTTGGCTGCAGGCCTGCCAGGTGCGGCTTCCAGCGTGGGTGACAAACAGCTGGTGAACCTCTCCCGAACTTCAGCTGTCCGCTCCTTATAATAAGCGGCTCTTCTAGGGTCCAAAGTATGGAGCCTATACTCGCCTCCGAGGTGTGACTGGGTAGAACACCAGCAGAGTCAACACCTGGTTAAGGTGAAACTCCGATACCACCTTCGGAAGGAATTTTGGGTGGGGGCGCAGGACAACCTTGTCCCTGTGGAAGACCAGATAAGGAGACTCGATGGAAAGTGCCTGGAGCTCTCCCAACCTTCTGGCTGACGTGATAGCCACCAAGAAAGCGGTCTTCCACGACAGGTGGGAGATATCACACCTCTGCATTGGTTCGAATGGCCTGCCCATGAGCTTAGCCAATACCAGCAGTAGATCCCACGGAGGTGGAGGTTCTCGCACCGGAGGGGATATGTGATCAAGGCCTTTGAAAAAGCGCCCAACCACCTTCTCCAGCACCACTGACTGCTTCCTGGCCCGCGCCCGGTAAGCAGAGATGGCTGCCAGGTGCACCTTAAGGGTCGTTGACCAAAGCCCTTGCTGAGAAAGGGACCACAAGTAGTCCAGAATGCTTGCCAAGGAACAGGAGGAAGGGTCCAGGCCCTTGCCCTGACACCAAATGGAAAATGTCTTCTATTTGAAGGCATAGCATTTTCTGGTCAACTCCTTACGGGATGCCTCAATGATGTTGAGGACCTCGTCGGAAAGACCCAAGGCCTGGAACTCTAGCCACTTAGGAACCAGGCCATCAGGTGCAGGGATTGAAGGTCCGGATGGAATACCTTCCCCTGATTGACTGAGATCAGGTCCGGGCGGGCTGGAAGCCACCTCGGGAGCCTGAAGCTGAGACTGAGGAGATCTAGATACCAGAACTGATGGGGCCAGTCTGGGGCTACCAGAATCACCTGCGCCTTGTCCCTCCTCGCCTTGAGAAGCACCTTGTGGATCAAGGGAAATGAGGGAAAGGCGTAGAAGAGGCCTGGGGTCCACGGCATCGAGAAGGCATCCCCCTGCAGCGAGCCCTGCTGAGGGGGGCAGGCATGAAACAACCTCATCTTCGCATTCTCCCTGGAGGCAAACAGGTCCGCCTGAGGCGTGCCCCAGTGGGAGAAGAGATCTTGTTCCACCTCCGGCAGGAGAGACCACTCGTGAGAAGTAGCCCCTATCCAGCTTAGGGCATTGGCCAGGGTGTTGGAGGCTCCTGCCACGTGAATGGCAAGAAGATCTGCCTCCAGGCTGCGCACGAGTGACCAAATGCGGAGAGCTTCCCTGCACAGAGGCATGGAGCGCATCCCGCCCTGGCAGTTTAGATAGTACATGGTCGTGGTATTGTCCGTCTGGACCTGAACCACTTGACCCTGTAGAAACGGAGCGAAGGCGTTGAGGGCTAGACGAACCGCTCGAAGCTCCAGCAGGTTGATGTGGCATCGGGACTCCCGAGGGGACCAGAGGCCATGCACTTTATGCTCTCCCCCAGATGGGCACCCCAACCCATCAGAGAGGCATTGGTCGCTAGAGAGACCGTCGGCTCGGGGCGGACAAATGGGATGCCCTCCTGCAGATGTGCCGGAACGGTCCACCACTGGAGAGCATTCCACATCCCCTGGGTCACTGTCACTAGCTGATCCAATGGATCGAAGCGCTGTGACCACTGGCTAGCCATTCCCCATTGAAGGGGATGCAAGTACCAGCGGGCCCAACGAACCACGCTGGTGCAGGCTGCCATGAGGCCCAGGAGGCGCAGGAAGTCCTGGGCAGGGTGCGATTGCCCAACCAGAAATGATTGGGCAAAGGAGGAAAGAACCTCGGCCCTGTCCACCGGGAGCCATGCTCTGGCTTGAAGAGAGTCGAGCTCTGCCCTAATGAAATGTATCACCTGTTTTGGCATGAGTTCTGACTTGGCCTCGTTGATGAACAGGCCAATCTGAGAGCAAACCTGGAGGGCCAGATCTCTGGACCGCTCCACCTCCGCTCTGGAGGGGGCTGCAATCAGCCAGTCATCCAGGTAGGCGTACACCCAGACCCTTCGGCACCGCAGGAATGCTGTCACCACTGCCACGCATTTGGTGAAGACCCTGGGAGCTAGGGAGAGGCCGAAGGGCATGGCCCGGAACTTGTAAAGGGATCCCTCCTCTCTCTGAAGTGGAGGAATCTCAGATGAGATGGACGGATTGGGATGTGAAAGAATGCATCCTGGAGGTCCAGGGAACAAAACCACATGCCTCGTTCCAAGGATGGTATAATCTGAGCCAGAGTGACCATCCTGAAGGTCCGAGACCCTAGGAACCTGTTCAGGTCATGCAGGTCGAGAATGGGGCACCAGCCCCCCGTCCGTTTTGGGACCAGGAAATACCTGGACACAAACCCCGGTCTGGAGGAGGATCCGCTACCTTCCTGATCACCTCTTTTCAAGGAGCAGGGCAATATCGGCTTCGGCGGGCCGACAAGCGAGGCTGCGGACCTCGTAGCCCCCAGAAGGCGATAAGGCCAAAGGGTGGGGACTGCTCAAACTCAAGAGGCAGGCCCTTTCCTACCACCTCCAACACCCAGCGGTCCATGGTGATAGCGGATCAGGTGGAAAGGAAGTGGCGGAGCCGTCCCCCCACGGGGGGATCCCGGGGGGGGAGTGACGAGGCTGGGGGCGACACTCCTCAACCCGTCACTGGGCAGGCTTGGAGGAGGAACCGGCCGAGGGACCTCCTGGGCCTTTACCTCCCTGCTTGCTGTTGGAGGAAGCTGCGGGCTTGGCTTTGGGGTGCCAAGCGCGAGCCTGCTGGCCCTGATGTTGGTGCTATTGGGCCGGACGTGCCGCAGGCGCAGAAGGACGAAAGGGCTTGTGCTGTTGCTGACGGCGGCCTTTGTCCTTCTGGGTGGAGGTGACCGAGTCCAGGGTGGCATTGGACTTTTTGATCCGCTGGAGGTGGCCTTCCACTCCAGGGCCGAAGAGGTCGGTCCCCAAGAAGGGGACAGCCGCCAGCTTGTGCTGGGTATCCGCCATAAAGGTGAATATCCTCAGCCATGCTCTGCGGCGCATGGCCACTGCAGCCACAACCAATCTGGCACAGGAGTCCCCTATGTCCAGAGCTGTTTGGAGCTGCTGCTTCACCACCGCTCTACCCTGGTCCTGGACCTGCCGGACCGTGGTCTGGAGGTCGGCCGGGAGATGAGGAATCACCTCATCCAGCGAGCCCATGAGGGCGTGGGAGAAGTGTGCCATCAGCACGGCCGAGCTGGCCTGGTGGAGGCCAAGGGAGGACGCAGCGTACACCTTGCGCCTGGCATAGTCCAGCTTTTTGGACTCCTTGTCGGGGGGCTTCTCCACGTCCCTAGCGCTCCCGGAATGCCGGAAAACGCTGTCAGTGACCAACCCCTCAGCAGAGGGGTGCTTCGAAAACCCGGGCAAAGAGCCGGTAGGGACCGCATACTTCCTGGCCATCCTGGCCGAGGGCACAGGACAGGAAGCAGGCCGCTGCCAAAGTTCCAAGGCTGGCCCGACAATGGCCTCAGCCATAGGAAAGGCCTCCATGGGTGAATCCCCTCGGTCCAGTATCTCCGTCAGGGGATACTTGGCCCATTTGGAAACGGGCTTGAGCTGCATCCAGGTGGACTCCGAGATGAGCCGAAGCAGACCCATAAAGGACGATGGGCTTTCATCCAGTGACTGGCCCCCGGAGGACTCCAAGTCAACCTGCCTGGAGAACAGGAAGGAGTCATCGTCGGACTCCGAAGAGTCCGCGAAGAGCTGCCTGGGCCCTGAGCCACCCTCCACCTGCCAAGGACGGTCAGGAGTGAGGGTGACTGACAACCTGTGGGGCAGGCCTTGAGCCGACCGAGAGTCCTTGGTCGGTGCCCCCGATTTCGGTTGTGGAGGCAGAGGTTCCACCACAATTGGTGGGGCAGCAGGTTTCAGCTGAACAACCGGCCCAGGCTTGGGCATCTCGACTGCAGCGAGAGGCTGTTGCGGCCGTTCGGGTGACAGCCACTTGATGGCCAGGGAAGGTGTCGGCGTCAACTTAGTCCCGGACAAAAGTAACTGCTGCCACATCAGCTCCTCGTAGCGTCGACACAATTTGCAATGAAGCCTCTCCTCATCCAAGGAGGAGCAGCATGGCTGCTCACCTCGGTGCCGAGACCAAGACCACCGATGTCGGTGGGATGAGCTGGACTGAGAAGAGGTCCAAGACCGAGACCGATGGTGCAGGAAAATACTTGGTTTCCACCGGGGGAACCGGCGAAGAAGGGTCGTCGGCTTCACCAGTCGACAAACCGTCCAACGGATTGAGAAAAATCTCGACTGCGTCGATGGGTGTCTCGGCTGGCTGACCTGACGGGGATGCCGTGAAGCCAGCAGCCTTAGCCGCAACCTCGACCGAAGTCGACGGTCAGATGTCCGGGGGAGGGGACCTCTCCCGCTCCCACGGACACCGACGATGGGACTTATCCTTGGGATCCTTCTTTTTGGACCGAGAGGAATGTCCCGATGGCCCCTCTCCCTTCGTGGAAAGGGAACAGCAAAGCTCCTTGAACAAAGCAGAATACGAGGTACCCAAAGACAGCAGGATAAAAGCCGCGACCGAGGAGGAGGAAGATGCGGCCTGGGCCACCTCCTCTTCGAGGGCGATCATCTGCTCGAGCTGCTCAGCCGAGTCAGCCGTCACGGCAACCGCCCAACAGGCCTCTTCTGACTTTACTGGCGGGTAGCGCTTCTTAGGGCTCTCAAGCTTCAACAGGGCAGCGGTCCTCCAAGACGCTAGCGAAATCCAACAGCAAGACCTCCTGCAGGCCTGCAGGTCATGTTCTAGGCCGAAGCAGTAGACGCACGTGGAGTGTGGATCTGTCCTGGACATCTTCTGCCCACAAGGGCACCGCCCAAACCCGGGAGTCGATTTGCCATCGCAGCCACGAGGGAAAAAGAAGACTGAAGTCTTGAGAATTTTAAAACGAGTTTCGGACGAACCAAAGAATTAGGATCCAGTCTAACACACAAAGCATTAAGGAGGGAACCTGAGCTTCCCAGCGGTAAGGAAGATCTGGCGTCATGGGGCGGAGCCGAGAGTTTTACCACCCGGGTGGGTGGGAGGAGCCAGCTTGAAGACCTTCTGGCAAGATTTAAAGCGGCAAGGAACCTGCCAGACAGTGTGGATGAACAACATATCCATGTCCCTAGAACTGAACCTCACAGTGTAGTGGTCTGACCAGGCAACTGGTTCCACCCCCAAGTCGGATGCATCAATCCCCAGGAGAAAGACTAAGTCCAGAGAGTGCCCAGATTTATGGATAGCAGTGGAAACTACCTGTGTAAGGCCCAAAGAAGTCATTAATTGGAGGAAATGATTACCAAACTGCGAAAGTTCATCTTCGACCCAGGCGCTGAAGTCACCCAGAACCATCAATCTGGGTGACTCAAACGACATGTCGACGATGAAGTCTGCTACTTCCTGTAAGAAATGTTTCCCATCTCCAGGTGGACAGTAGATGAGGACGACTCGAACACCTACACCTGCTACTACTGTGCACTCAAAGGACTCAGCCTCTCCCACTACCACACTCGTGAGGCCCAGTTCAGTCTTAAAACAGACTGCAACACCCCCCTCCCCTGCGGTCCAATCTCGGGTGGTGTATCTCCGAGTACCCGGCTGAAGTCATGGCCTCCAATGTGGGGCCTGATTTTTCATCCAGCCAGGTCTCGGTAATGCAAGCCAAGTCCGCTGAGCCAACAAGATCGGCAATAATGCGGGTCTTATTCCTAATGGACCTGGCATTGCATAACACCGCCTAAGTTGAACGAACCTCGGAGGCTGTCAGGCCCATCTGCCTACTGAATACAGTAGTGCCCTTGGGTATGGGCACCAGACATGGTAAACCACGATCTGGATTCCATTTCGCCCCAGGGCGAGAAAAAGGAGAAGTCGTGCTGATGGACTGGAACTCCTGCACAGCATCAACAACTAGGAGCAGAAATTTCTTAAACACCTTGAGAGGGGCTGGACTTAATCAGCTTGTCATGGCCCCCACTAGAGAAAACACAGTCCTGGACCTGGTGCTGACAAACAGCAGTGAGGTCCAGGAGGTGGAGGTGGGCTGCCATTTGGGGTCAAGTGACCACAAATCTGTCTGCTTCAAGTTCCTTTGTAAACCGTTCCACAATGTGGGTAAAGAGAAGCTTAGAGCACCTTTGCCGAAATGAGTTTTGACCCTTGGAACTTGGAGGGCAATTAGGGAATACCTCCGTAGAGCATAGGTGCCTAACACACTCTGGGGAATACAATCTGAGACATATGAGGGGAGCTTGTTGGTCACCGCTCTGAAGGCCCATAGGGCGGCGTTTCTATTCCTTCTATAGTGAAGGGAAGTCCAGCCTAATGATAAGTACAGGGAGCAGTGGTGTGTGGAAAGTGGAAGGCCAGTAATGAACCTGATAGCTCTGTGGTAGAGGGTATCCAACTTAGCCAGTGCAGAGGCAGTGCAGTGGCTGTAGAACAGGTCAGCGTAATCTATTAAAGATAGGAAGGTAGCTCGAACCAGTTGAATCTTGGCCTCCTTTGTGAGCAGGTGGTTAATTCTGTAGAATAGTCCTAATCTTTGCCTAAGTTTCTTCTGTAGTTCTTCAAGATGGTCGTCGAAGGAAAGTTTATGATCGAGCCAAACTCATAGATATTTGAATTTAGGTACATACTCTAGTGTTTCTCCAAGAACAGTGGTCATTTGTGGGATTGCTCCCCCCCCCCAGCAGGAATTGCCGCATGCAGGGAAGGGGAGAAGAGCATGGCTTTTGTCTTTTTTGCACTGAGCAAAAGCTTTTTGTTTATGAGCTGGTATTGTAGAAGGTTAAATTCAGCTTGGAGGTCTTCACAGCTGCTTCAGTGGGGCGACTCAGAACCTGATACAGTATAAAATCGTAAATAAGCAGGATGTTGGCTTTTTGATGGGGTCATTGATGATTGTAATGTAGACTGCAAAGAGGAAGGGACCAAGGATAGAGCCCTGGGGCACGCCCCTCAGCATAGGTTTTAATGGAGAAAGATCACCTTCAGCTTTAACCTGCTGTTTCTGTTCTCCGAGGTAGTCTGCAAACCAGCACATAGATTTATGGTCCAGGCCTAAGGTGCTTAGGGAGGAAAGAAGCAGGCTGTGATCCACTGTGTCGAATGCCTTACTAAGATCCAAGAAAACAGCACAGACATGCTTCTTCTTCTTGTCAAGATCTAGGAGCCAATCATTGGTCACCTTAGCTAGGTCAGGGTTGGTAGTGGTCAAGCTAACCTGGGCACAGCCCTCCAGGACACTGTAACCCCCCTCTTTCCTTACTAGTGGCTGGAACAATACACAATAATCACTTTCACAATACCCCTGATACACCACACAAGTACCCACACTGTTTGCACTTATCACCAGAGCATTCCTCTGGCTCGACCCTGGGGACCCCTGTAAAACAAGGTTATACATAGCAAACAACAGCAGTACAGTACTCTTGCACAAACTGGAACCACAGTCAGGGTAAATATAAAAAAGAGTTAGATCTGATTTATTTAAGGGAATTAAACAAGGAAGGGGCGTAATCAGGTCAGTTTGCTTAAAGGCTGTATCAATCAAACAGTTATGCATGCACTTCAGGGTCCATAAACAGTCACACACTCTGGGTACCTAGATGAGAACGGTGGGCTAGCCAGGTACGCCAGCTGGCTGGGGCCCTGTGATGGAAGAAAACAACATGCACCACACACACTAATTGTAATCCAGAACTGGAGGGCTCAGTTCGTGAAGAGAAAACAAGACAATCAGATGACACAGTTTTAGATTAGGCTGTTGTTGCAGGGAGCTACCCTAATGATTACTCGTGATACCCAAGACTGGACACAGGCTGGATGAAAATTGAGACTGCAGGTGGTTGATCTGGAGTGCCAGGAGAAGCAGGGCCCACACGATTTACCAAGGTGTCATTCCTGTTCAAGTGTGGAGCAGGGGCCTGACCCCCAGACAGATCTCTCGTCGATGGCTTTCTCTGTGCAGAGGGTTGTCTGGCTGGGCCAGTGTGGCAAGGCCCAGGCCAAATGGAGACAAATTTGGATACAGTCCGTTTTGGGCTGGATACAGCTTCCAGCAAGCAGAACACAGTTCACACAGTGAGGAATCAAATCACGACCCACTAACAACTCACAGCACATTTACATGTAAGGAAATTTTACTGTACCAGGCAAACCGCTCTCCAGTCACGATCGCAAAGTCTCTGCACAAACCAGGGATTCAAAAGCAGCTGGAAATCCTGACAGGCCAATCACATTCAACAAAATCTTCGGTCTTCTTCAGGTATGAGCCTGTTAAAAAATCAGTGGCTTGCTTCGTTCTCACAAACTTGGATTTAGTCCAAAATAATTCTCTTCTCTCCCTCTCAGGGGCAGCAGGCAGACATGCAGGCCACAACTCAGGCCTTTCCGCAGTTCTCCCGCATGAAACTACTCAGATGGCTGCTTGACTGTCTCAAGCTGTTGCTTCTTCAGCTCCCAACTTAGATCTGACTCAACTGTCAGCAAGCCTGGGACTTTCCCCAGAATCCAAAAGGTTCGGTTGGCTGATCTGTCTGTCAGTCACAACAAAGGCTCCCTCTTCAGGTGCAAAAAGGCACCAAAAGCCCCAAACTACAATTCCTACAGATTTTGACTCCAGACAGCTCCTATAGTCCGGCTCCATTTTAGGTCCCACCAGTACTGATTGTCCAATTCGGCAGTCCAGGACCAAGACAGTAGAGATAAACAAAACAGTCTTTGCTGTAAAAAAGGCAGGTTAGACAAACTACATTATCATTATCACTCTAAATGATTTTCAGCAAATTGTTACCTCTTTCAACAGAGCTTCCTCTCAGATTACTTATGACAGCAATCCAGGCAACTCTTAAAGAGACAGTGCACAGAGGCTATACAGGCACTCTCTGGCAATCATATTTAAATTGTTAAAATGCAGGATACCAGCCTGGCAGTGAGCATTTAGGCAAGCTCAGGGAAGACTTTTTGGGAACCACCATTTGTAGGGGGTTACACCCTTCCCTGCCTGGAGAAAACTTGGTGTCTGCATCAAGTCTGTATCATCATGTATCAGTTAACATAAACTTATTACTTTACTATACATATTCACTACAATTCATGATACTGTATCCATTCTGACAATACATTGTGCATATATCACACAGGTAAATTGAACAGCAAGAGGGGGCCCTTCCCTGTCAGCTAACTTGGGACTAGAGGGTTCGGGGGCACCATGGTGAGAGGGAAAGACAAGTAACCTGGAATTGGCTCTTTGGCTCAGTTTAGGCAGTGAGCTTTGAGAAACATAAATCCCTTGTGAACCACACTGAGAGACAAATCCACTGGCCTCCTAGGAGAATCATAACTGAAACGTACTAATGGCTTGACAGCTCGGCCAGTTTTTCTGAGGGGGACAACTACAGTCTCTGTACTCTCAGCACTGGTCTGAGGACTCTCATCACTTGTGAGGGGTGCCGCTGCCTGGATGGGAATGTCCAAACTTGGGGCACTGTCAGCTCCTTGCTCTGCAGGCTCTGTTTCTACAACACTTGACTCATTTTGTGAAGGCTCAGGCACAATCAAACTTTGAGGCACTGAATGGGGGTTGTCAGCACTCTTATAGTGTTCCTCAAGTTCTGGCATGTCACCAGAAAGACTCATACCATCAGCCTCTCCTTCAGGCAAATCATACAGTTCAACAATACACAAAGACTCATCAACCTCAGACGTGATACTTTGCACTTCACCTTCAGGGAGCATTGGCTCCAAGGATGATGCCGGGGCGTTAGGCAGTCCAGAAGGCCCAGCTTCATCCCCATAATTCAACATAGGATTTCTACGAAACAACTAACTCAGTTCATATGAGGGATAATAGGCATTATCACACTCACTGTCATCCGAGTTAGACTGGCAGTCACTATCATTCTGGGCCTGCTGCGGGGGAAGTCTTTAATCAGCAACCACAGGGCAGGCTGACTCTGTTTCTTTCTTGCAGCAGCACGAGTCACTGGTCCAGGGGAATCAATCTCGGTGGGTTCAGCCTCAATTATAACTTGACCAATAGGTAGCAAGTGGTTACGGTGCATGGTCTTGACAGCTTTGGAGATATTCTCTAGGCGCACTTTGTACACTAGCAAATCATCCAGCTTTCCAACTATGACATGGGGAAGATGGTGCCATCGATCAGCAATTTTGTGTTTACCATGCAATCCTAAATTTCGCAACAACACACGGCCTCCAGGCCTAAGCTCTTGAGCCTTTACTTTTCTATCATGTCTTTGTTTGTTGGCTAAATTTCTTTTGGTGGCCATTGTCTGGGCCAGTTGATAGGCATGGTTCAATTGAGCTTTCAGTTTTTGTACATATTGCAGGTAATCTTTGGCTCGGACCCCATCGGGAGAAACCCCAAAACAGACATCAACAGGCAGCCGGGCCTCTCTCCCGAACATGAGGCGGTAGGGAGAGAACCCTAGTAGCATCATTCTTTGTGCAATTGTATGCGTGTACCAAGGTGCTAATCTGCTGGCTCCATTTATGCTTATCTTTTGGGTGGAGGGTGCCTAGCATGTCTAGCAGGGTGTGGTTAAAATGTTCTGGTTGAGGATCCCCCTGCATGTGATAAGGGGTGGTTCTTGACTTTCGCACCCCCCATAGAGAGAGCATTTCTTTGATTAGCCGACTCTCAGAGTCCCGGCCCTAATCAGAGTGAATTTGCTGGGGAGCACAATAGTAGACAAAGAAATTTTCCACTAGCACCTTGGCCATGGTAGATGCTTTTTGTTCTTTGGTGGGAAAAGCTTGTGCATATCATGTGAAATGGTCCGTAACCACTAACACATTGCCAATGTTTCGCTTGATCAGGCTCTAAACTCAAGAAGTCTATGCAGACTAGTTCCATTGGGGTGCTGGTAGTAATGTTGATAAGGGGGGCAGCCCTCTGAGGTAGGGCTTTTCTTTGCAGGCAGCATCTACAAGTCCTTACATGGTGCTCAACATCAGCTCCCATCTTGGGCCAGTAGAATCGAGATCGTACTAGGTCAAGGGTCTGGTCATACCGAGGTGGCCCATATGATTGTGGAGGGACCTCAGAACCAAATCTTTGAAGGCTGTGGGCAGGGCCAATTGTTGCTTGTCTATTATTTGGCCACCTCGATCTACAGTCTCTCTATACAACAAATGATTAAGCAGCTTCAACCTGGGGCCTTCCTTAAACAATAAAGCGGTTCGCAGATCGGAGGAATGCAACTTGGACACATCTTTTCCTGCATGAAAGGCATCAAGTGCTAGCTGAATCATAGGATCTCGGGATTATGCCCAATGAATGCTGTCATTGTCAAACTGAGGTAGTGCACTAATATCTAGAGCAGAGAAGTGGCAATACGCAGCCGGTATGCAGGTGTCAGAGGGGCCCAAGCAATCTACTAAGCAGTCCGCTGTGTCCGTAGACTTCTGTTCATTTCTATCAAACTTTTGGCACAATGCTCGGATGTCAGGTTCAGACAGCCTGACCCAGTTGCTCTTTGAAATGGGCCTCCGGGATAGGGCGTCAGCATCAATATGATTCAGGCCTGGTCTGTATTCGACAGCATAATCATATGTTGACAATGCAGAAAGCCACCAGTGCCCCGTGGCGTCTAACTTAGCTGAAGTCTGTACATAGGTCAACAGGTTATTGTCAGTTCTCACCAATATTTTTGTCCCATAGAGGTAATCATGAAACTGGTCGACAATGGCCCATTTAACGCAAGGAACTCCAACTTGTGCACAGGGTAGTTTTGCTCTGACAGGGTCAAGCTCCTACTGGCGACTGCCACTGGTCTCAAACCATCCTCATGGTCTTGATACAGCTCCTAGACCCTGCAGACTGACATCAGTATGCAGCACATAGGGTTTGGTGGGCTCAGCATAAGCGAGGATGGGGGTGTGGGTGAGCTGGTATATGACTTCCTGGAAAGCTGCTTCACAGTCAGATGTCCAATGGGACCCGAAAAGTTCACCTGGGTGGAAATATGCTTTATCTGGTTGACAGACCCTTTTTGTACTTCCGATTGGTAGGAGGGTAACCCTGGGTAAGATTCAAGAGTGGCCGAATCACTTTGGAATAGTCCTTTATGAACCAGTGGTAGTAGCCACAGAATCCCAGGAAACATTGTAGTTCTTTCAAATTGTGGGGCTGGGGCCAAGTAGTCAAGGCTTCAACTTTACTAGGATCAGTCTCTATCCCCTCTGTAGACACTATGTGCCCCACATACTTTACAGAGGTTTGGAAAAACTGGCACTTGTCGATGGACAGTTTGAGGCCAAAATCTTCCAGTCGGTTTAGTACTTTGAATAGTCTCTCTCATGTTTCTCTAGGGAGCTCCCAAACACAATGACATCATCCAAGTACACCAGGCATTCCAGCAAATTCATGTCTCCCACCGCTCGTTCCATCAGTCGCTGGAAGGTGGCTGGGGTGCCCGATATCCCGTAGCATTCTCAGAAATTCATAGAAGCCCAAAGGACAGATGATGGCTGTCTTCTCATGGTCCTCCAGAGCCATTGGAATCTGGTAATATTCACTGCGAAGATCAAACACTGAGAACTATTTGCTCCCATTCAAACAATCCAGAGCATCTTGTATATGGGGCATGGTGTATTGATCAGGGATGGTCTGCCGATTCAGTGTTCGATAATCAACACAAATTCTCACACATCCATTCTTCTTATGCACAACCACAATGGGAGAAGCATATGGGCTCCTGGATTCTTGTATCACACCAGCCATGAGCATTTCCTGCAAGTGACTTCTCACATCGTCTATGTCTGCAGGGGCTAGGCATTGAGACCTCTCTCGAAATGGCTGTTCATCGTGCAGGCATATGTGATGCTCCACTCCCTGGACACATCCCATGTCCCATTCCTTCAACGAAAACACTTGATCTCTCTGGGCAAGTTTCTGGCTAATTCTAGTCTTCCATTCAGCTGGCAATAGGGAGTCACCAAAATCAAACAAGTTGGGAGTCACCCGACCTGTCTTGCCAGGGTGCTTGTTGCTGGGCAACAATGCAGTGTCTGCGCAGTGTACCATAGCTAGGGTGCATCCTCTGTTCACCTGGATCTCCCGATCTGACACATTACGAATCTGGACCATCATTCATCGTGCACAGGCATGAGCACGAGCTGGCAAGATGCTGGGCTTAACCAATAATCCTTCCGGCAATTTTCCATTGCCTGGTGCATCCAACATCAGTATTTTGTTCTTGACATCTTTGCAGAGGTGGGCCTCCCCTTGCACAGTACACTGGGCATTAGGGGCTAGTACCATTGAATCGGGATCCTTCTTCCACATGACCCCTACCGGTTCATCCTGGTCCACTCCCTTGGGGCTCTGTTACAAATCATAGGCCCTCTTGATCACAGCAGGAATTCTTAGGGCCCTCCCAGTCCATTGCTCTTGTTTCTCATGACAGAGTTGTGCCAGTCTCCCAAACATATGGCCGTTGGTCCCAATTAACAGGGGAACCTCATCATACAGTCCAGTAGGGGGACACACTAAGGCCAGTGTCTCGACTTGCTCCTCTACACCAGTTACAGCTGCAGGAAATGACAACCAGAGGCGGACATATCCTAAGAAGGGATAAGACTTGTCGCTTAGGCCCTACACATGTAGGCCTTCCAGGGATTGTAAGGGCACAGCAGAGAAGTGTTTGTCATACCAGTCCTTGAATACAATGGTCACTTGCAACCCACTGTCCAGCACAGCCCAAGTAGGAATACCATTCACAGCCACGGTAGTCTCCATTGAAGGGCCCACTATTTTGGACCAGTCTGGAGGGACAGCAGCAGGGGCCTGGATGGACAATTTAGCCACAAAGGGGTTTGAGTTAGGATGTCTGAAGCCTTCACTGCGGTCATTTTGTGCACCCCTTGACCACTGATTCATTTTCCGAAGCTCTCCTTGAAGCTGGTTCACCACTTTCTCTCTGTTTTTCTGAGACCAGCATTCCCTCTTCATATGGCCATCCTTTCCACAGTGGTGACAAATGATAGAGTCCTGGGTCACCGTTGGAGAGAACATTGCAGGAGGAACTGAAGTAGTAGCAAGGGATCAGCGTCCAATATCTGCTTGCAGTGGTGTGAGGGGTGCAATGTGTCTCAATAGTTCCTTTAGGGTGGCAGTCAATTCTTTGATTTCATCCTAGGAGCTATCCTCGGTAGAGGATGTCTGAGGGTGCATCCCCACCCACATGGCAGTCACGTCCTGAGAGGAACCAGAATCTTGTTCCATGGGGGGATCCCTTGCAGAGGTGCCCGCCTTCAGCTCTTGGACTTCCTTTAATAGCTCAACTTTCAAAAACTGGGCCCAGGGCTGGAAGTCCTTTGCATTCTCAGAGTGCTTGTTAGGTGCCGACGTTTGCCCCTGAACCCCACTTGGATGATCACTCTCTGTCACTTGCACAGTAGCAGCAAATATTGGTGAAATTCCCCGGGGTTGCCTTTGCTCAACCCCACAAATTTCTTTCATTAGCTCCTCATAAGAGGGGGCGATTCCACTCGGTTGGCGAGGCGCAACTGAAGCAGTAACAATTCTGAAAATGGAGCAGACTTAAGGATCCAGTCCAGCCTAGTTCAATCTAATCCATTTGACAGCAAACTACCCTTTCTGAGGCACTCTTGTAGCAGCTTTTCAAGCCGAGGTACATAGAAAGACAATGGCTCCCCGAATACTGCTGGGTGTTTCTTACTCTCCACCACAGGTCCTCATCTGAATCCGGGCTCCCATACACATTCTCCAATGCATCAAGATAGCCCTGTGCAGTTGCTTCGGGGTTATTGGCTCGCTTGGCACAGATGGTAGCCAGGGCAGGACCTCGGAGGCTCTCACTCAACCTCTTTCATTTCTCTGCTTCTGAGCATTGCCATTCAAGTACTAGAGAGGCAACTTAGTCTATCCAGGTCTCCCAGTCATCTTCCCCTTGGGGGGGGTGCCCGAGAAGATTCTCAACCTTCGGTAGGAGTCATGACTAATGGCAGGTGCAGATATAGTGGCCAGCATTGGCATGGGCACAGAAGGCGGGGCAGTAACAGGTGCTGGAGTGGGAGGGGGTGTTGGGGAGGGAACACCCCCAGGTGGCAGGAATAGTTTCTTAAAGTCCTCTACGGTTTTCCCTTCCTCCAGCAACAACTTAGCAAATTTCTCCTCAAAAGTCTCAGATAATAGGGGGAGCACATCCTCCCCGGGGTCTTTAGTGTCTCTAGTTATCACTCTCCAGGTGGCTGGGGCCCCTTCTGGGGTAATAGTTTGTGGCATTTTGGAACTGTCCACTGGGTCACTACACACTACTAACGCCATGAAAGTTTTGGGCGGTCAAATCAGCCTGTCGCCCCACCACCACAGCGTTTGTTAAACATTCAACTTTGGAAAGTACTCCTTCTACAGCATTATTACCAATGTTCAGAGGAACATCCAATACAAGCAGGGCATTGTGAGGGTCAATCTCCTGCCCTGTACACCACCCCACCAACTGGTGCACAACCACTTCTGTTGGGGTAGCCATTTATGTTTGACAATAATTTGTAATTTCAGCCACTAGAAGACACAAAATCCCAGCAGTGAGCCTCCAAGATGTAACCCCTAGGTGGCGCTATCCCCAAGGGCTACTACCTCTGCCCACTTGGCTAGTAGCAGGGTAAGAGGCCTGAGTTCTGAAACGGGTGCCTCCACCCAGAGGTCAGGGTTGGTAGTGGTCAAGCTAAGTTGGGCACAGCCCTCTGGGACACTGTAACCCCCCCTTGTGGCCTGAACACTGTACAATAATCACTTACACAATACCCCTGGTACACCACTACAAGTAACCACACTGTTTGCACTTACCACCAGGGCTGGTTCCTCTGGCTCAAACCTGGGGACCCCCTGTAAAACAAGGTTATGCACAGCATATAGCAACAGTACAGTACTTTGAGCACAAACTGGACCAGCAGTCAGATTACATTCAGAAAAAGTTAGATCTGATTTATTCAGAGGACTTGAACAAGGGAGGGGCAAAATCAGGTTAATTAGCTTAAAGGTTATATCAATCAAGCAGTTATGCATGCGCTTTGAGTCCCCCCACATAGTCCACCTCTGGGTACCCAGGTGGAGAAGAGATGGGCTAGCCAGGACCGTTGCCCGGGGTTGTAGCTGGTTGGGGCCCTGTGATGGAAAACACAACATGCACAGTACACAATATTTGTAATCTGGAGCCAGAGGGCTCAGTTCGTAAAGGAAATGAAACATCAAGACAATTAGATGACGCACTCAGATTAAGCTGTTGTTGCAGGGAGCTACCCTGGTATTTACTCACGATACCCAAGACTGGACAGAGGCTGGACGGACATCGAGACTGCACAGGTGGTTGATCTGGAATGCCAGGAGAAGCACTGCCCACACGAGGCGCAGAGGCATCGTTCCTGTTCAAGCATGGAGCAGGGGGCTGATTCCCAGGCAGGTCTCTCGTCGATGGTTTCTCTGTGAAGCGGGTAGTCTGGCTGGGCCAGTCTGGCAAGGCCCAGACTGCATGGAGACAAGTTCAGATGCAGTCCATTTTGGGCTGGATACAGCTTCCAGCAAGCAGAACACAGTTCACACAGTGGGGAACTAACTCATGACCCACTAGCAGCTCATAACACATTTACATGTAAGGGAATTCCATTGTACCAGGCAAAGCACTCCCCAGTCACAATCACAAAGTCTTTGCATACACCGGGAGCTTAGGGGTAGCTGTAACTCCTGACAGGCCGATTGCATTCAGCAAAATCTTCAGACTTCTTCAGGTTGAGCCTGGCCCACTTCAGTAGCTTACTTTAGTCACACAAACTTGGATTTAGTCCACAATAATTCTCTTCACTCCCTCTCAGGAGCAGCAGACAGACATGTAAGCCAAAAACTCAGCCTTTTCACAGTTCTCCCATGCGAATCCACTCAGGATTGCTGCTCAGAATCACTTCAGCTCCTCTCATTTCACTTCCCAGCTCAGAACTAACTGAAAACTGCAAGCAGCCCGAGACTTCCTCAAGATTCAGAAGATTCGGTTGGCTGATTTGGCTGTCAGTCAAAGCAAGAGCTCCCCCTTCAGTTGCAAAAAAGGCACAAAAAACTCCAAACTACAGTTCCTACAGATTTTGAATTCAGACAGCTCCTGTAGTCTGGCTACATTTTAGGTCCCACCAGTACTGTTTGGTCCAATTTGCAGTCCAGGACCAAGATAGTGGAAACAAACAAAACAGTCCTTGCTACAAAGAAAGCAGGTTAAACTAACGACATTATTATTATCACTCTAAATGATTTTCAGCAAATAGTTACATCTTTCAACAGAGATCCCTCTCAGATTACTTAAGCTGCAATCAGGCAGCTCTTAAAGGGACAATACACAGAGGCTATACAGGCTCTGGTAATCACATTTAAACTGCTAAAACGCAGGACACCAGCCTGGCAGCGAGCATTTAGGCAAGCTCAAGGAAGACTTTTTGGGAACCCCCATTTGTAGGGGCGGTTACATGGATAAGACTTGTCGCTCAGCCCCCACACATGTAGGCCTTCCAGGGATTGTAAGGGCACATCAGATAAGTGTTTGTCATACCAGTCCTGAAACACAATGGTCACTTGCAACCCACAGTCAAGCACAGCCTGAGTAGTAATACTATTCACAGCCACATTAGTCTCCATTGAAGGGCCTACTATCTTGGACTAGTCTGGAGGGACAACAGCAGGGGCCTGGACAGACGATTTAGCCACAGAGGGGTTTGAGTTAGGATGGCTGAAGCTTTTACTGCAGTCATTTCATTCACCCCTTGACCACTGACTCATTTTCTGATGCTGTTCTTGAAGCTGGTTCACCACTTCTTCCAAGTTCTTCGGAGAGTGGCATTCCCTCTTCATATGGCCATCCTTGCTGCAACTGTGACAAATGACACGCTCTTGGGGCATCCATGGGGAAAACATAGCAGGGGATGCTGGAGCATTGATGGGAGATTGTGATCTGACTTCTGCGGGTAGTTTACCATGTCTCAAAAGCTCCTTTAGGGTTGCAGTCAATTCCTTGAGCTCAGCTGAGAAGCCACCCCCAGTAGAGGATGTCTGAGGGTGCACCCCAACCCCCATAACAGTCACATTCTGACAGGGACCAGGGTCTCTGTTAGCAGGGGATACCTCAGCGAATGCACCCAGTTGTGCTTTTCTGACTTCCTTCAGCAACTTCTCCCCCCACCGTTTAGCCTACAGCGGGACACTCTTAGTCGTCTCCATTTCGGAAGTGCCTTCCGGTGCCATGATCACTTGGGCCGCACTCACCCCATAATTACAATCTCTCTCTTCACCTTCTACCTCCCGGAGTTCTTTTATCAAGTCACAGTAGTCAGGTGGGTTACCTCTCCTATCCTGAAGCCTTAACTGGATGACCTGCAGTTTAGAATGTTTGGCATGTTGCATTATGTGCCCCAGTCTCACACGGTTCAAATCACTAGCGGCTACCCCACGTTTCCGGCAAGCTTTCTGCAGAGCTCTTTCCAGGCGAGTAACATACACAGACAAACTTTCCCCCTTCCATTGCTTGGTACCTTGGAATTTCCACATCAAAGTCTCCCCTGACTCAGTGCTCCCAAAATTGTATTCAAGTACAGATAGGTACTTCTGAGCAGATGCATCAGGGGTCGTGGACCTCACAAATTTAATTGCTTCAAGGGCAGGGCCCCTCGAACTTTCTATGATTCTTTTCTGCTTCTCAGCCTCTGCACACTGCCACTCGGGTACCAAGGGGGCAACATAGTTGATCCAGGTCTCCCAGTCATCCTCCCTCTGGGGTGTGGGGAGGGTGCCCGAGAAGATTCTCAGTCTTCAGTAGAAGTTGTGACTAATGGCAGGTACAGATATAGGGACCAGCATTGGCACAGGCACAGAAGGTGGGGCAGTAACAGGTGCTGGAGTGGGAGTTGGTGTTGGGAAAAGAACACCCCCAGGTGGCAGGAACAGTTTCTTAAAGTCCTCTGTAGTTTTCCTTTCCTCCAGCAACAACTTAGCAAATTTCTCCTCAAAAGTCTCAGATAATGATGGGAGCTCATCCTCCCCAGGGTCTGTACTGTCTTTTGTTATCAGTCTCCAGGCAGCTGGGACCCCTTCTGAGGCAATAGTTTTCGGCACTTTAGAGCTGTCCACGAGGTCACTACACTCTACCAAGGCTATACAAGTTTGGGCGATCAAATCAGTCTGTCGACACACCACTACAGGGTTTTTTTTAAACATTCAACTTTGGAGAGTGCTCCCTCTACAGTGTCCTTACTGGTACCCAGGGGAATATCCAGTATAAGCAGAGCATTTTGGGGGCTGATCTCCTTCCTGCCCAGTACAACACCCCACCACCTGGTGTACAGCCATTTCTACTGGGGTAGCCATTAATCTTTAACAATAATTCATAATTTTTGGCCACTAGAAGGCACAAAATTCCAGCGGTGAGCCTCCAAGATGTAACCCCTAGGTGGCGCCATCCCAAGGGCTACTACCCCTGCCTGCTTGGCTAGTAGCAGGCTAGGAGTCTGAGTTCTGAAATGGGTGCCTCCACCCGGAGGTCAGGGTTGGTAGTAGTCAAGCTAACCTGGGCACAGGCCTCTGGGACACTGTAATCCCACTCTTTCCTTACTAGTGGCCAGAACAATACACAATAATCACTTTCACAATACCCCTGATACGCCACACAAATGCCCACACTGTTTGCACTTACCACCAGGACTTTCCTCTGGCTCGACCCTGGGGACCCCTTGTAAAACAAGGTTATACACAGCAAATAACAGCAGTACAGTACTCCTGCACAAACTGGAACCACAGTCAGAGAAAATACAAAAAAGAGTTAGATCTGATTTATTTAAGGGAATTAAACAAGGCAGGGGCGTAATCAGGTTAATTTGCTTAAAGGCTGTATCAATCAAACAGTTATGCATACACTTCAGGGTCCATAAACAGTCACACACTCTGGGTACCCAGATGGAAAATGGTGGGCTAGCCAGGAACGCTGCAGCTGGTTGGGTCCCTGTGATGGAATACACCAACATACACCACACACACCAATTGTAATCCGGAGCCGGAGGGCTCCATTCGTGAAAAGAAAACAAGACAATCAGATGACACACTTTTAGATTAGGCTGTTGTTACAGGGAGCTACCCTAATGATAACTCATGATACCCAAGACTGGATGAAAATTGAGACTGCAGGTGGTTGATCTGGAGTGCCAGGAGAAGCAGGGCCCACACGATTCACCGAGGCATTGTTCCTGTTCAAGCGTGGGGCAGGAGGCAGATCCCCAGGCAGGTCTCTCGTCGATGGCTTTCTCTGTGTAGTGGGTGGTCTGGCTGGGCCAGTGTGGCAAGACCCAGGCCAAATGGAGACAAATTCGGATACAGTCCATTTTGGGCTGGATACAGCTTCCAGCAAGCAGAACACAGTTCACACAGTGGGGAATCAAATCATGACCCACTAACAACTCACAGCACATTTACATGTAAGGAAATTCTACTGTACCAGACAAACCGCTCACCGGTCACGATCGCAAAGTCTCTGCACAAACCAGGGATTTAAAAGCAGTTGGAAATCCTGACAGACCAACTGCATTTAGCAAAATCTTCAGTCTTCTTCAGGTATGAGCGTGGTAAAAAATCAGTGGCTTACTTTGTTCTAACAAACTTAGATTTAGTCCAAAATAATTCTCATCTCTCCATCTCAGGGGTAGCAGGCAGATATGCAGGCCACAACTCAGGCCTTTCCACAGGTCTTCCACGCGAAACTACTCAGACGGCTGCTTGACTGTCTTAAAAGCTGTTGCTTCTTCAGCTCCCAACTTAGATCTGACTCAACTGCCAGCAAGCCTGGGACTTTCCCCAGAATCCAAAAGGTTTGGTTGACTTATCTGTCTGTCAGTCACAACAAAGGCTCCCCCTTCAGGTGCAAAAAGGCACCAAAAGCCCAAAACTACAATTCTTGCAGATTTTGACTCCAGACAGCTCCTGTAGTCCGGCTCCATTTTAGGCCCCACCAGTACTGATTGGTCCAATTTAGCACTCTAGGACCAAGATAGTGGAGATAAACAAAATAGTCTTTGCTGCAAATAAGGCAGGTTAGACAAACTACATTATCATTATCACTCTAAATGATTTTCAGCAAATAGTTACATCTTTCAACAGAGCTCCCTCTCAGATTACTTATGACTGCAATCCAGGCAGCTCTTAAAGAGACAGTGCACAGAGGCTATACAGGCACTCTCTGACCATCACATTTAAACTGCTAAAATGCAGGACACCAGCCTGGCAGTGAGCATTTGGGCAAGCTCAAGGAAGACTTTTCAGGAACCCCCATTTGTAGGGGGGTTACAAAAATACTCCAGGCTAGTCAGTAAGACAAAGAAAAAAAGAAATCTGCTATGGTTCACAAAGGAGGTGGCAGCCGCAGTGAGGGAAAAAGAGACTAGTATTCCAAAGATACAAGGGCTCAAACAGTGAAATAGATAGGGAGGCATACAAGTGCAGTTTGAAGGAGGCAGG
This sequence comes from Neoceratodus forsteri, assembly GCA_016271365.2. Lineage (NCBI taxonomy): Eukaryota > Metazoa > Chordata > Ceratodontiformes > Ceratodontidae > Neoceratodus > Neoceratodus forsteri. The sequence goes on along the minus strand of CM057458.1, from coordinate 166,184,192 downwards.
CAGGGTGAGCAGAAAAGCAAAGCTGCAGACTGAGGAAGATGTAGCACGGGGGGGTTAAAGGAGGCAAATAGACCTTCTTTAGGTACATAAGTGACAACAGGAAAAACAAAGGGGACATTGTCAGGCTCATAAGCAGGGATGGGAGGAGGGCAAAAGAAGGCAGAGAAAAGGCAGAAGTCTTAAATGAGTACTTCTGCTCGGTCTTTACTAAGGAGGCACCTGGTAATGGACCCACCCCAAAGAGGGACAAAAGTCACCTAGGGGAATGGACAGAAGCCTGTTCACAATAGAGAGGGTAAGTACAGAATTAAAAAAGAAAGGTAGCTAAAGCCATGGGGCCAGACGGAGTCCACCCACGCATATTGAGGGAACTTAGTGATGAATTGGCAGCACCACTAGCAGATCTTTTTAGCAGATCCTTGAGAGAAGGGATAGTTCCCCAGGACTGGAAAAGCACAACAGTGGTCCCCATACACAAGAGTGGTAGCAGCGAGGAGACAAGAATCTACCACCTGGTCAGCCTCACCTCGGTGGTGGGTAAGATGATGGAGTCATTGCTCAAAGAAAGGATACTAGCATTCCTGGAGGAATCTGGACAGCTGGATGCCAAGCAGCACAGCTTCACAATGGGAAGGTCCTGCCAGACTAACCTGATCAAGTTCTTTAACTTGGTTACTAGGACTGTGGACCAGGGGGAGCCACTGATGTTATCTACCTAGACTTTAGCAAGGCCTTCGACTCTGTACCACACAGAAAGCTGCTTAACAAACTCGACCATACAGGAGTGGGGTAGGAAGTTGTAGCATGGGTGAGTAGCTGGCTTGAACAGAGAACTCAGTCCGTAACAGTAAATAGGGCAGCATCAGGGGATAGGGAGGTGACAAGTGGGGTGCCACAGGGGTCCGTCCTCGGACCATTACTCTTTAATATCTTCATCAGAGATATCACAGAGGATTTGAGTGGGAAGGTGTGCCTCTTTGCAGATGACATAAAGCTCTGCAACAGGGTGGACACTGCACAGGGGGTAGAGCAAATGAAAAGTGACTTACTCAGGCTGAAACATTGGTCCACCTTGTGGCAGTTAAAATTCAATGTGAAAAAGTGCGAAGTTATGCATCTGGGCAGAAGCAACCCAGAGACAGACTACTACCTGGGAGTGGAGAAGCTAGCAACCACCCATCAGGAGAGGGATCTAGGGGTTATCATATCAGACAATTTGAAGATAGGTGGACAATGCGAAAAGGCAGCAAAGAAGGCCAGCAGGATGCTGGGATGCATAGGAAGGGGCATCACAAGTAGAAGAAAGGAGGTGATCCTACCACTGTACAGGTCCCTGGTGAGACCCCACCTTGAGTACTGCAAGGCAAGGCAAATTTTATTTAAAAAGACGCCCATCCTGGAGGCTCTTGGCGCCGAACATACCACAGCTTCATTATACAAATCATAAACATACATATGTCCAGTTCTGGAGACCTTATCTCAGGAAGGACATAGACAGATTGGAGACAGTACAAGGAGGGCAACAAAAATAATACACAGTCTCCATAAGTTGCCATACAAAAGCAGGTTACAGGAACTCAATATGTTCTCCCTGGAACAATGCAGGGATAGAGGGGACATGATTAAGACATTCAAGTTTCTGAAGGGTAAAAACAGAGTCTCCACCCAGGAGCTCTTTATGGTCAATAGCACCAGTAGGACAAGAGGACACTGGGTTACCTACCGCCATCTGCGGTTTGCCTCCTGCACACCTGGACACCTCTCTGTACCTCTCTCGGTGCCAAGAAGCCTGCTGCCACCGGCCTCCTGGACACAAGCATCAGGCATCCTTGTAGCCCACTGGGCTACCTATCGCTATCTGCAGTTCACCTCCTGCATGCCTGGACACCACTCTGCACCTCTCTCAGTGCCAAGAAGCCTGCTGCCACCGGCCTCCAGGACAGAAGCATCAGGCATCCTTGTAGTCCACTGGGCTACCTACCGCCATCTGCAGTTCGTCTCCTGCATGCCTGGACACCACTCTGCACCTCTCTCGGTGCCAAGGAGCCTGCTGCCACCGGCCTCCTGGACACAAGCATCAGGTGCGGCCTATACACAGCCCCGGTTTGCACAGCTGCTGCTTCTGCTGCAGAATTTTTCGCCCACCCCCTCCCCCTCCCAGGCTAAGCTCCTCCCTCCCCTACCCTGTCCTGCCCCATTGGCTTCCAGTAGCAGAATTCAGGAGCTTAAAGCAATCTAAACACAGAACTCTCAGAAATCTGTCACTCGCTGCTGCTAGCTCTCTCTAAACACAGAACTCTCATCTGCTTATGGACTTCCGCATGGTGCTTATCCACTCTGAATTGTTATATGGGTGGGACTCCTGGGTGGTCAGTCATGTGCCTAATTAACCTGCTGGATATGTATAGCTAGGAGTCACACCTCTTCCCCAGTAAATATACTTCTGCTATTTGACCATATTCACAGTCCGATAGATGTTTACTGCAGCTAATATTCTCATTGGTGTATTCAGTACTGTGTAATCTTTATCCTGAGTTGGTTACAGGCTTGAGCTGAGCTTATTCTACCCCGAGTGGGCCTGGCTGAGTACATTTTTTACAATCACTGTTGACTAGCTGACTGCAATTAATCATGGTGGAACTCGACTGCAATCTACTGAATAATTTCTGCTTGTCTATCCATCATGTCTCAGCAACTTTAGTCAGGAAATGTCTCTATTAGCTTGTTAATGTATTCTGCTCACTAGCTATCTCTACCAGCCTCACCTCCAGTGAGGCTTACTACCACAGAACCTGGTAATCCTTCCAGTAGCTGGTGGTGTTCTCCTACATAAGTGGGGATTGTCTACTGACCCTTGTTGTGGGGGTGTCTGTAGGACAGACCTTCACAAATTGGGTGCTCCTCTGGGGCCCACTTGGACAGCTTGGGGGGTCTGGTGGGCAAGCACTGCTTGGTTCTCTCCTCAGGGCCTTCCTAGTCTTTGACAAAATAGCCCCTCTTGCTTCTGGAAAGGCTTGACCTGTCTACCTGACCTGTCCACAATATCTTCTCCCTTCAGTGCCCTGGTTGGTCCCAGGAACAGGTCCTTTTTGACATGGGGGTTCCTAAGCTCCTCAGGGAGGTTGCTAAGCCATCCCCATTTATCAGTGCCCTCATCATTGGCCTTCTCACTGCCTTATGCCTCCCTCTACTTATTGCTGATTGCTCCCCTCCCTCAAGGGGCCCCTGGGTTACACTTGAACCGCATGAGAAGCATGACTTCACCTTCTCTAGTCTAATAGCCTGTGGCAAACAGCCCCTCTGGCCTATCTGCTGTCTTGACCTCAGGTGCTTTCTGTATCCTGCCATAGTGGTCAGGCGTCCTGCTCGCAAGCCTTCAGCCGGAGGTGTTTCTCCCCCTATAAGGCATCTCCTTTGGCTCCTCCTGGTGACACTAGCCCTGGCTGGGGACATTGAGCTTAACCCTGGTCCTACTTATCAAGCCTCCTCATTTTCTGTGGGCTGGCTGTCAGGCAAGGGGATGAAAATAGCTCACCTCAACATTCGCAGCCTCCTGCCCAATCTGGCTGAACTCTCTGCCTGGGTCACTCACTACAAGCCTGACATCATTGGTATTACTGAGACTTGGCTGAAACCTTCCACCCCTGACTTGTCCTGTGCACTTCCTGGCTTTAATCTCATTAGTCAAGATCGGCCTGGGAAAAAGTGTGGGAGTGGTATCTTGGTCTACTACAAGAGTCACCTAAACCTGTCTGTTGTATCCCACCAACAGCCCTTACTGTCTTCTTGTGAGCTGCTTCACACAGTCCTATTACTCGGGAACACTAAGAAGCTGTACATCATCTGTTCATATAATGCCCCCAAGGGTGGTCTGTCGGGGTTATCCTACCTCCTTGATACTGTTGGTGTTAAGACTGGGGATAATGAGCTAATGATCTCGGGAGAAGTTAATTTAAACTGGCTTGGAGGAAACACCAAGCTGTATGAACCTCTGCTTGCTGGTCTCTCCTTGTCTCAACTTATTCAGGAGCTCACTAGGTGGCCTACCGCTGGCAGTACTAGCTCCCTCCTGGACTGGGTCCTGTCCAATAGACCTGAGAGGATCAGCTCCTCTGGTACACTTCCTGACTCTGTCTCTGACCACACCCCTATGTACTGCGTATGGAAGATCTCCTCCCAGAAAACTCCTCACACAATCATCCAAGTAAAGGATTTCTCCAGGTTTGACCTGGGGTCCTTCCATGAGGATCTGAGGCTTACGGACTGGTCCGCAGTGCTACATGCTCAGGACTCTTCCACTGCTGTTAGCCATTTTCTCAGCACCTTCAGGGCACTGCAGGACAAGCATGCCCCTCTTATCAGGTGGAGGGTAAGGGGATCTGCCACTAAGTGGCTGCATGGGAGCCTCCTAGCCCTCATGAGGGCTAGAGACAAGTGCTGGGCCAACTTCAAGGTCACGATGGACCAGGCCATATTTCAGCAATATAGGAGGCTCAGGAATGAATGAAAAAAAGCAAACAGGGCTGCCAAAAGTGAATACTGCAAAACTGCATTATTAAACTCAGCTAAGGACCCTAGGAATTTCTGGAGGAACATTAAAAATATAGTAAGTGGTTCCTCCAACTGTGGGGTCTCTGACATGCTCATAGATGGATCTAATTGTAACAATCCACTAACCATCGCCAAGGTATTCAACTCCCACTTCTCGGATCTGTCTGCCTTCACCTCCCTATTCTCCAATGGTGGGAGTGATAGTTGTGTTCCAGTCTCTGCCCCACAGCTGGCCCCATCTGCCATCTGTTACTCTACTTCAGGGTTGTGACAGCACAGGAGACACAGAGACTTCTCTCTGGTCTCTCCCCTCACTCCAGTGCTGGCCAAGATAGCATGGAACCTAAGCTCCTCCATCTTGGTGCCTCTTAGATTGCCTCCCCAGTGGCCCATATCTTCAACATGTCCCTAGCCTCTGGAGTTATCCCCGACCTCTGGAAGGTGGTGAAGATTGTCCCTTTTCTCAAACAGGGCAAACCAAAGATCCTCGACAATTACTGACCGATAGCCATCTTGTCGACTATCAGTAAACCTCTGCAGAAAGTTGTGACTGGCCAACTCACGGAGTATATTAAAGCCCATGAGCTACTGTCTCCCACGCAGCACAGCTTTTGCAAAGGGCACAGTACATCCTCCACCCTTGTCACTGTCTCCTCTGGGATCAGGGCAGCTATGGACCAGGGTAAGCTCTCAGGCGTCATCTTCATTGACCTATCTAAGGCCTTCAACCTAGTTGACCATGTCTTACTTTGCTCTCAACTTTGGTCCTTTGGTCTGTCCCTGCATGTCCTAAGATAGTTCACTAATCACCTTCAGGGCAGACAGCAACTTACTAAGTTCAGTAAGGTCCTCTCAGCCACTACTCCTGTGACCTCTGGTGTCCCCCAGGTTCAGTCCTAGGGCTCCTTCTCTTCTCTATCTTTGTCAATAATCTCCCCTCTACTTCTTCCAACTGTAGCTCTATCCTATATGCGGATGACCTGGTTATCCTCACCCATTCCTGTGACACTGGGGTCATCAACCACCATCTGAGTGAGGATTTCAGGAACATCCAGTCCTGGATAATGACCCACAAGTTGGTCCTCAACCTTAAAAAAACTCAGGCCATGCTTTTTGGGTCCCTGGCCAAGATAAAGGCCTCCCCTACCCCACTGAGTATTACTGGTATTGATGGTACTCCTGTCCTAATCACTGGCTCCATCAAATATGTTGGGGTGACACTTGACCCCCAGCTTGACCTTGGGCATCATATCCAAAATGTATGCAGAGCTGTCAACTGCAAACTGGGTCTGGCCTACAGAGCGAAGAACAATCTTACTTCTGCTACTCGCCTTGCACTGGCCAGAGGTGTGTTTCTCCCTGCTCTTTGCTATGGACTCATCCTGTTTGCACACACCTCCAAAGTTCACCTCTCTAGGTGGAACATAGCCTATAATAACATTTGCCGCTTTGCACTTGCTGCCCCTCGCCTCATCCACCACTGTGACCTGTATAACAAACTTGACTGGCTCTCCCGACCCACCCACATGAATTTTGTCTTGGGCAGCTTCACGGGCAAGGTTCTCAGAACTGGCACCCACCCAGGACAGGCTGAGCACCTCAAACTGGCTGCCTCTTCTTCTTACTCCCTTAGGTCATTGGGCCCTGCTGTCCTCAAAGTTCCTGCCACTCAAACACAACTGGGGGACAGGGATTTTGCTTCATGTGCCCCCAGAGTATGGAACTCCTTTCCCGCCCAGGTCTGCTCCTCCCCCTCCCACTCATGCCTTCGGAGCTCCTTTGGAATTACTTGAAGCTCTCCTCTGCGTGTGGTTGTCTTAAACCACCATAACTAACCTTGGTCCCCTGCACTGAACTTACATGTCCTTCTTTTGGTACCCTTGCACAGGTCCTGCTGATGCATCCTGCCTGCTTGGGTTCTGCTCTGTATATAATGTATTTACTCTGTTTCAGGTGATGTTTTGACTGCAGCTCTGCTTTTGGGGCTCTGAATTGTATAGAATTGAATAATGCACTGTTCATAGCCTTGGTGACTCTATGTATATATTTTGTTTCTATTCTAACTGTGTTTACTGGCTGCTTGTGTTATGTTCATCTGGTTCTACCTGATTCTGTGTAATGCCTAACTTGTATCATGTTGTCCTGTGTATAAACTTGTATTTCATTGTACTCTCCCGGGTCGTACCTGAAAATAGGCAAATGTCTTGTCTAGTGTACTTACCTGGTCAACAAAAGCTAAATAAATAAATGAAATTGAGGGGAGGAAGATTCAGGGGCAACATGCAACGGTTTTTCTTCAGATAGAGAGTGGTTGACCCACGGAACGATCTACCGACTGGAGTCATTGACTCCAAAACAGTAGGGGGATTCAAAGCAGCTTGGGACAGACACAAAGGGATTGTCTCACAGAAATCCTAAAAAGGGGTAGGGCTCAGGGCAGACTAGATGGATATTTGGTCCCCATCTGCTGTCAATTTCTATGTTTCTATGTTTGCTTGTTCTTAGTCCCCCTCCGTACAGTCTTCCCTCCCCCTTAACCATACAATCCCTCCCTTCCTTTCCTAACATACCTGAAAAAGTCTTGTCCCCTTAAGATACTGCCTGGGCTATTCTTTCCTCAGTTTGCACCTTTGCGCTCCTTACTGCTTTGCCCGATTCCCTCCGTTTCCCCAGATTCACTTTCCTATCCTCCTCTCTCTGGGTCTCCTTATAACTTCTGAATGCCACTCTTTTTCCCATCACCTTGTCTGCCATCTCCTTTGAGAACCATAATGGTCTCCTGTTCCTTCTGCTTTTGCTTACTTGTTTGACGTACAGGTTTGTTGTCTTTGCTATGCCCTCTTTCAGTCTGGGTCATTTGCCCTCCACCTCACCCAGCTCCTGCCAGGTCTTTTCGGAGGGATCCTCCCATCTTTGTAAAGTCAGCCCTTATGAAATCCAAGACCCTTGCCCTTGTGTGGTTAGATTCCACCGTTGTTCTTTTACTGAACCACACTGTGTGATGATCACACTAGTTCCCAGATGATTTCCCACCCTGATGTCTGCAATACCATCCCTGCTAATAAGTGTCACAAACCCACTCCTGGGGTAAGGCCTTCTGATACCACAGTGCCTAACCTTTAAGTGCGATTCGTGAACAAGGGACAAACAGGGACACCCTCTTGTTTGTTTTGGGTCCGAGCAACTACCAGTCTTGAGTCCTGGGGTCAATTATGAACCCTTTTTAGCTAGCACACCCAGGTAACAGGTCCAACTATCACACTCAGCGCAATATACTTGACCCAGCGGGCATACAACCAACCTGGTTCACAACCCCCTTCTGACTCAATTGAGACTCGGGCACTTTTCTTACCTTACTGGATCTTTACACAGATGCTTCTTAGCACGGCTGCATAAGGTGACACAATAAGCATTTAACAGCTGTGTTAGAATATTAAGACTGTTCCACCATTCACACTCAAAATGGGAAAAATGTCTTAGGCAGGTTTAAAGAAAACCAAAGTTACTAAAACTAAAACCAGTAAATAAATACAGTACATCAAATGGAACACATATACATAATGATTACAGTCAGAAAAGAAATGGACAATTACAAAACAAAGTGCCTTGTAACTGAATTAACTAGTTCTGACTCAGTTTCAGTTGGTAAAGGTTCACACTGGAATTACTGCCTTGGCAGAAGTGTCGCTTAGGAGTCCAGAACAAAAAGTGTCTGTTCTTTCGGCCAGCTTGATATTATCAGAGACCAAAATGTTCCTCCCATCCTGTGATGTCACAGCTCTGGCTGTTGGCATGAGGTCATTCTTAGTCCTGTAATTAATTGATCAGTCACATGCCCCTGCACACTGCTAAACATCCCAATTAAAAATATATATATATATACTTCCTAATTAGTGAGCCACAGAGCATGCTTTATGACAGGTCAGAATTACCCAGTTGATCTTACAGAGAAACACACTGGAAACACTTCTCATAGCTGGGTGAATTTTCACAGGTATCTATCAGAAACTGCTTCCCTCTTGATACGCTGTAAAAGGTAATATTTCACTACAAGCTGCCTGGGTTCAAAGCAGTGGACTGTTTTATAACCTGGTTTTACTATAGTCCCAGGAAGTCAGCTTTTTTTCTTCAATCCATTTGTTCCAGCAAGCAAGGGCAGAACATTTTTTTTTATTTTAAAAAAACAAGGTCCCATGATACCTTGTGCTGACTGCCATGTTTCACAAGCAGAATTCTAAAACATATATTTATATCAAAATTATATACACATAACTGGCAGACGGTGATTCCCGTTACAGTAAGCACTGGGTCCAGTATTTCCCCACCTCAAGTGGGTTTACTGACTAGTTGCCTGAGGAATGCCCCCTGCAGGGAGTCCAGGATGTTTTTGCTTCTAGCTGACGCTGCAGCAGGGAGGCTCCAATATACATCTGACAGATTAAAGTCCTCCACCAGCACCACCTTCATTTTTTCAGTGATTTTGCCAGTTGCTTCTAACATTTATCTAAGTCCTCCCCCTGTGTCGGAGGCCTGAAGACCACTCCTGACCAAATAGCAGCACCATTTCCTGACTCGAGGATGACCCACAGTGCCTAGGCCCCCCTTGTATTCCCTGTACTTCTGTCGCTTTTATGTTTTCCTTAACAAAAAGCACCACTCTACCTCCTTTCCTTCCTACCCTGTTCATTCTAAACATAGTGTAGTCAAGTATGACCATTTCCTTGACATGGAAGTCAGTGCACCATGATTCGGTAATGGCCACAGTATCCAGGTCTGCCTCCGCCATGATGGCCTCCAAGTCAGGGATCTTATTTGCCAGACTTCTAGCATTGACACACATGGCTTTCCAGATTTTGTTAGCCCTTTTCTTGTCAATTCCCCCTTTTTCCAGCTGTTCCCCCTTCCTCCTCATTTTATTATGACTGTTCCATCCCCCCCGCCCGCTAACCCCCCCGCTATCTTGACCGTCTTGCATTCCAGTGGGATTCTCTCCTCTCGGGATCACTCTACTCTCTATCTCAGTTTGTGGGGGGTGGGCAGTTACTGGCTCCCCTTTGTCTTCAAGTTCTGCCATCCCCCTGGGCTAATTAAAATATCCATCAAAGTAACATTTAAAGAACTAGTGTACTGCCTAAAAATAATATTAGTTTTTAAAAGCAGTCAACCATTATCTTTTATATCTAAGGTACTTTTCCTTTTCCCTTTGTTTAATTAGAAGATAATTTGCCTGGTGTTAGTAAGTGTGTTGTGTGGAGCAGCACTCTGGCTGGCAGATGGCATACAGTATCTAGCTTTATTCCCCCCACTACATCATCAGCATTGTGACCTCACTGACTGTGACATCACTGCTGCTTAGGCACAGCTATTCAGTGCCTGCCAGGTCGATCACCTGTGATGTCACTGTCCGTGAGGTCACGGTGTGGCTGATGTAGTGGTGGGGGGGTAGAGAAAGATATGTCAGCTACCAGGGGCTAGGAGCTGTTCCACACATCCAGCACAATAGTATCACACAGAAGACTTTCTAATGAGCAGAAGAAAAAAGAAAAATACTTCAGAAATAAAATATTACAACTGACTACTTCTTAGAATTGATATTATTTTCCTGCCTGTCTGTTTTGGCTCCACTACCTCTTTAAACCATCCACTGAGGACTGCTGTTCCCCTTTTGGATGGATGCAAGCTATCCCCCCAATATAAGCTCTGATCCCTCCGAGTGTATTCCCAATCTCCAATGTAACCATACCCCTCCTCTCTGCACCAATCCTTCAACCATGAGTTGAAGGTCTTAGTGTGGAGCTCCCTCGCCTTCCCCCGTAGTAGACAGGCAGCACTTCCAAAAAGGCTAGAGTGTGTGCTACCTGTGCATTAGAGGACCAAGGAAAATCTGCCATCCTGAACAGGTAGCTCTGCTCAGTCTTCGCAGTGGAGGAAGTGGGGGACAGACCACCAGGAAGTAGCAGGAGCAAAGAGGGTGAGATGGACAAAAGTCCATTTTCAGAGGAAAGTGTCCTGAAGGAACTTGCAGCTATGAATGTGGGCAAGGCTATGGGACTGAATGGGATACTTCCAAGGGGACTAAAGTATCTCAGCGAGGTGCTAACTGCCCCACTAACAGCCTTATTCAACAGTTAACTGAAATCAGGCATGGCTCAAGAAGACTGGAGAAGAGCAACATGCTCCCTCTACATACAAGTAGCAGCAGGAAGGAAACTAGCAATTATAGGTTGGTCAGTCTCACTTCAGTTGTGGGGAAATTGATGGAAACCCTGATTAAGGAAAGGCAGGTGGAGTACTTTAAATCCATTGGGCTTCAAGATCAGAGGTAACATTGGTTCATGGGGTTGGGGGGGTCATGCCAGATGAATACGACTTATTTCTTTGACTGAGTATCCAAGGAAATAGATCGGGGAGGCTAGTGGATGTGGCCTAGCTGGACTTTGGCAAGGCCTTTGACACTGTGCCTCACAGGAGACTGATAAAGAAATTGAACAGCCTAGGGGTGGGATCCAGAGTGGTGAACTGGGTTAGAAACTGGTTAACAGATAAGCAGTAGAGGATGGTGGTTAATGGTACTCACTCTAATGATGGGAGAGTGACCAGCAGGGTGCCACAGAGCTCAGTACAGGGACTGCTCCTCTTCAACGTCTTTGTGACATTGCAGAAGAACTGGAAGTGAAGGTATGCCTTTTTGCAGATGATACCAAAATCTTTAATAGGGTAGACACTCAGGAGGGGGTAGAGAGAATGCACAGGAATCTTGGGGAAACTTAAGGATTGGTCAAGAGCATGGCAGTTGGGGTTCAGTGCCAAAAAATGCAAAATCATGCACCTAGGGCATAGGAACCCAGGAGGGAAGTATAAGAAGCTGGGGAGGTACTGACAGTCACTAAGCAGGAAAGGGACCTTGGGAATATCAGAACTGACGGCTTCAAAGTGGTACGGCAGTGTGACAGAGCAGTTTGTAGGGGCTAGTGGGATGCTGGGGTACATATGGAGGGGTATCTCCAACAGGAAGCGGGAATTGGTGTTGCCACCATATCGCTTGCTGGTAAGACTCTGTCTGGAGTACTGTGTCCAGTTGCAGAAAGGACTTAGATAGGGAGGATGCAGTAAGAGAAGCAGAACTAAAATGGTGCAGGTGATGCTCAAGAAGCTCTATGAGGTGAGTCTGAGGGATCTCAATATGTATGCCCTGGAAGAGAGGAGAGGAGAGCAAGAGGGGACACGATGGAGACCTACAACTACAGTACATCACAGCGGGTGGTCAGTATGCAGGACGGGAGTTGCTTTCAAATGATAAAGAGTACCAGGACCAGGGGGCATGCAATGAAGCTGGAAAAGGCGGAGTTTAAGAACAAGATGCTTTAAGAAAAAATTTTGCAGACCTGCTTTGATCTTAGATTCACTTATAATTGAAGTACTGGGTATATAAACTGTATAAATCTTAAAATTTACACTTATGAGGTAACTACCTTTTTGTTTGGTGTACGTATGTGTATATGTGTAGTTACATGTATAATAATATGTGTTGTATTTATCTATTGTATTGTTAATGATGTTTTGATGTATTTTGATACTATAACTTAACTACGATGTACTAGGGCCTCACTGGAAATGAGCTGGTCTCCATCGAGTTGTACCTATTCACTGTTTATTTCAGTTGAATAAAATTTTTACTATTACTAAGAGGAATGTGAGAAATTTCTACTTTAGTGAAAGGGTGGCAGAAGCCTGGAACAGACTGCCTTCAGGAGTGGTAGAGGCAAAAACAGCAGAGGGGCTTCAAGAATGCATGGGAGGGAAGTGGGATATTTATTTATTGAAAGAGAATTACCAGTAAATACATACTGAGCCATAAAGCTCATTTCCAGATGTGTCCTGGGGGAACAGGGTTGGGAATAAATACATAGTATAAGTATAGCGCAGTAATCTTATAAGCAAAAGGCACAGCTATGTACAGTACATACAGCAATGTAAATGGCAAATTGCTAAACAAGAAAGATAGGAAAGGAGGAGAAAGAAGGAGGTGTAGGGAGAGAATGAAAGAGAGTGTGAATAGATTGGAGGTAGTAGTGAAGGGAAGGGGGGAGATAGGGAGGATAAGGGTTGGAGGAAGGTAGTGGAAGGAGGGGAAGGGAAAAGGAGGGGAAAAAAGGAAGAAGTGCAGAGGTTGAAACATTTAGCAGTAGTAGTATAGTAGCTTGGGGACTGGCAGCGATGGGGAAAGAAAAAGGGGGCAAGACATTAGACTAAGGGCAATTGCAGGTGGGAGGTGTATGGGCTTGAAATAACAATGAAAGAGTGTGTTTGGAGGAGGCAGAGTGAATTGTAAGGGGAAGAGAATTCCTGATTTTAGGAAAGTGGTAAGAGAAGTCATTCTGTCCCACAAGGGATTTACAAGAAGGTAGCATTAGGGAGTGATAGCTTGAGTTACGGAGAGAGTAAGAGGAAGGAGGCATAGGGGAGAGAAGAGAACTGATAAAAGGGGGCAAGGAGGACAGCCAGAATTTAGAGTTGAAGGAGGCACAGTGGGTTAGGCAGCGTCTACCAAGGAGGTGAGAGAGAGATCAGAGTACAGAGAACAGTAGTAAGTATGGGAAGGACAGGACAAGGCAAACTGGCAGAAGGAATGGAAGAGGGGATCCAGTCTGGCCCAAGTGGACTTGGGTGCAGCACCATAAACTGTGTCACCATAACCAAAGCTGGGAAGTATCATCTTTGAAATGGTTTCCCAGCGAGCAGGTATAAAAAGCTATAAAGGGCACCAAGCATGGGGTGGAGTTTTTTTATGACAAGCGTCTATATTATTATATTAATAAATAGGCAGAGAGGATTGCCAGAGACCATTTAGGGTCTGTAGAGACAGATTAGGCAGGGACCATCTGGACAGGCTGGGTGGGCCAAGTGATCCTTTTCTGCCGACAAATTGTATGTTTCTCCCTAAGGTGTATACTGAACAGAATTAACACTTTGCACCTGGAATATGTTTTCTTTTACTTTCTTTAGCCTTTTAAAAATTAAGTTCAGTTTTAAGATAGAATAGCATTAGTTAAGAAGACAGAAAATTATTTTCCATACAATATATTTAATTTGTAGAAATAAATTGTTTAGTCCTTTTAAGATTCTGTATGACAATGCATAACAATGTACCACCGTTTGACATATTCTGTTGTTTTTGTACTTTTGCCATGTTAACTTGTACACTTTATGCACTTTGTACCATTTCACTGATGTTGTGTATGCTGTTTTATTGTACTCCCCTTCCACTTTCCTCCGGGTCACACCTAGAAACAAGCCTTACTGTACCTCCATGTGCCTTTCTCGGTTACCAATTTTCAAATAAATAAATAAAAGATACATAAAATTGTTTTCTTGCTAAATATGTTAATGTATATTTAATGTTAAAATAAAAAAATAAATATTGAACAATTATAGGTGGTGCCATTTGCATCAGATATGAGCTAATAAATCTATATACTGTATTGTTTGCACTACCAAAAGGAGGTAGTACTGTACCCAGACATTAACTAAGAAGCCTTTGCTCTGCATTAGTGCCAAAGCAACCAGACACTCTATCATTAGTTAAGAGCCAGCCTTACAGTTGCTTGTTGCCGTGATGTCATATAATTGCCCATCAATCTCACACATGTGACTGTCTAGAGCTGATGTTGGATTTGTTGCCATGCTGCAGAATTTTGTAATGAGTGACTCCAAGATGGGGTACAGCAGTGGCATCTATGACAGAAAGGATGGAGAGGACTTATTGGGGGGGGTAGGGTGGAATTGAGAATTGCGTCCACACAACACTTAATGAGTTGGTAGAACAGCTGTATCTTGAAAAAGAAGCCATTAAACCTACCCCCCCCCCCGTAGGTGTCAGTTGTTTTATATCTTCTTGAGGGAATAACTCAGCAGAGCTTTAAAACTCAATAAATCCAGGCGAAAAGCCCATAAAGAGACTGGCTGAAAGGCAGGCTGCACTAACTGTATATAATTAACAAAACATTTTTTTTAAAGGAAGGGGTTTAAAACTTGCTGCATTTTATTAATGTGTGAGTTTATATTTGTTACAGCAGCCCATCCATGCAGTGATTGATTTTGCACTAACAGTTCTGCATATTGAAAAAGCTACATTACCCTGACCTGCTTGGTCTGCCGTAAATGCCATTAGTTTGCATTAATGTAGTCTAATGCAGTCAGGGACACACTGTATCTTAAGGTACTTTAATACTATAGCCCAGGGAGTGTATGCATACCTCTCAAGTGTTACACATTAAGCTTAGCACTACACAATTTACACCTAAACATCCTCTTGCTCCTCAAACATGTATTGTACCAGTGTTTATGATTGTACTAGAACTGTTTCTAGACATACAACTATTAAACAATTAAAGGGAAATTGAGGGTTTTGTAAAATAGTACAAGAATCATCCCTCCCCTATCTGGAAATTCATCCTTTGAAGCCAGCCCGATGGTGCTGGAGGTTTAGGCGCTGGTCGCCATATCACGCACCACTCCGGCGAGAGCTTGGGCCGTCAGGGGTCAGCACGGGTGAGAGAGGATTGAGCATCTGGAGGACTGCTCTCCTCTCCTGAGGAGGTAGGGATTGTTGTCACACTCGCTGTGTGGGTCAGGAGGGCATGCGCTGGCATCCTTATGTCACTGGGGAGGGAGGGGGGACGGGAGAAAAAGGAGCCAGCAGGCTCCATGATGGCCACACCAGTGCCTCGACCGGACCCCCTGACGTCTGGATTTCATTCCGGGGGTAGGGGTATAGCCTGTGCCCTCACCTGCCCCTCCCATGGAGGAGGGGAACCCATGGGGGAATTAGGGGGGTGTCAGGTTGGGAAACGGTGCAGCCAGAGACCAAGTCCCTCCGAGAGAGGGACCAGAGGTGCTGCTGGACTCAGAGGCCGTAAAAAGATACATGGAAGAAAAAAAAAAAAGAAATTCACCCCTTGGGGTCAGCCAGTTTCACTGTCATGGAGCAGAACATTAGTCTAAAACAAAGCAGCATTCTTGGGAAATTCAATTCCAAGTCTTCACACTGGATTGCTCCCTCTGATGTCACTGCCACACCATTGTTCACTCAGGTGCATTGAGTTTTCTATTCAATTCACTGGTGGAAAGCAGTTCGAGCACAAGGCTCTTTTACAATTGTACCAAGTACAACAAGCATTTGTCAAAGCCGAATGTTGCTTGCTTGTATGTGCTGTTTAGGTATCTGGAAGTCATTGGAGTGCAAATATTGAAAATTGGCAAACTTACAAGCGCATGAGGAACTGCGCAGAATGCATTGCAAACAATCATTCTTTTTAGGAATTTTTTCACCAAATTTTCAACATACCCATTTTAAGACCTCTGCTCATGAACAGTGTCACTGTGATTTTCTTAATGTGTCCCATACATTGATTTAGCACACCGACCGTGCCATTGTCGCTACATGGGCAGAAACACATTTTGGGCAAGATGTGAAAAGAACAGCTGTACTGCTCATAGGAGGTGTGGTAAAATGGCAATGTTGAAAATCTGGGTAGAAAATATTGAAAATTCACAAACTTACGAGCACGTCGTAGGAACTATAGCATGCATAATAAAACAGTCATTTTAAGGAATTTTTCACCAAATTTTCAACATACCCATTTTAAGACCTCTGCTCATGAACAGTGTCACTGTGATTTTCTTAATATGTCCCATACATTGATTTACTTTACCGACTGTGCCATTGTGCGCTACATGGGAGGAAACACATTTTGGGCAGGATGTGAAAATGACAGCTATACTGCTCATAAGGAGGTGTGGTAAAATAGCAATGTTGAAAATCTGGAATAATATTGAAAATTAGCAAACTTACGGCGATGCGTGGGAACTGCATAGCATGACGCTAAATAAAACAGTCATTTTTAGAATTTTTCACCAAATTTTCAACATAGGCTTTTTGAGAGCCCACCTTATGAACACTGGCAGTATCATTTGGATTAACTGGTCCCAAAGGTGATTTAAGCACAGTGACGCGAAATCACCCGCCGGACCGATAGCGCCATGACAGTAAGAATTCATGAGGAGGGGTCCCAAAACCCCATGTTGAAAATTTGGGCCAAATTCCCAAAATGCCTGAGATATCAACAAAGTTGAAAAACCCTATCTATTCCATTATACAGCTTACCGCATTTCCTCAGTTCGCGGTCGGCTTTGAAGAGTGCAGACGTGTTCCCGGTCCACCGATGATCGTCGCCCGAACTCCAGAGGTAAGTATGGGGTGGGGTGGGGAGGCAGGGTGCGCAGGGTGGGTGGTGGGTTTGGGGAGCAGGGAGACGCGAGGAACGCCTTCGTTTACAGGTTTTTAATTATGACGACAAGGACGCTTGCCACGCTAGGTGGGCTCTCAGCGTGGCAGCTGGAAAGGCTGTTTGGGGGTCTGGAGCTGACGGGGATGGGCACCCCCATTGGCTATAACAAGATTTGCCACGCTGGGGTGGGCTCCCAGAGTGGCACCTGGAAAGCTTTGGGGGAAGTGCAGCCGTGGAGGCAATGGGGATTGGGCACCTGTTGGCTATACTTTTTGCCAGCCTGAGGTGTGGCCTCCCAGCGTGGCACCTGGACAGCTTTGTGGGGGGAGGCGGAGCCGACGGGGATTGGGCACCCCGCCGGCCATACAGTGTGTGCACGGGGGGAGGGAGTGCATCAGCATACAATATGCATGCTTGCGTGTGTGTGTGTGGGGGGGAGCTCTGCTCACTGAAGCAGAGCTCTCCCTTTCAACTGTATGCCATTGCATTTTCGACTGCTGTCATAGACAGCTGCAGCAGTCATTAAAGAACTGCAGCCGCGTCTGCAAACTCACTGACTGAATTGGAAGATGGGTGCCACACCTCTGAAAACTCAGATGATGGCACTATGTTTCTTGCACATGCATGCAAGCAACATAAAAATACCTGAAATACAACCCCAGTTGCAAAATATGTACAATATACAATTAAATAAATGTAACACTGGCAAAAAATACTTTAAATAAGCTGCAATAGCAGGCAGTTTATAGTAAGGTACAATTAATGAGAAATATGGTCTTCTAATTTCACAAATCATAAAACCTTTACAAAGCCTGTAAACTTGCATGAACAAGGTTTTTAAATTTGGATGTAGAACAAAGTTTAATGATTTCTAAAGGTTGGACCACACAATAAAGACACGAGCACCTTGCATGCTGCTCTGATGCAGGCAGGTGCAATCTGAAAACACAACACCAGGAGACGACAAGGAGCTACACACCAAATGAAATAAAATGAAAAAGCTCTGCTGGCCTGGTGGTGCTGAGGGCTGAGGCGCTGGACACCTTACCTCATGGCCGCCAGGCCCAGGTTGGGAGCAGGCTCGGGTCGCCGGAGGTCGGCAGTGGGTGGGGATGGCGAGCAGGACTGAGCTGCCCACAGGCAGGCTCTCCTCTCGGGGGGATCGCACCCCTCAGCCAATGGTGACCCCTAGTGGAGGCTGGGAGTGGCACGGGCTGGAAGGGCCAGGGTGTTAGACCATGGGGTGGGGAAAGGAGTAAATAATGCAGGGCGTAGGGGCGCATGCGCGCCTCCACGCACATCGCGCCCACCCTGGGGCTCTGGGTGATAACCGAGGCAGAAACGAGGCGGCAGCAGGATGAGGGACCGACTTCCCCACAGGCTCCGCCTCCCGGCCGGGTATAAGGTAGCACCGGCTATTCTGGGGACGGGCTGGGGCGGGTGAGTGGGAATGGAGCAGCTGACCGGAGGACAAAAATAAAGATCAGATAAAAAAAAAAAAAAAAGAAAAAAGCTGGGTTAGCAAGTTATACTTTACTAGGTGAAAACCTTGAATTTGTGCCTAAGTTCAAGTATCTGGGTGTCTGGCTAGACAATAAACTCTCCTTTGTAGAACATACAGGTATAGAAGAACTGCTGAAAAAGCTGAGGCAGAGACTTGGTCTTTTTTTCAGAATTAATCGCCTCTTGACAATAGACGCCAAAAGACAGCTTGTCCAATCTACGTTCCTTTCATTAATTGACTATGCTGATTTCATTTATGGCCAATGCCCTGCCTTATACCTTACTAAACTGGACGTATTGTACCATAGAGCACTGAGATTTATAACTGGCCTCCCGCTTTCTACCCATCACTGCTCTTTATATACAGCCGTGGGGTGGCCCTCCCTGCAATACAGGCGGTGTAGAAATGCAGCTCTATGGACGCTCCGAGCCCTCACCAACAAACTCCCGCAATACGTTGCTGTCTCCCCCTAAGTCCGAGCAGGAATTATGCCTTGAGAAGCCACTTGCACGTTTCCCTGAAAGTGCTTAGGGCCAGAACCCATTTTGGAAGGGCTGCCATAAGCTTTGTCTTGCCCACGCTCTGGAATAGGATACAGAAATTGCTGAGACTTAGCTCCCCTGTTAGCCTTGGTGTGTTTAGAACCCTGTATGCCAAAATGTTTGTAGAGCTCTGTAACTGTTTCCATCGCTCCTAGCAGTCTGGCTATCATTTTCTTTTTATCCACATTAGTCTCTGCTGCTCATCTACTGTAAGTCCTCCCATGCCACTACTACTCCCCCTCCCTCAGTTCTACCTGTATCTAGCACCCTCTGCACCTTCCTTACACACCACTCCCCACCTGTCACAAAATCCTATGCCCCAGATACTGTCTGCATAAGCATCCCAGCATCTTCCCACCAGCGTTGCTGCCTTCTATTCATGCGCCCCTCCATATTTCAGGGACTTCTATACAGTACAGGCCATTATCATGTTCTTGATGGATAGCATTACAAAGGGTTTTATTGTATATGCTAACCGTACACATCTTGCTCCTGTGGTTATTGTATATATCATGCTACTGTTGTTTTATGCATATCTTACTTCTACATGTGCCATTGGAATGTATATATTCCGCTCATATTGTTATTGTAAACATTGTGTTCTTATTGTCTTATGTACATCTTATTTGTAACTGTACATTTGTCCCTGCAAACTGCAGGTCCACCTTGTAAATGAGCTTGCTCAATGGTGATCGCCTGGATAAATAAAGATTTTGATTGGTTTATTCAGGCACGGCAAAACCCAAAGCACTGGGGTTCTGTGCCATGCCTTTGCTTGCAGTGCCGGAATGAACTGTCAGTGAACTTGCTATTCCAGCTTTTTCATTTGGTATGCAGATTCTTGATTCTCCTGGACCAAATAATAGCAACTGAAAATGTTAAAGACCAAAAGACAGCCTTTTTTTTTAACTTTATTTATAGAAGAGTCAGTGGGTTGAGAAGAACTCTACAGAGTCAGAGAATCAATGACATCTTGATCACATACATCTTATTACATGTACAAATCAATTAGGGTACAATCCATGCTCCGTCTATATCTCCATCTTATACACTGAAACATATTTACTATATCCCATTTTGGTTTTTCTATTTCTTTCTTTACCGAGAAATCCTCAACTTATCCAGCTGAGTACCGAGGTAGCCCTTCAGTTTAATGCAACCCTTCCCACGTTCCAGAGCCAGAGAACCCCTTCCATCTGTGCAGAGGTTAATATCCTCATAACAGAGGGTTCCCTAGAAAAGCGGAAACCATTCCTTACCCAGTGCCCTCTCAAGGGGGGGGGACCATATCACATCGTATTTATCTAATCGCTCCAAAACTTTATATTGATATGTTCTAACTTTATTATTTAAGAGGGCTTTTGCCCACCTGGAGATAGTAGTAGGCATGGCCTGGCCATCCAATTTTGAGCTAAAATCTGTTTACCCACAACCAGAGCTAGTCTTCTCAAAGGATGCAAAGCTTTTGATGGGCCCCCTCCGTTTCTAGATACCCCCAGTAAAATATCCACAGGATCTAATCGGATCTCACATTCCCAAACCTTATTTAGGATTTGATTGATCTCATTCCAGTATATTCCTACCTTTGGACACGCCCAAACCAAGTGGTAAAACATACAGTACATCCCTGAACACCACATTTAGGACATTGGTCCGAAATCTGAGGATTAATCTTGTGTGCCAGAGCTGGGGTATGGTAAATTCTATTCACAATATTATAGTTAATTATTCGTAACCTATTATTTACTGAGACAGCCTTACTACTACTACGAATGGCCAAGTTCCAATCCCCTCCGGTTAACATATTTGCGCCCAGGTCTTTATCCCAGCTGTCTTTTAGTTTTTGCAGCTTATCTGGCTGAGCTCCCAGTAAAGCTTTGTATAGCACTGACAGTGGTATCACACCCGTATGTTTTTTACAATATTGAAAGATCTCCTCCAGAGACATTATGTTCAAGGATGGTCCCCCCCCTTATCCCAGCTAATTTAAGCAGCCTGGACCTTATTACCACATAAATAAGGTAGTGTGAGGGGTGAATATCATATAATTGTCTTAACTCAGGAAAGCTAAAAAAAGTCTCCTTATTGAATAGATGAGATAGGAGAAAGACACCCTTCCCCTCCCACTGCCCCAGAGCACGTTTGACCGAAGGGGGGGCCTTTCCATCTTTCCACAAGCTGTACAAAATAGATCCCTCAGGTGACATGCCCCCCTTATCCCCCATCATCAGTGAAGCCACCCTCCAGGCCTTAAGCATATTATTGGTGAACGAATTTTTAGGTTTCTCACCATCTCCCTCACGAGAGCTTGAAGCGATTTACTAAGTTTGGATACATGAACACATATACTGCAAGGTGACTGCATATAGAACTGATTTGCAATGTATTTTGATAGATGCATAGCCTATTTTAGCAAATTAAATCAGGTTTTCACCCTCACAAACCAGGAAGTGTCATTTTGTGTATTGGAGCCTGTATTTGGTGACCTCTGACACTCATTACCTTTGCAATGTCACCACAGGGAGATCTGTGCTCTGCAATTAAAATTAGTTCTTGGTCACAGCAGTTCTGTCTTGATAACAGAACTCTTGGTTGTAGCATGCAGCATGACAATGGCAATGTCAAACAGTTCATTTTCAGGGTCCGATGATGAAAGCATTATGTTGTCCTGCACTAACAGTGATCTTTCAGACACTGACATAGTGCCAATTTGACAGCCGCTGCATAGTAGATTCCCATAGGGATGACCTATGACAGCAGCAAGAACTGGTGGCATCAGGCAGTCACAGCAGTAGTCCCGATCCATTCCAGTACAGCAGTGAGAGCAGACTTAGCAACACGGACTGTTAATATTATATTTTGCTACTTAGTGCTACAGTTTGGTTCCCGTCATTGCTGTCATTTTACTGTGCAAAATCGAGGTATGGTGTGTGTTCTGTTACTCCCAGCATCAATCTGCCCACACAAATGCTAGTGATAGTACCCTGGGTTTTTATATTTCTTTTATGAGGGGGGGATTGCTTTCCCTATGCGAATGAGTTGTTGGCCACTCCAGCTTGACACTGAAAGCACAGCTCGATCTGGTGGCATTGCTTCAGCAGGATAAATGGCTCCCAATTTGTCCAAATCCAATTTGTCCAAATTTCTCACCTGGTACTAGTTAGTAGTGACCTCCCGCCAATTGATTTATCAGCCATTCACTCTAATGGAGCATAGGGTGGAAATTATAAGCAGGCACCTTGTACCCCAACCACTCCAAACCCCCCAGCTGCACACATACACTTAGAAAAATGCTGCAGCAAAGAACTTTTATTATCCGTGAATTATTTATACTATTTGGGTCTGTCTTTGCCCTAGTGCCAACTGGTCTATGCTATAGCTTTCTTCTCTTTGTATGTGTGTGTTTGGGGTTGGGGGGGCCTGCTTGTACTTTCCCCTCTAGAGGTATCAGTGATTGAGTAACATGTTGAAGTCACCGGTTCCCGTTTACGGCATGTTATCAAATTTAAAACTACAAATTATTTCATCAGCTTTGTGTTACCTCTAAGCGCGCAGGAACTAGATAGACTGCAGCTGTCATTAGTGTCTGCATAAGCATCTGTAATACCATCCTGGCATTGGCTTATTACCGCTACATGTGTGCCTCCAGGTGCATTATGAATTGAGCAAAAAGTACACAGTACAGTCGGTGATCGTCCCCAACCCCCCAAGGTTAAAAATGACACTGCCAATACCCTTCTCATGGAGAAAGAGACGGCATTTATGTTTAGATAGCCCAAGTACCGTTTGATTGGTGCACTACAAAAAGGGACATATCCTTGCAGTAGGTACTCAACTGTTAGACTGTATTTGAACCACCCTTCCTCACTTATGTCACCATACTTCTTTACCACTTCGGTCTGTGTCAAGCCATTTGTGTTTTCCCATTTTTTCCATTACAGTGATGCACATGCGTAAAGTGTACAGCAAATACAACAGATGCTGCACTATACTGTCTCCCATGCCTTACCGATGTCATGGTGCATTGTGTAGACTCCCTGCATTCACTGCTGTGTAGTCCATATTTTGGTTCAGACATTATTCCCTAAGTATGCCGAACTGACTAGCACACTTTGCAATATAACACCATATAAGCCATACATTAGTACCACAGTGTCGGGAGAGGATGGCAACTGCAGTCTCTTCTTTTGCTGATGCTCCGGAGCACATACAATGATGCTATAATCCTACTTATAAATAAAGACTGTATATTAAAATGTTAAAAAAACTAAGTGTTTAATTTTGAGATACACTGTAAACTATGTAAAGTATAACTATGTACAGTATATAACTGATTTTATTGCATTCATTTATAAACTTGAGGGAGCTGGCAAGCTGGAGAAACAATTCAGTGCACCATGTCCCTTTATTCATGCACATCTAAGCATACTTTGGTGATCAGTGTTATGGTGCTTGCTTGAGAACACCAAATGAGCCCAAGAAACACAGGAGCACAGGAAAATATAAACTGTCTATAATGATGGTGACAATCAGAAATGCAATAGCAAAGGCAGTTTACTGGAGCAATCACACTGGAAGCAGCACTTGCCAAAAATCCACAGTTTATTGCACTGTTCTCCTGGGATTGGACTGTGCAGCTCAGCGCTTATACTCTTACTGCACATTACAATTCTGAACTGTTGAAAAAGTGATCCATTTAACACAGACTTCTATGTACCAATACTGAAAAGCTTACTGCAATTTATAGATCTGCCCAGTTCAAAAGTCATCCTTTTGTGTCCCAATACGCTACAGATTACAGCTCCACTCAGTTAAAAAAGTTTATTTTTTATATAGACTTGTTATAATTATGTACTTGCAGCACTTACTAAAACTGTAACACTGTACTCAAGCAATGTAGATTGTGATGTTCCTAGAACCGATGGACCTAGGACACAGAGCTTAGTCAGATGAATAAAATTGAAAATCAGGAGAAATTACCACTTCTGCCATCCCAAAAGCAAGTATCCGCCTCAGCTGCCAATATAACAAACAGTTTCAGTCATCAGTGCTGTCATTTTTGCCAGTTCAGTTTTGGATCTGCACTCACTGAGGCTGGGTCCAGGAAAGATGAATGAACAAACAGTGAGAAAGGTGCAGTGGGAACACCTTCCCTGTGCTGATGTCACTCATACATGTGGATGCACTGCTCATGTGCGAACTTCAAACAAAGAAAAAAAACATGCAGAGACAACTGTGGCACAAAAATGTTAAAAAACTAAACATCTGAATATATTTAATACTCAACTTCAGGGCAGCTGAGCTTTGCATCACTCAATGAAGGGAAGGTGATCTGCAACCATGACATCGGGGGAAGTTGGTAAGTCACTTTAATGGGAGGAGATATAAGAATCTGGTGTTGTGCTAAAGGGTATGGGCTGTTGGGGGTGGGGAGGGACCTGGGAGGACAGTAGTCTCTATGCCAAGGACAGACTACACTTGAGTGAGGAGGAAAGAAAGTGTTGAAACAGAGGATGGAGGAGTACATAGAGGAAGTTGGGAATTTAAACTAGGAGTGGGGGTGGCAGTTGGGGAAGAGATATGCAGAGACCACAGGTTGGGAAACCATATGAGCTTACCCCATAACAGTGACAAAGGACAAATGGCAAGTACTGTTGGTGATGCTAGAAAGGAGGCAGGATGGGAGGGGGAAAGGGTGGAAGGTGGTTACCCTTAATGCTAGGAGCCTTGGGAGGAAAACTGCAGAGTTACAGGTTCTCATGGCAGAGGAGAGGTGGACATTGCAGTCATCACGGAAACATGGGCCACCAATACAATGACTGGGACCTGTCTGTACCAGGGTACAGATTATTTCGTAGGGACAGGGTGATTGGGAAAGGAGGGGGGGTGGCACTATATGTGAAGGAAGGACTGAAGTGTGTAAGGGAGGAAGGGGAGGAGGGTAGTACGGAGTCACTTTGGATGCAAATCCAGGATTCCAAGAATAGGATTCTTAGAATGGGAGTGGTGGAGGAGTCAGACAGGGAACTTGCGGAACAGATCAGGAGGACCTGCAAGAAGGGTAGTGTGGTGATTGTGGGGGACTTCAACATGCCAGGAGTGGACTGGAGCACCCCAACAACCAGGAACAGAAGGGAGCAGGTACTGCTGGATGCCTTCCAGGACAGCTTCCTGCTGCAAATGGTCAGTGAACCAACCAGGTTAGGAAATACCCTTGACCTTGTGCTGGCAAATGGGGACTTTGTGAGAGAACTTACAGTGGAGGAACCACTGTCAGGGAGTGACCACCGCTCAGTATGGCTCACATTGGATATGGGCAAGGAAGGAGTGGAATCTGGCACAATAGTGCTGGACTTCAGGAGGGCCGACTTTGGGAGGATGGGAAGTGGTAAAGGGTATCTGGCCAGAATTCAATCTAGTATGGACACTAACCAGAAGTGGGAGCTCATAAAGCTGGGGATAGTGGAGGCAGCAAAACCTGCTGCAAAGCCCAGAGCAAGAAGGCTAGGGCTAAGAAACCGATCTGGTTGAGCAAGGAGGTCATGGAAAAGGTAAGGAGGAAAAGAGCTGCCTTTAGGAAGTACAAGAAAACAGGGAGGGAGGAGGACAGGAGGTACTTGACAGAATCAAGGAGGTGACAAGGGCAGTAAGGGAGCCAAAGCATCTACGGAACTCAGGCTGGCACAAGGCATTAAGAAGGGGGAGAAGGACTTCTTTAAGTACATCAGGGAGAAAAGGAGCTGTAAGGACCACATAGTAAGGATTAGGAAGGAGGGGGGTTGGGTGGAAGCAGGGTGCGATAAGGCGGAAGCACTAAATGAGTGCTTCTGCTCAGTATTTACTAAAGAGAAGAGGGGGGTGACACCCAAGGTGGGAGAAATGGCAGAAGCAGGGGGGGAAGTGGTGACAGATGGGGAAATCATGGAGAGCAGTGTTTGAGAGGGTTTGAAGGCACTGAGGGTGGACAAGGCGCCCAGGCCCAGATGGCATCCACCCAGGGTACTGAAGGAGTTGGCAGAGGTCCTTGCAGGACCTTTGGCAGAACCTATTTAATGCCTCACTACATTCGGGTGTGTACCTCAGGACTGAGGATGGCTCATGTGGTGCCCTCCACAAGAGTGGCCCCAAGGATGAACCGGAAACTACAGACCAGTGAGCCTCACATCCATCGTGGGTAAGCTAATGGAGACTATCCTGAAGGAGGCTGGTGGCCCTCCTAGAGGCCAAAGGACTACAGGACAGCAGACAGCATGGCTTCATACGTGGCAGATCCTGCCAAACCAACCTGGTCGAGTTCTATGACTGGGTAACTAGGCAACTGGACAGGGGCCATGCAGTGGATGTCCTGTATCTGGACTTCAGTAAGGCATTGACTCAGTGCCACATGGAAGGCTGGGAAGGAAGTTAGTAGGCACAGGGGCGGTGCAAAGCTGGTGAGATGGGTAGGAAACTGGCTGCAGGGAAGGCAACAGAGGGTGGTGGTGGGTGGGGAACTCTCACACCCAAGGGCAGTGACGGTGTTCCACAGGGCTCAGTGTTGGGACCAGTGTTGTTTGGGATATTCATTGCAGACATATCATGGGACATCAAGAGCAAGATCAGTCTGTTTGCTGATGATACCAAGGTAGGCGTGGTGGTGGATGACCTAGGGGGATGGCAGGGTTGCAGGATGATCTGGCAAAGCTTGAAACCTGGTCAGACACCTGGCAACTGGGCTTTAATGCCAAAAAGTGCAAGGTGCTGCATTTTGGGATGAAGAACCCAAGGAGGAGTTACCAGCTGGGGGGAGTGCAGCTAGCCCAGACAGAGAGGAGAAGGATCTGGGTGTGCTCATTACAGGGTCAATGAACAACCCGGCACAATGTAGGAAGGCAGCTGCAAAGGCCAACAAAATGCTGGGTTGTATTGCAAGGGGTATATCCTGGAGGAGGGAGGAGGTGATTCTGCCACTGTATAGGTCATTAGTTAGGCCACACCTGGAGTACTGCGTGCAGTACTGGCGTCCGTATCTGAAGAGGGACATTAAGTTACTGGATGGGGTGCAGCGCAGAACGACAAAGATGATTAAGGGGCTGGGGAACTTATCATACGAGAGGCTGTTGAAGGAGCTGAACATTGTACTCACTGGAGGAGAGGAGAGACGGGGTGACATGATTGAAACCTTTAAATACATGAAAGGAATAAACAAGACGGGTACAGAGGGGCTGTTCAAAGTGAGGGAGGGGAGGGCCACAAGGGGCCATGATATGAGACTGGAGCGAGGAAGGTTCAGGAGGAGATGAGGAGACACTTTTTACAGAGAGGTGGTGGCTGGGTGGAATCGTTACCTGCTGAAGTGGTATGCAGTAGAACAGTGGACTGCTTCAAGCGAGGATGGGACAGGACAAGGGGAGGGTTAATGAAGGGAAGGGTGGAAGGGAGGGCAGCTGCAGAATAGGGTGCTAGCTGCACATTCGAGCAGACTTGATAGACTTCTAGGCCTTTATCTGCTGGCAAATTTCGTATGTTCGTAAGGCATAGGGTGAACACACCCTGGATTGTGACTCCATAGTGACCCAGGCCCTCGTTCTTCCTCCTATTTCCTGACAGTCCATAATATATGTTAGCTGGGCCGCTAAAGCATATAGCTTCAGATTGGGGAGTGTCAAGCCCCCTCTATGAAATGGCTGCCACAACACCTCCTTCCTAATCCTAGGTCTATGATTTGCTCAGATTAAAGAGGTGATAGAGCCCTCTAGAGACTTCAGGTGACAAAGTGGAAGCATAACAGGTAGGGTCTGGAAGAGATAAAGGCATTGAGGTAGTATTTGCATTTTTACTAAATTTACTCTTCCCATCAAGGACAGGGGGAGCGACTTCCACCTACTACATTGTTCCTTAATTTTTGTTGCCAATGGGTTGTAGTTTAAATGTCCCACATCCGTTATCTTACGCGGGAGCAGTATTCCCAAGTATTTAATTACTGTTCTGGGGGGGATATCTATTCCACTTATATGTATGGACCCGCCACCGTCCATCAGGGGGAGCCACTCGCTCTTGTTCCAGTTGATCTTATGTCCAGAGAGAGGACCATATTCCTTAAAAAGGGCAGTCAAAACAGGCATGGCTCTTACTGGGTCAGCCAGAAATAGTAGCACATCATCTGCAAAGAGAGAGATAACATACTCCTCCCCACTGAACATATAACCCTCTATTTCCCAGTGATGTCTAACAGCTGTTGCCAATACCTCAATAGTCAGGACATATATCAGTGGCGAGAGGGGACATCCCTGTCTCGTCCCTCTATGAAGCTGAAAAGGGGGTGATAACGTATTATTTGTAAGGATTTGGGCCCACGGGGATTGGTATAACCATTCTACCCATCGCCTGAAGACCGGGTGCAAACCAAACTTTTTTAATACTGCAAACATAAAAGGCCACTCGACCCTGTCGAAGACCTTCTCCGCATCCAGTGCATGAAGGCCCTCATAAGCTTTTCTTCCTCTTGACCCCTGCCAGATGATTTTCATTACCCATCTTAAGTTATGTCTTGCCTGCCTACCCTTAACAAAACCCCCTTGATCGTGATGAATAACCTGTGGCAGGACCCCCTCCAGCCTCCTCACCAATATCTTCGCTATTATCTTATAGTTAGCGTTTAGCAAAGAGATTGGACGGTAAGAGCCACATTTTTTTAGATCCTTGTCCGGCTTGGGTAAAATTGTTATAATAGCTAGCTGTTGAGACGGTGTCAACCCCTCTCCCTCCAAAACCTCCCTTACCATACACTGAAAGAGTTGGCACAAATCTCCCCAGAACTTTTTATAGAATTCCAAGGGTAGGCCATCTGGCCCCGGAGCTCTTCCCGATCTTGACGCCCATATTGCCTCCTTACTTTCCTGCGCAGTGAGCTCTTGTCCCAACTTTTCATTTACTTGGGCGGGTATTGCAGGAAGGGGAATATTATCTAGAAAACTCTCCAGATTTGTTCCTTGTGGGAATTCTGATGTATGTAGCTTTTCATAGAAGGATTTAAAAATAGTGTTTATCTCTCAGGCAGAGGAGGTACAATCCCCATTCTCATTTTCTATTGCTAGAATAGTTCTCTCTGCTCTTTGTTTCTTAACTAACCAGGCCATCCATCTCCCTGACTTGTCCCCCTCGAAGTACTGTCCCGCTTTTGACATTAGGATATCCCTTTCTATGCGCTTACACACAACTGGTTATACTCTCCCTTTATACTTTTCAACTTCGCCATATCCCCAGGTGACTGGCTGTTCATAATCTGCTTTTCTAGCTTCATTATATTGGATTCTAGTTCATTCTCCCTTCATTTCTCTTGCTTGCCTTTGAAGGCTGCATAAGAGATAGTCTCCCCCCTTACAAAGGCTTTCAAGGCCTCCCATGTAATCCTTGCTGAAGTATCTTCCACTTTGTTGTTTTCTAAAAATTCCCGAAGTCTCTCGGACATTTGTTGTACATACAGGGGATCTAACAATAGTGTAGGATCCATTCTCCATTGCCCACTTCTAGCGTCTACCTCTTTCTCCACTTCTAAATATAGTGGTGCGTGGTCTGACACTATAATAGGACCATATTCTATCTCTCTTATTGCCCTAGGAAGTAGGGAAAGCCAGGAAATAATCTAGTCTTGTATAGACCTTGTGAGCACAAGAATAGAAAGAGAACTCCTCTGTATCTGGGTGTTTAAATCTCCACACTTCCTGTAGGACCCTTTCCTCTGCTAGCCTCCGGAGGGCCACCACGCTTTCGGGGATACGTCTGAAACAGGATTTTGAATGATCAAGCATAGGGTCCCAATAGGTGTTATAATCACCCCCTATAATCATTTTGTCTGAGAACACTGCTAGCATAATAGCTAGATGCTCAAAAAATTCTGGGCAATCAAATGTAGGTCCATTTAGGGACCCCAGGGCTAGCACTTCCTCCTCCACCGTAGCCTTCACTATAACATACCTTCCCTGACTGTCCCTCTGAGTTGTGTGAATCTGTACCCTGGTCTGAACCATACACACGTTTCTCTGGCCTTGGACGTGAAATGAGATGCTACCATTGTACCCCCCACACTTTTTTTCTACCAACTTAATCTCTTCACATGTTAAGTGTAACTCCTGTAACATCACAACATCTGCCTTTTTTTCTTAATATATGACCATACACGTTTTTGTTTCACTGCAGTTTTCAAACCATTTACATTCCAGGATAGCATTTTTAAACTAGCCATCCGGTAGCTTCATATTTATTCCCAGATCCAGGATCCCTCCTTCACATTGCATCCCATCTTCATCAAGTCCCCCCACACCACTCGACTCTTGAACTTTTTAATTTTTCCTCCCAATTAACGAATAACCCCTTCTCCCTCCCCATCTAGTCTGGTACCTCCCTTTTAGCATTTCAAAAAGAAACAGAAAAGACACCCGAGGAAAAAAGAAAGAGAAAAGAGAAAGTGAAGACCTGCGCAACAGGCGCTTATCTAATCTAATAGAAAACTAAGCCCCTGTAACAGAAATTTAGTGAGGTGATTTCCAATTTTTACTCACCACCTAGCTTCCCTCTTCCCCCCAAGTATATATCTAATTAGAACCCCCTTTAATATCGTGAGTTAGCCTGCTGGCCACACCGTCATTATCCCTCTACAAGTCCAGGTACGGCGGTACAGCAGGGCCCCGCCCAGGGCTCCCTCCTTAATCTGTCAACTGTAGCAACATGTTCCCACAACCCAGCTGCCCAAATAAATTAAGCGAATATAAGGCTGGGCTAGTCGAGGACACCTAAGGGTGTGCCCCTCCCCAGGGAACCTCCGGAATGAGGAGCCCCTCAAGGGTGGCCAGGCCCCTACTCATAATTTTACATACAGTCTTCTTATTGCTCATACGTCCTTGCCCTTCCATCCTTGGGTTGTGCAAAAGAGACACCCCAAGTCAAAAAAAGGGAGATAACCAGCATTCCTACTGGCTCTTGAGCGGTCCCTGCCCGCCACACGTGGAATAAAAGAAAATAACTGAGTCCCCCCCGGACATAAGTGGCATCCATATATTCAAGGAAAACATATCACTAACTAAGGTTGAGTACTCATTTCCTCTCTTCACCCCTTTCTTTGTTAGGAAATGAGGAATAACAGATTAGATCTTCAGCTCCCTGTTAGTTTGTTAGACCAGCCTTTGATACTGCTCTCTGGTATATATAAATTAAGACAAAAGCTGGTCCCAGTTTATAGAACAAAGTTCAGTGGTAGCAAGTAAATCTCTGTAGAGTCACTCTGGGAGCCCTTCCGAGTAGGTAGCTCAGCCAGGAACTAATGCAGGGGGAAACAGGGAAGGCCGCCTGCCCCAGCCTTTATAGGCCTCAAAAGAGTTTCGAACAGAACGCAGCCGAGCTCTACTCCCCAGCACCTCCCCAGCACCTTCTTCATCCTTGTTTGAGCTGTTTTGCCATTACAAAACACACTATAACGCATTTTAAGTGCAAATAAAATTGAGCAGAGAAAAAATAGGTCTTCAGCTCCCAGTTTTTTTTTTTATTGATCAAGCCGCTGGTATAACACTCTGTTATATTATAAGTAAAATAAAAGCTGGTCCCAGTACATAAAACAAAGTCAAGCGGCACCAAATGAGTCTCTGCAATGTCACTCTGGAAGCACTTCCGAGAAAGAAAATCAACAGTCCTGCCAGGAGCTGGAGCAGGGGAAACCGGGGAAGGCCGCCCGCTCCAGCCTTTATAGGCCTCAAAAGAGTTTCGGAGCAGACCGAGACAAGCTCTACTTCCCCCCCCCAACCCCACTCCCTGTATCCTCATCCCTTGTTAAGTTGCTCTGCCCATGCAAAAACACTTATCTGCACATTTTAAGTTTAGAATAAAGTTCACCCATCTGCATTTTCTTGCTGTTTCGATTCATGCTCGATGTACTGCATCGCCGCATCAGGATTTGTAAACACCTTCGGTGTAGCGCCCTTTCTCCATATAATCAGTCGAGCAGGATAGAAGAGCACGAAAGGCCACTCGAGTTGATGTAACCTCCTCTTCATAGGCATAAAGGCATTCCATTCTGCCTGCACCGATCGAGAAAAATCTTGGAATATACTGACACACTGAGAACCCTCTCTAATGGCACCCGCCTTTCGTGCTGCATTCAGCACCGTCATTCTATCTTGATATCTCAGGAATTTTACAATTATGTGACGAGGCCTTTCATTTGAGGCAGGACGACGACCGGGAGTTCTGTGCGCCCGCTGTATTTCCAGGGAGCATTCAGCTGGTAGATCTAACTTTGTCTTTAACCATGTTTCACAAAACGTTACACAGTCTCTGCCTTCCACTCCTTCAGTCATGCCCACTATTCTTATATTTGTTCACCTCTCCCTTTTCTCATGATTGTCTAGTTCTGCTTTTAGCGTCTCAATTTCGGCCACTGCTGATTGCAGTTATGGGTTCCACTGGTTATACCGATCTTCTTGCACACTGACCCTTTCCTCCACCTTTGTTAATCAGGCCGAATGTTGTTCCACTGTCTCGCCCAAGCTATTTACTGTTGTTTGCAAGAGGGGCAATTGAGCAGATACATTTTCAAACCCTGCATTCATTTTGCTCGTCAGATCATATTTTAAGTCATTGAACAGTTTTTCCAAAACCAAGAACTAAGGGCTATACATACTTTCTTCCATGGCCCCTATTGAAGTTGCTGCAGCCCCATTGCCTGCGTTTTCCCCTCGTGGTGGCCGAGCTTCCAGGTCCGACTCCTTAAGTCCATTACTGGTGCTTTTAAATGGTAGTTGTCCCTGTTTTTTGGACATCTTCAGTGGCATAACTGTTTTCCCTTCAAGTTCCCACGTTTTTTATCTCAGTAAGTCCCGGGGTAGCGGGGGAAAAGGAGATTCTTGACGGTTTAGGCTCAGAGCTCCAGAACTAAGCAGCCATTCTGGATGCCGGCTTGGCCACGCCCCCTCCCAAAAGCTAGCCCTGATGTACATTTTTTTATGGATGACAGTGAGAGTGAGGTACCGACATCATGGAGAGTGCCCATGCCATAAGACACGGCACAGCACAGCACAAGAATGTGGCTTTGCTTTAGATTATTATACCATGGACATAAGTGAACAGCCAATGAAATCGTCAGGCTGGCAGTTTACCACCATTGTAAATCCCCTTATAACCTATGGCTGTTGATGAGTATCTCCTCTATAACATCTGCAGCACAGGAATAAATCCAATAAAAATAAAACAAAGCAACCTCTTTAATATTTGTATTTTATTATAGTAAAAAAGAATGAACCTTGGTATAATCGCAATAAGCCACTCGGAGGATGTGGGTTATCGGGGGATTTACCTTGGCTAGCGATGATTTACCCACTCCAGCCATGGTAAAACCCCTGATAATCCATACCCCCGCGTGACTTATTGCTTAAATAGTCTATTAGATTACAATGAAACTGGCCAGCCCCATATAGCAAATTTCTAAATGGGGAGTGTCTTCTACTTTTTTCTTAAATGAGACCCACTGACTCCCTTAAATCCTTCTTTACAGACACATTCTTTAACAAAAAACACATTGTGGTTACTATAATTAGTCTCACCCCTTGTGAACTCCTCCACATCGTACTCACACTTGGGAAGGCAAGAAAACACCTAGTGTGTGTTTATAGCCCCCAAGGAATGGCCTGTCAGGCCTTACTACCCAATAGACTATCTCACCCCACTCTCCAGCGCCAAAGAGATCATAGCTTTTAGAGATCTAAATCTCAATGTGCTAGGTACCAAGTGTAACTCTCCTGAGACTGTCATAATGAAGCTGAATTTCTCTCAGCTCGTTACTACCCCTATCAGGCTCTCGGCTGGGACTTCTAAACAAGGGGGTTGCTTTTTTGCACTCTGTCTCAACTGGACTGGCAAAAAGTTGTCTAACTTTTGCATAATATCTGGTTCCATAGTTACTCCTTTGTTTTTCCTTCTGAGTGCTTCCCCTTGTCCTGCTTTGTGTCTTTTGGGCAGGCACCTACCAGCTTCTACGTGCAGGAGCACTGCGTGCTGCCCCCTGTGCTTTGTCCTGCTTTGTGTCTTCTGGGGAGGCACCTACCAGCTTTTACATGCTGGAGCATTGAGTGCAGCCCCCTGTGCCTTGTCCTGCTTTGTGTCTTCTGGACAGGCACCTACCAGCTTTTATGTGCAGAAGCACTGAGTACTGTCCCCCTGTGCTTTGTGTCTTTTGGGCAGGCATCTACCAGCTTCTACATGCAGGGGCACTGATTACTGCCCCCCTGTGCTTTGTGTCTTTTGGGCAGGCATCTACCAGCTTCTACATGCAGGAGCACTGATTACTGCCCCCCTGTGCTTTGTGTCTTTTGGGCAGGCATCTACCAGCTTCTACATGCAGGGGCACTGACTGCGGCCCCCTGTGCTTTGTGTCTTTTGGGCAGGCATCTACCAGCTTCTACATGCAGGAGCACTGAGTTCTGTCCCCTGTGCTTTGTGTCTTTTGGGCAGGCATCTACCAGCTTCTACATGCAGGAGCATTGAGTACTGCCCCCCTGTGCTTTGTGTCTTTTGGGCAGGCATCTACCAGCTTCTACATGCAGGGGCACTGACTGCTGCCCCCTGTGCTTTGTGTCTTTTGGGCAGGCATCTACCAGCTTCTACATGCAGGAGCACCAAGTGCTGTCCCCTGTGCTTTGTCCTGCTTTGTGTCTTTTGGGCAGGCACCTACCAACTCCTATGTGCAGGAGCATTGAGTGCTGCCCCCTGTACTTTGTGTCTTTTGGGCAGGCACCTACCAGCTTCTACATACAGGAGCACTGCTTGCACTTTGGACTTCTAAACAGTCCCCACTTGACTGGTTCCTCACTAACAGAGCAATAAGATAACCCCGGCCAGCATTCTACTGGATGCTGCCTCAGATCACTCCCCCGTGTTTGTGTTCTGGCAGTCTTGCCCCCAGCCCCTCCCAGACTACCCCACTTCCAGGATTCTTTATAACTAAACATGCTGGATTTCCAGCGTGGCCTGGAAGTGGTAGACTGATCTTGCCTTAACTCCTTCTCCTGGGTAAACTCCACTCTAACCCAATTCCTTGCCATCTTTATCAAAATATAGCAAAAACACACACCTGTCACCAAGCATAGGCTATGGGATTCTGCCACAGCTTGTCTCTCCAATGACATTCTTGGTTAAATGAAAAAAAGAGACAAACTGTGGATCAATTTTTTGACAGACTGATCTGGCTTCTGACTGGCTGAAATATTTTAGATGGTGAGATATCTGTAAGTCAGGTGTAAAATCACTTCAGAGTGCCCATTACAAAAACAAATTCTCAGTCACTGGTGACACATACAAGTTTTGGGCTGGTATAAAAGGCCTCCATATCACAAAATCTAGTTGCCCCTTGTCTGATATGCTCATTGATAGCATAAATTGAATTAACCAGGCCAGAGCAGCTGATGCTCTCAACACCAAATTCTCTGACCTCACAGCTTCCACAGCAATTCTTGGCACTGGTTCGGGGTCCTCAGTCTTGGCTGCTACCTCCCCAGCAACCCCTGGCCTCTCTCACCTCCTTGTCACCTCCACTCAGTGAGAGTGGCTGAGGTCAAGAAACTCCTGCTCTGCATTACTCCAGATCAAGATTCTGGTTATGATAACCATGACCCAAAAATGCTGAATGTTCATATAGCACGTCTCATCACTAGAATCCCAAATCATTCCCTCTCATCTGTTGTCCCTGATGTCTTTACCTAACCACTAAAGATCCACATGCAGCAGCAGTGCAAAGACTTGTATTTGCCAAAAAATCTAGTATTTGCCAAAAGTCTAGTGATGTGCTGCCCGAGCTTTGATTCTTTTTGCCAGTATGAGTTGCTGTGGAAACAAGCCACACTGAATAAAGAATCTATGCTGGTCCTGTTGAGTCGATGGGTGAAATTTGAACCTGTGACTATGGACTCACTTTGAACTTTGTAACTGTTGGAGTATATGTGTGTTATAATCACTGCCTTATACTGTATACATACCAGACACCAGGAAAAGAAGGGATGACACATCGAAGACAATACGATCAGCAACCTCAAGACAATGGTTGCTGAAACTTAGCTCCTTGAACTATTTCTCTTGCCCCCTCCCCCACACGTGCACGCACAGGATCATGTCAGAGTCCAGAAGGATATAATATTACGGCTCCCTTGTGTGTCAAACTGCAATTTTGATCTCTCTCTCTCTTTCAAACTTTTATTCTACCAATTTATTCTAAATAAATTTGATTTGATTGAGAGGTGCATGTCTCTGTTTTCATTCTTGTATCCATTATGTATTACAAGTTACTAATTGCTTCCCACTTTTGATAAAAGGCTTCTGTTTAACCATGCCACATCCTTGTAAATCTCTACCAAAAAGCTAGCCAAACAAGCAATCAAAGGGGGCATCCCTACAACCTGACTGGAATAACCAACAATTAAGAACTTAAATCTAGCTATAAGAGGGACAGGAGCTTTTTTTTTTTTTGTAGATTCTTTTTCCCTCTGGTCACGGTCTGCGGGACCTCTCTCAGGCACCCTGCCTATGCCTGCCCCGCCTGAAGTCCTCCTACTTGTGCCTCCTCTCTCACCCCCCTCCTCTAGCCACAATCGGTACCCCACGCTTAACCCCTCTGGGGTGGGGCCACCCCTTCTCTCGGGTGCTCTCAACAGTCAGCTCTGATGTCGCAGAGGACCTAGGCGGAGGAACCTGGAAGGCCAGACAGGAAGGACCCGGCTATGGGCATGGGGGCAGGTGCCATCGCCTACTCCGCAGACCGGGGTTTTCCCTGTTCTGGTGAGCTCTTCTCCCCTCCCTCCCATGCATGTGCACATCCCGATGCACAGTGCGCACGGCAACCCCTGCCTGCGTCAGGCATGCCAACTATGTGCTGCTCAGCGAGCTACAGCACTCTCGGTCTCCACCAGGAGAAGCGGATGCGCCGAGCGATCCCCGATCCCCCCCCCGGGAAGGAGAGAGCACCCTGGTGCTCAATCCTTTCCCACCCTTGCCGTCCCCCAACTCGCTCCCGAACTCGGGTCACTGGCGTGGCACGAGGTGTGGCATCCAGCGCCTCAACCCTTAGTGCCACTGGGCCGGCAGAGACAGGAGCTTTGAAAAGACAATCCAGATCATTAGAGAACCACAGCCTCCTCAGCCACCACGGGGAAACCAGGATGGTGTCCACCTGGTCCATCCTAACCCTCTGAAGCACCCTGCCTGGGAACGGCAGTGGAGGGAAATCAGAGAAAAGTTACCCTGCCCTCAGAAATGAGAAGATGCCCACCTTTCACTCTCTGGGATCCAGCCGGCTGCTACAGAACCTTGGTAACTGGGCATTCAATCTTGTGGTGAATAGGCCCACTGACAGGTGACCAAGCTCTCGAACCACCATGGCAAAGACATCTAGAGGGAATTGACATTTCTGAGGAGAGAACTCTTACTGGCTTAAACAATCTTCCTTTTGGTTTTCTATGTCTAGCAGAAACAGCGCCTTCTGCTGCAGAAAGTTGTGTTCCATCCAGATCAAAAGAGGCATCATCTCCTGTAGCATTGCAGAGATCCTTGATCTCTTTACTGCAACATATTCTTTAAGCTTCTGTTATCCTGTTGTCTGACTGGCTCAGGACTGATCTACCCTTGAACCGAGATCTAAATGCCCGGATGGTGAATCTGAGTGCCTTTGTTTTGAGTAGATTCCTCCCTTTCTGCCTGTCTTCCCAAGTTGAGGTTCCCTAGGCCCAGCTCCACTCCATCAATGCTCCCCAGCCATGGAGACTAGTGTCTGTCTGAATGACTGGAGGGGGTTGGTTCAGTGGACCCCCCCCCCACCAGGTTCAGCCAGGAAAGTCACCAGTGCAGGCCTCTGGTGACCACTGGTGAAAGTGGGGAGGCAGTTGAATAAAGGGCAACTGTGGCACCTCTGTTGTAGCAGCCAGCCCTGAAGACTTCAGCAGTGCAGCAATGCCTATGGTACCAGGCCCAGACATGATATCATCTTTCCTAAATTCTGAAGACAGAGTACCACCTAAGAGGCCTCGGGGCTCAGTAACTCATTCCTGCTGGTCAACAGACTCTGCATCCTGTCCTTTAAAAGAAAAAGTATCCCCAAGTCTGTGTGGCACAGACCTCCCAGATGCTGAAGTGAGTGACTTAAGGTAATTATACTATTCCGATTTATCAGAAAACCTGTGGTAAAAAAGTTCGCATTTTTTTCAGGCTATAAACTAAATTTACAAAAATCAGAAATAATGTTTTTGGGGGGCTGCAGACATAGGAGACAGGTGAACACCTGGGGACTTAGAACGGTGGAGAACTGCTTTACTTACTGTATTTAGGAATTAAGGTTAGCGATGACTTGAAAAAACTATGTGCACTCAATTA
This sequence comes from Neoceratodus forsteri, assembly GCA_016271365.2. Lineage (NCBI taxonomy): Eukaryota > Metazoa > Chordata > Ceratodontiformes > Ceratodontidae > Neoceratodus > Neoceratodus forsteri. Next base: position 166,145,925 of record CM057458.1, on the reverse strand, counting down.
TACCCCACTGTTTAAAACCATCTTAGCAGATCTTACCAGATGGAGGGCCCTTCCTATTTTTTGGATAGGTAGGATTAACCTCCTAAAAATGAATGTCCTAACAAGAATATTGTATGCAATGCAAATGGTACCAAGTAGTCCCACTGCAAAGGATATTAAACAGTTGGAGAGAGGTTTCAGCAGCTTTTTATGGGTAGGTAAGACATCTAGAATGTCACTGACTAGATTTAAAGCATCCAGGGAAAGGGGTGGGTTGGAGTTCCTGGACTTACAGGGTTACTACCTAGTGGTACAATATAGATATATCTACAACTGGGTAAATAGAAGGGAGTCGGCCACCTGGGTGGAGCTGGAGCAGGAGAGCTGTCCCGGACGACTATCTGCATTACTTGCAGAAGGAGAGAACAAAGCATACAAGCAGCTGCTACATCCGAATTCCTTGGTAATAGCAGTTTTAGACGCATGGGGGAGTATTAGGAAAAAGTGCAGGGTAGTAAGTGAAAATACAAAACTCATCCCAATAGCAAGAAATCTCAATTTCTACCAGGCTATGAGGGCCCAGGATTTGCAATGTGGGAAGATAAGAGGCTGCGATGCCTAGGGGACCTATATGGGGGGGGGGGGGATAGATCCCTTTGAGACAATCTAGAGGAGTCTGGGGATTCCAAGAACACACCTATTTAGATACTTTCAAGTAAGCCATGTTGAGGAAAAACTACAAAGAAACCTAGTAGGTGTCTCTCCGACAGCTAGAATAGAATGGGAGATACTAGGAGCTAAATATCAAAAGAAGGGACTCATTGGGAGATCAGTAAATATAGACAGAGATATGTTTCAAGATGGGACCAGGAAGGTTAGAGCCAAATGGAAAAGGACCTAGGAATACTGGATAGTAATTGTAAGATCACACATGGGGTTGTTGATTTGCAACAAATTTAAAGAAACGCAATATAAATTCATACATCGCTTGTTCTACCCCCTAAATGTTGTGCATGGATTCCATCCAGAAATATCCCCACAGTGTGGCAGATGTGCAACAGGTAGAGGCACATACTTCCATTACTTCTGGGACTGTGAGGTGATTAAGAAGTACTGGGGAGAATTGACATTCGAGTTGAAAAGTACATGGGGCAAGGAAATAGAAGCCACCCCAGTATCCTTACTGATGGGAGTAGAATGCAGCGAGGATGGCAAGCGGAATTTATATCCAAGATGGAAAAGGGTAATGGTAGTCATGGCAAGACAGGTTATTTTGAATACCTGGGTATCACGTATTATGCCTACTATAGTAATGTGAAAGAACCTTATGGCCTCTAACTTAGCTGCGGAGAGACTGTCCTATGCATTACAGGGCAGGATCCAAGACAGCACGGGTTTACAAAAGGAAGGTCCTGTCAAACTAATCTCATAGATTTCTTTGACTGGGTAACCAGAGTGGTGGACCAAGGGGGAGCTGTTGATGTCGCCTACCTTTACTTCAGCAAAGCTTTTGACACTGTTCCATATAGAAGATTGATTAATAAGCTGGGTAGGCTCGGGGTGGGTCAAAAGTTGGTCAACTGGGTGGCAAACTGGTTGGTGGGCAGAAAACAGAGAGTGGTGGTAAATGGTATACAGTCAGAAGAGTTGCAAGTCACAAGTGAGGTACCTCAGGGATCAGTCCTGGGGCCAGTCCTCTTCAATATCTTCATCAGCGACATTGCAGATGGACTGGAGGGTAAGGTTTGTCTGTTTGCAGATGACACCAAGATCTGCAACAGAGTAGATGATCCATATGGGGTGGGCAGAATGAGAAGAGATCTGGATAAACTAGCAAAATGGTCGGAAGAGTGGCAAATAGGGTTTAATGCAAAGAAGTGCAAGATCATGCACATAGGGAAGAGAAACCCTGAAGCCACCTTTAGGCTGGGAGGGGAGTTGCTGGCAGTCACAAGGGAAGAAAGAGACGTGGGCATCATCATCACCGATGACCTTAACTCATCTAAGCAGACCACTAAAGCAGTAGGTAAGGCTAGGGGGATGTTAGGGTGTATTAGTAGGGGTATCACAAGTTGTAAGAGGGAGGTAATAATCCCTCTTTACAAGACACTGATTAGGTCCCATCTGGAGTACTGCATGCAGTACTGGAGGCCACACCTTCACAAGGACATTAACCAAATTGAGGCAGTCCAAAGAAGGGCAACCAAAATGGTGCAGGGACTGCATCAGAAAACATATGACAGATTAACAGAGCTCAATATGTATACCCTAGAGCAAAGGAGGGAGAGAGGTGATATGATCGAAACATTCAAACACTTTAAGGGCATTAACAAGGTGAAAGAGTCTAACATGTTTCAATATAAGAAAAATGGCAGGACAAGAGGACACAGCATGAGATAACAGGGACGCCGATTAAGGGGTAATGTGAGGAAGTTCTTTTTCACAGAAAGGTTGGTGGATGCATGGAACGGCCTACCTCAGGAAGTGGTGGATATGAATACAGTGCAGGGCTTCAAACAGGCATGGGATAGGCATGAGGGAGCAATACAGATGAGTATGAATAGATAGGCCACTTACAGAGTAAAGGCCGATGGCACATTTATAAGGTAGACAAAGAAATGGGCAGACTGGATGGGTCTTGTGGTCCTTATCTGCCATCAACTTCTATGTTTCTATGTAGGGAGGAGAAATTTATAAGTGAATGGGACCAATTTCTGACCTTTTTATGAGATATAGAGGCAGAGACCCTTAGGGTGGGAATATAGCATTTAGAAAAGGTAAGGTAAAGTAAATAGCCCAGCAATGAAAATAGTCCAAGGGACTCAGAACTCTTATGTACCCACAAAGAAGTAAAAGTAAATAAAGTTGTAAGAAAAAAAAGCAAAGAAAATCAATTAAGGACCATTTAGAAAATGGGCTAGATTGTAGGAGCTGTTTGATTGGCTGAGAGCCACAGCAGGGGGGGTACATTAAGTTTCAATAACATCCCTGCTGTTCACAGGTCTAGTGCCATCATTATTGATCCTCTTTTTTTTTTGCATCTCCTTTTAAGAAACAAAAATATTTTTCCATACCAATAAAAACATTCTTTAAAATTATTTTTTTTCATTTTATATATAACAACAAGCCATTGTATAATAGAAATAATTTCCTCCAGGGTGGGTGTTATGCTGGGATAACATCCCTTCTCGGGTGTTGGACGCCCTCAGCTGGTGGCCTCGGGCCCAACCACCCAAGGTAGGATGTTATCCCAGCATAACACCCACCCTGTCAGGCATTATTCCTTTAATAGACGCCCGCATGGAACTAAGTGCGAATTCGAGGTGCCCCATTACTGAGAGTATACATGGGCACCCCGAATGTTCAAAGAAAGTAGCCGCCATTTCTTGCCCCTCGCTTAGTGAGGCGTGAGGGCCAAGGCCCCCCCCCAACTATTTTTTTCTGACAAACGCAAGAGGTTTCCACTTTAAAATGTTAGCGCTATCACGTCAGGCGCTAAGCGCTACTCTGTCACAAAAAACACATTTTTTCCCTAAATTTGAAGTACTAGCCAAGTGCCAGCATGTTGCGTGCTAAGCGTTACTGCGAGACAGTCCGGCTCGCTTCTGCGCTTCCACCTGACTGCATTTCATGCTCGCAGAAAACAAACAGAAAAACATTTTTTTTTTTAAATCAATTACCTTACTGTGGCTCCTTACGTCCTCTGCCATTCTTAACTCATAAGCGCCTCCCTCCCGTGATCACCGCAGAAGATACAGACATTCCTGGCAACATTTCCAGGAGCACTGGCCTCCTATAGCAGCGCCCTCTACTGACAGCTCTGACAAACAGGGAAATGCAACTGACAGGCAGGGATTACTTTACATAAAACTTTCTTTTTAATATATTTGAAAGATTTTATTTTCATTCTATTCCAATATTTCTACTAAAAAAAAAAACTTAAACTTATGCCCATTTTTCAAGTGCAATAATACCTCCAGGGTAGGGCGGGTAGGACCGGCCTCCAGGAGGCCCCTCACGCGCGCGTCCGGCCTCATTATGCCCCTGGGCAGTCCGGTATTGCCCAATACCGCCCACCCTGTCGGGTATTATTGCTTGCATAAGCTATAAATGGCAAGCACATTAGACAAGATTCACAAAATGCTGTATGAATTAATTTATTATTTTAATTTTGTTTTTTTTATTTGCATTACTGTGTCATAAAGTTGTTTACAGAAAATAGTTTACCAATATTAGTAGTAATAATGAAATGACATTGCATAGATGTATGAGGGGGAGGGAAAGTGCCAACTTCTTTTGGAATGCATATGATATAATTTAATTGTTTGTACATCCGAACCTGGAATTTTGTGCAATATATAGGAAAATGTAACTAATACTGTTGACACGCTCTGTATTGTTACTGTTACCATACTGATAAAACTCTAACAAAAATATAATACAAAAAAAAAAGAAAAAGAAAACCCATGGATTTAGCAGCAATGAAGAACCTTGCTCATGTCCTATTGTGTTTGCAGAGGGGCATTTGACCTCACCAGCCAGTCATCCAGGTGCAGGTAAACCCTCGGCACAAGACACAGAGGTGAGTGGCGAGAAACACCGTTACTCTGGTGAACAAAACAAAAGCCACCCCTAATGGGAGAACCATATACTGATGTTTTCCAAACACCACAAATCAGAGGAACTTCCAGTACCTTGGTGCTACTGGAATGTGTAGGTATGCTTCCTTGGGTGCAACAGAAGAAAAGAGCTTCCCTGGTTGTACCACCTACATGATGGACCTCTGACAGTGACAGATTCAGACGTTTAAGGTACAAAACTGGATGGAAGCCCTCCGTCTTCTTATGTACCACAAACAGCAAGAAATACATTTCCTTGCCCCTTTCCTGAGGTGGTACAGGGACTATGGCACCCAGTTCTAAGAGTTTCTTTACTGCTTCGAGGAGGGCCACACTTTGTTACAGAACTTTTTTTTTTTAAATCCTGAGGTGGGGCCAAAGAAAATCTGATAGAACAGCCACAGCTTATGATTTACCAAGCAATCCATCGTTTAGGCAGCCAATTCCTCTGCAAACCACCCAGCCTTCCCCCTAGAGGCTGCATGGAAAGATGGGCCTAGAAATCCTGAGAATGATGGTTTGGGGTCTGGTCCCCCCTTTAGTGGAGCTAGCCCCGCACCCTCCGGCTTTACTCCCCTCTGAACTTTCTAATGAAAGATAAGCTACATCCAAAACTCACCATCTTCCTTGAAATGACTGATGATTCTGCTTGGCACAAAAGGAATAAGTGAATGTACCCCCTCAGAGACATCCTAACGTATTGGGGAAGCACAGCTGGTTAATATCCAAAGGTTTCTCAGTGGATGTGTCCAGTGGCTCTCCAAACAACAGGAAGCTGTCAAAGGGTAGCTTGACTAGTTGCCCATTTGAGACCTGATCAATGGACCAGAACTTGATCTGTATATTCTGTCTAGTGTTGAGTAAACCTGCCGGCACGCCAAAGTGGCCACACTGATGGCCGCATCCTGAATAAGTGCATTGGCTCTGTCCAAGTTCTGTTGCAGGTGCCTGACTGGTTTCTCATTACATTTGTGGTGATCCAGGGCTTGATAGAGGGACTGCGGCCATTTACCTGTGGCCCACCTGCAAGGGTCATGTAAACTGCCACCAGAGCAACATGGCTGCCAACTCATGGGTCCTGCAGAACATGGGGTACATTCACTTTTTAAATAAGTTGTTTGGGGCCATCTTATTCAACAGGGCTAGAGAGAACTTCTGAATGAGCAATCCCAAACCTGGATCTGGCACAGAAACCTGAAAAAAGCCCCCACATCAAGCTTATTGAATTTATAAAGGCACTGGAGTGACCAAGGCACCAAGGCAGTCCACGACAGATCATTCCATTCCCTTCTAATCAGCTGGGATAAATCAGAGTACACCTGAATTGCCACCTTGGGGTTCCTGGTGGGAAATATGTGACCCCTGGAGTCCACCACTGGGGTTGTAACCTTCAAATTAAGGACTAGGAACATCTGCCTGATGAAGCTCAGTATGTTACAAGCTTAGGAGGTTATGAGGGTCGAGAAGTTCTCAGAAGTTTTTAGGCCTTGGAATACATCAAGGAGAGTGAGCTATGTCTGTCTCACCACTCCTTGGCCACGCCCCTACTCTGGCAGCTTTTCTTGCGACCCCAGTTCATGGAAACCTCTAACAGGCCAAAGCAGGAAGAAGGGCAGCTGCCACGCTGTTTCTTTGGGTTTCAAGAGTAATCTGCACCTCGGTCTTAGTCAGAAGCCACCAGCTGGTTAAGCTTCTTAAGCAAAAGGAGGCCTTTCTTTATGCATTGGTTAGAGGCTGAGCTCCTCCAGTGTGGTTTAACCCTTCCCATCTTTCCTTATGGGTTGGGCAACTCAGAGAGGGAGTCCAACTCAGAAGCATCCTTAGCCTTGGCCCATGGCAGGGGTTCAGGAGCACCTTATTTCCTTGCTGGGACATCAGAAAAGCCTGGCTGAGATACTTGATGGCACTTGCGAGACTCGAGGGACCTGGCTGAGAGTGAGGGAACCGCTGCTACCATGGTGTAATGAAGAGGCCCTAACTGACTCATGGCCTGATTGGTCACTTACCTCAATGCTCCTTTTCCTTGCCAAACAGATGGAATAAAATGTTCCATTACTGGAAGGCTGAATGACACAGACACACACTGTGAACCTGTGGCCTGGCTTTACTAGTCAGCACTGATAATGCTGTTCTGCTGAGCCATTGCTGCCCTCCATGTACAGTAGTGACACTGATTGTGGTAGTGCCTCTTCAGTCACTGCCAATCCAGCCACTGGTCCTCTTTTGATCAGTAAGTTTCTGAGGTGACTTGGGCCCTATGGGAAGGAAATTTGATCCTGACTGTGGTCTGAAGGAATCCCAACAACAAGCCCTATGAAGGGGTGAACCTGTCTGGCTGGGCATCGCCTGTCAGAAAAGAAAGGGGGGAAGTTATAAAATCTGGGCCGGCCCGGTGGCACTGAGGGTTGAGGCACTGAACACCACACCTCACGCTGCACCGATGATCTGGGTTCGGTGACGGACTTGGGTAGCCGGGGGTCGGGAGAGGATGGAGCATTCGGAGGACAGCTCTCCTCTCCCTGGGGAGGGTTTCAGGGCCTCTCGGTGTTCTGATGACCCCCGATGGTGTTCGGGGGGTACTACAGGTACACCAGCTAATGTAAGGGGCAGAGTGTGACAGACGCTAGAAGGGCAGCCGTGCGCATGCGTCATTACACTGTGCTCCAAGGGGATCCAAGACAGAAAACCCCCTGGCAGCCGGGTGAGGCGACAGCATGGTCTCCTGGGATGGAAACCCCCATACTCTCAATGCCGGCAACGATCCCGACCCTACCCCCTGGGGATCCTTGGACTCCTCCTGTATGTGGTCGGCGGGAGAGGAGGGGATCCTGATACTGATGTTTTGGTTGGAGGAGTGGTTCAGGCAGGCGGTAAAGGGGTGGAAGCCGAGTGAACCCACCTGAGAGATGTCCCGGACTGTCAGGTGAAGAAAAAATAACCTACAAAAAAAAAAGTTATAAAATCTGTGGCGCTCCCTAGCGCACCAATAAAAAGAGAGCTAGGGCCAATCCCTAGAAAAAAATGATATTACAATAGAGTGCCATCAACAAATCACAGAGAACAGCTCTACCTCTTATAGATGCTAATACCGCGACTGAGATCACTCTTATAGTTGTAAGAGTGGCCTCACGCATTCTTGGAGCATGAGAACTGTGAATCGAAGGTAAGTAATTCTGATACCCTAAGGATTTACGTTAGACTACTATTAGAACCATAAGGGTAGTCTCAGCAGAGGTATTAATATTTAGTATTGCTTGAGATTGATCAATATTTTCTAATTCTAAAACACTGCTCGTTTCCAGGGCAGCTGCTCATGAGACACTCTTCACAGACTAAGAGTGCCTCATGCACAAAGGAAAGGAATGCTCCGATTAGTCGGAAGGATTCCCTCAATCTATAAATCTGTGTACAATTGTCTCCTCATTCTATGCATTTGACATGCTCACTCCTGTTTTTGCAGTTTGCCTGTGGTTTACAACTGCACACTTTCACTTGAAGAAGCAGCAAACTGTGCGGTCCTAGCATCATCTTTTCCTGTGTAGTGAAAATCAGTTATTAAAAGGAAATCGCTTCTTTTGATAAATCTTGCCTTGTCTTTTTTTTTTTTAAACCTGTGGGCTCTGTACCAGCACACCGAACCCAAGCGGCAATGGGGAGGGGGGATTGTTTAACCAGGAAAGGCACACTAAGCCAGAGCTTGTTTCCAGGTGTGACCTGGTAGCACAAAGAAGTCAAGTGACTTGCGCAGGGTCACACAGTATGCAAGTGGGGGCTGATGGGATTCAAACCCAGGTCTCCAGGTTTGCAGCTCAGTGCCCTTAACCACTACGCTATACTGCCTCCTAGGATGCCATACACGTCCACAATACAGAACGTTAGAAGATACCAAACACACGGGGGTACAGAAAACTAAAAAATTAAAACTTGGTGTGTATGGTTCTCACATACATTCTTAGAGTGTGAGAACCGCTAACTGAAGGTAAGCCGTTCTGCTACCCTAAGAATGGAAATGAGACCATTCTTACAACCATAAGAGTGGTCTCCGCAGTGGTATTATTATATTATTGATCAAGCTCGATCAATCATATATTAATTTTCAACAAATCTTGACCGAGGGTAACGGAGACAGAGGCCCTGACTCATGGCCTGATTGGTCACTTACTTACATGCCCGTTACCAGGGCAGCTGCAAGAGACACTCTTCACGGAATAAGAGTATTTCACATGTAGAGGAAAGGAGCGCTCCCTCGATCTATAGATTTTCCTAATATAAAAACTGTATACATATTACATACGTCGCTGAGACTACTCTTATGGTTGTAAGAGCGGTCTCACTCACATTCTTATGGTATGAGAACTAAGAACGAAGATGAGTGGTTCTTATACCCTAAGAACGTAAGTCAGACCACTCCTACAACTATAAGAGTGGTCTCAGCAACAGTATTAATAGATTATTCATCGTGCTTGATTAATAATACAGTATATATTTTTTAAAAACCATAAGCTGAATGTGACCATTTTCAGGGCAGCTGCACATGAGGCACTCTTCACAGAATGAGTATCTCACATGCGGAGGAAAGGAGCACTCTGATTGGTCGGGAGTACTCCCTTGATCTATAATAGGCATTCCTTTGCCACATAATATGTATAATAAATAAAGCACACCTGGCCACTTAGAGTGCTCCTTTTCTTTGGGCGCGATACACTTTTATTCTGTTAAGAGTGTCTCACGCATAGCTGCCATGGAAATGGGCACGTTAAGGACAGCTTTTTTTTTATTTTAATATAGTATTAAAATTTGGGGGGCATGCTCAGGCAGTTTATTTTTTATTTTATTATTACCCTCTCACCACCTCGTGGATGAAGCTTACATTAGACTATCACCTTTCTAACAAAGTCATTTCTGGCTGCCTCCTCCTGCCTGTAGTCCTTGTTGACACAAACCATTTAGTCTATTCAATGTATGTTTCTATTCTACTCTATAGCCTTTCACCTGTATGATTATATGCCTTCTAACAACCTCCTGAAACTTTTATGTAGCCATGTGTTTACAGTTTTATTATACTTAGTTGTTTGCATTGTGATTTGTTGGTGTATGATGTGGAACCTACATAAAAGACTCTTTAGACTCATAGGTACATGTGTAACCCCCCTACAAATGGGGGTTCCCGAAAAGTCTTCCAAGAGCTTGCCTAATTGCTCGCTGCCTGGCTGGTGTTTGGCGCTATAGCCGTTTAAATGTATTGCCAGTGAGTGCCTGTGTGGCCTCCGTGTACTGTTGCTTTATGGGCTGCCTGTTGCAGTAATAATTAATATGGAAGGGGGGCAGAGTGTTGGCCTGCTCGAGTCCCACCCGGGCTGCCAGGAAATAGCTCTGTTTCTGCCGTCGCTAATTGTGCGGAGGAAGCTCTGTGGAAAGATGTAACTAGTTGCTGAAAGTGTTTAGAGTACTAATAATAATGTAGTTTGTTCTAACCTGCTTTCTTTGCAGTAAGGACTTCTAATTATCTCCACCATTTTGGTCCCGAACTACCGAATTGGACCAATCAGTAATTGGGAACTCTAAAATGGAGCCTGCATATAGGGGCTAAATGGATACAGAGTTTGGGAATTGTAGTTTTGGACTGTTGGCGCCTTTTGCAACTGAAGGGGGAACTCTTGGTGTGATTGACAGCTTCACTGACCAACCGAACCTTCTGGATCTGACGGGAAATCCCCCGAGCTGTCTGCTGGCAAGCCAGTTCTGAAGTGGAAGTTGAATGAGGAGCAGCTCGAGATATTCAAGCAAACGTCGGCGTAGTTTCGAGCAGGAGAACTGTAGGAAGGCCGAGTGTGAGGCCTTCACGTCTGTCTGTGGCAGAGAGAGAGAGAGAGAGAGGGAGAATAAATCATCGGACTATTTCCGATATTGTGTGAATGAAGAAGCTGCTGAAGGTGACCAGGCTCAACCTGTAGAGGACCGAAGATTGTGCTGAGTGCGATCGGCCCGCCAGAAGTCCCGATTCACCCCAGAGCTCCCGGTTTTGAGCAGATACTTTGCGATTGGGACCTGGGAGTGTTTGCCTGGTACAGCAGGTGTCCATTACATATAAATGTGCTGTGTAATATGGGGGTTGTGCTCTAGTTCCCCACATTACAAACTGTGTTCTGCTAGCTGGAAGTGTGTCCAGCCCCAGGACTGACTCCACCATCAGCTCCATGTGGCTGGGCCTTGCCACGAGGGCCACGCCACCCCACCCAGCTGCACAGAGAAGAACCATCGACGAGAGACCTGCCTGGGGATCAGTCCCCTGCTCCACGCCGGAACGGGAATGATGCCTTGGTGAATTGTGTGGGCCCTCCTTCTCCTGGCAATCCAGAGAGTTCATCTGCTGTCTTCATTCTCGTCCAGCCTGTGTTCAGTCTTGGGTATCGTGAGTAGTCACCAGGGTAGCTCCCTGCAACATCTAGCTAAATAAAAAGTGTGTCACCTGATTGTCTTGTTATTTTTCCTTCACAGACTGAGCCCTCGGGCTCCGGATTACAATTAGAGTGTGGTGCATGTCTGTTTTTAGTCACAGGGCCCCGACCAGCTGCAACGCCGGCCTACCCCGAGCAACGGTCCTGGCTAGCCCACCTTCCCTCCACCTGGGTACCCAGAGAGCGTGACTGTAGAGGGACTCTAAATGCATGCACAGTAGTGTGAACTATAGAGTATTTAAACTAATTAACCTGATTACCCCCACCCTTGTTCAAACCCTCCTGAATAAATCAGACATACTCTTTTTCTGCAATTTAACCAGAGTGTGGTTCCAGTTTGTGCTCAAAGTATTGTACTGTTGCTATTTGTCCTGGCTAACCTTGTTTTACAGGGGTCCCCAGGGTCGAACTGGAGAAACTAACCCAGGTGGTAAGTGCACACTGTGTGGGTATTGGCAAAGCATATCAGGGGTATTGTGAAAGTAATTATTGTGTATTGTGTGGGCCACTAGCAGGAACAGAGGGGGATCACAGTGTCCCGGAGGGCTCTGTACTGGTTAGTTTGACCGTTTCCAACCCTGACCTCTGAGTGGAGGCACCCTTTACCAAACCTAGGCCCCCCAACCTGCTACTAACCAAGCAGGCAGGGGTAGTAGCCCTTGGGATAGCGCCAACTAGGAGTTACACATGTAATCCGAGTCTTTAAATAAATAAATAAATACTGATCAGTCTCAATCAATAACTGCCACGGAGACCACTCTTATGGTTGTAAGAGTGGTCTCACATCCTTAGGGTATCAGACGTGCTCACCTTCAGTTCATGGTTTTCAGAATGCGTGTCAGATCACACACTGGTTTGGAACTAGCACACAGAACTGCCCAGCTTTGCTCTGAAACACAGAAATTGTTGGCAGACAAGGACTGCATGGCCCACCTAGTCTGCCCATTTTCCCTACCTACGAGTACTGCAGACCCTACTTGGTCTTTGGCTTAACCCTCTCATTCCAACCCAATAATTTTTTATTTTATTATAACTAGGATTACAAGTACCTTTGATCCAGGCTCTTTTACAAAAGTTCCGGGTCAATAAGATTCCCTTATGCCTATCCCATGCATTCTTGAATCCCAGTGCAGTTTTGGTTTTGACCAAAGCGAAAGAGAACCTTTTCATTTCATAAGAGGTCCACACCACTAGCCCCATATACATATTTTTTTTAAAGCATAACTAGAGATAATATAGGACAGCTCTCTGGTGTGCCTGCAGAAGCAGAAAACATCTGTTGAATTTGGTGGGAGCCAGTCCACCTACCTATCAATCTTACTGCTGTCTAGAGTAAGGTGTGCCTCAGTTCCTCCATCAGGTGGAGCTGCTTCACAACTTAATTGCAGGATGGAAAACAAGGAGACGGGGAAATAAGTACAGCAATTCACTTGAAGGGAGCCCTAAAATCAGAAACGTGGTCATCAAGAGGCACCACCACCCGGTTATTTTACTTAAAAACAAGGGCCACCCCCAAACTCATAAAATATTACTGCAAGCAGTTTTTCAGTAAGGGATAAACTTCTTAATTAACTGTACCGAAAATCAGACAGAAAAAGCAGAAAAAAAAAACCACATACGATCTACCCCGGAGCTGGAAACTACGCTGAGAAAAGTAACCTCACACGTAGCTCTCCTTACGACAGCTTGCCTAGTGCTGCTCGTTTTACGGCTGAGCTTTAAACATGGCGGCCAGACTGTTTATTCAGAGCGACTGGTTTAATGTTTTACGGTGAGATGCAAGACTGTCTGAGTATTTCTTTCCATTACATTTTTATTTTGAAGCATAAACTGAGTGCAAACCATTTCTGTTGTTTTGCAGGAAAAATGAAGGCGAAGCCTGGGTTTCCTGTAAAATACCAGGTAAATGATGCGCAAACGAACCCCTGTAAGCGAAAACCTGCCAGGCAGAGCTAGAGGCATACTGATTTTTCCCAGTTGAAAGCACTAAAATCTAGAATTATTTTATTTAGAAACATAGACATTGTGGGCTAAAAGAGATGTCAAGGCCGCTGATTTGCGGTGATGGAAATAATGAAATTTCGTTTTCAAGCTTTGAAATTCGGGGATTGTGCGGGTGATTGCTATATAATTTACGGATTTTACCGGGATTCTACTGTCAATCTTGTAGTATGTGTATTAATAATTAGATTAAGAAGGATTAATATAACCAAATTTAATAAAACAAAATGAAAACCGTAGCAGTTTAAAGGGGAAAATTCTGTAGCTTTATTGATCTGAGAGAACATGACAAATTTCATGAAAGTTCCTTTTTTTTTTTTCTTTCTTCTTGTTACAGGCAGGGCCGGATTAACACTGAAAAGGCCTCTTGGCATTTCCAAGCTGAAGGCCCTCCCTCCTCCCACCAAAAGTGGAATTTGAGTGATGGGTGTTGGTGGAGGACTCCAGACCCATGCACCTAGTTTGGTAGTACATCATGGAATTTGCATGTATTACATATAGGAAAATGTATGGGAACCAGTTAATAAGGCTGTGTCCCCCATCGAGAGGTTGTTATGACAACATAGCAATCCTTGTGAGCGAAGCTCGAGTGGTTTACAATTGGCATGACAACCTTGAGATGGGAACTCCACCTTGTTAACTGGTTCCCGTCCCTTGTCTTTCATAGTGTATGGGCACCAGTTAAGTAAAATTTGTCCTTAACTTTCTTCCATTGCGCCACTCTCCTTCAGTGCCAACTGTCGCTGCTGCGGCCGTTCATTGTAAGCTGGTAGTTCACTAGACGCACGTGCGCTGAGCCGTTCACATTGTTATGGTATTGTGACGTACTCAAGCGGGTATAACAACCTCTTGACATCACAGCGATACCATAACAAGAATGGAAATTTATCGAATTCCATTTGTAACAACTCTCTCCCATATATTATATAGAAAATAATGCCTGTGCAGGTAGGTGTGTGTGTGTGTTATGAGGATGTTTCACTTATCCGAGGTGTGTGATGATCCATAAATGCTGGAGGGGTTTATGAGATTATCACACACTGAGGATGTGTGGACAAACCCTCATAAAACATACTTTGCACAGGCATTATTTTTATAATAACTGGTGCAAGGTGTCAGAAAAAACTATAAACTGTATTTGTGCAAGCCTGCGTGTCCCTCAGTGGCCACTGTACTTGAATAAATACAGTGTACTTTCTTTTGCACTTCAGTGAAGTGAGAGAAAAAAGAGGAAAATGCAGTAATAACCCACTATTGCGTTATTACTGAATTCAGCGGTTATTACGGCATTTTATCAAGACTGGATATGCAGTCATTATAGAGGGTCACCAGTTTTTGCATTACCACTATGCTATTTGCATGACTAGGCCCTACCTGATTGAGCAGTAAAGTGGTCAGTTCGTGCCTTCAGCCAGCTTATGGTTTTTAGCTAGTGGTCTCACCCCAGCCAACAATCATGTAATACCTTCCAGGAGGGGAAGGGGGGGGTTGGGTCCATGAAAACAAAGAATTAGTCATAGTGCATTTATAATGTTGCACCCCCTCCCCAACTCTTTCCCCCGCCCGCGGAAGGTATTGCTCGGTTGTTGGGTGGGGTGAGACCACTGGGAGTTGGCTGAACCCAGAGCTGACAGCGGTAACAACTGACATGGTGATGTGGTTTAAAGCATAGTGTAGTTATCAAGAGTGTAACTGGGTCCAGAGTCCTCCACTAATGTCGAGTGATGTATCTTGTTGTGACATTTCTTACTATAATACTATTCCTTCTAACATAAATCTTTTTTTTTATGTAGTAAATGAACTGTGCACATTTGAAATTGAATAAAAAGAAATTTAAAAAAGAACAATAATTGTCTGGCAGCCTATGTGAAGTTTCATCAAATACTCCGAGTACTCGATCCTCATAGAGTAGTTTTATTCCCCCCAGGCCCCTAAATCCAGCTTGCCCACCCTCATCAGCAGTCCTCAACATCCCTTATTGCAGAGAGACTTGACAGTCTTACTGGCAGCCTGTCTGAGCTCTGCCAGACAGTGTCTTCTGTTTTTCTTTGTTTTAGTGCCAAAGGGAGATGTCTGAAAAGATGGTGTTGACGATTGTCTTCTCTACATTGATGTGCAGTGCTTGCTGCTGAGTGCTGCTGCAGCTACTACATTCTTGTTTTCCACTGAAGTTGAAGGAATGGGAACCAACGCCCACGCTCTTCTGTAATGGCAGCCAGTAGGTGCGGAAGATTCAAGGTGATCTTCGAGGCAGTCTCTTGCAGCAGGTCATTACATGTGGGATATCAGCCGCAGGTCGTCATTTTCTCCAGATGACTTTCTCAGCAGTCGACCCTGGGACCCCCCTTCCCCCAGCACCACCTTGTGGTGTTCACCTGGCAGGTATAAAAGGAGGAGGTCCCAGCTACTCCTCCGGCCTTTTCAACCACGACCTGCATGCAACAAGTTCTCCTTCAGAGCTCCTGCTTTCCTGTCTTCAGCGAAGAGTTCTACCGACCAAACTTTAATTTTTTTACAAGTTAATTTTACTAATGTCTTCGGATCCTTTATTCCAAAGTTGTTCCTGGGGCCAACGGGTTCAACAGAGCCACAAATCGTCAAAGGCTTCGGCAGCTCCATAAGTTCCTCATGGAGCCGAAGGTTGCCGTCCTGGAGCAGCAGCAGTACTCCTCAATCAGAGAATCCTCGGTGTTCTCCTTGGGGTCTCACCGGTCTACAGGGACCCTTCATGTCAACATATGGTCCTGGTGAGAAACGAGCATCAAAAACTAAGCATGTTTCTACCACTGGCATATCATCAGCAAAATCTACACATAAAATGAGTGTTATGAAGGTGGCCCCCATCACGTTGTCTTCAACACCATCGACGATTGTGGGCTTGTCTCTTCCCTCGTCGTCGGCTTCTCCATCGACGTTGGGTGCCAGGGTTGTTTTGCAGCTTCCAGAGCTGCCTCTCCTTTCAGGGCTATTTAGCTGTTGTCTGATGATGGCTTCAGGCTCATCGACGATTCTTTCATTCATTGACTACCTTGCCTTATGGCCCGTCGACGATCCTGTCGTTGACGACAATTCATGGCAGCACTCTGATTCTGTCATCGATGCATGGGCTTCAGGATCATCCTATCATCGACGACTGGCCTTGCCCCACAAGGCTGAATGCTGGTGCCCTTGCCGATGATCCTGGGGTCCTATAGACACCTCTCGTCGACGGCTGCATGTTTGGTACCACAGCCTGCTCCCATCTGTCTGTGGTTCCCATACACTCTATCCAGTTTCCCACAACTACTTCCACTGTACAAATGGTCACGATAGATTTCCGGGCTCTGGTAAATACCATCATGGACCTGACTCAGGCCCCACGCATCCTAGGGAGGGGTTGGCTATGGTCTCTTTTCCCTCTCTGCCTCCTTCGGACCAGCGGACAGCCAGCTCTTCCCCTGCCTCCCTAGATTTGTGCACCCAGGACGTGGACATGGAGGACCCTTTCCTGCAGGACTGGGATCTGGCTGACCTGGAGGTTGAGAACGGCATGAGCCACGAGGAATCTCCTCAGTCCTCCTCTGCTGCCTCCTTTCTTCAAGGGGAACCTACCCCTGAACTCCCTTGTTCTCTGCCAGATGATCAGACGTTTTCGGACATTATCATCCACCACCAGAAAATGTTTGGATTTCAGGGCACTGAGCAAGATACTTCTAGGAAGAAATTGACTCAGTATCTGGGTGTGCCGGAATGCCCTACTCTGGTCCCCCCCCCTCCTTTGGTGGACACCTTTGAAGAGGCTAACATGGCTGCATGGAAGCAATCTTTCACGATTCCCTCCAGTCCACATAAGGCTGATGGGATTTATCAGGCTTCGGTGGATCACCCCTATTTTATGTCTCCGCCTCAGGCGGAATCTGTGGTGATCAGTGCCGCACATGATAGGTCCTGTAGGCCTCAACACATGACTGCTCAGTGCCTGGATATGGAATCCAAGAAATTGGATGTCATAGGGAAACGGGTTTTTTCCTCGGTCACCTTGTCTCTACGTATACTTAATTACATGGGACACCTTCTGAAATACCAGGAAGAAATCCTAAAAGCCTCCCAGGCAACAGTCTAGTCCCTCACAGAGGGTTCTGTCCAGGAGGAGCTGACGGTCAAAATGTCTACTGCGGCGGCGGTATGCCACCACCTGCTGAGGGCCACTTGTAATGCTGTTGATACTGTGGCTCATACGTCCTCTGCAGGAGTCTGGCTCAGGGTGTCAGGAGTTTCACAGGATGTACAGCAGTCTATCCTGAATCTTCCCTTTAAAGGAGTCCAGCTGTTCGGTCCACAGACCCAAGACATCTTGAATGATTTAAAGGTCTCTGATCGTACCCTTCAATTGGTGCAGTCCCTTTACCGTTCTAAAGCCAAAACAGCCTTCAGATGCACCTCGAGGGGCCTTCCCTACAGGGGATGTCCTTCAGCTCAAAGGCAACCTGCCAATAAAAGAAAACCTCAGTTACAATTGCCAGGTCCTAGAAATGTTCACAAACCCCATTACTTCCCTGCTGCCCCCCCAGCAGAGCCAGCCTTCTGCCTGAAGGTCTTCCTTCAGTTGTGGGACTGGAGACCCTACCCACAGCCGTCAGGGGTAGGTTTTCCCTGCACCTACAAGGGTGGCAAGCTGTCCCCTCTGATCAGTGACTCCTGCAACTAATCAAGACAGGAAACACACTGGGTTCCACGGAGACTCTGCTTCCTTTCCCACCCAGGTTCTCTCACTACCCCCCAGACCAGGCATTAGTCCTACGGACCAAGATAGATGCCATGCTTTCAAAAAAGGTCATCCAGCCAGTTCCCCTTCCTCAGAAAGGTACAGGATTTTACTCCCACTTTTTCCTGGTTCCCAAATGGATGGGGGATTTACGCCCCATTTTGGATCCGAGGTGTCTCAACCTCTACATCACACCAAAAGTTCTGCATGTTGACTCTTCTGACACTTCTCTCTTTGCTGAACATGGGAGATTGGCTCTGCTCTCTAGATATGAAGGATGCATACCTCCATATCATGATGCACCCGGCAGATGGTTTCTCCATTTCATATTCCAGGGTCATCATTACCAATTAAGGGCACTCCCTTTCGGTCTTTCCTTGGCCCTGAGGGTATTTACAAAATGCCTAGCGGTGGTCGCAGCAGCTCTCTGCAGGGAAGGCCTCTACGTCTTTTCCTACCTGGACGACTGGCTCCTGAAAGCATCCTCCAGCCAACAGCTGTCTGTCACGCTTTCTTGAACCCTACAGTTGTTCGCCCAAGTGGGGATTGCGATAAACTATCTGAAGTCCAAGATGGACCCTACACAATGCCTCTAATATATCAGAGCAGTGCTAGACACCCCCGTGGGGAAGGCATATCTGCCCATAGCTCAGGCAGATGCCTGATTGCTTTGGCACCCAACTTAGAGTCCAGCAGATTAGTCTCCACAGGAGACTACCTCAGCCTCCTGGGACATTTGGCGGCCACATTACTGACGGTCCCCAATACCAGGTTAAATATAGGGTCCTTCAGTGGTCCCTCAGAGTCCACTGGGACCAGGAGGAGGACGATTTTGATGCCTCAGTCCTGATGTCTTCCCGGCTCTTCGAGTTCTACAATGGGGGAAGAACGGAGACAATCTAATGCAAGGCATGCCGTTCCGCTCTCCTGTCCTGAGTCTCATTCTGACTGCAGTTGCCTCCTTGGCAGGGTGGGATGCTCATCTCCTGCATGTCAAGTCACAAGGATCTTGGACGCCAGTGGAGGCCTGCCTCCACAACAGTGTCTTGGAGCTAAGGGCAGTTCTCTACGCCTTACAGGCGTTCAGGACTTGCCTTCCTCCCAGTTACCTGCAAGTGCAATCAGACAATTCTACGATGGTTCACTACCAAACCATACAAGGAGGCACCCATTCATACCCTCTCTGCAGAGAATAGTTGAGGGTATGGTATTGGGCGATCCAGAGAAATATTAATCTTCTGGCAGTACAATTCCCAGGGGTGTCCAACACCCTGGTGGATACCCTGAGAAGATCCACTGCTCAGTCCCACGAGTGGGAAATCTTATCCGACGTTCTAAATGACGTCTTCCACTTGTGGGGTACTAAATGAGAAAAAGACCAAGGTAGAAAGGTCAGTGGGGGATGCTGCAACAGAAGGTAAAGCCATCAAAAAATGGAGAGCAATGAGTACCAATGCCCGTAGTCTGGGTAACAAGCTTCCTGAATTAGTGGCCTTGATGGAGGAGGAATATCTGGATATCGTGGCAGTCACAGAAACATGGTACACACAAAACCATGACTGGGATGTAAACATACCAGGATACACTACCTACAGGAGGGAGAGGGAGGGTAAAAGAGGAGGGGGAGGAGGAGTAGCTCTTTACATAAGGGAAGGCATCAAAGCAACAGAACAAAAGGTTAAACAGGGAGGAGAAGAAGCACTGTGGGTCAGTTTGGAGACGGGCAATGGCACCACAATCCGCAAAGGGGTTGTATACAGACCCCCCTCTCGGGGAGGAAATAGACAAGGAAATAATAGAAAGTATACTTAGAATGGCAGAAAAAGGGGCGATATTGCTGATGGGTGATCTGAATATGCCAGATGTTAACTGGAGTGCAGTTGCAGCAGCCACTTCGAAGAGTGGGGTTATTCTAGATGCCCTACAGGGGGCATGCCTTAGACAACTAGTATTGGAGCCCACTCGAGAGGGAGCAATCTTAGACCTGGTTCTCTCAAATGGAGATGGAGCGAGGATCACAGACGTAGAAGTTGGTAGCCAACTGGGAACTAGCGACCATCGAACAGTATGGTTCACAATAAACACAGCAATAGAGTCAAGCCATACAAAGGCAAAAGTACTGGACTTTAGGAGGGCTGACTTTGCCAAAATGGGTGAGTGCCTAAGGAATGCACTAGCAAATGGGCAGGAAGGAGGTGGAAGAACAATGGGGAATAATAAAAACTGCCATCACAGAGGTAACAAGCCTTTGTGTGAAGCAAATAAACAAAACGATGTAAGAAACCACTATGGTTCTCAAAGGAAGTGGCAGTGAAGGTTCAAGAGAAAAAGAAAGCATTCAGGAAGTATAGGGAATCACAGAAGGAGCAGGACAGAGAACTGTATCAGTTAAAGCAAAAGGAAGCTGGGAAGGCAGGCAGAACAGCAAAGGCTCAAACCGAGGAAAAGATAGCCAACTCAGTTAAGAAGGGGGATAAAACCTTTTATAGGTACATCAGGGAGCGAAGAAGAGACCAAGGAGAGGATAGTGAGGCTTAATAAAGGGGAGGGGTGGGCAGAGGGTGACTGTGAAAAGGCAGAGATACTAAACAAATATTTTTGTTCAGTATTTACAAATGAAGAGGGGGAGGTACCTAAAACAAACAATAGAAACACTCTGGATACAGAAGTTGATACCAGCCCATTTACAGAAAAAAAGGGTTCTGAAAGAACTCTTAAAACTGAAGGTGGACAAAGCAATGAGGCCTGATGGGATTCATCCCAGAATTCTAAAAGAACTAAGGGTAGAACTAGTGACACCACTGACTACCCTCTTTAACAAATCATGGGAGGATGAGGTGGTACCCGAGGACTGGAGGAGGGCAGATGTGATTCCCCTTCACAAAGTGGAGCAAGGCAGAAGCAGGAAACTACAGACCTGTTAGTTTAACCTCAGTGGTAGGGAAAATGATGGAATCACTTCTGAAGGAAAGAATTGTCGAGTATCTAGAGGCCAGAGGGGCACAGGACCCAAGGCAGCATGGATTCAGAGCGGGAAGGTCATGACAGATGAATCTGATAGATTTCTTTGACTGGGTGACCAAAGTAGTAGATCAGGGAGGGGCTGTGGACATGGCCTACCTAGACTTTAGCAAGGCATTTGACACAGTCCCACACAAAAGATTAATATACAAATTAGCCAGCCTGATACACCTGAACCTTTGCTCCCTTCACCTGCACGCCTGGCTCCTGAGGACATAGTCCTCCCGGGTGTCCCCAAAGGTGGCGGAAGTTCTCCGGGCTGCTAGGAAGCCATCTACTCCGTCTTCCTATTAACTGAAGTGGAAACACTTCTCTTTTTTGGTGACTACACTGGACTTTGATCCTTATGAGTGTTCCCCTTAGCGCATCTTGCATTATGTGCTCTCCTTGTCAGAGGGTGGACTGAAATATTCCTCTGTGAAAGTCCTCCTTTCGGCCATTGCCACATTTTATTTACCTGTGGACAACATTCCTTTGTCCCAGTTACCTTTGGGTCTAAGTTATTTTTTTTTTTCCTGAATTATTTTTTCCTCCTGGTCGCGATCCATGGGGCCCTCTCTCGGGCATCCAGCCGGATCCTGCCCTGCCCGAAGTCTTCCTGTCTGAGCCTCCTCTGCCTTGTCCCACAGCTGGCACCCCCAGGGTGGGGCCGCCCCTCCTCTTTGGGCACACTTACTCGTAGACTCTGCTACGGGTGAGGGCCCGGGCGGAGGAACCGGAAAGGCCAGACAAGCGGGACCCGGCTGTGGGCATGGGGGCTGGTGCTGTCGCCTACCCCGTGGACCGGGGTTTCCCTTGTTCTGACCTCCCCCCCCCGTGTGTGGCGCATACCCCAGCGCACGGTAACCCTGCCTTCGTCGGCCGCTGATCACGTGGTGCCCTTCATGCTGCAGTGCCCCCTGGTCTCCACTGAGGGCCGCTGGCTGGGCCATCCCAGCCTCCTCCCTCCCGGAGGAGAGCACCTCAATGGGCGCTCGATCCTCAGCCCACCGCTGTCGGTGCCCGAGCTCACTCCAGAACTCGGGTCGCTGGTGTAGCGTGAGGTGTGGCGTCCAGCGTCTCAACCCTCAGCGCCACTGGGCCGGCCCGATTCTAACCTTTTTAAAAGGTATTTTGCACCTACATCCCCCTATCCGGGATCCAGTCCCTGTGTGGGATTTGAATTTTGTGCTTGAAAAATTCTCTACGAGTCCTTTTGAGCCCGCTGAATCCGGCAACCTCCTTTTATCTTTCATGGAAAACTGTTTTTAGTTGCCATTACATCTGGTAGACGTGTATTGGAGTTGCACGCACAAGCCTCCATACTTACAGTTTTATAATGACCAGGTATCTTTATGCACTAACCCAGCGTTATTGCCTAAGGTTGTTTCTGAATTTACTTTAAATCAGATAATTCAGTTACCGGTGTTCTTTGCATAGCCCTAGAATCCAAGGGAAACCCAACTTCATACTCTCGATGTGCATAGAACATTGAGCATTTACCTTCTGTGCACTTCAAAGTTGCGAAAAACTGAGCAACATTTTGTTTCTTTTGTCCCTGGAAACCAGGGCGTTAGTGTTTCAAAGCAGTGCTTGTCCACATGTTTAGCCAACTCTATCATGTCTATTTATGCTAAATCCGAAAAACCTCCCACAGGAGTTGTAAAATCACATTCTACCAGAGGCATGGCCGCCTTCACTGCGTGTTTCTGGGCTGTTTCTGCCTTGGATATTTGCAAAGCTGTCACATGGTCTACTGTACATACCTTCACCAAGCATTACAGTTTAGACATCGCTTCTAAGAGGTGAACTGTTTTTGGACAGGCCGTCCTACAAGGCCTACTGTCCTAAGCCTTCATGATTCGTTTCCTTCTCCCGCTGGGTATAATAACTGCTTGGAAATCTTCCTACATGTAATGAACGTGCTGCAAGAAATTGCCTCAAAGAAGATAGTATGGTTGCGTAAGAACTTACCGTAACAGTAGATCTTCAGGAGTATCTCTTGCAGCTGGTCATGCAGCCCCGCCCTCCTTACCCCTTGCTGTTGCTTTAGATGGGTTCCTTGCGCCTGTCTTTTACAACTCATGAGCTGCTTCCTTGATTTCCCCGCCTCGGCTCCCATCGGAGGCCTGAGATATGTTTGTACATTTGATCGCCAGGATGGAAAAGAACTGAGGAGTAGCTAGAACCTCACCCTTTTATACCTGCCAGATGAACACCATGTGGTGATGCTGGGGGGAGGTCCGAAGGTCGACTTCTAAGAAAGTCATCCAGAGGAAATGATGCCTGCGACTGATATCCCACACGTGATGACCTGCTGCAAGAGATACTCTTGAAGATCTACTGTTATGGAAAGTTCTTACGCAACCATACTTTTACCTCTGTCACGTCAAGTCCTTGTAATGGCAACAAGCTGGTTTGGGAAGGCAAGTTCATGTCATTGACGCTCACACGCACTGAGTGCTTTTAAGTGAGCATACTTATTCCTCCTGACCCTCTAGGCTTGCCGTCATCGTGCCTGCCACCACCGTTGCATGTCCTGGTGTGAGGTCTTCTTCAGGTTGGGACTCTCAGCATTCAGAGCTGCAAGCTCCTTTCAACAGTTTCTGCTGGACAGTGGCCACAGTGCCCCGAAAGTGCAGTTATTATTAAGGCAGGGCCTTTCAAAAAAAAAAAAAAGGCAATGTGCCCTGCGGGCAGGCACCAATAAAATTTCAAACCCTAAGGAGGGTGAGGGGGCCCGCCAATGCTCAGGGCCATGGAGCAGTTGCCCCATTGGCCCTTCCATTACTGAAGCTCTGATTACCGTTGTGCAGACGGTCGAGATTACTGAATTTTACTGGGTTTTCTGGTAAAAACCGAAAACCAGTGGGCTTGCCTATGGTCCATCCAGCCTGCCCATATTGCCCCAGGAGTCAAAATTAAGTTTTACAGCCTCTAGCCAGCAGGGCTAGTGACTGGGAAAATCCACTGACCCAATTGGCATACATACTGAAGTGTTACCTTCTCTAGTACAAGCCCGCAGGGCTAGTTAAATGAAAATCTTACTAGCCCAATACAAAATCCACCAGCATTTGGCTAGTGGGGCAGTGCAAGTTTCGACACCTGTTACCCTATCATACCCAAGAACCTATTGTTTCTGTGGTGTCTTTGCTATGCTGTTCCCCGTTTGGTTCTCTGTTTCTGCCTTCCTCATCCCACTGAGTAGCAACTATACTCTTAACTCTGTTCCAGCTATGTTTGACGCCGTTATGGTTTTAGCACCCACCAAATCTGTCAGCAGACCATTCCATGGCTCAACCACCCCTTTCATAAAATAATGGGTTCTCACATCCTTGTTAAACCTTCTCCCCATTACCCTCCACTCACGACCCTGTATCCTAGCTTCCCTGTTTCTTGTGAACAGTTCCTCACAGTCCATCTTCTTAATTCCTTTCAGGAACTTGAAGGTCTTTGTCATGTCCCATTTCTGTTCTGGTTTCAAGTGAATGCATGTTCAGTGCCTGTAGATGATCCTCAAAATCTGTCGTCCTGGCCCTGAGTCATCTTGGTTACCCTGCTTTGTAGCATCTCTACCCTGTCCTTGTCATTTTTTTAGGTCTTGATACAAGAACTGGGCACAGTATTCCAGATGCAGGCTATCCAGCGAGCTATATAGTGCTAACAGCATATGACTTACTACCCGCAGCAAGCCCGTTAAAAAAAGGCCATGTGGTCCACTGGTTTAATTACCTGGTTAGTAAAATTTTAAATAAAAAAACAAAAACAAAAAAAAGTTATCTCCTGCGTTCTTCTGTCGATCCCTCTCCCGGCGCACCAGCCAAGCATCCTGTTAGCCTTGCTATAGGCCTTATTACATTGGTTGGTTTGTTTAAGGAAGTTTTTCTAAAGATGGCACCTATGTCCCTTTCATTTGATGATGTGTCCAGTTTGACCCCCCGCCCTGTACTCTGTGCTGGGGTTTGTGTTCCCGAAATACATAACTGCACATTTGGCTTTAAATTTATGCTGCCAGACTTTTGCCCAATTACATAGAAACATAGAAACAGATTTTGACGGCAGATAAGGACCGCTTGGCCCACTCAGTCTGCCCATTTCCCTACCTAATGGATAAGCTGCAGATCCTAGTTAACCAGCAGCCTACTTCTTCCTACCCCCACCCCCTAGAATTGCCTTATGACTGTCCCATGCATGCTGAATTCCACCACTGTTTTTGACTCCACAACCTCCTCCGGAAGGCCGTTCCATGCATCCACAACCCTCTCTGTGAAAAGTACTTCCTTAAATTACCTCTGAGCCGCCCCCCTTCTATCTTCAAATTGTGCCCCCTTGTTCTTGCACACCTCTTTTTTTGAAAGATGCTACCCTCTTGGACTTTGTTGATTCCCTTGAGGTACTTGAAAGTTTCTATCATGTCCCCCCTCTCCCTCCTTTCCTCGAGGCTATACATATTCAGCTCCTTAAGTCTCTCTTCATATGTCTTCCAGTGCAGACCCTGCACCATTTGAGTTGCCCTCCTCTGGACAGCCTCCATCCTGTCTGTCTTTGCGGAGATTGGGTCTCCAGAACTGCACGCAGTACTCCAGATGGGGTCTCACCAGCTGTCTGTACAGAGGGATAACAACTTCCTGATTTCTACTGGTAATGCCTCTCCCTATGCATCCCAGTATCCCCCAGCCCTCCTTGCTGCCCTCTCACATTGCTTGCCCACCTTTAGGTCATCTGATATGACTACCCCCAGGTCCCTTTCCATTTTTGTTGTTGTTAGTATCTCACCCCCCATTGTGTACTCTTCCCCTGGGTTTTTGTTTCCCAGGTGCATTACCTTGCACTTCTTAGCATTGAATCTAAGCTGCCATACATTTGACCATTCCTCTAACCTTGCCAAGTCCCTTCTTATCCTTTCCACCCCACCTTGTGCATCAACTCTGTTGCAGATCTTTGTGTCATCTGCAAAGATGCCTTTGCAGGTCTCTCTGCAACTCTGTTATCCCGGCCATTTTGTCAACCCTGAGAATAGCCATGCCCTGGATTGCCATTCCTGTGTCACTGATGAACATATTGAGCAGGATTTGGCCCCAAACAGATCCCTATTGTACTCCATTGGTGACTCCTCTTATCTGAATCCATTCACTACAGGTCTCTGTTGCCTCCCTTCCAGCCAACTCCCCATCCACCTTACTATTTCCTAAGCTGTTCCCAGATCCCCCCCCCCTTCTTCTTGAGCAGCTTCTGCTGAGGCACCAAGTCAAATGCCTTGCTGAAGTCATAAAAGAATAGTATCAGGTTGGTCTAATAAGACCTCCCTGCCATGAACCAGTGCTCCTTAACTATTCTGAAGCCTGTTTTTTCTCCAGGTATTCCATTTGGTCCTTCTTTTCTAGTATCTCCATCACTTTTCCTATCACAGAGGTAATGCTGGCAGGTCCATAGTTTCCTGGCTGCTCCTTGTCCCCTCACTTGTGCAGTGGAACCATGTCCGCTGTCCTCCAGTCCCTGAAAAGCACTCTTTGCTGTGTAGAGCTACTGAATAGCTTTAACATGAGTTTGGCCAACGCTGATGTTAACTCTCTTAGTACCTTCAGAGGCATCCCGTCTGGCCCTGGAGCCTTGTTAATTTTTAGGGCTGTGAGCCCTTTCTGACTGTTTTGTTGGTCTATTTCTGCAGTTTCATAGTTGGGAATCCCTGTATCAGCTGCCTTTATGCCATTCTCTGGCAAAGACCCGCTATTCTCCCTATAGTGAATACTGAGCAGAAGTAGTCCTTCAGTATGGCTACCTCTTGGCACATCCTCCTCTGTAACCCTACCCTCTTCCATTAGCCTAACAATTCCCCCTCCCGTCTTTCTTTTTCCCTTGTATATCAAAAAGAACATTGTTTTCCCTTTGCTTGATCCCTCGAATATATGTGCAGATCTGGGTCTGCCTTTGCAATCCTGACTGCCCTTTTGGTCTCTCTAGTTGTTTTCCTTGTACTCATTTCCCTAGTTAGCATTTGGCAGAGAGCAGGAAGAGGAAGGAGGTGCTGCTAGAATTGGGACTAAAGAACTAGAACTTCACTACTGGGACCTTCAATTAGGGTAAAAACAAACAAACAAAAAAAAAAACGAGTTAGTGTGCTTGTCTAAGTTGGAACTCGGACAAACTCTGAGAAGGGAACTGTTGTCTGTGCACTTAGCTAGGTGAAGAGGAGAGCTATAAATTGGGGGAAGGGGGTGGCTTAGGCAGCAGAAAGCCAGGTGTTTACATTTAAAACTTCCCTAGTTACATTTTGGCAGAGAGCAGCAAGAGGAAGGAGGTGCTGCTAGAAATTACTACTGGGACTATATAGCTCCCCCACTTTAGCCAGTTCCACTTTTAGAGGCACTGGATTTGGCTGACAACAGGAACTTCTTGTTTGGGAGCAGGAAGGGAGTGATCACAGAGGCACAAAAGACTCACCATCCTAGAAGGAAAAGAGTAGCTCTCCCTCCCTCCTAGCTGCTAGAGGTCTGACTCTGAGCAAGTAAGAAGGAGACTACTGAGGAAAACGGAAACTTCCTGTCCGAGAACAGGAAGGGCAGGAGCTGTAATGACACAAAAGCAGTAGGGGGAGAGACAGAGAGAGAGAGAAAAAAAAAAAGGAAACCGAAAGAGAAAAAGAGTCAGCATACAAAGCAACAGGTGAGGGGCGACAAATAAGACATGAAGGGAGTGGTGCAGTGCAGGGCTGTGGAACGGCAGTCTTCTGTGAGACATTCTAAAGGATGCAGTGTTGTTCCATCTGCAAGCACCTTTCTGGGCTGAGGGAGGAGGTTGCTTGTCTCCAGGCTGAGTTGGCCAGGATTCGGGGGGGACCTTCTCTCCCACCCAGGGACCACCGGGGCCGCCACCGCTACCTTAGAGGTTGCCAAGAAAGAGGAGCGGTAGAATACGGTGGGCTCAGGGAGGGTGGAGGTGGTGGAACAGAGGCACATCCCTCCAGTTGTACCTCACCACAGTTCATACGCTGCTGTGGCGGAGCGTTGGTCCTCCTATGGAGGCACAGGCAGTGGAATGTCTGCTGTGTCTCCCCTGATAGGAATGCAAAGCGAAACTACTGTTAACCAATCTATTTAACTACCAGTAACTGTTTAATATGTTGTAAGTAAGTAAAATTTATTTTTAAGCGCTTTTCAGAAACCAAAGCGCTGTACAAGTGAACAGACATTTAGTTAAAGTATAACAATAGCAACAATAATAACAATAAAATCACAGTAAAAATCACTCTCCATATGCTTTCAGGAATAGATAAGTTTTTAACTCTGACTTAAAACTCTCGACGGTCAGGCAGCTTCGTATCCGACGAGGTAGAGAATTCCACAGGGTTGGAGCAGCGTAAGAAAATGCACGTGCCCCAGATGTTTTTAAACGAACCCTGGGAATCTCTAGCAATCCCTCGTCGGCGGATCGGAGTGAACGAGAGGGACAGTAGGGAGTAAGGAGATCTTGTAGGTACTGCAGTCCTTGTTCATGTAGGGCTTTGTAGGCCAGTAACCCGACCTTGAAGGTGATCCGCCACTGAACCGGCAGCCAGTGCAGTCCGCGCAGCACAGGCATAATATGACTGCTTCTGGATGTCCCAGTCAAAAGCCTGGCTGCTGTGTTCTGAACCAGCTGCAAGTGGCGGATATCAACCCCCGGTAGCCCTAGGTACAGGGCATTGCAGTAATCAAGGTGAGAGGTCACAAAGGCATGGACCAATGTAGGAAGGTCATCCGGAGGAACTAGGTGTTTCACCCGGGCGATATTCCTAAGATGGTAAAAAGAGGATTTGACAACGGATGACACCTGCAATTTTAGGGTCAACCGTCGTCAATAATAACGCCAGGTTCGCCCAGTCTGAGGTTGAGAGCTGGGCACCATCAGACCATATGCCGAAGGAAGCCCAGCCCTACAACCGCCTCAAGGCGACCTGGGTCCCCGCCAACACCTCAGTCTTATCGGGTTTAACCTCAGCCAGCTGGCACTCATCCAATCTTTAATCTCGGACAGACAGCTGATAAGCATAGAGACTGCGTCTTCCTGTCCGGGATTAAAGGACAAATACAGCTGGGTATCATCTGCATAGCAGTGAAAACCCAAACTGTATGCTTAATAATGTCTCCCAATGACAGCATATAGATAGCTTAACAACATGGGTGCCAAAATGGAGCCTCTCGGTACCCCACAGGACAGGAAGATGGCATCAGAGGAATAAATTCCGGTGACAACCCTCTGTCTCCGTCCGTGAGGAAAGATCGAAACCAATGCAGAACTGTACCAGACAGTCCGCAATAAACGCAGGCGTTCCAAAAGCACACCATGGTCCACAGTATCAAATGCTGCAGAGAGATCAAGAAGGACTAAGATAGTACGAGCCTTTCGATCTCTCGCAATCAGGAGATCATTTAAAACCCGGAAAAGGGCAGTCTCAGTGCTATGTCTTTTCTTAAATCCTGATTGAAGAGTATCATAGATATTGTGATTTGTAAGATGGTCATCCAGTTGTAGCGCAATCACCTTTTCAATAACCTTACCCACAAAGGGCAGGTTAGAGACAGGTCTGTAGTTAGCTAGACAGTCCGGATTCAGTGAAGGTTTTTTCAGGAGTGGTCGAACGACTGCCTCCTTTAGGGGATCAGGAAAGACCCCCTGCTCCAAAGATTTCTAGACAATTTCAGCAAGGATCGGGCAAATAGTATCTACGCAACCTAATAACAGTGACGTAGGGCCCGGATCCAAACTACAGCTGGTTGGGCGTATAGTCCGGACAGTCCTCACAATATCCGTGAATTCCAGCTTACCAAAGTCAGACCAGGTGACACAGGTGTTTGTTTCCCCCCGCTGATCACCGCAAACCCTTAGAGTGTGCCTGGCTGATATCCGACCTAATGCTAGCAATCTTATCAGTGAAGAACCGAGCAAGCTCATCACACTTTATTTGTGAAAAATCTTTTCCAGACTGTAGACAGAGTGGATTGCACATTCTGTCGAAAGTCCGAAAGAGTTGAGCTGGTTGGTTCCGCGCAGCAGCAATCTCCCTGGACAGGAATTCTGCCTTCTTACGGGTGATTGCTGATTGATAGATCTCATAATGATCCATCAACCTAAGTCTGTCAGCATCGGCGGACTTCGCCAGGCCCTCTCTGCCTTCGCCCTCTCTCCTCAGTTCCTTCAAGGACTCATCAAACCATAGAGTCCTTGGGCGCTGAGTGAGTGGGTGAACACGGACAGGAGCAACTAGGTCCAGGGCCTCACTCACCACCTTATTATAGGCAAGAATGAGGTCCCCTGGACCCAGGCTCTCGCCTGAAATACCCGATAGGTCCAGTACCGCTAGTAGACCTTCTGGAGTAACTCCCCTTAAAGGGCGATACTGGACCATCTCCGTAGAGGCAGGCCTATTAGGGGGTGCCCCAAAGCTGAATCTTATGGTGTGATGGTCCGTCCACACATGCGGTTCCACCCCAAATCGTAACCTCTAAATCCAGTAGGAACACCAGATCCAATGAGTGACCCCTATATGGGTAGCAGAGGTAACTACCTGTGACAGGCCCAACATAGCAATAAGTTGGAGGAAGTTCCTGCCAAAGTCACGAGTTGGGTAAATCGGCCAGGCATTGAAGTCACCCAGTATTAACCATCTGGCGACCCCATGCCATGTCGACGACGAAGTCCGCGAACTCCTTCAGGAATTCTCCACCATCACCGGGTGGATGGTAGATGAGGAGAATCCTGAACCCTGCACCTGCGGCCAGGATACACGCAAAGGATCTAGTGTTACCCACTGGCACATCCACAAGATTCAGATCTGTTCTAAAAAAATGGCTACTCCCCCGCCCCTACGATCCAGTCTCGGGCGGTGTATCACCGAGAACCCAGCCGGAGTAGCAGAGTCTAATATAGGACCTGCATTCTCATCCAGCCAGGTCTCGGTGATACATGCCAGGTCAGATGTTACAACAAGATCTGCAATAATTGCAGTCTTGTTCCTAATGGACCTGGCATTACATAACACCGCCCGGGTTGGATGGGTTTTCGGAGAGGAGCACAGTATCTGCCCACAATCTGTGGAGCCCTTGGGTATGGGAATCAGGCATGGAGGACCCCTCTCCTGATCCCATTTCGCCCCAGGGCGTCTCCTCGTCCCAACTACCCCTATCTGCCCACTCCTTTCCAATCTCCCACTCTGTCCAATCCAACCATCCGTCAAGTGCCTTCTCACTATCCCCGCTGCACAACACCTATTAAAGATATCAGCAGATAGGTGGGGACAGTGAAAAGGACGAAGGCTCCGGAGCAGAGCGGGAGAGTAGCGCCTGACCGTCGTAAGACCTATCCGACACATCTTAAACAATCAGTGTCTAATAAAACTATCTCAACTTAAAAACCAACCTACCCTCAAACAAAAATAATCTTAGGCTAAAACAAACAAAACCTATAATAATAAAATAAAAATAAACGGATTAATAAAAATATATTAAAATTTAACTGTAATGTTTTCTGTAATCTGTATCGTCAAGTTCGCTCCATGTGCCTGTATGTATGACGTGAAACCTTTGTAAATGAGTCCCTGACTCAAAGGTCTTTCTGAATATTACAATAAATAAATAAAGACCAAGGAGGATGCTGGGAACCTCCACAAAGGAGACTCACAGGAGGGTGGCACGGGACCCAACAGGGGAAGGAAACAACTCCTAGTAGGGGACTCAGTTGTTAAGGGGGTAGAACTGGGGGAGG
This sequence comes from Neoceratodus forsteri, assembly GCA_016271365.2. Lineage (NCBI taxonomy): Eukaryota > Metazoa > Chordata > Ceratodontiformes > Ceratodontidae > Neoceratodus > Neoceratodus forsteri. Next base: position 166,114,384 of record CM057458.1, on the reverse strand, counting down.
GGAGAGGGAGGTAAGGTGTCTTCCTGGTGCCATGGCTTGGAGGGACAGGGAGTGAATCATCAGGATCGCTAGAGCAGCAGCACGGGAGAGGGAGCTGGACATCATTGTCCACCTAAGAACAAATGACCTGACTGGGAATGGGATCAGAGTAGTGCAGGAGGAATTTGTGGAGTTGGGGAGGAGCCTTAGATAAGTAGCATGCACGGTAACCTTCTTGGCGGTGCTGCCTGTCTATGGCATGGGTGAGGCTAGGATGCTCTGTACCATTGGATATAATGAATGGTTGAAAAACTGGTGCAGAGCTCAGGGTTTTGAAATCTCTCTTTATTTGTCTCTCCCCAGCCTACCACCCCCAACCCATCAGGGGAGACACAGCAGACATCCCACTGCCTGACACCCTACCCAGAATGGACCCCGAGACCCCATGGAGCTGCAGTTTTACCTCCCGGGCGGGGACGAGGTGGGGTTGCTGACACCCCGAAACGTATGTTGTGTTGGTTTGGGTCAGTCGGGTAGGCGCAGGCACATAGTGGGCACATCTGACTCCCCATCTCTCTGGTGGTGGCAGGCTTTTTTTCTCTCCTTTTCTCCCTCCCCTACAGCGTGCAACCCCCTGACATCATGGCACAAGACGCCGATGTCCACTCTGTGCAGCAGCCTCCCATCCCCTACATTGGGGCTTGCAGTACTCCGAGCCTCCGGTCGGAGTCAGGTGAGAATGCACAGGTATTGGCCTCTTCCACTCCCAGAGAGGCGAGCTGTCGTGGGATATAAAGCCCTGTCTCCCCGGCCGACCACCAGGCCGAGTCCGCTCCCGAACCCGGGTCGCCGGCGTGGTGCGAGGTGTGGCATCCAGCGCTTTAACCCTCAGTGCCACTGGGCCAGCCTAGAGCTCAGGGTTTTGGCTTCATTGTGGACTGGGGGGCCACCTGGAGGGATACAGGCCTATATTGGCATGATGGTTTGTGTCTCTCTCCGGGAGGGGAACCAGGATCCTAGGTGAGAGGTTTGAATGCTTCATTGGCAGGCATTCAAACTAGTCAAGCGGGAGGCACTGAAAAGGAGGAGGGAAATCCAAGTATGCCCTCCCCCCACACACAAAACAGGGTAGTGAGATAAACACCAGGGTAGAGAAGTCGATAGGGAGAAGTACAGGGGTAAATGGAGAAAAAGCCAAAGGCAGTAAGGTCAGGGATGAGGCTAAACAGAGTAAGGCCATCAAGAAATGGAAGGGCAATGAGTACCAATGTGCGTAGTCTGGGCAACAAGCTCCCTGAACTAGCGGCCTTGATGGAAGAGGGATGCCTGGATATCGTGGCAGTCGTAGAAACATGGTATGCAGAGAACCATGACTTGGGATGTCAAATACCAGGTTACACAATCTACAGGAGGGACAGGGAGTGTAAAAGAGAAGGAGTAGCTCTCTACAAAAGGGAAAGGATCAAAGCAACGTAACTAAAGGCTAAACGGGGAGGAGGAGGCACTGTGGGGCACCCTGGAGACAGGAAATGGCACCACAGTCTGCACAGGGGTTGTATACAGACTCCCGTCTGAGGGGGAGGAAATGGACAAGGAAATGATAGAAGGCATCCTTAGGATAGCAGAAAAAGGGGAGATATTGTTGATCAGGGACCTGAAAATATGCCAGATGTTAATTGGAGCACCTTTGCTGCATCTGCATCCAAGAGAAGGGTCATTCTCGATGCCCTAAATAGGGCATGCCTCAGACGGCTAGTGTTGGAACCCACTCAGGAGGGAGCAATCTTAGACCTGGTACTCTCAAACAGGGAACGGAGAGAGGATCTCCAATTTAGAATTGGGTAGCCATCTGGGAACAAGTGACCACCAAACAGTGTGGTTCACGATAAACACAGCCGTAGAGTCATGCCATACAAAAGTGAGGGTACTGGCCTTTAGGAGGCCTAACTTTGGCAAAATGAGAGAGTGCCTCAGAAAATCACTAGCAAACGGGCAAGAAGGAGGGCTGGAGGAACAATGGGGAAAATCTGAACTGCCATCACAGAGACAACAAGCCTTTGTGTGAAACAAATAAATCAAAATGAAGGAAAAAAAAAACTATAGTTCTCAAAAGAGGTGGCGGGGAAGGTTAGGGAGAAAAAGAATTAAGGAAGCATAAGGAAATGCAGAAGGAGTGGGACAGAGAACTGTACCAGTTAAAGCAGAAGGAAGCGGGGAAGGCAGTCAGACTAGCAAAGACCCAAACCGAGGGAAAGATGGCCAGCTCGGTTAAGAAGGGGGGTTAAAACCTTTTATAGGTACATTAGGGAGCAAAGAAGGACCAAGGGAGGGATATTGAGGCTTAACAAAGGGGAAGGTGAGTGGGCAGAGGGTGACAGTGAAAAAGCAGGAATACTGAATGAATATTTCTGCTCAGTATTTACAAAAGAAGAGAAGGGGGAAGTACCAAAACCAGTCAATAGAAGCACTCTGGATAGAGGGTTGATACCTGTCCATTCACAGCAGAAAGGGTCCTGAAAGAACTCCGGAAGCTGAAGGTAGACAAAGCAATGGGGCCTGACAGGGTTTACCCCAGAATTCTAAAAGAATTAAAGGGAGAACTAGTGACACCACTAACTACCCTGTTTAACAAATCATGGTAGGATGGTATGGTACCTGAGGACTGAAGGAGGGCAAATGTGATTCCCCTTCACAAATGGGAGCAAAGCAGAGGCAGGTAACTACAGACATGTTAGTTTGACCTCAGTGGTAGGGAACATGATGGAATCACTTCTGAAAGAAAGAATTGTTGAGTATGTAGAAGCCAGCATGGCACAGGACCCAAGGCAGCATGGATTCACAGCAGGAAGGTCGTGTCAGATGAATCTAATAGATATTTCACTGGGTGACCAAAGTAGTAAACCGAGACTGTGGACATGGCCTACCTAGACTTTAGCAAGGCATTTGACACAGTCCCACACAAAAGTTTAATAAACAAGTTAGTCAGCCTGGGAGTGGATGCCAGGGTGGCTAACCTGGATCCTTCATACCTAAAGCAAATTACCTATGTCCTTTCATTCAGTGGTGTGATCTGAATCTGTAAGTCTGTACAAAGCCTCTATTACCCTACCCCTCCTACTCACACCCTTCCAAGTTCTTATCCTTATCCCAGTCTCCCTCTTCATACCTATTGCCACTTCTGTCTCCTCTTCCTTCCTAGATACCTCCTTTATCTTGTCACTCACCCCCACAGCTCCTCTTGTAAATAAATCCCATTTTCCCCTACTACCCTCCAGCCTCTCTGTTTTCCCTTTCTAGTCACTTTGCCTTTCTTCGTTTCCCTATCTCCTTCTCTCAACCCCTTCCTTCCTTCCTCTTCCCCTCCATCCCGTATCTCCTACTCTCATTACAAAACTCCTGTCTTCACTATTTCATTTTTGCCCTCCTTTTTCTTACATCAGGGAATATCCACCCCAACCCTGGTCCTATTTCTTCTCCTATCCTGGCTCCTAACCCAAACAACATGTCTCCAAACCCCACTTTCACTTCAACCCTTCCTAACAGGTTGAAGCTCCTCCACCTGAACATCTGCAGCCTGCTACCCAAAATTGATGTCCTGCAAACTCATGATTTCACACACCCCTGACATCCTAATCATTACCGAGACATGGTTCAAAAAAAGCATCCCTGACAATGCCATTGCTATCCCCTGGGTATTCCCTCTCCAGACAAGATCGTTCGGGTCGCGGAGGGGGAGTGGGCATGTATAGCCTGTCCTCACTGCAGTTTACTACTACCCTTCCTACCTCCGTCCCAGATACCTATGAAGCCCTTGTCACCCGCATTACCATTCCTTTCTCAATCCCAATCTTTGTGGCCGGCATCTATTGCCACCCAAGCATTCAACCCTCTGCCACGACTGAACTCCTAGCCAACATCACCTCCCTCTCGCAATCTGGTGAACTGTTCATAATGGGTGACGTGAATCTAAATTGTTTGTCTCCCAAGTCAAACAAGCTACGAAATGATGTCACTGCTCTAAACCTCACTCAATTTATACTCGAGCCCACACGCCCTAATCTGAAAACACAAAACCACACCCTGCTTGACTGGGCACTTACAACCCACCCGCACTGTGTCATTAAATCTAGTCTCCTCCCTGATGCCCTTGTTGATCACAACCCCATCTTCGTTGTATGTAAGGACCATCGCCCCAAACCTCCCCCTAAAATCATACAGCTCTGTTCCTTTAAATCCCTTGACGTAACCCCGCTCAGTTCTGCACTTGCTTCCACCGATTGGGTCCCCCTCTCCACGGCTGTTTCTGTTGACCAAGCCCTTGACTATTTTAAGAATAAATTCATTGTCACCTGGAATTCCTTTGCTCCATTCAGAAAAAACAGAATCCGTAGGCTTCACCTCCCCTGGATCACCCTGAACTACTAGCCTGCTTCAGGGAGCATGACCGGGCCTGGAGGAAACGCAAAACTACAAAACATCCAAATGGCTATGCCAAGTACAGAATGCTACGTAATTCCTGTATTAAAGCTACTAGGTTAGCTAAGTCCCAATATTTCAACTCCTCATTCCTGTCTAACATTAACTCTCCATCTAAATTATGGAGGGTAGTTCATGCCCTCTCACCCGTCTCCCCAGTTCTCAAAATAAATAACTCCTAGTTTCTGACCCTGGCTCTGTGACCAATGAATTTAATGCCTGCTACACCTCGTGTGCCACATCTCTTCTAAATTCCCTCTCTCTTTTGCCACCTACAGACTTCAGCCCTTCACCTCAGCCAGCGCCTACCACGCCCCCTTTTTTCTTTTCTACTATCTCCTCTGATGAAGCTCTTAGTGCCCTCCTATCCCTCAACCCCTCGAAAGGCTCCTCACCAGATGAGCTTGATCCTAAACTTCTCTACCTTTCTGCTCCTGCAATTGCTTATTCTATCTCCGTAATCCTTAACCTCTTCTTTATTCTTACCCCAAGAGTCCTTTAGCATCAGTAACTTTTTTGTAGTTAGCTGGCTAGATGCAACTGCCCCGGAGATGTGCCTTTAAGAGATATTTAAATGAGCATAGGGCCAAGCCAGTCAAAAGACAGGAGGGGTGTGAGCTGGGTGAGAGCTGTTAAATGCTTCAGAATTTTTTCTCTGTTGGACTGAGCAACATTGCCTCTGAGGTGTCTCCCAACTTTCCTTGTTGACAGCCTCCTAGTGCTTATCTGGGTAAAGTTTTTCTCATAAATTATTTTCTTTAGTGTGCTGAGTGAAAGTTTAACTTTTTCATTAGCGCTGCGCAAATTTTTAATTTTTAGTGTGACGGCGCTATTTTGATTTTATTTTTATTGCAACTATTTAGTTTAAAGCCTAATTTTATCGTGGGTGCTTATTTTTAACGGTTTCCTTCATTTGTGAGGCAAATTCTTGTGGGAACCGTCGAATTAGGGACAGTTGCCTTGTTTTTTTACCTCGGACCTCATGGGGTTTACCGCGAGGCACTTGCAGTAGATTTCAAATTTAAATAGTGCCTGGGAGCTTTCTCTCTAGATTGGCAATTACGAGGAAACCTTTTTTGTTATATTACTGGACCTTGGTATCATCTGTGTCAGTACTGTCCGTAAGGATCCAGTAGCCACCTGTGCGCAGTTGAGTATTACTGGGTTTCTGTTAAGATTGGCACTGGTATAGATCCCAGTTTTACAACCCCCCCCCAAAAAAAAGGCACTAGTAATAGAGTTTATTAACTGGGGCAGGACTGGCCAGTGGCATTTTCACAGAAATCTGCACTCAGTTCGTACGTCCAGAACTGGTTTGCTTTGCTTAAATTGGACGTAGCAGACAAACCTTTGATTCTTATGGCTGAGGATAAATCGAAGGCTTCCAACGAGGGTTCATTCAAAAGTACTAATACCAGAAGCAGAGGTGCTGAGGAACCCTCCAGATCCCAGCCAAAAAATAAAGCTTCCAAAGATGAAGTTCCTCACAAATTGAAAAATAAGAGTGACGAGAAAAGGAAGCTTGATCAAGCCTCTGATGAAGTGGCTAAAAAGAAACTCTGTCAAGATAAATATGCTCCTGGGAAAGCCATTAGCGAGACAACAGGCAGCTTAAAGCTTACAGAAAAAAACAAAACTCTTAGAAGCTGCACAGGTTTTTCTGTCAGTGCAAGATATGGAAAAGGCATGGCAACTCTTTCAGACCCTTCAAAAGATGGGCCCTCGATTTACTGGGGCTGGCAAGCACTCTTCTACAGTTCTCTCTTCTGTAGACTGCGAGGGTGACGCAGATGATGATCAGTTTTATGATGCCACTGACATGGATTTTGAGGGCCTTGAGCCCCAGGAGTCCACGGACCCCTCACCTTGGGGATACCCCGGGTGACCACGAGGATCCTTCCTCTATGTTTACATTTATACAAAATATGCTGGATACCCTGGACCTCCCTACGCAGGAGCCCCACCAGGATGTTGATGAAGATTATAGGGAGATGAAGGGTCTTTCATCCTCAAAGACCCTGGTCGTCCCTATCTATAATGCATTTAGAAAAAATACCATGGAGATGCTTCAGCACCCCACATCAGTACCAGGGGTTGATAAGCAGCTTGAGAGAAAATATAAATTGTCTAAAAATGGTACAGAGTTCCTGTCTGCACACCCTAGCCACAAAAGTATAGTGCAGCAGGCAGCTTGTGAGAAAGCTTGAGTCTCCTTGTCGCCCTCTGCCCCTGACAAGGATTCCAAGAAAATTGTCTTTATAGCAAAGAAAATATATGCCACAGCTTCCCTGCTTCTCAGACTTTCTTCTTACATGGCATTCACAGCCAAATATCAGAAATCTCTTTGGAAATCTGTCCAGGATATCACCAGTAACGGATCAGATTCTATGGTGCAGGAGCTGGTGGATATGTCAGAAATTGCCCTGGAAGCTACTATGTACCAGTTCCACATGGCAGATGACAACAGTGATGTAGCCTGTAGAGCAATGGCCCATGCTCTCTGAGATGCTTCGCCTGGCTTAGAACAACCGTCTGACCACAGACACTCAGAACAAGGCCATGGATTTTCCCTGTTATCAAAATATGTTGTTTGATTACATAATCACTGATTACATAAAAAAAGTTGATGAGTACAAGGCCTCCTGGCAAAGCCACTCATCCAAGCCTAAACCCGCCACCCCTCAGAGATCCCGTCCCAGGGGTGGTAGGGGCAGAAGTTTTGTTCCCAGGCCTTGCAACCCCTATCCCCAGTCTGACTTTAGCCAGTACAGGGGGTCTTCCAGAGGCAGGGGCAGAAGGGGCCAAAGAAGAATCTCCTCTACCCAGCCATCTGTCTCTCAGTCTAAGTCCTGATGTGTGTCCAGGTTGCCTTCCTGTTTCCGGTTGGAGGCAGACACTCTCACTGTCTTCAGCACTGGTCCCTCATCACGTCGGACAAGTGGGTGCTGGTGATGGTGGAGAAGGGTCTGTCATTACAGTTCAAGAGCTGCCACACCTCAAGCGTACCCAGGTGTCAAGACCTCTGTCCCCAGCACAGATACCACTGTTGGAAATGGAGGTACAAACCATTCTGGCTTTACGAGCAGTGGAGCGGGTCCCCACCCACGAGAAGGGCAAAGGGCCTCTACTCTAGGTATTTTCTGACACAAAAGAAAACTTGGGAGTGGCGACCTATCTTAGATCTCAGATATTTAAACAAACATCTGGATAAAAAAACAAATTCAAAATGGTCACTGTGTCACTGGTCATACAGTCCTTACAGCAGGGAGACTGGCTAGCCTCCCTCGACTTAAAGGACACCTACTTCCACATACCCATAAGGAGATCTCACAGGAAGTTTCTCAGGTTCAAACTTCCTTCAGGTCACTATCTGTTCACCGCAATGCCCTTCGGCCTGTCCTCGGCCCCAAGAGTCTTTATCAAGTGTCTCGCAGTGGTAGCCGCACATCTCAGGAGACTGGGTGTCGCTCTCTACCGCTATCTGGACGATTGGCTCATAGTAGCAAAGTCTCCTTGCCAGGTCAAGGAATTTCTTTCCCTCACAGAATGCACTCTGGAGTCTTGGTTTCCCGGTAAATCTAAAGAAATCTCACCCAGAACCCACCCAGCTGCTCACCTTCATGGGGCAACGCTGGACACTCAGAAGGGATATGCTTTCCTCCTGTAGGATAGAATTCAGAGTTTTCTTTCAGTGGCAGATTCTTTCGCCCAGGGACAGCCAAGACCAGCCAAATATTTCCTCAAACCTCTTTGGACATATGGCCTCTATGACTACAGTAGTCCCAGGGGTCAGGTACAGGATAAGACTCCTGCAAGCCTACCTCAGAGCTCGCTGGTCTTGGAGAAGCAACAGATTTTCAGAGTTGATACCTGTGTCGGAGCAGTTCCTCCAAAACTTGCTGTGGTGGAAGAACCCTGCAAATTTTCAGGCAGGGGTTCCTTTCAAGCTCCTCTTCCCGCGAAGGTGATCACTACAGATGCCTCCCTTTTGGGCTGGGGAGCTCATTTAGACAGTGCCTCAGTAAGTGGCAACTGGACTCCCGAAGAGTCACAGCTGCACATAAATCTTTTGGAACTCAGAGCAGTCTTACAAGCTCTCAAAGCTTTCGCTCCCAGCATAGACGGGCAGGCGGTTCAAATTCGAATGGACAACACCACTTCAATGTTCTACATAAACAAGCAGGGTGGTACCAGATCAGGAATACTCTGTTTGGAATCTCTGAAGTTCTGGTCTCTAGCATTCTCCCTAGGAGTCAGCCTCTCAGCTATTCACCTCTCTGGCAAACTCAATACTCTGGCGGATGCCCTAAGCCGCATCAGTCAAGGTCAGAGCAAATGGATACTGAACAAGCAAGTACTAACCACAGTGTTCAGGCAGTGGGGCACACCAGACGTGGATCTGTTTGCCTCTCCTCTCAATTTTCAGCTTCCTCAGTACTGTTGCAGGCCCCCAGTTCTGGGAACACCTTCCTCTGGATGCCCTGATCCTGGACTGGTCAGGGAGGTTCCTATACTCATTTCCTCCCTTTCCCCTGATAGTCAGAGTTTTGCTGAAACTTGGACATCAGCCTGCATCAATGATCCTAGTGGCTCCGGATTGGCCCAGGCAAGCCTGGTACCCTCTCCTTACCTCAATGTCTTGCAACAGGCCCATTCGCCAGCCTCAGACTCGCTCCCTGCTGACCCTTCCTCAGATGGGAGTGCAGTACCCAGACATACTCTCTTCACCTCAAGGCCTGGTTCTTGAGGAGTTAGAGTTTCCATCCTCACAGTACTCTGAATAGGTCCTTAAGATACGGAGGATGGCTAAAAAACCGAACACTAAGAAGACTTATGTAGCCAAATGGAAAAGGTTTTCCTTCTGGTGCAAGAGCGAAAAGGTCGAACCCCTATCAGCTGCTAGACTACCTGGTACACCTACAGGCGTCAGGCTTGAAACCATCTTCACTCAAGCTACACCTGGCAGCAATTTCAGCCTACTTTTCGAAGAAATCATTTTTAGACCATTTTTTAAAGACCTCTTGCACCTCCAGCCTCCAACCAGGGAACCTGTTCCTCCTTGGAGCCTAAACCTTTGCATAGATGGGCTCATAAATCCACCTTTCAAGCCTGTGTCCACGGACCACATCACGTTTGTAACTTGGAAGACGGTCTTCCTGGTAGCCATTACGTCTGCTAGGAGGATTTCAGAGCTACAGGCCCTGTGCACTGAGCTGAATTACATCATCCCTCACAACGATAAAGTTGAGCTCAGGACAAATAGGAAATTTCTGCCAGAGGTGGTTTCAGAGTTTCACTTGAACCAGTCCATTACTCTGCCTGTCTTCTTTACTGAGCCATCCACTCCTGAAGAGCAAAAGCTCCACAGCTTGGATGTCAGAAGAGCCATCTTTCACTACCTAGAGCATACTAGAAAGTAGAGAGGCTCTTCCACTCAGTTGTTCCTCACCTACGGTGATGTAGGCAGAGGAAGACCAGCTACCAAGAGAACTAGTTCTCGTTAGTTGATCTCGTATTAGATTCTGCTGTGAGAAATCTGATCAGCAACCTCTAGTGGGGCTCAGGGCCCGTTCCACCAGAGCACTGCAGCCTCACGTGCAGCAGCAAGGGACGTTCCCCTACTGGATGTCTGCAAAGCAGTTACCTGGAAATCTGTGCACACCTTTATGAAACACTACAGTTTGGATGTGCAGACCAGATCTGATGCCAAATTTGGCAGGGCGGTTCTGCAGAGCCTCTTTCCTAAGTAGGTTCTCTGCCCTCCCCCCACTTGGTACTGCTGGGTAGTCTGCAAAAATGTTACTGATGCTAAAGGACTCCTGGAGTAAGAAGAAAAAATTACTCACCGCAGTAATCTTTCTTTCAAGGGGTCCTTTAGCATCAGTAAGCTCCCATCCTTCCTCCCCGATATACCTGTCAGAGAAGGGCTCTTAATGTCCCCTTTTACCAAATTTGGAGTTTCCTATTGGTTTTTTAGCTCGTGTTGCTGTTTCTGTTTCCACTTTTGTGGACATTTTGCATGTTTTTTGAATCCTGTTTTCTTTTTCGGGGCATTTTCCCTCATTTTTCCTTGAAAAAAATTCTGAAGCATTTAACAGTTCTCACTCAGCTCTCACCTCCTCCTGTCTTTTGATTGGCTTGGCCCTATGCTTTATTTAAATATCTCTTAAAGGCACATCTCCAGGACAGTTGTATCTAGCCAGCTAAGTGCAAAAACTTTACTGATGCTAAAGGACCCCTTGGAAGAAAGAAGATTACTGCGGTGAGTAATTTTTTTCTTTCTGCCCAAGTACCCTCTTCCTGGAAACACGCCGTAGTCCTTCCTCTCCTCAAGGGTGGTGAGACATCCTCCCCTGGCAACTATCGCCCCATTTCCCTCCTTCCTACCCTTGCCAGACTTCAAGAACATTTAGTTCTCTCTCAGCTATCACCCTTCCTCTCCGATTCCTCCTCCTTCACCTCTTTCCAATCTGGTTTTTGGAAGAACCACTCTACAACCACCTCCCTCCTCAGGCTTACTGACTCCGTCCTTTCAGAGATGGATGATGGCCTGAGCACCTTGGCCATCTTTGTTGACCTAGCCAAAGCTTTCGATACAGTTTCCCATCCCCTGCTTCTTGATTCCCTCTCCTCAGCTGGCCTTGCTCTGTCAGCCACCAACTGGTTTAAATCCTACCTCACTGGCAGGACCTAATCTGTGAGAATCCTTGATTCCATCTCCCCTCCACTTCCCATCAACACTGGTGTCCCTCAGTGCTCAGTGCTTGGTCCCCTACTCTTCTCCATTTTCCTTAATGATCTTCCCACAGTCTGCTCATCCTCATCTATCCACATGTACGCTGACGATACTGTTTTATACAGTTCCGCCAAAAACCCTGCTGCTGTGGAAACCAGCTTACAGCATGACTTTAACCAAGTCCAGCTCTGGTTTGCTTCTCACCAGCTTTTCTAAATGCCAAGAAAACAGTCTCAATGACTTTTGGCACCAGGCAGAGACTCTCTAGGCTCCGGGCTCTACCCACTTTCGACACCCTTGATGGGACCATACTGGAGGACACCTCCTCATTTAGATATCTGGGGGTTTGGCTGGACCAGCACCTCAACTTCTCTGTGCATATTAATGCTATCCTGAAGAAACTACACCCAAGCTTGCTGCTATCGACAGGAATCATAGTTGCATCCCACTGACTGCGAGGCGCAAAATTGTCCAGAAGATGATACTCCCCATCTTTGACTACGGTGACGTAGTCTATGGTGCTGCTCCCAAATCTTCCCTGACCAAATTGGACACTCTCTCTAACTCCTTCTGCCACTTAGTTCTCGACTCTCCTTCCCGCTCCCACCACTGTGAACTCTATCGCTCTCTTACCTTTCTTCCACTGTCTCACAGACGCACCTCACACTGTGCCAAACTAACCTCCAAATTCTGGTTCGGAGTGCTCCCCACTTATCTGTCATCCTCGCTCTCTCTCCACTCCACCTCCCCCCACCCACTCTCTCAGATCAAATGACGCCCGCACCTTGACGGTCCCTCACCGCTCCACCCTCATCGGTCAGACTGGTTTTGCCCATCATTTCCCTAAAATCTGGAATTCACTCCCCTCTGAAATACAACACTCCTCCTCCAGCTACTCCTTTACCTATGCCTTACACAATTACCTCTCCCTCAGCTGTTCCTGCTTTAACTTTCCTTAATACCTACCCCAGTTTCTGCCTTCCTACCCTAATCTCCCCCCCCCCAGCAGGGTTCTCAACATCTGGTTGGGGTAATCAGGAAATGACTACCCCTCTCCTCATACTCACTTCTTGCCTCTCCTCTCTTCTCCACCTGCCCTTCTGGGTCATCCGTGAGCTCACCCTTTCCCATCCTTTTTACTCCAACAGCACTCGTGTACTACCTCGAGCCTGCTCCTGATACACTCACGCATTATAAATGGTTCTGTTAATTTATTACTGTTTTGTAAGTTTATAGGTTCTTTTGTACATTTTTGGATATGTATTGTAATTTACCCAAGTTCCACTACTGTTTATTGTACTTTACATTGTGTTCAACTGTTGCATAATTTTACATTTTTGTACTGTTCATACTACCTACATACTGATGTATAACTGACCATCCTTCACAACCCTGTGTAACCCCTCCCCCCAGGTCGCACCACGAGACGAGCAACTTGTTGCTCAGTGTGACCTCCTGGTGAAACATTTCAATAAATAAATAAAACATTGGCTGGACAACAGGACACAGAGGGTACTAGTAAACTGAGTCCACTGTGAAGAAAGGGGTGTTACTAGCGGGGTACCGCAGGGTTCAGTACTGGGACCTGTCCTTTTTAATGTCTTTATAAGTGACATTTCGGAGGGACTGGAAGGAAATGTTTGCCTATATGCAGACACAAAGATCTGCAACAGGGCTGATACACAAGAAGGCTGGAAAGGATGACAAGGGACTTGGCAAGGTTGGAGGAATGGTCAAATGTATAGCAGCTTAGATTCAATGCAAAGAAGTGCAAAGTAATGCACTTGGGAAACAAAAACCAAGGGGAAGAGTACACAGTTGGGGGACTGGGAGTACTAATGACAACAAAAATGGAAAGGGGGTCCTGGGTGTGGTCATATCAGATTACCTAAAGATAGGCAAGCAATGTGAGAAGGCAGTAAGGAGGGCTGGAGGGATACTGGGATGCATAGGGAGAGACATCACCAGTAGAAATCAGGAAATTGTTATCCCTCTGTACAGACTGTTCACGAGACACCCATCTGGAGAACTGCGTGCAGTTCTAGAGACACCCTCTCTGCAAGGACATAGACAGGATGGAGGCAGTCCAGAGGAGGGCAACTAAAATGGTGCCGGGTTTGCACCAGAATCCACATGAAGAGAGATTAAAGGAGCTTAATGTGTATACCCTCGAGAAAAGGGTGGGGGGGGGTACATAATAGAAACTTTCAAGTATCTCAAGGGAATTAATAAAGTCCAAGAGGGTAGCATCTTTCAGAAAAAGAGATATGCAAGAACAAAGGAACACAATTTGAAGATCGAGGGGGGACAGCTCAGGGGCAATGTGAGAAAGTATTTTTTCACAGAGAGGGTGATGGATGCATGGAACGGCCTTCCTGAGGAGGTTGTGGTGCCATACGGTAGGGGAATTCAAGAATGCATGGGACAGAAATAAGGCAATCTTGGTGGGTGGGTAGCAAGAAGTAGGCTGGTAGTTAACTAGGATCTGCAGTTTTTCCAATAGGTAGGGAAATGGGCAGATTGGGTGGGCCACGCGGTCCTTATCTGCCGTCAAAGTCTGTGTTTCTATTCCATTCATCATTGGACTGTTTCTCTTAGTACCTTTTTAGGGCCCTTGCTGCCTCCCTGACCCATTAGGAAAAGCAAATTATCTTTTACTTGTTTTTCTTTATAACTTCTTGTGCATGTGTTTTTTTTTTTTTTTTGTTTGTTTTTATGTTCACACCCTTTTTCTCTCTGCAGTCCTACTCTCCTCCAGGACTCCCATGGCGAGGCAGCCCCCATCCTGCTGCAGATCACCCCCTTGGTGGGGAAGCAGGAGATCCAGCTGCCTCCCTGCTTACTCCATATTTGTTGGGCCTCTGATTGAGCTAGGACTGTACCGCACCCCCACCAAGGCCTGTCACCAGGAGGAACTGCGGGGCCATTTTCTGTTTTCTCCCAGTATCCCTGAGGACATTGGCAACCATGGAGGTCTGTGGAGGCATGTGCACGCTGAGACGTGACACCGCTCCAGACCCCAGATGATGTCCATTCCTCCCACAAAGCTCTTTCCACTTCCCCTCCACCCGTGTGCCCCCATATGGTGGCGTCGCGGTGGGAGCAGCATCCCTTCCTCCCTGGAGAAGGAGAGTGCCCCTTGGGCACTTGATCTTCCTCCCTCCGGCCGACCCACCGGCTCCCTGGGCTTATTTCCGAACCCGGGTCACCAGCATTGCAAGTGGTAGCACTACTGCCATGCTGGTGGTCCAGCTGTCATGCATTTTTTTTTTTTTTTTGAGAACAACCCCTTTTATAACCACCCCCCAACTTTTTTGTACTCCCCTGGTGTGGTGTACCCCAGTTAACTTGCTCAGCACTGTTTCCCCTCATGTTGTTAAAATCCACCCTGCTGAAGTCTAGCACTTTTCAAAGATTTTACCAGAAAAGGCATACTGAGCTGGGGACAGCTCATTTTCAGATAAGTCCTGGGGAAGGGTTAGCAGAGCTCAAGAAGAAGAATTGGCATTTATATAGCGCTTTTCATACACCGTGTAACCCAAGTCGCTTTACAAGCAGTGCTAGACTGGTAGTGAAGTACTGTAGTGGCGGCCATATCGCACATCTACACCCACACACAGTCTGGACAATTGCATGAACCGGTTTATGGGAAGGGGAATGTTGGCCAGGACACGGGGAATGTCCTCTGCTCTTTGCGAAGAGTGCCCTAGGTTCTTTTACTTCCACCTGGACACCCACCAGGACAACACCAGGATGGGTAGATGGGACCTCGGTTTAACATCTCATCCAGAGGATGGCACACCCCAGCAGTACAGCACCCTCTAATACTGCACTCTGATGCCAGCATTTTAGGTGCAAGTCCAATCCCGGTGTGGGATGAGAATCCACAGCCTTGTGGTCCAGAGGCGGATGTGCTATCAATTGAGCCACGCTGACACCAACAATACAGCAATGCAGTCAAAAACAATTAAACAAGAATGAAAACAGTAAGAGGTAGACAAGAATACTGGGTCCAGATTTTCGTATGCAGTGTGTCTTCCAACCAGGGCACCCAGTTTGTCACTGCTGAGACTAGAGACAACCTGTACTTTAATTTCAATATTTTCTATCCCTAGTTTTGGTCTATCAAGTCTGTCCCCAGTGTAGTCTTAGCAGTTATATCTAGTTATGTTGTTGGAAGACTAAGGACCAGCATAAATAGTGTAGCATAGTAGTATGCTGTGCTATTTGCATTAATTACAGTCAGCACTAGATTGAAATAATATGTTTGTTTTTTTAATTTGAGGGACTGTGCAGCCCCTAACTTACATTTTAAAAAGAAACATTGCAAGCATACCAGCTAACCCTAAGTAGCACAAATATCGTAGCATATTATGCTATTAAGACGGGACTGTAGTCCTCCACCAATGCCGTTACATATGTTCTCTAGTCCATTGGCAACATTAAGCCTCTCCCAGATTTCTTGCTTGAAAGAAAAACCTTAAAGAACTCCTGATAACCTAGTTAGGACACCACAATGTCCCTCACCCCTTGACTAAGATGTTTAGAAAGTGACAAAAAACACTTTACCTCAAGATGATGTTTATAGGGGTAAAACTCAACAGCATCATCCAGCTCCTGGGACCATCAGTGCCACGTTGATGGTTGTGGGGAGCTTTCGGTATGCAAATTTGGTGTCCATTGTTGAAGCCCAGGATGCACCAGACCTAATCAGCATACTGAGAGCGCCCGCTCAGTATGTTGCCAACTGTTCTGGAGCTGTCACCTGTACCTCTGTAAATGTCAACTTAAGGTATACCTGTTTCTAAAAACCTTAGTTGGGCAGGGGGCCTGGAATGATGGACACTGTGTCCTAAGTAAGTTATCAGAAGTTCTACTTTAAGATCTCTTTGACACTGATTTTCTTGCACTACCATGGGTCTTTTGGGGGTATGGGCAGGGTTGGAGTGGGGTACAGAGGGCCCACCTGGAAAGAAGATACAAGGGCCCACCTGGAAAATCAATAGAGGAAGGCCCAGGTTGACACACTCATATCAATATTCCACTTCAGTCTGATACACTAGCTCTGTGTTTGCATCTTACATTTATCAACGGTGTTGCAGATACCACATTTAATCAGAAAACAGAAGATTAATGCAAAAGTTTTCAGAGTTCAGAAGGTAACGACTTACCCAACTGAGGGGGGCCCACCTGGAAATTTCCAGGTATCCAGGTGGGCCAGTCCGACCCTGGGTATGGGTGAAAAACAGAATTGATCTGGAACTGGAATGGATGCATAATCACAACAGATGGATACCAGAATTCCAACCATCACATACTTGATTGGTATGGAAGCCATCTGAATTTTATTTAGCCACACATACGGCACATAATCACAGTTTTATACAGGTAAGCGAGTTCAACTGTACTACATAAGTATTTACATTAGCTTCTGAAACTGGTGCTGGCTCCTAGTCGAGGTCATAATCATAGGTAGGGAATAACTGAAAAGCTACTGGGAGCAGATCATAGAAACTCTTACAGAGCTGTTTATGTTAGATGCACCACTTAACATCCAGCAAGCCATCTTGGGCCTCCCCTGGAACTGGTGAGAGGCAAAGTCATATTCTGTTTATGCCATGTGCTCCTGGTGGCAGGGCATACAGCTGTAAAATTACAACATGACACTGGCTTCAACCACAGCCCCCAAATATAAACATTGGATAGACCTAGTCTGAGAGAGAGAATGCATGGAAGAACCCGCATATCGTGTAAACCATAGAGAGCCAAGCTTCATACATAGATCGTTGAGGTGGATGATAAATCTGGAGGTAAGGGATCCTGATTCCAAAAACACTCCATGACAGCGCACACCAGACTGGGTGTTTGGGGGGGGGGCCCTGAATTGTCTGGGGTCACATGCCAAAAGCTCATTCTGGTGGACACTAGCCATTCCTCCTGCCCATGATGACCCAGATTCCCCAAGACGGAAACTTTTGGAGACTCTGCTGTTCTGATATAATAAAACTTTATTTTTATGGCGCCTTTCCAGAACCAAGGTGCCTCACAGTTTTAAAAACACATCAGATGAGACACGATTAACTAAGTAAAACAATACACATTAAAGTAAAACAGATACCTCAGTCACAGAAAGCTTGGATCCATAAGTAGGTTTGTAAGACCTTTTTTAAATCCCTCCACAGTCACGCATTCACGTAACTGGCGGGGTAGAGAATTCCAAAGAGATGAGTCTGCATGCTTAAATGCCCGGGCCCCACACGATTTCAGACACACTCTTGGGATCTCTAGCAACCCCTCGCCAGCTAAGCGAAGTGATCACCCAGGGCGGTAGGGGACCAGGAACTCTTTCAGGTAGTCAGGGTTGAGTCCATGTGGGGCTTTGTAAGTCAAAAGACAGACTTTAAAGGTGATCCACCATTGTACCGGCAGCTAGTGCAGACTGCGCAGCACCAGAGAAATATGGCAGGAACGAGAGGTTCCTGTCAGAAGTCGCGCTGCTGTGTTCTGCACCAGCTGCAAATGGCGGATTTCCACCCCAGAAGGCCCTAGGTATAGAGAGTTGCAATAATCCAAGCGCGAGGACACAAAGGCGTGAACCAGTGTAGGAAGGTCACCGGACGGAACAAGGTGCTTAATCCTGGAGATAGTCCTCAGGTGGTAAAAAAGAGGTCTTGACGACGGCTGACACCTGCGCATGCAGTGTCAGCCCTTCATCAGGAATTACCCCTAGGTTTCACACCCGTTCAGGCTGGGAGTGGTGAACCTACCCCCTGACCCCGCCATCCGGTGTCCTGGGTCCAAATGCTATGCTATGTACTGTGATGTTGTGACTTGCCATGTAAAATGAAATAAGTGATTGCTGTTGTTTATCGTGCTATACTGTGATGTATTCTGTACCCAAGTTGTTCAATAAACTTGAATTTAAAAAATAAGCAAGGAGTAACACTTGACAGTATGTGGTGGTGGTGATATAATACCAGAATGCCCTGGATGAGTTGGGAGGCAAGAGGCACAGGCAAGGCCATTAGCCACTCAAAGTGTGGTTTTGCAGCGTTTCTGTACACCTAGAATGTGGTGTTCCACTTTTTAATATCCACATGAAGAACAAAAAAGTCATAACAGTATTTAACTGTGCCACATAGTCACATTAACAATCAACCCCTGTGTCTAAGAACTGAAATGGAACTGAATATTTCAAAATGAGAAGGAGGGATTAACCCAGGACAGGGTATGGGTTTACTGAGCATTAATCACGCTGGGGGTGTGTCACCGGTGATTTCAACCACCAGGTGTGGATTAATGCTCAGTAAACCCATACCCTGGAGTGGGTTAATCTTCTTGTAACATGGGCAATGTTTTGTTAGAGTTTTACCTAAAGAAACAGTGAAATAAAGCCATGTGACCATGCAACTGGGGGTATATCGGACATTTATCCACGGTCAGGTGACCTGTTTGGACGAATCAGAAGCCAGTATTTTAGGAACCCCTGTTACAAATGGCTTTTATTCCAGCTGTAAGCAGAACCTTGAAAAATTGTCACTGTGACTGTTGGTAGCACACACTCCATCTAGGTCAGAAGTGAGTGGGTCCTTGATGACACTGGGGATCTGGGTTTATAACAGTGCAGTGAAGTATTGGGGGAGGGTTCCTTGTTGAAGGTACCATTCTTCACTTGACTTAAAAATGAAGTCCCTGTCTACCTATTTCAAACCCCAGGAATTTCTCAGTATGTTTAACTGTAGCAGTTAGTCACCTATGTTGAACTGCCCAGACGAGAATGGAATATATTTAAATAATGGACTGTAGTAGTAGAACATGGAACACAGTTCAGACGTCTGCCTCTACAGGGCAGAATCACATTAGTCAGTGCAGATTGTAACTTGAATGCCTCTGTGGTACCTCAAGGTAGTCAACTTTTAGATAACTACCACTGTAAGTGCTGCTGAATGCTAAACCAACTGCTCAGATTCTTTTCTCCACCTGCCTAGTAAGACGCCTCCGAGTTCTCCTCAGCGACTGCGCTGTTTTTTGTTTTTTTTTGTGAGAAATTCAAGTTTTCGTTTATATTATTGATAAATCGCTGCCCCTAATGTGCATCCAGGTTAGTGAGTTACTTTTAGCATTTCTTAACGTTTCTCTCCGGTCCCTCAGCGGTTCCAGGGAACCTGGGAAAGCCCTGTTTGATTGTCAGGATTTTTTCCTTCTTTACCGTGTCTTATTTTAAAATTGTTTTAAATTTAATTCTTTCTTTCACTGTCCGCCTCGGTTGCTTGGCCCAGGAACTGAGATGCTATTTTTTGTTTTTTTTTAACAAATTGTTAATTTTATCGTGGTTCTTATTCTGTGAGGAACTGACTGCGATTCTCTATTTGTATTTTGTTTTGTTTTTTCTGCTCCTGGAACCACATTCTTAGTCTTCTGACGAACTGGCATGTCAGTTAGGCCTGAGAAAAGAACAGGACAGACTTTTTTTTTTTATTCATTATATCAAGAGCTGACATAAGTAGATACAAGGTTCCAAGGCATAGAAAGTACAATAGGAATGCATACTTAAGGTAAGATATGGTACTTATCTCCCTTTTCTTACATTGTGGGAGGGAAAGATCAACTGTATAAACAGTTTAAAAGAGTAATAATTTATTTGTAGTGCGCCTTTCAAAAACCAAGGAGCATAACAATGAGTTAAAACAGCACTTGGGACAGTAAATACAAAACAAGCGTTAAAAATATAATAAAATGAGAGGAAAACGTACAGAATTTTGTTAAATCAAGTAGGGTAGGCTCGGATCCACAAATAGGTCTTAAAAGCCTGTTTAAATCCCTCCATGGACGCGCACTCCTGTAGCTGACAGGGTGGAGACTTCCAGAGGGCTGGGGCTGCATACATAAATGCACGGGCCCCAGAGGATTTTAGGGAAACCCTTGGGATCTCTAGCAACCACTCGTCAGCCGAGCGGAGTGATCGTCCCAGGCGGTAAAGAACCAGAAAGTTCTTTCAGGTAGTCCGGGCCCTGTTCGTGTAGGGCCTTATAAGTCAGAAGTCCGACTTTAAAGGTGATCCGCCACTGCACCGGCAGCCAATGCAGATCGTGCAGCACCGGAGAAATATGACATGACTGAGGAGTCCCTGTCAATAGCCGGGCTGCAACATTCTGCACTAGCTGAAGGCAGCAGATATCAACCCCGGTAGTCCTAGATAAAGGGAATTGCAATAATTCAGGTGCGAGGACACACAGGCGTGGACCAACGTAGGGAGATCGCTGGACGGAACAAGGTGTCTAACCCTGGAGATGTTCCTCAGATGATAAAAAGAGAATTTGACGATTGCTGACACCTGCGATCGTAAAGTCAGCCCTTTGTCAAAAATCAGCCCCAGGTTTCACACCTGTTCGGAGGTAAGGAGTGGCACACCCCCAAGATAGAGTCCTGAAGGTTAACCTGCCCCCAACCTCTCTATCCGGCGCCCCAGTTCCACAACCAGCACCTCAGTCTTTTTCAAGTTCAACCTCAGCCAGCTCAAATTCATCCAATCCTGGATTTCAAGTAGGCAGTTGTTAAATACTGAGAGAGCTCTATCCTGGTCATGTGCAAAAGGAAGGTAGAGCTGGGTAATAACAGACGCAATCACAGCCATGACCAATTAAACAAGTAGCAAGAGATTGATTTAAAGAATCGCTTGATCACCCGTGCGTAGATATACTGTGTGATCGTGGGATCCACATATCCAATATGAGAATGTTCTGAAAAGTCCCGGTGTACAGGACCCAGTAAGTCAGCTAAGACTTGTTTAAAGTCCACGAATTATAAAACAAGTAATATAAATATTAATAGTGGAAAACCATTGAGACTTTATATCAGCTAGTAAACAGTCAAGTGCACAATTTATATAGTAGATAATGAGCATGCACTATAAACGTGTTAACATAAAAATCACAAATCACTGGTGGTGTTACAGGACTCCTAAAAGAAATAGAGAATGATAGATAGGCAAGTGTGCATTATGGATTTTTTACACACCTGAGGTGTGTGATGACCCATAAACCTTGAGAGCGAAGCTCGAGAGGTTTATGTGGACATCACATACCAAGGGTGTGTGTGTTTAAAAAACAAACAAACAAAAAAACAATGCACACTTGCCTATTCTTTATTTTTTACAATTGCTGGCGTATGGATTTACTATATAAAAGTACTTAGAGAGTCTGATCCTATAGCATGACTGAGCTGCGTTCGTTCTTGTAAAGAATATGCTGCAAATTATATAGGAATAGGAACCTTTAGTGTAAAAATCGTGCTGCTTCTATTGCTAAATGGTAGTTTTCTTTCTTTTCTGTGAAAGAAGCCACCGAATGCAGAGTGTTTGCCTCTAACTCTTGCGTTGAATCTCCCGAGGCCACTGAGTCACTCGCTCTCTTTGCTCTGCACTGACTCGGTGGCTTCTTTCACAGAAAAGAAAAAAAACTGCCATTTAGCAATAGAAGTAGCATGACTTTTACACTAAAGTTTCCTATTCCTATATACTTTGCAGCATATTCTTTACAAGAACGAACGCGACTTGTTCACGCTACAGTGAGCGGGAAAGTGCAAGCACGGAGGAACGTGATAGTGAAAGTTGTATTGAGAACGCCGTAATAACCAGATTTCGGATTATTATGGAGTTTGAGCCGTAATAACCCGAACTCTTGTTATTACAGTGTTTGAGCATATTCGTAATCCGGTTGATAAATAGGGTCACCAGTAATTGTAGTCAAATGATGAGCCAGGGTAGTAAATGGAGAGAGCCAAGTGAGAGCAAAGTCACAATCTGTTCAGCTCTCTGGGGCCTCTCCAGGTGCCGCCATCCCCCTCAGAAAATCATCCTTAATTTTGATCAGTCTTTTCCCTGCCTCCACCAGATCAGTAAAGTGGATACTTTGCAGGCTGCAGAAGAGTGACTTGACACCCAGAGATTTGAGTTTGTTGCACACAGTGTCAAAAGCTTTCTGGCACTGGTGGGTGGAAAAAAAGAAGATACGATGGCTGTCTGACAGTTGGAGTGGGCCTTTAGATTTCACTTGCTGGAGGATCCAGTCCTGAAGAAGTTGACTAGCTGTGGAAATCGGGATGGTATGTGGCAGATTCTGTTTCATGGCTTTCTTTCAAGGTGTAATGCAGTAGACCATAAAAATGGACTCCAGGAGGTTGAGATTCAACGTGCTTTGCAGTAAGTGATGGATACAGAGCTTTAGATCGCCCCCCTCCGACCCCTTGGAGACTCCCAGTAACCGTACATGAGCTAGTCATGCTCCAGTTTCTAAATGCTCCAACCGGAGACTAAGTAATTTGTTTTCAGAAACCAGCCCAGTGGTAACTGCTGACGTTTTGTCTGCTGACTCCTTTGCCTAACTGGCCTCCACAGATGCAGTTTCCACAGAGCTTGAACAGCATGCATGACGATACTGTTAGAGGGGTCTGAGCCTCCACTGATTCCAGCCACTAGGCTGCTGTGATCTACACCATGCTGTTGTTTGCCTTGCTTTCCCTTGCTGGAATCTATCTGTGCTGTTTTTTGGGGGTTCCCCATAATGCTGGTTGCTGATGTTAAACCAGCAGCTCCTAGAATCATAATTTAAGTTGCAGTAAAGTTAAATTGAGTTCTAGCTTCCAATAAAGATAAGGTTTTACTGTGTATAAAAGCTGAATAGAAGGAGCTCTCTGGAGTGCGTCTGATGCAGTTGGCCGCTAACCACAGCCCTGGACCGACAGGTTTTAAAAATGGTGTCAGGTGTTTCCAAATTTTGGCAAAGGCTGATGACTATGATTTGAATTTAAGGTATCCTGGTCCCAGCCATTTTTGTTTTAGAAATTGTGACCTTTGCAGCAAATGTTGTCCTAAAACAATTAAGAAGAAGGCTAAAAAACTGGAAGATGAGGCTTCTGTGTCTGCCTCAACGTAACCAAAGCCTTCTGAAGAGGCCTCTTCCTCACATGATAGACCTAAAGAGTACTTGGATACTAAGGCTCCTGACGGGGAGTTCTGATCATACTAAGCATAAAATGTCATCTTAGCTGTTTCCAGATTTGGTTCCGGACAAAAGAAAGCGTAATGGGAAACATGCCACAGAACATCCTGCTGAAGAAGCAAAGGAGCTCTCAGCTGACAGAATTAAGATGCCCCCTTCGGAGGACCTTGCTAAAGCCTTCCAAATACTCCAAGCCATCGCTTCCCTTGTGGGCACCCTGGTTCCCTCTCAGGTTCCAGTTCCGGCATTGGTTCCTCTGACCAGGGACTTGAGTTCTATTATGAAGGAAAGGAGGACGATGACAGGGATCCGACAATGTCCTAGCAGACCTCCATGAGTCAGAACCACCACAAATGGACCCTGAACAAGCAGATGTTGGGCACAACTTTCAGGAGGTGGGGCACTCCAGAAATAGACCTCTTCACTTCCGAGGAAAACAGCCAGCTCTCTGTTTTGTTGCATGGTCCAGGCAGTAGGCATGGTGCCCGTGGATGTCTTAGCTCTAGATTAGACAGGGAGGTTTCTGTATGTTTCTCCTCCATTCCCTCTGTTGTTGAGGGTGCTTCTGAAACTGAGGAGCAAGCCTGCAACCATGGTCCTGGTAGCCTCAGATTGGGCAAGGCACCCACAGTACTCCTTTCTTCTAGCCCTATCAAACACCCCATTCATCTTCCTCAGAGGCGCAATCTCCTGACCACGTTACAGGGGAGGATTCTGTTTCCCAACCTCGGGGCACTCTGCCTCAAGGCTTGGCTTTTGAAGTGTTAGAATTCCCTGGGTTCCAGCATTTGGAGGATGTCCTCAAGGTCCTTAGTGTCCACTAACAAACCTGTGGTTCCAGATGGAAAAGGTTTTCTCTGTGGTGTCAGCGTAGGCAAATCAACCCCCTGCATGCAGGCCTGCCTGTCTTCCTGAATTACCTGATCCAGCTTCAGGCCCTGGGCCTCAGACCTTCAACCCTTAAGGTCCACCTGGCAGCTGTACCGGCTTACATCTCAGCGGTAAGGAGAGACAGTGGCCTCTCTTCCTATTTTCAAGAAATGTTTTAAGGGCTTACTGAACCTATACGTACCCCTCAGGGAGCCTGTCCCTCTGTGGGATCTGAATTTGTACATAGCCAAGTTCATTGGGCCCTCATTTGAGCCCATGGCTACCACGGACCTAAAGTATGTTACCTGGAAGACAGTCTTCCTGGTGGCCATCACTTCTGCCAAAAGAGTGTGCGAGCTACAGACTCTCTGCACAGACCTTAACTATATTATCTTCCATAGAGATAAGGTGATCCTTAGAACCAGTAGGAAATTCCTGCCTATGGTGGTCTCAGAGTTCCACTTAAATCAGTCCATCACCCTCCCTGTGTTTTTCACAGCTAAATCCAGTTCTGGTCAGATGAAGTTACATAGCCTTGATGTCAAGAGGTCACTCTGCCACTACCTGGACCATACTAAGGTCCTCTGGTCAACCCACTCACAGCTGTTCCTGACGTATGGTGAGGTGGGCAAGGGCAGACCAGCTCAAAGAGGACCATTGCACTCTGGATAGTCCCCTGCATCCAGTTCTGCTACAGCAAGGCTGACGGACACCACAAGGCTTCAGGGTGCACTTCACACAAGAACTGCTGCCTCGGTGGCTGCAGCAAGGGACATTCCCTTGTTAGAAATAGGTAAAGCAGCTACCTGGAAAAGTGTACATACCTTTACAAAACACTACTGTGTGGACATCCAGTCCAGAAGTGATGCCAAATTTGGCACTGCTGTATTGCAGAACCTTTTCCCCAAGTAGGTTCTATACCCAGCTTCCCTAGGTACTGCTTAGTAGTCTGCTATAGTTAAGCATACTGAGAGATTCCTGGGTTTGAAAAAAAATAATTACTTACCATAATAAAGTTGTTTCTGCTAGTGGATCTCTCGGTATGCTTAAACCTCCTCCCTCCCTCCCTTTCCATAACCTGAAAAGACCCTGCAACTTCCAGTGCCAGCCACGCTCAAGTTGTTTGGGGCAAAATGTATTTTGTTTTGCAGTGTGTGTTCATTTTATTTATTTTTTGTTTAACATATATTTTTGTGTTTTTTTTTTTTGTTCCTGGGTTTCTCATTATCTCTTCTCCCCCGGCCCTGGCACACGGCCGTACATGCCTGCACGCACTTGTCAGAAGCAGCTCAGTCCTTCCTCCCACCCATACTGCCACCCCACCCATCTACATTACCCCACCAGACCTCCACCTGGTGGGGACGGAACTATGGGAGGGGTGACAACACACCCCTGGGAGAGGAGAGCAGCCTGGTGGCTCACTCAGTCCCGCTCCTCCTGCCTTCCTCCATGCCTACGCCCTGATGACCCGAGGTCGTTCCCGAACCCGGGTCGCCGGTGCAGCATGAGGTAAGGCATCCAGCACCTCAACCCTCAGTGCCACCAGACCAGCTTGTGTTTTCACTTTTAAAAGCTACATTAGCATTGACATGGTTCATCTGGCAAACCAGTCCATCAGTGTTTTTGGGATAGGGTTTTTTTTTTCCCCTTAAGTGTAGGTTACAATAGACTAGTGTAGCTAAGGGGTAGTCCCCATGAGGCAACTAAATTAATTTGAACGGTTGATTTAGAACGCAGCAGCACCTAAGGGCAGATGTTTGAAACAACATTACTATGGTAATTTTTTTTCTTTTGGCGGATGTGCAAGTAAAAACTAAACTTCCCATGGGGCTGTTGGTATGGAGTAGGAGGCATCCTAGCCAGTCACCTCTGAATAAAACTGATGCTGATTCACTCTTTATGGGTGAGTGTATAAAGGATGCTCTGTTTTCTACATAAGTATTTGCACTACCACTACTGGTGGGATTGTGACACTAGATTATAGGATGGTGTATGGCCTGTTACTGCTAGTTCCAGGAAACTGCATTTCTCTCTCTCTCTCCCCCTCACATAAAACTGGAAAAAGAAATGGTCTAAGGGTACTTTCTGTCAACTCCACCTTCTTTCTCTCTCGCTCGCTCTCTTGCTGTCGTGAGCAAGGGTAGTTGGGATTGTGGAAGACTGCCATACTAGGCTACCTCCAGATTCTTGTGGGGGTGACCAAAAGCCCTATAAGGACATATTTTACAGATTTTAAAGGGACACTGTCAGCCATTTTTGCTTCATATTATTTCTAATTAATACCCCACATTTTATGATTACTTGCCTCCTTTAAAATTCATTGATGATTTATCTGCCTCCTTGCTTAGTAGAACTGAAATGCATGCTAATGTATAGATCTTCTTCAAGGCAGTCGCTTGCAGCAGGTTATTAACACATGGGATTACAGCTGCAGGCTTCATTTCCTCTGGATGACTTCTCAGCAGTCGACCCTGGGACCTCCCCCCAGCACTACCATGTGGTGTTGTACCTAGCAGGTAGAAAAGGGGAGGTCTCAGCTACTACTCAGTTCTTTTCAACTGCAGCCTGCAGGCAACAAGTCCTCCTGGAGCTCCTGCTTTCCTGTTGTCGACGAAGAGTTCTACTGACCAAAATTTACTTGAAAGTTCAATATACTAATGTCTTAGGATCCCTTATTATGAAAGTGTTCTAGTGGCCACAGCATCGCTAAGGAAGACTTCCACAAAGTCTGTGTTCGCTGCCTTGATCCAGAACACGACTCCAGGGAGTGTCTTCTGCAATAGATTCAACAAGGCCACAAAACGTCAAAGGCTTCAGCAGCTCCATGAGCTCCTCATGCAGCAGAAGCAGTGCTCCACAACCAGAGAATCCTCAACATCCTCTTCAGGATCCCACCGCTCTACGGGGGATCCCTTCATGTTGACGGCACAGGGTTCTGGTAAGAAACATTCCTCAAAGACAAAGTATGTTTCTACCACTCCCTTGTTGTCAGCGAGGACTTCACAAAAAGTGAGTATGGAGAAGATTGCTCCAGTCACATCGTCCTCTACACCATTGACAATTGTGGTCTCCTCTCTTCCCCCATTGACGGTGGGTTCTGGGGTTATTCTGCAGCTTCCTAAGCTGCCTCCCCCTTCTGTATTATCTGGCCATCGTCCGACAGTGGCTTCAGGCCCATCGACGATCCTGTTGTCGTCGATGAGTCCTTTCAGTCCGTCAAGGATTCTGTCGACGGCAGGGGCTTCAGGCCCATCGACAAAACCTTAATTGATGACCAGCCTCGCCTCACAGAGCTTGATGCTGGCGCCCTCGTTGATGATCCTGAGGTCATATACTCACCACTTGTTGATGGCTCCCACGTTTGCTTCCACTGCCTAACCCTATTCTGTAAGTGGTCCAAATTCGCTCTGTCCAGTCTGCCCCAGCTACTTCCACTAGGCAGATGGCCATGATTGATGTCCAGGCTCTAGTGAATACTATCCTGGACCTGACTCAGACCCCACGCCCCCCTAAAGAGGGCCAGGTTGCATTCTTAGCTCCCTCTCATCCTCCTTTGGCCCAGCTGGTGGCCAGCTCTTCCCTGTCTCTCCAGGTGTATACGCTCAGGACATAGACATGGAGGACTCTTTCCTGCAGGACTGGGATCTGGCTGACCTGGAGGATGAAGACGGCATGGACCAGGAGAATTCTCTTCAGTCCTCCTCTATTCAGGGGGAACCTACCCCTGAGCTCCCTTGTTCTTTGCCAGATGACTCAGCATTTTCAGACATTATGATCCACCTCCAGACAACGTTTGGATTCCAGGGCACTGAGCAGGATGCTTCTAGGAAGAAATTGGCTCAGTACCTGGGTGTTCCGGACTGCCCCACTCTGGTCATCCCCCCCCCCCCGGTGGATGCCTTTGAAGAGGCTATCATGGCTGCATGGAAGCAACATTTTAAGATTCCCTCCAATCCACGTAAGGCTGCTGTTTGGTCCACAGACCCAGGACATTTTAAAAGACTTACAAGACTCCGGTTGTACCCTTTAATCGGTATGAACCCTGTACTGTCCGAAAGCCAAAACTGCCTTCAGAGGCTCCTACAGGGGCGGTCCCATGAATCATAGACCACCTGCCAATAAGAGAGAACCTCAGTTACAAATGCCAGGTCCTAGAAATGTTCAGAAACCTTGTTATGTCCCTGCTGCCCCCCAGCAGGGCCAGCCTTCTGCCTGAAGATCTTCCTCCGGTCGTGAGCCTAGAGACCCTACCCAAGGCCGTCGGGGGCAGGTTTTCCCTGCACCTGCAAGGGTGGCAGGCTGTTTCCTCCAACCAGTGACTCCTGCAATTGATCACGACAGGACATACACTGGAATTCACAGAGATACCTCTTCCTTTGCCACCCAGGGTCTCTCACTACCCCATTACAGACCGAGATAGATGCTTTGTTCTCAAAAAAGGCCATCAAACCGGTTCCCCTCTTCAGAAGGGTTTGGGATTTTACTCCCATTTTTTTCCAGGTTTCCAAATGGATGGGGGATCTAAGCCCCATTTTGGATCTGGGGTGCCTCAAACTCTACATCACTTACCCAAACGTTCTGCATGTTGTCTCTTCTGACACTTCTCCCTTTGCCTAACATGGGAGATTGGCTCTGCTCTCTGGGTATGAAGGATGCATACCTCCATATCATGATGCACCCAGCCCTCAAACGGTTTCTCCATTTCATGTTTCTGTGTCATCACTACCAGTTCAGAGCCCTCCCTTTCAGCCATTCCTCTGCCCTGAGGGTATTTACAAAATGCCTGGTGGTGGTTGTGGCGGCCCTCCACAGGGACGGCCTCTGTCTTTCCCTACCTGAACGACTAGCTCCAGAAAGCGTCCTCCCAGCCAACAGCTGTTACACATTCTTTCTCGAACCCTATAGTTGTTCGCCTGAGTGGGGATCGGGAGTGGAGATTACAAGGGTTCAAGATGGCGGCCTCGCTGGGCCATCTGTCAGGAGCTAACTACTGCTGCCATTTTTATTTTTGTTCATTCCATTTTGTTTGTTTTATGTTTAAGTTTGTTTTTGTATTTTTGATTATTTCTTCAATTGCTTCTGACGTTGTTGGAGTGCGTAGTGTTGTTTTAACGTTGTTTCGTGAGTCGAGCTATAGTTTGAGTTTGGTCCAGGGAAGTATTGGATTTTACAGCGTGTAGCCCAGAACCCCGGCTTTGAAGAACGCGTAAGGACGCGCAAGGAAGAAGATGGTTCGTGGCCTGGATGCTTGGACTCCTGGACATTGAGGAATCTGTGAATCTGTTGAACTGTGTGTGAACCGTTTTTATGAACTGCAATGCTGGAACTGGTGCTGTTATTTTGGAATTTTGGGGGTAGTGAGAGCCAGTGTGGTGTGAGAGCTGTGCTGGATTAGGGAATTTCCCTTCCTTTGCACCTAAGGTCATTGTCCCGTTATGTTGCTTGGGACCGAGCCGGAATTGCCTCACATGGCCTTCGGGGAGTCAGAGGGGGAATTGGGGCTTTTCTAAGTCACCTTGGGGGTAGACCTGGTGGCCTACTCTTGGGGGCGCCTGTAGCTGCGGGTTGCGGGTGGCGGGGAGTAAGGCCTGCCTTGGGCGGTGCAGTTGGGGGGAGGCTCCCTTTCTTCTTCTCAGTTATTGCATGCTCTTGGCCCTCTGTTAGTGGTCCCCCTCCTCTGGGCTGAGATACTGGTTAGTGGGGGATCGTTTGCTTGATTTTGGTCCTCTTGGCTCATTTGGATCATTGATTAAAGGTGGAGTGGATGTAGAGACGCTTTTGCGGAGACCCTTGGATTGACCGGCCGTTCTTCCTGTGGGAACTGACACTGCACAGACGACTGAATTACCCTCTTTCCTGGCTGCTATATGGGTACATGGGTAGTAAGAGTGTTATTTACACTACTCTCTTTTAATATGAGCTACTGTACTTTTATGTGAGTTACTGGGGTCTTACTTTGGATTTTCCTTCCCCCATTATCTGAGGGACGCTGTCTGGACAAAATTTTTATTCTGACCCTGCAGTATTACTGAAACCTACACTAAGACTGATTTTTCCGATCATTGTACTGTTTTAGTCAGCTATTGGATTATTCTGTCTTTTTGATTTTCTGTGGATTCTTCCCCCACTATGTAAGAGGTAGAGGGGGGTGGTTTGAATTCTGAGACCAGAGTGCTCCCACCACTCTGGTTAAATTGTCCAAAATAGGGGTTGAACTATTTTGATAATTTAACCAGAGTGGTGGGAGCACTCTGGTCTCAGAATTCAAACTGTACCTTATTTTTGTGACACTTTTTTTTTGTTCTATTTTCAGATAGTTATAATTGATTGATAACTTTGAATACTTTTTTATAATTGTATTGTATTTTTTGGAGTGTGTGGCATTTGTTTATGGGTGTGTATGTGTGGGTCTGTGTTGGCATATAGTTTATTATTTTATAATCTGTATTTTATCTCCTTTTAAGGAGTGTGCAGCATTTGTGTTTGGGTGCATATGTGTGGGTTTGTGTGGGTGCATAGTTCATTACTGGTTTATAGGCAGTTTTGTTGGGCCGAAGATGTGTTGGCAGGCCACTCTCCCAGTCAGGCACTACTCCCCCTCTGAACTTCAGGACCTCCGCCCCTTTAATTGCCCCCCCCCCTTGCTGGCAGCAGTATATAGACGCTGCGAGGCACTGGAAATAGTAGGCAGGAGGCAGAGGGGGCTGGGGGTCCTGAACCTCGGAGGGGGGGTGAATGGGGTGGCGGTATTGGGGTAGTGAGGACCAGGAGACGCCCTGGGGCGAAATGGATTCCAGAACGTGGTCCCTCATATCTGGTCTCCATACCCAAGGGCTCCAGTGTTTCTGGGCCAATAGTTCAGCCGGCACTGGAATCTCGTCCAACTTGAGTGGTGTTATGCAATGCCAGGTCTATTAGGAACAAGAAGGCGGTCATCGCCAATCTTGTTTGGACAGCAGACCTGGCTTGCATCACTGAGACCTGGCTAGATAATAATGCCGGCCCCAGTTTGGAGGCGGCTGTTCCAGCTGGGTTCTCTGTGATACATCGCTCGAGATCGGACTGCGGGGACGGAGGTGTAGCCATTTGTTTTAGCTCGGAATTGGGCATTATAGGTGTGCCAGTTGAGGAATCCCAATCGTTTGAGTACACCGCGGTTGCAGGTGTGGGCTGTAGGATCGTTTTCATCTACTCTCCCCCCGGGGGTGAGAAATTGTTCCTACAGGAAGTAGCGGACTTCGTGGTTGACATGGTGTTTGAGTCACCTAGGCTGATGGTCCTGGGTGACTTCAACACCTGGGTCGATGACGAACTGTCGCAGTTTGGGCAGGACTTCCTCCAACTTATGAACTTGTTGAGGTTCACACAGGTAGTTGCCTCTGCAACCCGTAACCCCGGTCACTCACTTGACCTGGTTTTCCTCCTGGGGATGGAGACTTCCAACTTGGTGGGGGAACCAGCTGGATGGTGTGATCACCACACCATAAGGTTGTCTCCAGGTTCCCCCTTATAGGCCTGCCCCTGTGGAGATGGTCAGATACCGCCCTTTGAGTGATGTAAACCCTAATGGTCTATTGGCCGTATTAGACGTATTGGGATTTCCGGGGGCAAATGAGGGTCCAGAACGTTTGGTTCAGGCCTATAACAAGGCTGTTACTGAAGCTCTGGACTCTATCGCTTCTGTCTGTGTTTGTCCACTCTCTCTTCGTCCACAGTCCCCTTGGTTTGATGGGACTTTGAGGGAGCTGAAACGAGTGGGACGAAGGTTAGAACGACTCTGGCGGAAATCTGCCCTGGATGCTGACCACCTTAGATTGATAGAACATTATCAAATCTATCAATCTGCAATCACCCATAAGAAGGCAGAGTTCCTGTCTGGGGAGATTGCTCCAGCTCAGAATTGACCTGCTCAGCTCTTTTGAACCATGGACAGGCTGTGCAACCCAACCTGTCTGCAGGCTCAAAGTGCGTTTTCAGAAGTTAAGTGTGACGAGTTTGCTCAATTCTTTGCGGATAAGGTGGCCAACATCAGGGCCGGGATCCAGCCTGCTCACTCTATGGGGGTTGATGGTGGTCGGTGCTTGGTCACTCCTCCTCAGTTTTCCTGGATATCTTTCGACTGGCCAGAGATCGTGGATATTGTGCGGATTGACCAAAGTATGTGGCCAGCATGCTGTAGTTTGGACCCGGGCCAACATGCCTGATAATGGGGTGTATTGATTCTATCGGCCCTGTCCTCACGAAGATTGTTTGGTGCTCCTTAGAGTCTGGTGAGTTCCCTAGCTCCCTGAAGGAGGCGGTGGTGTCACGGCTTTTTAAGAAAGCTGCTCTGGACCTAAACTGCTTTGCCAGCTACAGACCTATCTCTAACCTTCCTTTTGTAGGGAAGGTGATTGAGAAAGTAGTTGTGCTGCAGCTGGAGAACCATCTTATCATCCACGATGTCTATGATCCTCCCCAGTCCAGTTTCTGGAAGAGGCATAGTACCGAGACTGCTCTGGTTCAGGTGCTCAATGATCTTCTGATGGTGAGAGATTAGAAGCACCGTTCCATCTTGGTGCTTCTTGATCTCTCTTCAGCCTGTGTCACCTTGGACCATGGGGTACCGCTCGAGCGCCTGAGGGTCAGCTGTGGCCTGGCAGGTTCAGTCCTCAGATGGTTTCAGTCTTTCCTCACTGGTGTCGGGGATATTTTCCTCTGACCCATTCTCTCTGCCATGTGCAGGGTTCCCCAGGGCTCGGTGCTGTCCCCTGTATTGTTCACGGTGTATATGCCGCCTCTCGGAGACATTGTAAGACAAATATGGGCTGAGGTTTCACTGCTATGCAAATGATACCCAGCTCTATCTGTCTTTTGTTCCCGACCAGGATAGTGCAGTCTCGGTCTTTAACAGCTGCCTTATAGATATCCAGTTCTGGATGAAATCCAGCTGGTTGAAATTGAATTCCAAGAAGACTGAGGTGTTGGTGGTGGATTCAGGTTGCCAGATAGAGAGGTCGGTGGCAGGGCATCCCTCTGGACTTTGGCTCGGAGGTGCCTAACTGCCTTCCACCGAACGGGTAAGAAACCTGGGGGTGGTTCTTGATGATGGTCTGACTTTGCGTTCGCAGGTGTTGGCAGTCGTCAAGTCTTCATTGTACTATCTGAGGAACATCGCCAGAATTAAGCACCTTGTTTCATCCAGCGACCTTCCGACATTGATCCATGCCTTTGTGACCTTGCGCCTGGACTACTGCAACTCCCTGTACCTAGGGCTTCCGGGTGTTGATATCCGCCACTTGCAGCTGGTGCAGAACACTGTGGTACAGCTGTTGATGGGGACGCCTCGTTCAAGTCACATCACTCCCGTGCTGCGCAAACTGCACTGGCTGCCTGTACAGTGGCAGATCACCTTCAAGATTGAGCTTCTGACCTATAAGGCCCTGCTATCTGCAAGAACTCCTGAATCCCCACTGTCCCTGCCGACCTCTCCGCTCAGCTGACAAGGGATTATTAGAGATTCCCAGGGTACGGTTGAAAACCTCTGGGTCCCGTGCTTTTATGTATGTAGCTTCCACCCTGTGGAATTCTCTACCTCATCAGATTTGAGAGTGCAGAACCGTGGAGAGCTTCAAGACGGCCTTAAAAAACGCATTTATTTCATATGGCATATAGAGATTATACAGAATAACTCTGTATTTTTATGTAATTGTTGGAATTTGTAGATTTGTATTATCTTATTTGTTTTTAGTATTTTATCTTGTACAGCGCTTTGGTTACAGAATTGCGCTCTATAAATACAGTTTATTATTATTATTTATTATAGCAGTAAACTATCCAAAATCCAAAATGGACCCTACGCAATGCCTCCAATATATTGGGACTGTGTTAGACACCTCCATGGGGATGGCATATCTGCCCATAGCTTGGGCATACGTCCTAATTGCTTTTGGCACACAGATTGAAGTCCAGCAGGTTAGTCTCGGCATGAGACTACCTCCGCCTCTTGGGACATTTGGTGGCCATGATCCCGACAGTCCTGAATGCCAGGTTACATATGAGAGTCCTTCAGTGGTCCCTTGGAGTCCAGTGGGACCAGGAGGAGGATGATTTTAATGCCCTGGTCCTGATATCTTCCCCAGCTCTTTGAGCTCTACAATGGTAGAAGTCCAGAGACAACTTGATGTGAAGCATGCCATTCCATTCTCCTGTCCCGAGTCTCATTCTGACGACAGACGCCTCCTTGATGGGGTGGGATGCTCATCTCCTACATGTCAGGTCCCAAGGATCGTAGACGCTAGTGGAGGCGCGCCTCTACATCAGTGTCTTGGAGCTGAGGGCAGTTCTCTGTGCCTTTCAGGCATTCGAGACTTACCTCCCCCCAGGTTGCCTTCAAGTGCAATCGGACAGTTCTACGGTAGTTCACTACCTAAACAAACAAACACGGTGGCACCCATTCCTACCCTCTCTGTAGAGAATCAATGAGGGTGTGGTATTGGGCGATCCACAGAAATATTCATCTTCTGGCAGTACACATCCCTGGGGTGTCGAACATCCTGGCGGATGCCCTGAGCAGATCTACTGCCCGGGCCCACTAGTGGGAAATCTTACCCGACATTCTAAACAGTGTCTTCCACCTGTGGGGCCAACCGGAGTTGGACCTATTTGCCACTCCGCAAAACGCAAAACTGCCACTTTACTGCTCTCTTGTGCGGGGTCCTGGAATTGTCTGGCGGGACGCATCATCTCTTTCCTGGACAGGAAGATTTCAGTATCGCATCAATATAGCGAGTCAAATACAGCGACTGTAAATTAGCAAATATAGCTGAGCACATACAAAGTGAGCGCATGAACAGTATTAGCACACACACATTTGAGCAACCGAAAAAATACAGCGAAGATGGGGAAATGAGCGACTCGCCTTTC
Organism: Neoceratodus forsteri; assembly: GCA_016271365.2. Taxonomy (NCBI): domain Eukaryota; kingdom Metazoa; phylum Chordata; order Ceratodontiformes; family Ceratodontidae; genus Neoceratodus; species Neoceratodus forsteri. The sequence continues at coordinate 166,079,419 of CM057458.1, read as the reverse complement.
CAGCGAATGGAGTTGTAGTCTACCCCCACTATCAAGGTGCGGCGTGGTGTTGGAATCCGAAAGATGGGGGGGGGGGTGGAGCCACCCTGCTTGACATGGGTGGCAGAGTGGGATAAAGGGTATGTTCTTGGGGGCATCCTGGTCAGTCTGCAGGTACAACTGTAAATAAAAGTATATTCGTCATAGATAGGCATTCACCGTTGTGAATGTAGCTCATTCACTCAGTTGCTCAGCAGTGCGGTTGCTAAAATTGCATTCAGTGTACTTTTTTCACCTGAATTGTAATCGCCCATTAATATGTGCTGTCTTGACATGGAACTGAAGATTTCTGTACACCTTCCCGCCCTTTGTGCTTGTTCGGAGAATACTACTCAACCTGGTCCCGGACGGGTCATCTGTGATTCTTATAGCACCATTCTGGCCACGTCAGATTTGGTTCCCTCTGTTTCTACAGCTCTCGGAACTGGATCCCATACCTTTACCAATTTGCCGGGCTTTACTGTCTCAGGCACAAGGCTCCCTGCTACACCCGGACCTTCGCTTCCTCCACCTGCACGCGTGGCTGCTGAAGATGTAGTCCTCTCGCGCCTCCAGGTGTCCCCAAAGGTGGCGGAGGTTCTCCGAGCTACTCTGAAACCATCTACGCTGTCTTCCTACTCCATGAAGTGGAAATGCTTCTCTAATTGGGTGTCCCACACTGGACTTAGATCCTTACAAGTGTTCCCCTCAGCGCATCTTAGATTATTTGCTCTTCTTGTCTGAGGGTGGACTGAAATATTCCTCTGTGAAAGTCTACCTTTCGGCCATCGCTGCATTTCATTTACCTGTGGACAACATCTCTTTGTCCCAGTTGCCTTTGATTCAAACCTTTTTAAAAGGTATTCTGCATCTGCATCCCCCTATTTGGGATCCAGTTTCTGTGTGGGATTTGAATTTTGTGCTTGAAAAATAGACTACAAGTCCATTTCAGCCCGCAGAATCCAGTGACCTCCGTTATCTTTCTTGGAAAACCATGGTTTTAGTTGCCATCACGTCTGGCAGTCGTGTCTCGGAGTTGCATGCACTAATATGCAAACCTCCATACCCGCAATTTCATAACGACCGGGTCTCTTTACACATGAACCTGTCGTTTTTGCCAGAGGTTGTTTCTGAATTTACTTTAAATCAGACCATTCAATTACCAGATTACTTTGCGGAGCCTACAGATCCAGGGGTTTTAGGCTACAGGACACACCCGAATTTGTAGCCTTCACCTGTAGACAGTGTCAGGAAATAAAGGCTCTTAAAGGGACACTGTCAACCTGCTTAGGCCTCAAAGTGTGTCTAGTTTTTTAAAAAAACACTTGTTATGATTATTCATATTCTGTAGAGATTGTTAATGTTGCTGGTAGTTTAATTCAATTTTTTTTTTATTTTTAAAAGTGAAAAACAGACTGCCCACCATACTGGTGTTACCACACACAGACATGTTCGTTTACATTCCTTGATCACTCCCACTGCATCATTCCTGGACTTGAGAACACCCCAGCACAGTCTACCCACTGATTATGCAGTGGGAGTGGGGGGGGCTGTTGCATCATGAGTGGCTGAACAGTTTGTGGGGGGGGTCTAAAGCTCAGGAAGTCTGCATTAAGAGGAGATCAAGGATTTGAATCAAAACAAGGTTTGGTATACAGTTCAGTTCTGCTAAGCAAGGAGGCAGATAAAACAACCAGCAATATCAATGAATTTTAGAGAAGGTGAGCAATCAGACTCTGGATTTTTAACTAGAAATAATATGATGCAGAAAAGGCTGACTTCTTTTTATGCTAAGGATACTGCAACTAGAAATGGAAATAATTTTGAGGAATCGTACTGTCCTACAGACAAGCGTACCAAACACACAGTATGCATGAGCAGCACACAAATAGAAATGTAGAATCGGGAATGAGCAGCAGGAGAATAATAGCAGGAAAAGATAACAGGACTCGGGAGATGTACTTGAAGATCACTGGAGTATAGTTATCTGGTAGACGAAAAGCAAAAAAAGGGGAGGAGGGCAGTGTTGTTTGAGGTGGAGTTATTAAACAGATGTGATACTTTGCTTGAAGCACAGACTCTAGTGCCTCCAGGGATTATGGAAGCTAATAGTACTTGTACAGTTAATAACGAGGAGGGAGTAAAAAGTCCGTCAATTATTTGTACTAGGGGATTTGATACTGAAGCTTAATGACAAGTATATATGTGCCCCAGATAAATTATGTAGAACTACAAGCAGCTTTTCGGGAGCAAAGATAGCTGATATTGAGAAATGGCAGGAGAAATACTGAAAAATGCTGTGGATCATCTCTGTTAGTCTACGTGGGGACTAATTATATAGGTACACAGACAAATGAGGACATAAAGGAGGAGTTCATTAAACTGGGTGAATGTTTAGAACTAAAGGGGTACAAACTAGTTTTCTCAAATTCTACCGGTCCTGAGGCAGGCATGTGCAAGAGAAAACTAATAAAAGGTTTGAATGAATAGTTAAGAAATTAAACCATGTGGAATGGTTATCGTTGTTTAACAAACTGCGAAAGGTTTGAAGTAAAAAAATGTTTTTATTTATTTTTATTTTATTTAGTTTTTGTTGACCAGGTAAATGCACTAGACATATCCTGCCTATTTTCAGGCACGACCCGGGGGAGGGAGGTACAGATGAACGTCAACTGACTTTGAGCCAGATTAAGCTGTTGTAAAGTACTTTACTGGGATGACATTCATTTGAATAAATATGGAAGTGCAATTCTGGGAAAACAAATTGAATAAACCGTAACCAGCATTTTAAAATAACAGGAGAGGGAGCTCGTAACTCAGTGGACGGGAATATCATGAATAAAGGGAAAGGTCCAAAGAAAATACACAAAAAACTTCTGAGTAAAAAGGACAAGCATAAGGGGTTGCTCGCTAATGCATGTAGTCTGAATACAATTTTATTTTCATTTTATTTTTATTTAAACTGGTAAGCGATTAGCATAAATGCCATTTTTCACAGTGACCAGTACATAAATACAAAAAACATTAACATACATTGTTTACATTAAACACATAGAACATTAATTAAAACAAGTACAATTGGAATCCAGCATCAGTAGACTGTACAGACCTGACTTAAACAAAGACAAAGATACAGCATTCGTGACAGATTTGGGTAGATTATTATAACACATAATCGCCTTAAATGTAAATCATCTCTGACCATTTGTCTAAATAAAATGAATAGAAAAACAAATCTATTTTGTGATCTGTTGGGAAAGGTATTTACTGTAAATCACTTCTAGTGGGGGTAGGAAGAAGTAAGCTGTTGGTTAACAAGAATCTGCAGCTTATCCATCAGGTAGGGAAGTGGGCAGACTAGGTGGGCCAAGCGGTCCTTATCTGCCATCAAATTCTATGTTTCTACGTTTCAATTGTAATTGGGTAGATGAAAATAATATTTTTTATTATGGAACTTGGATTGGAACAAATAACTGACTCCACTAGAACTAATTACAGGATGGGCTCAGAAACAGTTTTGGATTTAAACTGTGTTACTCATCCCTATAAAATTATCAACTCTGGTGTACTTCTAGATGATCTGAGGGATCATTTTCACCAGTTTTTGTACCCTGGGTTTGAACAGGGCCAGAGTTGCTCCCACTTTTATAGAATTTCAGAAAATAAATTATGATCTGGCAAGCGTATTTAATGAAAAAATGCATGTACTGATTGGTCATTCTTGATGAATATAACAGACATCAATTTGGCATATACCAGATTCTGTTCTGTCTTCACTGAAATTTGTAATTCTGTTTTTCCAGTAAAAAGAGTAAAGGGTAGGAAAAAAAAAATCAGTGGATTACTGGGGAACTGACAGATGTTTCACATGAGTAACAAGTGTTGGAAAGATTATAGGAAGAACAGGAACCTAAACCTAATGATAAAATATAATCCATTTAGGAATAAGTGTAAAACTGCTTGTAGAAATGCAAAGATTAATTTTTTCAAGAAGAAAAGTGGAGTAATCTGGGGGATTCCAAAACAGTTTGGCAAATCCTAAATCAGATGTTGGGTAGAAATATAACTAATTCACATTTTACAATGGAGACAGACAACAAATTGATAGATTCTCCAATTGATGTAGCTGGATTATTTAATGATTTTTTTTTTGTGGTAACTTGGATGATTATAGGACTAGATTTTCTACACAAGATCCTGTTTTTTTTTTTTCCCAGTCTTTTGCAAATTGTAAGGTACCTTCTTTCCTTTTCATGTTCCTTACTCCTCGTGTAGTTATTGATTATATAAAAAATGTAACCCAAAACCATTATTGGTTTTGGACAAAACTGATTATCGACTAATAAAAATTACTTCATCTTCAATTTCATTCCCCCTTACGTATGTATTTAACTATTCTTTGTGTCACGAAATATTCCCCAATTATTGGAAAAACGCACTTATAAAACCGGTTTATAAATCCGGACCTAAGAACACTGTGTCTAATTATCATCCAATGTTGTTACTTTTGTCTTTGTCTAAACATCTTGAGAAAATCGTCTGACCAGGTGAAGGAACATCTTGCTAAGTATGATCTTCTGTCTGAGACCCAGCATGGCTTCAGAACAGGTTTTAACACCGAGACAGCCATAGTGGGGTTCACGGACTAAATCCATGGGGCCCTGGAAAAGGGGCTCCATGTGGCCTATGTCTTCGTGGACCTCACCAAGGCCTTCGATCTGGCTGATCACGAGTGCCTGCTGCGTAGTATGTTAAATCAGGGTTTCTCTTCTGATTCAATTATTTGATTTAGTAGTTACTTACGAGGGAGATCTCACTGTAATTTATCAGGCTCAATTTAATTTTAGGGAAATTTGTTGTGGGGTACCCCAGGGTTCCCCTTTTGGTCTTTTATTATTTTCAATCTTTTTAAATTCCCTGCATTTGGTTTGTCCTTCTTCTAAATTTAATATTATATGCAGATGACGCTGTTTTATTTAGTTCATATAAAAGACTTCCTCAGTTAACAAAAAAACCCTCCAATGTGATTTTCACAATATCCATAATTGTTTTTTGTCTCATAAGTTGCTCCTTAATTCTAAAAAAAAAAAAAAAGCTATGTTTTTTCACTTCCTGGTAGATCTTTGCCATCAGATTTTCAGATATCTGATCTGAATGGGTTATCTATTGATTGTGTGGATAATTTTTGTTACTTGGTATCACCTTGGATAGGTTTTTGTCTTTTTGCTCTTCATGTTACCCAGCTTATCAGGGTTATACATAACAGACTAGGTATGCTCTGTAGAATGAATGAATATTTTGTTCCCGAGTTACGTAGGTTACTAGTAAACAATTTACTCTTATCAAAATTGGATTATGGGAGTATTTTCTACTTACACTTGACTGAAAATTGTTTTCAACAGGTTAAATACACTTTACAATTCAGTTTGTAGATTTGCCACTGGTTTAAAGGCTTCAACTCACCACTGTATTTTATATGGTACTTTAGGTTGTCTCCTTTTCAAGGAACGTACTGAATTTAGGGCCATGATTTTTATGCATAAAATTGCTCTGGATTATACGCTTAATATTAATGAAAAATATTCCTGGTGTGTACAGTATGTCTGTCCCATGCATTCTTGAATTCTTCCACTGTTCTTGACTCCACAGCCTCATCAGGAAGGCTGGTCCATGCATCCACAACCCTCTCCATGAAAAAATACTTTCTAACATTACCTCTGAGCCTTCCCCCCCCCCCCATCTTCAAATTATGCCTCCTTGTTCTTGCACATCTCTTTTTCTGAAAGATGCTGTCCTCTTGGACTTTGTTATTCCAAGTCAATTGAAGTCCTCTAAAACGATCCACTCCCTATTAACAGGAACAATTTTCCTGAGTTCACGTAGGAAAATGCTACCATCATTGATAAAATCAGAGGGAGAGTAAATTGTGCTAGCTAAAATTTTTTTAGATCCCTTAATGTTAATTCAGTTGTGATACACTCACAGGAGGGGTCAGGCAAATCAAATTTTATTTTCCTTACCTTGAAAGATTTTCCTACATAAATCAGGCCCCCCTTTTAAATCTGTCCTCCCTGAACAGTGTATAGTGGAGCAACTCAATAACAGAATTCTCAATCTTGGTAGTAAGCCAGGTTTCAGAGAGTGTAATGATATAAAAATTACTCAAATGGAACCAAGCTTCACACTCAGATTTTTTTTTTTTTTTTACATTAAACTCTGTATATTAAAGGAGTACTACCGACTGAGGTGAAGCACCGACCGCTGCACAGATTGGGGCATCGCCTCAAAGACCCCCCTGTATGTACCTTATGAAATAAAGCATTTGTTTACTTGCTTATTTGTAAAAAAAAAACAAACAAAAAAAAAAAACCCAATCTCCTGGTGCTGATGGCATTTTGAAATATGGCGCTGCTCATCCCCAGGATTGCACTGAAAAGTCTGATACTGTGTCGCGGCTTTGCTCCTTCCTGTTCATTGCCCATATGTATGGAGCTTTTAAAATATCAGGATTTCCCATGCTGTTTTGACATAATTTTCCTAAATACCATGTTTGTGCCAGACGTACACATACAAGGTAAAGCTTTTGATATTCAGAATTGGTTTTTTTTTTATTTTTTTTATTCTTTGGTAACCAGGTAAGGCCTACTAGGCACTAGTGCCTGTTTTCAGGGTGACCCGGGAGCACTAGGTGGTTACGCGACTTGCTCAGAGTCACACAGTATGTAAGTGGATGTTGGGGAATCAAACCCAGGCCTGCTGGATGTACCAAGCTCATTCACATCGCGTTACTCTAACCTCTAGGCTATACTGCCAGCCCTCCAAAAATGAGTAATTCATTTTTTGTAGCAGTTAGTAAAATCGGTAATAATTTTAATGTTCCTTTCTCTAGGAGGTATACCTAAAAGGACTGAGGAGTGAGTCAGCCGCCCTGGATCTGTAAATAGTTGTTGGATGGCTCCCTCCAGAGCACCTTTTACACGACAGGCTCTGCACCGCAGTGAGCAGTGCAGAGCACCTGGAGTGTCACCTCTTTTGCAGTGTATAAGGAAGCCGCATAGCATCCGAAACTAGCACGCGCTGATCTGGCATTCCCTGTTTTCCTGGGTTTGCTGTTGCATTTTCCCGTTGTAGGCTACCGTGTAATTACAGCACAGTGTTCACATTGATCCCGGAGAGTCTCACAAGAGCCTCCGGGATCCCCTGTTCCTTACACATTCAGCACTTCCCTGTACTGGTCCTGATGCTCATACCTGCACTGTTTTATCCGAGTTCAGCTAATTAGATTTTCAAATACTAGAAAGAAAACTGAACTCGGGGAAACTAGCTCCTTTTCTGAATTTGGGGCTAAAAAGTACTTTTAAAGCGCTCTGAAAGTGGAGCTGTGATTGTGGGCATGCTCTTATGCATATTGAGATATGAAATATAGGATAAAGGATGGGGTGCAGTGTGTTACGAGAATTTAATACACACCCGAGTTGTTGGATGGCACATAAACGCCCGAGGGGTTTATGGTAGCCATCCAACAACGAGGGTGTTTGTTAAATTCGAGTGTATACACTGCACCCCATATTTTGTTTTATATAATTTAAGGGGTTGTGTTTTTTCGCCAACTGCGATGCGGAAATAAAACGTTTTTGTTTATTTTGATCCACGCGGTCAGCACCTGGCCAGTGGTGCTACCGCCTACTCACCGTCCCAGCCTGGAGCGAAGTTAGAGGAGGGGGAGGCAAAAGATGCTGGCTGGCGAGGGGTGCTGGAGACAGGCAGTAGGATGGAGCGACTTGAGGGGGCCTTGCTGCTCTCGGCCGCTCCTGTCTTGTCTGGCCCGACAGAGAGTGCGAGATTGCGATATGGCTTCCTAGTGGCGCCGACAAGGGACCGAAGCTATTTTTAAAATTTAAAAAAAAAGGGGAAACCTTCGTGCACGGCAGGGATCTGGACCACTCGCTCTTCTGAGGTACCGCCGACAGTCTGACACAGAGAGCCATGCATTAACAAAATGCTGTAATACACATACGTGTATTATGGCATTTACTACACGGCTTTTTCAATGGGAAAAAACGCAGTCCATTAATTATTATGTATAAGCGCATACCCACTATCACGGCTCCAGTTTCAGAGCGCTTTAAAAGTACTTTTTATCTCCCGTTTCAGAAAAAGAGCTCATTTCCCTGAGTTCAGTGTTCTTACTAGTATCTAAAAATCTATTTCGGTGAACTTGGGTAAAAAATGTAATGTGAAGGGGAGGCCTCTGGCAAATCTCAGCCGGAAATGCAGCTGAAATGAAGGAACAGCCCAGGAAAGCGATTATATGGGCTGCAGTGTATAAGCAAAAGCTGCGCTGCAGACACTGCAGGTGCAAGCGCAACAAAAAGGTTGCGATTTTGGCAGGCTTTTGTAAAAGTGCCTCAGAAGTCATGTAATAAAGCAATGCCCAGAAAACATGACTGTGAGTTGAATTAAGTTACCCACACCCTCACCCTCACCAACAGGAACTGTGGGGAGGGCCTAAATAGTGTGCTACGATTGCTGGAGTTTGGAAATAACGTATCCTACACTTCCAAGAGAAGTCCTTTCAATTTGTGGAGGGTATTGGTCTGTAGTTTAAAATAGCATATTTGTGCCGGATTGACTTGTTAAGGTCTCAGTGTTCTATTTATTCAAGATGGAGGTGTTATCATGTGGAAGTAATTCTGTTAGGCCCTTATAAATTGCCAGTTAAATTTAACCACATCCCACCTGTTGGTGGCCACATATTGCCCTGTGTAGAATTCCTGGCTGTTTGGGAAAAGATTTAAAGTCATGCCAAAGTCTGAGAAGATAAGACCTTATATGAAGGGAGTGAAAAATTCCTGTCTCTGGAAAGCTGAAATTCGTGTTGTAATTGTTGTAGTGTTTTACTTTCCTACTTATCATAAAACTGATATGTACAGTATAACAAAGGCCCAGTCTCCCCAAATTGCGAAGTGTAGTATCAGTTTCATTAGGGGGTAGTTGTCATAAGCTAAGGGCCAGAGCCAAATTGTAGAGGACCTGGGAAATAGCTTATCCTCCAGGATTTAATCACCACAGGGGTGTATCTTGGAAAGACACAGTGAGAAATTGTTTACTGAGTTTGAAAAAAAGATACTTATCTTGGCCAGATAAATCATGCAATGTAGATTCAGTGGACTTCAGTAGTGAGTGTACTGCGGAGTAAGCCAGCAACAACTCCGATGTAATCGAGCTGCAACAGAGTATAGGTGGAGCTTTGGTAGATTTTTCAAGAGCCATCAACGCCTTGAGAAAAACTTTACAAAACATAATATTTGGACACAAAGTCTGTGTTTCTCATTTGCTGTATGTGATGGGGTAGTGGGATAACAGATGGATCAGACTCAAAACTTCAGGTTCAAAAACAAATCTCTATGTGACGTTTATTTAAAATGCAGGATAACCTTAGGCAATGGCATATCCCTTTTTTCAGTATATCAGTTTGCAGCAACAGACTATGCATGTCCTTCCTCTGCATTTGGTCAGCACCTACTAACCCACTGATCTATCTCCTTTAGTAAAAATTATTTCAGTCCCTATGTTGATCTTGTGTGTTTGGGTGATGGGGAGCTCAAAAAAAAAAAAAAGAAAAAACCCAAAACAAGCTAAAGACAAAGAACATCAGTGCAGAAGCACTTGAAGCAAGGGTTACCCCAAAGGGCAGTGGCAATAAGCCAGGTTTCAAAGAAATACAAAATCACACATACCCCCATAATACAAAGCATCATGGGATGTATATGCATATCACTATGAAATTTTAGGCTGGTTCAGCTTAAAGCAGGACTGCATGGTGCCAAAGGGCCTCTCAAACAATCTGTAATCTACATGCAATTTAAATAACACAATGGGGTTTGTTATATCTTCACCCCAGTAACTTAATTTTTATAATACAGTCCCCTAGTAATGTTTTTTTTTTTTTTAATTTATTGAGAATTTTCCAAGATAACTTTTACCATCATCAAGCAATTCTTCCAGTACCGTGGTAGTTGGTACAGTAATAGAGAATTCTAAAATCACATTGAAACTTATTCCAGTTACAATGAGTGGTCTGTGTGAGGGACAAGCTTCCCCTCAACTGTATTGGGTCCCGACTGTAATAACAACATCGGTTATTAGTGAAGTAGAACCCACATTGCTCTTTGGTACTGTTAACAGACTAGCAACACTAGGATATTTCATTCAGATGGTAAAAGAAGAAATGAAGGAGAATAAAAAAGGTAAAGGCCAGTCAAGGCTAGAGTAGTATTAAATAAAAGGGAAAAGAGTGATGGACATATTAAAGGAAAGTGAATCGAGTTAGAAAGAATATGCTCACATCCGCGCTCAGAGGAAAAAAGGGTCAGGGAGGAGAGGTAAGTAAAGGGGGGCCTAGTGGCTACTAAGAGCCACATCTGAGTCCAGAGGGCCAGAGGCAACCCTCCAGCCTCTCCCTTCCCACTGTGTGAATCAGCGATGAGGTCTAATCAAGAGGGTTGTCCCCCAGAGCTATGAGCATTCGCTAAGATCTGTAAGATGTCTTTTCTTTCCTTGCCCAGTAATGAAAAAAGACATCCATCTAGTTTAAATTTGTCTGACTGGGCTCTCAATTTGGCTGTCAGTTGTTCCAATACCATTATATTTAGACAGATTGAGTACCAGGAGTCTCTTGTGGGAACTGTCGGGGAGAGCCAGTGATTAGTAATGGCTTTACGGGCAGCAGCCACCATTATGTAGAATAGATACCTTTGTTTTCAAAGTCACAGGTGACAAACCAAGTAACCACACATCTGGTGATGCTGGGAACTGAATCTCAAATATTTGATTAAAAGTTATTCTCAAGCCGGCCCGGTGGTGCTGAGGGTTGAGGTGCTGGATACCACACCTTGCTCCATGCCGGTGACCCGGGTTTGGGAACGAGCCTGGGCCGTTGGGGGTCGGCAGGGGAGGGAGAGGATTGAGCATCCAGAAGACAGCTCTCCTCTCCCAGGAGGGAGGTGGGTCCTCGTTCGGCACTTGACTGGCCCCTGGTGGGGGCCTGAGGCACAACAAGCGTGGAGCTGACGTTTGGGGAGGGGAGTGACGACGTCGGTGGTGATGCCTTGGTGTCGGGCATGTGCCACTCCCACAACAAACAGAAAAACACACTGCAAGCTCCGGGTAGATGGAGCACCGAGGCAGACCTCTAATGGCTCCCGCCTGCCTGGTCCCAGGGTCCCCTGACGATACTTGATTAGTTCAGGGTGCTCTGCCCCACCTCGTCCCAACCCGGGGGCAAGAGCCGCGGCTCCATGGGGGGTCGACCATGAAACCAGGTAGGTGGCTGGAGCGGGGGCAGTCCTTCATTGGTGCTCCTGAAGGTGCGGAGTTCGTGGAGAATAGGAGGGGATAAAAAGAAATTAAAAAAAAAAAAGTTACTCTTACCTGATCCCAGTAAGGCCTGAGTCTACTGCAAGACCAGAAAATGTGAGTGTGATTGCCTTCTTCCCCACAGCTCCTCCAACACAAGTTAGTGTACGAGGTCCCAAAATGCTTCATGACTACAGGGGTCAAAAAATATCTTGCGGCTATTCTCCACCTGAATTCCCTCCAGGACAGAGAGGCCGAAGTGAGGTGTATTCCACTCCAAACCTGGACCCACTCCTTTTCCTGTAACCTGACTCCTGCTTCACTTGCCCATTTATCTTCAAGTTCCTTAATTAGTGGGGATTCCTGAGAGTTGAGGGCAATCATTATCGAGATCAAACCCCTGTGATTGTTTTGCTCAAAAATTGTGATTAGATGGTCAAGGACCGGATTCACATTAGCATTTGTCAGGGTGTGAAGGCTGTTTTCAAACAAAAAATTTCTGACTTGTAGAAATCTGAAAAAGTCTTGCGTGGGAAGATTGAAATCTGTACACAGTTGTTGAAAGGATTTAAAGATTCCTCTCTCATAGAACTGGCCAATTTTAACCAGTCCTTTTCTAAACCATTTGGTAAACCCCAAATCTAAATGGAGCGGTGAGAAGTCCAGGCAGGTTATAAGGGGTGCACGAGCAAACATTCCCAACTGTAATCCCAATCTCTTACATATTGCTAGCCAAACCTGCTTTAACGTCGGGGTCCAAGGGTTGTTGAAGGACAGCCCACATAGTCCGGGCTTGTCCATGAACAACAGGTCCTGGATCTTCACTAGAGAGCGCAAGGGTTTTTCAAGGCTCTCCCAGAGAGGGGGGGCTTCGGCCAAGTGAAATTTAGCAAAGGTTTGGAGTTGGGTGGCACGGTAATATTTGGTGAAAACTGGCAGGCCGAGGCCTCCAGAAGATTTAGCCCTCAGTAATGTACTCCATTTAATCATTGGAGGGTGATTTTGCCAGATAAAGCATGAGATAGAGGATCTCAGACTTTTCCAGAAGGGGTTCGGGAGTCTCAGTGGGATAGCAGAAGAGACAAAAAGAAAATGGGGAAGAACATTCATACGGATACATTCTGTCTGGCCAGACAAGGATAGTGGAAGTAAATTCTATCTGTGAAAATCCTCTTGCACCATCTGTAATAGTTTAAGGTGATTAACATTATACAATTTTGAAATATCGCTAGGTATCTGTACCCCTAGATAGCGAAAGCTGTCCTTCACCCATTTAAAGTGACCTATCTGAGGAAGAGCAACCCGACCATCAGTAGTCCCTGGAAACATCTTAGTTTTAGTTTCATTAATTTTAAAACCAGATACCACTACGAATTTTTCTCAAATTGAGTTATGGAGAGGGATTGAGTGTTCAAGTTCTGATATATAAAGAAGAGTATCGTCCGCATATAATGAAATCCGAATTTCTGATCCCTCTAACCTAATTCCCTTATATTCTTTAGTTTGCCTTATCATAGCAGCCAGGGGCTCCATATTAATAGCAAAAAGTAGGGGAGAGAGCGGGCATCCCTGTCTAGTTCCCCTCTCTATCTGGATTTCTTCCGAGACCCCACCATTTACCCTCACTGGGGCGCTAGGGTTCCTGTATATATTCGAGATCCATGTGCGGAATTGTTCTCCAGACCCAGACTTTTCTAATATGCTGGTTGGAAAAAGCCAGTCTAGCCTATCAAAGACCTTTTCCGCATCTAATGCAATAACTGCACTTAACGAGTCGGGGATGAGGACCCGGCTGCTGAGAGGATATTTAGGAGCAGGTGTATATTATCCTGTATATGGCGACCTGGAATGAACTCGGTTTGATCTGGGTGTACCAATAGGGGAACCAGGGGTTGTAATCTGACACACACAAATTCAGTAAATATCTTGGTGTTCTGATTTAAAGGAGGGATATAGGATGATAACTCCCACATTCCATCAAATTCTTACTGGGTTTAGGAATAAGTGAGATAGTGGCTTCACCCCGCGAGTCTGGGGTGGCTCCTGAGTTGTGAGCTTCATTACACACTTTAGTAAAAAGGGGGGCAAGCTCCGGGGCAAGAGTTTTAAAAATTCAGACAGGAAGCCGTCTGGACCCGGGGACTTACACTCCCTTAAGGGGGGTATCACCATTTGGACTTCTCCCTCTGTAAAGAGACGCTCTAGCTCATTCTTGTGGGCTTCTGACAGTGTGGGAAGCTCCACACGGTCTAGGAATTAGGCAGTATCTTGGGAATGGTTCGGGCCCCTTTATTTATTATAGAGTTACGTATAGAAGGAGGAAAATTCTCTGGCAGTATCTTGGGGGCTTGCGGCTATGGCCTTGGGTTTTTTTTTTTTGTTTGTTTGTATTTTTTAGAATAAATTTTAGTGATATATGTGTCTGCCTCCTGTTTTTTGAGGTGTAAAGCTAGCAGTCTGCCCACTCTCTCCCCCACTCCAAAATAATACTTTTGTATTGGTAAATCTTAAAGCATTAAGGGCTCTTCGGGTCATTTACTGGTTGTGTATCTCCTGGACTGCTTTTAATTTGTCAAGAATATTCTGATTTCTTGAAGTTTTATACTCCTTTTCTAGACTTGCTATTTCTACTAAACTTTTGGAGATCTTAGCTTGATGCAGCTTATTTAAATGTGCAGCGTGACTAATGATTTTTCCATGAAGGACCGCTTTCAGGCCATCCCATATGTACTTCAAGGCGCAGTCTGTCTTTCTGTTTTCCTCTATATAGTGTCTTGTAGCGTCCTTTATTGAGTGTAGGAAAGCTTTATCATCCAAAAGGCCTGGATCAAATCTCAAGCTCCCTTTTCGATAATCCGGGTCCCATTTAATTAGTGCCTGGACCATCGAATGATCGGAGAAGGTAACCGGGTGGATAGTCACATCTTGGAAATGGTGTACCTCTTTTTTTTTTTTCCACGTATATATTCTGTCAATCCGGGAGTAAGACTGGGATGCTGGAGTGTAAAAGGTGAAATCCCGAAAGGTTGGATTTTGCCATTTCCACACATTATGAGCCCCTGCTCCTCAACTAATGTTCTGAGGAGTCTGGAGGTACCCATTGAGCACCTTTTTAAGGGGGTGGGGGGTACTTATCCAGTATACAATTTTCAGCTGAATTCCAGTCTTCCAATAAACAAAGCCTGGCAGCAGGGAGGGTTGAAATAATTTTAAATAAAGATGTGAAAAATGGCCCTGATGAGGGGGTTGATGCATACACCAAGATGATGTGGATAGGCTTACCCCTCAGCTCTCCGGAAGGAGTACCCATCGGCCATTGCCTTCTGTCTGAGCCCCTGAAACCTTAAAGGGGAGACCTCTCCTTAGTAGGATCGCTGTCCCCACTTTAGCCGAGGTTGGGTGAGAGTCCGAATACACTGCCCCCACCCACATTCTTTTCAATTTCTCATGTTCTACCCTTGATAATTTAGTTTTCTGAAGACATGCTATGTCACACCCCACCCTACATAATTCCTGTATAATTTTCATACGTTTTACCATATTATTTATACCTTTGCCATTAACTGTACATAAATTAAGAGTACCCAGTACTCAAAAGAAGATTCCCCGCCCCCACCCCCAAGCCCAGGCACCAAGCAAAGAAACATTAGGATAACAAACAGCGCACCAGAAGAAAAAAGAAAAGCAGACAGGATCCCTGTTTAATAACTACAGGGTAAGTTCTAAAGAAGTCCCAACTGGGGATAAAGAACATCAAACCAGAACAGTGCATGGTGAGGAAATCCTCACTGGATTCCCCCAGAGCCCTGTGGGCAACTCAATAGAAGTCCATCCTGAGGGGGTGGACTTAAGAGAGAGGTGTCCCTCAAGTTACATAAAGATAGAGGAGTCAAGCACTCACTGTGCTGAGAGAGAATCTCCAACCGCCGTTGGAGCATCTAACCCTCCTCCTCTCGGGTCTCTATAAAGGCTAGGCAGCAATGCTTGAGCCATAAACCCCCAGTTCTCCATAAAACATTGCTTTGCCATCTTACATTAAACAATAAACCTAGTAATCCAAACTTTAGGGTCAAGAACCTATATCTAGTGTCTTGATAATTATATTTCCATGTCAAAGTGAATAATATTAAATAAAGGAAAAGAAAAACACAAAAGAGGCCATCTTCTCCTTTTTCAGCTGTGTGACCTGTTAAAACCCTTCTGACTTTCCGTTGTAGTGGCCAAGTCTTAAATTAAATTGGAGGCTTCATCGTTCAGGACCCCCCCCCCCCGGCCAAACCTTACTAACACCTGAGCAACAAGAAGGCTAAATTAAAACCAGGCTGGCATTCGGTAATAATATTAGGTGAAATAAGTAATTTTTTCACTAGGCTTGAGTCTCTATTTCATACCTTCAACAGAAGAGCTATAATCTTATCGAGGCCAAACAGTCCGTGACCATATAGTGGGTAGCTGTCGTTTGATCGAGCAGGTAGCTATCAAGGGAGAAGTAAAACAAAGTGCTTGCAGTCTAATGGTGATTGGACTAGTCCAGGACTTGCAAGTTGCTCACGGAGGGCCGTCTCAGTGGATTTGCTTTTTTGTGGTAGGTATTGGGCTGTTTGATACTGCTGTAACCTTCTCTACCTCGGGCTTCACCTGTCCATTGCCTAAAATGAACCCTAGGTATCTTGTCTCGGTCTTTGCAGGGTTAATGGTCACTCCTGCCTCCTTTATTGCTTGCAATACCTGGGACAAGTGTCAAACATGGGTTTTCCAGTCATAGAAACATAGAAGTTGATGCCAGATAAGGACCACTTGGCCCACCTAGTCTGCCCATTTCTCTACCTTATGGATACGCTGCAGATCCTAGTTAACCAACAGGCTACTTACATAGATACATACATACTTCCTCCAACCCCCCACTAGAATTGCCTTATGTCTGTCCCATGCATTCTTGAATTCCTCTACTGTTTTTGACTCCACAGCCTCCTCAGGAAGGCCGTTCCATGCATCCACAACCCTTTCAGTGAAAAAATACTACCTCACATTACCTCTGAGCCATCCCCCCTCTATCTTCAGATTGTGCCCCCTTGTTCTTGCACACCTCTTTTTCTGAAAGATGCTACCCTCTTAGACTTTGTTGATTCCCTTGAGGTACTTGAAAGTTTCTGTCATGTTCCCCCCCCCCTCCTTTCCTCGAGGGTATACATATTAAGCTCCTTTAGTCTCTCTTCGTATGGCTTCTGGTGCAGAACCTGCACCATTTTGGTTGCCCTCCTCTGGACAGCCTCCACCCTATGTCTTTGCGGAGATGGAGTCTTCAGAACTGTATGCAGTACGCCAGATGGGGTCTCACCAACTGTCTGTACAGAGGGATAACAACTTCCTATTTTCTACTGGTGATGCCACCCCTATGCCTCCCAGTATCCCCCCAGCCCTCCTACTGCCTTCTCACATTTCTTGCCCAACTTTTAGGTAATCTGATATGACTACCCCCAGGTCCCTTTCCATTTTTTTTGTTGTTAGTATCTCACCCCCATTGTGTACTCTTCCCTGGGTTTTGTTTCCCAGGTGCATTACTTTGCATTTCTTTGTATTGAATCTAAGCTGCCATACATTTGACCATTCTTACAACCTTGCCAAGTCCCTTCTCATCCTTTCCACTCCACCTTGTGTATCAACCCGGTAGCAGATCTTTGTGTTGTCTGCAAAGAGACATACTTTTCCTTCCAGTCCCTCTGCAATGTCACTTATAAAGACATTAAAAAGGGCTGAATATTGCCACATCGTCCAAATAAGCCGCACAATAGTCAGTGTTTGGTCTTAGTACGTGGTCCATAAAATGCTGAAAAGTGGCTGAGGCCCCATGTAGTCCAAATGGCATTGTATCAAACTGGTATAAACTGATTGGGGTGTTAAATGCGGTTTTATCTTGTGAATCAGGTGACAAGGGGATTTGCCAGTATCCCTTAGTAAGGTCAAGGGTGGAGGTATACTGTGTATTTCCTAGCATGTCAGTGATGTCATCTATTCGGGGCATTGGATAGCCATCGAATATTGACACGTTGTTAAGCTTCCTAAAATGTAGGCATAGATGTATCCCACCCTCTTTCTTGTCCACTGTGACCATGGGTGAAGACCATGCACTCTGTATGGGCTTGTCTTGCGTGGCAGTTATGGTGTGCACAATTCCTTTGGCCCTCCTTGGGATGTTTGTGAATATGGGCTCAAATTCCTGTAATACCCCCTGCAAATCTTTCTGTTGCTGAGGCTCCAATTCAGGGTTTATCTGGATCTACCCCAACTGTCCTGACTGCTGTAGGCTTTTATAGGCAACCTCTACCTCGGACTCCCTAACTTCAGGATGGATATAAAAGGGGGGGGGGGTTAGGCTTCTAGCGCCATTTCCTAAGGAGGTTCACATGGCAAATTTTCTTGGGAGGGGTGTCTCTCTCCTTGCTTGCTAATCTCATAATTGACTACCCCTGTTTACCTCATTATGGTGAAGGGGCCCTGCCATTTCGTGAGTAGTTTGTTCTATGTAGAGGGAAGGAGTAACAACACTTTGTCCCCTGACTGAAATGTTTTGGTCTTCAAACTCTGGTTGTATCTTTCTTTGTGCAAGTCTTACTGCGGTTCTAAGCTCTGGTGTGCTAAGTTGATATACCTCAACAGGCATTTGCATAACTGAGTTATATATTCTATGACATTAAGATGTCCCACCTCCTTCCCTTCTTCCCAGTGTTCTTTAACCACATCCAGTGGCCCCTTCGGGTTCTCCCATACAGTAATGAAAAAGGAGAGAAACCAGTGGATGCTTGAGGGATTTCTCTGTGAGCGAAGAGTAAATAGGGGAGGTACCTATCCAATCTCTATCCTCTTCTTTTACATAGTCCCTCAACAGTCTCTTTAATGTCTGATTAAACCTCTCTACGAGGCCGTCGGTCTGTGGGTGGTATGGGGGAAGTACGCACTGCTACCATGCCCAGCAGACGATACAGTTCTTTTAGCAGGTGTGCATTAAAATTACTCCCTTAAGCCGGCCCGGTGGCATGGGGGGCTGAGGCACCAATGCCTTACCTTCTGCCATGACGGCGACCTGTGTTCACAGTGCGAGTGGGTCATTGGGGGCTGGCTGGGGTGGGAGGGATCGAGCGTCCGGAGGACAGCTCTTCTCTCCCAGGGAAGGTGGGGATCAGCGGCCGGCATTTTCCTGACACCTAGCAGAGGCTAGGTGTTGGCACCCCTGGCCAATACAAGTGGGGCATGGAGGCGGAGCAGCCAGCAGGCGCACTATGTGTGGACGCGTGCGTGGCGCATCCATGTTGGCATTGCATGCTCGGCAGCCAGGAAAAAAGTGAAAATTGGCAGCCAGGTCGAGTGGCTTGATGGCCATACGCCTAACGCACAGTCTTCGAGAGCGCCACCTGTACTGGATCCGGTCCTGGTGGGGAGTTGGTTCCCCGCCATGGGGGGTAAGCTATGGGGGTAACAAGGCGGTGGCCCGATTGGGAGATGGGTGTGGATGGATAGCAGCTGGAGAAAAGGGATGCTTGAAAAAATTGGAGCTGACCGGGGCCACAGGGGAGAAAATGTGAGTTAAAAAAAAAAAAGACTCCCATGATCAGTAAGTATTTCCTGGGGGATTCCCATGCATCTAAACACCTTTGCTAGCTCTTCTGCTATCCTCGGGGCAGTGACCGTTCTCATGGGGATAGATTTTGGGTAGTGGGTAGTGTAATCACATATGACCTGTACAAATTTGTTACCCTTGGAGCTCATTTCAAGGGGGCCCACTACATCCATGGTTATCCTGTCAAAGGGGTTAGTCACAATGGGGATGGGTTGTAGTGGTACTCTATCCCTTTTTCCTGCTTAAGCTACCTTCTGACACTCGGCACATGCTTTACAAGACTCCGCTATGTTCTCATGGATAGAGGGCCAATAAAGCCTGGGTAATATCCTATTCAGGGTGCTCTGTCTGCCTGCATGGCCTACTAAAGGGATGCCATGCGCCAGATGCATGATTTGGGAGTGGAATTTTTCTGGAACCATTAGTTGGTCTACTGCCTCTCCAGTTCTGGGGTCAATGTATTCTCTCTACAGTATTCCCTGTTTTACAACAAACTGAGGGGCACCTTTTTCCACTCCCTTCCCCACCTGAAAAAAAAGACTA
This sequence comes from Neoceratodus forsteri, assembly GCA_016271365.2. Lineage (NCBI taxonomy): Eukaryota > Metazoa > Chordata > Ceratodontiformes > Ceratodontidae > Neoceratodus > Neoceratodus forsteri. The sequence continues at coordinate 166,059,885 of CM057458.1, read as the reverse complement.
AGTGAAGGGTCTGCTTTTTGCTAATGCTGCATATCACATTTAAAAAAATGTGTCCCAAGTCTGGCTGTACACCAGCATGAGTATCAATCCAGTGCTTTAACTTCCTCTTCTCTGCCTTAGTTCTGTTTATTTATTGAGTAATCGGAATTACAACCTTTGAGCTAAAAGCTCTTTTGCAAAGGATCCTCGTCATATAAGGGAGGGCAAAATACACGAGTTAGGGAGATTGTATAGCAGCTAAATTGACATTATCAGTACATCTAAGTGGAAGACAATGTAATCAGTAGCATAGGATAACATAGGCAAAAGCATCACATAATCCAAAGCATGGTACAGAGTACATGGGGATACAGTTCACACAGCAGCCTAGATAAGTAAGAGAGCACTAGTCCAATTATGTACTAGCTAGAGTGATCAGAAGTTATAGCTGTACAGCATTATCAATACCTAAGGGGGGCCTAAAGGTAGCATTATCCAGGGGAGTAACCGTAGCAGGCAATCAGGATAAGGGGCCAAAAATCAAGATTAGGTGATAGAAGTAAGAGTCAGATAAGGGGACAGAGGTGGAGTAAGAGGTGGGCTCATCAAAGGTAGGTAGGGTGAGTAGGGGGAAGGTAAATGGTAGGTAGGTGAGGGCTCATAAGGGGGGTGTAAGGAATGGAGTATAAGGTAGGCAGGCAGGGGCAGGAGGGAGAACAGGGAACTTCAGGACCTTTAGGAGAGTGCAAGATGGAAGGGGGAAGGTAAATGGTAGGTAGGTAAGGGCTCATCAGGGGGTGGTGTAGGGAATGGGGGGGACAAGGTAGGTAGGCAGGCAGGGACAGGTGGAGAGCAGGGAACTTCAAGACCATTTGGAGAGTGCAAGATGAACCTGGGCATGCCCAAGACACAAGAAGGCTGGTCACAGCTGGGTTATGAGTGGCAGTAGCAGCATACAGGAGGGGGAGATAGACTTCCTAAGCTTGGACTTGAAAGGACCGTGGCGTATAAAGCTTTTAGTAGGTTGAGGTAGCTCATTTATCCAAGAGGGAGCCCTTACTGCAAAGGCTCGCCTCCCCAGGGCAGTCCTCCTGAACGGCACTGCTAGTGCTTGCTTAGTGACATTTCTTGTGGCATGTTTGGCTAGAGCAGAATGGAATAAGGCTTGTAGGGAGGTAGATGCAAGTCCTAGTAGGGCCTTCTTTCCCAGAAGGCAGGCCTGGAGCTTAATGTGATCCATAAGGGGGAGCCATTTAGTCCTAATGTATAGGTTGCATGTACTGTATGTGTTAGGCAGTTGGCACCTAACACAGATCTACAGGCTTTATTGAGAGTAATGTGTACTCTGAGCGGGCTTGTATCATGGTTTTATGGTCCTTGCTAGGATCTTCCTCATCATCATCTTTATTTATAAAAAAAAGAAGCACCTTTCTAAAAACCAAGGTGCTTGTACATGAACTAAACAAAGCATAACAATTAAAAACACACGTGACAATCAAAAATATTAAAATCCATAAAGCTACAATGCAATAAATATCAACTTCAATAAAAATATGAATACACCAAATTAGATATTAAGTTCAGCAAGAATTTGGATACGTTAAGCTAAATAAATACGTTTTTAGTGCTGTTTTGAAACTCTGGATGGTCAGGCATTCTCTTACACAATGAGGTAGAGAATTTCACAGGGTTGGAGCCTCAGAAGCAAAGGACAGGACCCCTATGTCTTTAAGTGGACCCTGGGAATCTCCAGCAATCCCTCGTTGGTGGATTGGAGAGGATGGAGTGGGCAGTAAGGGCGAAGGAGATCGTGCAGGTAATGGGGTCCCTGGTCATGTAGGGCTTTATACGTCAGTAACCCAACCTTGAAGGTAATCTGCCACTATACTGGCAGCCAGAGCAGTCCGCGGAGCACAGGTGTTATATGACTGGTCCTAGATGTACCAGTCAATAACCTGGTTGCTGCATTCTGCACTAGCTGCAAGCGGTGGGTATCGACCCCGGTATCCCTAGGTAAAGGGCATTGCAGTAGTGAAGGCGGGAGGTTATGAAGGCATGGACCAACATTGGAAGATCATTAGGAGGAACCAAATGCTTCACCTGGGTGATATTCCTCGGATAGTAAAAAGAGGATTTGACAACGGCCAACACCTGAGATTTAAGGGTCACGCGGTCATAAAATAAAAACGCCCAGGTTCCGCACCCGATCTGAGGTAGTCAGTTGAACATCAACGAGCCAAAGCCCAGAGGGTTGTCCTACCGACAAACCCACCTCCCGATGATCTGGGTCGACAAATGACACCTCAGTTTAAGCCTGGTTCAACCTCAGCCGGCCGGCACTCATCCAATCCTGGATCTTGGACAGGCAATTGTTAAATACCGAGAGGATCACATCCTGTCAGGGCACAAAGGTCATGTACAGCTGAGTATCATCTGCATAGCAGTAAAAACTCCGACCGTATTGCCTAATGATCTTTCCTAACGGTGGCATATACACTGTGAACAACATGGGTGACAAGATGGATCCCTGCAGTACCCTGCAGGATAAGGAGAGGGGGCTGAGGAATAAATCCGACACCACTCTCTGAGTCCTACCCTCGAGGAAGGATTGAAACCATCTGAGGACTTTACCAGATAATCCACAGATGAACCGCAGGTGCTCTAGCAACACATCATGGTCCACAGTGTCAAACGCTAGAGAGAGATCAAGGAGGACCAAGATAGAACAAATCTTCTGAGCTCTCGCTATTAGGAGGTCATTTAGTACCCAAACAAGGGCCATCTCGGTACTGTGCCTCTTTCTAACACCTGAGTGGAGAGAATCATAGACACAGTGGCTGGACAAATGATCGTCCAGCTGCAGTGCAACCACCTTCTTAATAACCTTATCCAAAAAGGGTAGGTTAGAAATGGGTCTGTAGTTAGCCAGACAGTACCGGTCAAGGGAGGTTTTTTTAAGGAGGGGTCGAACAACCGCCTCCTTTATGGGATCTGGAAAGATCCCCCCCCTCCAGTGACCTCCAGACTATCTTGGCTAGGACCGGGCCGATTTCATCTACGCACCCTACAAGAAGGCGCGTAGGGCCTGGGTCCAAACTACAGCTGGTTGGCCACAAAGTCTGGAAGACCCTCACGATATCCATGATTTCTGGCTGGCTTAAGTCAGACTAGGTTAATTAGGTGCCCGCCACCTCCTGCCAACTTACGCAATACCCACTAGAGGGGGCCGGACAGATTCTGGACCTGATAGTGGCAACCTTATCTGCGAAGAACTGAGCAAACTCATCATACTTCTCTTGTGAAAAAGTTCTGCCAGACTGAAGGTAGGTTGGATTGCACAATCTGTCCACGATCCGGAACAGCTGAGCTGGTCAGTTCTGCGCAGTGGCAGTCTCCTTGGACAGGAACTCTGCCTTCTTACAAGTGATTGCCGATTGATAGACCACATAATGGTCCATCAATTTAAGACTGTCACACTCTAGGCCCAATTTCCACCAGTCCCTGTCTAGCCTTCGTCACACCCTCCTCATTTCCTTCAAGGTCCCATCAAACCATGGGGACCTTGGGCGACGAGTGATTGGTCGAATATGAACAGGAGTTATGGAATCCAGGCCCTCTGTCACTGCCTTGTTATAGACGAGTACTAGATTCCCTGGACACATGTATTCACTTGGTATACTCGATAGAGCCAGCACCGCCATTAAGCCATCTGGAGTCACACCCCTCAAAGGGTGGTACCAGACCATCTCTGTAGGGGCAGACCTATTGGAGGGGAGCCACGAAACTGAACCCAATGGTGTGATGGTCAGATCACCTGACTGGCTCCACCACAAAGTCAGATATCTCCATCCCCAGGAGGAACACCAAGTCAAGTAAATGACCACAAGTATGGATCATGGAGGTAACAACCTGTATAAGGCCCAACAAACTCATTAGTTCGAGGAAGTTCTGACCAAATTTCGAGAGTTCATCGTTGACCCAGGCATTGAAATCCCCCAGAATCAACCATCTGGGGGCTCCCAATAGCACGTCGACGATGACGTCCGCGACTTCCTGCCGGAAAACGTTCTCATCTCCTGGAGAACGGTAGATAAGTATCCTGCACCCTACACCCGCGCCCACTATACATTCAAAGGAGTTGGTGGTCCCCACTAGAACCTCCGTAAGGTCCATTTCCGATCTAAAACAGATGGCTACACCCCTGCCCCTACGATCCATTCTCAGGCGGTGTATAACTGAGTACCCATCCGGAATTGCTGAAGCCAGCACTGGACCAGCATTTTCATCCAGTCAGGTCTCTGTGATGCAAGCCAGGTCCGCTGACCCAACAAGATCTGTTATTAAAGCGGTCTTGTTCTTAATCCTCAAAAACATTATCATCAAATGGGAACACAGATGGTAAATGTCCCTGCTTCAGTTGAGCTCTGGTGGTTACAGCAACTACAGCAGAGTCCTGGGCAACATGACAATGTGTAAATGAAGCAAAGTCTGGGTGGTCATGCCTCATATCAACTGGCATGGGTAGGCAAGGTACCAACCCCACTTCTACCTCATGTCTTTTCTTGAACAGTCATTTGTATGGTGGCTATAGGGTAGCAATGGGTATCTCCATGCACACAGATGACTGCTGTATCTGGCCCTTCATTATTCCCAGTCACCAGATCTGCTTGCACAAGAGTCTGGCGGATCCACGCCAGCGACCCGGGTTCGGGAACGAGCTCAGGTCACCAATGGTCAACAGGGGAGGATAGGATTGAGCATCCAGAGGACTGCTCTCCAGTCCTGGGAGGAGGAAGTCCAGATCCCAGGCTTCAGGTGACTCCTGTTGGTGACTGGGGGCACAGCAGCCTGTGGATCCTCTGAAGGAGGGGATTGACTATGGCGGTGACCCTGCGTGCATGTGTGGAAGCGCACACGCATGCGCTGGGCACATTGCATGTTCGAGCCAATCAGAGGGGGCTAGAACAAGGAAAATGCACTGATCGCTGGTAGGCGAAGGTGGGTCGAGTGGCCGACCACCACGCCCAACGCCAGGTCCTGCATCCTGCCTCTGGTGCTCCTTCCGCCACCTGGTTCTGGTTGACCAGTTAGATTTTAAAAAAGGTCGCCAGGAGGCGTTGGTGGTCCTGCCCCCGGGGGGCTAAGATCCGGGGGCTGGGAGACCAGAAGTGAGTGAAATGGAGTCTCAGCCACTGGTAAGGTAATGATGGGGCTTCAGGTGGGGCATGAAAAGGTTGGACCGGGTGCCCCACTGGATAGAGTCCAGCGATTAGAGAGGGGTTAGCTTAAAGAAAGTCTACAAAAAAGAAAAAGTCTGGCAGCTCCCTGAATCAGTCAGTCCCATCATCTGCCGTGATCCAGTCTGCACGGTAGCCATAAAGTGACCCCAGTTCGCTAAGGCTACGTGAGCTGTCTCTTTTTTTTTTTTTTTTAATATATTAGGAAAGTTTCTTACATAATGTCCCTTCTTTTGGCACCCATGACATACAGTCTCTGCTACTGGAATTAGCCCCTCCTCTTTCTGCTCTCCAGTTTTGTTTCACTGGGACTGGATTTGACAGTTTATAAGTAAAAGGGTTCCTTACTGGATTGCTGGTGGTTGGAGCTGCTGATGTCCCTTGGAGCCCTCAGGGTCTGGATGGTTGGACTGCCAGGAAGTCTTCCACCAACATGATGGTTTTATCAGTGGAATCAGGCCTATGCTCCCAAACCCAAAGTTGGACATCCTGAGGTAAAACTTTAATAAACCGTTCAGTAATTACCCCCTCTAGAAGTTGGTCCTTGCTCTTGTTATCTGGCTGCAACCATTTGTAGCAGAGTTCCTTGAGATAGACATAAGTCTGTCGGGGGGGGGGGTTATCCAGTGACTGCGTTTTAAGAAACCGAAACCTCTGGGCGATAGGTTTCAGTGTTTGTCATCGAGCTGGACGATCTCCTGCTTCACACGGTCATAGTCCTCTGCCTCTCAGGAGTCCATGTGGTTGTAAACCAACTGGGCACTACCTGTCTGGTGCGGTGCCAGTCAAACAACCCACTGTTCCCTTGGCCATGTGAATGTTTCAGCTGTCCTCTCAAAAGTTGAGGTACGCTTCAGTGTCATCACTGTCCGATAGTTTGGACAGTTTAATGTCTTTTGGGCTACTGGTTCTTTGTCCTGCATTGATGGCATGCAGAACCCTCATGGTATCTGCCCATTTGGCATCTTGCCTTCTCCACTCAATGTCTTAATCTCTCTGCTCAATCTCTCTCTCTCTTTTTCTATCTGCACCTGTTTTATGCAGAGCCATTTCAACAACTTCCATATGTCCTCAGGTTGAGCGTCTTCAAGAGGACGCAGTTCCCTCGATTCTTACTCGTCCCCTTGGATCTCTGCATTGTCTTCAGACTTGACCTTCCTTCAAGCTCCCAGTTCCAGTCCAGGCAACAGCTTCTCTCCTAGTCTGTCGGACATGGTTCTGGTCAGAATTCCACACACTTTGTTCTCTGGGTTCTCCTCTGGTTACTCCTGGTGCATCTGTCCACCTGGCATATCTCTGTGTGATGTTTATTTAAAACACGGGATAACCTTAAGCAGTGGCATATACCTTCAATACATCAGTTTGCAGCAACAGATTATGCATGTCCTTCCTCTGCACTTCACCAGCACCTACTAACCCACTGATAAAATGATCTATCTCTTTAGTGAAAATTATTTCAATCCCTTTGTTGGTCTTGTGTGTTTGGGTTATGGGGAGCTCAAAATAAGAAAAAACCCAAAACAAGATAAAGACAAAGAACATCAGTGCAGAAGCACTTAAAGCAAAGGTTACCCCAAAGGGCACTGGCAGTAAGCCATAGAAACAGTAAGTCCAAGAGGGTAGCATCTTTCAAAAAAAGAGGTGTGCAAGAACAAGGGGGCACAATTTGAAGATGGGGGGGTGGCTCAGAGGTAATTTTAAGGAAGTATTTTTTCACAGAGAGGGTTGTGGATGCATGGAACGGCCTTCCGGAGGAGGTTGTGGAGTCAAAAACAGTGGTGGAATCCAAGCATGCATGGGACAGTCATAAGGCCATTCTAGGGGTTGGGGGTAGGAAGAAGTAGGCTGCTGGTTAACTAGGATCTGCAGCTTATCCAGTAGGTAGGGAAATGGGCAGACTGGGTGGGCCAAGTGGTCCTTATCTGCCGTCAAATTCTGTGTTTCTAAAGCAAAAGGTACATCACAATGAATGATGCAACTTGGATTCAGAACTTACAGAATAACTCAAAACATAGGTACAAGTTAAAATAACAAGAAAAACACTTTATGAGGGTGGAGGGGGGAATAAGCAGCCACAAAGTGTCTTGTCAGTAGTTCAGAGGCACAGGGATAGCTGGCAGTGGGGTGAAGAAAGGATGTACGAGAGAGAGGTAGGTACTGCGGTAGGGGAAGAAGGGCGATAAGGTATAGGGAGAATTGGGTGAGGGGAGGCTGAGCGAAGAAGACATGCTAGAGTAAATGGTGGGGTGTAAGGGGGCAAGGTCAGGCAGCCTGCATTAGTAGTGACTGTTAGGGAAACTCACGGGGGGGGAAGGTGGAGTGGCAGGTGCCGAAGTAGCATGATGCAAACTGATTGCTGAGGCAAGTCATGAGAAGGGACAGAGGGAGGGGATATCTGAGGCCAGCCTAGTACTTGCTGGGGGCCAGAGAGAGCAGGTGTGGCTGGACTTGGGGGCTGGTGCACTTAGAGAGTGTTATTAGGTGCTGTTTGAGGTCAGTTTTGAATTGGACCAGACAATTGGTGGCCAAGAGGTGCCTGGGGAGTTCATTCATCCACGGGCGGTAGGCAAATGCATATTGCCCAAGTGAGGTGCGACGGAAGGGAATAGCCAAGATCCCTCTAGTGACCTGTAACGAGTTTGCCGCCTTGATCAAATTGCCTACACAAGGTGGTGTTCTTCCCTAGGATACAACTCTGGAATTTGACCCTGTTTCTTAATGACAGCCAATTTGCGTGTTCGTACAGAGTACAGGTATGAGTGCCATGCTCAGAATTGTGCCAAAGGGCCTCTCAAACAATTTATAATTTACATGCTTTTAAAACAATGGGGGTTTTCTGATATGTCTACCCCGGTAACTTAATTTTTATAATACAGTCCCCTAGTAACTTTTTTACCTTTATCAAAAACGCATAGTGCCGTGGTATTTTCAACATTTGCTGGTTTCATACACATCAGGGTACTTTATGACATAGTGCTATTGCATACTAAATCCAACAGTGAGGAACACAGCCTGTTGTTGTTTTACATCAGCTCGGAGGTCACCACAATAACCTCCCTTGTACGAGGACCTGAGAGGGAAAAGAAAAATTAAAGAGGACACTATAGCCTAGTAGAAAGGGGAGGGGGCGCCTATAGGTGGCCAACCTTATGGAGTAGAAATTGTAAAGGATAGGCTAGGCTAAGAAATAGAACTGTTGCAACAGATTTAAGAAAAGGTTGGTCCTCGAGTGGCAGGATCTCCCTGTCACACTGTGTATTTCTTAGCCCCATTATTTATTTCTGAGGTCATATGCATGAAAACGGGATAGTTTCTCCTTGAGTGTTCATTAGCTTCTGTTGCTTCTTCCCTATCTAATGTCCATGATATTCTTCTTGTGACATCACTGTTATTCTCATGGCAACAGACTGTAATGTCACAACAAAGCATTATAATTTCAAATAGGGAATAAGCTTTAGAGGCGGATGAACTCTAAGGGAAATAAAGATCTTGTTTTGTGGGAATTTCTTCAGTAATTAATGGTGAGGAGAAATATGGAAGATATACGAAATACAAGCTGAACTGTATCAAAATGTTATAGTTTCCAAAGATTTCTCATGGGCATCAGCTGCTCTTTAAGCCCCCTCTTTCTTCAGCAAGCTGTAGTAAAACGTAATTTGAGGTCTGCTCCCCCAGTGATAAAAATAAAGGTGGAGATCCAGGATAATATTTAGCGTTTGCAGTAAGTGTAACAAGAATATTTTGTCTCACTGCCTTGACCTTGGACATTCAAGAGAGGGGTGTGACAGGGTTGAATAGGACCCTATCCCAGTTGTTGGTTTGAATGCTGAGATCTGTTCCGTTCTTTCCTGTCTCTTGTTTGTCTGGTTGCACAGCCAAATTTTCCTGCGAGACCTAGGATTTGATCACCCCAACAGTCTTGAAGTTCTTTGCCTCTCACTGTCTCCCCTTGCTGTTTCTGCCTTTTCCTCCTTGCATATATCTGCTGGTATAAAAATATATCCAATCATTATGTGGAAATGTAACTTATATTGGGATCCCTTTGTTTATAAATTATATAGTGTTACAGTTGAAATGTATATAATTATAGTTTGAGATGATTGCAGAAAGCTATTTGGAACTCAAGGGGTTAACCTGAGAGCAGTTTTTAAGCCCTTTTTCAGAAGAGCTGTGGAGAAGGGGCCTCAGTTCTGGGACATTGTGTTCTTGCTGTACCTGCCTGACACTTACAAGAACATTGGAAATTTGCAAGAACATTTTAGAAAAAAAAAAACAGGATGCTTGTTTAGAAGGGGGTTGCAAAGACTTATGTGTGAGAGAGAGAGAGAGCTACAGTGTTTTGAGAGACTCAGAGATTGAAGGAAAACTCAGATGGATCTTCTCTGTTTAGCCTGCCTTTGTAAGTAGTTATTCTGAACAATTGTATTTTTTTTTATTGTTATTCATAATAAACCTCTTGTTGCAAATTTTACAACTGCTCCTGGTTTTCTTATGTTTCCTGACCTGTGTCTCGCTGTCAAGGGGTAACTGGGACCAGGAGCTAAGATGAGCTGCAGTTTGTTGCATGAGTTATTCATAGTTCAGCAACTCCAGGGTGTCCTAATTTCTGGTAAAATATATTCCAAGATACAAATTTCTGGCAAGATATATTCCGAGATGCGTCATAATTCTTCTGTTCCATATGAAAGGTAACTATGTTTTAAGAGGCATGGGAAGAAAATAGATGTACACTAGTGTGTCACGTGGACAGCTGGCTCTGATTACAATATATTTTTTTCTGCAATATAAAATATGTAGGGGATTGTCTGTCAGGAGAAACTACTGTCTTGCTGAAACTGACACATCAAACCCCCCCCAGGTATAAGTTCAAAGGACAGGACGTAGGTTAAACGACAGATGTCTGAGGTGCAATTACCTTGTCATTTTGCTTTGAAGACAGGAACTAAAATATCCATTTATGACATCCTCAGGGAAATCCTTTGATTTGCACTAGGTGTCATGATGAAAAGGGGCACATGCATGTGTTTTGGATGTCTTCCAAGGAAGCCAGCTAATTACATCAAAGAGACTTTGATGTCTGTGTGAAGCAGGTCCCAGACTAAATTGGGAAGTCCAATATGCATTTGCTTGGGGTATCCAGTGAATTACATCAAAGAGACTTTGATGTCTATGTGAAGCAGATCACAGACTGGTTTGGGGGAAGTCACATGAAAAGAGGAGATTCATTGATGTCATGTATTTTTTTTAAATATCTTATTAGGACATCCTGTGTTACAAAATATAAATTTTAATACACCAAGGCGGAGTTAGGTGACCTCAGAGAGAAGGCCGGCTCAATACTGCTTTTAAGTATACTGAGCAGACCTTAGACACAGAGAGACATTCATTTTCTAACTGAGAAAGAGGAACATCAAAGCACTGAAAGATTAAGAAAGTAAGGATACATTAGATAAGACCAGTCTGAGTGTATGGGTTGTAGGAATTTGCACTTTTTTATTTATTTATTTTTTATTTAGTTTTTGTTGACCGGGTAAGTGCACTAGACAAATCCTGCCTATTTTCAGGCACGACCCGGGGGAGAGGGGGATACAGATGAATGCCAACTGACCTTGAACCAGATTAAGCTGTTGGTGATATTTTTTTTTTTAGTGAATGAGGGAAATTTGGCCAGGACACCGGGGAAATTCCCCTACTCTTTTCGATAAGTGCCATGGGATCTTTAACATCCACCTGAACTACCACCAATCCAGGCAGATGGGACCTCGGTTTAACGTCTCATCCGAAAGACGGTTGTTTTGTTTTTAAGATTGTATGTGTATATCTTGTTCTATAGTTACTGTTTTCCTATTTTTACCTATTTTAAAGTAAAGATATACTGTATATTTTAAAAGCAGAAACTACCTGGTGTGCCTTGAAACTTCTTTCTTTTTATAAGTAAAGCTCAGATGGTTACAGTTGACACTGTGCATGAGCTTATTGTGGTACCAAACTGGGAAACAGGTAAGAGTTCTCTAGGTCTTGCATAGAGTTCTAAGGGTTCATTTTGTAATACCTGGTTAGGTGCCCGTAGGCAAAGATATCTGCCCCCAAGACAGAATTATCTGAGCCTGACAATTGGGTACGCTAACAAGAGGTTATCAGTTTGAATCGTTCCAGAACTTGGGAGAAAGGTGACTCGAACCCACAAAAACAGACAAGAGGATTACCTTGTTCTGTTAACTGTTCACAATTCTACACTCAGTGGTTGGCACTTTGGGAGTAGAGGGCTGACCTGCTGAGTGGGGTTGTGACAGACTAATAGTTTCATTTTTAAAATGTCGAGGCTAAACCCTGAATACTTGCCAGCATCTTCCAGTATTTCTCATACTGCTGCACGAGACACTTCGGGGGAGATTAGTGTTAGAATTATGATATTGGTAAACATTGCCAGATGATATTTCCTACCACTTATTTGGGTTGCCTTCTAGCCCTGTTTGGCATTGAATTTTAACAGCCAGACCTTAGACCACCTCTCTAACCTTTGTTAGTCTCTCTGTAACTCTCTTCCTCCCCACTCGCTATCTACCCTGCTACAGAACTTAGTGCTCTCTGCAGAGACTCATTTTGCCCTGTATTCCTCCTCCTATGTTGCTGATGAATATATTGAAAAGGACTGGTCCCGGTACTGACCCCAGCGTACCCCACTTGCGACCTCTCTTTTCCGTGATTTGACCCAATTTACTAACACTGTCTGCTGTCTACCCCCAACCAACCTTCTATCCACATAACTAGGTACTTCGCAGCTCCCAGATCCACCAATTTCTTTGACAAGACCTACCAGCAACGCACCCATGCTGCTTACTGTCCTGGAGCCAATTTCTCTACAGGTAGTTCTTTTGGTCCTCTGTAACTAGTGTCTCCATCAATGGGTTGGAAGCCCTAAAGGAAAACAAGGCGATGGAACCAGACAGGATCCACCAAAGAATACTTAAGGAGCTGAGCACAGTGCTAGCCACCCCTCTGGCAGTGTTATTTAGTATGTTATTGGAGACGGGGGGTGGCTCCAGAGGAATGGAGGAGGGCTGTTGTCCCTTTGCACAAGAAAGGCAGTAGGGAGGAGGCCGGTCTTACAGACCAGTCAGTCTCACATCAGTAGTGGGGAAGTTAATGGAGTCCCTGTCAAGGCACAGACTGATGGAGTACCTGGAGACATATGGAGTGCAGGATCACAGGCAGCACAGCTTCACAGTGGGGAGGTCATTATGTCAACAATTACAGATTTCTTTGATTGGGTAACTAGGGAAGTGGATCAGGGGAGGGTATTGGATGTGGTCTATTTGGACTTCATTAAGGCCTTTGACAGTGTACCCCCCAGGAGGCTGATAAAGAAACTTAGCAGCCTGGGAGTTGGGGAGAAAATGGTAAGCTGGATATCAGACTGGTTGAAAGATAGGAGGAAAGGGTGATGGTAAACAGTCACTCGGAGGATGGAAGAGTGACCAGTGGAGTACTATAGGGATTGGTACTGGGCCCTGTCCTCTTTAATGTTTTCGTAAGTAACATTGCTGAGGAACTGGATGGGAAGGTATGTCTGTCTGCAGGTGATGCAAAAATCTGCAACAAGGTGGAAACCCAGGAGGTGTGGCGAGAATGCAGAGGGATCTGGAGAAACAAAATGAGTGGTCTAGGGAGTGGCACCTGGGTTTCAGTGCCAAAAAGTGCAAAGTCATGCACCTGGAGCATGGTAACGGGGGGACTCTGTATAAGATGGAGGGGGAGTACATACAGTTACCAGGCAAGAAAGGGACCTTGGGGTGATCATATCTGATGATCTCAAGGTGGTAGGGCATTGCGACTGACTTAGGTAAGGTTGGATGGCAAGATCTCTAGCTTGCCAAAACGGCCAATGAGGCTATCTCTGTCCTCAACAAGAACCTTGTCACACTGGCAAATAAGCATACCCCCTTTATCAAGGCTAGGGTGCGCAACACCTCTCACCCCTGGTTTACTCCAGGTCTTAAGGCTGCACTTGCAAACCATGACAAGATCTGGGCTCAGGCTGGGCGTACCAAGAGCCCTGCAGATTGGCAGTCTTTTAGAGCAGCTAGGAATGCCTACATAAAAAGCATTCACTCTCGGCCCAGTGACACTGAGGGTTGAGGCGCTGGATGCCACACCTCGTGCTACACCGGTGACCCGGGTTCGGGAACGGACTCGGCTGGGTAAGAGAGGATTGAGCGTCCCAATGGATGCTCTCCTCCCTCTGGGGAGGGTTACCAGGGGTGCCTTGTGCACCCGCATCCCGAGAGAGCCGGTGGAAGCACGGGCTCTCCAGGGTTCTGGCGGCTCCATTCACTGGAGTCGGGAAGGGGGAATGCTGTCTGGCGCTTGGGAGAAGGCGTGGGTCAGCACGTCGCCTCTCTGGATGTACGCCCTTGCGCCGGCGCCCCCAGGGGACTGGGAACCACAGAAAAACAGAACAAAAGCCTCAGTGAGCCTAGAAGACGGCAGCTCCAACAGCCATCCAGGTCCAGAACCCATGGGCAGATCTCCACTGTGCAGGTGCTCCACGAGGAGGAGGAGGTAAGGAGTAACCGGGCACTCTAGAGACAGACGCTGTGGTAGCGGACCTAGGAGGGACATGAGCAATGCCTGAAGGAGTGGAGCACTGAGGGAGTATAGGAGAGGGTGTAAATGGGGCAAGGTGCTCCAAAGTTTAAAAAAAAAAAAAGCATTCGCTCTGCCAAAGCAAACGTCTATGTTTCCACCCTAGAACAGGCAAACGGGAATTCTCATAAAATTTGGAGGACACTTAAAACTATCAAAGGACGGCCTACTGCACCCTTCATTTCAACTAAGATCCTCACCAACGGTAGGACTGTTGAAAGTAATTCTCGAATCCTGGAAGAACTTAACTCCCATTTTGTCACTGCTGGCTTAGCCTGCGACTCCTCACCTTACGCAGGCCAAGGGAATAATCAAGCCAGTTCTATCTCCACTTCCCATACCTCGACTTGTCCCTTCCAGCTGCGTACACTTAACTACAAAGAAGCTGAAGATTCGCTCCTTAACCTTGATACTAAGAAAAGCGCCGGGGATGATGGACTTAAACCTTTTTTCTTAAAACTAGGCTACGCCCACCTCACTGCCCCCATACTTCATATTTTCAATCTCTCCATCACTTCTGCCACAGTTCCGTCTTGTTGGAAATCGGCCCACATGCTTCCCCTAATCAAATCAGGGGACCCATGCACTCTAAATAATTACAGGCCTATCTCCGTCTTGTCCATTCTCTCTAAACTTTTTGAAAAACTGATTTACAATCAATTAAAATTTCATATCGAAACCTTTTCACTTCTGAACCCAGCACAATCCGGTTTCCGGCCTAATCACAGCACTGTCACAGCACTGGTTAAAGTCACTAATGACTGGATCTCTGCTTTGGATGCTAAGAAGATCACTGGTGCAGCCTTCTTAGACCTTGGTAAAGAGTACGACACCGTTGACCACAATTTATTGGTTACCAACTTACTAAACTAGGTGCTACTCCTTTCACTGCTCAGTGGTTTACCAGTTACCTAGCAGGGAGGACACAGAAAGTCAAAGTTGATGGCCTATTCTCAGCCTCCTTGCCGATTGCTAGGGGAGTCCCACAAGGCTCCATCCTAGGTCCAATCCTTTTTTACTTTGTACATCAGCGATCTTGACTCTCAAGTAACCAGTTCCAACTTGCATTTCTTTGCGGATGACACAGTACTGTACACCTCTGGCTCAATATTGTCTGTAGTAAGGGACTTGCTACAAGCTGACTTTGCTCAGCTCAAAATTAATCTTATTAATGCTAAGCTTCTCCTCAATGGCAAGAAAACCAAGGCAATGATCTTTACCCTTAGTACCTCATCTACCACTCTCCCTGACCTACCAAAAGACTTTGTTGTTACCTCTCTAGGTGAACCTTTGGAAGTCGTCCCCAAATTTAAATATCTTGGCATTTGGTTAGATAACAAGCTCTCTTTTGATGACCATCTTGAGGACCTATCTAGAAGGCTAAAAGCCAGGTTAGGTTTCTCTCTCAGAAATAGGTCTGTCTTCCTGCTAGAGACGCGAACCAGGCTTGTTCAGGCCACATTCCTTCCCCTACTTGATTATGGGGATCTAATTTACACTTCCTCTGCAATCTCAAGCCTAAGTAAGTTGGACATCCTCTGTCAGCATGCCCTGCGGTTCATTACCAACTCCCCGTAACGAACCCATCATTGTGATCTTTACGCAGCTGTTGGCTGGACATCACTTACCACTAGACGTTTGCTCCATGCTGGTATCTGAACTCTTTAAGTTACTCCTGAATAAACTCCCGAGCTACCCAACATCTTTCATCTGCATTTCCCACAGTGCATATTAACTTAGGAAATCTGACATTGTCTTCCTTTTTGTGCCTAGGACTCGCACCACCTTTGGCAAATGTGCTATATCACTTGCTCTTTCAATTATCTGGAACCGACTCCAGTCCACACTGAAACTATCTAGCATTGTCTCTGTTAACTTCTACAAAGTGGCTGGCGCTTTCCCCCTCGGAGAAGGGGCACCCATCTGGCATAGGGTTACGCCAGGTTACCCTGGGGGCTGGCTGTGATTTGAGCGGAGGCTCGGAGGACAGATGGGTCGGAGGGTAGCCTTGGCAAGCCTGAAGGAGAGGCTGCCATAGGAGCACGTAGGGGTAAAAGAAATAACACAAAAAAAAACTTCTACAAAGTGCTAGCTGCATCTAAAATAAAATATATTTTGTAGCTGTTTTTAAGCCTCTTCCCTACCCTTATGTTCTTACTATGCCCTCCCATCTACCTTGAATTAGCTCTAGTCAAGACTGAAAATGATCTAAATGATCTCTTCAGCTGATCTTACTTTGAGAGGGCTCCTGCAGTAGGTAATTACATATAGGACTGACGCCGGCCGGCGGCAGGACCCCACGGAAAAATTTCTAGCTAGCAGTCCCTGGCGAGGGACCACCCCCACGTCAGGTGACCGGCGTCATCTGCGATGTCGGTATAAAGGGGCGGTCCGGACGCCCGCCCAGTTCTTCCGCCGTCCAGCTCGTGCAGCGCCCCCCTGCGTGAAGTTAAATCGCTCAGTCCTGTTACTTGGTTTTTCTCGAAAAGTTTCAGTATTTTGTATTTTATATTTTCTATCATCAGGTGAACGTCGGTATATGTCGTCCCCTTCAAAAAATAAGTGCGACTCGTTCGGCACCCAACTGCCTCACAAAGACGGTCACTCCCTCTGCCTTTTCTGTTTAGGCCCCGACCATGCGGTCGAGAAGTGTCTGCACTGCCTTCATTTCAACGCGGCCACCCGCGGACGACGCCAGAAGTCTCTCGAAGCCTATCTCCTCAAGAAGAAGATGTCCACGATGGAGAAGGAGTTGAAGAAACTTCGGCTGGCGTCGACCTCCCCTGAAGGGCACAAGAAGCGGGACAAGGAAAGGCACCGGGAGAAGGCCTCCTCCTCCGCGACTCCAGCCGGGGTCGCGGGTAAGGTAACGTCCCCTCTGGGGGATCGCCCGACGGCAGCCTCCAAGGCTTTGGAGGAGGCGTCGGCCCGCCCGTCGGGTTCACATTCGAGCCCGCCGGTGCCTCCGGCAAAGGAGGCTCCAGCCTCAGTACCGCTGCAGGCTTGTGGCCTACTGGTGCGGGCGCCTCCCATAAGCTCTACGCTCCTCCGCCGTCCGCCGGAGAAGGCGCTAAGACGCCCGACCCTCCGGGCGGTCAGGCAGTGTCCCACGGACGGGCCTCTTCTCATCCTCGGCCTGTCTCCGGCAAGGGACCCCCGAAGTCGGACGCCGGCTCCTCCGGCGTCCGCCGGGTTTCGGCCCCTAAGTCACACGTCGGCTCCTCCGACGTGCGCCGGGCCTCAGAGCCTACAGCAGACCCTGCTTCATCTGTCGTACCAGGTTCCCTGCAGCCTTCGCTGCCGTCAGGGGAGCCCGAGTCCCCCTTGCCCGACCCCGGGGATTTTTCTCCTCCGTCCCCGGACGAGGCTCGGGATCCTGGGCTACCGTCTGATCCTCTTCCTACAGAGCCGGATCTGACGTCGGCTCCCCTGACGCTGGCTCCGGTGCCGGCTTCCCTGACGCCGGCTCCGACACCGGCCCCTCCGACGCCGGCGGGGGATATTCCTCTTCCATCGGGCCCTCCACCCCACGAGCCTATCATGGTTGATCCGCCCGTGGAGTACCCAGCTGGGCCGTCTACTCCGGCAGCTCCTCCAGTGCCTGGGGATCCGCCGTCCTATCCGACGCCGGTTTTCCCAGGTCCACAGTATCCTGTGCCGCAGTACCTGGCACTGACTTCACCGACGCCGCAGTACCCGACGCCAGTATTCCCGCAGCCGGGTTGCAGATACTCTCCCTACGGATTTCATCTGTACAACTATCCCCCTCCTCCTCCTCCACCACCCCCTAGGCCGCTGGTGGATCTCCAGGAGACTCTGGCCTCCTGGTGGGCTGAGGCCAAGGCTCAGCTCACCAAGGAAGTTGAGAGCCGCTATGGCTGACGGTGCCACCACCAGCTCCGTGTGCCCCAGGCGGCACACTGCCTCCGCCTCGGATTCCCGGCTTTGCCTCGGGTCTGGAGAGGGCAGGACACGCGTCCAGGATCCTCCCTAAGGAACCTGTTCCTCCCTAGACAAGCTAGGAGTCTTAATCTGCTTCAAATTCTTCTTCTTCTTCTTCTCTCGGACCCTGAGGCTCTCGATGGGTGCTCGAGAAAGACGACGAGCCGCCTCCGTCCAAACCCCAGCCGAGGACTCCGAAGTCTCCTCCGGAGGATCCTTCCTTCACGGAGTTGCTCAGGAAGATCCAGGAAGTCCATCAGTGGCGTTCCTTAGAGCCAGATCCTCAACGGGTTAAACTCGCCGAACATCTGGACTTGCCCCTTACGGTTCCTACTCTAGTGCCACCCTGGATCGAGCCTCACGCCCACCTTGTTTCCACGATTTGGAAACAACAGTCAGCTTTAGCCCCACATCCTCGGAAGTCTAACAGGCTATGCCAGGCTCCGGAGGGTGTAGACTTTTTAGATTCTCACCCCCGTGCAGACTCTGTTGTGATTAGCGCCGCTCACGGCCGGTCAGCACACCCGAAACATTTGAGCTTGTCTCCCCCAGATAAGGAATCTCGCCTTCTGGATCAGTATGGAAGTAAGATCTATGCTTCTTCCACTCTGGGAATCAGGGCCCTAAATTATGTATCACATATGGGGGATTACCAGAAGGCTGTCCTTACCCAGGCGGAATCCAAGATTGACTCCATGCCTGACTGTCAAGTCAAGCAGGAGTTAGCCAACCTGGTACATTCTGCTCGTTCGGCCAGTCGTCATATGCTGAGGACGACCTACGATGCAGTGGACACTGCAGGACGGAGCTCTGCGTTCGCCGTAAGTCTTCGGCATCATGCATGGCTCCGTGTGTCAGGTCTGGTCCCGGAGGTGCAGTCAGCAATTCAAGAAGCACCTTTCAGGGGTTCTGTGCTTTTCAGTGGTGATGTCAAGGACATCATCACTGACTTGCAGGAGAAGGGGACGGCACTTAAATCGGTTGATTCAATGTACCATCCCCATCCCCCACAGCGCCGTCCCTTTCGCGGACGCAGCCGGACTCGAGCGAAACCTCAGGGAAGGCGGGCCACTAAACGTCGGGCCCCCACAGCTGTCAGGCCCCCGCTGCTCAAAAAAGCAACGGGTGCCCCAGCTGTGGCGCTGCCTCACACCACCTGACTCCTTCCCTCTCCCACCGCCTCCGGACGTCCCGGAGGAACCAGTAGGAGGGAGGGAGGTTCTCCCTCCACCTTCCGGGTTGGGAGAGGATAACATCGGATTCATGGGTGCTTCAGATCATTGCAGAGGGGCACTCCATAGAGTTTCACAGAAACCTCCACGTCCCCCCCCCCCCGAACTCCTCTTACTCAAGGGACCATCTTCCTTTGGTCAGGGAAGAAATCTCTGCTCTCCTTTCGAAGCACGCATAGAGCCCGTCCCCCCTCACCTCCATGGGAGGGGTTACTATTCCCATTTCTTCCTCGTACCAAAGAAGACAGGAGATCTCAGACTCATTCTTGATCTCAGCTTCCTGAACCTATATGTGGAATACAAGAGGGTCAGGATGCTCTCCCTTCAAACCCTCTTGCCCCTGCTTCGGCCGGGCCAGTGGCTTTGTGCGCTGGATATGCAGGATGCGTACCTGCACATCCCCATTCGCCCTTCACACTGAAAGTACCTCAGGTTTGCGTTCCAGGAGACCACTACCAATTCCAGGCGCTCCCTTTTGGTCTTTCCTCGGCTCCCCGAGTCTTTACCAAATGCCTGGCGGTGGTAGAGGCCCACCTGCGTACTTTGGGAGTTCAGGTTTTTCCCTACCTGGACGACTGGCTCCTGGCGGCCCCGTCCAGGGAGGAACTCCTGCATTTTCTCTCCCTCACCCAGCAGGTTTTCACTGGCCTGGGTATCACCATCAACCATTATAAGTCTCACCTGGATCCCTCACAAAGGCTCCAGTTCATCAGAGCAATCCTCAACACGACAATGTGCAAGGCCTTCCTGCCTCCGGACAGGGGGGCCTCCCTCCAGTTCCAGATTTCCCTCCTATCGGAACACAGGAGGGTTCCGCCGAGGTCGGTGCTCCGTCTACTGGGGCTTATGGCAGCGGCCATCCCGACTGTTCCGCGCTCGCGTCTCCACATGAGAATCTCTCAGTGGACTCTCAGATATCAGTGGGATCAACAGGTAGACCTAGATCATCTGGTTCTGATCTCCTCGCCAATGGTAAGAGACTTGCAATGGTGGATGGTTCGAGAGAACCTGTTCCGGGGGGTCCCCTTTTTTCATCCTCCCCCCGATCAGACTCTGACCACGGACGATTCAGGCGAAGGTTGGGGAGCCCATCTGGGTCCTCACCGAACCCAGGGCCTGTGGTCAAAGTTGGAGTTAGTTCTCCACATCAACGTGCTCGAGCTTCGAGCAGTGCTGTATGCTCTCCAGGCCCTTCACCAATACATCCTCCCGGTCACCTAGCTGTCCAAACGGACAACATGTGCATGGTGTGGTACATCAACAAGCAGGGAGGGACTCTGTCCTACCCGCTGTGCCGGGAAGCGATGAGGGTTTGGGAATGGGCAACGCTTCACAACCTTCACCTCACGGTGATCCATGTTCCGGGAGTTGACAGTGTCCTGGCAGACAGACTAAGTCGCTCATCGGCTCTTCTACACGAGTGGGAATTGGACAAAAAAGTTCTAGAAAGCATCTTCCAGATTTGGGGGACTCCTCAGATAGACCTGTTCGCCTCCTCTCAAAACGCAAAGCTTCCAATATTTTGCTCGCTCGCTCCAGAGTGAGGTGCTTTCTGGAGCGACGCTCTATCTCTAAGCTGGAAGGACAGATTCGCTGTTGCTTTTCCCCCAATTCCTCTGGTCCCTCGTGTGCTGCAGAAGCTTGCTTTGGAAGGAGCGAGAATGATTCTGATCGCTCCTTTCTGGCCCAGGCAAATTTGGTTCTCTCTTCTACAACAATACTCAGAGGCTCCTCCTCTTCCTTTATCTCCAGGATTGCTGACCCAGGATCAGGGGACCCTGGTCCATCCGGGACTCAAGTCCCTTCAACTTCATGCATGGCTCGTGCAGACCTAGCTCAATCTCGTTTTGGCATTTCCTCTAAGGTGGCCGAGATTCTTGTGGAGGCTAGAAAACCCTCCACTCGGTCCACCTACGCCATGAAATGGAAAAGATTTTCCATCTGGGCTGCGTCCAGGAGCGTGGAGCCCTTTTCCTGTCCTGTGACCATTCTACTTGAGTACATGCGTCATCTTTTCGACCTGGGTCTCAGTCATTCCTCTTTGAAAGTCCATATGGCGGCTATTTCAGCCTACCATGTCCCTTTCACTGATAAGGCATTTGCCCAGCTGGAGGTATCCAAAACTTTCCTCAGAGGGGTCCTTCATCTTAGGCCCCCTATCCGGACTCCAGCTCCCCCTTGGGACTTAAACTTTGTCCTCGAGAAACTTGCTCTTCCTCCCTTTGAGCCTGCGGCTTCAGCAGACTTGAAGTTTTTATCGTGGAAGATGCTCTTCTTAGTGGCCATTACTTCTGCTCGCAGAATTTCTGAGCTCCAGGCCCTGATGTGCAAAATCCCTTATCTGATTTTTCACAAAGAACGAGTAGCTCTTCGCACGAATCCTAAGTTTCTCCCAAAGGTGGTAGTGGAGTCTACCTTGAATCAGTCTATTGAATTACCTGCCTTCTTCACACAGTACTCCAATCGAGCAGAATACCTGCTCCATACCATGGATGTTCACAGGATCCTGAGATACTACACTGATAGGATGAAGGATCTCAGAAAGACTGATCAGTTGTTCGTCTCTTTTGCTCACAAAAGAGAAGGCAATGCTGTCTCTAAGCAATGCCTATCAAAATGGTTGGGCCATTGCATCACTTTCTGTTATGACAAGTACAACAAGACCCTACCGGGTCAAGTCAGAGGTCACTCCACTCGTGGAGTAGCAGCCTCTGCGGCTTGTTTCAAGAACGTGTCTGCCGCAGACATCTGTGCTGCCGCCACTTGGACTTCCGTCCATACCTTTACTAAACATTACAGTTTGGACATTGCCTCTCGCCGTAGAGCAGGCTTCAGGTTAGCTGTCCTGCAAGGCCTCCTTTCTTGAGGCTTGTAACGTTTTCCTTGCTACTTCTTGGAGTAGTACCTCCTCCGGTGCCTTTTCCTTTGTTCCAGACTGCTTGGGATTCTGTCCTATATGTAATTACCTACTGCAAGAGCCCTCTCGAAGTAAGATAGTACAGTTACGTAAGAACTTACCGTAGCAGTAGATCTTCGAGAGAGGCTCTTGCAGTAGGTAATACCTTCCCGCCCTCCATCCCCCTAGGCTTTTTCAGCTCCTTTTCCATTGAGGGAAATATCTGCTTCTCTCTCGTCTGGGCCTGTGGCGGGAAAGAACTGGAAGGCGGGCATCCGGGACCGTCCCTTTATACCGACGTCGCATGACGCCAGTCACCTGACGTGGGGCGGTCCGCCAGGACTGCTAGCTAGAAATTTTTCGGATGAGGGTCCTGCACGGTCACGCATCCTATATGTAATTACCTACTGCAAGAGCCTCTCTCGAAGATCTGCTGTTACGGTAAGTTCTTGCGTAACTGTACTTTCTCAGGACCCTCTCCTACCCTTGCATTCTTTATCTATATCTTACTCCCCCTTACTCTCTCTAGCCCTCTTCCTTCTCCACTCTCCACTAATCTTCAACCCCTCCTCGTTAATTAACTACTCTCTCCTGTCACCCTACACTGTCCACATTTATTGCTTCTCACCAGTTAATGCTTATAATCCCTACCTTGTTTTGTCTTAATTGAGCACTACATATTATATGAACCTTAACTGTACTTTATTTTACTATGATATACTCTTCTATGTAATGGTGCAGATGAACCTTATTTGTACTTTGCTTTATTTTTCTATGATGCCTTTCAAACAACTTGAAGTCTTGCTGCATTCAGACATAATGCAGTTAGCCCCAGCACTTGAACTGCCCCGGAGAGGAAAGAGTTAACTCTATGCAGAAGCATAGAACGTTGAGCTCGAGCTCGGTTTTCAAACCTCTGTCTGTGGTACTTCTCAGTGTAACCGTCAGATTCTTTACTCCGCCTAACAGTGAAGTCGCTCCGGAGATTTCCTCTGCTCGGTTTGGTAAAAGTAAAGCGTTTGGTTTAAACCGTATCATTTTTTATTTTCGGATTTCCAGCCTCTGTCTATGGTACAGGTAGTGTGTAGATAGGTAGTGACTGTGTTTTATTCTGTGAAAAAGTTGGAAATTGTTCTTTTCTTCAGTTTCTTTCCGGTCGGTCCGGTTTGGAACCGACCCATTCTGTTTAAATTTATTTCTGGGATTAGAGTGGTGTTCCGGTACCGATCGATTTCAAAGGAACCAAGTTTTTTTGCCGGTTCTTTTAAAAAGCCTGTGACACGGTTTGTAACCGATCGGTTATTGCATTACCTGGCTTGAAAGCTGCAATTGGGTAATTTGTTAAGTTGGCCATGTCTGAGAAACCCAAGAAGAAAACCGGTCCCACTGGGTTTCAGCGCTGTACTGAGTGTGGGGAGGCCTTTGCTAAGGCTGACCCCAATCTCATCTAGGTTTATTGTCTGGGGTTTGACCACCTCAAGTCAGACTGCCAAATCTGTAAAAGCTTTCCTAAATCCACTCTAGATAAAAGACTGAGTAGGCTGAAGGAAAGGGAGGCTGAGAAGTCCGTAGATCCGGATGGCCAGTCCGCTTCAGTTGCGGCCGAACCTGAAGAGGTGCCTACTGACCTAGGCGATGCCTCCTCGGGCAAAAGGAGAGCCGATCCTGAGGGGTCGGTTCCATCAAAAAAGAAGCGCAAGTCTGCCGGTTCAGATCCAGTATCGCACTGTCCAACCCGGGACGAAATAGCCAAAGCGATTAGCATTGTTCAGTCACTTAGACCGGTTCCGTCCAAACTGGTACCGCCGGTTAGGTGGTCGGTTCGGTCAGATCACTCTCCTCCAGATTATGATTCAGACGCTTTTTATGAATAGTGGGAGGGAGACGAAGACGAAGACTATCCCGAGGATGATGATGATGACGATGACCAGGGGGGTCTGGATGTGCCCATTGAACTGGACATCTCCCCAGACAGGCCCTCAGGTGTCTTTCCTCCCAGGCTCTCTGAGTCCCCTTCACATTTTATGTTCTACAAAAAGGTGGCAGAAACCCTGCAGTTTCCCTTGGTTGAAACTGCAGAGGAGGATGAAGAGCCTGATTTTGTGGAAATGATGGACATCCCAGAGTCCAAAGGACTGTCTATCCCTCTTCATAAATCCTTGGGGAAACAGACACACAGGATTTTACAAACCCCTAATTCAGTACCTCCTGTGGATAAGAGACTGGACAGGAGGTATTTATTATCAGGCTCAGCTGCGGAGTTCCTTTATAGTCATTGCAGCCATGTTGGGGTAGTGCAGGCTGCAGCCTGTGACAGGGCTAACATTCCTTTGGCTTCACTCCCCCCCCGGATAAGGACTCCAGGAAAGTGGATGCCATGGCCAAAAAACAGTATTTGGCATTCTCTTTGGGACTCGGGCAGGCTACTTATATGGCCTACACAGTCAGGTACCAGAAATCCAGATGGGATACGGTTCTGGAACTGGCTAAACAAGGCCTCTCCCCAGCTAGTCAAGGAGCTGGAGGAGGTGGCTGCTGATGGAATTGAGGCATCCAAAATGCAATTTCATGCTGCTGTGGACTCCAATGATGTGGCATCTAGAGTTATGGCTACATCTGTGTCTCTCAGAAGACATGCTTGGCTCAGATGTACTAGCTTTTCACAGGATACCCAGACTAAGGCTATGGCTTTTCCTGTAGTAGGTAACTCGCTGGGGAGCAGACAGAGGCTTACATGAAGAAAATGGATGAATACAGGACCACGTACAGCAGTGCACAGGCCAAAGAAAGGCAAGCCACTCCACACCAGCAGCAGTCTAGGGGCAGGCCCTTTCAAAGGCCTTTTTACCAAGCCCAGGCCACCTCCTCCCCTCCCACAGAGGGGGTTCTTTAGAGGGAGGGACAGGAGGGGGATGAGCAGAGCTGCTCCCTCCTCCTCTGTCTAAGGCTCCTGCCAAGCAGACACCCTGATGTGTCGGTCTGGGTCGACTCCCCATTTCCAGGAGGAGGCAGGCTGGCTTACTACTTCCAGGCCTGGAAGTCTGTGACCTCAGACAAGTGGGTCCTGGAAGTAGTAAGCCAGGGACTGGCCCTCAGCTTCAAAAAATTTCCAAAAAAGAGGGCCAAGTCTTTTTCACCTGCATCACTCTCAGAAACCATTGCCCTAGAGGCAGAGGTTTCCTCTCTTCTAGCTCTCAGAGCTATAGAGAAGGTTCCTACTCAGCACAGAGGAAAAGGACTGTACTCCAGGTACTTCCTTACCCCAAAGAAAACAGGGGAGTGGCGACCCATCCAGGTGACCAAAGCAATAGACCAGGGAGGGGCTGTGGATGTAGCCTACCTAGACTTTAGCAAGGCATTTGACACAGTCCCGCACAAAAGATTAATAATCAAGTTAGCCAGCTTGGGTGTGGGTCCCAGGGTGGTAGCCTGGGTTGCAAACTGGCTGCACAACAGGACACAGAAGGTACAGTGAGGGAACACATTCCAAGAAAGGGGGTCACTAGTGAGTACCTCAGGGCTCAGTACTGGGTCCAGCCCTCTTTAACATCTTTATAGGTGACATTGCAGAGGGTCTGGAGGGAAAGGTATGCCTCTTTGCAGATGATATAAAGATCTGTGACAGAGTTGATACACAAGGGGGGGTAGAAAGGATGAGAAGGGACTTGGCAAGGTTGGAGGAATGGTCAGACATATGGCAACTTAGATTCAATGCAAAGAAGTGCAAAGTAATGCACCTGGGAAACAAAAACCCAGGAGAAGAGTACACAATAGCAGGGGAGGTACTAACAACAAAATGGAACGGGACTTGGGGGTAGTCATATCAGATGATCTAAAGGTGGGTAAGCAATGTGAGAAGTCAGTTAGGAGAGCCAGGGGAATACTGGGATGCATAGGAAGGGCATCACAAGTAGAAAAGGAAGTGGTTATCCTCTGTATAGACAGTTGGTGAGACCCCATCTGGAGTACTGTGTGCAGTTTTGGAGACCTCATCTACGCAAGGACATAGACAGGATGGAAGCAGTCCAGAGCAGGGCAACTAAAATGGTGCAGGGTCTGCATCAGAAATCATATGAAGAGAGACTGAGAGAGCTTAATATGTATACCCTTGATGAAAGGAGGGACAGGAGGGACATGATAGAAACGTTCAAGTACCTCAAGGGAATCAACAAAGTCCAGGAGGGTAGCATCTTTCAGAAAAAGAGATGTGTAAGAACAAGGGGACACAATTTAAAGATAGAGGGGGGACGGCTCAGGGGTAATGTGAGGAAATCTTTTTTCACTGAGAGAGTGGTGGATGCGTGGAACTGCCTTCCTGGGGAGGTTGTTGGGGCTAAAACAGTGGGGGTATTCAAACATGCATGGGACAGACACAAGGCAATTGTAGTGGGGGTGGCAGGAAGTAGGCTATTGGTTAACTAGAATCTGCAGCTTATCCAGTAGGTAGGGAAATGGGCAGACTGGGTGGGCCAAGTGGTCCTTATCTGCCGTCAAAGTTTATGTTTCTATGTGACCAAAGGTATTCGAATAAACACATTTCAAAGCCCAAATTCAAAATGGTAACTCTGGTTATAATCCTTCCCTCTCTAAAGTCAGGGGATTGGCTAGCATCTCTGGACCTCAAGGATGCCTACTTCCATATTCCTATCAGGTGCTCCCACAAAAAATAACTCGGGTTCGAGTTGCCTTCAGGCCATTAGCAATTCAGAGCTATGCCATTCGGCCTAACATCAGCTCCAAGGGTGTTCACAAAGTGCCTTGCAGTAGTGGTGGCTTATCTCAGAAGACAGGGTATCACCATCTTCCCGTATCTGGACGACTGGCTCTTAGTGGGTCTGTCACCTTTACAGGTCAAGTCAGCTCTTCAAACTACTCAGGCATAGAGTTGGACACTGTACAAGCAAAAGCCTTCCCTCCCCTGGCAAGGGTGAAGGCCCTAGTGGATCTCGCTTCCTCCTTTCGACCTCAGGTCTCCCGCCCAGCAAGACAGTTCCTCCAGCTCCTGGGCCACATGGCAGCTTCCACGGCAGTGGTACAGGGAGTAAGGTTCCAGATGAGGGACATTCAGTTTCATCTAAGGTCATTTTGGTCTCAAAAGAAGGATGCACTTACCAAACTAATCCCAGTGACTCAGACTCTGGTCCAAGCTCTCCAGTGGTGGCTGGACCAGGACAACCTCAGACAAGGGGTTCCATTTCTCCCTCAAGTCCCATCAGTAGTTCTAACTACGGATGCTTCTCTCCTAGGGTGGGGAGCCCACCTGGGAGCCCTGACAGCTCAAGGAGTCTGGTCCCCACAAGAGTCTCCTTCATATCAATCTCCTGGAACTCAGGGCAGTTTTCCTAGCTTTCGAGCTTCTCGGATTCAGTCAAGGGCAGGTGGTCCAAGTCAGAATGGACACACCACCACAATGTGGTACATCAACAAGCAGGGAGGCACTCGGTCCTCGGCCTTGTGCATAGAAGCCATGAAGCTGTGGTCTCTGGCCTATTCTCTTCAGACTTCTCTGGTAGCAGTTCACCTTCCTGGGAAGGACAACATACTAGTAGATGCTCTGAGCAGAATATCACAGGGACACCACGAATGGTCCCTGGATCCTCACATACTGAAGGTCATCTGCTCCAGGTGGGGCACTCCAAAGGTAGATCTCTTTGCAGCACCGGACAATCAGTAACTTCCTCTGTTTTGTTGCAGACCTCCAGTCCTGGGGACGGTTCCCCAGGATGCTCTCTTTTTGGACTGGAAGGGCAGGTTTCTCTATGCCTTCCCTCTGCTGTTCAGAGTTCTGATCAAGATCAGGACTCAACCCTGCACAGTGATACTGGTGGCTCCAGATTGGGCCAGACAGCTGTGGTGTCCTCTACTGCTGTCCTTGTCAGTGTCACGTCCCCTGTCTCTGCCCAGGACATACAATCTCCTGTCCTCCTCCCAAGGGCGGATCTGGTACCCCAATCTCCAGTCTCTCAGTCTCAAGGTCTGGCTCTTGAAGAGTTAGACTATGCAGCACTACATCTTTCTCAGGGAGTTCTGGATATTCTGAAGCTCTCCAGGAAACCTTCCACTAGAAAAACTTACAACTCCAAATGGAAAAGGTTCAGTATTTGGTGCTCTCAGAAAGGCATCCTGCCTGATTCTGCAGACATTTCCACAACCTTAGACTATCTATCTAGTTCATCTGAATGGTCTAGGCCTTAGGCCTGCCACTCTGAAGGTTCATCTAGCAGCTCTCTCTGCATTCCTCTCAGCAGGGAAGGGCTCTTCCCTGGCATCTCATCCTGTTTTCAGAAAGTTTTTCAAAGGACTGGTTCACATTAACCCTCCCTTTAGGGAGCCCCACTTGGGATCTTAATGTCTGCATAGCTCAGCTTATGCAGCCACCCTTTGAACCTCTGGCTTCGGCCGAATTGAAGTACTTGACCTGGAAAACTGTGTTTCTGGTAGCTATTACTTCTGCCAGGCAGATTAGTGAGTTACAGGCTCTGTCAGTTGAACCTGACTTCATCTCCTTCCATAGGGACAAAGTGGTCCTAAGAACCAATAGGAGGTTCTTGCCCAAAGTGGTATCGGATTTTCACCTGAACCAGTCTATATCTCTCCCTGTGTTTTTCACTGATCATTCTTCTTCAGGTGAAAGAAGGTTATACACTCTGGACGTTAAGAGGGCCCTTAGCTACCACATTGAGCATACTAAGGCACATAGAAATGACTGTCAGTTGTTTCTTTCTTATGGTGAAATGGGAAAAGGTAAGCCTGCCACTAAAAGAACTATTGCCAGGTCGATTGTTTCTTGTATACAATTCTGTTATGACAAGTTGGGTAGAATGCCCCCCTCAGGCCTGAGGGCTCATTCGACTTGGGGTACAGCTGCTTCTGTAGCTGCGGCCAGAGATATACCTTTGTTAGAGATCTGTAAAGCACCCACTTGGAAAACAGTACATACTTTTACCAAGCATTACTCCCTGGACATGCAGGCTAGGAGTGATTCTAGGTTTGGTACAGCAGTACTGCAGAGCCTCTTCCCAAAGTAGGTTCTGCATTCTCTCCTCCATAGGGAACTGCTTGGTAGTCTTTATGTCTGAATACAGCAAGACTTCATTTTGTTTTAAGAAAAAATTACTCACCATAGTAATGTTGTTTCTTCTACTGGAGTCTTGCTGTATTCAGACCTCCCCTCCCCCCCCCCGCCTCCCCTCTCAGAACCTGGGTTTTAGGAAGTGGGCTGGCAGGTACAGTGTTGCACCTCAGGGTGTACCTTGTACCCTCCTCTTGGGTGGGTGGATGTTGTTGTTATTTTTCTGGTGTTTTATACTTAAATATTGTCACTACCTTTCCTTCTTGGGTTCTCGACTTGAGTCTTTTGGGCCCAAAAATAATTTTTTGCCCTTTGGCTATATGCTGAACAATTTCCGTACTATAGTATGTTAGTTAGTGTGCTCGTAAGAATCTGAGGGTTACACTGAGAAGTACCACAGACAGAGGTTTGAAAACCGAGCTCGAGCTCAATGTTCTATGCTTCTGCATAGTTAACTCTTTCCTCTCCGGGGCAGTTCAAGTGCTGGGGCTAACTGCATTATGTCAGAATACAGCAAGACTCCATTAGAAGAAACAACATTACTTTATAAAATGGGTAGGCTAAATCAAGGAATCTGATTGGCTAGTTACCCATGCATGAAATCTGTTCCATGCATGGGTAAAAAAAGGGACTGGCAGTAAAAAGGCCAATATCCATAAGCCATGGAACGCTGGCATTTTTACTGTCTGCCATCTTTATATTTGCCAAGCAGGACAAAAAGCTACCGTACTTGGATTATTGTAACAAAAAGCGAGTAGTGTGGAAAAAAAAGAAAGCAATCAATCAGTCGTTTAAATGTTCATTATGCAAATGCTGCCTTTTTCTTTTTTGTATGCACTCCATAACGCAGCTCATCAAACGCTCGTCAATCGATCGGGAAAACTCTGGTGCCTCTCACTAATGCGTCACAGGTTAAAATGAACGTCCCCGATAACAGTTTAAAAAAAAAATCTACTGACTTTCAGATTTGTCCCATGGTTTCGCCAACCGATCGGGTAAACTCTGTTGCAACTAGCTCTCTCGCTTCACAGGCTGTTAGACAGTCCCCGATGACGATTAAAAAAAAAAACAATCCTACTGACTTGTCCTGTGGTTTTATTTGTTACAGTCCCGTTGCCACTTCCAAAGCCTCTGCCGGTAAAGGAGCAGATGGTTGGATGGGCAGCAGGAGGGAAAGACACGAACAGAGCAATGCTGATGAGTTAAAAAAAAAAAAAAAATAAAAAACTTTCCACGAGCTGCCCATTGGTTCCTCACTTTACCTGTACAGTGCAGATAATTGAAGAGCGGCATGTAGTCACGATGGAGGAACTGGGGGAAAAACAGGACGCTTGATCAAGTGAATCAGGCAAAGAAATTAAGGTAGAAAAAAAAAAGATAAAACTGCTTAGTAAATAACAGACCGACTAGTTAAAAAATAAATAAATAAATAATAATGTGTGTGTGTGTGTGTGTGTGTGTGTGTGTGTGTGTGTGTGGGGTGAACTTTTTCAGAAGTATGGATGCCACAGAAGGACAGAAATGCCTAGTGGCAAAATACAATAGCATCATCAGGTAGCAGGCGGAAGGACTAATTTATCTCAAATTATCACAAAGATTTCTGTTTTTGGATATTTAAATATAGTTTTTAGGGTGAGAAAAATATTTTTAAAATGTAGCCCATTTATAAAGCGCAATAAGACACTCCTCAGTGTGCATGGAACATATTACGCACGCCAGAGTTAAAGGCACTCGCCAAGGCCCGTGCCTTATTACGCCCTGGCCCGCGGTAAAATATGTTCCATGCACACCCTGTCATGTCTTATTGCTTACATGGTGAGTATTTTTTCTTTTCATGTAATGTCTCCTTGACTGTATACATGCTTCAGGACCTCCTTGTGAATGAGCTTGCTCAACGGAGTCTTCCTGCAATAAACTTGAACTTGACAGGACAGTAGGCAAGGCGAGCCAAATGCTGGGATGTGTAGGGAGGGGGGATCTCCAGCAGGAGAAGGGAGGTGGTGTTGCCTGGTATTGCTCACTGGTAAGAACCCACCTAGAGTATTGCATCCAGTTCTGCAGGCCACAGCTCCTCAAGGACATTGAAAGGGAGGAGGCCGTCCAAAGGAGGGCTACAAAAATGGTGTGGGGTTTGCAGAGGAAACCATATGAAGAGAGACTTTGGGAGCCAGGCGTATACTCCCTGGAAGAGAGGAGAGCGACAGGCGACACGATTGAGACCTATAAGTACCTCACAGGACTGAACAAAGTGCGGGGGGGGGGAATCTCTTTCAAGGGAGGAGGGACACCAGTATACGGGGGACATGCTGTGAAACGTGGGCAGTGGGATTTTAAGAGGGATGGGGGAAACACTTCTTCACAGAAAAGGTGGTAGACACCTAGGGCAGCCTGCCAGAAGAGGTGGTAGGAGTGAAGACAGTGGGGAAGGTGGCAGGGTGAATACAGTGGGGTGCTTCAGACATGCATGGGATAGGCACATGGGTATAATAAATAGAGGTAAGAGGGGAGAGACACCTGTGACCAAGTAGTGTATAGGGTTTAGTGTTGGGGAAAATAGGACAGACTAAATGGTCCCACTGGTTCTTTTCTGCCGACACTTTCTGTGTTTTCTATGTTGTTTACCTATGGTGGAGGTAAGACCGACAGGCCAGTACTTTTCCAGGTTCTCCCTGTCCTCGCCCTTCTGTTGTGGCACCACATCCATTATCCTGTAATCTCTCAGAACCACCCCTGACTGTAGTGAGCTATTGAATCGCCCTGCCTGGGGTTCAACTAGTTCTGGTACCAATTCCCTGAGCACCATTGGGTGCATTCCGTCTGGCCCAGGAGCCTTGTCTAGTTTAAGGACTACAAGCCCTTTAATAACCCTTTCTCCTGTAATTACCACCTGACCTGTCCCGTTGCAGCAGCCTTTATGCTGCTTTCCAGCAGAAGTCCACTATCCTCCACTGTACACACTGAGAAGAAGTAGTCGTTTAGAATGGCTGCCTTCTGCTCATCCTCCTCTACTACCCTGCCCACCTCCATCAGCCTAACAACTCCCCCGTCTTGCTTTCTTCCCTGATGAACATGAATTGTTTTCCCCCTCCCTTGACCCCCTTCACAGTACGTAGCTCTGTCAGCTTCTGAGTCCCTAACTGCCTTTTGGCCTCCTTCATCTTTACTGGTATTTGCTCCCTCCCATTTCTCCTTGTGGCCAGTGAAGGCCCTTTATTTGGCCCTTACTGCCTCCCTGACCTTCTTAGAGAACCAGATTGGTCTCTCTCTCTTGCCTATTACCCTTGGTAACTGTTCTCAGATATTGTTTGGTTTCTTTAAGAGAGCAGGCCCAATGGATAGGGTTGTCACAATAGGAATATTTTTCATAGTATAACGTTACAAAAAAGAATTGGCTACCCTAAAATATTGTGTGGTTGAGTGTGTGTGTGTGTGTGTGTGTGTGCGTGCTGATGTACAAGTGGACTGAAAAAAAATATTTACTGTTTTATGTGATGCAGCACAAAAAATGGTTATCATGATATAGGAAAGCAGATGAAATGTCATTAACACCTGAGGCAATTGCCGCTGTTACCATGAAAAGCGGTAACAGTGATGATCCTAGTGTCGGGGTAGGCAGCCTTTATCTGACAGGGGTGTGTTCAGCCATGTTTCCCTTCCACCGGACATCGGCCGTGATATCAGTATGCCCACCCGACATTAGAATGAGTGTCCCCATTCCTGCCTAGCTTTATTAATACATTATAAATAAATTCTATAAGTTATAATAAATAGCATCAGAATGAAGCTAATCTCTGAGCTATTTTTACCTTTCTTCCAAAAAAATAGAATGCTTGAGCAGATGACCAATACTCTCCTACCAGCCTTTGCTTCTGACATCCTCCTTCTGGTTCAAACCCACGTTGCCAGGATACTGAGCCGTCTCCTACTGCTCAGTGTCATGGATCCCACTTTCTTAGATGACTAGAGGCCCTCTCCTCAATTTTAAAAGTAAAAACTTGGGTTTAAGTGCTTTTTATGACAGTTTGATGTTTAAATATCACTTTTGTTTTAGGGAAGCCAACTTTATATGGCAGCTTGAAATGTCAGGGGGTCAGCCCAGATGGCATACCAGAGATCACAGCTTCGGAAGGCTTTTCCATCGAGGAAATTACAAAGGTATGGGATTGTATTGACTACTTTGTAAGT
This sequence comes from Neoceratodus forsteri, assembly GCA_016271365.2. NCBI lineage: Eukaryota > Metazoa > Chordata > Ceratodontiformes > Ceratodontidae > Neoceratodus > Neoceratodus forsteri. The sequence goes on along the minus strand of CM057458.1, from coordinate 166,026,696 downwards.
GTAAATGTTGAAACTTGTATAGTAAATTTTATTCTATAGGGTATCAAAACAGTATGGAAAAAGAAAATGGTAAACAAAAGTATTTTTTCCTACCATACTGTTTTGATACCTTAAAGTATGAAATTATCAAAGCATATTTTTGAATGCAGAAGACAGTAGTGTACATATGATGAGTTGGACACATAAAGCAGACTGTAAATGCTGTTGGAGGTGCTGTTCTCATGCGAAGATGGTAAAGTGAGGTTGGTTCAGCTGCATTTTCTTGGATCATACAACTTCCTCCAACATGAGTACGTTATTTCTTTTTTGGGAACTTGTACCGCTCTGTTCAGTAACAATAATAAAGAGAATACTGGTCGGGCATGTGGTTGCCTAATCAGTATTTTTATACTGTATAGGTGTTTGTATGTTATTTTTTGAAAATAAAAGCGTTTTCACAATGCTTTGTGGCAGCAGTGATCATGCCAGCGGTTTTAGTTCAGAACTTGAACTGACTGCAGTGTGTGGGGCAGCGTTGTGTAAAATACCAGCTGCCATGAGGATTTCTGATGGGCTAGAACGTTGTTGTACCACAGAAGGGTACAACCGCATTCGAGGACCTTTGAACTGTGGTACAACAATGTTTTAGCTGGCATTGAAATCCATGCAGAACAAACTTTTACTATACCCTATAATACGTAAATGGACCGTTATTTACAAATTTAAAGCAAATATTTAGTTTGACCTGAAAACGTACTGTCTGTCTGGCTGAAAAAGATGTGGATCATAATCTGCGTTCATCTCCTTGAAACCTCATTACCACCATGTCAAATCATAACAGCATCCAGAAAGGCACATATTTTTCTGACCCAGTGATGCAGCAGCAATGTGCTGCTCTGCCACAAGGGAGATCCATGCCCTGCAAATAACCATGAGTCTCTGTTCACTGAGCTGGCACAAAGTGGCTGCATCCTGAAAGAGTTGCGTTTTCTCTCCAGGGAGGAAGGGCTGGAATGCATCACACCTTAGAACTCCTTGTTACAAGTTGGACTGGAAGATGCTTCTACACCCTGAAGCTGACAGAGGTGGAGAACTGAGAAAGATGAAAAGCAGTGTTTGTTCCGGGGGTTCTACTGTATTTTCATTTAATCATTATTAAATACTTTCATTATGGCCATTATGATGGATTAGTCATCATCTTGTTAAAGATGGCATTTCGATTTTCCTTCAGATCCATTAATTAACAAACCTGTACATAATCGATCGTAATACTTACTGTGTTGGGTCGTGCTGTTTTAAATATCTTTTTGGTAATCATTTCTTACTGAGTTATGATGCATAACAAAGGAAATGTTTAAAAGAAATATTCTCCCTCCTGTTGCTGGTCACAGAGCAGTTGCACCTAGGATCATCCCTCCTGGGCTTCCATAGAGGCAGGAAGCAGACTTTTGACACAGCACAGGCTGAGCCCTGTGGATTGTGCCAGTCTCCTTCCTGCTTCCACGGAGCAGTCAGCACCAGACACAGGCTGTCACCTTGTGATAGCAGCACAGGTTTTCCTTTAATTTATAAAGCGGTGGTCTTGTTGAAGACAGTGGGCAGCTTCAAGACAGTCTGGGATAGGCACGGTGGAAAGTAAGGATCATGGGTGGGGAGAATGGAAAGGGTGGGAGGAGTGGGGAGGGGGAGGCAGGGTCAGAAGCTCAAGCTGTGGACTCTGCAATAGGAGCAGACTTGATAGACCAAATTACCCTCTTCTGCTGGCTTCTTAGTATATTCACATTTTTTTTTCTTCCTCTTCCGTTCAGATACAGTAGTAAGATGACACTGCAGTCAAGTCTGGGAGCAGCTCTATTGGACAGGGTGCAACTATGTGCCAGATAGCCCTCCTACATGGATGTGCCCGGCCCTGTGAATTGGTTGCTGAATTGCAAGTTCTGGACCCCACCATTCAGTAGCGGCATTGAGCAGCATCAGAGATTGCTTGTCCATACTGCTTCTCGTTCCTCACAGCCAAGTCCGCAGCAGCTCTGAAAAGAGAAGGAAACCATTGGCACCAAAGGCAACTGTGAGGAATGAGATGTAGCAGGGAAAAGCAGAGTCTGCAGCAACTTTGAAAAGAGTGGGAAACCAGGAATCTCCAGAGCTTCAGCAGCCATTACGGCTATTCTCAAGACTGCTGCTGACAGAAGTCAGCTATTTAAGATGAACTTGTCTGGATCCTGTGGTGTCACCAGCTGCTGAAGGGGGCTAGTAGTAGTAGCGTCTACTAACTGCTCCCAAGACTACTCCAGACCGCAGAATTTGCTGACATGAGTAGCTGGGACCGGAGGGAGGGTGGAGCGGAGTTGAAAGCCAGTCAGGCAGTACTGACTGCTCCCAAGACTCTATTCAGGACTGCAGAATTTGTGGACGTGAGTAGCTGGGACCTAGGGGGAGTGGACTTGAAAGCCCGGGAGGCAGGTACTACTTGAGATCTGCGAACTTGAGCAGTTCTTGCGGGGAATTCCCCTCAAGTGAATTATTGAGTGCTAAGCGTGCAAATAATCTCTCACTGCGCCACCAGCTCACACAGTCTGGTCTGCAGTCCAGTTTATTACCATCTCCTCATATTTCAGGCAGCCAGTGCCACTGAAACACGGTGATGGCAATATTATGCTCAGGGACTGCACAGATGATTTCTGAGAGGGATAGATGGCTATTTGGTGCAGGTAGCTCTAATGCTACCCCCTGAACTGCACCAATACAGTTGGTGGTTTAACTAGCACCTTATTGTAGGACAGACGGCTTGTTTTGCTGTGTGACGAGGCAAACTGGAACCAGTACGTATTTGTTGTACTGTCAGCATCATGATGTACACAGTCTCTATCGGCACTAAACAGAGACCCTGCAATGACATCGGGGGCCAAACCCACAGAGAACTCAAGGGTCAACACTATGGATGGAAAATCCAGCAGCGGGAGAAGAGGTCCTGGTTGCAAGTACCCCGCCCCTTTTGCTGGCCACGTTCGCAGAGGCTCACTCTGCCTTCAGTACAAAGCACCAGAAGAGACGCTGGGAACGAATCAGTTAGTGCTGCAATCAGCATTCTAGTTGTAGACCAACAGATCAGTTTAATTTATAGCAGACGAGCAGGGAGAAGCACAGTTCTTGTACTTATGCTCTTTTGGAACCAAACTGAGACCCTACAATTGGTTCTAGAAACAAAAAACACAGAGAAGTCAGGGGGCAAGACTCTGGATGGCAAGTCCAGCAGGAGTAGACTGCCACAGTTGTACGGTTCCCCTGCTGGCTAGGTTCACTGGATCACTGTGCCTGCAGTGTGAAGCACCAGTGGAGGCTCAAACTACCCAGGCAACTGAGATGATCATGTAGGAGAATGTTCAAGAATGCCACCACAAAAGGAAAAAGTGAGATCTCCCTTATCAACAGACTGAAACTCTAAAAATTTTGGCAGGCACTTCACACAGTGGATTTATGGTCTCTGGTACCACGGCACACTAACAGAATCCTGTATTCGACAAGGGAAAGACAGATACATGATCAAGCTAACTAGCGATAGACCCAAATATATTGTTCTTGACTAAGAAACGATCATCCCAGTTGAAGGAGGCACCAGCCCCGGAGATGTGGTGGTTTGCAAGGTAGATAGCAACTTGACGAAGTTGTTCCAGGCAACAACATTGCTTTAAGCAGCAACCCTGTTCTCTGTCAGAGCCACCCTGGCATGAGTGGCATCCTTTGCATATGAGCTAGCAGGGAAACCAGAGAAGAACAAAGAACACCTACCCCAGCTTCGACTTGTCTGGAGTTGGCCTACTCTAGGGACGTATCAGATGAGGCTGTAAGATGCTCAGTTCGGGCCATGCTTATCAAGCCTTGGTTGACAAAATCTCTGGTTCTAGGGATGTGGATATGTTGTTCTATCCACATGTATTGGCATGTCCTTATCCTTTAAATATCTTGCTTGAGGTCTTCAGGTTGGCTCCTCCCACCCACTTGGGTGGTATATCCCTCAGCTCCGCCCCTAGATGCCATCTCTTCCTTTCTGCTTGGACAGATCAGGTTCGCTCCTTACTGCTCCTCTGTTGAGTAGGCTCTGGCGCTTAAATCTTCGGTTTGCTTACCAAAACTTAAACTTGTTAGTTTCACCGCTACAATCTCCGATCACGACCGTGATAGAGGACAAGTCTCGCCGAGAGTTTCCATAGTGAATG